>CM073730.1:136868954-138257955 GCA_037113605.1 Calophaca sinica
CCGGCCTCTCCCGGGTAAACCACGTTCTCTCTCGTACTCTCTTCACTGAGGCGGCGCCGAAGCGGGAGATGATAGGTCTCCTTACTCCTGGGTGCACCCGATGTACTCGTGGTGCCCTCCAACGTCTTTTTCGGACAGGCGTGGCCGCTCTTGATCTAGTGTATCTTTCACTCAACCCGATCAAGACGAGGAGGTAACGTGCCTTCCTTGCTCTCCCGAGGACCGAGTGTGCTTTGACAAGGGTGAATCTAGTTCACCAGACTTCTGTTTCTTCTACAAAACCTTCTTCACCAGAGTCGGCCTCCGGTTTCCCCTCGGCGGGTTTGAGTGCGAGGTCCTCCAATGGTTGGATGTGGCCCCTTCGCAACTACACCCCAATAGCTGGGCTTTTATCCGAAGCTTTCAAGCTCGTGGTCCGAGTACTTTGGGGTTATCCTCTCGCCGCTCTCTTCTTCGCTTTCTTCCAACTTAGGCTCTAAGCAACTTAAGTGGTGTTCGCTCAATAAAATACCTGGCTTTTATATCCTCGAGCTTTTCGACCAGTCTTATAAGAATCGGAAATCCGATTTCTTCAAAATCCGGCATGCAGGGGGTCCTTTTTCTTTTCTCGCCAAACGAGCCTTTGTTTCCCTTTTATTGGAGTCCAAATCCTCGCCCCATAAAAGAGGTGGATTTCAATTCATTGTCGGCCACCGACCAGACGATAGTGAACTTTCTCGCCGCTCGCCCACATTGCATTGTGGTCCTCTCCTTACCCGAGCTCTGAAGGACCCTCCCCAGTGGAGGGATTACTTAAGTAAGTTTTGTTATCAACTTCTAGCATGGTTCTCAGCCTGAACATGGGTGCTAATTTTCACTTTCTTTTCAGGTACAATGGCTCCGAAGATGACCAAGAAGGAGATGGCCGAGCTCCTCAAGAGGGCTCAAAGAGAGAAGGTCGCCCAAGTTCCTGGGCCGGTTCCCTCCGATGCCGCAGTTTCCCCTTCCCCTACCAAGGCTGCTAAAAAGCGACCGCGCGTTTCTCCGACTCCCGGTTCCGATCAGCCCCCTACGAAGGAGCCGAGGGGGCCTCATGGGGAGATTCCTTTGAATATCCCCGATGGTTCCGAGTGGTTTCTCCACCTCGGGGAGTTTGCTGATCGAAGCGAGAACACCGAGGACTCTCTCTGGAATGTCGGGATCGACCGCTCCGACCAGATCGATCAGATCATGCGTCGATCCGACGATAGGTGCATGGGCGAGGCGGGCGAGCTGGGTTTATGCAAGGCGTTGGGCATTTATGGGCTCCGTGCCTCTGCTATGGCCCAGTTCCTTTCCGATCGGATACGGGCACGGGCCACCGAAGCCGAGCTGGCGAGGAGGAGGTATCAAAGCAAGGCCACCGCACTGGGTGAGCTCGAGGAGAAAATGGGTAAGTTGGAGGAGGACTATGCTCGCCTTTCGGAGGCGAGGGATGCTCTGAACAAAAGCAACACCTCTCTGCTGGCTCAGCGGGAGGAGCTCCAGGCCCAGAATGACCTCCTGTTGCGTCAACTGCTGGAAGAGAAGGAGAAGTCCTCATCCGAAGCTGCTCGGGTCGAGGAGTATCGTGAGTATAGCGCCCTTCAGTATAAAGAGGGGTTTGACAATGCCGTCGCGCAGCTGCGGGTGATCGCCCCCGATCTGGACATCTCCGAGCTCAATTTCACCAAGGTGGTGAAAGAAGGGAGGATTGTAGAAGAGGAGGACGAGGAAGAAGGCTGTGCTGATCAGGAGGAGTCTGGGGGCGAGGACTTCGGAGTTGGGCTTGACTTGGAGGCTGTTGGTCCAAGTGTTGCGACCGAGGAGGCCGTTGGGGCCCGAGTTGAAGACCAAGGGGGACGCCCTTGCGTAACTTGTTTTTTAGATTGCTTTGCTTTGTCTTGACAATGTACTCGCTCTTCTATGAGCTCTTCTTTTGTATTTTTGCTTCAAGTTAATGAAATTGACTAAGTTTAAGCATTGTCTTCTCTGTTTTTCACTTTAGTAATTTGTCGGTTATCGTGCTCAGATGGTATGGTCCTCGGGTAGCTGCTACTCGATAGGGTAGTCCCCAGGTGGCTTCCCCCGAATAAAACTTGTGTCAACTGAAGTTGAGACATTTTCTCCGCGCACCGGTACAGGCCGAGTACTAGTTTTCTTACGAAACCTTTAGGTCGGATAGTGACCTTCGGATCTTCTAACGAGGTTACCAAGTTTTTATGCTAACTTGGGTTTGGGATTGAATGGGTCGTTTAGGTCGAGCAAGACCTTCCGAGTCACGAGTGAGCTCGCCAAGTTTTTATGCTAACTTGGGTTTGGGACCACAGGGGTCGAGCTGTGAGTGAGCTCACCAAGCCTTTATGCTGACTTGGGTTTAGGACCACAGGGGTCGAGCTGCGAATGAGCTCACCAAGCCTTTATGCTGACTTGGGTTTAGGACCACAGGGGTCGAGCTGAGCTGTGAGTGAGCTCACCAAGCCTTTATGCTGACTTGGGTTTAGGACCACGGGGGTCTGTAGGTCGGTTAAGACCTTCCGAGCTCGGGACTCGGTGATTTTCAGTGACAACACTCTGAATGCAATGAGGGTTGACTTTTATTAAATGGGGAAGAAGGGGAAGGAAGGATGCGCCTCGTTAAAACCTTTCCAAACCAAAAACCCAGTGGGAAAAAAGGTTTGCAAAGGAAAGAGTACGCCATCCGTTTACAAGTGTTTAACTAAAGTAGGGCTTGAGGTGCGTGGCATTCCAGGTCCTCGGTATTGCTTTCCCGGATAGTTCTTCTAGTTCGTATGCGCCGTGTCGGTGCTCCGATCTGATGCGGTATGGCCCTTCCCATGTTGGCCCGAGCTTGCCTTGCCTTACCTCTTTTCGAGCCAGTTCAACTTTTCGGAGGACTAGGTCCCCTTCTTTGAACGTCTTTGGTCGGACTCTGGAGTTGTAGTGCTTGGCGACGCGCTGTTTAGTTGCGAAGTTTTGTACTCGGGCAAGTTCCCGAGTTTCTTCCAGGAGATCGAGCTCAACTCTTGCCTCCTCTTGCGCCAATGCCTGAACGTGCTCTCTTCTTGCTGAGGTGGAACCGAGCTCTACTGGTACCATGGCCTCCATTCCATATGCTAGCCGAAAAGGTGTTTCATTTGTTGCCGACTGGGGGGTGGTGTGGTATGCCCAAAGCACCCCGCAGAGTTCTTCCTTCCACGCCTCGCCCTCTCCAGGTAGCCATGAGGCCATTCAGGATAATTCTGTTCGCGGCTTCGACCTGGCCATTGGTCTGTGGATGCTCGACGGAGGCGTAGATGAGTCGGATTCCTAGACCTTTGCAGAAGTCCTTGAACACCGAGCTGGTGAAGTGTGTGCCGTTATCTATGATGATGGTGTGGGGTAGGCCGTGGCGGCAAACCAGGCTTTTCCAGACAAATTTTTTGATCCTCTCGGAAGTGATGGTCGCCAGTGGGCATGCCTCTATCCACTTGGAGAAGTAGTCTATGGCGATTACGATGAACTTGAGTTGGCCCGGTGCAAGGGGAAAGGGGCCAAGTATGTCAAGCCCCCAGGTATTGAAAGGCCAAGGGGCGATGACTTCGTGCAGGACTTCTGGTGGAAGGTGGTCTCGTTTGGCGAACCTTTGGCACTTGTCGCACTTCCTTACGTATTCCAGGCAATCCGACCTGAGCGTCGGCCAGTAGTAGCCCGCTCGTAGGACTTTGGCTGCTAGGGTCCGAGTTCCACAATGGTTTCCGCATATGCCCTCATGCAGTTCCCTCATAACATACTCGGAATCCGACTTCTCTATGCAGGTGAGTAGCGGCTGTGAGAAGCCTCTTCTGTAGAGTCTGTCTCCGATTAGAGTGAAATGTGCGGACTGCCTTTGGACCCTGCGTGACTCCGCCGGGTCCTCGGGCAGTCTTCCCTGCTTCAAGTATTCAATGATGTCCTTCATCCAAGAATCCGAGCTGATTACTGCGTAGTTTCTGGCTGTCGCGATGCTTGGTGACTTTAAAGTTTGGACGACCACTGTGTGGAGCTGTCCCTCGGTCTTCATACTAGCTAACTTTGCCAACAGATCTGCCTTGTTATTTTGTTCTCGAGGGATGTGCTCGAGTTGGACTTCTTGGAAGTTCTGAATCATGGCGTTGACTTTTTGAGCATACTGGGCGAGTACGTCGTCTCGACACTGGTATTCGCCCTTGACTTGGTTGATCATCAGCTGGGAGTCGCTCCTGACTCGGAGTGTTTGGGCGCCCAGCTCCCATGCGAGTTTGAGACCGAGCAGTAAAGCCTCGTACTCGGCTTGGTTGTTGCTAGCTTTGAATAGGAACCTGAGTGCCTGTTCGACGCTGATTCCTGCAGGGCTTTCAACGATGATTCCTGCTCCGCTGCCTTTGGAATTGGAGGAGCCGTCCACGTAGAGCGTCCAGTACTCGACCTCAGGGGTCGGTGTTAGTTCTGCAATAAAGTCAGCAAAAACTTGTGATTTAATGGGTCATCTGGGCTCATACCTGATCTGGAATTCGGAGAGTTCTACCGACCACGCCACCATTCGCCCTGAGAGTTCGGGCTTCTGCAGGATCCTTTTGATCGGGTAGTCCGTTTTGACTACCACCGGGTGAGCTTGAAAGTAAGGTCTCAATCTCCTTGCGGAGGTTACTATCAGGAGCGCCAGTTTCTCTACCTTCTGGTATCTTAGCTCCGCCCCGTGGAGGACTTTGCTCACGAAGTAAACTGGGCGCTGCTCGGTCTCTTTCTCTTCTATCATGGCCGAGCTGATCGAGGTGTCGGTGGCCGCCAGGTAGAGGAGGAGGGGGGCTCCTTTGGTGGGCCGCGTAAGGACCGGTGGTGACGCCAGAAATTCCTTGAGCCTCTGAAAAGCCGTTTCACACTCCTCGGTCCATTCGAACCGAGCTGGTTTCCGGAGTACCTGGTAGAAGGGAAACGATTTGTCAGCGGAACGAATCACGAACCTGGAAAGGGCTGCGATGCAACCGACGAGTCTTTGCACTTCTTTGATAGAGTTCGGGCTTCGCATTTCCATCACTGCTCGGCACTTGTCGAGGTTGGCCTCAATGCCTCTGTGGGTGATCATGAACCCCAAGAACTTTCCTCCGAGCACCCCGAACGAGCACTTCTCGGGGTTAAGCCTGATGTTATATTTTCTCATAATGTCAAATATCTCCTGGAGGTCTCGGTAGTGTGCTTCGAAGCTGGAGGTCTTGACCACCATGTCGTCCATATAGACTTCGATCGTCTTTCCGATCTGCTTGACGAAGACCTCATCCATCATCCTCTGGTAAGTCGACCCTGCATTCTTCAAACCAAAGGGCATAGTGACGTTGTAGAAGTTGGAGGTTTTCGTCATTAAAGCCGTCTTTGGTGCGTCGAGTGGGTGCATCCTGATCTGATTGTATCCGGAGTATGCATCCATGAAACTGAGCACCTGGTACCCCGACGTGTCGTCTACCAGAGCATCGATGCTCGGAAGGGGGTATGGGTCTTTAGGGCAGACTTTATTCAGGTCGGTGAAGTCAGTGCACATCCTCCACTTACCGTTGCTCTTCTTGACCAATACCACGTTGGAAAACCAAGTTGGGTACTTGATCTCTTTGATAAATCCGGCTTTCAAGAGCTTTGAGGTCTCTTCTCGGGCTGCCTGCTTTTTTTCCCCTGCAATTCTTCTTTCTGAGCAGCAGAGGCGGCCAGTGCTCATGGCCGACTTTGTGACAGGCAACTTTGAGGTCTATTCTGGACATGTCTTCCGGGCCCCACGCGAACAGATCCGCGTTGGCGAGCAAGACTTTTGTTAGGGACTGTTCGCTCAGCTGGGGCAGTTGTGTCCCGATTCGTATGCTCTTGCCCACTCCTCTTACTTCGACCTCCTTGATGTCATCGACCGGCACTGGCCAGAAATCACTCTCGCCCCTTAGGTCGAGCTCAATCATGTAGCTCGACCTGGGGCGATCTCTTCTCCTGTCATCTCTGAGACTGTTGACATAACACTGCCTCGCCTCCTTATGGTCGGCGTGTATCGTAGCAATCTGCCCATCGGATAGGGGAAACTTCATCGCCAAATGGGGGGTAGAGACTATGGCCCCGATCCCATTGATGACAGTTCTGCCGATTATCATATTGTAGGCGGTGTCCGCGGCCGACTCGGCTTCCACCACCCGGAGATGGGCTTCGATTGTCTTGGGTCCGACGTCCACCTTGAAGGTGAGCAAGACGTCGAAGTATCCTGTCACCCGAGCTTTAGCACCTGAAAAACCAACTAACGTACCTCGGTAGGGTCTGATGATCGAGCGCGGTAACTTGAGCCGATCGAAAGCTTCTTTGTAGATTACGTCCGCCGAGCTTCCTTGATCAATGAGCACTCTCCTGACGTTAAATCCAGTGAGGTGTACTGTGATCACCATGGGGTCGTCTTGGTGGCGATCTATTCCCTGGTAATCCCTCTCCGAGAAAGATATGGTCGGTAAGGCCGCGGGTGGGGCCGCTAGCGACGTTGAGCTATTGACGGACCTCAGGTGCCTTCTCCGACCGTTGCTAGATTCGTCTCCACCTGCAAAACCACCTGCAATCAAATTGAGTGAGGGGGTACCTTCGTCTCGACCCTTCCTGCGTTGACGGGCGGGTGAACGCCTTTCTCGCCCTCTCCGAGCCGGCGATCGGTTGCGCCTGCACTCGGGTGAACGGGATCTGCTACGATTTGCTTTGTTTCCCCTGGGGGCCGCCCCATTCCCTTTGTCCACGTATTTTGCCAAATGTCCTGCCTGTATGAGTTTTTCAATCTTTATCTTTAGTGCCTGACATTCGTTTGTGGTGTGCCCGTAGATTCGGTGGTATTCGCAGTATCTCTGGCGATCCGCGTCCGGTGGGGAGTCCTTCCGAGGAGGCAAGGTAATGAGGTTGCCCGTGTAGGCTTCCTTCAAGACTCGGTCCCTTCCCACTGTCAGGGGAGTGAACCGCCTTCCGTAGTCTTGCCGCCCTCGGCGCTCGTTCTTTCTCTCTGCCCTCTCTCGGGGCAGGTCTCTACTCCTGTCCTGCCGATTCTGGGTTTCCCTTTTGGCAGCGGCGACCTCCTCCATGTTGATATACCCCACTGCTCGGCGCCTCAGCTCGTCCAGAGATCCTGCGGGTCGGTGAGCGAGGGAGTCCAAGAAGGGACCAGGTTTCAGTGCTGACACTATGGCGTGGAGCGCCACATCGGTGCTGAGATTTTTGACTTGGGCCGTTTCGTTGTTGAAACGCTCTATGAAGGGCTTCAGGGTCTCGTCCGACCTCTGTTTGAGCCCGACCAGGCAAGTGGAGTTTTTCTAGAAGGCTCGACTCTTGGTAAACCTGGCCACGAATTGCTCGGCGAGTTGCCTGAATGAGTGGATCGAGCGCTGTGGGAGGTTAGAGAACCACATCATGGTCGGCCCTTTCAGGGTGCAGGGAAAGGTCCTACATTTCAGGCCCTCGGATGCGTCGATCAGTAGCATCCGCGCGTTGAAGGAGGTAAGGTGTTCTTCGGGGTCGGTCTTACCTTCATAAGCGTCCATGTTGGGGATTTGGAATCGCTTCGGGACTGGATCGGCCATAACCCTCTCGACGAAGGGGAGCAAGGTTAGTCCGATTTCGAAGGGTCGGTTCTCACGCCGCGGTGTGTGCCGGGTGTGGCCCTCTCACTCAGGGCTCTCCGTAGCGCTGGATCCGTCCGATTTGGACGAGTCCCGGTTGTCTCCTCTGGTCCTCGAGGGCGTCTCGTGGCCCTGTCTTTCCTCGCGATCACGGGCCTCCGTGATCCTGCGCCTTAACTCTTCGTTTTCTGCCCTGAGAAGCTCCAAGACAGGGTTCGGCGGTGGGCACTCATCCTGACTGGCCGAGTGATGACTCGGCTGTGGCGATCTGTGATTCACTGTGCTCCTGGTGCGCACCATCTAGCTCGGGGTGTTCTTGAGGCCAGGGCTAGTTTTATCGGGCCCCACGGTGGGTGCCAATGTTAATGTCGGGAATGGCTGAGCTCTCCTCTTCCTTGGAATTGAGTACTCCTTCTTCTAGAGTCAAAAAGGGGGGTGGTACCTGCAAAGACACTTCGATGCCTAAGTTAGATGGGGCTTTGGAGGAGAAGGAGAACAGAGAGAACTAGGGTTTAGAGTGAGTAGAGAGTATGCAAACCTAGGGGGTCAAGCCCCCTTTATATAGTGGAGTCTCGTCTAAGGAGGATAACCACCGATCCGGATTCCGCGCGCGGTAACTCCTCCCTCACGCTCCCGGGATCAGCTCATCTCTTCCTAATATCTCGCACCTGCTAAGTCCGTCACATATTGGCTGCGTGATCCTCAATCTTCGGAGTGACAACGGCTCCAAGCGTTACCTCAAGGCGCATCCCTTTCTAGAAGGTTCGAGAGTCATGAGTCAGCTCGCCCCTGACCTGCTCGGTGTTATCCCTGGGTCAAGTGTATCGGAGGACGGGTTTGGCGCGTCTCGGGTCGGACGTAGTTCGTCGGGTTCGGAGAAGGTCGGAACCGAGCCGGACCGGCTCGGTTTGGTGAGTAAACTAGAACTTACCTCGGGGACCGGTCCGTAACACAAAGCTTGTCTCAATGTAACTAATTAACAGGAACAAATTTGGATAGTTTACCCTTTTTGAAAAATAAATGAAATAAGACATACATTGAAAGTCTTTGACCATCAACACCATCAAACATTACGATGATCATTTGAGCACTCTATTTCAAATGCCAATACAAAGATGTGTACGTTATCACTGTATTTGGAGGAGCTTCTTTCTTAATCTACCAAACAAACACAAAAAGATTGAGGGGGTGTTGTGATTAATTCAAGTTAGATATGCTCAGTTAGTTAGTTTGTTAGTGACTAATCAGTTGTTAGTTTTGTTTGTTAGATAACTGTCAAGTTAGTTGGTTAGTGTTAGTAGTATTGTTGCTGTTATGAGTTGCCCGATGTGGGACTTGACCTTTACTTGTATAAATACTTGTTAATACTCAATGAATATATAACTCAATTATTCCATTCATTTTCTTTCTTCTCTTCAGTCTCTGATATTCTGAAGTGTGTGTGTATTCCAATTGTTCCCAACAAATTGGTATCTAGAGCTAGACGATTCTAGGCACGAGAGAGCAGTAAGGCACTGTGTGAATCTTTTTTCTTAAGCATGGCTGTTAATGGCAACAACCTCCCTAAATCTACCAGTTCTTGATGGCAAGAACTGGGAACGATGGTGTTTTCAGATGAAGGCACTCTTTGGGGCTCAAGATTTGCTTGAGATCATGCAAGAAGGCTTTGAGGAGCTAGGAGAGAATCCTACTAATGCTCAGAGAACGGCATTCAAAGATGCAAAGAAAAAGGATAGTAAGGCAATATTCTATATCTCTCAATGTGTTGATGCAAACACTTTTGAGAAGATTTCGACAGCCACTTCATCAAAGGTGGCTTGGGATATATTGGTGAATTACTACACTGGTGATGAGAAGGTAAAGGCAGTGAAGCTTCAATCATTGAGAAGAAAATACGAGTTGTTGCATATGGAACAAGATGAGAAGGTAGAAGATTATTTCGCAAGGTTAGTGACAATCACTAATCTTATGAAAGGCTGTGGAGAGACCATCTCAGATCGCATGGTTGTGGAGAAAGTAATGCGGACCCTGACACCATAGTTTGACTTCATTGTGGTGGCCATAGAGGAGTCCAAGGATGTGAGCAACTTAAAGATTGAAGAACTACAAGGTTCTTTGGAGGCCCATGAACTTCGAGTAATTGAAAGGGGTGCTGAGAGAGCAGTAGATCAGGCCATGCAAGCCCAGATTTTCAAGAAAGGATATGCTGGGAAAAAGAATTGGAAGAAAGGAAAGGCAAAATTCCACAAAGGAGGTAATTCTTTCAATAAAGTTAAGTCTAAGACTGATGACAAATCTGAATCCTCAAAGAAAGGAGGAGGAGGATTTGTTGGCAGCAGTAGCAAAAGAAAGGGCCAAGATAAAAGGAAGATTCAATGTTACAATTGTGAGAAATGGGGACATTATGCCAATGAATGTTGGCATGGAAAAGGAAAACAAGAAAGTAATAATGAAAATGAGGCAAAGATGGCTCAAGAAGACTCTGATTCAGAACCAGTGATGATGATGGTTACAACCTGTTCTGAGGGTGCATTTTCAGAGGCTTGGTACTTGGATACTGGGTGTTCTAGTCACATGACAGGCCATAGAGAATGGCTGCAGGATTTAGACACAAGCAGGAAATCAAAGGTAAATCTTGCTGACAGTAGAATCATGATGGGTGAAGGCATGGGAAAGATTGCAATTAAGGCCAAGAATGGCAGACAAGCAGCCATTGAAGAAATGTTATTTGTACCTGGCATGAAGTGTAATCTGTTGAGTGTTGGACAGCTAGTGCAGAAAGGGTTTTCTATGATTATGAAGAATGACAAGCTCGAGCTGTTCGACCCAAATATGAGTTGGTGCTGAGATCTCCTCTCAGGAAGAACAGGACTTTCCTTTTAAACATCAAGACTGCTGACTTGCAGTGTTTATCTGCCACTGTGATCAACCAAGAAAGCTAGCTATTGCATTTGAGGTTTAGTCATTTGAATTTTAAAAGCTTGCATAAATTAGTGGCTAAGGATCTAGTAGTTGGACTTCCTAAAATTGCTATGCCTGATAAAATGTGTGAAGTATGTTTGCTTGGTAAACAACCTAGGAAGTCATTCAATTCATATTTACCTATGAGAGCTTCTGACTTGCTAAATGTAGTGCATTCTGATATTTGTGGTCCATTTGAAGTGTCTTCACTTGGAGGGAACAAATATTTTATTTCTTTTGTGGATGAGTATAGCAGAATGACGTGGTTGTTTCTGATTAAAGCAAAAAGTGAAGCACTTAGTGTGTTTAAGAAGTTTAAAATGATGGCTTAGAAGCAAAGTGGCAAGATTATTAAAGTGTTAAGAACGGATGGTGGAGGAGAATACACATCAAAAGAGTTCAAGGCCTTTTGTGAGCAAAATGGCATGGTGCATGAAGTCACAGCCCCATATACTCCTCAGCATAATGGCTTAGCTGAGAGGAGAAACCGAACTATGCTTGATATGGCCAGGAGTATGATGAAACAGAAAAGCTTGCGACATGCATTTTGGGGTGAGGCAGTTTGCACTGCAACCTATGTGCTGAATAGGCGCCCCACAAAGAGATTAAAGCAGCAAGTCCCTGAAGAAATCTGGTCTGGCAGAAAACCTATGGTGAGTCATCTCAGAATTTTTAGATCTTTGTGCTATATACATGTACCAGATGCAAGGAGAAAGAAGTTACAAGACAAAAGTGAACCTGTGATCTTTGTTGGCTATCATACCACTGGAGCTTATAAGGTCTATAATCTTGCAACTCAGAAAATTTTTATAAGCAGAGATGTTGTGATCATGGAAGCTGAGGCTTGGGATTGGAAGAATTCTGCTTCTGCTATTCCTACAGTTTATGTTATAGTTAATGAAGAAGACACTGAGAATGACATGCAAACAGAAACCGAAGTTGTTGTGACCGATCAGAGGGGAAGAACATCACAGAGACAAAGGCAATTACAAAGGAGATTGGTTGATTGTTAGCTAATTGCTGACAATGAAGTGAATGCAGAAGGTGAGTTTGTTCACTTTGCATTACTAGCTGATGCAGAACCGGTTAACTTTGAAGAGGCAGTGAAAGAACAAGTACGGAAGGCAGCAATGGTGGAAGAGTTGTAAGCCATAGAGAAAAACAAGACCTGGGATTTGACTAAGTTGCTTTGAATAAGAAAGCTATTGATGTAAAATGGGTGTACAAGCTGAAACTAAAACCTGATGGGAAGGTAGCCAAGCATAAAGCTAGATTGGTGGCTAGGGGTTTCATGCAAAAATCTGGTTTAGACTATTCTAAAGTCTGTGCACCTGTGGCAAGACTTGAGACAATAAGATTGGTGGTTGCACTTGCTTGTTGTAGAAGGTGGGCTTTATTTCATTTGGATGTGAAGTCTGCCTTTCTCAATGGACCTCTTAAAGAGACTGTTCTTGTGACACAACCCCTGGGTTTGAAGTTAAAGGAAAGGAAGGGTTGGTCTACAAATTGCACAAGGCACTCTCTGGGCTCAAGCAAGCCCCTAGAGCATGGAACAAAAGGATAGATTCATTTCTGGTACAACAGGGTTCTCACAAGTGTTCTGCAAAGTATGGTGTCTATGTGAAGAAGATTGGAGCTACTGATTTGTTGTTATTATGTCTCTATGTCGATGACATGCTTGTAACTGGTAGCAACATAGGAGAAATTGCAAGGTTTAAGGAGCAAATGATGGCAGAATTTGAAATGTCTGATTTAGGAGAGCTGGCTTATTTCCTTGGGATGAAGTTTACAAGCACCTCAAAGGGAATTGTTATGCATCAAAAGAAGTATGCACTTAAAGTACTCAAAAGATTCAAAATGCTTGATTGTAACACTGCAGCCACACCTGCAGAAATTTCCTTAAAATTGGGCAGTGGAGGAAGTGAAGATCCAGTAGATGCAACCTTGTTTAAGCAGCTTGTTGGCTCACTTAGATACCTATGCAATAGCAGGCCTGATATTTGTTTTGTTGTTGGGCTTGTAAGTAGGTTTATGGGTGAGCCAAAGAGGTCACACATAATGGTTGCTAAACGAATTTTGAGGTATCTGAAAGGTACACTGCATTTTAGAATTCTGTTTCCATTAAATTCAGATCAGAAAAGCAATGATTTGGTGGGCTTTTCTGATGCTGATTGGTGCGAAGATCAGCTAGATAGGAGGAGTACCACAGGGTATTTGCTTAAATTTCTTGGTGCACCAATCTCATGATGTTCTAAGAAACAACCAGTGGTAGCTTTATCCTCTTGTGAAGCAGAATACATCTTGGGTTCATATGTTGCTTGTCAAGCAGTTTGGCTTGATTCAGTTTTGAAAGAATTGCAGATTGAAGTCCAGAAGCCAATGACCTTGTTAATTGATAACAAGTCGGCTATAAATTTGGCTAAAAATCCAGTTTCTCATGGTAGAAGCAAACACATCGAAGCAAGATTTCATTTTATTAGAGACCAGGTGAATAAAGGAGTGGTGCAGCTCAACTACTATCATACAGAAATTCAAGTTGTTGATGCCTTCACTAAGGCTTTGAAGAATGATCGTTTTGTAATGTTGAGAAAGGAACTAGGTGTTGTTTCTATAGAAGACTTGAATTAAGGGGGAATGTTGTGATTAATTCAAGTTAGATATGCTGAGTTAGTTAGTTTGTTAGTGACTAATCAGTTGTTAGTTTTGTTTGTTAGATAACTGTCAAGTTAGTTGGTTAGTGTTAGCAGTATTGTTGCTGTTATGAGTTGCCCGATGTGGGACTTGACCTTTACTTGTATAAATACTTGTTAGTACTCAATAAATATATAACTCAAGTATTCCATTCATTTTCTTTCTTCTCTTCAGTCTCTGATATTCTGAAGTGTGTGTGTATTCCAATTGTTCCCAACAGGGGGGAGCGTATACCACACAAAGCGCTTTAAAAGAGATATATAGAACAAAAGAGACAGGTCATAGAAGAAACACAAAATTTCAACCCAATTTTTGTTCCAGAAAATTACCGTATACAGGAAATCATAATATCATCGTTATTGTCATGTGTGGCTTGCTTTGACAGTGCAAGTTTATGCAAAACTTGATGGCTCTACGTTGTGTCATTTTAGGTGAAAGAATACAGGTGGGGAGTGTTAGAAATATAACATAAAGACATTCGTTTGTCTTCACCCAATAGCTTAAGCTTTTGGGATAGTTGGTTTTAAACATGGTATCAAAGCCTCTATGACTAAGTGGTCCAGAGTTTGATCTTTGTTGCCCCCATTCTTCTAATAAAAATAATAGAATTTCAGCACAAGGTAGGTAGGCCTGTGCATTATCCATGTTTCAAGCCCAAAGGGCTCTCACGTGAAGAGGCCTGTTAGAAATATAATATAAAATCATCCATTTGCCTTCACCCAATAGCTTAAGCTTTTGGGATAGTTGTTTCTTGACAGGGAGTGGAGGTGTTAGTGGGTTATTAGCTTCTAAAGTAAACCTTAGAACCGCCAACGAAGAGCCAGATCAAGGGCCCTAGTTAGGAAGAAATTAACTTCTGAAGATAACACTCACAGATAGAAGGAAAAACGCAGACATGCCTCTTATATACAAGAAACACCACTCACAAAAGACACTTGTTCTCGTGGTGAACAAGAGGGGCAGACTTAGGCACCACGATAGCGCCAAGGCCAAACTCTAAAAGTGCATGTGGAGGGGGGAAAAAGCCCACTTCCTACATAGTTATCTGGGTATTTATCTAACACCTAGCCCATGATGCAGAGAATAGGCCCACAATGCTGTTAGCGTGAATTCTAGGGAATCGTACTATCGATTCATTTGTGAAAATATCTAGGCGCGTGAAAAGAAGGTTTCCCCGCGCGTGGTCTTACATGATGCGATACGAATCATGGTTTGTTATGGGAATAATCATGGACACATCATGAGGATAATCATGGTTTGTTAGCGATGGAGAGAACAAGTGTGCAAAGTTTGTTACTCAGTTGATCGGCTGGTGTGACAACCTTGAGGGTACTAGAGGTCCTTTGGGAGCATATTCCTTATCAAGGCATGTGTCTGGTCATCTAATAGAGCATTCTTTAACAAGCCAACTACTAGGTCGGCTGGCATAGGAGAGCTCAGCCAAGGCACACACTAGGTCGGTTGGAATAGCATAACTCAACCAAGCTAAGTCAGGAAGCCAAGAGCTCAATCGAGTTTCCTGTACATTCCACCACCAAAGACAAAAGGGAAAGCACAAACAGGAAGAAGAAATCAGCCACCAAAGATTTAACTCGCTTCTTGAATATTATTGTAAGCTTGAAGAATCTGATAGGGGCGAAAATGGGATATGAGCCCTAATAGAACTCGGAAACGTTGAATATTTTATTTAAAATAGGCACTTTGCACAGTCCACGAAATCATTTTAATTCCCACTACATAGAATATGTAAAAGCAATGAATATAATATGACCGCTTTTTCAGCACAATCTATATCTTTATCTTTATATCTATAAAGCGGATTGTGCCTCCCGCCCAACCCTCCCGCTTCGTTCTCCCGCCAACCTTCCCACTATACACTCTCCAGGAGACTTTCCCTTCTTCCACTCCTGCCACCTGTTGCAAACGTTCTGCGCACACGCCACCTGCTGCAAACCTCCTGCGCATGCTTATTGCACATGGTTTCACGAACGTGGTTTCAGCACATGGTTTTCAACCTAATACATTGCTTCCACCCTCACAGAACAAAACAGTCCACTCTCTCCCTTCCCTAACCACTCCACTCTCTACTCCCTCATCTGTTTTCATCGGAACTTTAGGGATTTGCGAGCGATAGGTGAGGCACCGAGAGGAATCGAAGGCGCCGAGGTTTGAAGAAGACATGCAAAGTTATTACATATGGTGGGTGTGGGTACCCAAAGAAGATGAATCGATGTTTTCAGCCGAGAAAGGGACGAGAAGGGTAGGTTTCGCATGAACCTGGAGTTGGTCACACATTCCAGCTTGCCAAGGAAAGGAACCCATTGGAGTGGTCTCTGTCTGCGAAGGCAAGAGCTTCATTTTCAATCCAGGGATTTTTAATTCAAGTGAGTGCATGCTTGATGATTTGGAGATAAGGGAAAGAGATAGAGAGGAAGATAGAAACAGATCTGAGAGGGAGGGGACAAGATGGAGTCTTCACCAGTGGTGACGCCGGTGAGCCCCATGGTGGTGCCCAAGAAAGGATCGGAGAGGATGTTTGAATCAATCGCTTTGACAAGAATGCAACTACCAAGAACAAGATCGGCAAGATCCTTCGTAAGAAAGGCACGCCATTCTTCCCCACTCTCTTTCAAGTTCAAGGCACGCTTCTCATGTTTAACTCCTCTTTCTCTTCAAATTCTCACTTTTTAAAATTATCGCATCATTTCATACACAACCATGTGTATTTATTTCTTTATCAAATTCGCTTTACTCAAGCTTACAATCTGCGTGGTGAATTTTTGGAATGGTGAAATTGGATTACATGCATGTGCATATGTATGAGTGTGGGATTTTGGGTAAAGAAAAATTAGGTTTTATTATGGATTAACATTGCTCTATTGAACTTACCTTTTGGATAATCGTGTTTGCAGGTCATAAGGGCGTATGCCTTGAACAATACTTGGCTGATAGGTTTTCTAATGGATATATTTGGGGCACTATTGATGCTAAGAGCATTAGCTTTAGCTCCTGTAAGTGCTCAGACCCTGGCCTTGCCTTTAAGAGACAAAGTTCATTCAAAGGTAAACAAGAGTTTGAATTTAATGTTATAGTATTTCTTTACCAGCAGCATTCAACATGCTATTGTAGTTTTTCCTACAAGACTCAAGATTGTAGTCACAAACCAACCCACGGATGAGTTGTGGTTTTAGTCACGGATGAGTTGTAGTAATCAATTATGGAATTTTTATTCTCTAGGATTGACTGATTTTTTGTGGCTTTTGAGCAAGTTAAGGAGATTACCATCGACAGTATGCTGCCAAGGAGATTGATTGATTTGTATTGATGCAATTGACTGCACATTTGGGCTGGATAGTGAGTGCTTCTTCATTATACAATATGATGTAAGGTATGAAATTTTCATGTATTCACACTCTTCTATTGGGTACTAGATCTTGAAGGCAGAAAATGACAAGGTTGGAGGGAGAGAGAATGAAAAGAGCACTATGGATCATCTTTTTCTATCCATCCTTTCCATCGCAATATATGGGGATTTCATATGCATGCCTTACTGATGCAGGGAACTTTTACAGGGCCAAGAATATTTTGGTAAGAAACTGAAATCAGTTCACATGTCTTAGATTGAATTGCATGTTTTAGAGAAGCAGGAACAAAGGAGGAAAATGTTGATTTTATTCTTTCTTGACGTTTAATCTATTTATCTATTTGCCTTTTGTTTTCTTTTAAAATAGTTGTTATGGCAATACTATTATCTGTATTTGTAAGACTTAATGATGACTCATTGTAAAGTGAATACCACTGCTAAGTGCTCATATTAATATGAAGTGCTCACATTGATTTCTCTCAACAGGTGCAGCTGCTTATGGGTCCCAGTCCAAAGATGATGTACAGGACCTATCCCCTAGGTATTCAGTCCTTTTCAAAACAAAAACCAAGTAACATGCTCTAACTAAGTATGACGATTTCAAATTTTCTGTGCTTTCAAATTTTGTTTCTGATTTTCTTCTATTTTGTGACTCTGTTATGGTCTACTTCATTTCGTCATATTCTAAGGAATAACAATTATGTGTGTTTTTGAGATATTTGTTGCTTTGAATTTATCACTCCCTCTGCTCTTGAAGTGTGCTGGCTTCCATAAGCATCCTCATTTTTTGTTATTGAAACCATAATGCAGGTTATAAAGTTCATAGAGTATGATTCTTCCTTTAGTGAAGAGGAGAAGAAGAATGCCAAGGCCTTGAAGGTTGTCTACAATCTGAACAATGCAGCATGCAAGCTGAAGTTGAAAGATTATAAACAAGCAAACAAATTGTGTACAAAGGTATGTTGCTGCCTCCCACTTATAGAAAATCACATCTATTGTTTGCCCTAAAACAATAACTCACATTGTTATGCTTTTGATAGTGAGTTGAAGACTTCCATCACTTACAAGAAATGATGTCTACAAGCCTCTGTTAACATAGTCTAATATTTGATTTTGTTAATGGCATGCCTATGGGTTATATATTGTAGATGTAAACCTCGAAAACTCTTCTAAACCCTCCATCCAAATTGACTCTCAAAGAATTCATGCACACATTATTTTCTGTTGTATTCCCTGACTAGGTTGGGGGATGTTTTCAGAACCAAATTTTTGTGAGGTTAGTATACTAATTTGTATCCATTCTTTGACCTAATATTGTTTCTGGTCCCATTCTTATCAAATTTTCCTGTGTGCAGCATACTATTGGTTGTGTGTGTAAGTCATTGGGAACAAAATAGGTATGCATAGATGCCTCACATGCCAGCATAGATGCCTTAGTATACACGGTGAAGTCTAGGATTATATCTGCAGGTACTTCCTTTAATTTTTGATAAATAATGCCATCAGAGCATGAGCTGGATTGAGAACTAAATGGGTATATAACATAAAGGAATCTTCAAAAGTTTACTTTATTGCAATTAAGTTGCATTCAAACCAGGGATTGGAAATTATGTTGCTGCTGTGATTGTTCAATAAGAAAGTGATTTCTTTGTGCTTAAATAGCTTTTGTCAGTGTACTAAGATAGTATAAATTCTTTTTTTTTATTTTTTATTTTTTTTTATATATGGTTTTGACATCTCTTAAACTGTCATTTTCATTTTTTTTCGTCTGAAAATCTCTGAGTGGTGTTTTTTTTCCTTTTTTTGGTGGGGTTAGTTACCTTATGTCCCTTTGTGATGACATATGATTGTTGTTGTCTTTGAATTGTTTATATTTTGTGAGTGATGGGAAGGAAAGAACAATTAATTTAATTGTCTGTTTGTTAATTTATTAATTTATCAAATGATTCATTTTATTTAAGCTCAGTTTTAGTATTTGATTTCCACTTCGTGTCATGTCTTCAAAATTCCAAAGGAATATTAATGTGACCATGGATTTAAAAACACCAAAGTGTTGAGGAAAATGATGATACAGGGGGAATATTATCTAGCATCTTCATCATGCACATCAAAGAGCAAACCATAACTTCAGTACATGATAAGACAAATTTAGTTACAATACTATATGCTTATATGCCATTGATTAATTCCATATTGTCAAGATTCTCATCCTTTCAAATTTGGAATTACATTCTTTGATTAGGGTGCTCCAGAAATGTAAAGTATTACCTTTCAATTTAAACAGTTCACTTGCTCTCAAAGAATCAATAAAAAAACATGCAACTTTTATTTGAAACACACATAATCGAATGACAAAACTAGCAACGCGGAGATGACAGACCTCGCCATTCAGCTCTGCATAATAGACTTCACCTGTGATATTGATATAGTATATGGAGTTAGGTTTTGCAATGTGAAGTATGAATGCATGGCACTGTGCCTCCTCTGAGCAAGATCCGGAGGTTGAATTGTGGGTTTTTAAAAAGTATTTTGTCTCATATTTTCTTTTAATGCAGGTGGATTTATTCTTCTATAGAGAACCCGAGGAGGCCAACCAGCAAGAGGAGGATGAAGCTCCTGCACCAGATTATGCCATTGCTGACTTCAATGCATCTGCTATTGCTGGTGATGGCCAGTGGCCAGCTGCAATTGATCGACCCTGGACTGATGCCACTCCAGCACCTGTTCCTGCTGTCAACTGGGCAGCCCCGGAAACTGGTACACGATTATTGGCTGTTTTAAACAATCTACACTAAACTGAATCTTTTTTGCACTGCCCTTAAGCTTTGATTTGTGTTTTCCCATTATCTCCAATATGTTTTAGGGCTGTTATTGGCATCTGCTAAATTGATTTTTATATGAACTCTAAAGACTTCCCAGCCTCAGCATGTGGAAGACTGCCCCAAAAAATTTTCTAGACAATTTAAAAAGAAAATTACTCAGAACACAGAAATAGACACAAAAAAACAATTAAGCATCCGTTTACCTTGCTTTGCTTGAATTTTGCTTCAAATGAACGATAGAGGATTTAATCGGCAGGTGGAAGAGTCATAACTAGCACCTGTAGAGTAAGCACATTTCATTTTATGACCTACTGTCATATTGGTTTAGTTCTTCAACTGAACTGACTTGAATATAATGTTTCATTTGTGTTGAATGTTGTTGTCAGGAGCAACTGGGAAACAACGGTGGCTGATGTTCCATAATTTAAGCTTCAACATGGAATTAAGGTATATTGTCTCAGACATCTGTCCTCTTATTAGTACTTTTCCACAAGGAGGGATGAAGAAAGGGGACGCAAAATGGTGTAGAGTTCACATTAGTGGGTGTTACTGAAAGTATAAGATGTAATTAGAAGAAAGTAGATGCAACTACATGAAAGGAAGGGATGGGAGGAGTCGTCTTCTGTTATGATGTGATTCATGTCCACAATACATTTATTGCAATATGTTTTATGTGTCTTTAATAATTGTGTTTTCTTTTAACGTTGTAGGTATTTGTTACCTCTTTGTCTTGCAGAGATTGGCACTAGCTCTATCCTTGAGGAACTAGCTGCCGTATTTTTAATGTCATGGCATGAGTTTGATATTGGGAATTTAAGTTTTTTTTTTTGGTGGTCTGAATTTAATGTTAAGTTGTTCTTTAAAGTTTTTTTAATTCTATTTCATGGGTTCAAGTTATTGAAAGACTTTAGGAATGTGATTTTGCACTCCTTTATTTTATCTTTTTAAATATAAATTTTTATATAACCTCTTTTTTAATGTCATTTCCATATAACTATTTTTTTAATGTCATTTCAAGATAACTAACATCTACACCCACAAACCACCACAATCCACCATTTCTTTCACTAAGACCACCCACAATCTCCTCACTAATCCATTTTCCACCCTATTTATCATCTTAACCCAGCTCCATCTACTCCAATATCTGACAAAAAATCTCAAGAAGACCCCTTAGAAATGCGGGTTCAAGGGAGAAGATTCAAGAGAAGCTAACATAGAGGTGAACTTGAAATCCTTCTAAATCTTTGAGCAATCAGCCTAGGAATTCAAGGAGCTATCAACACCACCTCAAGAAACAAGGAAAGAGAATCATTTGGGGTGGAGGAGACCATATAGGGTTCGGCTAAGAGGAGAAATACGAAGCACAAATAAGGTCTTGGAAATTCTTACTTGAAAAGGTGAGTCTTTCTTTTAGAGTTGAGTGGGTAACCATAAATCCCACCAAATTTGACATGCATGTGATATTATTTTGTTTAAACATGTTTATAATGATATGTGGTCATATGGATTGGGGAAAAATTGAATTTTTAGGAGTTTTGGTATGGTCAATTGATGCATGTTGTGTTAAGGTGCATATCAGTGATTGTGGTTAAGATTATGTGAAAAATACACTTTTGATCTCTGTTAATTCTAGAAAATTGGTGTAGAAATGATGTAGGAATACTGTTTGACATGCATAAAGTGTTGTAATTCCATTTTTGCTTGAGCTTTATTGACAAAATAGGAGAGTTGGTGTGAGGGTGAAGTGTTGTCACTCACCCCACTTTGATACCTTGTTACTATTTTATTCATAACTTCTTCCACAGAGATTATTTCATACTGTTTCCAGTGCCATTGTAAAGAAGACAAAATTTGCTCCAATTTAGTCACTGGATTCATCAAATTTGATGGAGAAATGAATTAATTACAAGGGGTGAAAGTTGCAGGTTTAGCATAGTTGTACACATTGAACCCCTGTCAGTGTTTGGCTAATAACTCTGTGTGCAAATATTGGATTTGAATGGTTTCAGTGGCATATTAAACTAGACAAAATGCTATACAAGTTGGGCTTTGGAATTTTCGATTTTCATTAGATATCAAGTTAGTTATGATAGTTTACATTTGGCACAAAATTCTGATGAGTAATTGAATATGCAGAATTGATGTTGGTTGTTAATTGATGCAATATTGCTGATTTCTCTCTGATTTTATGGTCTCTTAGTTTTTTCTCCCGATTATGCAGGTTGCAATTTTTTTTCTCATTTTGCAGGTTCTGATTTTTCCCTTTCTCAATTGTTTTATGTTATTGTTATGGTGGGTTTCATACATTTTGAGTTCCTTCATTTAAAACGTTGGTTTTTGCATATCGCAAATTGGTGGAGGAGAGACAGCCTCACAAATTGTTGGGGGTTAATAAGTTTGAGTTGGGGTTTTTAGTGTGGGTTCATGTATGTTTGTCCTGCAGTTTTTATGGTCATTGCACACATCTGGAATGGTGGGGGATGTTGTTGTTGCTCGAAGGTCGTACACGGTGAGCTGCAAACCAAAGGTATTGTTCCTCCTTTTTTCTTGCATGAGTTTCATTTTCTGGGTTTTTGGTCAACGTCCTGATTAATGTGTGGGTTAAGTTTGGATTTGCTTCATCTGTCCTGGAGATCACATTCTCTTATTCAATGTGTTATTTCTTACTTTATTTTTGTTACTCCTGCTACAGATTTTCTCCCCAAATTGATTATTTATGCGATGGATATGATGTGGTTTGCCTTCTCTGGTGAAATGGTGTTGTATTCATGCGACAGGTCTTCTCCTCTCCTCTTCGTTTGCATTTTTTCTACCATTGCTTTCTCTATATTAAATCTTTCTATTTCTACAGTTACATGCGCTACCTGTTATTGCATATTTACCTTGCCTTCCTTGAATTTTGCTTTAAATGAACGATAGAGGATTTAATCGGCAGGTGGAAGAGTCATAAATTGGCATGGGTATCAAATTTTAGGTATACTTGCTACTTCCAGGTCCAAAGGTACACCTCACCTTTGCTACATACTTATGGATTTTGGTTCTTCTAATTATTAATGATGATCTTTATCTTTCAGCTGGGCAACTATTCCTCAATGGAAGGTATTTTTTACTGTAAGCCTCATTATGAGTATCTCAATTTGTCAAAGAATAGCTTGGAACAGGATCTGCTGCAGGATTTTTAGTTGTTCCTGCATCACTTGGAGATAAGGTAGAATAAGTTTTGATTTCTATATGCAGTGAACTTTGTAATAAGATTGATGAAATTTGTATCAAATCTTGCCTTTTCAATGTTCAACACATAACACTTAGAATCTCTATTTCTAGGCTTTCATAATTCTTCTTTTGACATGCTCATTGTTGCTTCTTTCTTCCTTGACATATGAAGCTAAAGGGATTTTAATTATATGCAGTTAGGCCATTATTGCATCTAAATTCAAGGATAAAACTAAAAGACAAAGTCTGAGAAGAAGGTGAAGTTTTCTAAATTGATTTTATATATTTTGAATTTTGATCTTGCATAATCCAAAATGGAGTCGTGATCAATCATGACCAAGTACTCAAAACTCTAATAGTATAATTTTTAATATTTATAAAACATTTTAATTATTTAATATTGTGTAGTAAGTTTTGAGTTTCCTTCTTTAACAATGATGTTTATTCTTTTGGAGTAAGTTTTGTCTCTCTCCCTTTTTCCTTTCCCTATCTTGCTTTCTATTCATTTGTTTCTTTTGCTTTTCCTATCAATCTCATAACCATAAATACCTGTCAGAGATATACCAATTTCAAATACAGTCTCACTTTCTGATATGAAGGTTGACTATGGTGGATGCGAGGTTTGATATTCAGTTACCAATGCCAAAGGTAAAAACTTTTAATACCTAATTTTTTTACATGCCCTGAACTTGCTGACATGCCCATGAGTTGAAGTTGCTCTTCAATGATTTCATGTTGAATATGCATCAGAACTAATAAAGTGATGTGTGCTCTTTCTTTAAAGTAAATCAATATTCTTATGCACAATTTTGTGTTCATTTTATACTTATATTTGGTTTTTTGATACTTTATTATATCATGATTGTTGACTTCAATTGTATTGTCTTAATCTAAAATGATTCTTATTAAAATATTGTAGTGGCCTTTTTAAAGTCTTTCCTTTTTATGTATTTGTTGGACTGTTAAATGCATATTTGTCTCAAGTGACTATGCAGTTTTGAATGATCAAATAGCTTTCTATTTTTTGTTGGTTGGTAATATAATCATTTGTGCAAAATCTTCTATGCTACTTATTCATTTCTGGTACTATCGCAATAGGTATTGGTTGGGATGTGTGTATGTATGTTGTGTACCTATTGTCGATGCTAGAGATGTGTGGCAAGCATCAATGACCCATATTGCTCTTGAAGGTGGATGCCTCATTATATCAGCAAACCAGTTTAATTTGTTGGAGGAACCCTTAAGAGTAGGTTCTTGGATGTACAAATAGGGCCTAATACCATATTTTGTTGGATGCACAGGGGGTTGTGTCACTATATCACCATAAGGGACTGTTTTGACTGGACCAAATTATGAAGGGAGGCATTGATTAATTGCCAAAGCTCAATTGCAAAGCTCTAAGATTACTGAGTATTAAATATGAGTTTATGCAAGTATAATTACATTTTTTTTGGATAAAAAGTACAATTAAAAATTTGTTACTTGGGATTTGAAAGCCAATGTATTCATTCATATTATAAAGTCTTTTTCTTTCAGTATGTAACAAAATATTAAAGAGTTAATGACCAATTTGGTCTCATATAACCTTTTTTTTTAATGTGACTCTCATATAACCCCTCTTTTTAATTTGATTTCCATATAACTATCATTTTAATATGATTTCAGGATAACTGACCCGCGCATCGCACGGGGCAAAAGTATTTTCCAATATAAGAGGCGGTGCAATCAGTCTCGGTCTATAAAATACCTTTTTAAATATGTCAATAAGGGTCATGATCGTGTTACCGCCACTTTCTATAATAGTGAAAATTGTGACAATGATGTTGATGAAATCAAGATGTACTATGATTGTAGATATTTATCGTCATGTGAGGCTTCTTGGAGAATTTTTAGCTTTGACATCCACTACAGAGAGCTAGCTGTTGAAAGATTGACTTTCCATTTGCCAAATGAGCAGTTTGTTATATTTGACGATGATGAGTCAATTGACCATGTTGTCAACAGGAAAAACATTCACAACACAAAATTCTTGGCATGGATGAATGCAAACAAGATATATCCAGATGCAAAGAGGTTGACTTACACCCAATTCCCTCTTAAATTTGTTTGGAAGGATACTAAACATGAATGGGTGACCCGTCAGAAGGGGCTTGCAATAGGAAGACTTCATTTTGTACCACCTGGATCTGGTGAGATATACTATTTAAGGACTCTCTTGAACTACATAAAGGGACCTGAGAGTTATGAACAAATAAAGACAGTGAATGGATATCAGCATAAAACCTTTAAAGAGGCGTGTTATGCCATGGGTTTGTTACATGATGACAGAGAGTATGTGGATGCAATAATTGAGTGCAGCGGTTGGGGTACCGGGAGTTATTTGAGGAGATTATTTACCATTTTATTAATCTCCAATCAACTATCCAGGCCTGAATTTGTTTGGGAAAAGACTTGGCAATACTTGAGCGACGACATATTGCATAGGCAAAGAACTCTTCTTCATTTTGAAGGTCTTTACTTTCCCTTTCACTTATTTTTATCTTATTCTTCTTTTTATAACCATTTATTTATCTCATTCATTTAATTTGATATGCATGATGATATAAATAATATCATATTATCCAACAGTTAGATTGATAAAATTTAACATATACAAAATATTATTAAACAAAGTTTACCTCATCCTATATGTGTAATTTATGGTTTAGACAATATCACATTATCCAACAATCAGATTTGTCAAAATTTATCTTATACTAAGTATTATTAAACACGAAGTTTACCTCATCATATATTAGATAATATCATATTATTCGACGGTTATATTGAAAAAATTTAACGTATACGAAGTATTAGTAACAATGTTTACCTCTGTCTCACATTTTCATCAAAAACTCAATCATTTGAGCAATCCAGATTCGATCTTAACAAGAAAAACATTTTTATGCCAGAAATTTGGATCTTAGGAACCTATCACCATGCAAGTTATACTAAAATTGAGATAAACTCATTCATCATTTAATATAATTATTATTAGTTATTTACTATAAGACTCCTACTTGAGATAAACTCAATCGTCAAATCCTTTAAATATATGAAAATATAACTAACTGAAGCTTCATTGGACATTCATGTGTAAATCATTAAAAACTTACACCCCCCAGCCCCTTTGTAATGTCACCCATTTATTAGTGTGTTCTTGTGTTGCGAATAGTTTCGTGAATACCTTCTAAATAATTTATCTTCCACCCTTTTACTTTTAAGGTTTTGTTCTTTTTCATGAGATTGTTTAGTTAGTTTTTGATGTCATCATTTACGTAGTAGTCATGCTTATTTGAAAGATTTCATATTCAAAACTCGCAGATTTGCAATTGTCTATTGAGGAGTTGAAAAGTTTTGCATTGGCAGACATTGAAATGCTGTTGCAGGGTAATAACCAGAGCCTATCAGATTTTCCTTCAATGCCACAACCAGATATGTCCTTAATAGCTCATAGAGGAAACAAGTTGATATATGATGAGTTAAATTATGATTGGGAGTCTTTGGCTAGGGAGCTTGAACAATTAATGTCAACAATGACGGCTGAACAAAAGAAGGTTTATGAAACAATTATGACAGCAGTTATGACCAAGAATCCATGTCTTTTCTTTATTTATGGGTATGGTGGAACAGGGAAAACTTATATCTAGAGGGCTTTGGCTGCTGCCATTAGATCAAAGGGAGGTATTGTTTTGACTGTTGCTTCTAGCGGAATAGCTTCTTTATTGATTCCTGGTGGTAGAACTGCACATTCTAGGTTTGTTATTCCTATAAATGTTGATGAAGATTCAACTTGTAACATTAAACAAGGCAGTCCCCTTGCAGAATTAATAGCAAAAGCATATTTGATTATTTGGGATGAGGCACCAATGACCCATAAACATTGTTTTGAAGCTGTTGATCGAATGTTTAGAGATATTCTTCGGTTTTCTAATGGTGGAGATCTCACTCTACCTTTTGGAGGTAAGGTAGTAGTTTTTGGGGGAGATTTCAGACAAATTTTACCTGTTATACCTAAAGGGACAAGGCAAGAGGTGGTTCATGCTTCTGTTAACTCCTCATATCTTTGGGATTCTTGCAAGGTCATGACTTTAACTACAAACATGAGACTCCTTTCCACCAATATAGATTTTGATGTCAAGAAAAGAAAGCAATTTTAAGACTGGGTCTTAAGTGTTGGTGATGGTACTATTAGAAAAGTAGATGATGTCAATATGACTATTCAAATTCCACAAGATTTACTAATAAGAAGTAATGGTGACTCAATTGCATCTATTGTTCATGAAACTTACCCATTTTTCTTCGATAACATGAACAATCCATCCTTTTTCCAGGATAGGGCAATATTAGCTCCTACAAATGATGTTGTTGATAAAATCAATGATTATATGTTATCCTTGCTTCCTGATGATGAGAAAACCTATTTGAGTTTTGATAGTCCTTATTCAGCCAGCTTGGATTCTTCTCAAGCAAATGACATCCATACTCCTGAATTTTTAAACACACTTGCTGCTTCAGGGCTTCCAAATCATGTCTTGAAACTAAAGGCAGGGGTTCCTGTCATGTTGCTCAGAAACATAGATCAGTCTTTGGGCTTGTGCAATAGAACTAGACTAACAATCACAAAAATGGGGAAATACATTGTCAGTGAAGATTATCTCAGGAAGTAAAACTGGTCAAATTGTGCATATACCTAGACTTTCTTTGATCCCTTCAGATAAACGGATTCCTTTTAAGTTTCAAAGAAGGCAATTTCCTTTGGTTCTTTCATTTGCAATGACTATTAATAAAAGCCAAGGATAATCTTTAAGGCATGTTGGAGTCTATCTTCCTCGATCTGTATTTTCACATGGGCAATTGTATGTTGCCATATCAAGAGTCACATCAAGAAATGAATTGAAGATATTACTCACTGATAGTGAAGGTCGAGATACAAACATCACTTCGAACGTTGTCTACAAAGAAGTATTTCGCAATTTATAACACAGGTATATTTCATAGAACAATTCATATTTTCATCAAGGATCAATATTTTCTTTACATGTTAAATTTATAATCTGAATCATAGAAATACAAGTTCTTACTTTCTTTACAGATTTCCAACGTGCTACACTTGCGAAATCAAGAAGTGGTTTGAAGAAACAATATGCTTGAAAGAATGATTCATGAAGGAGTATTTTGTAATTACAAAGAAATATGTTTGAACTACCTATATGATGTTTTTGAGATATTTTCTTGCCTTATAGCTTATATTTCTAATAGTATTCCAATATAAATTACATTTTTTACAGTTTTGCATATAAAATTGGTATTCTCGGATAACCCGCGCATCGCGCGGGTGCACCGTCTAGTATTGGTCAAAGGCAGCCACATCGTTTGGGAAAGGGCAACACAATTAAAACCGATTAAGCAAGGCAACACATTTACCACAAAGGATACACGTCAACTAATGTGATTAGAAATGAAAGTAATTAACAGAAGCAATAAATAGGTGTGCATGGCTACTTTCTCCTAAAAGGATGAAAACAACATGAGCAAGAAAATCAAATTTACCATGTTGTCCCCAATTTTGGCTAACTAATTTGGTGGGTAAGTTCCCCTTGTTAGCTCTTTTTAGTAATAAAGATAATAGTAGTAGTTGTAATATTTGTCCGGCTCCTACAATCTTTTCCACATCTTGATCGCATATGAATATAGACTTTTTTTTGACAGACATATGAATATAGACTTAAATCCTCTTCATCCGTTTTATTTCTCTCTTAATTCTTCTCTCTCTCATCTTGTAATCATCTTATCTCTCCATCTACACACTCAAACCTTGGGTATGAGGAATAATTTGTTTGACAACTTTGCGGTTGATATTTGACTATTGAGGTTAGTGAATCATGAGTACTTAATGACATGTAAATGGCTAATGACAATGGACAAAGCTCCTTTAAAGTAGTTTTAATTTTAAATTAACTAATTAAAAGTATATTTGTTGTTAATTTAATTTAAAGCCTGCTATAATTTTAATTTGTTTTAAAAATAAAAATATTCTAATTTATTTCTCTCTAAAAAGTTTTCAAAGAGAATGACCAAACCATAACCGAACGGACCATGAAGACTGTCATACTCTATAGGTTCTTTGTCTTTGGATTCTACACATTCTCTTTTGGAGAATTTGAAAGGATTTAACCCCTTTTAACAAGTGATGTGATAGGATCTAATTTATTGTGTTATACCCCAAGGGGTTGGCCTTGGGGTGAGGTAAATGTAATTACATTCGTAAGTACTCAAAGAGCCCAAAAGTCTTCTCTGCCTTGGGCTAGGGCGCCATCCCCTCACCCTAAATTTTTGCAAATCAAACATAATTTATAAAGGTCACTTAATTATATACTCCCTCTGTCCCTTAATATAAGACTCTTTTGTAAAATTTTCTTGTCCCTTAATATAAGACAATTTTCAAATACTAAGGTGCATTAATTTTTATTTTACAAAACTACCTCCTATACTAAGATGCATTAATTTTTTTCTCTCTTAATAGTCTTGGAATATGAGAAGAGTAACTTGAAAAAAATAGCACATATTTTGTACAAATTTAATATTAATAATTAATAAAACTCACTTTTTAAAGAGCGTGAAATGATTAAAGATATATATTAAGGGACAGAGGGAGTACTATTTATTTGAACAATAGCATGCGACTGGAAGAAACTTGGATTACCCCTTAAAATGTGTGGTCCTAAATTATTTATTGTCTACAAATAGAAAGATATTATGAGAGGTAAAAAAATGATATTTATTATTTGTAAGTTACTTTTGTTATATTATTAATTAGTTGTTATATATGTGAGCAATGAATGTGTTTAAGCTAATAATGGTTCAGATTAGTATAAATCAAGCACTCAAATCCAATATTTTTATTTTATTCTCCCCATGTCTCTTGAGGATTCTTCAAGTTCAAACAAATGCAAGGCCATGCATATGTATTGTCCAATGGGACCAACCCCCCCCCCCCTTTTTTTTACAATGGGACCCGTTTTGATCGTAATATCCACCCGATTTTGACTCACATGGACATCACGAGTCTGACCCATGGTGTTGGATATTTTTGTTGAAGAGGAAAAGAAAAGGGCTAATCCACTCCCTCAAGATGAATTAACGCCATTACGATATCACCACATACCGAAACCATAATTCATAGCTTTCCTATTTTATTCTTAATTTTTCTGCATGTGCATCTTGTTCTGTCTCCAAATTTTTAGCTTTCCCGTACTTGAATTTGGACCTTGGCTACGGATTTTTTTTCATAGCCTCAGGCTATAATTCAAAACTACTACTTTTATTTACTACTAGTTTTTAAAGTAAGTTATTGCTACTTTTATTAAACAGGCATGCCCTCCTCATTTCCACTCCTCCCCTCTATATATGGTATATAGTGACTTCAATTTTCAACGTAACGTCTCTGTTAACATCAGTAATTTGAACGTTTGAATTTTGAAATTGCTTGAAAAAGAGGTAATGCAGCTGGTCACAGCTGGCAATCTGGTTTCAAGTTGAGAATTTATAATTGCAACTTTGGAAGAATCTTGTACTATAGGAATTTGATATGACATGCTTACTTTACTTATTTTCCACCGTTGATGAAACGACTCGAATATTAAATCAAATTAATTAATGTGTATTGAAAATACACCCACTACATTTAATATTCTTTTTTCTCGCTATTGCTGTTAGCTCGTCCAAGTGTCCAACTGCGACGAAATGAATAACAAATTTTAAGGTTGTTCCCAATAAATATTTTATCTGAAGGAACTTAAAATACATTCATTAACAATTTTTTCTCTGGCCAATAAAGCTGAATCCAGTCGATAAAGATTCAACTCATATCTCACGAAGACATAAGTTCGAATCTTACTGCCAATATGAGGATTTAAAAAGTTTTAAAGCTTTCTCTGACCCTAACGAACTCGCCTAAACTTTTCCATTATATAAAAAAAAAAAAAAAAAACTTTTTCCTGGACAAAAAACTAATTTCTTCAAGTAGGGCATCGATCAAACAGTTATTTATTTATTTGAAAATAAAAATTTAAAAAATCTAGTTAAGGTTCTCTTTGAACTGTCTCCATCAAATTCGGTTAATCACCACTGTCAAGGGTGGTCGTGACAGCCCCCAACTCAGCAAAACACAACTAATTCATAAAAATTATCAAAACTTAGATGCTACTTAATAAGTGTTTTTTATGCTATTCATAAGTTATAATTCACCACCTTGATGAAATTGTTTAGTTAAATTTAAATTTATATAATCTTATCTTTACTTTTGGATATATGATTCATGCGTTAAATTATGATTATAGAACAGTAAAAACTTCACATGGTATATACATTCAAGTCTCAGAAAACCCACTTCCCAGGTCAGCAGTACATTAATCAAAAGCTTAGAAAAGGAAGGCTCAAACTTCCTTCAAGATCAAGTGGAGAGGTCACATATCTACATAACTAGGTGGCTACAAAAGAGAAAGAGCCTCTATAACCTCATCATATAACTAACCTACTACTAATTGAGATCCCAAAGACGCATACCATCGCTAAATATGTTACATAGTACAGGGAAGTGGATATTCATATTAGACAGCATTGTATTTGTTAGCATAGACAATATAACTAGTAAATGTCTTCATTTCGCTTCACTCCATCATTTGCACATAGTCGTCTTAAGCCTCTTTGCAGCTTGAACAAATCCCATTATCACTTGCAACTCGTCCATTTGCTTCACAAACAAAGAGAAGCATAAGTTCAAACTATATCATATGCATCAAACATTTGAAGCTCACAAGGACGCCGGTATTCATAATTCAAGACAATTATTAGACACATTGCCAGGAACTATCAAGATTCAAGAGTAAACCAACCATTTTGAAAACATTTGACTATGGAGAATCCTATAAATTTGTTTACCTGGGGAGAGATTGGAACCACAAATATGTTCAGCACAATAAAAGCGTTTTCGGAACAGAAGGAAAACAGAAACAAGGATGCAAATGCAATCATTAATCTATAAGTACCTGCGACATGAAATGCCTCTGAACAACAGCTACTAGCTGCTCTTTCGATGGGTTTGGGACAGCATCCACCTGCATTTCCATTTTAGATGTCAAAAAAATAGAATCACATTAACATGAGCTTTTTTTTTCTCCGTGACATCAACCAAATAGACAGCTCATTGGCCAAGTAATTTGCTTACCAGATTGAAGTGGCGCCAATATCTCCACAATGCAGACATCTCCAATTTGCTCAAATCAACCTTCTACACAAAATATTTAAACAAGTTTTTAATGGTTGAATAATCAACAAATAAATTTTCCACCATGTATAATAGGGTGGCAAATCAATTAATGAAGAGAGAAAACAGGCGAGTTGATATACCGTCCAACCATGAGGCATAGTAATGGATCCCTTAGACTGTGAATCACCAGAGAAGGACCTGCTCACACTCTTGTGAGATGATCCCAATGATCTGTGCATTCGGTGCCTTGATTTGTGGGACTTTTGAGTGTCATCCGATGCTGAGAAATCAAAAATAGTACAAACAAAATCAGCAATAGTGGTGGGGCCATAAAAAAAAAGACTATTGATGGGAATTTTCAAAAGCAAAAAACAAAGAAACAATTACGCAAATGGATCCAATGTAACCATCCTCTATCACATGCCACACTCACAGTCACAGACATGGAAACCAATAAAAAAAGCAATTAACCAAAAAAACAGTAATACTGTTCAACCTCTACCTTCAATTCTGGGTGTCCAGGTAGAAATTATACCAAAAAATAATAGATATTCCATTTACATCCAAGGACAAATTAAATAGGAGCTACAGATCATAATTCTAGTATCAGTTAACATTCAAGGCAAATACAATCCATATAACCTTTACAAATCCGCTCATAATTTCCAAAAATACCAGTGAAAAAGAATGAAAAAATAAAAAGATAGGAAAAGGAACTGTAATAACTTCCCAAATTGAAACTCACCCATATCTGATCCATTCCACTGTGTATTTTCAAATTCAAGGTCGTCGTCTTCCTCATTCCCGGTAGGTGCTTCAATCACACTGAGGGCATTCCTTTGCAGCTTCACTTCAATACCATTGGTAAGAACCTGCACTTTTTTGTACCAAGCACAATGTTAAACAATCATCCTTGCTACAGCAAATGCTTTTTCTCAATAAACAAAAAACAATCCAGGGAATAAAACGAATGGAAGAAGGATATGAAACTCTTAAACATCATCAAACTATAGATTTCTGCTTCAGAAATCAAATAACTTTGAAAAATAACATTGATTCAGATCGAAGTAGGATATGAAAAATTTCTGACTTGAAGATAAATAATTAATCTACTTATTTCGTAATTTTATCCAAAAAAGGAGTCATAATCAGAGCATGCATGTAGCAAAGAGTAACAATCTGAAATCAAACATCAACATCAATCTGGGAAAAGCAACAAGCAAAGATCTTTAAAGCAGGAATTATTGCATAAAGTATGCAAAATGCTTGCTTCAGAACAAAGACCTCACTGAAAAAACAGAAGAAAAAAATCAATAACCCCAAAAAAAAGACACGACAAACAACTGATCATTAAAAAGGAAATCCCAAAACACCAGATCCATGGATAAAGTAAGCTCTATTTAAATTGTAAAACGAAGAACTCAAAATTCGGAAATTTGTAAATCAGTGATATCCCTAAAATGATTTATATAAGATTTTTTTTGTTTGAAGAAACAAATTGAATGATTTTAGTCATTGAAGTAATAATAAAGTAGCATCAATGTAAATACAAAAAAAAAAACAAACAAACAAACATTGCTTTGAATTAGTTCTTGCAAACACCTCAAAAACTATACCAATAATGGCAAAAAAGGAGGAGGAAAAAAAAAGGCACATTTGCAAGACGAAATTAGAATCAAAGAAAACCTAATTTTTTTTATAGGAAAAAAAACCGAAATTGGTGAAGAAAATTACCAGCCAATGCCATCCTCCGAGGCCAACGGCTTTCTTGACAACGCCCTGAAGACCAACGAGGACGGATTTCGTGCGGTTGTTTCCGGTTACAACCACTTTTGTGTGACGAGGGAGAACGGAGAGTTCTTCTTCACTGCTATCACCACAGCTTTGCAACTGTGAGAACCCACCATTCACTGAACTTTCCATTGCTTCCAGCATTTTTCCACTCACCAAACTCCAAACAAAAATAAAACCTAGTGAGAAAAAAAATAATAATTACGATAATTATAGATCGTAACCGCCCTTGCGGATAAGATCCTGCATTGCTGGTTATGAAATGTAGGAGAATTTTGGGAGCGGGAAGAGGAGAAAATTCGGGGGATTTTACGGAGAGAAATGGAAAGGAAAATGAAAATGAAAATGAAAATGAAAAGCACTGGTGGGTGGATAGACGGGGGAGAGAGAGAGAGAGAAGAAAAGGCGCGTTCCGACGTGAGTGAGAGACAGAGCAGAAGAGAGAGAGAGAGTAATACTAGTACTAGTGTATTGATAATTGTTTACTGGATGTTGGTATGAATCCCGACGAGAGAGAATGAACGAATGGGAGAGTGCCACGTCAAAACAGGAGGTTGGGGACCTCAATCATGCGCTGGGAGAGAGAAGACAATAGACGACGTGATGCAACACCCCACTAAAGCAGGTTTGGTTTGGTTTTGAGGAGTTACTCCGTTTGCGTTTGACTTGTTGACTTTGCGGTGTTTGCTTTCCTCCCCAAAAAAACCAAATTAATTAATTAATTAATACTTGTTCCAATCCCTCCAAGACAATATTGCCCTTTCCTTTCTCTCTTTCTCTTTCCTATTTCCTCTTACCAGATTTAATACGCATGGATTTATGAACATTCAATCAATCGGATGCTATAAAGCCCGCATACATAATACGATACGGTTACGATACGACACGAATATGAGAATACGAGATTTTTTTGATATTTAAGATACGATATGGTATATGTTAACAAAATTTTATATAAAAACTTATATAGATATAAAATACTAGAAGACATTGGACCAGTAATATTAGACTTATCACTTGAACCTTCTTCCCAGTTATTTTAGATTTTTTTTTGTTAAAATAATGTTTTGGTCCCTATACGTGACATTGATTCTTAATTAGGTTCATATACTTAAAAAATTATTAAAACAATCCTCTGGCGTGACAGATTACCCATTTGGTCACTGCCGTCAAACCACGTTCTAAGCACATTACTCATTTGGTCCCTATACGTGACATAAATTCTTAATTTCGTCCTTATACAAAAAAAATTATTAAAACAGTCCTTATAAGAAACAACGACTAAAAGCTTATTAATATAGTACCTATACGAAAAATAAACTATTAAAACAATCATTGTACGAAAAATAAACTATTAAAACAGTCCATATACGAAAAAAAATAAACTATTAAAATAGTCCCTATTAAATGTCTTATATGTTTGTTTGTAGATTAAATATGTCTTATAAGTACTTAACACATGGGCAAGTGTCACATTAGGGACCATATTTGGATTGTAACATGGCCAGATTTTAGTCATTTTTTTTGTTACGGGGACTGTTTTAATAGTTATTTTCATATAGGGACTATATTAATAGTTTTTTTTTGGTATAGGAACTGTTTTAATAGTTTTTTTTGTATAGGGACCAAATTAAGAATTTATGTCACGTTTAGGGACTGTTAATAATTGTTTTTAAACAACTAACGCCGTTAAAAATAGTGTTAGACGGCAGGGATTAAATTAAGAATTTATACACGTATAGAGACTGTTTTAATAATTTTTTAAGTATAGGGACCAAATTAAGAATCGATGTCACGTATAGGGACCAAAACATTACTTTAACCTTTTTTTTTTACAAACAATACAATATAGTGGTGAGAATGAACATTACATACAACACCTGAGCACTAGAATCAGATATTTACGAGAGTGAAGAAAGACCCCACAACACTACTTCTGCTCGAACAAGAGAACCTGAGATCGAGAGACTCAAAACCACCGACAGGAAGGAGAGACCAAAACTGCCGTCGAGATTAAAAGAAACAGAATTATCGTCGGATATAGGACTCGGGAAGTGTCCACTCCGAAAGTATCATCAACAATACAAATTTAAAAAAATAAGAAAATTAAGAATACTTTTGGGACAAGTATCGGGAAGTATCTGAGGAGTATCAGTATCCGACACGGGTACGAAGGGATACATCTTCTATTTTGGAGTATTTGGGCTTCATAGATGGAGTGTTATCATATGAATATTTGTGTAGATATAAAAATTTACACAAACATTCAATTAGATATTTCTAAGCGCCTGTTTGTTTTAGATTCTGCCAGCTCATAATCAATTCTGAAAATTACTATTTTTGTGTTTGAGTGATAAAATCTCGATGGATAAAATTGATTTTAAGTGGGGCGAAATTGATTCTTTATATTTACACATAAAAAGTGATTCTACTTTTATCATCCAAATGAAATCAATTCTTCTGAATTCATTTTTAAAATATCATCACCAAACACAAATCAATTTTTTTATACTTAATTTTTTTTAAATCAATTATTTTGAAATCAATTATTTAGAATCAATTCTATCACAGTCTAAAACAAATGGACCATAAGTAGATATTTATAGATTCTGTGTATTTTTTTTCCATTTTATCATATAATCAATCATATTTCCTTTCAACATTTTAGCATATATTCAATCATATTTCCTTTGTCACATCATATTTCACAATATTTTTGCAAGTATAATAAGATGGTAAAACATGCTTAAGCTATCACTAATATGATTATCAAACTTGAATTTATTATTGTGATTTTATTCTTTTACTAGTTCAAATTTTCTTAAAAATGGCACTCTATCGAGACAGGGAGTCACTTTATCCTGATTTCAGCAACAACACATTTTCAATCCAATATCAGAGTACACAACAGGACACACTGGTCGTGATGCAACACTGCTTCTCAGGCTTTAAGTACTTAAAGTCTGGGAAAACACAGAAAACGAAAGGGTAAGACACTCATCATCATATAGTATAGAAAACACATAAAACGAATGGGTAAGGCACTCATCAATCACCATCAAGCAGGGAAATAGCATAGTAAAGAGACTGTTATCATGCTCAGCTCAACACATAATAGCATAAACATCAAGACATCTCAATCAGATGGCACACACTCAGACTCCTGAGTACATGGTCACAGATCAAACGATACTGACCATATTACACTCTGATACCACAGTCTGACACGAGTCGTTGGCCTTTCGGGCTGATCACCAGCCCTACAGACCTAAACCACTGGACATTCAGCTGTTCATCGGCTCTCTTGTCCCCGGTCGACACGTAACACGATCCTTCGGCACGATCGCCGGCCTACGGACCCGAACCACTGGACATTGGTGATCACGACTCTATTGTCTCAGACCATCACTGAATATTGCGGCCATTAACGCCCTACTCCCTAGACCGATCACCGGTCTCAGTGCACAGAAACGAAACTTAAGTTGGTTGTCTCGGAAACATATATTGTTACGCTACCATCTCCGATTACCGGTTACGGCATCCCATATTACTATATCCGATTGCCGGAGTAAGGTACCGTCCCGTGCACTAGGATGGCATTCCCTATACAGGAAATGGCCAAGATTGTCCACCCGTCAAACGTGGAGTCTTGGAAACTCGTCCAGATAACCGAGTACACATACCCTTGAGGCCACCGACTATCCCCAAACCACTCTGTACCTTTGGTACCACGGACATAGAGAGCCTCGTTGGAAAGACCGAGTCCATACCCCTCAAGACCACTGGCTGATTTCATTACCATCCCGTCGATACCTCAGGTACACCAACTTCGGGTACACTGACCCGGCTATCACCACAAACAGAGTATCGACGGTAATATTTGCTATCACCGTCTAGGGATTCACAATTATCTAACTAGAGGGCGTCACCCTTGACTCTAAGACCATACCTCACACTTGCAAGTATTAAATCATAATCAGAGTTATCATTATATATAACATAACCACCGACATATAGAGCACAACATCTAACACTATATCAATTATCATCCATCATCAACCATCGTAAGGATCAATCCTAGTATCGCTCAGACGATCTTCCAATGCCATGTTATCAATTAGCACACCATCAGTCACACAATCATAGGGTATTCATATCAATCAACATCACATCAATCAGCATCCATCCATAGATTTCAATAGATCATTCATATGGTTGACAGACCTCTGGCAACTGCCTTCAACTATCACAGGTCACAACTCCTCTCATGAGGTGCTGCTGTTAACAACCCCTAGTAGAGTTAAGGTTCCCTATACATGCTAACAGTACTACTCTACTACCTATTTTCCCTAGTGATTAAGGTATCTTCCCCTTACCTGGCTTAGAAGACCAATGCCACATGTGTCCCGTCCCCACGTCTCGTCGTGTCTCCATAATCTCCCCCACGCGCTCCCAAGAATGCCTTGGAAGAAGGTGAGGAGAATGGAGAGTGAAAGGTGGTATTTATAGCCATTTTGGGTCCATCGCGTCGCGATGGTCTCCAGGCACAAAGGTCATCGCGTCGCGATGAGGGACACATGTCAGCAATCCTACGCTCTGATCCACTGACTTACCCACCGACTTATATCGCGTCATGATCCAACTTACACTTGTCTCGTCGCGTCGCAATGGAGGCTGACAAAAAATATCTCATTTTTAATGTTCTAAAAGATTCTCAAGTGTTCTACGCCTTTCTAGGTCGTTCTAGACCTTTCTTAAACCTATTTTTCCTTAATTAAAGTTTCTAACTCCTGTTTATCACTTAATTGCTGTCCTAATTATTTTCCTAATATTGTTTTGAAAATCAGGATGTCACATTAAGTGGTGCTAAATTCTTTTACGCTTTCTTTTGAAAATATCGAATACATACATGTTAATGTCAGAATTTGTGTTTTGAATAACTTCCCAAAAGGTTTTTTTTAAGAGTTTAATGGATTTGGTAAAAAAAAAAGTGTTTAATGGATATGTACCGACAGTGTAAAGTAGTTTTATATTATCATTCTATTATATTTTATCATTGCGTCTCTTTGTTATATTACTTTTTAAAATATCTCAATAAATATCTATCTGGAGAGATATGATGGGTTGACAGTGTAAAACTATTTTATATTATTTGTGCATGTCCATTGAACTCTTTTTTCAAAATATTCTCACTTACTATAATTTAATTATTCATTATTTTGTTACAAATCAAAAGGGAAAAAAAAACCAAAGCAACCCAGCAACCCGAGGCTTAATGCTTCACAAACGAAATGCCCATAGCATGTGCAAGCAAAAAACTATCCATCCCTACATGAGCCAAATCAAGCACCACCAAAGAAGAGTCACATTTAGCACCAATCTTAGCAAGATAATGCGCAATGATTCAATTACTTAAGGGTGTGGAACAACTGAAAGTCTCAATCCTCAATATAGCATATTCCTGGTGAGAGCAATCTCGTTATCAAACATGTGGTACGTAGTTATGGCCCCCCTCCTTGACAAGCTTGATCATGTGCAAGCACTACAAGAAAATTCGGATTTACCGACGGGCATATAACCGTCGGTTAAACGTTGGATTTTCCGACGGCCAAGCCGTCGGTAAATTTACCGACGGTCAATGCCCGTCGGTAATTTCAAAGATATTTCATTTACGCGCCTATTTTGCAAATACCGACGGCCTTATACCGTCGGTAAGTTAAAAAACTCGTCGGTAATGCCGAACAGTTACCAAGCGGCCTAGGCCGTCGGTAAAAGCCGTCGATGTCTTGCGATAATAATGTCGAAGCCAGGCCTTCCCTTTCTCCTCCATCTTCATCCCTCTTCTCTTTCACTTCCCTCTCTTCCTCGCCCACCACTCGCCACCACCACCACGCCCGCTCCCACCACCGCCACCACCACCACCACTCTATTCTCTCTATTCTCTCTGTTCTGTCACTATTCTCTCCTCCATCTTCATCCCTCTTCTCTTTCACTTCCCTCTCTTCCTCCGCCCCCACCACTACGCCGCCACCACCACCACGCCCACACCACCACCAGGCCGCCACCACCACCACCACTCTATTCTCTCTATTCTCTCTGTTCTGTCACTGTTCTCACTGTTCTCACTCTTTCTCTCCACCACCACCACCACCACCGCGCCCACACCACCACGTCTTAGTCGCCACCACCACCGCGTTTCCTCTGCCACCACCACCACCGTGTTTGTCTGTCTCTCTGTCCCTCATCTCTCTCTCTATCCGCCGCCACCTCCACAGAACACCATCTCGCCACCGCCACCTCCACAGCACCACGTGTCCGCCGCCACCACCTCCACAGTACCTTCCGCGGCCACCTCCACAGCACCGTGGTCTACCGTCACCTCTGCCACCACCGTCTATTCTCTGTCTCTATTCTGTCCTTCTTTGTTCGTGTTTTTTTCTTCCGAATCCCAAATTGATTTGGTGTTCCTTTTCGATGTTTCAGGAACGATTGAAAGTTCTTGAAGTGATTTGAAGGTTTTTGACGTGATTTTGAAGGTTTTGGTGCATCACGGGTATTCTTTTGTGGCTTGACCTCCAATTTTGTGTTACTGTGATTTTGGGAACTAAGGTTTGTTTGTATTCCCTGTTGTTGGTATTTGATTTTTGTTTTAGTAGCTTTGCAAGAGTAGCCTTTGCGTGAGATTATTAGTTGTTTGATGGTTGTTCTGTGTTATTGATTTTGTGGATTGTTAGTTGTTTGATTTGCTTTGCTCTTATTGATTTTGTGGATTGTTAGTTGTTTTAAAAGTTTAGGATACTTATATTATGTCCAAGGTTAAAAGTTTTTCTTAACCATGCAAATTAGAAGCGAAAAAAAACCAATTCTAGTTGCGCAATGCTGCTCGGTTAGCACCATGATTTGAAAAAAATATTGGAATAAAGTCTTAAATACTGCAAACCTATGCCTTTGTTCGTTTTGTTGTAATTCGATTATTTTCGGTTTATATGCTCATGGTGACCAATGTTGACAACAAATGCAGACAATGTCTTTAGATGGAAACCGTGGTCGGTAGGGCTTCCAGGAGGCCGATGATGTCTGCAAGGGAGTATCGGAATAGCTTTGTGACGATTGAGGATCGCGATGCTCGCCATCGTGATCCTCCTATGCCTTCTAGGAGGCCGATGATGTCTGCGAGGAGTATCGAAATAGCTTTATCATCGGGACTAAGGATCGTGTTGAGGATCGTGATTTGATGAACCAAGCATGGTTATCCCAGAGGCTGTAGCTACGGTGATGCTCATCGAGGGACATACATCGTTCGTGTCTCGGCGATGACGATGAGATCTTGAAGTATACTCCATCCACACAGGAGTATTCTCCAATCGGAGAGGATTACACTCAGACCTCACCGGAGTATTCTCCAATCGGAGAGGATTACACTCGATCCACACCAAAATATTCTCCCACCGTAGCAGTTACACTCCATCGACTCCTTGGAGGATTCTACCGCCCGATTTTGTCACTGGGGACCCCTCAAGGAGCCGCCACTAGCTAGCCTATATTTTATATTATGCATGTTATGTACATTAGTATTTATTTGCTTTAACATTTTAATTGGATAATTGTATTAGGATAATATATGATGTATGTCTTTACATTTGTGCTTTTCTATTTAATTTTTGTCTTAAGCCTAAGTTCCAATTATTCCAACGTTTCAACGATTGTTATGAAACCAGGCCGCCACCACCACCATCACCACTCTATTATGCTCTATTATATGTTTTACATGAGGAGGTTAAATAGCTTTTGAGAATTCATGATTTGATAAAAATAGTGAAAGCCAAAAAGCTTACTTGGGGTTTATTTGGAATTATTTTATAACATGATTGTTGTTTGGTTGGCATCCTGCTCATTTTTGTTGATTGCTATTTGGTAGCTTGTTAGTTAAAATTTTCTATGTTTTTCTGTATTTTTAGTTCGAGGCCACGACATTGCTCGAGGCTGCCACTCACATCGAAGGGCGTGGACACTCTCTTGTTACGAGAATTAGGTATGCACTCTAACGAAATGTCGGTTGACTCATTGGGTGGAAAAGGGTTGGTGTTGACCCCACTTGCAGACATATTTATTTGATTTGCTTCATAGTTCTCTCCGAGAGAGAATTTTGAGGTGATGTGTGTTTTGGCTAACAAAGGATGTTTTATGTTGAAGTGATGTATAGTTGTCATAGTTTTGAACAAGATATCAATCCACATTGAAATTGATTTTCGATTCAAAATTGAATTCAATTGAAGAGTAACTCTATTTTTTTAAAAAAACATATTTTTTTAAAAAGCGATAGTAGTTCTAGTGGTCGACTCGCTTTTTTAAATTGAAGTAATTTTATTATTAACAAAAGGTCTTTGGAATAAGAAATAATGCTTATGAGATAAAATACGAGCTTGTTTTATAGCAATCGTAATTAATCGTTGTTGTTTTAAGGTCAATCTATTCACGCGTCTAGATAATATTTTTGGCCAATTCGAGGGTCCCGTTGAGTTCTTCATAATCATAATATTTTGGATTCGTATAAATGACTCAATAGATCACCTTTTCCTATGTTTCAAAAATCCCATTTCATTTTTTTAATGATGTTTTTGAAAAATGAACTTCATTAATTGATTCAAAACCCCTCTTTCTGGATAATATATGTCGATACTTTTTCTTTTAAGTTGAAAGAAAAGTAAAGAGAGAAGGAATCACTCGATTTACTTCTCTCCACAGAGAATTTTGTTTGATGTATATTTTATGTTAGAGTAAGGTAGCATGTAGATTATTCATTTAGCAAGCAACACATAAACTCAATTTGATAAGTGAATCTACGATCCTATGTTCATGCTACATCTCGCTATACTTGTAGAAACCAATTTATATTGAGATAGTAACCATATTAATCTCCAAAATATTTACAGATTATAACTATATACTATCTTTGTAAATACAAACAACGTTTATTAAACTAAAAATTTAACATACGAAAGACATATTATTACACAAAGACATGAATTACATCGAGGAAATTGATTCCCAAATTAATCGTATCGGACACTAATTATAAACTATTAAAATCCTATATTTGATGAATTTAATTATGTGATAATCTTATTTTTTTAAAAATAATAAAGTAACCAATTTTATGTTGTTTAGAGATACCATCAACGCCTTGGTTAATGTAGTAGATTACGGTGCTAGGCTAGTTTTTAAGCTGAAGCGAGAAAATGATTGTTTTTGGCCAATTAAAGGATTAGGATGTATGGTAGATGTGACCATATAGGAGCTCTAATTGCATGGCATATACCAAGCCAAACCACTATGAAAACAAAAATTGTTAAAAGAATTTATGCTTCCACTTGCCGTCGGTATGCTTGTTTAATTCTATCCTTTAAGAGGATGTCAACTTTCAACATGTTACTTTTTAATTATTGATGAAATGGATGTTTGATTGTTGTTATTAGTATCGGAGAAAAGCCTTAGCTTCCGTTTGGGGTTCAATATATTATTGAGTGCGTGTACTCTTTTAGATACCACGTGTTCATTGTATATTGAACCTTGAATTGTCCAAGTCGGACAGTTTGGGAAAAAACTTTTTCTTTACTTGTATAATAGTTGTTGCTTGATTCTCGTATCTTGATATTTGATGAAATTTCGGTTAGATTCATTTCCTTTTGTTCTCTGGGTGCATACTTGATTGCCTTGTTCCTAAGCTGCGATCATTTTGTGTACTCGAGAGACCAATGAAATCTTCTTGAAATTTTGTCAAGTATAAGATATGAGAATTACAGAATGACTATTATACGAGTTCTGAAAAAATTTTCCTCGAATGGGATAAGTCATACCATTTAAAGAAAGAGAGCGGTTGTAAGAATGTCGTCTTCTTTGAAATTGTCATTTTTTGACATGCGAGAAGATGGAATTTTTTCCTTCAATCGTAGTTGGATGTCACGATAGGTTGTATCCGGGAAGAGGGGTTTGAAACAATCTTTTGCGATGGGATTGATCACTTCGTTCAAGTCGCAATGGCACACGAAGATTTGAAATTAATGGAGGGATTAGGTGTTCGTGCCTTAAATGCGATTGCGAAAGATCAAGAGCCCAGGAGAGGTCATCTTTGCACTGCAGAGAGTTGGATTTATGCCTAATTACTGGATTTGGACTAGACATGGTGAAGAGTTACCTCGGGTTGGATTAGGGGTTGGCGATAATTGCACGGGTGCTTCAAGTAATTGCGTAGATACGGGATATGGTGGCAGATTGAATTGATGCAAAATATGGTTTGTGATGCCTTGGGGGTCAACGTATCATTCGAGGAGCCACAAGATGATGACACAGATGAACTTCCAAATGAGACTGCACAAAGATTTTATAATCTCTTGTTAGAAACAAATAAGCCGTTGTTTGAAGGGTCTTGAGCTCTAAGTTATCAATGTGTGTGAGACTTTTAGCTCTCAAGTCCAACTGTGGTGCTACGGATGTGTGCTTGGATCTCGTAATGAAGATGATGTTGGACTCGTCACCTATCGAGATGGTTTGCCAAAAAGTTATTACGAGGCTAAAAGCTTAGTGTCCAAATTGGGGTTGAAATCTAAAAGGATTGATTGTTGTGTGAGAGGGTGTATGTTATATTACAACAATGAATTTGGTAAAACGATAACGCTTGGTTGAATGCAAATTTTGTGGTGAGCCAAGGTATATGTCACATCTGATAATGGGAAGGGTAGACAAAACCAGTTCCACTAAGGCAATGTTTTATTTGCCAATTATTCCAAGGTCATAGAGAATGTTTGCGTCAACACGCATCGCAGACAAAATGACTTGGCACTATGAGAATAAAAGCACTTGGTATGTTGCGACATCCTTGTGATGGTGAAGCTTGGAAGCACTTTGATCGTGTGAATCCCGAATTTGCGGCAGATCCACGTAATGTACGACTTGGCTTATGCTCGATGGTTTTACCCCATATGTTCAATCAACGGCGAAACCTTATTCTTCTTTGGCGATTATTGTTACCCCATACAATCTTCCTCCCGATATGTGCATGTCTAAGCCCTATATGTTCTTGACTTGTATTATACCGGTCCAGATAATCCAATGATGGTATTGACATCTACTTACAAATTTCTCATCGACGATCTCAAAAGGTTGTGGAATGGCGTTGTGACTTATGATGTTGCACGAAAGAAGAACTTTACAATGAGGGCGACTCTTATGTGGACCATTAATGACTTCCTGCATATGGCATGTTGTCCGGTTGGGGTACTCATGGTAAGATGGCATGTCCCATTGCATGGAGCATACAAAAGCCTTTACCTTGAAATTTGGGGAAGAGTTCTTGGTTTGACTCACATCGCGAGTTTTTACCAGCAGATCATCCATTTAGACGGAATAAGAACGCCTTCAAGAAGGGGAAGTTGAATTAGATGGCGCCCACGAGGTTGACATCTGAGCATTTTTACCGAGTTATGGATCCGCCAAAAATCACAGATTTTGGTGAATTGGATCGATTTAAAGGATATGGACAATGGCACAATTGGACTAAAAGAAGTATTTTTGGGATTTGCCGTATTGGAAAGATAATTTGTTGAGACACAACCTTGATGTTATGCACATTGAGAAGAACTTTTTGACAATGTTTTTCTCACGGTGATGAACGTTAGAGGAAGAACGAAAGACAATGATAAGGCCGACGGACTTACCACTTTACTGTAAGCGAAAGGACTTGCATTTGACGACTCAGTCGAATGGGAAAACCCTGAAACCCAAAGCCTGTTACTCTTTAACTGTTGAGGAAGCTATGTCAGTCTGTCGGTGGATAAAAGAACTTCGAATGCCAGACGGTTATTCTTCTAATTTGGCAAGATGTGCTGATGTGAACAAAGAAACAATGATTGGGATGAAAAGCCATGATTGTCATGTATTCATGGAGTGTTTACTTCCTATTGCATTTAGTTCCCTGCCGTCAAATATTTTAAATCCACTTACAGAACTCAGCCAATTTTTTAAAGATTTGTGTTCTGCAACATTGAGAGATGATGATCTTATCAAGATGGAGCAGAACATACCAGTCATTCTTTGTAAGTTGGAGAGAATATTTCCCCCTGGTTTCTTTGACTCTATGGAACATCTCCCAGTGCATCTTGCACATGAAGCTAGGCTTGGTGGACCGGTTCAATACAGATGGATGTATCCATTCGAAAGGTAATATAATCAAATATTCTTTAACATAATTATTCACTGCCCCGGGTTAAATGTTGATCACCAACCTTGTTATTCTGTAGATTTATGGGTGACTCAAAACGGTCGGTGAAAAATAAGGCCAGGGTTGAAGGATCTATTTGTGCAACTTACTTACATCGTGAGACAATTCATTTCTGTTCCCATTATTTTACGAACTTCATGTTGACACCAACAAATAATAGGAATGAAATAGAAATTGAAAGTGAAAGACACCCGCTGGCCTTATCAGTGTTTTGCCTTCCCGGTCGTCATGCTGGAAAGGAGCTGAAGTCCTGGTTAACGGGAGAAGATTGGAAGTCAGCACACGTTCACGTGTTGATCAACTGTGCCGAAGTATCACCATATCTTACGTATGTATACTTTTGACCACTTTCAATTTATTTAGTCCACACCTATTCATGATCATTTGTTTGATAATGACTTGTTCAGGGCATTCTTGTTAACTAAGCCCACAAGCGAACAAGACTCTTCTGCCTATATTCATGAATATTTCCCAACGTGGTTTAGGAGCCAGGTATGTATTTTTAGTCCTATTTCAACTATTTGTTGTTTGAAAATACAAAAGATTGTTTGCAAAAGGAACCCTAAATCACTTGTGCATGTGTATACGCAGGTGTATAGCGAGTCAGAATCGCCCATAATCGAACACTTGAGAAATTTATCTCATGGTCCTAAATCACGTGTAAAAGAATGGCACACGTATTTCGTAAACGGTTACAAATTTCAAACTCAGTCAAAAATAGAGGGGGAAAAAAGCAATGGAGTTTATGTAAAGGTGCCACGAGAGGGAGGTGAAGACGACTTCTACGGCGTGATTCAACATATATATGGTGGCGTACAATACTTTAGACTATACTAAAAGAATAGTGCTATTTTATTGTAATTGGTTTGATCCGTCAAGTAGAGGCACAATAATGGATCGCAAATATAATACTGTTGACATATGCATGAGCAGAAGATACCAAATGTTTGATCCATTTATCATAGCACAACATGTAAGACAGGTGTATTATGTCCCTTATCCGTCAACTCGAAGGGATAAACAAGGTTGGTGTGTTGTAATAAAGACAAAACCAAGGGGTCGCATTGAAGCAGATGATCCACAGGAAGAAGTGGCTTATCAAGTGGATGAGATGTCTCATGTCAACGTAGTAAACGAAGTTGAACCCATTTCTCGACTACGTGACGATCCAATCACATATGAAGATGTAAATGGAGATGAGGAATTAAATGAAGAAGTGGCGTAACCATCAAGATCTCAAGACGATGCCAGGCGAGTGGGCGTAATGGGCGTAATAAATTTGTTTAACTTTTTACAATTAGAGAATTTAATGTCTAACAACATATTTTATTTTGTCGATTATTTTCATATAACTTGTTTATTTTTTGGAATTCATTTTTAATATTGTTATGTTTAAATATAATATTTCATGACTGTTATTATTGAATTGCTCTATAGACATATATGGCATCAGGAGGTTCAGTTCAGACTTCCACCACCCAATAGTGGTCAAGCGGAAGGAAGGGCATCATTGCCGACCTCGCCGCCGGAGCCCGACCATTCTTAGGATTGATGATGCTGGCTATGCGCTGTTGCCATCCACACAGCGTCCGCATACATCTACGCCTACACAGGCTCCAATGAGTTCGGCCCCTACGCAGCCTACGTCACATTGGGCACCTACACAGCATGCAGGACCTTCTGCATCGACACCCATTTACATGATGCCCACCCAGGGTTCCAGCAGACACTTGCCGCTTCTTCCTCTCATTTTGTGTTTGAGACGGTGCGAGCACTCATGTGTCCGATCAGAGTATAGTGTGGGCCAGGCACTGATCAGGCCGGGGTTCGGCGGGGCGAGGAGGTTGAAGCGGCGGCAGGAGGTCGTTGATGATATTCGGATGCTCTATGATGGCCGAGTTGCTATCGGGCCGGTGGTAGAGAGGTGAGTATGTAGGTTGAATACACATTTTTGCCTTATCTTTTTTAGTTTTCAATTTCGTCCCTTATCTTTTTAGTTTTCATTTAAGTCCTTAAACTTCAAAAATCACATCAATTTCGTCTTTTCTGTTTATTTATTCATATTTTCTTAGGCGAATCACCATCGACATGTGGCGTAAAAATAAAATAAAATAAAACAAACCGCCACGTGTAAGATGGTATTTCGCCTAAGACAAAAAAGAATAATTAAAAAGAAAGGACTAAATTGAAGTAATTTTTATAACTTAATGGACTTAAATGAAAACTAAAAAAAGGATAAGGGACGAAAATTACAATTTAACCTATATATTTTTAACTTGTTTGGTATGTTGTTATTGTTTAGGTTCCTTCCACAAAGCCAGTGCGAAGGCTATCACGGAAGTAATTGAGCAAAATTACCACAGCCTATTGGCCCACCTGGGGACGCTGACGGTGGCCGAGCGAGGCACATGTTCAATTCTTTCAGAGTAAGTTGTTTATTTTTTTGTTGCGTATTATTTTTTATTTCATGAATCTCAATTATTTTTAATAACGTATTATATTCATACAGGAGAGGGTTTCTTGGAAGGAAGAGCAGGAGGAGCAGATCAAGAAGAACTTTCATATGAAGGCTTCCCACCGCCTATCTGATATGCTTAGAGATGTCCGCCTCAATGGGCAGCCCACTTGGATAGGAGATGAGATCCGCAGCGACTCAAGCGCCTGGAACTCCCACGAGTTCAAGGCGATGGCGAAGGCGAAGAAGAATAGAGCCTCACGAAAAGGGTGGGAGCTTGCATACTAGAGGTTCGGTCGGTCGGTAGCGACCGCAATCGACTTGTATGTTTTATATTATTATTATTATTATTATTATTATTATTATTATTATTATTATTTAGTTAAGCTTTTTTTATTAAATAATTACAGTCTCAACGGTTACAAAGGGAGGTTCAGTTGCACGAGCTCCATCGTGCAACTCATATTAGAGAAAATGCAGGTGAGTTTGTCGATGAGCGGTCGAGGCGGACCCAGGTAATTATAAAACATTATGAATAGTTTTTTAACAATGTTTATATTGTTTTATTACAATAAAAATTGACTAATTTGTTTATGTTTGACAGAGGAGTTTGGCGAGGATGTCTCGGAGTTAGATCTCGAGACATCCTCATGTTCCCGTCTCGAGCCCGGAAGGATCCAATTTGCGTCGGCGATGGTTTGGCGAATGTTGTTGGCGGCAAGAAGAAGGGTCGCTTATACGGTCTTTGGCGACCTTGCCGGCAACTACAAGAAAGGGCCCATTGCCTCTGTTTGGAGAGTCGCCCGATGATCGTGCTACCGCGGATGAGCGGGAGATAGCAGAGTTGGGCGGGCCATGGCCGAGCGGCGATTAGCGGCCGGCGGCGGCGGATCGCGGCCGTCCAGCCAGGAGGAGGCCGCCGGACGGCTGCCATTTTGGCTCAGTCTTTGCGGCGACAGGAGGATCTGTACCATTTGCTAGCTTCGCCCGACGCGCCTCCACCGCCTCGCCTCGCCTCATAATGCGGTGATCATGTCGATGATGTAGATAGTGATAGTGATCATGATCATGATTATCGGGACTATTAGTTATGTTTGTATTGATATTTTTTATATTTTCGGATATTTTTATTCTTGTTTTGTTCGTCAATTTTTTTATTTATTTGTTACGTTTCTTTTTTTTAATTTGTTTTATAGTTATGTTATCGCATTACATTTTTAAATACAGAAAGAAATTAATTATTAAATGTGATAACTAGTAATCGTTAATTAAATGGATAAATAAATTAAATTGATTACAGAAATTAAAATTAAATAATTTAAAAAAGTAAATAATTTTTTAATAAAAATAAATATTTAAACAATTTTCAAAAAAAAATTTAAGTTCGGATTTACCGACGGTCATGGCCGTCGGAAATGTCATCGGAATTACCGACGGGTTAAAACCGTCGGAAAAACCGTCGGAAACTTACCGACGTCTTAAAGCCGTCGGAAACTTACCGACGGCTTAAAGCCGTCGGAAATGGCATCGGAAGTTCCGACGGGTTAAAACCGTCGGAGAAAACCGTCGGAGAAAACCGTCGGAAATTTACCGACGGGTTAAAGCTGTCGGTATGTATTTGCGACGCGCAATTTACCGACGGCCTAATGTCCGTCGGTAATCCGTCGGAATTTTTTTATTACCGACGGTATTTGTGGATTACCGACGGCTTTTGGCCGTCGGTAATCCCGCTATTTCTTGTAGTGAAGGTATATGTGAAGCAATTAACCTTATGGAACTCCAACTCCCAGCAAAAAGACACCCCATGGGGAAAGTGCCATAAGCTCTACACGCAAAATGTTGGAATTCCCCACTGAACCATATGAGCCATTTATAAAAGCTACTGAATGATTTCACACCAAGCCACCAATCCCCGCTATACCAGGTTTTGTAATAGCACTCACATCCACATTAAGAGACAGTGCTCCCACTCCTGGTCTAATCCACTACATTTCCTTGGCAACTTGGCGTGAATGAGTCAATATATCAGAGCTAAATGCGTGATGGGAATCATAATGTAGCGCCCTTACCTAGGCTACAATAGTCACTGTAGATGTTTGTACAGTTGTAGCTCTGCTTTCACTACCATTGACCAGTACAGACGTCGTTTTTGTGCTAGTCTCTTTCATTACGAGACAATTCTTGCCAATGTGGCCGTACAAACCAAACTTACTGCACAACAAGTGGAGGCCTTCATACTCAACATTGAACCATCTATTTCAAAACCAATTGTTTCCCACCACCGATTGATCAGGGTGTATTTGTTTTAGGGTTTGAAATAGACTCTCGGGAATGATATTCCTGAGAATATTATCACTAGAAGTATTATTCCCAATAATGTGTTTGGTAAATTTTTTCAATTTCTATGAATGTTTTTTAAATTTATTTAATTTAAAAATAAAAAAACATAAATATAAACAAATGTGGTAAAACGGGGAACGAGTGGGTAGTTGTAAGTTAGTTGAGTTTTATTCCCATGAGAATATAAGATTCCGCCTTATAACATGGGAATAAAAAATGGGAAAAGTGTGTGTAAATAATATTCCCAGGAATCAACAATACCCAAAAATAAAATTTTAAAACTTGAATCAAATATGGGAATATTGTATTCCTAGCATCACTTTCCTAGGAATAATTATATAACACGAAACAAAGACACTCTCAATAGTGATCTCCATGTAGACTTTGGCCAACTTAATAGTGTGTTTGTTTCAAGGTATTTACAAACATTCATGAAAAAGCGGGCTTGGTAATATTCACAGGAATAAAATTTGAACGTACATTTTTTCTTAGTTTACATTATTACCATGATAGATGAGTGGAAATCTTTTATTCCCTTGAGAATAAAAATATAACTAACAATAATTTCACATTTTTTTAAAATATTCCTAGGAATATCAAGTCTTTACCAATTATGTATGTGAATTGTTCTAAGAGCGATGTTATGTCTTACGAAAGGAACACCGAACGAAAACACACGAATAACGTGGCTATGGGTTTGTTACACGAGGTTTTACTCTTCATTTTTTTTTTGCTCTTTGTTTTGTTTCAGAGTATCTTTTTTTAAAAAAAAAAATCCAAGAAATCAAACAAAAAACAGGGGAAGTGGGTTGACTGCACCAGTTGAAATCCCAACCTCCATGATTGTCTGTTGCCCCTTCCTTCCCCCCATCGTTCCTCTTTCAAGAACCATTTCTCCTTTTATTTTTGCCCATTTGATTACTCAGGTGATGACCTTTGAAGTCCACATTTTCTTCTCTATTCCTCTGCTTTTATTCCAACCTCATGTGACCCACTACAACAATTTCCTCCTATGTCTCGACCTTTCCTTGTTACCCTGAAGATGATCTCCGCAAACTCTCTTCAATGCTCTGTTTTGCATCTGTACCTTGTCTTTTATCAACTAATCAGGTCCTCTTCTCTCTTCTACGCAAGGAACCTAGTATATGCAATCAACAATTTACATGAGATTAGAAGGTGATGACGCCATTGCAAAGAATCTACATGAGAGTGGATCGACTCTGTGCGTCCCTTGCTCCCCCCCTTTTTTTTGATTTCTTGGTTTTTGTTTAAAAGATAATCTGAAACAGAAACGAAGAGCAAAAAAAAATGAAAAGTAGAACCTCAACTCTCGCGTAGCAGACCGAAAACGTAGTGTTGCTAGTCCCACATCGGGTGGTTAACGAGCCTGGTCGTTGCTTATATAGCTGGGTAGATCACCCCCTCACAAGCCGGTTTTGAGGGGACCATTTGGATGCCTGAATTCTAACATGGTATCAGAGTCATGTTCTGCCCGGTGGTGTGGATAGTGTTAGAATTCAGGCATCCGAATGGTCCCCTCAAAACCGGCTTGTGAGGAGGTGGTCTACCCAGCTACATAAGCAACGGCCAGGCTCGTTAACCACCCGATGTGGGACTCGCAACATGCCCCCTCGAGCTTGGGCTCGTCACCACAAGCGAGGGCTAGCGGCACTATCCACACCACCGGGAAGAACGTGGCTCTGATACCATGTTAGAATTCAGGCACCCGAAAGGTCCCCTCAAAACCGGCTTGTGAGGGGGTGGTCTACCCAGCTATATAAGCAACTGCCAGGCTTGTTAACCACCCGATGTGGGACTCGCAAATGTTAGAATTCAGGCATCCGAAAGGTCCCCTCAAAACCGGCTTGTGAGGGGGTGGTCTACCCAGCTATATAAGCAACAGCCAGACTCGTTAACCACCCGATGTGGGATTCGCAACACGCCCCCTCGAGCCTGGGCTCGTCACCACAAGCGAGGGCTAGCGGCACTATCCACACCACCGGGCAGAACGTGGCTCTGATACCATGTTAGAATTCAGGCATCCGAAAGGTCCCCTCAAAACCGGCTTGTGAGGGGGTGGTCTACCCAGCTATATAAGCAACGACCAGGCTCGTTAACCACCCGATGTGGGACTCGCAACACGCCCCCTCGAGCCTGGGCTCGTCACCACAAGCGAGAGCTAGTGGCACTATCCACACCACCGGGCAGAACGTGGCTCTGATGCCATGTTAGAATTCAGGCACTTGGTAAACAAATCAACAATGCACGCTAAGTGTATCCTTCTAGAGCAACTTGTTTCAAAAAAAAATTTCACAATATTAATGCAAGTACCGTTTTCTCGCCAAAGTCAACATTTGTAACGTTGCATTATTAATTTTGCTCGTTGTCTTGTCAAACGATAACTAGCACTTTAATTATGTGAGAATATCCAACATTGTTGAGTAGATCCTGTCCAGAGATAAAAAGTTACTGAATTAGTGGGAACATTCTTCATACTTGGAATTCAGAACCGATGGAATAGTAATACAAATTTTATTTTTGTTTTTAACATTATTTAAAAAATGTATATAATTATTTAATGAAAACTTATTAGAATACACCTCAACTCATAATGCAAATATGTGAATATCATCCACAGTACTTGCCTGATGCCAATGCTCAAAAGATGCAAAATTAAACGCTTTGCAAATGATAAAGAAAATAAACAATTTTTCATCTAAGAAAGTACTTGCCATAATGTTGACTTTCAATTACACCCTCCGTCTCATTTTACTTGTTTTGTTTGTAATATTTTATTATCTCAAATTATTTGTCTCTTTAGAAAATCAATGAGTATTAATTATTTTTTTTTCAAATATATCATTTATCTCAACCCACCTCTATTATGGTGAGTAAATACAGCTATTCAATTTAAATAGGGATATTTTAGTCAAACAATATCATTTTATTATAAAATCAATAAATCTAATTATTTTTCTAAGAATTATAAAAAAGTAAAAAAGACTACTAAAATAAGAGAGAGGGAGTAATAAATAGTACCAACAAACTTGTCATGATCGATCACCTGCTAATCCAATAATGTATACACCCACTATTACAAAAGTAAATAAAATAGGTATCACGCACTATTATACTCCGAACGATAATTGCACCGAAATATGTATAATTAAGTGGACGTTTGTTGAAATGAGTTAAAGACATATTTATTTCTTCTGATTAAATCACTAATTCTTCTTGCGGTAAAGTAAATATAAATTTTTGTATTATTTTTTTCATCTCATTTTACTTATTTTGTTTAGAATAAAAAATTAATGAGTATTAATTACTTTTTTCTCAAATATATTATTTATCTAAACCAACCTCTATTATAGTGAGTAAATACAGCTGTCTAATTTAAATAGGGATATTTTAGTCCAACAATATCATTTTATTATAAAATTAATAAATCTAATCATTTTCTTAAGAATCGTAAAAATACAAAAAAAAACTACCAAAATAAGACAAATAAAGTAGTGTTTTTAAAGCCCACATGTATTCTCTGTCTTCTGCCGGAATATCATTTCCTCACCTTAAATTTTCCCTTATAAAACAAAAATATATTTATTTCATTTTTTATACATGATGTGGAATTAAAACGAGATTATTTTTCCAGTAAATGGGGTTATTTAAATCGAGATTATAGTCAAAGTAATTTTTATCTAATTTTTCAATTAAATGAATAAAATTTAAACAAATCAATTTTATTTAAAATTATACAACTTTTACAAAAACTATTCTAACTAATCAGCCTTGAATTGAGTGACACCAGAAATTAATCGGAGGGTCCCACGTGTACAGAAGGATGTACTAGTACGTGTCGTTGGTGTTGTCCTCTCCAACATGGGAAATTTCCACAACACGCGCTCTCTGTTATCTATCACGCACAGCCTCACACTCGCAGTCGCAGAACAGAACAAACAAAACATAAAAACAAGATAAAATAAATAAAATTTAATAATAAACTATCCCCTCTCACGCTCTCTCTCCCAATATCCCCCGCCAGTTACTTTACCTGCACCTGATTTTCTCGCCACAGAGGAACGAAATGAGCCGTGGATTGTTTCGCCGCTGATCCATCCATTAAAGTTTTGTGATAAAAAAATTAAGAAAAAGGGACCCGAAGTCTGAACACCAGCAATGATCATGATAGTATTTTTAATTTCAGAATAATAAATTTGTAAGTGTGGAAACTTTGGACAATGGACACCGTGGCGCGAAATAAGGAATCAAGGACACTGTCGAAGTCAATTGGTCGGAATTTGATTTAACTTTATATTATTTAATTATTTAATATATTATTTATTTAATATATAATTTTGTGTTAGATAATAAAAATACATGTTATGTAAATAATTTATCTTAAGATGAGTTAATCCAACTAGACTGAATTAGTTAGGGGAAACCCAAAGTACATTGTGAGGAATCAGAAATGCTTTTTTGACAACGAGAAAAGTTGTTGAGACACCATATAATACGGTTTCCTGCTGTTTTTTCCCTTTTTGATATTAATTATGTTATTTTGGACAGGAATTAAACATTTGTATGCGACTATGTAATAAAATGCATTATACGAGCAAATATATTAAATATATATATGGATAATATTTTTATTTTTTTTCATTATCAGTATATGTATCCTGATGGCAGGATATATATCCTAATGGCATGATACATTTTCAAAATATTGTCATTTTATCTATACGTATGTCCGTACAATACGGACTGTATGGATATACGGTGTCATCCGTACGGTTGTCGAATTCTTGTGTCAAAATATCATTTTTGTTTCGATATACATGTTGAGAAATATTTTATCGAATACGATGTCGAATTTGTTGTTGTCAAAATAACATTGCTGCTGAAGAGTTGGGAAGAATTGGGAAACGGTAGGTAGGTATATATGCGTACCTGCGTGTGACTGTGAAGGAAAACGATGTCGCGGATAATGCGGATGAATTGTGTATTCATTGGTTGACGCGTGTCTCTATATTTATTGGCCTCTGCCTCCTCAGTAATGAGAAACATCCTAAACGTGCAAACACCCTTTGGTTAATGGTTCCTTCTTTACCATTTTCACGTTATGGAGCGCTTTATCTTGTAGTACTAGTACGTGTTTATTGGAGTATAATTTTATTATTATTATTATTATTTATAAAAGGGAAGTTCTATTTTCATATTCATTTTTTATAAAACTTTTAAGTTTGGCAAAGAGATAAAAAAGAAAAACAATAATAACGAGAGATAAAATGAGTAATGTATTAAAAAAGGAAAAAAAAATGAAATATGATTGAGAAGTGTAAATGAGTCGAGCTATTCGTAAACTATTCGAGCTTGACTTGTTAAATGCTCGGTCAAACTCGTTTGCTTAATTAAATAAACAAACTCAAACTTGAGATTAAACTCAATTATTTAAATGAGTCAAGCCCAAGCCTTACAGGTTCGACGTTTATATTTTATTTTTCGTGTTATTTTTATTATGTAATTCATTCAATTTTAAAAATATGCTACAGTGGGATGTTGCATTTAGTTCAAACCATTTTCCTATGTATTGTGTGAAGAGACATGTTTCGACTTTTATCCGTAAACATTATACATCGTTTCAGAATCCTTATCGTCACCATGGTTCAAAGAAATTTTATTAACTATATATATGCTCATTGGGAATGAGTATGTATCTTTTCTTCATCAAATTTCTTGTAATCTCCTATAGTATTTGCATATTTGTTTCTCAATGTTTCGTTCTCTCAAACGAATTCGTAAGTCATCTCCACTCGACCAACACCACATTGGTAAGAAAATGTATTTTTTAGAAGAATTTTAAATATGTTCAATTAAAATGCAGTGTTTTTTTATAAGCAAATATTAGTGATTATTTTTTGTTAGGGGGAGGGGGATTTGATAGTGGCAGGGATTTGAGCCCTGGATCTCCGGTTTAATACTTCTTCGGTGTCCCAACCCAAACCACTGGGCTATCCTTCAGGGACAATTAAAATGCAGTGTTTGAGTGTTTACTAAATAGAATTTCAATATTATCTAGTAATGATAACACTATTTTTAGAAATCAAAATTAAATATTGTTTTTATATATATTTTATTCCTTTTGGTCAAGAGATAATTAATATTTTTGAATTTCACATACCACATGTTAAATACTAGTGGCGGCCCTGAGGGTGTGCGAGATATGCGACAGCACATGGCCCATTTTTTAGGGGCACCAAAATTTTTACTTAGTATGTGTGTGCGCGTCTATATATATACACACACACACACAAGGGTCAACTTATTTTTAAATTCTAAATTCTAAATTTGGTAAATCCTCACTTTAAGATTTCTAAAAACAACTTTTTACTAATAGTTTTTAGGACCAAACTCTTATCTCTATTTATTTTTTGTAAGGTATAACTTTTTTATTAACATATAACTTATATAACAAAGACCCAAATCACACTGTAAAAAAATCAAAGTCCAATCCAACTCGTTGCATATGTTTCTGTCAAGAGTAAGAGAGAGTAAGCATTTTACAAGTTGCAACCCTAGCCGTTGCGAGACCGAGAGATAGAAAGAGAGTAGATCCCACCGGCTGTCGTACTTCAGCAACAACATAATGCGTTCGTGGTCTGGCCATTCCGCCGTTGTGCATTTTCCGTCGCGTTCGTTTCTGTTCGTTCCAGACTACGTTTTTCGTCACGTTTTCTGTCCATTTGTCATCGTCATCACGTTTTCCGTTCAGGTAACTCGTGACTCTCTCTCTGTTCAGGTAACGTGTTAGGACACCAATTTCTCAGTTCGCACAGAGCACTCAAAATATCAGGGACGACCCTGTTAAATACCATAATCTTCCGTTTCAATTTATCAATGCTGACATGAACATGGTTAATGTAGAGAAGATTGTTGTGTAGAAAATGGATCTGATTAAGTATTGCAAACTACTACACTGGTTTTATTGAGTTTTTTTGATGAACTTTATATTATGCAATATATTTTGAATTTCAGAACTTAAGTCGTAATAACAGTATTATTTTGCTCTATAATGTAGTTGGTTCACTTTATAAGAATGAAAATCTTCTTCCTCATTTTTCTGTCACATTCTCTATCTCCCACCAATGATAATTTGCCACATAATAAAATAAAATCATAACTCATTAACACGTGTGCATATCCCTAGCTTTTAATTGGTGAGAGACAGAGAAACACAATTTTTTGGGACAACAACTATTTGTTCACTTCATAATGCTTGTGCCATATTCTGCATATTTCCTCTATGTGTTTACCATTCACTTTATTTTTTAGTTTAAGAAAAAAACAAAATAACCAACGTGACGTTACTCGTGCATACACACACGTATACTGTTGGTAAACTTTAAAATTAATTTAAGAAATTCTTTCATAAATAAAAAAAAATTAAGTTATAAATGAGCTTAACAAGTCAGACTAACTTGTACTTTTTTCTAGCAAGCCACTCTCAAGCTTTTAGTTTGGCTCCATTAAATAAATGTATCAAGTCCAAGTTTTACATTTTTTTCACAAATCAATCTTAAGTTTTAAGTGATCGGCTCTACTCGACTTATTTACACTCTTGGAAATTCGTATTCTTTAATGTAAAAGGCTTAAGGCAATAAATAATGAACGGAATCAGACAAATTATTGTTTAAAGTTACAGTTACAGTTATATTCATTGCAGTAAGTAGTAAAGTCTATGCCCTTTCGCAAACTTCGTCTTTGACCGGAGGGTAGTATGCACTGTTTCCGAATGCCAAAGTTGTTGCTGTTTTGTCGTATAGTCCGTCTTTTTGTGGCGATTAATGGTCACACTTGCGATCTTTCATCACCTAGCAAAGAGTTACCCGCCCGAATTTTTTTTTAGTGTCTCAAAGATACTACGCTGGCCTCATTTATAAGCAGAAAAGACATTTCTATATTCATCAACTCAACTGAGAAATCAATAAATAATTTTTTATTAAAATGAATAATAATTAGTATATCGGTCATTTCAAAAATTACACCTTTAATATAAATTTTATACTTATAATTTCTTTATAGGGCATTTCTTGGCATTTTTCTTTATTAATTTGAAATACATATCTTAACAATAAACTATCTTAGAGCAATGTGATATCGACAACCAAATTGTCGACACCGTAATTCGACACCGTATTCCCACAAAGAGAAAGTCAACTTCGTGGTGCGTGTCAAAAAGAGAAAAAAATAAAAATAGGCAAAAATCGTATAAAGATACGGTGTCCGAGGTTTATCATTTCTGATTATCTTACCAATTTAGTAATCATACAAGACGATACCTTTGTGAATTTGAACCGATTATGAGTTTGAAAGATTGATTTAAAAGAAAAAGGGAAAAAAGAAGAAGAAGAAGCAAACGGGTCACGAAAATACTACGAATAACATAGACGTCAGGGTGGTAAGGGGGAAGATAGTCATACTATAGGTTCGTAGAAGGCCCTTCCAAGCAAGTTACGACAAAATTGGACAAGACAAGTGGGCTCTAACCCACTTCGCGCCAACTTCCTTGTTCCCTCTTGGGCTACACCACGTCTCTCCTTTCTTCTTTTTTCTTTCAAAACATCTCTCCTTTTTACGCTATACTCAAGGCAAAATGTAGTCTATCTATTCTATTCTAAGATCGCTACAGTTGTTGATACAGTAGCTACATTTATTTATCTATCTATCTATTTACTTTAACAAAAATAATCCACTAGACACATGTCACCTTCTAATAAAAAGTTTTCCCTCCAAAATAAAAAAAAAACTACTTTTTTCTTGGGTAAATAAAAGAAAGAACCACTTTTTCTATATATATATATTTTTTATTTTTCTAACTTTTATTCTATTCTATAAAAGTAGTGACGCATTTATAGTCCTACAGACCCCTTCTAGAGGATGGAGAGTATCTTATCTGTCGATGCTTTAAGCATTTTTTTTGTGAGGCATTAGGGCTTCCATGTGTCTTTTCTTTTTCTTTTCTTTCTCGGATGTAACAAAAAAAAAGCTCTCATACATTCTATTTTTCTCTTAAAATTTTGGGACACATTTCACCTTCATGACAATCTGAATATTTGATTTTTTTTTAAATCAACTACACTAAAGGCACGTGACAAACTCTTATACAATCTATTTCTCTCCTAAAAAATTTGGGGCACGTGTCACCTTTACATATTTTTTTCTTAATTTATATTTTTTAAATTTTTTAAACTTTTTTGACTTTTTATTTTTTTAAAATTTATTTTTTAGCTTTTGTCTTTATAAATTTCTTTATTATTTATAAATGATTATTTTGTTATTGAATCTCAATAGTGAAATATTACACATTGTCGGTATAGTTTTATTATCTTTGAGAACACATATCAAATTTTATGTAGTTTTTATCATTTATAAATTATTATTTTACCTTTGAGTTCCGATAGGGAAATATTACATGTTGTAAATGATGGATCAAACGCTTACCACTAGGCTAAAAGCTATAGCTGTTAGCAAGGGTGCAACTTTATTTCCTTAAGGATACTCAGAACCGCATCAAGCTTAAGGGGTTGCGCCTATTATAGGAGACATGGGTTAAGATGTTAAGCCCATCGAATCCTAAGGGTGACGCTGTCCAATAAAGCCAACAATCTCCCCCCCAGTGTCACCCGGGGATTCGAACCCATGACCTTGCTCTGATACCACTTGTTGGATCAAGCGCTTACGACTAGGCCAAAAGCTATAGTTGTTAGCAATGGTGCAACTTTATTTCTTTAAGGATACTCAGAACCGCATCAAGCTTAAGAGGCTACGCCTATTATAGGCGTCATGGGTTGGGATGTTAAGCCCATCGAATCCTAAGGGTGACACTGACTAATAAAGCTAATAGTAAATTTTTTTTTTTTGCCTTTGAGCACATATCTACTTCATAAATATTTTTTATTTATAAATGATTATTTTTCTTTTAAGTCCCAATTGGGAAAACATTACATATTATCGGTATAATTTCATTGTCTTTGAGCACATATCAATTTTATAAATGTCTTTATTATTTATAAATATATCAAATTTTAGCAAGTATTATATTTTATAATTATTTTATTATTTATAAATAATTATTTTACTTTTGATTCCTCGACGGATAAATATTATATGTTGTCTCTGTTGTTATTATATATATTTATTGCATATATATTTTGAGCATTTTGATACTTTTGTATCACAATTTTATTAAAGACGGGATTAAATCTCCTTTGGTAGACTTTATTTATTCCTCTGAGACGAATGAAAACATTTCAACTTTCCTGATTTAATAATGTAGGTGCTAAAACATATGTGTAGAAACCAACACGACCATGCTATCGCACATTTAACTGGCTAGTTAGTCCTAAACACCCATTGTTACATGATTCATTCATCTTCTGGAGATTTCCATGTCGGAGGAATGATAAGAAATATGATAAGCACGTTTTTAGTTGGGCTTTTCAAATTTTTTGAAATCAACGAGGAATTAGAAATTAATATCTGATATGTCATTTCCTCCTTGCTCCTTTTTTCTCCCTCACTGTCATGGGCACTCTCAGATATTTCACTCATAACTTCCCCATCTATGTACTTCTCTTCATTTTATTTTATTTGAGTTTTATTTTACATTTTTAACAAGAAATAATAACAAGTTTTAAGAAGAAATATTTATATTTATTGTTATGATGTATATTACAATACTTTTAAGATATTAATAAATACATATGCATGTAAGAGACAACCAAAAAAAAAAACAAGTCTTAAGGGGCCTAAATAGAAGGAAGAAGAGATTGAAGGGGGAGGAAAGACGAAAATGAGGCAATCCGTGTCATCCGAAAAATGAAGGGGTAGATATCCTTAAAACATTGAGAAAATGAAAAACAACATGAAGAAGGAAGAAGAAATTGCGAAGTGTATTCTTCTGCAAGTCTTAGGCACCAGCGACCATTTGCTTATCTGCTCGTTCGACAACACATGTTGTTACTTTTGTTTTTTAGGTCAAGCTTTGGGCCGGGTGTTGTTACTATTATTTTTTTAGGTCAAGCTTCTAAACTTGTTGGGCTGGGCTGCTGGGAGATTAATTTTTGTATAGCCCACATAAATACATCAATAATTTTTATAAACTGATTTATTCCCACTAAATTTTTGTTCTTTTCATAATACAATTTTAAATATAAAATAATTTAAATAAATAACTAGAATTTAAATTAATATCTCTTGTTTCTTATATGTTTTATTGGTAAATTAAAACTTTTTTCCATACATTCGTCCCGAACAATAATTTTAAACGTACCACATTCCGAAATAGCGTACCAACTAAGTCTACCCTCCGCGTACCATATATTTAGCCAAGTGGCGTATCACGTCCCCGAACCCGTACCACGAACCAAGGTGTATCGCGTTCCTGGTAACAATGGGCCTAATTTTTAAGGGGCCCAGAATGTATATTTAATTCATTTTCCCGGGTAGGCAACGATTATTGATGCATATATACATTTCCCCAAGTATGAATAAAAATGACTTCGAATGTATACTTAGACTCCGAGTAGGCAACGATTATTGATGCATATAAAAATGACTTCCGAGTATATGCAGATAATCGTGTTTTTTTGTTTTGGAAGCTTTGACACTTTCTGAAACTTAGACTCCGGAAGTCATTTATATCGTGCTCCTAAAAGTTAACATTCGAATTAAATATACATTCCGGTTAACATTCGTCTTAAATATACATTTTTAAGGGGCCTAATTTTTAAGGGGCTCATAAATTATTCGGGGCCTAATTTTTAAGATTAGAACAGGGCCCCTAAAATGTTTAAGACAACCCTGGTAAGAGAGTAAAATGTATTACCTAAAAAATGGATGATTAATAAATTTATCTTGTAAAAATTTATTTTAGTTATTCAAATATTGTTTTACTTTGCTTTGACATAATAGTTAACATTTTTAAATATCATAAAATCATTGGATAATATATAAATAAATTAAAATAATTTTAAAAAACATTGATTAAATGTTTTTTATTGTAAAAATATTATGTAAAACACTAATTTTCTCCAATAATAATAAAAATATTTTCAATGTTCTTATAACAAATTAACACCGTTTATAAAATGAAGATTATGATTTTTTTTTAGATGTACTAACATAATATGGCATATTTTATGTAAAGGAGATAACTTATTGATGTAGAAAATTATTAACTACAAGATAATAATTTAAAAAATAAAGTAAGAGTGAGAAAAACGAGCAGGTTTGGTTGATAATAAGATTTGAACAGTAGTCTCATGCAAATTACCTATATCTCTAATCACTAACCAATTATAATTCTAATGACGTAATACCATTCAAGATTACTAATGCCATTTTCTGAAATTGTTGTAAAATATTTGTGTAAAGTTTGATTTTCTTTGTATTTTTATTATTAAAATATAATTGAATAATGTTTTATTTGATAGTATTGCTATTAAATTTTATAAGATGATTGATTGTTTTATTTTTTTATATGATTAATTAATTTTAAAAAAATATTAAAAATATAAATGCATATGTACATTTAAGTTAATTTTATAATTTTAATATATTTATTTTATATTGACTAAAAGAAAAACCCATGCGTGACATGGGTACCTAGGAATGGCAATGGGTACCCTCTGGGCAGGGTACTATATATAGTGTCCGTCCCCATACCCGCATTTGAAAAAAGTGTCCGTACCCGAGTCCATACCCACGTGCAAAGAACTTTAGTGCCCATCCTCATGGTCGGGTACCTAAGTGCCTGCATTCGCACCCGCTACCCGCACTTTAACTATGAAAAATCAATAAACAACGAAAAGAACATCATTACTTAATTAAAATACGATCCAAAAATTTTTCAAATCAATTCTAAAATATTACAAATCATAGTATTTAGCCAAATATTGGACCATCCTACATTTAGTCTATGCTTCTTACTATTGCTTCTTTGGGTTGTTCAATACAGATCAAAATAAAAAATTCAAATTCAACTAGCAATAGTCAATTGGTGAAAAACCCCAATAATAGAAGACAATATATATACCATCCAGAAAAATATTACTACAAAAATTGCAACAAGAATTTTGTGGTTCTGTTGTTGAAGGTTTTATGTCCGCTAAAATATCCTCAAAATAAAGATAATATTACAGGTCATGAGATTCACAAAAAAAGGACAAAAAAAACACTTCCATAAAAAGCCAAACAGATCCTGAGATTCACAAATGTAGGCTTGCAGAACATGGATATACCTGAAAGTGAGAAAAAGAGAGTGATAATCAAAGAAGCAGAAGAAGCGCGATCAGAAGAAACTCGTCAGAAGAACTCGCGACCAATGTGTAAGAACAGAAGAAGCAGCGCGATCAGAAGAAGCGACGGCACGTAGTGCAGAGCAGAAGAAGCAACGACGCAGTAAGGGTCGATGGGAAAGGAACAAAGAAGCAACAACGCAGTGAGGGTTAGATTTTAGTAAATTTTTAGTTCTAGGTTTAGAAATATTGGTTTGGTTTTGGAATTGGAAGTAGCCCTAGGTTTAGAAATATATTAATTACTTAATATCACTATATATATGTGTGTGTGTGTGTGGGCCGAGGGGCGGGCTGGGCACTAGAGTGTCCGTACCCGCACCCATACTCACTCAAAATTGCGGGTAATTGTCTAGGCCCAGGCCCAGGCCCATAATGCCGGTAATTATTCTACCCATTGCGGGTTTTTTTGTGGGTACCCAGTGGGCCTGAGTCTAATTGTCATCCCTATGGGTACCTTTTTAGTTGAAAGTAAATTACATGAAGCCCGCTAGCTTTACATTGAACTAAGTCGGACTTCTCCAATTTTCAAAGCCCAAACCATTGGCAATTTGGCCCGCAAAGAAAAATGGTTATTATTATTTATTCATGATATAATAACATCCGATGAGAGCTAATTATTTGCCACGCCGGATTAATATTTTTAAATAAATTAAATTAAATTAAAATTAAGAAAAATCCTGATTATATTCATAATTGCTCTAACCCCCACATTTACATTGTGCCCCATTAGGTTTTCAAGAACAAAACCATCAACCCTAAAAACCACACAATGGTCAGACAATTCCCCTACTCCAACCTCCTTGTCGCCGCAATAGCTTCTCCGTCGACACCAAGAACAAAATGCCACATCAACGCCACCAACAACAAAATCGAGGTCGTTTATCATATCGGGAAACTTATCCTTGTCAACCTCGTCAATTTATGTACCGACACAAAACACAGTGACAACAAGATTATAATCATATTCCAGTAAAAAAAGGACAAGATTATAATCATCGATAACATGCCCAATGGTTCGCCTTACGACCTCTTTCAATTTGAGTAACATGGGTAGCCTATTGTCCTTACTGACCCCATTCGTCCCTGTTCAATATTCATCAGAGATGCTAAATTGAATCCTTTGGTCTCTTTTCTCTTGTTTGTATGTTGTTATTGTTGACATTTTGGAACAATTGGCCTGGGTTTATCTACCGTGTCTTGTTCCTCAAGATACATCGGTGATTATTGTCTTTGTCTCGAAAGTTTGTCTCACAAATTCGAGGTGTCACTAATACTAAAGGACTCTGCTAAGCAGTACTATATTCTATACCTATCAGCAATTAAATTGTACGTTGAGCCTCAGGGATTGAGGTCAGTTGGTTTTTGCATACCCTCCATTTGTCTCTCTTCATGTTGGTTAACTAATGTTCAAAATTTATTTCCTTTTCCGGTAAAACTTGATTTATGGCTTGTTATTGTCATCGATTTTTCTTTTGCATCAAACGTCTTTTAAAATGGTCTTTAGTGATTTCTTACTTCTGCCTTGGTCCATTCGTGATACTTTAAAACACGAAATGGTATAACATTAAGTAAATTATAACAATTGGTATCATAATGGTAGAACAAAATGCTATTCCAAGAAAATGACATAAATTTATGTTGATAATATGATGTGTAGGTAATGCCTTAAGATAAGTATTTTGACATAAATCTAGGCAGCACTGGGAACATATCTTACACCGAAAATAGCATACTAGTACTAGTAATTGCACAAACATTTCATGCAATTGAAATTAAGGAAGGAATAAGAAATTAAACAAATTTTGGCCCAACAAGTTCAACAGAAACTTCGAGAGCACACAAACAAAGGAACAAATTGCTCTTCGATATTGATTTCTTAATATATGGTATTTTTGTTCTAGCAAATATACTGTGTTCTAATAATTATTGATTATATCATACCACTTTTCCAATTCTTGACAACAATTGATTTCCTGTTAAGAAAAATCGGGAAAGCAATTCTGTTTGCCAATTATATTTGGAATCTCAAGTCACTTTTCCAAATTAGCTTATGATTTTTGGGAGCTTTGTTCCTCTCTTCTCAATAAACGCTTTATTTTAGTTTGATTAATTAATTAATTAGTCAAATTTTCTGACGTTGCTGGTAATGGTTCCATAAAAAACCAATGCTAATTTCTAGTTTAGATTCACTCTTGTGGTTTGAGACTTCAAGCACATAAATATTGGGGAAAATTCATTGCAGAGGCCTGCTAAAAACAAAAGAAAATAATCATACTTAAATATTTCAGATCATGAACTCATTATACAAAATCCTGACTTTAATTTTCACAAAGGATACATTACAACATGTTAGAAGTTTTTGTTTAGAATAACCACTACATCGATCCAAAACAGGCACATGTGCCTATTTTGGTGTTGATTCCCCTATGCCACTACTATTAGCAACACATTTACAATAAAAAGTGTTTATAAAGTAATGGAGATAAATGTTAGAACTTGGAGATTTCACACACACTCATACACAAAATGATACAGAGAATTGAGAGAGAAGAGAATACTCAGAGTAATGTACTGTATTTTATTGATCGATGGTACACATATTTATACACAAGTCACAGATCCCATATTGAATACAACTTCACATATACTACAAAACTAACTCAACTGTTTCGGTTAACACCACTGGCATATCACTAACTGTCACCTAACTAACATAACAGCTCCTAAATCGATTTACAAGTTGAATTAACACCAACTCTCAACACTCCTCTTAGTCAGGACTTGCAGAGATACAACTCCAGCTTACTTCTTAAGCCTTTGAAAACATCTCCTCTTAGTGGTTTTGGTCATAATATACGCTATATGGTCTTCACCACGCAATACTTCAAATATAGCCTTCCATTGTTTACTTGATCCCTCAGTAATGAAATCTTGTTTCTATGTGTTTGCTCCTTCCATGAGCCACGAGGTGTTTGGCAAGATTGATTGCGGTTGTTGTCACATCTGATGTCCCTTTGCTCCGGGATCTTTACACTTGGTCTCGCTTCATCAAATCATCAAGCCACACGGCTTGACAAGCACTTAACGAGGCTGCAATGTATTACGCTTCACGGGAAGAGAACAACGGCGGTTTCCTTCCTTGAGCACCAAGAGATTGGTCTTATGCCAAGAAAGAAAACAAACCTGTTGTGCTTTCTTTCGGGTCTTCCTTGTCTCCACACCCAATCAGTCAGGAAAATCCATGCATTTCAGACGGTTTGAGTCCCTTGATTAGGAAAGCAATTCCATAATCAAAAGTCCCTTCACATACCTCGATTATCCTCTTGATTGCTTGTAGATGAGACAACTCTCGGCACTCCATGAATCGCTTATCAAGCCAACACTAAGCAGGAGTCTGGTACGGTATTGCATAGGTATCTTAGTGATCCACCATTCTCCTATCTTCGAGTTGCATCCACTTTTGCATTAGTCCCTTCTTTGAACAATTGCAAACCAGGTTCGGCGGTGTCACGCTGAATTGCATAAGCATATCAAATTTCTTGAGATCCATGGCATACTTAGGCGATGCATCACAATTCCTCTTTCGATTCTTAGAAATTCAATGCCAAGGAAGTAAAGTGGAGATAAGCCTAAGTCGTCATCTCGAACTCATTCATCATCTTCTTCTTGAACTTGTCAATTTCACTTACATTGTCTGTGACCAGCGAGTCATCAACATCTGACACCACGATAATCAAAGCGGCATTAGAACCATACTTCCCATACACCCCATGTTACTCGCTAACACATTTAATGAAGCCAACTTGGATCAGAGAATCCATCAATTCTTTTATTCCAAGCTCGAGGAGCCTGTTTTAGGCCATATAAGGCCTTTCAATCGGCTTGAACACTTTTGTTTCCTGCTTGCCTTTATTATGTATCCAGTGCTTTCACATATACCTCTTCATCTAATGGCCCGTTTCAAAAATCTTGACTTCACATCCATCTGAAACAAGGACCAGCCTTTAGCACTAGCGAGAGCCACCATTGGTTGTCTCGATCCACGGCCCAGGAGCAAATACTTCTTCAAAGTCTATGCCATGCTTTTGCGGAAAACCTTTGCCACCAATCGGCTTTGTGCCTCGCTTTCATCACCATTAGGATTCAGCTTGAGCTTATAAACCCACTTCACCCCTATTGCTCTTTTATTAGGTGGCGGATCGACCCAACTCCGTATGTCCGGGTTTTTCAATGGACATCAATTCATCATCATGCACTACTCCGGTTTGGATCCTTTAAAGCTTCATCGACAACTCACCGGTTCTACCTCGAATATAAGGCAAAATGAACCATTTCACCCATCGCATCTCTATGACGCCGGACACAATTTCCACGATCTTGCAGTCTTTGAGGCATCGTTCACGGTTCTCAGGGGTCTTTCCTCTTGATTTCATCAACGTAGAATTAGCGGCAGTGATTGTATCTTCATCAAATAACAAGCTCACGGAATCTTTGACTTTTGGCAGTCCAATCCCAACTCTTCATTTCATCAACGATGACATCTCTGCTAATCACAATCACGCGCTCCCTTTGGATCAGCCGACTATATCCCCAAAGTAGTATGATATCCCACCAACACTAGTCAGCGCTTTCTCCTTTATCATCAAGCTTTTTTCTTAATTGATCATGTATATATGCGAAACAAAGCGAGCCAAATACTCGTATGGCGACATTTGGCTTGGTTCTGACCAACACTCTCGGGTGTTATTTCCTTCAAACTTTTGGTAGGACATCTATTTAAAATGTATGTTGCAGTAGACACTGCTTCCCCCCATAAGAACTTTGGCAAATTCTTCCCCCTCAACATTCCTCTAACCATATTCATGATGGTTCGATTTCTTCTTTCCATTGTACCATTATGTTGTGGAGTGTAAGGTGGAGTTATCTCATGCACAATTCCCTCACTATCACATAATTCTTCAAACTCTCTTGATACAAATTCACCACCACCATCTGTTCTTAGCCTCTTGATTGATAAACCACTTTGTTTTTCAACCAAAGCTTTGAACCTTTAAACACATTAAACACTTCACTCTTTTTCTTAATCAAGTAGGTCCACATTTTCCTACTAAAATCATCAACAAAGACACAAAGTACCTGTTTTCACAAGAGAATCGCTTGCATCGGCCCTACATCCGAGAATATCAACTCAAGTTTGCTCCTGGACTTGGTGGTATTTGTTGGATGAATGAGTTCCTATCTTTAGCCGCTCGTCTGATCTTCACGAGTTCTATTGGGATTGGAATTGAAGGAAGCCCTTTCACTAATTCTTGTTTGTTCAACAGGTTTAGGTCCCCAAATTCGGATGCCCAAACAGAGTGCCGAGATCACTCCTCTCTGCACTTGTGGCTAAACACTTATGTTCGGGACATCAATTCCGATCTTGAGGTCCTATTTTTGGACATAGGTGCCCTCAAGATTAGATTTTTTCCTCTTATCAAAGCACCTTCAAAGACTTATTCACCATCTCCATTGTATATCCTTCTCACATAATTGACCCAAGGCTTAGAAGATTGCTCTTCATCCAGCACATCTGAGAACATTAGAGATTAAAGATTGTTTCCCATCCTTCCTCTTGACAAGACTTCACCAGCACCTTGAGAGTGTGGTGTCATCCATAAATTGAACCTTGCTCTTCATTGATCTATCAATTTTTACAAACCAATCTTTCCTCCCGATTGTGTGTAGAACAACGGCAGAATCAAGGTTCCACAGGTTGGCACTGCAATCATCTTCTTTGGTAGTCACCATCAGTGATACTAGTTCAGAGTCATCTTCTTCTTGTGCTAGCCGAGCCTCATCTCCTACAGTCTTGCTATCACTTTATAGCATTCATCAATAAAAGTGCCCCACTTTTGACAATTGTAGCATTGAATGCCACTTTTATCAAACTTCTTCTTCCCTACCTCTTGATCCACCTCCTCCTCTATGAGACCCCCTCATTCCACCACGTGAACCACTGCCTCCGCCATTTCTGGTATCACTTCCAGAATTGTTTTCTTGATGATTTCTATTTCCAGTATTATTGTAATTACCTCTTCCTCTACTATTCTTCCACTTTCCCTTTCCTTTCTTGTCTTTATTGTGCAGTTGCACCTGCAGCGCCACATCTGAAGTCTTTTCTTTCCCTTCACTTCTTTCATCAATTCGTTCATTGAGCCTCCAAAGTACTTTGGAGTTCTTCCACCTTCATGGTTGTAGATCTTTAGCCTCCTCGGTGCCACCACTTATGTGGTCAAATTTTGGAGCTAAAGTCCTCATCACCTTCTCCACTATTTGCGATCTGAAATCACCTCACCACCACCTTCATATGATTCATCGAGTCACAATTCGTGAAATAGTCACCACCTTTTTCTTGATTCTCCATCTGCGATGCGCAAAATTTGTCTCCTCATGGTTTGAAGTCTCACCTTTTGAGTTTTCCATCACCTGCGTAGCTTTTTCAAAATTTCCCAGGCATCCTTTGAAGACTTTGCGGCCGGAAATTTTCTCATAGTTCGCATCCACGCATTGGTGAATCGAGGAATAAGGCTTTGTAGTCCTTCTTCGTTGAATCCGCGATGTGTGGATCTCACGAGCATCGATGGGGTGAGCCACTAGATCTGGAACACCATTCTTCCTTACCTCCATCACTTCTTGAAACCCAAAGATTACCTCCATTTGATTTTTCCTGATCCCAATTCTTTGAATCAAGCCAGTAAATTTCCTCGAAATGCCCATTCATTTTCTCCATTTTCGAGAGACTCGAGTTGACACTTTCACACCTTTTGATCACTCACAATTACTCACTTTTACCCAGGCGTGTAGCTCTAGATACCAACTGTTAGAACTTGGAGATTTCACACACACTCATTACAAAATGATCACAATTGAGAGAGAAGAGAATACTCAGAGTAATGTACTGTATTTTATTGATCGATGGTACACATATTTATACACAAGTCACAGATCCCATATTGAATACAACTTCACATATACTACAAAACTAACTCAACTGTTTCGGTTAACACCACTGCCATATCACTAACTGTCACCTAACTAACATAACAGCCACTCAACTAAATCAGTTACAAGTTGAATTAACACCAACTCTCAACAATAAACAATCACAATGCCTTACTATACCAATTTTTGGTGTAGGCTCTTTTACAAAGTTAAATTTGGCGTTGAATGAACTATTTTATGTGGTAGTTTTATTGAGAAAGACTCTAGAGGGGCTCATTTATTGTATCTAGCAAAGTATAAAACTGATTGGAAAGTTGTTTTGTGGTCAATTTGTTAAGTACTTAGCATTGGTACCTTATTTGCTTGAAAATAGAGAGAAAAAAAATATTGTTCCAAACCTACAACATACACACATGATTTGTCACAACAAATATTGTACCGATTGCTGAAATCTTTTTCAAGAGTGAGACACAAACAAAATGGTAGTTGACAAGTTTCCAAATAGGTGAGATCAAATAATATAATACCTGGATACTCCTCTAGCCCTATGAAATCGGGTGATACTCAAGAATCAAGAATCCTGCTTGTTTGTAAGAGTGTCAGTTGATATTCCACGCAAATTTAATCCTAACACTGTCATGGGGAAAATATGGCAATCATATTAAGTTTATTCAATGGTCAAGACTTAGTTAGTTTCTTACTCATCCACTACCTTCAATTGCATGAAACCTATGTGCAATTACCAATATGCTATTTTTGGTGTAAGATGTGTTCCAAACATTGCCTAGATTTTCCTTTATAAAAAGAAATCAATACTTATTTCAGGGCATTACCCACACATTGTATAAACCATAACTTACACATTTTTCTTGGCAGAGCATTTTTGTCGTGCTCTTTTGATACCAATTGCTATCATTTACTTTATGTTATACCTCTGTGTTTTAAAGTACGAGAAATAGACCAAGGTAAGAGTAGGAAATCACTAAAGACAATTTTACCATATATTTGATGTAGGAGTAAAACCGACAAAAAAAAAAGGAGCCAGAGATCAAGTTATATAAAAAGAGGAAATAAGGTTTGAGCATCGGCTAACCAACACAAATAAAGACAAAGGGAGGGTATGCAAAAACCGGCTGACCTTAATCCCCTAGAGCTCAACATACAACTGAATTGCTGACATAAATGGAATATAATTTTTCTTAGCAGAGTCATTTAGTATCAGCGGCACCTCGTATGCAAAAACTGGCTGACCTTAATCCCCTGGGGCTCAACATACAACTGAACAGGGTCGTCTTAAACATTTTGGAAGCCCTGTTCTAATCTTAAAAATTGGGCCCCAGGGTGGAGCGTGGTGGAAACTTATGGGGGGCCAAATAAATAACACATATATAAATAAATGGCACCATAACGCCAGTAAATCATTTCGGCCGTAGTGGTTTGGTGTCCTTGTTGTAAACATAGCAAAAGGTGTTCGAGCTCACTGCCCTAATGCTTGTGAAACGCGCACATTTTGCTACATTTTTTGCAAATAAAAACAAATAAAATGACAAAATACTTGAAGCAAGGATCGATCCTTGGTTCTGTTTGTCAGCAAAAGCGCCTTTGCCACTGCGCTGTCGCGTTTCGTCTGTCATTTTTTTGATAAATCTTCTATTAATATTATTTTTGGGGCCCTCAAATTTGGGCCAAAATTTGGGGCCATGTGCTATTGGTCTGTTTGTACAGCCCAATAGCCGGCCCTGACAACTGAATTGCTGACATAAATAGAATATAATTTTTCTTAGCAGAGTCATTTAGTATCAGCGACACCTCTAATTTGTTAGACAAACTATCGAGACAAAGACAAGAATCACCAAAGTACCCCGGGAACAAGGTACAATAGATGAACTTAAGCCAATTATTCCATAATGTCAAGAACAACAACAACATACAAACAATGAGTTAGGTTAGAGAGCCCCTATGACACTATCAAAGATGAAAATCGAATAGCGACCAACGGGGTCAGTGAGGACAAGAGGCTATCCAAGTTACTCAAACCAAAGGAGGTCGTAGAGCGAACCCATGGGCATGTTCTCGACGATAATGAGCTTGTTGTTGCCGTGTTGTGTTTGTTCATAAACCAACAAGGTTGACGAGGCTGGGTCTGGCAACATGGAAACTTATGTATGACCTATCAAGAATAATTCTACCCAAGTTATAACTAGTACGAGCTGCTGGTTCGACCATCTCTTCGTGTCTCTACGAGCAATCTTTTTAATTTGGTAATTTTGGTCCCTCTATTTTATTTTTTTCATTTTTGGTCCCCAAAAATCGTGGATTGTGCACTTTTGGTCTCACACTTTCTCAAAATCCAAGTTTTTTGTGACCAAAAGTGCAAAAGATCCATGATTTTAAGGGACCAAAGTGCAATTAAAAAATATAGGGATTAAAATTGTCAAATTGAGAAAGTTGAGGACCAAAATCGCCAAAAATAAAATAGAGAACCAGAATCTTTAAATTGAAAAGTTGGGACAAAAATGCAATTAAACCGTTTATTTATTTATTTTTATACACGTAATTTTCCGAAACTTGGTGGGCTACTTGCAGTTGCAGATATGAGCATGAAGTTGTGATTGAAGGCATGAATGGAGGACTCACAGAGGCTGGCACTGTTCTATGAATCAGGAATATACTACTTCGAAGATTCGAATACCGTTTTCGTGGATCCCGTACGCGTTCTCAATCGTTCCTACAACCGTTTCAGGGTTTCTCCATCTACCTACTATCCCCGTTTCTTCGAATCCCAAATCCCCAACCCTGCCCCCACCGTTACTTCCTCTACCACAAAACGACAACGGAAACGAAAACGAAAACGAAGCCCTAAAGAACCTCGACCTTTAAACGACAGAGAGCGAATTGCACTGCAGCGCCATCAGGTTATCTTAACCTAACGCTTAAACTGCTGTATTTTGTTTGTCATTAATTTTTTTTTTGTTGACTGTAATTGAATTACTTTGGTATATGTTTTATGTAGGAAGTGAGGCCTTTGTTGTTGAAGGCACACGAGTGTTTGTTAAAATCAAATGCACTTTTGGATGCTTTGAGAACTTTGAAAAGTGATTCTAGTTGTTCGAAGAGGGAGTGTGAGTGTGAGGGTGGTGAACAATGTTTCGTCGAATTGGGACGGATATCGCCTGAACTCGAGGTAACGCTTAATTTACGCCTCCGTGACGCTGACACTGATTCTCACCGGACGCAAAACGACTTAGAAGGTGTGATTTTCGTTCTTCCACGCTTGCCTTGATTCTTGATGTTTATGTAACTTAGTACTTCTTCTTTGGGGCTGTCATTGGATGTTTAATCATAGGTGAATGGAATTATGGAATAGACCCCAAATAAAAATGGAGCAAAATTAGTATACCGCTGCTTGGAAATTTTACAATGAAATAGGAGAATGTTTGTATTTAATAATTTGTGAAGGGATGAAATGCTATTGAGATTAGAATTTAATAGCTATACACTCTCATACAAACTCTCAATCATGTTTCACAATTTTATCACAATGTAATCAAGTTTTAAGAATTAATATTATGACGTGACAAGATGGAGAAATATGACTGGACGTCAGTTTAAAACTCATTTACATTATCATTATATGTGTATGATTATTGAACTCTTGAGACTAATAAACATTAAGTTTGTTTTATCATGTATTTTCAAACCGGGGGAAGAAGAGTAAACAATGCATTGGATGTAATGTTAAGGAATGGATTTTATTGGTTTCTTACCATTCTAATTCGATCATATTCAAGCAATCAAAATAATGATAACGAATGTCACTCCAATCTGTTCTGCTTTGTTCCATCCTTTCTCATCAATCTGAACATAGCCTAAGACTGGCATCTTAAGAGTTTTTAATACAAAGTTGAGATTTTTTTTTTTTTTTTTTTGTGTGTGTGGGGCTACCAAATAGGTTTAATTTCTTCCATCGTTGATACATTGTTGGACTCTTTGTTAGTTAGATTGCGTGGGGGTGGCCGGTGTGTGAAAGCTTACTGTGTTAATGTAATTCTTTGGCTTTTCAGACTCCCCAAGTGTGCAATGCTGTGAGCAGAGGGTACTTCCTGCATTCAATAATTTGGTTGTTAATGACATTGAGGATGATACAGTGGCTGAAATTTTGAACAATCATTATATAATCCCCGGAGAGAGTTGCTTTTACATGGTATGTTTAAACCTCCATGTCAATATTTGGGATGTGTTTGCTTTTCAAATGCTGTTTCTGTTGCAGTCTCTTCTTTGGCTCATATTAAGGAATTGCTTTCTAAGTTTTTAGTCAATTAAGCTTTTAACCCCAGATCCAATGGAGTGTGTCTTACATGTTTTAACATTTATTTGTTTTCATATGTGGAAGTCTGATCTGGGACAGATTCGCAATCTCATTCCTGGTAATGGTTTCATACATAACTCAAATTTTATTTCTTATTATATGCCTTGGTTCTTCATCACATCTGTGGTTGTTCACTGATATAAAAATGTAAGCATTTATTTTTATGCAACAATCACCTTCATGAAAAGATTTGACATCCTTTTTACTTTTTTTTTTTTAGTAGCAAGCATCCTTTTTACTTATTAACATTTCTAACTATGTTCCTTTCTTATTGCTTTGAATAATTCTCCTCAAAAGTTGCATGGCATGTGAATGGAGTTGTCTTGACTTCATCAAATTATGCTATATGGAAGGAGTTGCTGGTCCACCTGTATGATGTTATCAATGGCAACTCAGTTGCCTAAATTTTCTGTGGCATTTCTTAGACAACTTATTTGTGTTTAGCTGGTCCAGTAAAGGGGTGATGTCTTTCATAGTTAATAATTAATTGGGCTTGCTTTTAATGAATTTATGCAGCTCATACTGATAGTGGTTTCAACCTCATAATGGTGGATCCACCTTGGGAAAATGCCAGTGCCCACCAGAAATCAAGGTAACAAAAAAATTTGTACTATGCTTCACTGATTTAGTAAAAAAATGTGCCCTACATTATCTGATTAAAGAGATTTCTATGTGAGTTAATTTAACCTTGCATTGATTTTAAGATGTGCTCTGCATCTCTTTGATCTTTATTGTTCAGATATATCTTTCTCCTATGAACTTCTTAAGAGGTTGAAACCTGTTTCTAAAATTTATTTTCACTTTTTTGGGGGGTGGGGAGGATGTTGGATAGTTGCCTGAAAATGAACTGAATTTTATTTCATTAATTTTTTTATAAGATATATTTCAGTATTCAATAATATTGTAAATGGAAATAGCTTTGCGACTCACTGATGAATTTAATAGCTGTTACTTAGTTTAAGCTGGCTGGGAAATGTGTCTTTTTTTGAATGATATCTTAGATATGGCGTGTCATCATCAATGTAGGTACCCAACCTTGCCCAATAGGTACTTTTTATCCCTTCCTATTAAGCAACTTACTCACACCGAAGGTGCCCTTGTAGCCTTATGGGTAACCAATAGAGAGAAGCTACGTAGTTTTGTTGAGAAAGAGCTGTTTACTGCATGGGGGGTCACCTATGCTGCTAGTTTTCATTGGTTGAAGGTGAGCTTTGAGTTACTCCGATTTGCTTGCCAAATTGCCATACAAGTGTTAGATGCCATTCCAACCTGTGGTGCTTGTTTTCCATTGCAGGTGAAACCAAATGGATCCTGGATTAGTGATTTAGATCACTTCCATCATAAGCCATATGAAAGCCTTATCTTGGGATACAGTCCTGGGAAGGTCGGGCCTTGCAATGTTTGACTAATTAGTAATTAGCCTTCTAACTATTAGATTGTTCTCTCGTTTCTTTGTTTATAGCTCTCTCACACACTTGTGTTATTTGGTACTTTCTAGGTGAAAAATTCTGATAACCAATCAAAATTTAAACCTGTGAAGGATGATCATGTGATTATGAGCATTCCTGGAGATTACTCAAGGAAACCCCCAATTGCAGGTATTATTGTCTGATTAACCTGTAGTGTTTTCGCTTTATGAAAGGTTGAGTAAATAAGTTGCACTTAAAGTTGGTACATGAATGCTGATGTTTCTTCTTGCTGGTGTGGTCAGATTTATTACTGCCATACGTTCCTGGGCTCAAGCCTCCCCGATGTATTGAGCTATTTGCTAGAGAAATTATGGCTGGATGGGTTGCGTGGGGAAATGAACCGCTTCACTTTCAAGATTCTAGATATTTTGTCAATAAAGAGATGATTCCTTAAATAGGAGATCCGTCCTTGGTGATAATTTATGGGCATCTCTAAATTTTCAGCGTCTATTTTAAGTTTTTTTCTCTCTCTCCTTTCTGCTTTTTCACTTTGCACGGGTGATGTGGATTTCTTCTGGCTGCCAACAAATATTCTTATCTTTGTTTTCGCACCTGTTTGGTTCTGCGTCGAACCATGGCAATCGCGCGTTCATCAGCTTCAAACGCAATTCAAGGTCGATTGATGGTCGTTTGGTTGCGCGTTTCGTTCTTCCCTCCGCCGTGCGTTTGCCCCTCAACTTGCGATTGTGCTGAAGCTGGGATCCCTAGCTTCTGAGTTTCCCACAATCGATTCTCCTCTTCCCCAAAGTTATTTTATCAATTTTGCCCTACATAGATGCCCTTCATCACCTTTCTCCTTCACTTACCTGCTCCTCTGGTGTGCGGAGTTCATTTCTGGCTTTCTATGTTTTATCTCTAGGTTAGAGGAGAGAGCACAGTGTTAACCAAATGGGCTGGGCTTCGACGTTTCTTTGTTTTTTTTGGTACACTGTTTGTTTTAATAAAAAAGTGGTGGACGTATAATTCCAATTTTTTTTTTTGACGTCAACGTTTCTTTGTTATTTTTTTTGGGTACAAGTTTCTTTGTTAATTTTAATAAATTAAGATAAAACAAAAAAATAAAGATGAATATATAAATAAATAAAATTCTATACATATAATTTATCAAAAAAATAAGTATACATATATCAACATTCAAGCCCAGTTTGGTCATTATGCACTCAAAATCAATTTTGATCAAAACTATCCAAATAATATTTATTTACCAAAATCACTTTTGTGTATACATATCCAAATAGAAATCGCGTTATGTTCAACTTATGTTTAACCAAAATCAATTTCGCAAAATTAATTCTGTCAAAATTAATTCTCGTCGCCGCAGAACCAAATACACGCTTCAGTGGATAAGTAAAGACAAAAAAACAAAGGATATTATGATGCTTTGCTTTCTACTGGGAGAGAGTGGTTTTAAGTTCTGGCGGGGAAGAGTTGCTCGTTTATGTGATATGTTGTGCTCGAGTCATTTCCAATTCCAATAGAGTACCCATAAAGTGGGTAATTGGTTCCACATATCAAATTGGTTCCACATATCAACGTCACTCGTTTTTATTTTTTTAACTTGGGTACCTAATAGTAATAAGTACTCAATCCTTCTAATCCAACGCCTCTAAAAAAATTATTAAATGGGTCTCACCAATAATTTCACATTATTATATATCAACAAAAATTTATTTAACTAGATTTTTGACCCGTGGAGAAACAGAGTTTGTCGGAGTAATTTAGTAATTTTTTTATTTAGAATTTTTTTGTCTATTTTAAAAATAGTGAGATTATAAAATAAATATTGATAAATAAATACTAAAATAACACTAACCCAATACACGTGTACCCATACATCACACGAGTATAATATTTGTTTGGGTGTATTATTTTATTTATTCTTTACATATAATATATATACTGTTAAAAGTTTAAAAATCAAAAAGCAACAATTAGATAGAATAAAAAGACTAAGAATTTAATATTTTTTATCAATGAATCTAAAAATATAGTAAAATAATGTCTTTCAATATATTCAATGCTATAAATAAATTATTAAAAATTTATCTAACTTATGATTGCAATATGAAATGTTAAATTTATGCAAATATAATAACAATTTTATATTTGTATTACAGTCATAATAGTAAATATAGGTAAAATAATAATAATATTTTCATATAATCAATGATGTAAGGATAACAAAATGCCTCTTACCCATCGGGACAACCCGTATGAGTATGACCCACAATTTTTGGTTCATGAGGTTGAGGTTCTTAATCCACCAACCCGTTTTGACTCGTCCGATTTAAAATAATATTGTTTTCAAAGACTAATCTTTATCATGTAAATAATTATTTATTATATATATAAAAGTTATATTATAAGTATTTCTATACTTTTATTATATGTTAACATCAAAACCAGTTTATATAATATTTTAAAATTGGTTACAAAAATATTTTACAAAAAAAATGTTAACATAATTGATTTGTATTTGTTTGTTGTTTTAGAAAAATAATTTATATTTTGATTACAATTATAGCATTAATTATAGAAAGAAATAGGAAAAACAATGTGTAATAATAATGGTGTTTCAAATGAAAAAAATATGTCAGATTCGTACTCAATCCGTTTAATCCACCACTTTTGATTTGCTCGACTGGTATGCTTAACCCACCAACTTTTTTTGACTTGTTCGATATAAAGAAAAAATAATGTGTAATAATAATAAGGGTTAAATATATTTTTAGTTCTTATAAAAAAAAGTGGACTGGATACTTGCACTTGGTATAATATTTTTTAGGCGTTGTGCCGGTATAAATGAAATGCTACATAGTTGGGGAAAAAAAAAAAAAGCTCTAGCTCATCTTATGATTTCGTTACCTTCCTGTCTTTAGTTGGTTCCAGCCTAGTTTAAAATCTTTTAATATTCTAATACCTAATTAAAAAATTTAAGTACGAAAAGTGAACACACCGAAAGCGATCTCCATTCTACAGTATCATTCATATTTTTTTTATTATAAAATAAGCTTGTTTTAAAGTAAGTTAACAAGAGTATTTTTTTATAAAGATAACTGAGATTTTCACTTACATACTTTTTTTAGATGTATTTTCTTTCATCACAAATTCATGTCCATGCAGAGCCGTTTACCTTTGTGAGTGTGTTATCTCTATGTATTTTTAAAATCGTTTTATAGGCACTTTAAAATTAGTTATGGTTAATTTTATATTGATTATGGGTATTTTAGTTAACAATATTTTGTAAGTTTAAATTAATTTCTGCATTTTAATTTTTATTGAAAATGTCAAATCTAACGGCTTCACAGTATTTATTGATATATAAAATATTTTCAAAATAAAAAATTAAGTTCTTATTTCAGTTGAGAATTTTTTTTAAATTAAAAACTAATCCAAACTCAGCTTAAATATTAAACTTCTTACGTGAGGCAAATTTATATATTTATTTATAGCCAATACAAACTGTAGTCACTCTGGTCATATCGTTAGCTAGTCCCCAATTATTTATTGATTTTCTAATATGTATTTAGTTTATTATTATTAATAAAATGTCTTAGCCTTGTTTTTATCTAAAAAAAACAAAAAAAACTACAATCACTCTAGCTTTCGCGAGATATTTTGATACCTTTTGGCGGGGTCTGCCGCTTCGGAGAAGCCGCTGGTGGAGAAGAAGAGCATAGTCTTTCTGAATTTAACTTGATATACTTTTTTTTTTTGATAAATTGAGAAGCCAGCCTTTTTAGCGTCAAAGAGTGAAAAAAGAAAAAAGTTGCAAACACTGCCAGAAAGAAAGCAAAGGGAAAGTATTTCGGCTTCGAAATCGAAATCCAAGGTAACATTTTGGAATGGAGGTATTGAACATCATATTTTGATTCAAATTAACTTATTTCACGAGTTCGACTAACGATGGAATAATCTGTAACCAGAATTTACTTATTTTCTAATCAAACACAGATTAGTCCAAACCCTAATCCTCTGGGAATTCTGTGGGGAAAAAAAATTACTTCCTCTGTCTCATATTATTTGTTGTTTAAGGTTATGCACACGTCTTAAAAAAATCATTAATTGCACTCATTACTAAGGTAAAATAATTTAGTTTGACTAAAATATTCCTATTGTAGTGGCAGTTAGGTGGAAGAGTCAATTAATATAGGGTAGTTGAGATATAAATAAATAAGGGTATTGTTGGAAAAATATACACTACTAGAATGTGGTGTTTTAGCTTCGAAAACGTGGCGTCGGCCACGACTCCGACGCTAATAGTGTCGGAGTAGCGTCGCCCCAGCACACGCTGAACAGCCCGCAATTTTATTAATTTTTTTTATCTTTTATGTCGGCTTTTTGTGTGGGCTTAGCCCACACTGCGTTGTAGTGTATGTGTGGCCAACTCTATCCACACTAAAAAAATGGCTCAGACATTTTGTCGTCCTCCTTTTTGTTTTAACTTTTAATTTCACTTTTTTCCACTTCTCCCCCGAAAATAGAATGTGACCTTCCAAACCCCTAATTCTTCCCCATTCAAAACCTAATAATCCTCTGGTCCCACAAAATCAATGGTCTCCCCTCAAAAAAATGAAGAGCCTTCTAAATCATCGGACAAAAGACCAGGGCATCTATTAGGGTTGTGAAACCCATTGAACGCGATCTCGACGCCAGGGATTGGTGGCATCTGTGACAGATCTGGGGAGAAGAGACCGAAAGGAATCACGACGAGATGGGTAGAGAGATACATGACTTACGGCGACCTCAAATGACTCCTACGGTAGAGCCGCGTTGAAAACGATGTCTCATTGTATTAAAGATAGACCTAACCATTTTTATAATAGCAACTTAATTTTGCTTTACGACTTTTTGCATATTTGTCCTGCTTCTAGGGCCTATTATTATGCCCAGATGTAGCTTCTTTGTTGCTTCATAACTTCTGCATTTATCACATTGGTGCTTCTGGACACGAGGTTGGTATCGACATTCTTCCTAATAGTTAATAAAATGAATGGTGTTTTTTTAGTTGATACCACTGTGCTTAAGTTGGTGTCTTAAGTAATAGCAACATTAATACTTTTTTTTTTGGATAAAAGAGTTGGAAAGAATGGGGAAAATGTGAAGTTGAGTGCAGTATTAACGTATTAATGCATAAATATGTTAGCTCTAGCCAAGGATTAGAATTGTTCTAGCAAAATATTCAACTAGCGTATTGAAGTACATCAGCAGATTATTTTTTAACTTACATGTATTCTAGAATAAAAAAGATGAAAATATGGGCCTGTTTGATATGTGTTTTTAAAAACTGTTTTCAGTTTTAAAAACTTTAAAAATTAAAAACTTGTTTGATACCTATTTTTATAAAATTAGTTTTAAAAACTGTATTTGGTTTTTTAGTTTTTGGAGACTAAAAAAGGAAAACAGCTAAAAGATGTTTTGCAACTCAATTTTATGTTTTAGTTTTGAAAAGTAAAAAGAGGCGGAGAAGCGCATGTTTTCATTAATGGCATAGACGTAATTAAATGCAACTACGAAAGCAGAGAAAAAACGCTCCACCTCTCGTGCTGTTCAGAGAAAAAACGCTCCACCGCTCGCGTAGAACCCTAATCGCGCCGCTTTGATTTCATCTGCTTCGAATTCCAGATTCAGGTAATAATCTCTGCTTCGATTTCATCTCTTTCGGGTTCGTTTTAGTTCGATTTCATTTTGATTCCTTCATTTGAACCCTATCACCTCGCTTTACTTCATTGCGCCGTGTTGTTTGGTGTTCTTGTCTCTTCCTTGGTTCGTTATGGAGTATCCTTTGTTGAGGGATAAGTCGAGTTTGGGGTTTTATTTTTGGGTTTTTGGGAGTAATTCTTTGTGTACTTTTGCTTTGAACCTTGCTGTGTTTTTGCTCGTGGGGAAGACTTCGGCTTTGACTATGAATGTTGCTGGTGTTGTGAAGGATTGGTTGCTTACTGCTTTCTCTTGCTCGTGGGGCGCTCTCCACCCTTTTTCCTATTTGAACTTTTCTCTCTTCCTTTCATGTCGTTGGTGAAGTCTATTCACTGTTTTGAGAATGTTCTTTTCATATTTGTGCTGAAATCTAGAGGGTATGAGTCAAACTAATAGGTTGTTATGTTGTTATGCGGAGAAATTTGTTAAGTGTTTATCTGAGATTGAATAAATTGAGAGCTTATAAAGATTTGGGCATATTTGATGAGAGATTGTCTTGTTCTGTATAAATGTTGCAGCAGTTGACTTGTTCTGTATAAGTTTGTAATGAGTCTCCCTTTGTTATTTTGCATATGGTGTTTTTAGAAGTGTTTCCTTGTTGGACATGCAGAGAGATTGGCATGCTTTGTTAATTAGGATATGGGCACTTGTGTGGTGTTCAAGGGTGTAGGGTGCTGTTCAAAAAAAAAATATGCCCATGTTGCAGTACACAATTGCATATGGTCTGCATTTTTATGTCCTTAAATTATTGTCATGCCTTGTGGCTTTGATTGATTGACTGGAATGAGGCAAACTCATGACTTTGGTTTTGTTTAGTTGTAGTGATATAGTTATGTTATTTGGTTAATCTGGATGTAAATGGAAGTGCCTTTTAACATATGTATGAAAAGTAGCTTTTGTTACAAGTATTTGACAGTAAGGTATTTGGGAAATTTAACTTAGCCAAGTTGATATGCAAATTTCTTCTGATGCTATTTTTGTCTTATATTCGCTGAATTGGGTGTTATAATGGTTTGATTTTTGAAATGAGGCCATGGCATGTTTGCTTTTGCTGCCTTCACACACACATACACTATTGAATAATTTGATATTACCTTTCCGGTTATATATCTCAAATTTTAAATGATGTATTAGCAATTAACAAAAACATCGGTGTATAACTATGAATCTGATACAAATCCACTTTCCTCCCTCAAAAAAATAGGATGAAAAGGACTCTTGAAAATTCTCGGTCTATTTCCAATTCCATGACGACTGGAAGGGCAAACCCAGCTATACCTATATTTGACAAACCTGAGGTATACTTGTAACTATTGGCTTAGCTTGTTAATATTTTGATCTGCTTGGATTCCATTGCAAATTTCCATATGAACATGTTTTCTTAATGTCAAAATTTATATGTTGTATTGGGAACAACATGTTTTCTGCATCGTTAACACTTGTCATGTGCTCCATCTTTCCAAAATTTGAAGGCAGGCACGCTAGTTCAACTTAATTCTCCCTCTTGTTAATTATATATATACATGCAGTTTCTATTCTCTTACGTGTTTTCTTCCCTTTTTCTCTCCGTACATTCCCCAATGCTTGCATTAAACTATGCATGCATACATGTCGTATGAATGAAGTTATGATCCTGGTTCCTTGGTTCTTCCATGTGTAAGCAATCTTCAGTAAACAAAAAACCCCAACAACCATGAACACAAAAAAACTTTTCTTAAGTTAACCATGGATTAATTGTGTATTAAAGAAAAAGTGTAGATTTTAAGCTTCTGAATAGAGAAATAGAGAGAGTGAACTAGGAAGTAATGATAGCGGTGGCGGTTAGATCACTTCACGAGATGAAACCACGGACTATGAAGTTGGCACTTCTGTTATAACTCAGGAACAAGTAATGCAGCTATATAGTATGTTTCTGCTAATGACCAGCCTGCATCAGCAGCATTACAATGAAAACAACCACCTTAAGTTTCTCTGTTATTATCATATTGGTTCTTACTCACCACCACCTCAACCATAAGTTGCAACACTAGGCCAGTAATGATTTGATACTAGTGCGAATATATGGTGAAAGGATTTATCTTATTGGTTATTTACATCTAGTTGTGATTTATGATAGATGGCAACTAGTGTTGACAATAGTGACGCAAAGCTTTGGCCTGACACAGTAACTAAAGTTTTCATAGATATTATGGTTGATGAAGTCACAAAAGGAAATATGCCAAATGGTGTGTTTCACACTAGAATATGGAATTCGATGACTACTAAGTTGAATTCTATGACTAATCGTTCCTATAAGAAAGAACAACTAAAGGCAAAAATGCATAGGCTGCGAGCCTTGTATCGTGAGTTCTATTTACTTTTGCAAAACACTGGGTTTGGTTGGGACGCAGAAACTAACACTGTTATTGCAGCTCCAGAGTTTGGCAAAATTATCTTCGGGTATGATTTTTTTTTAGTGGTATTTTCATTAATTTTATTTGGCAATATTTTTAATGTATTGATGATATACTTATATTATTTTAGGTACATGATAAAGCTGCTCAATTTCAAAAGAAAGGGTGTGATCATTATAAGTTTTTGGGAATCATATTCAACAAAAATAACGCAACTGGAGTACTTCATCATGCATCTACCCAAGATCCACCAAATACAGATGAAGAAAATGACCTTGAAAATCAATACCTTAACACTGGGAGTAATGTGCATGTTGAAAATGATAGTTCAGATGATGATATACAAGAAGTGGAGCGTATGGCAAATAATGGAAAGCGAAAATTTCATGCAAAAGATCATAAATATAAGAAAGAGTCTACATCGCGTCAGATGGGAGAAGCACTTGCAGCATGGGCTGAAGCATGTACGGCAAAAGCTGAGAAGTATAGGGCTAAGAGTGTGGAGGCTACTTCTTCATTTGTAACACCAGATTGTTCTATTACTAAGTGTGTGACTGTTCTTGAAGAGCTTGGAGACATTTCAGATGACATCTATATGAAAGCCTTGGAAAAGTTTTGGGAGCCTAATTGGAGGGAAATGTTTCTCGCCATGTCTAATGATAGGAGGCGTGCATGGCTATTTAGACTTTAAGGATAAAACCTTATTGAGACAAATCTTTCCTTAATATTTTGTTTATTGTCTTTATGTTTATGTCTTCTTACTATTTGGTGAACATTTGTATGTTTGTTTGTGAGTTGTTTAAAATTTTTGGTGATGTTATTGGACCTTTTATTTCGTTTTTATTGAATATCATTTTCTTAAAGTTTTGTTATGAAATTTTATGACAGGTTATAACCATAATGGATGTCGATAGAAGTGATTCTTCCGATTCAAGTGATGATGAATTAGCAGAGTTTTGCTTTATTAACATGATTTATGTTTATCATCATAAATACTTGAATAAAGGAAAGGTTCGAACATCTGCATTGAGTGGTCGTGAATATGTTGCTGAAATATTAAATGGAGAAGGAACAAGTTGTTTTGAGTTGCTTCGAATGAGGAAGGAATGTTTTATTAATTTTTGTAATGAACTGAGGGGAAGGAGCTTCTTAAGTGACTCAAGGGTTGTGCTCGTTGAAGAAAAGGCTGCTATATTTTTGCTCATACTTGGTCATAATTCTCGTCATAGAGTTGCTTCAGACCACTTTCAACATTCCACGCAAACAATTTCACGTTATTTTAAGGAAGTATTACGGGCAGTGTGCCGATTGGGGAAAGAGTTAATAAAGCAGGAGTCCACAGAATTACCTGACAAGGTTAAAAACAACCCAAAATATTATCCTTGGTTCAAGGTATGTAATTTTATTGAGTAATTTAATAAGTTCATTTTTTACTTATTCGTGTTATCTTGTTTTGATTCTTTTTACTCGGGTTATGCGTTATAGAATTGTATAGGTGCAATTGATGGTACGCATATAAGTGCATGGGTTCTCACGAGAAACAGATTTCATGTAGAGGTAGAAAGACAACAATCACACAAAATGTCATGTGTGCTTGTGACTTTAATATGATGTTTACATTTGTATATTCTGGGTGGGAAGGAAGTGCACATGATTCAAAAGTTTTCTTAGATGCAATTGCAAATCCAAATGCAGAATTTCCTTGGCCATCTAGAGGTGAGTAAGAATATAATAATAGTTATATTCTATTGATGAAATGATCAAGTAGAGCAAACATATAATTTATGTGATGAAGGTTCGTTCTATCTCGTTGATTCTGGCTATCCATGCACTGGAGGTTTTCTTCCCCCTTATAGGGGTGAAAGATATCATGCGCAAGAATATAGAGGCCGAGCCAGACAACCTCAGAGTCGTGAAGAGTTATTTAACTACAGACATTCATCTCTAAGAATGACTATTGAGCGATGCTTTGGGGTCCTAAAAAATCACTACAAGAAATCGCGGGATTACCGACGGCCAAAAGCCGTCGGTAATCCACAAATACCGTCGGTAATAAAAAAATTCCGACGGATTACCGACGGACTAATGTCCATCGGTAAAGTGCGCGTCGCAAATACGTACCGACGGCTTTAACCCGTCGGTAAATTTCCGACGGTTTTCTCCGACGGTTCTAACCCGTCGATAATTCCGATGACATTTCGACGGCTTTAACCCGTCGGTAAATGTCCGACGGCTTCTCCGACGGTTTTAACCCGTCGATAATTCCGATGACATTTCCGACGGCCATGACCGTCGGTAAAGCCGGACTTTAATTTTTTTTTTTCAATTGAAAATTGTTTAAATTTTCATTAAAAAATTATTTAATTTTTTAAATTATTTAATTTTAATTTCTGTAATAAATTTAATTTATTTATCCACTTAATTAACGATTACTAGTTATCACATTTAATTATTAATTTATTCATGTATTTAAAAATGTAATGCGATAACATAACTATAAAACAAATTAAAAAAAAAGAAACGTGACAAATAAATAAAAAAATTCGACGAACTAAACAGTAATAAAAAATATCCGAAAATATAAAAAAATATCGTTACAAACATACTTAATTATTAATTTATTCCTGTATTTAAAAATGCAATGCTAACATAACTATAAAACAAATTAAAAAAAAGAAACGTAACAAATAAATAAAAAAATTCGACGAACAAAACAATAATAAAAAATATCCGAAAATATAAAAAAATATCGATACAAACATAACTAATAGTCCTGATAATCATGATCATGATCACCATCTGCATCATCGACATGATCACCGCATTATGAGGCGAGGCGAGGCGGTGGAGGAGGCGGTGGCGAGCTAGCAAATGGTACAGATCCTCCTCATTTGCGGCACTGAGCCAACATGGCGGCCGTCGGCGGGCCTCCTCTATTTGGGCCGGCCGTGATTATTCCGCTCGGCCGCCAATCGCTGCTGCTCGGCCATGGCCCGCTTTAACTCTGCTATCTCCCGCTCATCCGCGGCAAAGACGATCGGGCGACTCTCTCCGGCAGAGGCGCGGGCCCTTTCTTGTAGTTCTTTGGCAAGGTCGCCAAAGACCGTATAGGCGACCCTTCTTCTTGCCGCCAACAACATCTGCCCAAACTATCAGCGACGCAGCTGGATCCTCTGGGCTCTGAGACGGGGAACATGAGGATGTCTGAGATCTAACCTGAGACATCCTCGCCTCAAACTCCTCCTGTCAAACATAAACAAATTAGTCAATTTTTATTGTAATAAAACAATATAAACATTGTTAAAAAACTATTCATTATGTTTTATAATTACCTGGGTCCGCCTCGACCGCTCATCGACAAACTCACCGGTACCTTTCCTAATATGAGTTGCACGATGGAGCTCATGCAACTGAACCTCCCTTTGCAACCGCTGAGACTGTAATTATTTAATAAAAAAAGCTTAACTAAATAATAATAATAATAATAATAATAATAATAATAATAATAATATAAAACATACAAGTCGAAATTTGCGTCTTTGCCGGTAGACCGAACCTCCAGTATGCAAGCTCCCACCCTTTTCAGAGGCTCTATTCTTCTTCGCCTTCTCGCTTACCGCCTTGAACTCAGGGGAGTTCCAGTGCGCTTGTAGCTGCTGCCAGATCTCATCTCCTATCCAAGTGGGCTGCCCATTGAGGCGAGCATCTCTAAGCATATCAGATAGGCGGTGGGAAGCCTTCATATGGAAGTTCTTCTTGATCTGCTCCTCCTGCTCTTCCTTCCAAGAAACCCTCTCCTGTATGAATATAATACGTTATTAAAAATAATTGAGATTCATGAAATAAAAAAATAATACGCAAAAAAAAAAATAAACAACTTACTCTGAAAGAATTGAACATGTGCCTCCGCTCAGCCACCGTCAGCGTCCCCCAGGTGGGCCAATAGGTGTGGTAATTTTGCTCAATTACTTCCGTGATAGCCTTCGCAGCTGGCTTTGACGGAAGGAACCTAAACAATAACAACATACCAAACAAGTTAAAAAAATATAGGTTAAACTGTAATTTTCGTCCCTTATCCTTTTTTTTTAGTTTTCATTTAAGTCCATTAAGTTATAAAAATTACTTCAATTTCGTCCTTTCTTTTTAATTATTCTTTTTTTGTCTTAGACGAAATACCATCTTACACGTGGCAGTTTGTTTTATTTTATTTTTCTGCCACGTGTCAGATGGTGATTCGTCTAAGAAAATATGAATAAATAAACAGAAAAGACGAAATTGATGTGATTTTTGAATTTTAAGGGACTTAAATGAAAACTAAAAAAAGATAAGGGACGAAATTGAAAACTAAAAAAAAGATAAGGGGCAAAAATGTGTATTCAACCTACATACTCACCCTCTACCAGCTGGCCTGATAGCAACTCGGCCATCATGCAGCATCTGAATATCATCAATGACCTCCTGCTCATCCTGCTGCTGCTCAACCTCCTCGTCCTGCTGAACCCCGGTCTGATCAGGTGACTGGCCCACACTATACTCCTGATCGGACACATGAGTGTCGGGCACCGTCTCAGACACAAAATGAGAGGAAGAAGCGGCAAGTGTCTGCTGGAACCCTGGGGTGGGCATCATGTAAATGGGTGTCGATCACGAGAAGGTCCCGCATCTTTGTGTAGGTGCCCAATGTGGCGTAGGCTGCGTAGGGGCCGAACTCATTTGGAGCCTGTGTAGGCGTGACGTATCTTGGGCCATTGTGTGGATGACAACATCGCATAGCCGGCATCATCAATCCTAATAATGTTCGGCCTCCGACGACGGCGAGGGGGTCGACAAGCGTGCCCTTCCTTCCGCTGACCACTTCTTGGGTGGTCGGGGGTCGAACTGAACCTCCCGATGCCATATATGTCTATAGAGCAATTCAATAATACTTGATCATGAAATATTATATTTAAACATAACAATATTAAAAATGAATTCCAAAAATAAACAAGTTATATGAAAATAACTGACAAAATAAAATATGTTGTTAGACATTAAATTCTCTAATTGTAAAAAGTTAAACAAATTTATTCTGCCCATTCTGCCCACTCTGCTTCGACATCGTCTTCAGATCTTGATGGTTCTGCCACTTCTTCATTTAATTCCTCATCTCCATTTACATCTTCATATGTGATTGGATCGTCACGTAGTCGAGAAATGGGTTCAACTTCGTTTACTACGTTGACATGAGACATCTCATCCACTTAATAAGCCACTTCTTCCTGTGGATCATCTGCTTCAATGCGACCCCTTGGTTTTGTCTTTATTGCAACACACCAACCTTGTTTGTCCCTTTGAGTTGACGGATAAGGGACATAATACACCTGTCTTACATGTTGTGCTATGATAAACGGATCAAACATTTGGTATCTTCTGCTCATGCATATGTCAACAGTATTATATTTGCGATCCATTCTTGTGCCTCTACTTAACGGATCAAACCAATTACAATAAAATAGCACTATTCTTTTAGTATAGTCTAAAGTATTGTACGCCAGCTCATATATATGTTGAATTACGCCGTAGAAGTCGTCTTCACCTCCCTCTGTGGCACCTTTTACATAAACTCACTGTTAATCGTGTTTTTCCCTCTGCTTTTGACTGAGTTTGAAGTTTGTAAATCACATTTAAATACGTGTGCCATTCTTTTACACGTGATTTAGGACCATGAGATAAATTTCTCAAGTGTTCGATTATGGGCGATTCTGACTCGCTATACACCTGCGTATACACATGCACAAGTGATTTAGGGTTCCTTTTTGCAAACAATCTTTTGTATTTTCAAACAACAAATAGTTGAAATAGGACTAAAAATACATACCTGGCTCATAAACCACGTTGGGAAATATTCATGAATATAGGCAGAAGAGTCTTGTTCGTTTGTGGGCTTAGTTAACAAGAATGCCCTGAACAAGTCATTATCAAACAAATGATCACGAATAGGTGTGGACTAAATAAATTGAAAGTGGTCAAAAGTATACATACGTAAGATATGGTGATACTTCGACACAGTTGGTCAACACGTAAACGTGTGCTGACTTCCAATCTTCTCCCGTTAACCAGGACTTCAGCTCCTTTCCAGCATGACGACCGGGAAGGCAAAACACTGATAAGGCCAGTGGGTGTCTTTCACTTTCAATTTCTATTTCATTCCTATTAGTTGTTGGTGTCAGCATGAAGTTCGTAAAATAATGGGAACAGAAATGAATTGTCTCACGGTGTAAGTAAGTTGCACAAATAGATCCTTCAACCCTGGCCTTATTTTTCACCGACCGGTTTGAGTCACCCATAAATCTACAGAATAACAAGGTTGGTGATCAACATTTCAACATTTAACCCGGGGCAGTGAATAATTATGTTAAAGAATATTTGATTATATTACCTTTCGAATGGATACATCCATCTGTATTGAACCGGTCCACCGAGCCTAGCTTCATGTGCAAGATGCACTGGGAGATGTTCCATAGAGTCAAAGAAACCAGGGGGAAATATTCTCTCCAACTTACAAAGAATGACTGGTATGTTCTGCTCCATCTTGATAAGATCATCATCTCTCAATGTTGCAGAACACAAATCTTTAAAAAATTGGCTGAGTTCTGTAAGTGGATTTAAAATATTTGACGGCAAGGAACTAAATGCAATAGGAAGTAAACACTCCATGAATACATGACAATCATGGCTTTTCATCCCAATCATTGTTCCTTTGTTCACATCAGCACATCTTGCCAAATTAGAAGAATAACCGTCTGGCATTCGAAGTTCTTTTATCCACCGACAGATCGACCTAGCTTCCTCAACAGTTAAAGAGTAGCGGCTTTGGGTTTCGTGGTTTTCCCATTCTCTTGAGTCGTCAAATGCAAGTCCTTTCGCTTACGATAAAGTGGTAAGTCGATCTGGCCTTATCATTGTCTTTCATTCTTCCTCTAACGTTCATCACCTTTGTGAGAAAAACATTGTCAAAAAAGTTCTTCTCAATGTGCATAACATCAAGGTTGTGTCTCAACAAATTATCTTTCCAATACGGCAAATCCCAAAAATACTTCTTTTAGTCCAATTGTGCCATTGTCCATATCCTTCAAATCGATCCAATTCACCAAAATCTGTGATTTTTGGCGGATCCATAACTCGGTAAAAATGCATTCGGATGTCAACCTCGGGGGCGGGCCATCTAATTCAACTTCCCCCTTCTTGAAGGCGTTCTTATTCCGTTTAAATGGATGATCTGCTGGTAAAAACCTGCGATGTGAGTCAAACCAAGAACTCTTCCCCCCAAATTTCAAGGTAAAGGCCTTTGTATGCTCCATGCAATGGGGACATGCCATCTTACCATGAGTACCCCAACCAGACAACATTCCATATGCAGGGAAGTCATTAATGGTCCACATAAGAGCTACCCACATTGTAAAGTTCTTCTTTCGTGCAACATCATAAGTCACAACGCCATTCCACAACCTTTTGAGATCGTCAATGAGAGGCTGTAAGTAGATGTCAATACCATCTGTTGGATTATCTGGACCCGGTATAATACAAGTCAAGAACATATAGGGCTTAGACATGCACATATCAGGAGGAAGATTGTATGGGGTAACAATAACTGGCCAGCAAGAATAAGGTTTCGCCGTTGATTGAACATATGGGGTAAAACCATCAGAGCATAAGCCAAGTCGTACATTACGTGGATCTGCTGCAAATTCGGGATTCACACGATCAAAGTGCTTCCAAGCTTCACCATCACATGGATGTCGCAACATACCTGAAGTGCTTTTATTCTCGTAGTGCCAAATCATTTTGTCTGCAGTCTGTGTTGACGCAAACATTCTCTGCAGCCTTGGAATAATTGGCAAATAAAACATTGCCTTCCGTGGAACTGGTTTTTGTCTACCCTTCCCATTATCAGTATGTGACATATACCTTGGCTCACCACAAAATTTGCATTCAACCAGCGCGCTATCGTTTTTACCAAATTCATTGTCGTAATATAACATACACCCTCTCACACAACAATCAATCCTTTTAGATTCCAACCCCAATTTGGACACTAAGCTTTTAGCCTCGTAATAACTTTTTGGCAAACCATCTCTGATAGGTGACGAGTCCAACATCATCTTCGTTACGAGATCCAAGCACACATCCGTAGCACCACAGTTGGACTTGAGAGCTAAAAGTCTCACACACATTGATAACTTAGAGTCGGCAGACCCTTCAAACAACGGCTTATTTGTTTCTAACAAGAGATTATAAAATCTTTGTGCAGTCTCATTTGGAAGTTCATCTGTGTCATCATCTTTGTGGCTCCTCGAATGCTACGTTGACCCCAAGGCATCACAAACCATATTTTGCATCAATTCAATCTGCTCACCATATCCCGTATCTACGCAATTACTTGAAGCACCTGTGCAATTATCGCCAACCCCTAATCCAACCCGAGGTAACTCTTCACCATGTCTAGTCCAAATGCAGTAATTAGGCATAAATCCAACTCTCTGCAGGTGCAGCATGACCTCTCCTGGGCTCTTGATCTTTCTGCAATCGCATTTAAGGCACGGACATCTAATCCCTCCATTAATTTTGAAATCTTCATGTGCCATTGCGACTTGAACGAAGTGATCAATCCCATCGCAAAAAGATTGTTTCAAACCCCCTCTTCCCGGATACAACCTATCGTACATCCAACTACGATTCGAAGGAAAAAATTCCATCTTCTGCATGTCAAAAAAAAATGACTATTTCAGCAGCACGACATTCTTACAACCGCTCTCTTTCTTTAAATGGTATGACCCTATCCCATTCGAGGAAAAACTTTTTCAGAACTCGTATAATAGTCATTCCATAATTCTCATATCTTATACTTGACAAAATTTCGGCAGCATTTCCCATTGGTCTCTGAGTACACAAAATGATCGCAGTTAGGAACAAGACAATCAAGTATGCACCCAGAGAACAAAAGGAAATGAATCTCACCGAAATTTCATCAAATATCAAGATACGAGAATCAAGCAACAACTATTATACAAGTAAAGAAAAAGTTTTTTCCCAAACTGTCCGACTTGGACAATTCAAGGTTCAATATACAATGAACACGTGGTATCTAAAAGAGTACACGCACTCAATAATATATTGAACCTCAAACGGGAAGCTAAGGCTTTTCTCCGATACTAATAACAACAATCAAACATCCATTTCATCAATAATTAAAAAGTAACATATCTTATATGTTACTTTTGCTCCACTGCACCGGAATCCGTCCAACATTTATTTTTCTCATGCCCAGTCTCATCAAATATTTGGTCACAGGTGATGTCTTGGATTGGTATGGCTGGTGCCCTCCACTGTGATTTGACTGAACTTTTCCTGCAGGTTGGTGGAATCTCCCGTGCTAAACATAGCAAACATCTATTTTGGTGCGCTACTATGTGGGCGATTTGGTCTATGAGGAATAGGATTATATTTGGAGGGGAAGCTGTTAGCTTTACCACTGTGCTGGCACACATCAAAATTGTCTCGTGGGGATGGTTCGTCAGCTGCGGAAAACGGGATAAAAGCATACCGTACTCGGATTGGTTTATTTGTCCTTTGAAATGTTTGTCATGAATAGTTTTGTGGTTTTATTTCTGACTCTTTTCAGGTTTGTACAATGTTGGGCAAAAAGCAGTGCGGGACTAGGGGTGGTTTGGTGCAAGTGTAGGTGGATTGCTGAAAGATTGAAGACGTCGCCACTCATTTTGGCTGCATATGGCGCTGATTGATTCCAATGGAGCAGGTCATGGGTGATGCATAATTATAGGATGACAGAGCTGAAGTTGTATAGGGTTTATTGCCTCTGATTTGTAGTATAGGTCCAGCTGAGCTGTGCTCAAGAACATGCTATCTCGGTTTGTTGGATGTCACTATCAAAGAACAGGGTTGGTCGTTGTACTCTTTTTCCTCTCTTGGTTTTTTTCCCAGTGGGTTTTGGCCCTGAGAGGTTTTAATGAGGCACACCTCCCTGATTCACTTGTGTATATATGGGTTCGGAGTACCTCTTTGTACTCCTCTTAATAAATTTTTTGCTTATCAAAAAAAAATAATAATTAAAAAGTAACATGTTGAAAGTTGACATCCTCTTAAAGGATAGAATTAAACAAGCATACCGACGGCAAGGGAAGCATAAATCCTTTTAACAATTTTTGTTTTCATAGTGGTTTGGCTTGGTATATGCCATGCAATTAGAGCTCCTATATGGCCACATCTACCATACATCCTAATCCATTAATTGGCCACATCTATTACATTAACCAAGGCAGTACTAGTGAAGGGCAAGACAAGTGGTCATAGACAACAAGATGTGCATCCACATGCACCCCCTATACCCACATAAGTATGAGCTGGAACAACTAAACAAAACAAATTTCAGGAAACCTACCAATGAAAAAAATAACCAAAAGAGAAAGTTAGGGAATGAGTAACTAAACAAAAGAGAAATAACTAAACTGCATTCAGCCCAACTGATTTTTAAGAAATAACTAAACAAAAGAGAACTTTTGATGAAACCCACTACTGGCTTTTTGAGGAAATAAGCATCGAAGAAAAGTGACTCCACATGCTTCAAATTTGAATGAATAACAGAAAAAATATGTTTAGTACAGAGATAGAAAGAATTACACAGCAGAGGACAAAATAAGATATCCACTGAGTCTTTGCCTGACATCATTAGTAAACTCACACAACTTTGTGCACTGTCAGAAAGGATGTTTTCTAGATGTTACGGCATGTGTTATTGCTTTTGTCGGTACTAAGGATAGTTTTTCCCCTCCAACATATAATTAATAGAATCACAAGCTATTTCAACTGACAGTCATTAATAACTCATAAACTCCATTGTTACATGTATCAGTTGAAAGGTGCACGGAGAGCCTCTGGATTTGACCTCCAAAATTTATTCCTCTTTATATTACTATGTTATTCTTCATCTCTAAAAACAAACAAGAGAAGGACTCACTGCGTGTTTGTATAGGTTAGGCACATGGACCTGACCTTGTAAGGAAAGAGCTGTAAGAAGAAAAAGCGTATACAAGGAATGTTTGGAAGTTTGAATACGCAGAAGACATCCATCAATTGAAAGAATTTTATTCATGTTAATTTATGATTACAAGACATCATTGGTTTTGATTGATTGAGTACATTTTGTTCAAACCGGATAAGGTGGCTTTGACCTCTTGGACCTGTATTGTTGCATCTGAATCAATTTGTGGTTGCACCTTCCAAGAACATTTTGATTAATTATTGCATATGTTCTCATGACATATCAATGAATCCGGAATCTAAAATAAGGATTAAATCCATTTCTGATTGTTTTTTAAATTTCAATGTATCCTCTAAAGAGAGGAAATCAGTTAGAAAAATAAATGAAAAACGATCAATCATCACTTTTGTTTCTTTCCTATTGATGCAGATATTGGAACTCTAGGCTTGCAACTGAAAGACAAAGGCTTCTGAGTGGTTTTACACCGAACGATGTTGTCTGTATGTGTCTAGCTTCTTTTTTAGATTATAATAATACTAGCCTACTTATGTTCTACGTTGCATAGGTACGAGTACGTGTAAATGAAAACGAAATCAAGAACTAATGGACCCTTATAGAAGAGTGCAAAATATCCTGATTGCTATTTCGAAATCTTTTTTTTCCCCCACTTGCAATAACTTGTATTTGTAGTTGCTGAACTGTTAAAGCATGTTACCTTGCTAAATGAATAATCTACATGCTACTTTACTCTAACATAAAATATACATCAGACAAAATTCCCTCTGTGGAGAGAACTATGCATCACTTCAACATAAAACATCCATTGTTAGTCAAAACACACATCACCTCAAAATTCTCTCTCTGGAGAGAACTATGAAGCAAATCAAACTAAATATGTCGGTGTGGGGGTCAACAGCCAACCCTTTTCCACCCAATGAGTCAACCGACATTTCGTTAGAGTGTATACCTAATTCTCAGAACAAGAGAGTGTCCACGTCCTTCGATGTCGATGGCAGTCTCGGGCGATGTGGTGGCCTCGAACTAAAAATACTGAAAAAACATAGAAAATTTTAACTAACAAGCTACCAAATAGCAATCAACAAAATGAAAGGCCGTCAATACTTTTCATAGAAATCATAACTATAAGTAAATCATCTAACACAATATCTCCCAAATAAACAACAATAAGCAATTTGCAAATAAAACCGTAACAACCAGTTGAAGAAATTTGCAAATAAAACCAGAACAATAAGCAATAAATTGAAGAAAAACACAAAGGAACAATCACAGTGGTAGAGTTCAATTACATAAATGCAATGCAATGCAAGCAACAAAACACAACCAAAATAATGGTTCCTTGCAAATAAGCAGATGACACTATTATTTGTTCCTTGCAAAAAGGAAGAAGATGAAACCGATTAAGAAAAGAGGAGAAACGGGTGAGAACGTTGGAAACAAGATTATATTCCTCAGCCAACAAACTTTCAACAAAGCTTATACAATGATAGCTATGAAAAACAAGGACCAATTACAGATTGAATGACCAAACAGAATAGGGTAATTGTAAACATTGGTGCAAAACTGCAAATGCTTTCATACGAAACATTATTGAGATTATCATAAAATAAAATTATATCTAAGTAGAAAACTGTGATACTTTGATTCGATTTATAAAGCACTAGATACTTTAGAAAATTGTGATACTAAAGCACTAAAAACAAGCAAATTCAGATGTTGAAATAAATAAATAAATTAATTAATTAAAATTATAACTATAATAATATTTTATCAAACTAAAAATTGCCATCGGGCTACAGTGGCATTTAACATGGTCAAATAGAAGTTTTTGCTCATCATAGTCAAATGCACACTTTACCATTGATATATTAGTTATCTAAATCAATGGACAAGATAATTAGTATTTCAGGAACTATTTCGTAAATAGGTTATGTTATTTAGCTACGTTCATGATTTATTTCTATGAACTTGTCAAACAAAATAATTGAAATAGACCAGCAGCATAACTACACAATAAAGATAAAAAAATTCCACATACATTCTCCGTGTGCTAATTTAAAAAAAAATGTTTACAATCAAGATAAATTTATATTAAATAATATTTAACTAAAGTGTAATTTATATCATAGTAATTTAGACATTGGATTGCTTTCATATTCATATAAAATTCAGTTAAACAGAGGCATGAGCTTCAAATTCAGTGTAGGACTCTTAAACACCAAACATGAGTTCTCGTTTTAATGTAATCGATGAGTATCTGTTCTTCCTCTGGCATCCATAGACCTTTCTTTAATTTGTTCTGGACAATATCAAAATGTAGTAGTAAATGATAATGGACAAAAAGAACATACGAAGCCGATATAATCAATTCTCGCTCAAGTGCTTTATCACATATTACCAATGATGGCAAAGCTAACCTAAGTGCTTTATCGGTCATGTCCAAATTATTAGCAATACTATAAACAAAGTTGGACTGTTTCCCTGATCAAACTACATATCAAATGGGACTAAGCTTCCAAAAGATCCTAAAAAATAAAAGTGATGTAATTTGAATGAAAAACAACATTCAAGACTGCTCAAACTTAAAAATCTTTGTATCGGGTGGGAATTCTACACGTTAAAGAATCGAAACAAACAAACATATCTTTGCTAAATTCATAACCCTCATAGAGAATACATATCTAGGATCAAGTGAACTTGTCAAACTTCAAAGGCAACAACTTGATGAAAAGAAAACACAACCCGATTAACACAAGAATGTTGTACCCCATATCTGATACATTAGGCACAGATAGAATGCTAAAATGGTAACATCACACAACGAGAAGTCACGAACAAAACCACAGAGCGCATTAAGATACCTTAATCTAGCAATACAGTCGCCTCACTCTTAAAAGAGAAACCAGCTTTATTTCATTTTAACATATAAAGCCCCGTATGAACAATACGAAATCAACACAAGATAAACATTTTACTTAATTCGAAGTCATCGAGCAAGAATTAAAGCAACACAAATTCCATTCAATCCAACACCAAATTGAAATATATACATTACATATTTTTTTATATATACCAGAATAACACTAGAGAGGATAATTAGCCTTCGAAGCTCAAACCTTTGCAAACACCGGCAGCTAAGAACTCAATAATCTACCCGGTAATCACTGTAATCATCTCGGGTTGAGCGAGCGAACAGGGAGTCGAAGAAGAAGGGATGAAGCGGAGGTCTCGGAGAAGAAGAAAGGGAGTCGCGATGTGAGAGAGAACAGAGGGAGTCGCGATGGAGGGATGAAGCGGTAAGGCGGCCGGAGAAGAAGAAAAGGAGTCGAAGAAGAAGAAAGGGAATAAAGAAGAAGAAAGGAAAACTGAAGGGGAAGATCTCGTGGTCTGAGTGTAACTGGAGATTACCGACGGCCTCACTAACAATACCGACGGGCATATGCCCGTCGGTTAATAACACGGCATTACCGACGGTTTAATTCAATTACCGATGGAAAAACCCGTCGGAAAAGTCGGTAGCCCGGAGTTTTCTTCTAGTGTAACCGACGGACATATTCAAATACCGACGGCTAATATAAAAAGCGGGAACCATGGTTTTTATGGGGCCAGCCCGTCGTATTCTCTCTTTACCGACGGGTAAAAGCCGTCGGAAAACCCGCGATTTTACCGACGGTCAAAGACCGACGGTAGACCGTCGGTAATGTCCGTCGGTATATGCGTGTTTTCTTGTAGTGAATAGATTTCCTATATTGAAGATGATGCCTTCTTATAAACCTTCTAGGCAACGACTTATAGTAATAGCATGTTGTGTAACACCCCATTTCTACCCGACGTATAATATAAAAATATATCAGAGTTGCAAAATTCTCATCAAACATATGGAGTATTACATTTTCAACTTAAATCAACGACATTCAATCATCTTTAAAACAGATACATAGCACCTAAAATTTCGGATGAACCGATAACAACTTATTTAAGCTTTAAAAAAAAATCGAACAACTTTTATTTCAACGCAGCGGATTCATAATTCAACTGAAAATATACCATAGCATCTCGTCTAATTTGAAACAACTTTAAGGCATAATAAAACAACTGGAAATCCAACAACAAAATAAAATTCAACTTAACGGAAACAACTTGACAATTCAGCAATACAATAAAAATTCAACAAAATAAGAATCAAGTGTTCATCCCCCCCAGAGTGCTACGTATCAGAGTGACGACACCGACTCAGACTAACGAAGGTAAGCAGCCTTCTTTATTGATTACCTGCACGTTACCAACAGAGGGTAACATTCAAACAGAAGGGGTGAGATATCGAACTACATAATCGAGTGTATGATAAATGTAGTATTTAAATCAGATGATATAAAATCACCACTTCACAACTGTCAAACAACATCTATTATCACAACCGATCAACACAACAACTTCAAAGATGCAACATGGAATGCGACTCGTTACTATGCACATGCATGTGGTACCATTGGAGCAGAACTCCCAACTTAAAATTTGCCAATCCAGGCCAACTTAACAGAGCATAAGCTCCCAACGTGAAATTTGCCAATCCAGACCAACTTAACAGAGCATAAGCTCCCAACATGACATGCTATGCATGCTTCAACAATTATGAAATTCAACAACACAACAACAACGACCCAACAACAGCAACAGGCAAATAGAATTATTTGCAACTAAAAATCTGCATACAGAGCAGAACAACAACTACGCAAATTCTGCAGAAAAGGCAACAATTTTTCGCAACACAGAAAATTCTTGCATAAAAACAGAAACAGCAACACAAAGAAAAATACTGCAGAAACAGCTATTTTCGCAATACAGAAATTCCTGCATAAACAGAAACAGCAACACAAAGAAAAATACTGCAATTTTTGCAATACAGAAATTTCTGCATAAAAAGACAGAAACAACAACGCAAAGAAAAATACTGCAATTTTCGCAATACAGAAATTCCTGCATAAACAGAAACAGCAACACGAAGAAAAATACTGCAATTTTTGCAATACAGAAATTTCTGCATAAAAAGACAGAAACAGCAACGCAGAGAAAAATACTGCAGAAAACAGAAAAAAATCTGCACAATAAAAATCTGTACAACAGCAGAAACGACGCGGCAAGGAAACTATATATTTTACAAAGAAACACTACGACTTAAATTTAAATGAGGTGAATTAAATTATTCTAAAATTCTCAACTAACAGTAGCTTTCGAAAACAGCATCTATTTTAATCGTTTATATAATTTCAAAGCACAATTCATTAGTTCGAACGCTACTAATCATCACTAAAATTAACGGTATATCAATTTAGTAGCCCGACAACACGACAACATCTCAAACGTTAAAACAGAATTTTTTTTTTTTTTAGTATTCATACAGCCATTAAACAACCTTGACAACCATTTAATCCTTCAAAAATAGCAAGCATAAAACAGAAATAACAACAACTGAAAATACTACAGAAAACAAGTACAAATTTTCGCAGACAACATTACTACAGACAGCAAATAATATCAACAGGTAGCATTCCTACAGAAATTTTTGCAGACAGCAACAATGATAATGCACAACATTACTACAGACAAGAAATAATATCAACAGGTAGCATTCCTACAGAATTTTCGCAGACGGCAACAATGATAACAGACGGCATTACTACAGACAAAGAATAATATCAACAGTAGCATTCCTACAGAATTTTTGGCAGACAGCAACAATGATAACAGACGGCATTACTACTTATCATACAACCCAATAGAAGTCGGAACCCCACCCTTACCTTGGTGATTTGCGCAACCTTCTAATGGAAGAGTATGATGGTTCACTCCAAACCAATCCTACGGAGACCTTGCTATGAAGAGAAAAGAAGACATAAGAATATTGGAAATTCCCAAAATTCCAAATCCCTAGTATACTGAAATTAGGAAGGAGAGGATCATAACTCACCCAAACTTCTAGTGGAGAACGAAATTAGGGTTGTCTATAGACTTGGTGTGGCGAAATTTGCGGGAGAGAAAACGTGTGGTCGCCTCCTTCCTTGTGTAGCGCTAGGGTTTAGAGAGGTAGGAAGGAGAAGAAGATAGTGAACTCTAGGGTGGAAGGGCTGAACATTCACGTGGAGAAACAAGGGTTTCATTACCCATAAGTCATAAAAAAAAATTGGGTTGGGTGAAGCCCATCAAGGTTGGCTCAAATTAGAAAGGTTCTTGTAACACCCGTTTTCTACTACTTCTAACATCAACATAAGCCCATAACAAATAATAGTATTAATCTAATATCATTCTACAACTTAATTCAACTAAATTAAGCCAACTAAAACCAACACCACTTAAATCAATATTTCCCAACTTCGAAAACTCAATCGGAACATATTCGAAAATATTTAATTAAATAAATACTTAAATACCGCGCGTCACAACTCTCCCCTAATTAAAATATTTTCGTCCTCGAAAATTTACCTGGTCCAAAAAAGTCGGGATAGGATTCCCGCATCTTGCTCTCCAACTCCCACGCCATGCTTTCTCCAAATTTCCTAACCGGACTACTTTCACCAAAGCAATCTCTTTGCCTCTTAGAGTCTTCATTTCACGATCTGCGATCCGCATGCATCGCTTTCCATAGTAAGATTATCCCGCATTTGCACATCATCCATACGAATCACATGAGATGGATCTGAAATGTACTTCCGGAGTTGTGACACATGAAACACGTCATGCAAATTCGAAAGGTTAGGCGGTAAAGCCACTCTATAAGCAACATTTCCAACTCTGTCCAAAATCTGATACGGACCAATAAAACGAGGAGTGAGCTTCTTAGACTTCAATGCACGCCCAACACCGGTCACCGTCGTGACTCTCAAAAACACATGATCACCAGCTTGAAATTCCAAATCTTTCCTTCGCTTGTCATGATAACTCTTCTGTCTACTTTGAGAAGTTTTCATCTTTTCTCGAATTAGCTTCACCTTCTCCGTAGTCTCTCGAACAATTTCAGGTCCAAGCACTACACTTTCCCCAGATTCATGCCAACATAAAGGAGTTCTACATCTCCGACCATACAACGCTTCAAAAGGTGCCATTCCAATACTCAATGGTAACTGTTATTATAAGTGAACTCTATTAACGGAAGATAAGTGTCCCACGAACCTCCCTGCTCAAGAACACATGCCCTCAACAAATCCTCTAATGACTGAATAGTCCTCTCTGTCTGTCCATCCGTCTGAGGGTGATACGCCGAACTCAACCTCAACTTGGAACCCAACGCCGCTTGCAAACTCTTCCAAAAATCAGAAGTAAACCTCGGATCTCTATCCGACACAATACACAAAGGAACACCATGCAGCTTTACAATTACACCGGTATAAATCTCTGCCAGCTTCGATACCGGAAAACTGATGTTAATAGGAATAAAATGAGCCGACTTCGTAAGCCTATCAACAATCACCCAAATCGAATCATGTCCCCTTGAAGTATTAGGTAATCCCGTCACAAAATCCATTGGAATGCTATCCCATTTCCACTCTGGAACTTCCAACGGTTGCATCAATCCTGCAGGCTTCTGATGTTCAACTTTCGACTTCTGACAAGTTAAACATGCATACACAAACTGCGCCACATCACGCTTCATCCCAGGCCACCAAAACAAATTCTTCAAATCTTGATACATCTTTGTGGCTCCTGATGAATACTCAAATTGCTTCTATGACTCTCCTCAAGAATTATTTTCTTCATTTCCGCATCATCGTGAATACAAATTCGACACGGAATCTCAACACACCTTGCGCGTCTAACTTGAAATCATTATTCTCAGATTGATCGATTCCGACCATCGAATCTATTAATTTCACATCTAACTTCTGAGCTTCTTTAATACTGTCCAGAAAATCATTGTTAATCTTCAACATCCCCAACATAACACTCTGCGGTGTCACTTCGCAAACTAGACTCATATCTCTGAAATGTTCAATCAATTCCAACTCCTTAACCATCATTGCCGACATATGCAAAGTCTTTCGGCTTAAGGCATCAGCCACAACATTAGCTTTACCTGGGTGATAATTCAAACCGAAGTCATAATCTTTTAACAACTCCAACCATCTTCGTTGTCTCATGTTCAACTCCTTCTATCAAATAGATATTTTAAACTCTTATGGTCACTAAATACTTCAAATCTGGAACCATAGAGATAATGTCTCCAAATCTTCAGCACAAAAACAACTGCAGCAAGCTCTAAATCATGCGTAGGATAGTTCTTTTCATGAGTCCTCAACTGCCTCGACGCATAAGCAACTACCTTATCATTCTGCATAAGTACACCTCCTAAACCCATTTTAGAGGCATCACAATATACTACAAAAGGTTCTCCTGGATTAGGTAATGTCAAAACCGGGGCCGACGTCAATCTCTTCTTCAATTCTGTAAAACTTTCTTCACATTGAACGTCCCACACAAAAGCTCTACCCTTACAAGTCAACTTAGTCAATGGAAGTGCCAACTTAGAAAAGCCTTCGATAAACCTTCTATAGTAGCCAGCTAGTCCCATATCGAACCTTCTGTGCTGGAGTGCAGTCCATCACACGGAAGATTCTCTCCATCTCTTTCAACCAATCCAACGCTCCATCAGGATCATACTTACCCTTGAAGGTAGGTGGATTCTCCCTCTGAAAAGTCGCCAAACTACGAGATCCAGCATTCTCGTCAGCATTCGGCTGATTTTGCAAAGCCCGAGTCATTGCTTGTAAAGCAGCAGCAATAGCAGCATCGTTCCTTCCAGCCATCTCAACTTGTCACTATAACATAAACAAAGTTAGAACTAATTAACAATACTTGATTGTTAAACAAAACTACGACTCGACACTTGGCCGGACGGACCAAACTGCTCTGATACCACTAATGTAACACCCCATTTCTACCCGACGTATAATATAAAAATATATCAGAGTTGCAAAATTCTCATCAAACATATGGAGTATTACATTTTCAACTTAAATCAACGACATTCAATCATCTTTAAAACAGATACATAGCACCTAAAATTTCGGATGAACCGATAACAACTTATTTAAGCTTTAAAAAAAAATCGAACAACTTTTATTTCAACGCAGCGGATTCATAATTCAACTGAAAATATACCATAGCATCTCGTCTAATTTGAAACAACTTTAAGGCATAATAAAACAACTGGAAATCCAACAACAAAATAAAATTCAACTTAACGGAAACAACTAAACAACTTGACAATTCAAAGAATACAATAAAAATTCAACAAAATAAGAATCAAGTGTTCATCCCCCCCAGAGTGCTACGTATCAGAGTGACGACACCGACTCAGACTAACGAAGGTAAGCAGCCTTCTTTATTGATTACCTGCACGTTACCAACAGAGGGTAACATTCAAACAGAAGGGGTGAGATATCGAACTACATAATCGAGTGTATGATAAATGTAGTATTAAAATCAGATTATATAAAATCACCACTTCACAACTTTCAAACAACATCTATTATCACAACTGATCAACACAACAACTTCAGTATGCAACATGGAATGCGACTCGTTACTATGCACATGCATGTGGTACCATTGGAGCAGAACTCCCAACTTAAAATTTGCCAATCCAGGCCAACTTAACAGAGCATAAGCTCCCAACATGACATGCTATGCATGATTCAACAATTATGAAATTCAACAACACAACAACAACGACCCAACAACAGCAACAGGCAAATAGAATTATTTGCAACTAAAAATCTGCATACAGAGCAGAACAACAACTACGCAAATTCTGCAGAAAAGGCAACAATTTTTCGCAACACGTAAAAATTCTTGCATAAAAAAGAAACAAGAACACAAAGAAAATATCTGCAGAAACAGCTATTTTCGCAATACGTAAATTCCTGCATAAACAGAAACAGCAACACAAAGAAAAATACTGCAATTTTGCAATACAGAAATTTCTGCATAAAAAGACAGAAACAACAACGCAAAGAAAAATACTGCAATTTTCGCAATACAGAAATTCCTGCATAAACAGAAACAGCAACACGAAGAAAAATACTGCAATTTTTGCAATATAGAAATTTCTGCATAAAAAGACAGAAACAGCAACGCAGAGAAAAATACTGCAGAAAACAGAAAAAAATCTGCACAATAAAAATCTGTACAACAGCAGAAACGACGCGGCAAGGAAACTATATATTTTACAAAGAAACACTACGACTTAAATTTAAATGAGGTGAATTAAATTATTCTAAAATTCTCAACTAACAGTAGCTTTCGAAAACAGCATCTATTTTAATCGTTTATATAATTTCAAAGCACAATTCATTAGTTCGAACGCTACTAATCATCACTAAAATTAACGGTATATCAATTTAGTAGCCCGACAACACGACAACATCTCAAACGTTAAAACAGGAATTTTTTTTTTAGTATTCATACAGCCATTAAACAACCTTGACAACCATTTAATCCTTCAAAAATAGCAAGCATAAAATGTAAATAACAACAACTGAAAATACTACAGAAAACAAGTACAAATTTTCGCAGACAACATTACTACAGACAAATAATATCAACAGTAGCATTCCTACAGAAATTTTTGCAGACAGCAACAATGATAATGCATAACATTACTACAGACAAGAAATAATATCAACGGTAGCATTCCTACAGAATTTTCGCAGACAAAGAACAATGATAACAGACAAGATTACTACAGATAAAGCAAATAATATCAACAGTAGCATTCCTACGGAATTTTTGCAGACAAAGAACAATGTTAACAGACAGCATTACTACTTATCATACAACCCATTAGAAGTCGGAACCCCACCCTTACCTTGGTGATTTGCGCAACTTTCTAATGGAAGAGGATGATGATTGACTCCAAACCAATCCTACGGTGAGTTTGCTATGAATAGAAAAGAAGTCATAAGAATATTGGAAATTCCCAAAAATTCCAAATCCCTAGTATACGAAATTAGGAAGGAGAGGATCATAACTCACCCAAACTTCTAGTGGAGAACGAAATTAGGGTTGTCTATAGACTTGGTGTGGCCGACATTTGCAGGAGAGAAAACGTGTGTGGGCGCCTCCTTCCTTGTGTAGCGCTAGGGTTTAGAGAGGTAGGAAGGAGAAGAAGATAGTAAACTCTAGGGTGGAAGGGCTGAACATTCACGTGGAGAAACAAGGGTTTCATTACCCATAAGTCATAAAAAAAATTGGGTTGGGTGAAGCCCATCAAGGTTGGCTCAAATTAGAAAGGTTCTTGTAACACCCGTTTTCTACTACTTCTAACATCAACATAAGCCCATAACAAATAATAGTATTAATCTAATATCATTCTACAACTTAATTCAACTAAATTAAGCCAACTAAAACCAACACCACTTAAATCAATATTTCACAACTTCGAAAACTCAATCGGAAAATATTCGAAAATATTTAATTAAATAAATAATTAAATATCTACATAACTCTCCCCTACTTAAAATATTTTCGTCCTCGAAAATTTACCTGGTTCGAACAACTCGGGATAGGATTCCCGCATCTTGCTCTCCAACTCCCACGTCATGCTTTCTCCGGCAGCCCCTAACCAGACTACTTTCACCAAAGCAATCTCTTCTAAGTTATAGGAATAAATAACTTTCCGGAAGATATAAAGATCTAGATTCCAGTATATATGAACCAAGTATTACCCAAAAAGAACCTTTCATAATTTATACTGCATGCCTTGCCTATCTCTCAGTACTATCAACCAATGATGCTTATTCATTAATTTTGGAACAAATACGAGATGAAATGAGGAAATCATTGAAGAGAAAGAAACCTGGAAACAATATTATTTATTTTTTGAAAAAAAAAAGAGAAAGGAAACCTGGAAGGAGAACGGCGAACGAAGCAGAGCGGCGGCTTCTTGAAGAAACCTAAGGAGGACGAACGCGGCGGCGGCGGCTTCTTGAAGCAGAACGAACGGCGAACGGCGTCGGCGTCGTCTTGAAGGAGAACGGCGAGCAGGACGGAGGCACCTTTTGTTCGAGCGTTCGAGCAGAGACGAAGCAGAACGAGACACACGAAGCAGAACGAGACGCGAGCTTGAAGATGGAGGCCTACGCGAGCAGAGGCCTAAGCGAGCTTGAAGATGGAGGGACGGCGGCAATGGTGGAGGCACGGCGGCGAGCGGAGAGGAAGCAGGTATTCTCACCAAGGTGACAGTGAAAAGAAAAATGATACGAAGGAGTTCACTGTCGTATGAGAGAGGGAAAAGCAAAATTAAACCGGTCTTCTAAATCGGTCATCTTAAATAACCGATTTAAAAGACCTTTTCACATCTGTTCTTTAAGATAACCGATTTAAATTGTTTTTTCGCAAACGTTTTTAAATCGGTTGTTTTAAACAACTGATTTTAAATGTGATGCCCAATGTTAAAATTTCAACTTAATTTCAAAAATGCCACCGCATTTCATTTTAAATCGGTTGTTTAAAATAACCGATTTAAAAACTCTGTTTCGAAAGTCAATTTTGTACTGGTGTTCATTCTTCTTGCACATTCAGCGAGTGCAATAGAATAAGCGCATTCCTCGTGACTTGTGATCTCGTTACTTTCACCCTTCAAATTTTAAATCACCTGCAACACACCCACACTACTCCCGTTCCACTGTTGCAATGGCTTCCGATGGAGCAACTTCAGCAGCGAAGTGTCAGAAGGAAACCGTCGTGGAGGGAGAGAGAGAACAACAAGAGGAGAGAAAGAAGAAGGAGAGCCATAGCAGCGAAGATATACAGTGGACTTCGAGCTCAAGGGAACTACAATTTACCGAAGCACTGTGACAACAACGAAGTTCTCAAAGCTCTCTGTGCAGAAGCTGGCTGGTTCGTCGAAGAAGACGGCACCACCTATCGCAAGGTAACTTGAAACTTTTCACATGGACCTCAATTTTGGATAAACTCCACATCTCCATCAAAACGAGTCGTTTTGTTCCTCTTCATTTATTTATTATTTGTATTTTATATGTTTAACTATCCATTTATGCTTCATTATTGTTCTTATGAAACCTAACTTTCTACTTTAATTGTCTGATCCTAATCCTTTCATGTGTAATTTGATACGAAAAAAGAAAAAAAAATGTGTAAGTAGTAATAAATGTTTTCTGCTTTTGTTAAAATATAAATGTTTTCTGTTGGTTCAGCAAAAAAGCGAATCAAACTTTGATCAATGCTTGAATTGTATAAGAATTGCCATGTTATTAAATTACTTTGGGGTAAGTTTTCATTCATGATCTTGTAGTATTTTAAATATTAGTCTTGTGATTGTGACCCATTTTTAGACTAACTTAACAACCATAAGCATGGGTTGAGGACTAATGTAACTCTGTGTGTGTGTTACATTAGTAAAATTAAATTAAGTAAAACAAAGTTCAAAGTGAAATGATTTATGTTTGAATGTTATTGGTTTAAAACTAAGTGTGGATTTTTCAACATAATGCAAAAACTAATTTTTAATACTTTTGGTCAAAGCGAGGTAAAATCACGTTTTATAGTAGTCAAAATCAATTTTGACACTCTACAATCCAAACACACACTACTGTGAAAGATGTTTCCTGGGTTTGGAGTTTACTTTGTTTATTTTGCAATGATGTCATAGATTACATGTGTCTCGTTATGATTGTTGTTTTGTTGTGAATAGGGTTGCAAGCCTCCTCTGGCCAATGGTGCAGGCACCTCCAATAGAAACAACCATTTCTCTTGTTCTCATAATCCAAGTCCTGTTTATTCATCTTTTCCTAGTCCATGTCCTTCCTACCAAGTTAGCCCTTCCTCTTCCTATTTCCCTAGCCCTTTTTGTTTGGATGGGGAAAACGCATCAAATCTCATCCCATACATTTGTAATGTCATTCCTGCGTCTCTTCCTTCTTTGAGGATATCAAACAGTGCCCCCGTGACACCTCCTTTCTCCTCCCCAACATTAAGAAACCCCAAACCAATTCCCACCTGGGATTCTATTGCCAAAGAGTCCATGACCTCCTTCAATTACCCTTTCCTTGCAACTTCTGCCCCAGCTAGCCCAATGCACCGTCAGCTTCATACCCAGGTTACCATTCCTGAATGTGTTGAGTCTGATACTCCCACTTCTGACCAGTGGATGAAATCCCTAGCTTTTGCACCCTTCGCAGCTGCAATGCCAACTTCTCCAACCTTCAATGTTGTTAAATCAGTGGTTCAACATGGTGTACCTGATAACTCAATTCGAGAAATGAGAAGTTCAGAAGCGTTTGGGGCGCAGGTAAAGCCTTGGGTTGGGGAAAAAATTCATGATGTAGGATTGGATGATTTGGAGCTCACACTTGGAAGTGGGAAAGCACGAAGCTAGGCTGCTAGCAAAGTTTTACCTCATCTGGTTTATGTGAGAATGAGATTATTTTGTTGGTTGGTTGTTCATTAAACTTTCGTTAAAGCTCAAGTTAACTGTCGCCACTTCCAGCTCTACTGGTGTAAGCAACATATATGGAACGAGAGTTGCTGATAGGTGTGCATTTATTAGATGTTGTGTGCATTTTATGTGAAAAATCATAATGATTCCTTAGTAAAACATAAGAATGACAATGCTAAACTCCTCCCATTAGTTAGTGACGAAGATACCAATCATTCATAAAGTTTCATCAGACATCAATATTAGGTTATGTGGGTGATTTGAATTAGAAGTTTCTGATTTTGTCAAGTTTATTGTCTTTCTCAAAAAGCTCACAAGATCATATCATTCATTGATGTCATATATTTTATTTATATCATTCATCTGTGTATCAAATAGTTCATAAGTGACTTTTATTTTTTTCCAACAAGTTTTGTAGTGAGCTCAAAGTGAAGTGAACGATAGTCTCTTTTGCCATTCTACCATGTTAACCCCTTACAACTAAGTGAGCCCTAATAGTGGAATGAACAATGATTTTGAATATGTTAGACTCCAACTGATGAGGCCACATGGCACTTTCAGGTGTGGCTTTCTGGTTGGTGGACCATATATCATGTGATGAATTGTGTAGAGTTGGGTTTCTTCAAAAAAATTGTGAGGTTCCATTATGTTGTCTTCTAGGTTCCTGTTATATTTTGTCCTTCTAGTTTGGCAATTCAGTATTTTTGGTTTCTCAAATGTTTTTCTCTCTACTATCCTGGCATAACTCCTATCAGAAGCTCGAGGGTCCATATATTTAATATCCAAATATCGATATGATCATAGTTTCTCCTGCAAAAACATTCATGTGATCTCTAGTGAGATCATTGATCGTGTAATACAACTTATGATCAATCCTTATCTCAATCAGAACATATTATCAATCCTTATGTGCGAAATTGAAGTTGTTGGATGTCTATAATGACCAACAATCAACAGCAGATGAAATCCTCATGATAACTGAAGAACTCTGAAAGGGATCAGAGGAGATGGAGAATAAGAAAAAATGAGAACCTGAGAGCAAAGATTTCGCGTAAGGTATCATTGGAAAATGACAAAGAGTTTGTACAACAGGTATGCTTATATAACACTCCAATCTAAATATCCAATGAATAACAAACTAACCTACTAATTTAATCTCCTAATAGCCCTCTACAAACTCATGGTAAAAAAATTCTTAATTTGAATTTGGACTATAGTTTTTTTACGACAGTAAATATGAATAATAGATAAAAAAAAACACATCAGAACAGAATATTGCTAAGTGGCCCAATCAGCCAATTATTTTAAGTTTTTGTTACCAAACCCCATTTTTTAAAATTTCGAGAACCTTGCTCTCTCACTAATCACTCATCAAAGAAATTAACGTTGGCAATCAACTCATTAATGCTTGAGTTATTTTTCTTCCATTGTTGTGGTTCCTTTCATTTGTTGGAGCCTCTATTTACAGAAGGACAGAAATAGTGTGCGAAGAAAATGTATTGCCCAGATGTTGCCTAATATGGAAACACAAATTGCACCGTTTTCAATTTTGTTTATACCACCCATTTGTCTAAAGTATCAAATAACTTTTCAAAAAATACTTTTGCCATCCAATGTTTGGCAACAATTATTTCTCTTTGCACCGGATCCCACAATTCTCTCCCTCAAGCCAAAAGGAAAAATATCCTTAGAATCTATTTGGGTTTGATGCTAAAACTGCAGTTAGCCGACAAAACTCAAAATATAATCTTGGTAAAGTCTTTCTTAAGTTGTAGTAGTTTATTCTCTATCACATCTATGGTCCAATGATATCTCACATCAATATGCTTTGATCATTAGTGGAAGTATGCATGTATTATTTTTTATATGAATAATACTCTGCCTATCACAAAATAATTGATATATGTCTTGCCGCAACCCATGTTATTTCAAGAGCTTCTTCATCCGCAACATTTCTCTGTACAATTCTTTTGGAATAATAAATCCCACTTCAGTAGTGGACAGTATAACACACTTATGTAACTTTAATTGTTATAAGACTGCTCCCCTGCAAAAATGATTAGGTAACCCAGAGTATACTTTCTTGAATCTACAATGCTAGCCATATCTGTATTTGTGTGTCCAACCATTGTAGGGTTGGTATCTCCAAAATATGAGCTTATTATGGAAGTACCCCCGAAGATAGCTGAAAATCTACTTTACTGTAACCCTAATGTCCCTTCCCGCGATTTGAAAGGAATCTGCTCATTACTCCAGCTGCATAAGCGATATTCGGCCATGTGCACACCATGGCATACATCAAACGTACAATTGTTGAAACATATGAAATATTATTTACATATTCCTTCTCTTTATTTGTGGAAGGGCTCTACATAGAACATAGCTTAAAGTGATTAGGAAGAGGATGACTATCCACGTTAGTTTTGTCCATATTAAATCGTTGAAGTACTTTTTGAATGTACTTCTCCCGTGACAACTATAAATTCTTGGTGCTTCTGACAGTGATAATCTTCATGTGGAGAATCAGCTTTGTCGATCCCAAGTCTTTTATGGTAAAAAACTTGCTAAATTGCATTTTCAAGTCATCATTCTATAAACATTATGGCCAACAATCAGCATGTCATCCACATAGAGCAAAAATAATAAAATCTCTATTGGAGAATGTATGCACAAAAACACAATGGTCTGGAATGGTCTTTTTATAGCCTTGCACCTGTATAACAAACTCATACTTCTTGTACCATTGTGTTTGTGCTTGCTTCAACTTGTAGAGACTTTTCTTCAATTTGCAAACATAGTCAGTCCTCTTGAACTTCTGATGAAACCCTCTAGTTGCTCCATGTATATTTCTTCTTCTAGGTCACTAATAGGAATACAATTTTGGCATCCATTTGCAAAACCTCAATGTCAAGACTTGCAGTTAATCCCAACAATATATAGATGTATGTCATTTTTACAACTAGTGAGAAAATCTCATAAAGTCAATCTATTTCATTTGGCTAAACCCTTTGACAACTTATTTGGCTTTAAATATTCGCTGGAAACTATTCTCTTCATGCCTGATTCTAAACACCCATTTGTTTTTCAAAGAAATCTATTTCATTTGGCTAAACCCTTTGACAACCTATTTAGCTTTAAATATTCACCAGAAACTATTCTCTTCATGCCTGATTCTAAACACCCGTTTGTTTTTCAAAGCCCTATTGTCTTTTGCTAACTTCACTAGTCCAAAAGTCTTATGATCATGCAATGATTTCATCTCATCTTGCATGACTTCAACCTATTTGTGCTCGTGCTTATCGACCATACTCGTTGGTTGAATACCTTGTAAAAGGTTGTCTTATTCTACTGTTCATTCTCAAATAATTATGAAGGCCACGCGATGATGTTGATGATCATCATCGTCTAACTCATCTTTTGTGGGATCATCAATTTCTACATGTAGATCAACATGATCCTCATCTCCCACTTTTCTTGACAATAGTGTTAAAAGAATAAATTCTAAATCTATTGAGTCACAATTGGAATTAGAAACATAATTATGCATCCTAATAATAACTTCAATGGTCTCATCCTCAATGAAAACAACACAACTCCTGGCTTATTTCTTCACCATTGGATCACAAAATCTGTAGCCAAACTGATATTTACCATAGCCGATAAAAATACACTATCGTGTTTTGACATCAAGTTTGGACCTCTCATCCTTAGGGATGTGCATATAAGCCTCGCAACCAAACACTCATAGATGATCATAGAAAACATTTTTTCCTGACCATGCCTTTTTCGGAACACATAGCTTTAAAGGTTCACAAAGTGATACATTCAACACGTGATGTAGTGTATAAAGCTTCTACCCAAATATTTTAGGCAATTTCGCACGTGAGAGAACACATGACTTTCTTCATCAAAAGGTCTAGTGTATTCTCCACTGTTGTCTATCTAGATGCATTTCAACTTATTTCAAGTCTTTCTCTTAAACGAGGCAAGAAACTCTTTAAAGAAATAAAACACCCAATCTTTCGTCTTTAAAGCATGGATGTCTTCCTCGAATGTTCATCAGAGAAAGTCATAAAGTATTGAGCACTACCAAGTGACTTTGACTTTGGCCTATATAAACTAAATGGACCAGGTCTGAAACATTCTTCATTTTGGAAGGAGGGGAACTCGTGAAAGCAACTCTATTTTACTTTTCAGCTAGACAGTCAACACATCTCTCCAAATGTACTTCATCCATTTCGAATGACATATTGTTCCTAACCAAACTAACCATTCTTTTCTCACTCATATGGTCTAGTCTCTTGTATTGCACTTCAACTGCATTATCTTTCTCCGTAGCATTCATAGTGTCGGTAGAGAGTTTTGCATGCTTCACATACAAGCTACCATGCTTTGTACCTTTGGCCATCACCGAGGAACCTCTAGTGAGCATCCACTGGTTATTGAAAAAGGTACTAAAAAGTATGCATCATCTAGTCTTCCTACAAAGATTAAATCTAGGCGAATATTTGGAATATGCCTGATAGCATTCCCTATCTTTAGAGAAACATCTCTCATGCCAATAGCATTTGGCATATTATCGTTTCCCATTTTCACAATGCCAAAATCTCCTGTTATGTAGGATAAGAAGAATTATTTTTGATATGGCATGAGTGGTAGCACCATTATCAATCACCTAGCTAGTCTCATAGGATGTAAGATTGATAGTTTCATCATAAACGACATAAAACTCATTCCTAAAGTTTTTCTGTTCGTCATCACTATTGTTATCTTCTTCTCTTCCTTGCCTTTTTGTTTCTTCTTGAACAGCTGGTCGTATTTCTTGATATGACTTTTCCTTTGACAATGATGCTATTCAAAATTAGCATATGTATTTGGTTTAACTCTGCTCCTTTCTCTAGGTTTTTGTTCCCTAGATTGGCCTTTTCCCCTAGAGGCTGAAACTAGAACATCTGGTTGTGATGAATAAGACGAGCTTTATGATCTCCTTCTCATTTCTCCATTCAAAATATTGCTTTTAACAGACTTCTTATTATCACGGTTTCTCGCAACTCTAACAGAGAGCCAATCCATGGAGCGCAAATACTTCATTGTTTGGATTTATGCTAGGGGTGTTCATGGTTCGGTTCAGAAGGAAAACCGAACCGAACCGAACTGGCTAAATAGTTCGCTCGAACCGACCTGAACCGTGATATCGGTTCGCACGAACTAAACCGAACTACTTTATCAGTTCGGTGCACTTGGTTCTAGTTTCGGAACCGAACCGGTTCAAAAAAAAATTGTTTCGAACCAAACCGAACTTTTTAAATTGTTCACCAAAATTGTTGATTTTTCAACTATCAAAAAATCAGTGTTAAAGATGTGAAACAATATGCATCTAAGAACAAGACAATTAAACCCCACCCAGAAAGAAGCCACATACCCAGAAAGATAAAGAAAACCCATGTTCAAACACACAGGGAAAACGAACATTCAGATAACAAAGAATCAAAAACAAAAAACAGGGCACAAAATTAACCCTTGATGCGAGAGAAGGAAACAGATTAGCAAAAATGAAATAAACTTCTAAGCTTCTCCTAGAAGCTGCTACATGACAGAACCAGGAGAAAGAGGGATTCTCTAGTTTTCTAGGAGAAAGAAATCGGGAGAGGAAGAGAGATACTGAAGGGGATGAAAGCTGGCAACCTGAACAACAGCGGCGTAGTGGTGGTGCGCGCAATGGGCTCTGGGTCGCGCGGTGGAATCACGGTTGAGCTGGCTGGTGAGATCAGTTCGATGTTACTGCTTGTGGTGGATTCCGACGACGGTGGGGGTTGTCCGTGACAGAGGCTGCGCGGTGAGATTCATGAATGGCGGATGTTCGTCAAGGAGATAGAGATACAGAGGCGCGTGAGGCTCGCCACGGTGGTTGACGACGGAGAGGCACCGGTGGTTCACGACGCAGGTTCATACGGAAACACAAAAACACCAATTTGCCGCATGTGCGTGTTTCCTTCCCTGATCGATCGCACTGATGTGTTTTAATCTTAATTATAACACAGTCTTGAATCTTTGATTTGGGGATATGGGGGTTTGGCTACAGTTAGTGTGAATAAATCACCAGTTCGGTTCGTTGTGGTTCACTAACTGAACTGTGTTTAACGGTTCAGTGAACCGCATTTGAAAACACCAGTTCGGTTCGTGAATTATGATGAATAGATCGGTTTTTTATGGTTTGGTTCGGTTCTACAGTTCGGTTCGATTTTTTGGTTTTTTTCGAACAGTCCTAATTTATGCCTATTATGGACAACTAGTCCATGATGCCTTTAATTTAATTTGGTGATCTTCTATGTAGTTTATGATTTGTTTTTCAGCCAATAAAATAGAAATGTGAGCTTACAAGGACTAGAACCCTGTTCCGAAAGGATGCTGGACGCATTGCTACCCCATTGAACCATTGTCAGGTTTGGTCTAATATCTCTATTTTATTTTGTGTGTGTGTATATATATATTAAATGTTTTAATAATATTATTTAATCACTTCCGTTCAACTACGGTTCAATCACGGTTAGACCATTAAACCTTAAACTAGTATCTTTACCGGTTTAATGACCGGCCTAGTTTTCAAAACATTGCTCCATTGCGAAACTTCTTCAACTGAAAGTAGTCCTAATAAAATCTTTGCTGATGTGGAAAATTAATCAAATGTTGCAACAATATAGCATACTAAGATTTTTATGGAATTAAATACCAAGCTAGCTCTAATTCCACTTAATGAGTACAACAGGTATAGCAAAAATAATCAAAAAAATTGACACAAAAAATTTAATGTAGTTAACCATTTGCTCTGGGCTACGTCCCCGAGACAAACTCTAAGATATTTTTCTTGCACTAATAAATTAATGGGTACCAAGAGAGAAACTTTCCTAGACAAATGCTATAGGTTAGGGTTGATTATCAAACAACAATTGATTGTATGCGAAAATCTGAAATGGGTAAAACAAATTAAAGAAAATGGAGATGGAGAATTGTACTGTGTTATTTCAATTAACTGAATCAGAATCAACTTTCAGCTTCACAACTGAAAGGAGTTAGTACAATAGAGAAGAATTCTACAGAAATAGAAGAGGGGTATAGATAGAGGGGAATTTCAGAGAGAGAGAGAGAAATCAGTCATACATTCCATGCCCAACACATGAGAAACCCTCTCCCTAAATACCCCAAATCTTACGAATCTCACTCTAGATCCTTCAAGCGGCAATTTGGAATCCGCACCCTGCTTCCTCACCTCAGCTCCTGCATTTGCGGGTCGGTTGTAACAGAATCGACTCCTCTTTAATGATTCACACCCTTTTGCTGAGTTGGGTTGCCCTCTCCACGTGTCACTCCAGCTGGTAGCCTCATTACAAAATCCTACTTTGTATTTGAAGTGTTAGTTTTATGATGTATTTGTCAATGGATCAAAACTAACCCTTCGCCTTTGGGCTATCCAACTAAATTAAAAATGACCCAATGCATGAAGCAAGACCCAACTTGGTATATTTTGCTTATAGAATTTGATTAGAAACAAAAAATTGATTAGGCCCAAAATAGTAATATGGCCCAACATTGGCCCAAACCCATACCAACCCACTTGCCAATTCATCACCCGACCAACCCACTCGCCCATATGGGCAAAAATGGGCCTCATTACGATCTCTTTGGTTAGTCACATGTTGGGCTTTTCTAGACCAATACCGACTGAACTCGTCTGCTGTCTAGACCTACAATAGATAATACAACAATATGAGATAAACCCAATAAATAGGGCATCCATGTGTTTCTAAAAAGTGTTTCTCTAAAAGCACGGCAAATATTTTTCTCACTATTTTGTCACTCTTTGAAAAATTTACAGAACCTAACTCTCCCACTAATTACGTGTTAGGTGTGTGCTCACCTAAGAATTACCCCGTCTTGAAATCAATTTTATTTGAGCACTTACGAAGAAAATTTTATTTACTTCACTCTAAAGAGATTAGTGGAGACTTGAACCCACAAAATATCGAATACAAGCTCTATCATGTTTTATTAGGTTAACCCCTTATATTGACGGAGGCCATCTTTTGTAAAAGGATATAGCATTTCAAGGTATGAAGATAAGATTTATTTTAGTTGGTGTGCTGGTAGACAGGAGTTTGTTTAATTTTTTTTTTATCTGAAAAAGATTGCCATTAACACATTTTAACATATTTTGAGTATACCTTTTTGATGAATTAATTTCTTAAAATGTCAATATATTTTTTTAAAACTGATTTTAATTTATTAATAGCAAAACTGATTTTTTAAAAGATACATTATTAGCATTTTTGGGTCAAAAAAAAATTATTAGCATTTCGAAAGAATATGACATTTCAAAATCCGAACATAAAATTCATTTTATTTTTCATCATGGTACATGTATGTATTATAAGATTTTCCATTCGAATGCTTTTATAATTTAGCTGTTTTTGTTTGCTTATTCAGTCATTATTACCGTTAATATTTTGTCAAAAAAAAATTATTACCATTAATATTAATATTAATATTAATTTTTTTTGAGTCTACAGACGGAGTGACACGCACTTCCCGTAAATTCACAAAGTGGGGATCTTGGGCTCGTACCCGGGCCGGGCAACTACATAAAATATCTAGTCTAACAACGTCGGCTTACGCCAATTGTGCTAGGTCTTACCGACTATTAATATTAATATAATACTACTTATAATAACAGTATTAATATAATACTACTTATAATAACAGACGGCTTAAACATTAAACAATACTAAAAATAATTTTCTATTTAAAAATTAACCAAATCTCTTCATAAGAATTATAATTATAATCAAATAATAAAAAACAGAAAAGAAATATATTTTAGCGGAAAAGCTATTTGAACATGATTTTTCGATTTGAGAAATGTTATTTTAAGTGGTTAATATGGTTTACACACGTGGTTAAATGAAGTGTTAGATTTAGTTAATGAATATAAGAGAATTGTTAGGGACACGCTCTCTAATATTTTATAAGTGTTGTAATTCATTAACCATTTACTGAACTTCATTAACCACTAATTTAAACGTTATCAACCACGATTTTCACGTGTTCAACTACATGTAGATTTAAATACTTAAAAATCGTGGTTAATCATGTTCAAATTTGTGATTAATGAAGTTCAGTAGATGATTAACGATTTGCAACATTTGACATATCTATAGACTAAATCTAACATTTTATTAACCAGACGTGTAAATTGCATTAGCTGTGTAAATTGCGTTAACTATATACTCTATCCGAAATGAATTATAAACAAATTTTATCTCATATTATTTGGAATGAAATATAAACAAATATTAACTATTGTTCTCATATTTAATAATAATATTTCTAAAATACCCTTCATTTAATTTAACATTTTGTATTTTTAATAAACTAATTTATTATTCATGTAAGATAATTTACACAATAAAATTAATTTTTAATTAAAATTATATAAATTAAATATGATTAACTAATTATTTTAATAATCATGAATTAGTTAATTTTTATTTATAATCCGGGAGTATAAAGTTATCGAAATAGTTGCGCAAATTTTGTTGTTCAACTTTCAAGACCGTTTCGGTTTTTGGAAAAAAAAAAAAATGCTTTTCCGGTTTTTTCATTTTCGTAACATTTTTTATTTTTCTATTAGACAAAAGAGATTTTGGCTGCAATTGCCTCAACTCAAGCACCGTGCTGAGTTCGTTCCATTTGGAAACTGCAATGGATTCGGAACCTGTAGGTCCGTCACAGAACCCTAAGGCAAAGCCACCAAGCGTTATTGTTGTTGCGCCAAAAAAATCCAAAGACAGAGACCTATTGAGCCACGTGGAAGCGTACCTTGCTAAGCGAGACGGCGTGGACAAGCTTCTCAAGATTTGCCGTTACACCACGAAGCTGATCGTCGCTTCTTCCCTCCTTGCTTCGGACCCGAACCTCTCTAACCGCCTCAAGAGCTTCGATTCCAGCGTCGGCGTTAGTCGAAAGGCCTTCAGACTCGGCAAGTTCGTTCAGGACCTCAACGCGCTCAGAAACACGCGCGTCGATTCCAAACGCGAGTTCCTCCTTTCCCTGATCGCCTACGGAGGCGAAGGGTTTTACTATTTCATCGAACAGTTCGTTTGGTTAACAAAAACCGGTTTGATCGATCCGAAACATTCTAGAAGCTTCCAGAAGATAAGTGCATGGGCGGAGTTCGTTGGTTATTTTGGGAGCGTGGCGTTGAAATTGAGGGATTTGAGAATAATTGCGGAGGATGAAGCGTGTTTGAAATCGAGTATTGAGATTGCGGTTTTGAGAGGGGTTGGGTGCGGAGAAGAAGAAGCGAGGTTGGGGAAATTGAGAGAGAAGAAGTTGATGAAGAAGCTTTCGATTGTTCAGGATTTTGCTGATGGGTTAATGGCTTTGGATGATATAGTGGATGGGAAAGGACCGTTTTCGAAGCCCATTTTGATGTCTTCTGCGGGGCTTTTATCAGCGCTCATTAGCACTCACAAGAATTGGGTGTCTTGCTGAGTTTGGTGTTTTTTCCCGGTGCGTTTTAATTGTTTATTTTCAGTTTCACACACAAAAATGTAGTATGAAATATATTTATTTTCAGTTAACACTAATTCATAAATGAAATGGCCATATATCTATTTGTTCTAATGGTTTGTTTTTGCAATAATAACTTTGTTTTTATGGTTTATGATACCGTGGTTGAGACAATTTAGCAGCTTGCTAGATTTTCTTCATTTTTCGTGGTTTAGACCAAAAAAACAAAATTGTAGTAGTACTAGTATCCATATTGTGTCGTGTTATTATGTGGTCAATTTGTGGATTTCTGTTGTGTTTAATAATGAACTCTAAGTTCGTTTGAGAGCAAGTGAGTCTCACAAAGCTGGAACTGGGACAACCACAATCGTAGCAGATTAAAGGGATATGGTGGAATATGACGGCGGTGACCATCTGCAAACACAAACACACTCATGACGCTCAAGTCATTGTATTAATGAGAGTGTGAGAAGTATTGAATAGATTCATACCTTTTGAGAGGATAGCTATGCCTTATATGGCCTGGGTTATATGGCCTGGGCGCCTGGCCGGCCTCTGAATTGTGGTAACCAAGGTTGTCAAGATCGAGATCTTTCCTAGGATCGGTAGGGGGGTAGCAAGATCGTAAATGGTAAGATCGTAACCAGGATCGAAAGATCCTACCGAAAAGATTTCCTAGGATTGGGAGGGGGTAGCAAGATCCTAAATGGTAAGATCGTGACTAGGATCGTAAGATCCTACCAAAATGAAAATTATACTATATTACTAATACATACATATACATATAAAACATGATATTGACCTATAAATGACAACATTAAATCAAACTTAAAACTGAAATGTCATAATCATATATCATAATAAGTTCATAACATCTAAAACAAGTTCATAACATCCAAAACAAGTCTTACACAAGCACATACAAAACATGAGGCTTACTAAAGTTTAAACATAACACAACCAAAACTCCAAATGTGAGTAGAGCAGAGCAGATAAAGGAGTCCTAAATTAGTCTTATTGCTAATCAGTTTAAGCACAAAAAACAGAGCAGCAGCAAATGTGAACTGGAGAACAGAAGACGCCGCAAAAACGAGCAGCACTGCGCCGGAAGGTGTGACAGGGCCGCGTCGGAAGCGTGACAGGGCCGCGCCGGAAACTTGAGTGTGGGAGAGGAAGAGAGCTTCAAATCGCGATTTTGGAGAGGGAGAGGGGGAGAGCAGAGTAGTCGCGGGAGAAGCAGAGGCCAAACCTAAAATTTGTAAGGTTTCAGCGTTTTAATTCAACTGGATCCAAAAACCCGACCCGAAAACGAATCAAAAAAAAAGGGTGACCAGCAAAAACAGGTAGGATCGTACGCAAGATCGTGGAATCGTAATCAAGATCGGACCGATCTCACTGAAACGCGATCTTGCTCATTTTTTCAACTCGCAGGAGGCTCGTGGGATCGTAGAATCGTACGATCTTACGATTAAGATCGCGATCTTGATTATCATGGTGGTAACAGTTTAGTACATCCCAATAGGCTCAGAATCCCATAATTTTCTGCCAACAAAGCCACCCCTAGGGTTGGTAGCAGTAGAATGTCCAACAAAGATGGGCCCAATGTAAATACAGGAGCTACGAATACGATCATGCCACCCCCAAATAACGGTTAGACAAGAATAACTATCCACAACCTAGGGTGACGGAAGAGGCAGTAAGAAGCCATGAAGCCACGAGAGAGGGGAGAAAAAGGACACGACCCGACACACGTAGAAGTTAGGTGCCTTAGAGGCCTATATATTATAGTGGCACTCATTTGTATTGTAAAGGATCATCTGTGCTATTTTACTATAGAGAAATAATAGAGTTTTTGAATGTTCATTAATCTTTTGCGCTTGATTATTCCTATTTGTAGCGTGAACAATTACCACTCCACTACGGTTATGCTCTTGATGTGACAGATAATGGCCTGTCTGTCTTGTAATTAGTCGTTATGATTTGTCATCTTGGCGGGTACTTTTCGTACCAGCTTAAAGCCGACACTGGCCCAGCTTTGTAGTACCAGTCATTGGGTCTAAGTGGGCCTGAAGTCGGTGAGCATGTTGAGGTGGTAAATTTCTAGATGATAAGATTAGATGGATGGCTGGTATAGACAGTAGATTCTTTCATAATAAGTGTGACTTCCCAGTTTCCGTTGATATAACTCAACACAACACTGAAATTTGAAGAGAAAAGGATAGAAATTGATTTGAATGCCTATGAAACTTGATTTGAAGAGTGTGTTTAAAAGAGTAGTTTGCTAGCGTACCTCAGTATAGTAGTAATATTATATCACTTATCACAAAATCTGTTAAAAAATGTTTCTGACTTGGAAGGGCATTTCTCTTGAGTGGTTCTGTCTAGTGTGAGCAGGAAGAAAGTTTATTTCATTAGTTACATTTACTGGTTGGCTAACTTGCATCTCTCTTACATGATGGGGAGATTGCTGCTGACCGACTTTCAAATTTTCATCTCAAACTTCCTTTGGAGTTGTATTACTTCCCTGCTAGTTTTATTGGTTGATATGGGAGAATCGGGAGTATCGTATTTGAGAATGTCTGTTGTTCAATTTGTGGACTCCTGGTTACCAGGAAAAGTAGAATAAATAAAATGCCAATACTTTTTCAAATGGAATTTTAATTATGTTAGTTTGTGTATTTTAGTTACTTAACAATGGTTTTGGTGTCGTTATAAGGCTGTAATGTTGCTTTAGACAACAGAAAGAATATTGTATTTTATTCCTGGCAACTTTCAGGATATTATTTACTTTCTTGGACTTGTTTATCTGAAAGGATTCTTTCATTCAAGTATAACTTGCTTTTGTAGTCGATGGATGCTGCCCTTTTCTTCATAGCATTGCTTCAGCTATATCGTGTTTCTAACTTTGGTACAAAACATAATTTACACAAGGCATATACCATCTTTCAAATGCTTTCCTGCTGCATACTAGTTGCTTCTAACCTACTACTTATCAACTTATCATGCAAATAAGTATATAAAAAAAGTATCTATAAAATCTTTAGGACAGTATCTTATTTTTTGTGCTTGTAAAATGATATTACTGTTTGCTGGTTAGATTGCATTATATTTGGAATGGCTTAATTGAGGCAGTTTATATTAAGGTTAAGGATTTAATATGTTTTCTATTCAGGGCTGTGTACAGGTAGTTTGGGGCCTTAGGCAAAAAAGCCAAAGCCGATATTAGTTGAATTTTTATTTATTTATAATATATGCAGTTGAATTTTATTACAAAACGACCCTCTTTTATCGGTGAGTATTTAAATGACCTGTTATTCTTTCTACAAATATGATTTGATTTTAGGTAGGCCAGTGGATTTAAAGGAGAATAATAAAGAGGCCGCTTGCTTTTCAAAAAAAAAAAAAAAAAAAAAGGGAGGCCGCTTGAAATCTTAATTATATTCTTTAAATCTCTTTTTGCTTAACCATTCAAGGCTTGAGGCCTAAGTAAGAGTAATTTGGATTCTCTACAGTCGATTTTCACACAGTTTCACGCAGTTGTGTGTGACAAGCTTACCGCATGCGATAACCATTTTTTCAATTTCCCAAATTTACGTGCAACTGCGTGTAATTGCGTCGAATTCAACTGCAGACGATCTGGATTCAAGTAAGAGGACCTTTTGTTTGATTGATGACTTCAAAATATGTGCAGCGAAAGCAAAATGGGGCTTGGGGTCTAGTTAATTGCCTTAATGACCTTGCAGTCTCCGGTTTCCACTACCCTGCTCTATTCCATATGGTGTATAAAGTTGGAATCGTCGTGGAGAATCAGCAAGTTTGATGTGCTACTAGTCGGCAAGTTTGATGTTCTGCTAGTAGAACTAGTTTAGTAATTTGCTTTTGGCTAAATTAACTTTTGGTCCTACATGTTTATTTTAGGTTTCGGCTTGGTTCCTTATGTATTAAAAGTTCTAAATTGGTCCCTCATATGTAAAAGATATATCAATATGGTCTTCTTGTTTTTTTTCTTCCGAAATGATCATTTATGTTACGAAAATTATACAAATGTGATCTTTTTTTGTCCGTTATTTTGCAATAAAAAAAGGATCATATTGATATAATTTTTGTAATATAAGAGACCACTTCGAAAAGATGGACCACATTGGTGTAACCTTTACACATAAGAGATCAATTCGAAACAAATAATATATAAGGGATCAAACTGAAACCCAAAATAAACATAAGCGATTAAAAGTATAATTTAGTTTTTATTTTTCTTTCATAATTGTTCTGTTTCAATGAGTGTGAGCTTTAGGGCAAAGGTAAGGTTGCTGCGTATTCATCTAAAAAATGTAAGGTTGCTGCGTAGTAACTTGTATCTTAGTGGCTGGGGGTTGTGAGTTCTAATGGCATACGTCTTATCATAACGAAACCACAACACGGTAGGAGTCTACTGCACTTTTCTGCCTTTCAGCATGTTTGGTGATGATTATTTTTATTGAAGCAATTTCTTTTGGGCTGGCGTTTTGTTTCAGCCAACCATCACCTTGCTGTTATTTACAGTCAAACTATGTCTTTATCGTTGATAATCTTTAATTTAATCTCCGGATCTGATATATGTTTTCTAAGAATTCGAGATAGCAACATATATCAAACTGTTCATACTAAACTAAATGACCACTGACACGTGGTTTAGTTATAAAAACTTCAAATTCTCGTTTTCTCTTCTAGCCCTTTTAACATGTTTATGACCTATATGCATACTAGTATAGGAACCGGCACATATTGGTTCTTAAATGTTAGTATAAAATAAGGTAATATTATTTTAATATTTTAGAATAAATTAGAATTAAAAAATATGTAACATAAAGTATACAATTTGGCTATTTGCACAAAGCCCTTTAACATGTTGTTTATGCACTATATGCATATTTGGCTATTCATACTGCGAGACAAATGTGTTGTACCAAAACTGCTTAAAGTGAGCACTAGAGCCTTGTTAAACTTATATCTGAAAATATAAAAACTATATACGTAATTATGCAATTATAATTATTGACTGTTCTAACTATAACACTAGCTTGCATGAGTGCTCTGGGCTCTTATCTTTTCCTCAAACTTTAAGGGAAAGTTTAGGCTTTTGTTATTCCCACCTCTCACCGCCTCACCGCCTCCCGTCCTCCGCCTTCTCCCTCACATCCTCACCGCCTCCCCTCCTCCCTCACTTCCCCTTCTTCAGATCGCTTCCCCAAATCTGATTTCCCAAATCTGCTTCTTCTTCCAAATCGATCGAGGTTCAAAAACACACAACAACAACTGCAAATTCCTAACGGTTGGGTACACACAACAACAACGTCGCCTCGACAGAAGTAGGAGAAAAAAGAAGCAGAAGAAAAAAAAAAGAAACAGAGGACAAAAGGGAAAGAAGAAAATGAAGGAAGGAAGGAAGGGAGAAGAGAAGAGGGAACGCGATGGAGGAAGAAGAGAGGGGGCGAGCCGCGCCAGCCTTGCACGCGGTGACACACTGGAGGAGAACCGAGAGAGAGGCAGTGAGTCAGTGAACGAGAGAGAGAGTTAGCGAACGAGAGAGAGAGAGAGAGAGAGAGGGACGCACAAATAAAACACAAATATTGACCTATACGTCAACTTGTTGACGCACAACCTCGTCAACAAGTTGACGCGAGTGTTAATTTTAACACGCGCGTCAACTTGTTGACGAATTTGTGCGTCAACAAGTTGACGCCTATGTTAATTTTAACACGCACGTCACTTTGTTGACAAATTTTCACATCAACAAGTTGACGCCTATGTTAATTTTAACACGCACGTCACTTTGTTAACAAATTTTCACGTCAACAAGTTGACGCCTGTGTTAATTTTAAATCTGAAATAATCACTGTATGCGTCACCTTGTTGACGTGTAAATTCGTCAACAAAGTGACGAGACATATTAATTTAACTAGAGGTAAAATCATCAACTAATTGAGGAGAGGTGAGAAAATTAATGTGGGAGGCGTTTAACAAAGCCCAAAAGTTTATTGGGAGAGGTAAGTCAATAGAGTTGTCTTTGGTTTGGCTACGGAAACTCTATCCAAGTCTGGCCCCCATTTTTTTTTTTTTCGGTTACAAGTCTAGCCCCCATTTCTATCATTAGGTATCTTTGTATTGCTCCGGATGAAAATTTGTCAGCTATCGTTGATAATTCTTGTCACCTTTGTATACGTGTGACCGTTTTAAATAAAAAACAATAAAGCGTTTTTTTGTTTTATTTTTCATTTAAAATAAATTCGGATAAAATCTTATAATGATAACGAATTTTAAATAATAAATTTTATATAAATTAAAATTAGTCTTTGTATCTCAATGTTTTTTAGAATCTTTTATTTAATTTCTTTGCAAATAATTAGTTTATAAGAATTGTTATTGATAATAAACGGGAGTTTTTTTTTAATAATAAACGGGAGCTTATAAGAATTTTTCAAGTGAAGGATTATAAATTTATTTTAATTTATAATTTATTTTTGGGACTCCCATTTATTAATAAAATAAATAAATAAATATTTTTTTAATTAAAGCGTTATCGATTTGGGGGGGGGGGTGCGTGTAGAGTAGTTGTCGATAAGTATTTTCTTTAACTCCTTATTACCAGAAACTCTTCTTTCGGCTTCTAAATACCCCCCCGCGAGTGACAACCGTGATCTCTTTACCGTGAGTCTTTAGAGTATATGGAAATGTCGCAACCAAAAATTATGGGAAGGAACCATAAAGAGTTGCTGCACTTGCTCATGATTCCTTATGGGAATGGAAATGGATCCAGAGGTATAGAAATTCAATTGGTGTCAGTCCTGCTCTTCAACTTAACTGGTCCAAGTCGATCGATGGCTTCTTGAAATGTAATATGGATTATGCTTCTTTCAACAATGAGTTTCGCTCCGGTTTCGATATCTGTTTTCGCGACTCTTCGGGTAAGTTTGTAATTGCCCAAACATCATGGAATACCACCTTTACTTCGGTCTCAGAGGGGGAAGCTCTTGCTCTTTTATTATCTCCCAATCTAGCCATCTCCCTTGGCTTCGAGAAAGTTATATGTGAGTCGGATTGCAATGTTGTTGTTGATACGGTAGTAGGTTCATCTTCTTTTGAAAATGAGCTAGGAACCTTAATAGTCAATTGTCAATCTTTACTTCATTCTCATGCAAACTTTTAAGTTTGCCCACAGCCTAGCTAGAGCGTCTATATTAAATCCTAGCCCCGTACTTATTATGATGTTCCCTTTGTATTGATCGTTTGATTCTTGATGAAATAAAATAAGCGCATTTCAACTAAAAAAAAGTATTTTCTTTAACTATTAATCCAATAATTAAACTATTTAACCTCCCAATTCTCCCGTGTCATGTTCTATTTTTTTTTTTTTTTACAAACATGTTCTAATTTTCAACTTAAAACAAACTTGACAAATTTATCAAAAAACTTAAAATAAAAATGACAGATAATTTGACAAATTATATATTTAACTGTTACGATCTGTAATGTAAATTATTAGCTCACATATTGCTCTCTTTCTCAATTTTTTTCTTTTTTTTTCCAAAAAAAAAAATTCCTTCTTCCATTCAAAGCAAAAACTCCATCGATTAAATTAAATAATTTTTTTTAAAAAAAAGATTCCCTACGCGAACGCGAATCCATCTTCTTCCACGATCTGCAGAAGAAAATTATTCGATTTTCTCTTCCCAAACAATGGAAAACTGCTTTGATGAATAAGGTTGCAATTCCCAAATCATGGAGTCCGAACTCCAAAACATGAATCCCAAACCGCCGAAGCAACCCGACCCGATTCGGGACGACCGTCCTCTCCTCAAGTCCATTACCATCTCCGCCACCGACTCCGACGAGCTCGACAAGAAATTCGCGCCGTACGTGAGGCGCGATGTTTACGGAACCATGGGTCGCGGCGAGTTACCGATGAAGGAAAAGGTGTTGCTGGGCGTGGCGCTGGTGACGCTGGTTCCGGTGAGGGTGGTTGCCGCCATGACAATCTTGTTGTTGTATTACTTGATTTGTAGGGTTTGCACGTTGTGTTCGGTCCCTAATCGAGAGGAGGAACAGGAAGATTACGCGCACATGGTTGGGTGGAGGAGGATCGTCATTGTTCAGTGTGGGAGAGCCCTCTCCAGGCTCATGCTTTTCATTTTAGGGTTTTATTGGATCTCCCGATCCTATCGCAATGAAAACCCTACCTCCACTGAGGTACTTCTTTCGAAACCTGAGAATTATGTTGATGTTTGATGTTTTACTCTAATTACTTTGAAATTGAAAAAACTATTCGGCTTTGATTATATTATTTGCAGATATAGGTTCTAATTCTAATTGTATGACAATGACATTCCCTCACGTATTTTTCAATAACAATTAAATTAAATATGTCTCGAACTTGATTAAGACGTGCCTCTATTTGAAAGTTATGTCATTTCTGTCTGCTCTATAGGAAGCGTAACAATATTACAATAATAAGACAAGAGCTTGAGTTTTTTTATTTTTTATAAATTTAAATTTATTTACTGTTTCTTTATTTGATTTCTTGTACATATTGTGCGGCCAAAGTACCTGCTGAGAAACTGTGCCCCGGTTTTGGTCCTATTTTTTGACAAAGCAAACCGCAAAGGGAATGTGTTTGAGCATGATAGCATATAGAATGGTTTATTTATAGCTTATTTGAATTTATCTTATGACATAAATATTTATGTTAGTTTTTGAGTATACTCGTAAGAGTAACTTATGACATGTTCATAAGTCTTCTCAATTTATTTCATTAAGGATGGGTTTAGATTAGCTTCTAATTTATGATAGCTTTTCAATTAAAATAATTTTTTTATAGGAAAGTCCTTATAAACTTATTGATGTTTATGAAAAAGTTAAACGAGGAAGTTTGTAAAAAAAATTGAGATGCAAAACTTATAGGAGTTATTTTTGTAAAAAACTCATTGTTATTGCAATATTCTTTTAGTGTTTCTTTCTCCATGTTTTCTCGAGAAGTTTATCCAAATTGATTTTAAGTTTATTAAAATAGCTTATTCTTAAGCGCTTAAGTTAGCTCTCTAGTGTAGCTTATTGACTAAGTGTTTAATTAAATTGTTTACCTAAATGCGTCCTAGATAGATAACTTTGTTTGGTACCTTGTCATTTATTTAATTTCTGCAAGAAAAGTTTTCTGTGTTGGTATTTGAATTTTACTTCTGCTTATTTTATTTCTTCCATTGTCTATTTTCAACGTTAGAAGGAAAACAAAGGTCAGCCTGAAGAGATGGGAAGACCCGGTGTAATAATATCTAATCATGTCTCATACTTGGATATTTTGTATCACACGTCTTCTTCGTTCCCAAGTTTTGTTGCCAAGGTTTGTGATGTGACAAGTTTTTCCCCCCTTCAAATTATTTTGAACGCATGTTTCATTATTGACCTTTAGTTTTGTTACTGACACTTTTATTTCGTGTGCTTCATTTCAATCTTGGATCTCATGGATGAAGAGATCAGTGGCTAAACTTCCTCTAGTTGGTCTCATCAGGTCTGCTGTCTCATTCATTCATTCATTCATTCAGCTCTTGGGGTGCTCTGCTCTTATTCTTTTCTTAGAGACAAATTGTATTTTCATATTATGATCAACATATGGTTAATGAAACAAGAATGTACATTGTATCTGCTTAAATGCGCATTATATTTTCTTTATAGGTAGGATTATTCATAATATATTGCTTACATATTATGGCTTGTTTTGTGGCAGTAAGTGTCTTGGCTGTATATACGTTCAGCGGGAATCAAAGACATCAGACTTCAAGGGTGTTTCAGGTGCATAGATTATTGGTGTGTGTGCACTTTCCAATAATTCTGAAAATGTGTGCAATTCAAATGAAGTGAATCCAATCCGTCTTTGTTCCTCTTCCCCTTCTGTGTCGTTCTTCTCTTCATATTTTAGTATACTAATTGCATGGGAGCTTTTGCATCTTAGATTTTAAATTGAAGAAAACAATGTTCTCCAATTTCCACAATGTTGGTTCATTCTTAGTTGTTTGCTTTTGAGTGCGTATTTCCTCCAGAGATTGATGGATTGGGATTGAAGAACTTTGATCTGAATTATATTGGATTGAATAATCTGTGAGAACCTTTCTTTCAATACCCAATGGGCTAATTTATGTTATTGAACTGGTTTCTGTTAGCTGAGGGTGTTAGAGTTAGTTAGTGATTGTTAGTTAGCATTATAACAGAATGTGGCAGAGATATGCTATAAAGTAAGAGGGAGAGAAGATTAGGGATTATTATGGATGGTTAGAGATTGGTTTTTTTTTGGGAGAGATCATCTCAGGCTCTCGAAATCTTGAGATGAACAATAGCAGCTTGTATTCATCCTTCCTAACCTGGGTTTATCACTGATCGGTCCAAGGGAAGTTTCATCTGTAAATCCAATCTTTTCTTTTCATTATTAAATAATATCTGAACCGGTATCTATCACCTTCATTAAGTTATTTTTTAAATTGAGATGAGATATGAAGAAAAATGGTTATTTAAATGCAGAAATTAAATTCTTTAACTATATGGCATTTTATGAAAAAGCAAAAAGTTATCATCGTTTCATTAAAAAATTCAGATGCATTTAGGTTGTTTCTTTCTGCTGTACAAGTCTTATATCTCTTGATTGGATCCGGTAAAACTCTATAGTAATTATAGATACTAATCATAGACAATACAGTTCTACATCATTGGAGTATTTAGGTTTGACTTTTAGTTGTACAGTAAAGGCTTTTCTGTTCTTTTGGTGGCATCAGATATGGTCAACAAACATTATAATTTCTTTATACTAGCAGTCAGTAGATAAAAAATTAAACAATTTTTATTATACTTAATTTTAGTTGATTACTTGCTGTAGTGTTTGAATTTTTCCCTTTTGGCTTCTAGATATACTCCGTGTTTGTCATGTGTAGGGGTGTCCCAGTTGTCTTTCCACTATGCTTATTCACGTGTATTAGCTAGTCAAAATAGGATCTTAATGCTTGGTTTAATTATGCATATTTCTTTCTAGTTTTGCAACTATTGGTTAGATTTGATACCTTGACCAATCTTTTCTTCGAGATATATAGATATGTAAAATGTCTCATAAAACTAAACTATTACCTTTATTCCTGCAGCTGTTGTCACTGAAAGAATTCGAGAAGCCCATCGGAATATGTCTGCTCCAATTATGATGTTATTTCCAGGTTATCATCCTTTAATTTTCTTTCTGGGGGACTCGGGATAAAAATCGTCCTATTGATTTTGTTATTATTATATATGTCACTTTTGCCTGATTTTGTTTTCAGTGTATCTTGCCATTTATTTATTTTTGATAGATGCAGATGTTTCTCCTTGTTTTGTTTGTAATTTTGTGCGTGTGTGTATTGTAAAATTAATCTTATGATATGAGTTGCTGTCTTCACCTTGTTTATTATATATATTAAATGGATATTGCATCCATGTTCTCATAGGACTGTGGGAAGAAGTTTATGTTGATGTAATGTTCCAACTTCAAATTTCTTTTGAAAGTGAATGGCCAGATTTTTCCACATTTTAATGTCCTTTAGATAAGATGATAGTTTCTCTCATTAGTGGTTTGTGCATGTTTGGAGAAGACTTGTAGACTAGAAAGCAAATATATGACACAAGACACGACTACATTACGAAACATATATAGTGATACAGCAAATTTTGAAAACTATAGGACACGCCACAACGGTAATACCACGCATAAAATTAGTATAAAATGAATATAGAAAAACAAATGCTACATTGAATGAGAGAATTGATAATTTAAAAGTTAGCATGAGTAATTGTAGACTTGTTAGTATACTATATTTGTCGAATTATTGTGGTATTCCCATCTGTATTAAAAAAAATAGCAGTAAAAAATTATAAAATACAACTAGAAGTATCCATGAAGTGTTTGATACAATTATGTGTCTGACATGGGTACGACATGGCAAAACTACTGTTCTGAAATATCTGTGTCAGCATGGTTGCTGAAATCCTAGTATGGAGGGTGAATCACATGGAGGATCATTCAATATTAAGTAAAGGGAGACCATGGAAGACTATAGGCCAAACTATTAAGAAGAATTTAGATTTATATAGTCTGTCATTAGACATGATTTATGATAAGAAATTATGGCATTGTTTGATCTATGTAGTCAATCCTATTTATTTGGAGAAAGTTTCTATTGTTGTTTCTTCAACCAAAAAATTATTTTTTAGCTACTTTTCATCTATCATTTTTTTTTTGGGTTTCATTTTCAGCTATCATATTTATATCTTTAAATATTGCTTTCTAGCCCATACCTTAAATATCTTCATTTTTCTAACATTTTCTGTTTTGCTAGTATGTGAAGTATTTGGTGCATATGGGAGCACTGGCTTGTCATGTTATATGTAGTCAATATTTATCTCTTTGGTTATTGTATAATTTCTTTTATATATTAAGTTGGTATTTGTCAGTAATTTGTCATAAGTGAGCTGGAACAGTCTTACTCATGGGAGTCAAAATCACGATTTATCGCGTGGAATCACCGAGTCTATGATATTTTTCGGCCCGAGTGATTCTGATCCCATGAATAAATATGCATTTAAGTTTAAATAAGTATTTCAAGTGTGATTTAAAGGTTTTTATTTGTTTATGCCATTTTATATGCATAGATATGAATTTATATGCATAAATGAGTTTTTATGAATTTTGTAGAATCCTACGATTTGTGTTATGATTCCACGATTTACAATTTTATTCCCCCTTCCAGATGCCAAGTAAAATCTCGAGTTTGGCTACCTTGTTCTTAAGTATTCATGCATACGTATGTTCTTCTAATCATTTAATTTAATAATGTTGTATATTTTACAGAAGGTACAACCACAAATGGAGAATTTCTCCTTCCATTCAAGACTGGTGGTTTTTTGGCAAATGTACCAGTACTTCCTGTTATTTTAAGTTATCGTTACCAGAGATTTAGTCCTGCCTGGGATTCCATATCTGGGGTAAGCATTTTTATAGTATGAGTGTTTCTGTTTTCACTAAATGTTGATAATTAAGCTATTTCAGTATCAAATATCTAAGCTGTTGTGTGTTGGTATATATGTCGTATTATAAGTATAGAGTTTACTTCAGATTTGAAAAGTAACCTACCTCCTAAACCCTTTTGTTTTCTGATTGAATTTTGAACTCACGTTTAAAACTTGTAAGAGAGCAATTGGATGTGTGTACTTACACTTGGGTTTCATGTGAGTGTTAGGAATGGTCTGTCAGCTAAATCAACACTCCAGCCAATGTGCTTCAAAACTTGAAAGTATGTGTGCTAACAGTCTAGGAGAAAAATATTGTTCTTGTTTGCAATCATTTTTGTTTCAGCTAATAAATGTTCTTTCGTTCAATCTTGTTGAAAGATCAGCTTATGCCTTAATTTTTTTTTTTTTTTGGTTGAAATTATAATTTATGTATATGTTGTTGGCAGGTGCGGCATGTGATTTTTCTTCTGTCTCAGTTTGTAAATTATATGGAGGTGACACAGTTACCTACGTACTATCCCTCACAGCAGGAGAAGGATGATCCCAAACTCTATGCAAATAATGTTAGGAAGTTGATGGCTAGTGAGGTATGTAAATGGTTTTTACTATAAGTAGTTAGACAGGATATTGAAGTTTTCCTATTCTATTGATGGAATCAGTCTTTATAGAGTATGTGTGTGATAAAGAACTTGGATTTCTTTAAGAAAGCCTGGAGATTAACTCCTTACCGTAGAGGAAGACCTCCGTGATTCCCTTTAACAGAAAGAAAAATAATAACAGAGATGAAAAGAAAGATGGAAATGACAGAGACACTGCAGAGTCCTCGAGTGCCCTGCTTCCTCCCTGCACAAAGGACCCCAATTTCTTGTCAGTGATTGCCTGTCTTCCCCCTCCCTCCCTGTCATTCTAACAGAATATACACTTTCTTCACACCTCTCTCCCCCACTGCCACGTGTCTAGGCAGTTGCAAGAAAATACCCCATTGACGTTCACTTCTACCTCACCTCTTGCGCTCATGAGTCACAAGAGTTTCAACCACTGCCTTGCACTGTTTTTTATTCCTCACATAGGGGAGTATCTATCAGTGTGTGTGTGTGTTTAAATTGACACCAATTAATATTTTGCACCAACACCATACTTATAAATTGATTTTGGTTAATTAATTCATAAAATTTCTAGTTTTTGTCATGTTGATATTGCATTCAAAATTTTTGAAAATTAATACGTGTTCAAGTGATCCTTATTTTTTCGTTTGAAATATATATAGTTAGTAACCTATTTTTTTTTTCTTTTTTTTTTTTTTTTGGTGATGAAGTTAGTAACCTCTATGTATATACACACATTTATTCTGTTAGGGGTGGAATTGAAGCCATGAAAATGAGTGAATAAAGTAATGTGCAGACTTGGTTTGGTAGTTGAATGAAGAGGAACACAAATTGTAGTGAGTGCCACTTTTTTTTATGGTATTAATTAACTGATATTTTGAATAGTTGGGGTGGAATAATATCGTAATCTAAAAGAATTTTCTTGTTTCTTCTATCCTTTTTTGCTCAAAAATTTTATGCCTAACTACTACCATTTATTATGCACCAAAAAAATTGAGCCTGTACTAAAGAAAATACTATCATTCAAACATTTTGTACAACAATTTTCACTTCTCCAATTGATGAAAGTCAAAATCTACATTCCTCTACTTTACAGTTTACAATCTCTTCATGTTCAATTGAATCAATTCCATTCCTGCGAGTAAGGTGCTCGCCTCCGTGTTACGTATTCACCTTTGTGTTAGTTTTCTTGTAGAGCAAGCTGGAGTAGAATTTAACATCGACTGTTTTGACTGCAGCTGATGGTTTATACTCGCGTGATATTGTTTATATGTTTTGCTTGCAGGGTAATTTGATGCTGTCAGATATTGGGCTAGCTGAGAAACGAATATATCATGCTGCTCTTAATGGTAATAATAGGCTGCGTAGGGTTTTGCATCAGAAAGACAATTGATAATTTCATGGCCTTGAAGGGCCATGTAATCTGGGATCTGAATCATTTGTTTCATGTTCCTGCAGGTTTGTTTTCCCAATGCTAATTTGGCTTTGTGGTCTGTGAATTCACCGTATGGTTCTATCATGTCAGGAAAGGAAGTTAGTATAGAAAATTCTGTGCTGAGCATGATTCATACTTGAAAATGTATCTGATCATGGATCCTTCCTCTGGAGCGTCGGCGCAGTTCAGAGAAGAGACCTTCTTGTACTAATTTTTGGCTGATCCTCTCCAATGTTGGATTTGGATTTGCTGCTGTAGAAAAAATGCCGCATTTATGCAGTAGAAGAAATCCAGACGGTTGAAGTCATCCAACGCATCAGACGGTCTCGCCCATTTTATAGTTTTCATTTTTCACACCCATACGATGTGGTTCATATGCGTGATTCAGTATCATTGCTGATTCTAATTATTTTATTTATTGCTTAGGGAGATCTAGGCTGCAAGTTTGTCACCTTGACAAGTGCTGGAGCTTTATGTGGTAGGAGTTTAAATATATAGGAGGGGCACAGGGAAGCGCGTAAATATGTAAAATATTTTATTTTATTTCATGAATTTTACTATTTAAGCTAGTTTTGTTTTCAAATGAATCTACTTGATTTAAAAAAATTGCGTATGAATGCCATAAAATACGACATCAAACAAAGACGTGATAATTTTAATGTACGACGCAGTTGGCACGCTTCGAGTTGTAAGGTTATTGTACTCTATTTTCTAAATGTAATTGTCCAGTTTACAAGTTACAGATATAAAGTCAGTTTAGTTTCAAACAAAAAGATATAAATTCAGTTTGAATTAGCGTTTTTTTGCCTTGCTTAAAAAATTATTTATGATTTTGTCAAAAAAAAAATTATTTGTGATATTTTGATAAGATTATTTTCACTTTTCTCGCTCGCTTTTTTAAAAGTGTGTTTGAATTGGCTTGGACTATGTTATCATAATCATTTCAGGAGTTAATTTAGTGACCTTCAGCATGCGTAATTATGTTCTGCATAAAACTTGATTTATAATGGGAATGCATGTTACATGTAAATGCATATTAAATTAAATATTTAATTGTATCTTTATGTCTTTAATATAAATTATGTGTAAATTTAATTTCTCAAACTTTTTTTAGTCGGTCAAATATTTTTATTTTTAAAATTTTAAAATTAAAGTAAATCTGATTTTTTGCCAATTTTTTATCTAAGACTCTTAAACTTTCATTTTCTATTCAAATATTTAAGAGTTTACAATAAATTTGAGATATAAAATATTTTTTTTTGACGGAGAGATATAAAATAATTTTAGTAGTTTAAGAATCATAAATTTAATAAGAATTTGATATAATTGGAAGGATTTTGTACGATATAAAATGATATTAGCGTTTAAAGAGAGAGAAAAATATTAACACTTATTTTTAGTGAGATTTAATGTTTGGATTAGTGTGCTTTGAGAGGAAAAAGGCTTAAAACAATTTAACCGATTTAATTTATAAAAAATTTGAGTTGAAAAAATGAGAATGTGAAAGTATGGAATAAAGAAAAACTGATACTTCTAAATTCTAGCGATTAAAAGAATTAAATTCAATAAAAAAAATTAGTGAAAATTTAAAATCACACACTAGAAAGACTAAAATTGAAACTAACCCTAAATTGAAATCTAAAAGCCAATACAATCGAAGGTGGTGAATGGTGGGTGATGCTTTCATTCGTAAGTTTCTTCTACAGCTCGAGAAGGACCATTCTTAGTTGCAAAATGACATAAGATTGAACTATATCAATCTGTAGCAACCACAGCAAAATTTCAATGGAGCCGCCACCAATATTTATTTTTTATAGGAAACATTGGAAACCTATTTTTTGAATATTTTGAATTTGATGAAAAAAGTCTTTGAACCAGATTTTGAGCCTGGGAGTCGGTTGCGCTTAGGGAATGTATTAGCACCCCTAAAACGCCCATAAAAATGGTACCCTTTTAATTGTTTAAAAATACTTGATTATCATTAAATGAATTATTCCCAAATGAATTTTCTAAAAAATACAAGTTTATTAATCACCATATCATAAAGGTTATAAAAGGAAACTTAGTAAAAGGAAAACTCAACCATTATATACAAATTATTTTTTATTCTTTTTTTTAATGTAATAGAAATAATAAATATAAGAAAAACCTAAAAAAGTAAAAGCTAATTATATTAATATTGTTACGGACCGGTCCCGAGCCGAGTTCTAGCGTACCCACCAAACCGAGGCAGATCGCCTTTGCTCCTGCCATCCGAGCTGACGAAAGCGGGCCACCACTCCGAGGCGCCGCTGCACCCGACCTCCGACACGACCATCCCAATGATAACACCGAAAGCAAGCTGAAAGGGCGAGCTAACTCAGACTCACTTAACCTTCTAGAAGGAGACGCGCCTCGAGACAACGCTGGGAGCCGCCACCCTAAAGATCAAGATCACGCTGCCAAGACACGAATAAAGCAGGTCAGCGCGAAACATTAGGAAGAGACAAAGCTAATCCCATGGTCGTGGAGGAATTACTACACAAATCGGATCTGCAGTTATCCCCCCGCTGGCTCCACTATATAAAGGCCTGACCCCCAGTGTTTGCATACTCTCTACTAACTCTCAACCCTAATACACTCGCCTCTTTCTTCTCCAAGGCCCCGTCTAACTTAGGCATCTGAGTGTCTTTGCAGTACCACCCCTTCATCTGACTGAAGAGAGAACACTCAACCTCCAGGAGGAGGAGAGCTCTACCATTCCCAAAGATCAACATCAAGGCGCCACCGTAGTCCGTGAAACTAACCTAGGCCTCAAGAATACCCCTAGCTGGATGGCGCCACACCAGAGCGGGCGAATCACAGACGCCACCACTGAGTCATCACTCCGCCACCGTAACTAACGCCCACCACCGCACTCGCTGAGCTCAGGCGTAAAACGAAGAGTTAAGACGCCAGATCACTAAGCCCGCGATCGCGAGGAAAGACAGGCCACGCAGACACCCTCGCGACCAAAGAGACGACCCGACTCATCCAGTCGATGCATCCAGCCACAGAGCCCAAGGCGAGAAGGCCACATCCGGTGAGGCACCGGGCGGCATGAAAATCGACCCTTCAAACCCAAGCTAACCTTGCTCTCGACGAGAGGTTACGGCTCGATCCGGCCCTCGGCTTTCCAAATCCCCAACATGGACGCTACGAGGTAAGACCGACCGAAGAGCACATTACCTCCTTTTTCAACGCCACGGATGCTACCGACGACGATCCGCAGGGCTTGAAATGCCTGACCTTTCCTGGCACTCGGGCGGACCTGGCTATGATGTGGTTCTCTCTAACCTCCCGCAACGCCGATCCACTCATTCGCAACTCGCCGAGCAATTCGTGGCCAAAGTTTACCACGAGCCGAGCTCTTCCCGAGAAACTCCACTTACCTGGTCAGCTCAAACAGAGGCTGACGAGACACCAAGTTCTTCATGAGCGCTTCAACAACGAAACGGCCAAATCAGAATTCAAGATCGATGTGGCGCCCACGCCATAGTGTCAAGACTAAAGCCTGGTCCCTTCCGTGACTCGACCTGATACCGACCCGTGACATTAGATAGACCGCGCCTTTCGCAAAGCGCCTAGTGGGGCTTCAGGTTACGACCGGCCCCGAGCCGAAGTTCTAGCGCACTAATCCACCGAACCGAGGCAGATCGCCTCGCCTCGCCATCCGAAGCTTGACGTAGTTGCCACCGACCCGAGGCGCCGCACCCGACTCCGATACGACTCATCCCAATGATAACACCGAAAGCGCTGGCTGAAAGTACGAGCTAATCAGACTCACTTAACCTTCTGTAAGCCGAGACGCGCTGAGCATTGAACGCTGGAGCCGCTGGTCACCCTAAAGACTCAAGATCACGCGCCAAGATGCAACAAAGCTCGGGCAAAGCGCCGTAAACATTAGAAGAGACGAGCTAATCCCATGGTCAGTGAGGAATTACCACACAAATCTGACGGAGTTATCCTCACCGCTCCGCGGGCTCCACTATATATAAAGGGGCCGGACTCTGTGCTTTGCATACTCTCTACTAACTCTCAACCCTAATACACTCTGCTCTCTTTCTTCTCCAAGGCCCTGTCTAACTTAGGCATCGGAGTGTCTTTGCAGGTACCACCCCCCTTCATCGGACTCTGGAAGAGAGAACACTCAACCTCCAGGAGGAGGAGAGCTCTACCATTCCCAGCATCAACAAATATAGAAAAAAAAACATATAGATAAGAATGGAAACTTCTCATTTTTTTTGCTTTTATGCCCCTCCTCAATCCTTTATTCAATTCTGACGACTTATGAAATAAATAAATAAAAAAAAAGTAAATTACAAATAAGTCCCTATTTAGGATTTGGCCCCGTTGGAAGACCAAACCCTAAAACGTGTACCTAGGGAACAAAATTTTGAAGAAAAAAAAAACTTTTTTTTTGCTTTCAGGCCCCTTTTTACCATATATTTGCAATCCAATCCCCTTTTACCATATATTTGCAATTCAGCCCCCTTTTACCATATATTTACAATTCAGTCCCTCATCTAGGGTTTGGCCCCGTTGGAAGGCCAAACCCTAGCCTTAACTCAATTCAGCCAAACCTCAGCAAATTAAGAAACAACAACAACAACTGGAAATGTAAAAAATACAAAGAAAGGTTACATCGTATATAGCTCAACGCAGAAAACAAACATCCAGTCCAGAATGTAATTCTTTAATACACAGAAATGGCAGGAAAAAAAAACAAAACAGAAAAATAGAAAGATGAAGAGGACGAGGAACCTGGGTTTATGGCTTCCCAGAAAATTTACAACCAGGGGATGGAGAAAAAAAAAACCTAGAACTAGAGAGTGTTTAAGTTTTTTTTGGTTTGGGTGGTCTCACGGGTTCTTTCTTCTTCTTCTTAACTCTGCTTGCCCTGCTCCTTGTGCTATTTCTGGATTCGGTTCGCTCTCCTTCTGCGTGGTCTCGAGCTTGGCTTTTATAGCCTCATGTTCCCTGTCACAAAAATAAAATCAAATCAGAATAATAATGAAAATTAGAAGAAAAGAAAGGGGATAGAAACTTCCCTGATTTGTCAAATCTATATGCTTTCCTCACGCACATCTTGAACTCGGACCGAATCGTGGATAGGATTTGATTCGATTTTGTGGAAATAGAGAAGAAAAAAAAGGAAAGAAGAGATTGTGGGGATCGTAGGTTACGGCCCCGGCTTAGGGTTGAGAGAGTGAAGGAAAGATTAGGGTTAGATTTTGAAAGCGTGGATGGAAGAGGAAGAAGAAGAAGAAGAAGAAAAAGAGTGAGGCGAGGGAGAGGAGCACGCCGCGAGAGGAATTAGGGTTTGGGTGAAGAAGATGAGGGATTTGTGTGTGTATGTTGCTGCGGCTTGGAAACTAGGGTTGGAAGGGAGAATGAAGAACGTGGGGATGGGGTTGGTTGCGGCTAGGGTTTTGAGAAGGGAAAGAAGATGAAGAAGATGAGAGAATCGTGGGAGAGAGGGCGTGAATGGTGGAGAAATTAGTGGGAGGAGAAACTAGGGTTTTGGGAAAGAAAAGAAGAAAGAAGAGGGATGGGGGCGCCGCGGCTTAGTGATTAGGGTTAGAGCGAGGAGGATGAAGAAAGGGAAGCCGGGAATGGTCAAGGAATTGAAGGAGGGAAGGAAGGGAAGATGAGGGAAAGAGATGAGGTTGAGGCGAGGGGGAAGGGGCGCCGCGGAGAAGAAGGTTCGAGAGAGAAGGAGAACGTGCAGGACGAGGGTGAGAAGGAATTAGGTTTAAGGTAGGTTAAAAACGGGTTGGTTTTTGGGCTGAAGGGTGGAAGCTGGGCTGGAAGTTGGGCCACGTGGATGCTAGAAGGCGTGGAGCTTGGGGGTGTGCGAGGAAAGAGATGGGTGCAGGAAGCAAACAGGTTCAAGGGAAGAGACGCAAGGGAGGCTGAAAAAAATAAAAAAGGGGGTATACGAGTAAAGGAGGTGGGTTGCAGCATGAAGGTGTGAAGAAGATTTCCTTCTTAAACTTGGCTGGGTTTCGATGATGACAAGATTGCTGATCAAAAAGAAGAAAAGACTCCGATAGATCAAGTCAAAGATTCTACAGAGTTGTTAATTATGTTTTTTTAATTCTCTGTAAGTATGGTTCGTATCTTTGACATATTGCAAAACTGTGATTATATAACTTAGATGTGCTCAAACAAATCATTCCTTAAGTTTAAAAACTTAATCTAAGTTATTTGCAAAGTTAGTGTTGAAGCAAACCTTTTGAAATCTTAAGAAAAACATTTTTCAGTTTCCGTAATCGATTACCTCAAGTTTGTAATCGATTACATAAATGCTCGGTGATGTGCAAAAACATTTTCTTAGTTTGATGAATCGATTACCTATAATGTGTAACCGATTACATAAACTCCCCATGATACACATGTAATCGATTTCCTTAATTGTGTAATCGATTACATTAACTAAATTTTTGAATATCCGATTTTCAGCGTACACATGTAATCGATTACCATAACGACGTAATCGATTACCGCCAAAATCAAATTTTTACAAACGTTGTGATTTCAAATGGTGTGGTTTGGTTTTAAAAGTTGCCAAATGATCACCTTGCTTCATACACGATCCGATGGTTATATATATACCTTTTACATCGAAAATATACACAACTTTCATTCTTTCAAATCATAAGAGATCAATATCATTTTACAAGTTCTAAACCTTCAAAACTTTCTTGCCTAGAACTTAGTTACTATTTTCATATTCTCAAAAGTTCTTGAGCACTAAGTTGTATAGTTACAAAGTGATATTGATCCGACATGACCATATGCTTTACCATTCTTCACAGTTATTAAACTCATCCTTGTGTTGGGTTTTGGTTTGAAAAGATAGTGGGGTGCTATCTTGTTGTATAGAGATTGTTAGGGAGTCTTGGGATGAGGCTTGCTTGTAACAAGAATTTCTATCATAGTGGATTGCTCTGCAGGTGTCAGAAGAACTGGATGTACCCAAGTGGTTAGGGGAACCAGTATAAATTCTGTGTCTCAATCTTCTTCCTTATCCTTTTACTTTTGTTTATCAATCAAACTCTATCTATTTGTCCATAAAACAAAAGAACGAGAAAAATCTCTAAAAGTTACTCGAAAAGTGTTCAACCTAATTCACCCCCCCTCTTAAGTTGTATACCAGACTTACAGAAGGGATTGGGCCGGGCCACCAGCCTGACTTGCTGCTATTTGCACCGCCCTTATTTCCTTTTTGCACACCCCGTCTCAAATAAAAATCTTTTTTCCTTTTCCCCTTTTTTTAATCTCTTTTATTCTTGATTATAAAACCAAAATATTATTTTATTTATTATTACCACTACTACTAATTAAAAAAAATTAAAATAAAATAAAATAAATGTAGGACAAAATTAGGGTACCACACAATTAATTATAAAAAAAAATAAAGGATAATTTTAACGGCAAAAAACAATAATAGAAAATGTATTTAAAGTAATGTGACGAAACGCAAAATTTACATACAAAAGCCTACCATAACAATCACATACAAGAGTTGGTACAATCATGCATTTCATAATACCTTTTTTTCAAACTACAAACAGTTGTTAATTACCTTTCTTTGAAGGAACGATTAATAGACTTGCTCAATTCCCACGAGGGCCACGACGATGACAAGCAGCCTCTAAGAGGCGACTGCAGAAACAGCGAAGATTTGGATAACTGCTTTTGACGCATTGAGATCGAAGACAAGGAATTGAATGCACTTCTAAGCCTTCTCTTTTCACTGTCATGAGCCTCATAGTTAGGATCATGCCCCACAGCAGAAATTCTTAGTGCTTCAGGAAGAATGCAGTTGCAAATTGAACCTGCCACAAGGTATTGGGAATGTGGATGTAAATCATTAACATTCCTCGTGTGTATGAGAGTATCAATATCATAGAAATTTGAATCTAATATGATGAGTCACGTATGCTATCCCATGCAATTTTTAGACAAATGTGAGTGAAGTTTTATATATTTAAGAAGACAATGAATAGAGAAACAAAGGCAAACGAATTAATAAACCACCAATTTCGTCCCCGAACTTGCACTCTCTCCTACTTCGTCCCTTAAGTAAATGAAAATAATCAGTAGTCTCTAACATTTTGTTACACTCATCTTCTTAGTCCAAGCTGTTATATATTGACAAAACATAAGGAACTAACGAGACGCATTTGACAAAACGTTGGTGACTAGTGACTAGTGACTACTTATTGTTTTCATTTACTTGAGGGATGAAGTACGATAGAGGTATAAGTTTAGAGACGAAATACGTAGTTTACTCATATACAAAGAAAGCAGCTATCATCTATGGTAACATAAAGATAACAAGCATAAGTTGGCTACTCAAGCATAAAATTCATATCAAACAGTAAAGGTTAATTGTAACAACTTCAATTCCTTCTCTCAAAAGTATCTCCCAAACACCAGAGAGGTTGCAACTAAACCTTACAATCTGAATGAAACTAGTGGAGAAAATACCTAGCCTGGCAAGCCGATTTACCCATGTTGGAATGGATTTCCCTGTCAGCTTGTAGCAAATGTCTTTGCAGAAGTGATTGCAGTTCTTAACAATTAAGTGGTATGTGTCACCATTGTAGCTTGCCGACTGGTGTTCCATGAACTCCCTAACCTGAACAGGATCCAAAGACGTAGTTCCGATGAATATTGACTTCCTGAACTTGAAGCCTGGGCATTGCCGAGGTTCAACCTCGAAAACACCGCTTGTTGGGTAGTCATGAGCTCCAAACGCGTATTCTACACCATGAACTGCAAAATACAGGTAAGGTTCATTAGATAATAGAAGCACTCATTGAATACTCAATAGCCAAGAGGTATCCAAACAGCAACTTGCTGAAGAATAAGGGAACCACCCCTAAGTACAAATGAAGTCCCTAATTTATATCAACCATTCAGTTGCATATGCTGGTAAAGTAATGATCACCTCACTTTGGTAAGTTCATAATTGTTTGCACAGAAAATGTAAGGAACTTGAAAACAAGAACCGATAAAATGGAAAATTATAGGAATAAATAAATAAATATTCTGTACAAAAGTTACAAATTGGAGTTTTTCAGTGCTCAGCAACAGCATTTCCCAGTTTATTTACTCAAAGTGCCCTAAAGTTATCAGTGTAAAAAAATCTAAATGACAAAAGATGCAAAGCAATAAGACAGTCTACATGCCAACACTGCTAGATTAGAGATAATTATATATATCCTAATAAACAAGTTAGACGTAAAACAACTTATAAACAAATTTCTTTATTAATTTCATTCTCTAGTCATGAAATAATATGGAAAGGGTATGACCTAGCAAAACTTGGTAAGGTTGAAATAAAGGTGTATCACATAACTCAAGTTTTAAATTAAAATACTTTATACTTCTCCAACATAAGGTCTAGTACTAATACATTTGAGAAGAAGCCAGGTTAAATTCAGGACAATGAAGCCTAAAAGCATACCTTCTACACCAGAGTGATAGATGCCAAGACCAGCCCAATACACATAACCATTCATGGGTGTCAAGTCATACACATTCAGATAAACTGGTGTTTTGCCAGGTCCATGGCTAGCTGAATTGACTTTGCGAAATAGAGAAAAACGAGTCGCTGATTTTCCTTTAAAATGAAGAGGTACAATAGATTTCCATCCTTTCTTAGACTTCAATTTCATCTTTCCCTAAGGGGAACACCCACATAGTACCTGCATTCAGCAAATGTTTGAGCCCAAGCATCATCTGTTTATGTTCACATCTTCAATTAATAAGAGTAAAAAACTGTGTGGTAAGATTTAGCCATTCCTTCCTTTTCCAAAGACAATAAACTTACTTGATCTTTTTTTAATTTTAACAATATAGCTTTATGGGATAAATTAATCGGCAGAAACTTCCTTCTTATGAGATAAGACAGCAAATCCAAATGAAGATGCCATCAAATTTATGTATGCATTATTTGTAAGGGGATGAAAAACTTGGTACAGAATCTATAGGCCTGTGAGCATGTTAAACAAACTTAGTATTCAATTTAACTTCGCCTATCAAACCTTAGTAATCATTGAAGATAATCTCTCCCCCCCCCAAAATTTTCACGCATTTACGTAGTCAGACAATCTAGACCGGATGAAGCACATCCCAATTGAACTACGTATCTCATTTACTCAACTTAAAATGCGCATTGTTTGATTAAGATTGAACGGTCCAGATCATATGACCGCATGAGTGCGTGAAAATATTAACTGTAGGCAATCCAAATTCCCATTGTACAGCTTCTTTACCGGAAAAAAGTGCAAGTCAAACTAAAATTCCAACTCTTTGGTTGTTAAATTGTAGCAAAAACAAAAATCCGACCAAGCTTCTGCAAGGCATGATAACTTGAAATGACAAGGGTACATAAAGTTTGGAAATGTTACCAATTTTTCCCCAATAATTTAGGAGATATTCTAAATATTTTCCAGACAGAAAAAGCCCCAAAAGATTCTTAATTTAGTGCACAAATAACACCTTGGCCATGAGTACATGCTGCAGAAAATGAGTACTGAGAAGTATACCAAATTGAAAACTGACAGAACAAAAAACTTGCTAGTATTTTGATTTCTCAAAACGGTTGTGAAAGCAACCAAATTGTGTAGACATAAAAAGAAACAAAAAGGGTAAAACTCATGCTCAAACATGAAAAGCAAGTAAAATTAGGCCTCATAGAACAGAAGTTTTAAGTTCATTTCAGATCTAGCACACGGAAAGTGTACAGTGCAACAAACGAATCAGAGAAACGTGTTTGTTTGAACTTTGGTTCCCTCACGGGGTGGGGTTAAAGAAAGGAATAGCTTCAAAGAGTGGATAATGCAGCAGAAGCAGCAGCAGCAGAACATAACAGTGACCTCAAAAGCAAGAACCGAACCGAATATTAACAAGTTACAAAGGGAACTTAACTTACAGATTGGAAGAGTGCGGCCATTATAGAGAGAATCAGAAAGTTGCTCAAAAACGGTGAAGTGCTGAAACACACAGTCGAACCAGTAAGATTCCACTGAACAAAATGTGTTAGTTTAGTTTCGTTTATTAGTACTAACAACTCCCTCTCAAGTCTCAATCCATTGTCCTCCCATGTCAAACACATAAACCAAAACTGCGCAAAACCATACAAGGGAAAATAAAAATAAAAATTACATGGTAGTAATAAAATAATAATGCACCAATAATAATAATAATGCAAGGCTTACAATTTGTTTGGTTATGAAGTGAAGGTGAGAGGAAAGAAAGTTGGTAGAAAGATTGTATAAGGAAAGAAAGAGGGTAGAAAGTGAGAGAATTGTTTTGGTTGTTTGGTACAAGAGAAAATGGAGTAGAAAGTAAGAGGAAAAAAAGAGGTATATTTGGTAATTGACATAAGTATTAATTTTAATATTTATATAAGTCATAAGTTCCTTCAAATAGAAATAAATTGTCATAAATAAAATAAAAATATAAAATATATTTTCATTGTAAATTAATGAGAAAACATAAAAATATTCTGAAAAAAACAACATAAAAATGAAAAGTCAAGAAGAATGGAATTAATCAGAAAAGATGCAAATGAGGGCAATAATGGAAAAGCAAAAAAAATGCTCGCCAAATTTGGAAGGAAAGGTTTTATGTGGGCCTCACGTCTAGATTCTTCCTTCCCTTCTGTTTCCTGCGACATCCAAACTACGGAATCACAAATTCCAAAAATCTTTCCACGATATGAGGTTTCCGTTGTGGCACTTTACACTAAAACAAACGATGCATTAATTTTACGAAAATGGCCATTTTGGTCTTCCATATATAAGGCGCGGTGACTATAGTAATTGAATATATCAAAATTATAAAAATATTTCTCGATTGTGTCTTTTTTTTTTTTACGTTTCCTAAATGTGTCTTTTGTTACTTAGTTTGGTTTTTAAATAAGCGTTTGTTAGTCAGTTTAGTCTTTAAATGAGTTTTTAGTAAGTCGATTTGTTCAAAAAATTACTAACAAAAAATATACTGGAGAATGTTTATTTCATCTCTACAGAGGACTATAGTTACAACGCCTTACATGTTTAAGGAGCAAAATAATTACTACTCCTGTCGAATATAAGCAATAAAAATCTCATGTTTAATAGTTTAAAAAATAAACAAATTTTAACTAATTTTACGTTATTCAATGACATTATTTCTAACATACTCTTCAATTAATACTTTATTTTTCAAAATATTTTAAAGGGTGTAAATTAATTTTTTTTTTCCCTTATATTTGATAGCGAAGGGCTCAATTTTCCTATCTGTTTTTTTCCTATCTGCGATGCAAAATTGCGACTATTTTTATGGTAAATGGACCGCACAGCGCAACCCTTCTGTCCATGTGTACGGAAGAAATAGTATTACTTTTACCGATGTTCGTGCGGAAACGAGTTACTCTGCACGACGGCAGAACTACGTGATTTGTTAACGTGTTGTGTGTCAAGTGTCAACGTTATTATTTTCAAAAAGAATGTATTTTTAGTCTAATTATAATTTATAGGCTAAATAACATTTTTAGTCTCTTAACTTTATTTTAGTTTTTATTTTAGTCCCTTAACTATTATATTTTTTATTTTGATCCCTTAAGTTACAAAATACGACACTTTAGTCCCCTAACTATTTTTTTATTTACGTCCCTTAACTTTATTTTAGCTTTCGTTTTGGTCTCTTAAGTTACGAAAGTTACTCCAAATTTGTCCCTTCTGTCTGTAATCTTTTTAAACAATAAAGTCAAAATCATGTTTCTATCAGAGTTCTTATTAATGAAGTAACATGATAAAAAATAATGGAACAAAAAAAAAGACTTTCAATGACCTATACACACAAAATAAAGGGATTACAGACAGAAGGAACGAAAGCGGCGTATTTTTATAACTTAAGGGACCAAAATAAAAAATATTATAGTTAAGGGACTAAAATAAAAACTAAAATAAAGTTAAATGACCAAAAATGCTATTTAGCCTAATTTATAATATATATTTTATTTTTCTGTCTCTTGTATTTTATAACGAATTTAATATTTTACATTTTCTTTAACCAAAATTTTTTATTGTTATAAATTTATTTTTATTTTTAAATTTAAAATTCTTCCAATCTCAATTTTGCTTAATTTGTTTTTATAAATTGAATCAATTAATTTATTTTGAATTTTTATTCAATTCAAAACCCACAAATAAAAATATTAAATTTTAATTAAAATAAAAAAAATCATTTTTTCAAACCTTCTCTTAAGACTTATAAATACCTTTTACTAATTTTTATCAAATTTTGACTAAATTTATGACTTTTAATTTTTTAATATTATAAATCTATTATAAACTTCCAAATATTTAAATACAAAAAATAAGAAATTCAAGATATTAGATAAAAAAAATTGCCGACTAAATTTGTTAATTTTTTTGACAATAAACTAAATTTTGTAAGTTGCAAACAAAACAACTTGATTTACATGAAAAACTTAAATGACTAAAATGACACATAATACAAATTTGAAGAATCAAAAGTGAAAATATTAAAATTATAATAGAAATATAAAATTTTTAATACTTATGTTGGAAGTACTTAATTTAATAGGTAATATGTATGAATGTATTGTTGAGAGACCAACTTCAATGGTTGGTTCTTAAGATTTAAGGACCATTCTTACGATTTTTTTCACCATTGAAGTAGATTTGAAGAAAAGTGATAAGGATGCCATGTGGAGATCACTTCTTTAGGAAGAATCCACGAGAACAGTTTTTAGTACAACCATTAAGTGAGGGGGTAAGTCCAGTAGAAAAGTGAGTAGAAAAATCTATAATGGTTCTTGTAGAACCAATTTAGCAGCGAAAGAAGAATCAGCGAGAGAGAAACGCGAGAGTTGGACAATTTTCACCGACTGGTTGCAGAAGAAATGGTGAAGAAAGACTCAAAAACGTGGGGTTCACCCACTTTTTTCAATCTTCGCTCTGGTGTGAAAAAGATGGGGAGAAATGTAATTTTTTTTCTTTTTCTATTTCTACCTCTATTCTCTCCTTATATCTCAAATTATTTAAATTTTTTGTCAAGAACATTGATATCTTTTAAAAAATAATCAATATTTCTCTTTTTTTTATCTTTTCTCTTTTTCTTATTCCAATCATTACCTCAAATCTACCATATTTCTCACATTTTTTCTCTTTTTATACTCTCTCTTCATAATTTTTCTCGTGAACTAATCAGCGGCATAAGGTTTTCGATTTGAGTAGAAATAAAAAAAATTCTTAAAATTGAGATGACACAAAAAGATCAACAAAAAGTAATTTAAGGAATCCAACTTTGTTCTACCGTTGGAGATGACAGCTTTTCCCACGGTTGTTCCGGTAAGTTTGTAAGTTGTAAAAATGTTTCTTAATTTTTTTGGCATTAATGGTGTCATACGTGGCTAGACACCACTAATGCAAAAAAAAAAAAAGTTTTTTTTGGCATTACTGGGGGACCATTACGCAGAAAGAATAAGTTCTTCCATAGAAAAAAGGGAAATACGAGAGAAGTTGGGCCCGCAAAAAAGAGAAAAAAGCATTCTTAACAATTCTTACCATTTGAGCGAAAAACTGCTTGTCATTCTTAAGCATGATGTGTCAAATTGGCTACAAAATTTGATTTAATAACCTCTTGAATGGTTCTCCCTTGGAGTTGCTCTTAAGTTGGATTTGATAATTTAGTTTAATACATATTTCATCGAAAGTCATATTGGATCTGAAACTCTCCCAACATTTTCCTGTGTTAGTTTGTCTCTTTGTCCGGTTAATATTACCTTCTGTTTTATATATAAAAAACATAGGGCAAAATTACAAGGACCAAAGAAGTATATTAGAATGTGTAAATCTTAATCAGTGATGTCATATTTTTAATTTTTTTTTTAAATTACCCCTTGTAATAAATGAGAGAGAAAGAGAGATAACTAATGATATGTTGACAAACATTGTAAATTGGTCTCATAGAAAATAAGAGCAAATATGAAAAAGTATGATTAATGTGGTTAAAAATGAGGGTTTATTTCCCATATTTAGGAACAATAAAAAGACTCCATTTATTTCTCATAAAGGACCAAATGTGGTATTGTTTTTTCCTTATCTAATGTACCACAAAAAAAAAAAGCAACGGCATGCACTCAAAATTTAAGGTGTAAAGGTCTGCTGTCAAATTTTCGTCAATAAAAAGGTTTGCAGTAAAATGTCAATTTTAAAAATATGTAAATAAATTTCGCAAAGTTTAATCTAAGCTTTCTCAATTTGTAATTATATTACCTTTTAAAAAAACTTGAAATTATATTAAATTGGATGTTTTTAAAAAAAATTGTCTTTTTTTTAAACATTTAAATTACCAAAAGTAAAGGACACATTTTTATGACATTTTTCAATTGCTTTAGATTCCACGGACGTCTTGTGCCTTCCCTTATAGTAGTATTTTCTTCTATCAATTTCGGTTGGATTCTCGTGTTCACAGGTGTAAAAAAACTAAAAATACATGAGACCGCTAATAACTTTGCAAAAGACAACAATTCCAGAAATAATGCATCTAAGAGTTCATCGGTGACGAAATTCGTCGGCAGCATTAATGACAGCCAATTGAACTAAGAAAATGTTGTCTACAAATTCAACGGAAGATTTAATAATCTAGCCACAACTGATGACTCTTCATTTATGTTTTAGGTTGTGCGCAGATGTACTAGAATCAAACTCATACTACAAAGTAAATATTTGGACCACTCGACTTGTTCAATTTAAAGGAATCACATTATTGCTGCTACTCCACTTAACTACTATTTTCTGTCCATATTTTAAGAGACAAAACTCTAATTTATATAGAATAAAAAAATACTTTGAAATTAGCTAATTTTAATTAATACTCTTAAAAATTTAATTTTTTGTTCAAATATATCTCTTTTATAAATTGTGGCTGATAATTAATGACACTTAATTCTCACAAATTTCACTAACTTAAATAAGAGCATAATTAAAAATTAACATTTAATGTATGTAAAAATTGAGGTTTGTTTCTTATATTTTGAACAAAAAATTAGACTCATTTGTCTTTTATAATATGGACCGAAGGGAGTATTACTCCTCCGGACTCAATTATAAAAAAATGTACAAATTTGATGAACTCAAATAAAAGCAAATTTTTTACAAGCCTAATCATATTTAATGTCACTTTTTCAAAAATACCCTTAAGTTAGTTCAACTTTTGCTTCATAAGAAAAGTTGTGATGATCATTATGGTTAAAGGTAGTTTAGTAAATGTAGTTCTTATTTTATATGAAATCAAGAAAATTAAATATACTTAACTTCTTAATCAGTGTGAAATTAGGTATTTTTTCTTATAATTAAATCCAGAGAGAGTATAAGCAAAAATAACTAAAGGAATAAAATTAAGAATATTAGTTAACCTCATTTAAGATGACCTCCATCTCTATATACAAGACTCTTTTGAACAATTCACAAGAACTAAGAAAAATAGTTAATTCAGTTAGGTACATTAAATTTGTCAATAATATGTACTTCATCGGTCCAAAAACTATGGGTATTTTAACTTTTGATCATTGTCCCAAAACTTTGGTTGTTTTAGAAATCCGAAGTATAATCCATTATTCTTTCTCCATTATACCCTTAGATTAATAACATATATTAACTATAGTTTATTTTTGCTAGGTAACTTTAGTGAAGTATTAGTAATTCCCAATAGATTTTACATTGAAAACTGACACACGTTAGTAATTCCCTTAGATTAATAGCATATATTAACTATAGTTTATCTTAACATGTGTGTCAAAACCTTAAATAACCAAAATTTTGGGACAGAGAGAGTACTTTTTCCATAATCACCTTTCAATTATCGGGACTCATCATTTTCCACATTAATCATTGTCTCGAATTTTTAAATAATTAGGGGTATTTTTGTAAAAAATAATTAATACATTTAGTTATTTGTAAAGTGTTTTATAAATAGGAACACTTTTTTTTTTTCAAAAGAGTCTTATACATAGGAACGGAGACAGTATTGTTGATGTAATAAAGAAATAATTGACTAAACTTTCTCTTCATTTATTTTTTATGGAACTTGTTTTATTAGAATAAAAAAGAGTTATCAAAAAATTAAAATTAATTCAAGAATATTTTAGAAATGATAATATTAAATAAAGCAAAATTAGTTAGAATTAACATGTCTTTTATTTTTATTTTATTTTTTATATATATTTGAGTCGGAGTACTTGCCGGGCATGGTAAGATAAATTTTCAAATAAGAGAAAAAAGTAAATATCCAGAAAGAAACAAATTTGATTTATTATTATGAGTAGAAAAGACTGAGAAGGGGTCCCAAATGCAAGCATGGGTTTGCAGCAAGCTCCGGGTGCCAGAAATGGCAGGAGTCCTCCATGAGACTGTGAGAGCACGTGGGGGTGATTGGGGACATGACATTGTTTCATAGTGAAAAGCTAAACAACAGCAACAGTAGGGTATGGTGTTGCTGCAACCAACGACAATAGCTCCCAAACAAATAAAAGGAACAAAAGGTGAGGTGACATAGAGAGTGCAAGCTAATAGGATACTTTGATTGTTGGAGGACATAGCATGACGCCAAAATCACTCTGCAAGCCACCAGCAGAGTAACCCACACGGTATTATTATTGTACTTCAAAATTATATTCACCTCTTACCTTCTAATCTAGTGTTTTGGAAGGTTGGTATGCCACATAACATATTCGTTTATCGTCAACAATTACACTGTACGACCAACAATCACCTAATTATATCAGAAAAGGATAATAATGGGAAAAAGAGGAGTGCTAGCATATAGCAACATACTCTTTTAAGATTTTATTCCCAATACTTTCTTTATAATTAGATGAAATTCATGTGAGTCCCTTTAATTTGGTTGGACCCATTTCTAAAGTGACGAAATATACATAAATTTCACTCAATCCTGGAGTGAATGTTAGAAAAAGAGTACTAGAAAATATGTTGCTAACATTTTTATGAGAAAAATTGGAGGACTTCTAGTCTTCTACCCGCACCTCTTATTTTTTTTCAACATGCACCCTCTCCTCTTTTTTGCGTGCTTACAAATGAAATGCCTAAACTATTTTTCTTCCTTCCCTCCCCCAATCCCTTTCCATCTCCCTCCTCCCACACCCCCTACCTCCCTCCACGGATGCTGCCCTCACCCCCCATTCACCTCGCGACCCCCCTTTTTTGTTCTTTTGCGTTCAAGAGAGAGAGAAAATTTGTTTTTCGAAAACTAGTTTTTTGAAAAGCAAAAACATTGCCTTCTAGAAATTAGCTTTCGAAAGGCAAGTTTTTTTTTATCTTCCAAAAACTAATTTTTGTAAGGCAAAAAAAGAGAGGGAAAAAAAATACAATTTCGCTGTAGTCCAGGAGAGTGAAGGCCAGGGGTGAATGGAGTGGAGGGGAGGCTAGGGTAGGGGAGGGGGTCGAGGGTGTGGGACAGGGGAATGGGGAAGGGAAGGAGAGGGTTATTGTAGGGATTTTAAAAAAGGGAAAATGGGTGTGTGTGAAAAAAATGGGGGCGCGGGTAAAAGGCCCAAAAATTACCAACAATAATTAAAAAAAAACGTATCAACAATAAACATTTTTCTAAAATAAGTAAGTAAAAATGTATCAGTTAATAATTTAGAGTCCTTTGGTTTGAAATTATTTTATGAAAAATAGATTTTTTTTTAATAAAAATAACCACTTTAAGAATTTTCAACGTTTTGTTTACTTTTTGATAATAATTAGAATAAAAAAAACTCTGACATTTGATTATAATAAAAAGCTATTTAAAGTAATTTCAAAAAATAATCTGATTATAATAAATGTAATAGATGCGAGAGAATGTTAAAAAAAGATTTTTTATGATCGTAAATAAATACAACTTAGTTTTTGTTTTACATAAAAATCTTTAAAAAATAAGTATTTTTTTCTGATATTGAAAATCATTTATTTTAGTCTTGATGGCCCCATAATATAGAATATATCATAAGTTTAATTTATCTCAAGTACACATTTAGATAAATAATTTAATCAATCACTTATTCAAAAAATAATTATAAAGAACTTAGGAGTCCTCCATAAGTTATTATCTAACGCTATATATGAGTCCTTTAGCTTTAGCTTTTTTTTTTATCAACAATCATTTAAAAAAAACTTTTAAAAAAACACTCCAACAATACAACTAAGATGTCCATTTAATAATAACTTTCATTTTTACTAGATCATCGTAAGATAAAGATAAACTAATTTCGTACTTACTGGTTTTGGAAGTTGAAATTACCAAAAAAACTTGAAGCACTTTCTTTGGCATACTATGCATGGTAGCCTACCTACTAATTATTTTTTATTTGATTATCATGTGTTTAATGATGCTTTGTGTCATAGGTGTGGTGCAACAACTTACGAAAAGTTGCTTCTTACGCCGAGAAACTGCTACAAAGTTATGAGGCTTTGAGATATGTTGGGGTTTACACAGGCTGAGAACTTCCATATTGTTAGAAAAAGGACAGTTGTTCAATATTTTGTGAACTAGATGTCACATGATGAGATGCACTTGAGTCAGGGTACCAATTGACTGAGGATGCAGTGTTAGTGTTTGCAAGTAAAGCCTAAGGACGAGGTTGAGCAGGGGATGGTGAAGGTACAATAAGTGTTTACTACATAAATCACCTTCCTACCTCAACTCTTAATTTTGAGGTTCCCTACACCAAATTATCCAACAAACATCCAGATTATTATTTCTTAGAACATCCAGTTGTATACTATAAACGCAAGCTTCAATTCAGATCTCAAGAATGCATATCCTATCTTACTCAACGTCACATAAATGATACAAATGCCTAGCCCATGATGGTCGCCTCTATGTCTCAAATGATGTGTTGTTCAATGAGCACAGATTTCCCTATCCATAATTGTTTCAACCCAATCTCACCCTTACCTCTCAGTCTCGGCCTATTCTAGCTACTATTACACTCGATGTATGGAGAGATCTGATGGAGACCGGAAAGATGTGATTCCTGGCCTTCATGCTGGCTACGACGACAAGGGATCTCATGCAGTGGAGGTTGTGTTGGCCTAAAATGTGGAGCCTTCAGTGAATACGGGCAATGAGACACTCTCAAGGTAGTGTGCACTGGAGGACAGTTAGAAGGAGGTAGCTCTTCTCGAGGTGGTGAGTGATAACATCTAGACGGTCGCAAAAATGGTGGTTCTCATGGTATGGGTGGAGGTTCTGGCTCGACATGCATAAGTCTTGCCGCCAAAGAATTTTGTTGTGCCTCTAGGCAAGCAAGCCTTCGATTATGCTATTGAATCCAATCAGTTTGGCGTCGCATTGGGGCTTAGAGCTCAATGCCCAGTGGATCTATGCCACCTTGAGGCGGTGGCAGTTGGAGGTGCTTCTGTACAGGTTGAAAAACCAATTCAAGAGATTGGTCTTGAGTTAGAGGAGTCTCGTGATCGTCGCCTTGCTGGACAAGGATGTCGGGAGTCAGATTCTCATTCTGGCGTAAAGACGAGGCAGTTCTTCGTGTATTCACCATGATTGAAATTCAAGACTTCAAGTACAGAGAATTTCTTCAAGAAGTGAGAATTGGTGTTCCCATAGACAACACCATTCTTTGAGTACGAACCTTCTGAGATAAACTCAGGCAAGGATGGCAAATCACTGCGAGAGAGATTCATAGTGGAGGTGGTGGTACCTGTAGAGACTTCAACGATCAAGCAAGTGTTTGAGTAAAGAGAAAAAAAGTGCAACCTAGGAAAATGAGTGCATACTTGAAACTGGCCTTAGGTTCCTTATTTATATGTGTTTCCCAAAGGCTATAACTGAATCAGATGGTAGTGCTTACATGGCATAACCAATTTATGTTTCCTCTTTGAGCTCAGGGGGAGGCTTCTAAACGTAAGAAGATTCTGCAGTTCATGGGCGTAGGCCAAAAAGCGCTTATTGAGCTAGTAACCTGAATACCAGTCCAAAATACGACCTAGATAACAATATATTATTGTCATACAAATTTATGGGCATTATCTATACGTTTGGATACATTGACTAAACCTAATCTAAAAATAATTGAACCCTTCAGATTTTCTGCATACCACCGAAACTCAATTCTTCTATATAGCTGTCATGTGATTCATCAGTCATAGGCACGGAAAAATAATAAGAAACCTGCCATGTGATGTGAGGAAAAGAATGACGGAAAGTGCAAATATACTAGATGTGACAAATCTCCGGGAGACTAGAGCACATGTGGGAAAAGATAAGAGCCAAATCAGACCAATAAGTTGTGATGAAAAGCCTCAACAAGCACCCAAAAACACTATCAATTATTCAAGATTTGGCTTATCATTTCCCTTTTCAGCTGGTTGCACATTTTCCAGGTCAATGCTGAAACCAATATGTAGACAACCAGAATCTAAAGATCCCCACAACAATCTCCGAGTAATCATCACCTCCATGCTATTTAATAACCCCAAAACTGTAATACAAACAGTTAATTTCTTTCCCTTGTCTTAGGAAAAAAAAAAAATTAGTCAAGAAAACAAGAAACTGAATTTCAACTTCATAAACAGAAGAGGACATATACAAAAGAGTATAGATTACAGAAACCTGTCTAATCATCAAACATGACAGATCGTAAAATGAAAACAGAAAGTGCAATGAGATAAAACTGACCACGGGAGATGAATTAAAATGATTGACACTGTATCACATGAACTAGAGCATACGAATCCTTAACCTGTTAGAACCGTAAAAATTTTGATTTCCTACTAATCAGAACCATCTGGGAAACTGTCCAGCGCATCTTGTTTCCCACTGACATAGAACTCGACTACCGCCTTCATCCTTGCAAGTTTATCAGGATGGTAGTTAACATGTACAATCACCGGCTTCAACTTCTTAAGTTTAGCATCTTTTCTCACAGTCTTAAACAGAACCTTACTATTCATAAAAAGGTACATATCCATTGTTCTCTTGGCAGCGTGAAGTCCATCATAACCAGGATGTGAAGGGAAAAAGAGCTCTTCATTAAAAACCGCCTGATCCCATGCTTTCTGACCTTTAGAAAGCCGATCAGCAACACGATCCAAGAGCTCAATTGAAGGAAGAGTAGGCCTTATGTAAAAAAAGCCAGAGTTATAAACCCATATTCTCATGGTATGAGCATATCTAGCCCAACCCATTGAAGGTTCATCAAAGACATCATTAAACCCATAAGCAGTCCTATTATCATGACCATCAGACATTGACTCCACATCTGAATCCCTATAAAGATAATCAAAGGGGTTCTGCAAATACACAATATCAACATCTGAGAGAAGAACACTGTAACCCAGTTGCAGAAACTCTCTCAAAATGCGAAATTTCAACCCGGATACAGCATGGTTCCCACCCGACTTGGCAATCGAATCAACACCCTGATCCGGGTCTCTTCGATAAACCGGAACATCGTTCGACTTACAAAACTCTTCAATTCTGTCATCCAATGCAACAACCAAATAATTAGGAATGCCAACTTTCTTGACATTGGTTACCCAAAGATGCAACATCTCCAACACATTAGTGTTAGCCAGAACAACAACAAGCTCTTTATAAATAGCAACTTCTTCCAAGAGTTTTGCCAATCTAGTGTTCACTGATTCATCAGGAATAACAGGTGGATTTGTTCTGAGACCCTTAACAGTGCCAAAAGGACCAGCCTTGTGATTCTCACCAAACACAACAAACTGTTGATTTGCATGACGCTTTACTTGTTCCGCCAAACGCAGCCTTTCCATTAGACCTTTCACCTCCTTTTTCAGCTCGTAATTCTTCTCCTTTGCAGATTGAATGTCCGATTTCAACGCATTAACTTGTTCCGGCGATTCACAAGCAGACGACATCATCTAAAGAGTTTAATTTAATTTAAATAAACATCTATCTCAACAATATTTATTTATATATAAAGCAAAAAAAAAAATTTGAAATGAAAATGTAATAAGTACACAGCTTCAATCAACTACCTCAAGTTTTCTTTTTTCATAATTCTAAAGTTGAAAATTAAGTAGTAATTATTTAATTTGAACAAAATTAATGGAGCAAAGAGATAGGGATGTAAAAGAGGAAAGAAAACCTTGTGATTGAGAATGGGAGGAGATGAAGTGGAAGTGAAGAAGCCGTGTGGTAAGAAGAAGGCGAAGATGCAGCCGAGCAGAACGCCGATGAAGACAGCAACGGCGATCCGAGATGCGGTGACGGAATGGTTTTTGTCTCTGGTGAGCAACGCGTCTCTGCGACCCGCCATTGCTGTTTATCAGTGACGGATCAAATTTGATTGAAACCCTAAAAATGTAACACAACCAATGCTGCTGCTGCTGCCTACTGGGGTGGTTTAAGCTGTGAGTCGTCGTCAACTGGTTCGCTGGCAATGGTGGGAATAACAACACATTACACTTCTAAAGTTCTAACGACGACGCTCACTTCCCGATTTGGGTCAACGAGGAATGATCGTACTGTTGTATAATGATTTTTTATTAAACAAAAAATTGTAGCTTATAACAAAATTTATTGGAAATTGACGGTTATTTCTGTCTTAGTCTGCATTTTTTTTTTCCAATCAATACTCTCACGTCCGATCTAGAATATAAACAAAAATAATTACCTCACCCGTTTTAAAAAAATTAATTAATCTTATTTAATTTTTTTAAAATATAAAAAAACAGTTTTATTGTCTAAATTGTCCTTAACAATAAAAGGACAAATTTAAGGAAACTTGTTTCAGTGTAATAAAATGGGTTATTTGAAGAAAAAAAATATAATCTGAATTGATTGAAGAAAATTTTGGAAATAATACCATTAAATAGAGTAAAATTAGTTATATTTGCTTATATTTTAAACCATGAAACTTGGATTTTTTTTGTTGTTGCTTATATTCGATATTAAAGGATGTAATATTTAGCACACAAAAAAAGGGATATAATATTTATCGGTAAGGATACGATTCATATCCCACATTGACATAAGTTTGTAATCCGCTATCAATTTGGAGTTGAGATCCTCTCCATTTTTCAAAAGAAATGGAAGGTTCATTACTATAGTTTTAAATTTATAAATGCACATAAATGCCAAATATGTCACATATTTGAGAAATGTGCATATTTATTCACCTAAAACTATAGTAATGAAGAATATCTCTGCTCATCAATTTGAGGACCTCGTTAAGTAATATGTAAGTACTACCTCTGTCCCTTATTATGAGGCCCTTTTGGCCAATGCACACGAATTAAGGAAATGATTATTTATAATAAATTTGTCAACAATGTGTATTCTCTTTCCAAAATTACGCCACAATAAATTTTTCACTTAACTAAGACATTGTATTCTCTTTCCACTTAATTAGGGGTGTTCTTTGTAAAAAAATAATTAACGCACCTAAAAAGTTAGAAAAGGTCTTACATTAAAGAACGAATATAGTATCTTTTTGAGCGCTCATTAAGAAATGAAGCATTCTCGGATCTAGTGAGTCCACGAGATCCAACTCACCTAAATTTCATTCATAAAAAAAAAACATAAATTGAGATCGGAAGGGACAGACGATTTGATTTCACTATCCTTTGTTGTATAAAAATAATTTTATATTTGTCATTAATAATCTACTATATAGTATGTATCCTATATAAATAAATTTATAATTTTTCCCAATGGTTAACATATTAAATTTTGGTTTTGCTAACTTGTCAATTATCCTAGGCGCAGTGAAAAAATGAACCAATTACGTTTAAGTTTAAACTACTTGTGCCTCTTCATTATATTATATCAAATGTTCATCTCATATGTTATTAAGAAGAATATAATACTCCCTCTGGAATAAATTATAAGCACATGAAGCTAAATTTGGTCCATTGAATAACTAATGTATTTCATCTATAGACGAAATACATTGGTTATTCAATGGACCAAATTTAGCTTCATGTGCTTATAATTTATTCTGGAGGTAGTACTATGTACATGGTAAAAAAATTTAACAAACATCTAATTATGTTACCACATAGATATTTATAATAGATATTTTTAAAAAGGGAAATGCTTAATATCACAAAAATTAACATTACAAATTTGTAACCAACGACATGGCATCGATGTTATTGCAGTTTTTCTTTCCGATTTTTGAATTAATTCACAATCGCCGAAAAAATGGCAGGGCAACATCCATCTTAAGAGCACCTTAATGGTGAGCAACTGAATGAGTTGTTTAGGTAATTTTTTGTGGGCCCAAAATACTACATAGGATTTAAAGCAACTCATAAGCAACTCAATTAGTTTTTATTCCAATGGTTGTTACATATAACTAAGCAACCCATAATGGACCCCATATATTTATATTTTTTAATTGCACTTAATTGTGATTCAAATTTAAATATTAATTCTATTATTTTAATTAATATGCATAAAAATAGTAAATATTAAAAGATATAGAAAATTTATTTTAATTAATTTTTAGCATAATAAGTTTAAAACAATGAAAAATACATAATATTATATAATTAAAAATAATGAGAAATACATAACGATGAGAAGTACATATCATTACATTTTAATCGAGATACATAATATTACATAAAAACTAATGTTCATGTCTGAAACGCTTCCGAATATACTCCACCAAGTCTGCTTTAAGTTGACAATAGTTTTGTTTTTGATGAATATGTGCTCTCTTTTGAAATAATATTGTAAAATTGGGATCGAAACCGTTAGACTATTGAGATATTATTATCTGTGTATTTTAATTGATTCATTTATGTTTTCATCATCATCATCATCTTCTTCTTCTTCTTTTTCTTCTTCTTGTCTCTCAGTTATTTCTTTTTTTTCCTCTTCTTTTGGTTGGTTGTTGTAACAAAATTAATTTTTAATTGATAAGGTCTCGTCTCTTTTAGAGTGCACAGAGCTTAAATTAAAGCTCTCTGAGGTGCCAGCTAGATCACCTCCAACGGTGAGATCTTATCAGCAACGTTTCTTATAGTTAACGAGCATTTGGTTACCAAGTGATAAAAGTGCTCTTAGACCTTTCTGTATTCGTTATAAAAAAAAAAAGGAAATATTTGATGTATTTAATCATTCAAAACTAAATCAGATATCGTCCGATTTTATTAGAACTGAATGGTATTGATCCCATCCCTTAACGGCTAAATTGAAATTGAATAGGAAACAAATTCTTCCTTGGATTAAAAAAATATTAAAATAACAAATTCTTTCCCAAATTAATTGAAATGAAAATTACAAAGCGTGCAATAAAAGTCTGTAATGCCTAGTATAACTGGCAAAATATTTGCCGCTTAGACGCGGGTTCGAACCAGCTACGCCCTCTTTCAGTGCTCTTTGGAGTGCATAGTAGGTTGCTAGACCATCAGACCAAAAAAAGCGTGCAATAAAAAGTTATCTTTGCAGCAAAGCCATAAAATACAGGAAATTGAGACCTAAAGTGTCCTTCTTCCTTGTATCCACCTCTGAGTAATTGGTCGATACTTCGAAGGAAATAGATATATCTGTTATGAGGTAGAACTCAGAGTAGCCGGAGAAGAAGCGATGCGGTGAACTTCGTGGTGGTCGACGACAGCGTGGGGATGGTTGTACATGCAGGGACTCTGATGCCTAAGTCAGTTTAGGATCAGAAGTGATGTAACCAAATATGAGTGAAAATGTACCTGAGGCGTTTACATAGATCATTTATATAGTGCTCGGAAGCGGTTACCAAGATGTAACCGTTTTGCGTAAAATCCAGGTAGCCATTGGATCTCTGTCGGGCTCTAATGTGCTGGAAGGAGATCAGAACACCGTTGGATTTGCCACGCCTTCGTTTGTTTGGTGAGCGCCATAACGTTTTTTGGGTGGTATTGGTATATAACTTCTTATAACTACCACTATTTTATCTATTTTGTAGAGGGAAAAAAAAAAAACCACACCAGCAACACCTAACTAACCTTACTAAGTTTTTCCCAAAATAAAATGACAAATAACAAGTTACTACGCCATTAAAACTAACAAAAAAAACCTTCATCCTTGAAAGGAATGTATGAGATAAAAATTGATTAATATAATTAAAACAATGGTACCATGAATGATCTCAACCCAAAAGTCAGTAGACTCATCATTTCTCAAACTCAACATTTTATTTCATTCGAGTTTTTTAACTAGACAAAAAATTTTCACATTTTAGCAACTAGTCGGTTGAGAAACAAACCAAAGGAGAAAACGAACGATGGAGATATATCTCAACAAAATGCGACTGATAAATTTTTTTTCACTTGAGGTCATCACCGGAACAAAATGAGTGTATATATACAGAGGGCACAGCAAAATGAAACTACGCATCTCCAGAACCGGTAATATATGAAACTACAACTGTGGTATCATCAAGCTTGCCACCATAGTAACGGAATCCAGCATCTTGAGCAGCAGTTGAGAAAGGGGTCTGTCTGTCTTTATCTAGTGCGCGTTGCCGTGCCAATGCAGCTATCTTCTGAGCTGTCACCTGAGGGCTTAAGCCGGCTCTCATGGCATGAACCACCACCGCCGTAATCTCATTATTGTACAAGTTATCGAACAGCCCGTCCGTACCAGCAACTATGACATCTCCAGGAGCAACAGGAACTGTAAAAACCTGATACAAACAAAGCAACCCATCTAAGCATTCATTGTACCAAGGCAAAGTATATACACAAGAATAACATTAGTAGTGATAATACCTGGCCAGAACTAGGCAAATCGCCATTACTACCACTTTCCAACTGATAGGTGAAATTGAAATCATGTTGCTGCACTGGGGACCGGAATACGGTGCACCCGTCACGGATGACCATAAACCCACTGTCTCCCAAATTAATAGCATTAAGGCCCTACGAAAACAACACAAAAAATGAATAAATGTTGACAAAAAGAATGCAACATATTAGAGATCTCTTCATGAGGATTATGAAATAACATATAAAAACCAATCATAATACAGAATATTTGTGGCCTAGATAAGTCAACTATATCCCCAACAAATACAATATCAAGCACAGCAAAAACAAAGGTCAAGTCCCAGGACAAAGTTCAGAAAAGTATGGTACTTTTGGAGTTCAAAAGTACTCAACAGTCACCACCATCTTTGTTAAATTGAGCTTCATATCACTTAATCTTATGCTTTGAGAAGTCCAAGGCCAACAGATTTGTATTTCAGAAAATTAAAGGAAAACGTCCCTCACTTTATCCTACATGATTCAACACTTTTTTTCCCCCCTTCTGTAAGCTGGTTTTCATGCATCATTCAATTCAGTCAGTTAAAATTCATAAGGGCACAAGCTCCACAACATTCTAATATTACTGCCTTAACAAATTATCTTGTCCTTGACTTACTAAAAAATTGTGTAACTAGACAGTGAAGGTTATTTTGAAGGCCTACATATCACCGACTAGTTTTCAAGTTATATCATTCAGTCACAAACAAATTTACCACAAATAAATGCCCAAAAAGGAAGATAATCTGCAAGGGCAGAAAGCAATGGCCAAAAAGACCAGTGGATTATAAAAAAATGATAATCGAAATATCAAGAAAATAGTTGCAATAACTATGAAAGAAAAACATATTACTAATCTATCAGCATTCTGAAATGCTTAAAGCACTATAGTCTACTAGTCAGTGTGACAGAACTGAAGCTCTTGCAATACTCCAGATAAGATAGCATAAAGATGAAAGTAACCTGGTCAGTAAGTGCAATGATGCATGCTGTAGATGAACCCGCAGCTTTCGTACTTGAGTGTGCCTTTTCCAGCACCCTAGCCGGGTCAATTGAACCTTTGGGCTCCTCCCGAATAGCATCCACTGAATTGGACATGAGCTCCCGAGAGTAATATCCAGAATTAACACCAAGGTCTGCCCAGCCGCCAACACCGTCTGCCACCCCTATTGCTTGCTCCTCAGAACATATAAAATGAGCATCTTCTCCGCCAGTTTCTTCTTTCTCAGGATGAGGCAAGTAGCATGATGCTGATACTAACTTAAGGGTTTTCCCGGAAGGAGTTTTCCTGCAATCACCACATCCAATCATGTCATATTATTATCAACCATTAAGATTGCAAATTCAGAATATACTTAGTCACTATGTCTGTTGATCCAAAAGCCAATGCGACATACTACAGAGTCAATTTCTGAGAGTTTTTCCCTGTAGGACGGTATTACTACCAAAATCACTGGTTCAAAATAAGAAGAAAAGCAGAAAATCATAAAGGACAGACATTGATACAGACAGACACATCTGTGCACACACATACATAGATTGGGGGTGTATCTAGTGAGAGGGCCTTTTTCTGTGAGTGTGCACACAAACACATAAGGGGTGTATGTATCTAGTGGCAAGGGCATTTCAATGTGAGAGTGAGAGGCGTAAAACATGACCATACAACCATACAAGGATAGTCAAGATTATATGTTATTTAATTGCCACATGACTAAGTCACAAGACCACTTAAAAATGTCAAATGACTTTATGTTTTAATCACAATACTCATGGTCAGATCCGATAGTAAAATTTACTCCTCTCACTCTAGCAAAAATTGTCCTCTCACTTGATCCTCAGAGAGAGAAGGGGGGGGGAGAGAGAGAGAGAGAGAGAGAGAGAGATTTGAAAATTTAAGCAAAAAAAATATAATTGATAACATCATGTGTCAATATTTGATACTCTGCAAGCCCCTCCAAGAAATACAGAGCCTCATTTTTTGACATTTTCCAAAAAGCCCTTCCTAAATAAACTTGTCATAGTAGATCTAGCCATTTCAAGTGAAACGACAATAAAAAACAATGTCTAATCTTTAAATAGTTGTGTCCACTGAATCCGAGCCAAAAAAAATAACAATGATAATAATATATTGGACACATTTTGTCAGTGTGTCATATAACTTAAAAGTGTCCATGTCAGAAACCTTTGTCATGCAAACACAGTACCAATATGGTCTGTCCGTACTTTACTGCTTTACAAGTAGAAAACAACAATAACATGTATATTGGTTCAAAAGAAATTTGATTAGCACTTGACTGGCAAAGAACTACATAACCTATCAGAGTAACCAAACAAGAATGCATTACATGAAATTGTTCATTATAATAAATAGATGCAGATCAACATCCTACTAATCAGTAATCAATAATCAAGCTCTTAAAATCATTCATGTGTCATAGTACTTGGTAGCTAACAAAGACAAAACAATAAGGAAATTTATGCAACAAAACCAACCAATTAACCAACTATTTCAATCTGTAATTAGAAGCTTTTTAAGTAGGCATCAGTGAAATTCTTTTCTTTTTTCTAGCAAGTATATTATAGAAAGAACAACGCAATTTCTAATAAGTACTCAAATATTATAGGTTAAATATAGGTTAATAACACCAAGCTTTCATGTTATTAATATGAAAATCACTGGTTTAAAATGTAAAGGTTAATAAATTATGAAAGTCACCAAGCTTTCTTATTTTGAGGGAAACATAGAACATTCTATATTTTAGCCATATTTTTAAAACTAATGTGGTCATTTTTTTTCTTTATAAAAACATTAATAATTAATAATTTAATAATAAGAAACTAAAAAGAAGCCATTACATGAAAGGGAGACAACATACTGTTCAGATGAATCTGCAGAATTCGTTAGCCTCTCCTCGCGGGCAGATGTGTCAAAAGGCACATCATGAGCAGGGCCAACAGAGTAACATGATGTTGACGAACTATGGAAATCTCCAGACCCCAACTGCTTGTAATGGCAAGAACTGCGCCATCTCTTTGCAACATCACAAACAAAATAGCCAAAAATTGCACGGTTATCTGGCTGCTGATGGTTTTTCAAACTCATGCTCACTTTTCCACCATTCCCCAAACCAGAACTCAAACAGACATTACTGCTATTCTTTGTTGACGGCAAACCCCGATCACGCTTCAAAGTCAAGTTATCTAAAGAGCATTCACTAACCACAATCCCAGGTAAGCGAGCAGCCATTGTTTTAATCTGAAACTTGGCACCGGCTGAAAACTTATCCGATCCGGAAATGGCACAATCAATGTGGTATCCACAGACCTGAATCGAAGGCCCCGATACAGATGGAACCGAAAACGTTCGAGATAGCGTGTCAACTACAGACAATGTTCTTCTTTTGCCTACAAATTCAGGATTTGAAGCTAAGGCAATCCCTGTACGCACAATCGAGCACGGTTCCACACAAGATGATTTTGAATTATTCACAGAATGAAAAAGCTTAGAACCACCAAACCACAACTTCCCTTGTCCAATCAGAACTTCAGCAGAGTCCTGAATCCCACTTTCTTTCCCCACAATGGATCTCTGAATCGCAGTTCCGAACCTTGAAAAGTAATTGGATGGCATTTTACCGACACAGTAATTCAGATTCATCAAACACAACGAGACGGTTGCCGTTACCACCACCACAAGCTAAATACAATAATCTCATAACTCCAGACACATTAACGCTTAATTCACTCACAACAGAAGCACACAAATCTCTTCAACATCCTTCAATTAATCAGAGACCTGAGTAGTTATTAAGAAATTCGTGCTTGTACTTAAAATAAAATTGAAGAAAAGAAACTTTGACAAAAAAAAAGGAAGGGAAGAATCTTACAACTGGATGAAACTGGAGGAATAGAAAACCCTAACCCTAAAAGATTGGAACGTAACAACGAGAAGGTGTTGGTGATTAAATAAGGGTTAGGGTAAGTAAGGGTGAAGGTTGAAGGTGTTTGTTAGGTGAAAGGGAGAAAGAGAGAGAGAGGCACGAGTGGTTAGGGTCGATGTGTTCGGTTTTCCCTTTCTCTCTCTCTGGGCTCACTTTCCCGCTTCGGAGGAGCTTGCCACAGCCACAGCCACAGCCACAACGTTATAATGACCGGTGAGAAGTTGAGCATGTGCATTTACAATGTTTGACAATTTTTATTTTTTTTAAAGAGGATCTCGAAATTTCTGTGTACTATCGATATTTTGTTGGTTAGGACCATCCTAATTAGTCGATCGGAGTATCCTCACGACTTCGATTCTTTGAACCGGTTATGAGACTAATTTTCGGTTCGAGGGTCAGTCCATAGTTTAAGGCGCATTTCTCTTCCCAAAAAATATATTCGGTGGGAATCGAACCTTAGTTCTCTCCTACTCAACTCAGCGCTGATAAACCAACTGAGACACACTCACTTGGTGTGTACTATCGATATTATTATTACTAGCGGCAAGACGGGCACTACTGTGCCTGTCTTTCCGTATTTCTATTGCGCTACGATAAATACCTATAAAAAAATATATAGAAGTTTAAGTAAGAAGAAGAAGATGCAGTTTTTTTTTGCAGTTATTTTTCTTGTAAACTACTTAAAGATAAAATAGGAAGTAAATTAGTATACTAAAAAACAGTTATTGAAAGTAGTTCCCTTTATATAATGGTTTAAATTAAAAGTGGAAGTTATCATCTGATCATTGTGGTGTTTGTGGTGGTTATTCTAAAGGTTATTTATGTCAAAATAAAAGTCTACACCAAAAGGGGATATCCCCTTTATATATAGTTATAGATTATTATTATTATTATTATTATTATTATTAGCCAAAATTACTCTATATTCTTTTAATTTTATTTAAAGTTTCAAGTTAGCCATTTATTTTTTTATTTAATTTCGCATATTTTAAAACATTAATTTTGAGTCAAATTGTTGACCGATTTACAACGAGAAATACATGTGTGTCACAAATACTATTTGTTGTATCAATTGTGCCACAAATTAGAATCCAAAAAATTGTTGCAAAAAAGTAAAAAACAAGCCAATTAGGCCAACATTGTCAACATTTTAGAACATGTGGAACTAAACTGAAAGTAAAATTAACTTTAAAGGACTAACTTGACACAAAAAAGAACAAAAAGATGAAACTTCAAATTAAGATTAAGAACCTCTGGAGTAATTTAGGTTTATTATTATTATTATTATTATTATTATTATTACTAACGGTAACATGGACACAGTCTTTCTACATTTCTATTATGCTACGATGAATACATTCAAAAAATAATGAATAGAAGGTACTTCAAGCAAGAAGAAAAAAAAAAGATATAGTTTTTTTTTTGGGCAGTTATTTTTTTTAAACTGTTCAATGATAAAATAAGACAAAAAAAAACTGAAAGTCATTTTCTTATAATAGATTATTATGATGGACTTAAAATGCACTCGAGTCAAGTTGATATCAACCGACACATATTTTTGAAGGATTCTGTTTTTCCCCCTTTTAAATCTAGCTTTCAAAAACCTATTGGATAAAATCTTATGATCATAGAATTAAAGAGTGTATTTTTTTTTTTTTTTACTGGGAGGAGCTAAAGAAATTAGAGTTGCAAATTTTGTAAAATTCAGTAAACCACTTTTATTTCGTCAAAAACAAAAAAGTAAACCACTTTCATTTTTTCCCCCCCTTTGTTCTGCAATTCAGATTTTCTTTTGTTTACTGCTATCAAATGAGAGTTTTTCTTTTCTTTTTATTTTTTTTTATACGAAAAAGTTTAGATTGGGGAGACTCACCCCTATGTAGGGCCAGAGAAAACTACCAATTTGAGTCAGGATTTATGGTAGAATTTACGTATCCCCCACCAACGCAGTCATTTGAAATTGAACTCAAGTCGCAGCGTGTACAAGCGAAAGGCCCCAAGCTACGTTGGCTTTTCTTTTTATTGTTTCTTTCCTTTTTTTACATTCTAATAGCCTTTAATGTCCTTTTAGAAGAGTTGAAATTATTATGACTCTTGCTTCTATATTTCAAATTTTTTATGGACCGATGAAGCTTGCATGCTAGTTCATACTCTCATCAGGGAAATTAAAGTGAAAGCAGTGTTTAATTAATATACATTGTATTGGAATAGGAGAAAAATATATTGTAAAATTATTAGATAGAATAAAATGAAACATAAAATAAAATAATATACTTTGGTCTTATTAAAATGTGAAACTAAATAAAATAAATTCCTTCATTTGTAAATTTGCCCCCACAACTTCAAATTTTTGGATCCGTCACCGATGGACCTCAACGCGTAGCCATGGAGCGTGGGACTGAGAAGGAGGAGGAGGGGCACAAATCGGACCATGAGTTTTCATTTTCACCATTAAACATTTGAGCACCATTCAGACCACCAAAATGTGTATATCCACTAAAGAATTCATGTTCTTCATTTTCTTCTTTTGGAATGGTTTTATGTTTCCTAAGCAAATGCATGGGATTCATCAAAGAGTTTTTGTCATACATATCTATGTTAATTGGCCCCCACGTTCAAGCTTGTCTACTTACTATTTAGCGTTGTTCTGAGAATCGGACTGGACCAACCGGTTCAACTAGTCCAATCAGGAATCAGAACCATCTTTTTTATTTTATATATACTTGTATTTTATTAAAAAATTTGTAATAATATTATTTAATTATTTAATTTAATTATTTAACTACTATCGGTTTGACCACGATTTAACCACGGTTAGACCAATAAACTTTAAATCAGTACCCTCACCGTTCAGTAACGCGTCCGGTTTTCAAAACATTGTTATTTAGTGCAACACATTAGCAAAGGGGAGATATAAGTATATTTGGAACAATATACTATCTTTGATACCAACATGAACATAAGTTATGTACTAAAATTCTCAATGAAACAATAAAGGCTAAATTACAAAATTGGTCCTCTATGTTTATTTTAGGTTTCAATTTGGTCCTCTATGTTTTATTTGTTTCGTTTTGGTCCCTTACGTTTTAAAAGTTACAACAGGTTGGTCCTTTCCGTCACTAAAAGCCAATTGTCCGTAGCTAAAAGCCAAATAACATTTTGGAAAATGGACTTCTAGCTACGGACAATTAACTTTTAGTGATGGAAATGACCAAATTGAAAACTAAAATAAAACATAGAGGACCAAAACGAAACAAATAAAACGTAGAGGACCAAATTGAAACATAAAATAAACTTAGAGGACCAATTTTGTAATTTAGCCAACAATAAATAAGTTCATCAGAATAAGGGAATAAAGTTGTTCCTAAGAATACTAATTTATTTAATAGTAAAAAAAAAATACTAATTTAAGGCTTCAATTTTGTCTATATGTAATGAAAGCAATGCTACGAATTGGAATTCAATTAGGGTGTGATTGGTTCACGAGAGAAAATGTGAAGAGAGAGAATAAAAAGAGAGAAAAAGTTGAGAAATTGAGTAGATTTTGGGTATTGATTGGAATAAGTGAAAGAGAAGAGAAAAAGAGAAGAGAGAAGTGTTGGTTATTTTTTAAAAGACATTAATAGCCCTGACTAAAAATTTAGATATAAGAAGAAAATAAGAGTATAAATTGGAAAAAGTAACAAAACAGCGCGGCGTTTCCATTTTCTTCGCATGTCTGAGAAGAAATTTTTTTGGCGTGGGTCCCACTCATTTTTTTTTCTTTCTTCCCATTCTCTCACCATTCCAATCATGAGAAAATCAGATTTTCTCACCATTCTCTATCTCAGTGTTCTCTCTCTCTCTCTCTCGCTATTTTAACCCAAAACAATCAAAGGCTTAATCAAGCCCTCGATCAACATACATGCTAATATAAATAATAAATAAATGTGTCGTTTCGTATAGCAATAAATAAAAAGTGAAATAAAAGGAAATCATTTGCAAAAAGTGATTTTTCAAACAAAAAGAAAAGACTGTTCATTTTTTATTTTCTCTCGGTCATGGCAACACAGTGGTTTTTCGTAAGTGTTGGAGCAAGCTTTATCGTTTCTCTTCTGTGGAATGCACGTGTGGCGGACACGGAGGCTCCACCATCGGTGGAGGTTCTGAATGCTGAGGTGGTTGTGGAACAAGCAGAGCCTTAGTTGGTGGATGCTTTGCCGTCGACGGAGGTGGTTGTGGAGGACTCAGTGGAAACAGTGGTCTTGGCAGAGGTGGAGCCATTTGTGGTTTTGGCAGACACAGATGATTTGTCGTCGGCAGATGCTCCTCAGCCAGTTGAGGAAGATGCTCCTCAGTCTCCAATGGCGAAGCATCTGTGTCTGCCATAACCACCAATGGCTCCACCTCCGCCAAGACCACCGTTTCCGCCGAGTCCTCCACAACCACCTCTGCCGACGACAAAGCATCCACCAACTGAGGCTCTGCGTGCTTCACAACCACCTCAGCATCTAGAACCTCTACCGATAAAGAAGCATCCTTGTCCACCACAACTAGTCGGCGTCCTTCTCGGCCGACGGCGAAGCAATGTTGACAACCTAAGTATATGGAGTGCACATTGAAACCGATCAATAGCACCTAAGTAGGTTGCCGACACTGCTTTGCCGTCGGCAGAGGAGGACGCCGAGGTGGTTGTGGCGGACATGGAGGCTTCGCCGTCGGTGGAGGTTCTGAATGCTGAGGTGGTTGTGTAGCACGCAGAGCCTTGGTTGGTGGATACTCCGCCGACGTTGTGAATGACTCAGTGGAAACTGTGGTCTTGGCGGAGGTGAAGCCATTGGCGGTTGTGGCAAACACAGCTACTCCGCCATCGGCAGAGGTGCAGGCAGATGCCCCTCAGTTTTTATATCTCTTAATTTTTTTTGACGCAATTAATATCTCTTAAATGAAAAATGATTCTTATACAATTAAAAATGTAATGATTAAAATGTGAATGAGAACAATGTGATTTGTTTCAAATTTTTCTTTTTTAGAAAATTTCTTATATCTATAATTGAGATATTTATATTATCACAAACATAAACAATTAATTTTTCATCTTATTTATAAAGATAATATTTTCATTTACAAAATTATATCCATATATATATATATATTGAAAAATTAATTTTTTTAATCCACCATAACTAGAGCGGGTGAAAAATTATTGGTTGTTCAATATTCCAATAACTTTTCTTAATAATAATGAACATTATTAAATTGATTTAGGGTGGAGTATAGAAAACATGTTAGCATGTGTATCCGCTCATCTTTACGAACATTGGTCCATAAGACAGTAACATTATTCCAAACATCAGAGTCACACCAACAGTCATGTAGGCGTAAAACAAATAAAAGTAAGAACCTTTTTTTTTGGTAAGTATTAAAAGTAAGAACCTTTTAAAAATACTTTGAGTTGAGGCCTTTTAAACACTTAAAATATAGGAATAATAATCATAGGCCTTTTTAACACTTTGAATGAGGATATTTTGAGCTTTTGTTATCCACACCCATCATCTCTCTCACTACACCCATCAAATTTTTCAAATACCCAAAATACCGAAAATATATAACCATAAATATGTGATATTTGCGGGTTATATATTAGAAAACATATAACTCGTAAATATGATATTTAAGAGTTATAAATTTTTTAAAAACGAACCATAAATACGTGACTAAAAACCCGTAAATATGTAACTCAAAAATGGTAAATATGTGACTCAAACCGTAAATATTAAACAAATCATAAATATTAAACAAACCGTAAATATATGTAAATATTAACATCAAACCGGAAATATATATATCAAACCGTAAATATTTACGGGTTAGAAACACATATATATGGTTGACTATAAATAAAAAATCTCGGTCCTAGCTAGCTAGCTAGGTTCTTACTAGGGTGTTGGGAATTTATAAGTGGTGGAGTGCAAGAAATTATTTCCTGAATTTTCAGAAGCACTGGTAGTACCTGAGGTGGCAAGATGAAGATCAACGGTGCCACAAAAGCCACGTTTTGTGCCAGTTTTGGTATCGGGAAGGCCGAGGGGAGCTCAATCTCCTTCAAGTTACGGTCAACGAAGGAATGGATGCCACTTTGTGAGGACATTGTGCAAGTTTTAAACCTTTATATATAATTAAGGTTTGTTTAATAGATTGTTTAATATTTTCGGTTTGAGTCACATATTTATGATTTTTGAGTCACATATTTACTGGTTTTTAATCACGTATTTACGATTTGTTACTAAAAATTTTCTAACACGCAAATATCATATTTACGGTTATATATTGAGGTATCAGCTCAATGGTAGGAGCTTGACCTTATAACCCCAAGGGGCATGGTTAAATTCTCCTTGGGTACAGTTGTAACATGACTATTAGTACCACTGAAATAATAATATATCATCTTCCCCCACCCCTTTTAAAAAAAATACCGCAAATATGTGATATTTACGGTAATATATTTTGGGTATTTTGCGTATTTGAAAAAATTGAAGGGTGTAGTGAGAGAGATAATGGGTGTGGATAACAAAAGCCATGTTATAATTTGTAACTTTTTAGAATTTTATTACATTGAGTCTATATTGTGAGGCCCAAGCCCATAGTCCTAACCATAAACGCATCTCATATCTCTTGTTACTCACTCAATAGAGGATGTGCCGCCGCCACAACAATTGTTTTTTTTTTTTCCTCTCTACACTTCTTCGTCTTCTTCTCTACACTTCTTTGTCACTTCTCAACCTTTTTTTTTTTCTTTCTTCTTCATCTTCGTTTCCTTTTTTCTTTATTACGTGTATGGGTTTTCTTTGTTTTTTTATTACTGATCTGTTATGAATCTGAGTTCACTGGTGACTGAATCTGTAAATCCGACGGTAAGTTCAGAAACATGGTCAAATCCGGTCCAAGTCGCTGCAAACGTTTAACTTGCATCTTTTTTTTTTCTCTTTCCAAAAAAAAAGAAATGAAAGAATATTGGACTTCGGTGGCATCAGTTCTGGCCTCTGGGACTGGAAGTGTTTGCTCTCCACCAAACCATCCTCCAAAAAGCGTTCCCACCAGAACTCTGGTTCGCTTTTTAACCGGATATTCCACTGCTACTCAACTTACTATTACTTCAACATAACGGAGATTGACGAAGTTAACACCAACGAGCTCTACAACGCGATACAGCTCTACCTGAGCTCCTCCGTTTCCATCCATCACCGGCAACCGGCTCAGCCTTACATGCACTGTTAACTCGGTGCCTTCACGTTCAGATTGGTAAACAATGACAGCATCGTGGACGCTTTCAACGGCGTGAATGTGCTGTGGGAACACGTGGTGACTCCAAGAAATTCACAAACATTTTAGTGGCATTCACTACTCGATGAGAAACGTCGGTTTGAACTCTTTCACAGAGGTTGCGGGCCGGTGGACGCCGAGGTGGTGACCGATGTCCAGGCGGATGTTCTGACACACATTTATTCGCATAGGTGGCGGCCACCAAGGAGTTTGCGTCAACTACCCTTGCTAAACCACCACGTTCACCCCCTCTGCGATGGAGTTTGCGTCAACTACCCTTTCAGGAAAGAAGAAACTGGCGGAGTAAATGCTCGTTTTATATGTTCTTAGGAACAAGCAATAGGGGTGACAAACAGTGTTGGCGGCTGGGCAGACCTTGGTGTTATTTTTTGTAAGTGTTGGAGCAAGCTTTGTCGTTTCTCTTTTCTTATGTGAAACGCACGTTGAAACCGATCGATGCCGCCTAATTAGGTTGTCGACACTGCTTCTCCATCGGCAGAGGAGGACGCCGAGGTGGTTGTGGCGGACATGGAGGCTCCGCCTCCAGCAGAGGTTCTGAATGCTAAGGTGGTTGTGTAGCACGCAAAGCCTCTGTTGGTGGATGTTTCGCCGTCAGCGGAGGTGTGGTTGTGGATGTTGAACCTCAAGTCCCACATCGGTGGGATTTTATTTGTTTGGCCCCTTTGTAGTGTATAAAAGGAGGCCAATGTGTGATGTTTAAATCATCTCAAACATTTCTCTTCTTCCTCTTTTATTATTTCTTATACTCAACAAGAGTATTGTGAGGTATTTTGTGAGAGGTATTCTTGTAATATTTTCCCACATAGTGAAATTCTTCCGTCTTGCCTGTGGTTTTTCCCTTATTTGTTGAGGTTTTCCACGTAAATTTTGTGTGTTCATTTCCTTATTTTCTCGTCTCTTATTTTAGTTGTGTGACACCATTCCGATACTGCAGTGCACTGCGGTGGTATCGAGCTCAAGGTTGGTGATACTATTCCATTGCGTCACTTTAGGAAGGTGTTGGTTCTTAGTATGCTCTGTGGTTGCGGCATTATGCGATCTGCCACATCGGAAAAGAATTGTTTCTGGAAATAGTGTGGTAGTGTAAAAGTGCATGTCTAGTAAAGTTACGGCTAAGGAAAGACAAGGTTTTTAAATGCGGCTTAGCGACACCTCTCTTTCTGGGAACTTACTTGGTGCACTCTTTACGAGCTACAGATCACTTTCTCGGTATATAGTACTATTCACCACAGTTACTATTCACACGTGTGGTTGTATACTTTACAGTAATTGTTAACATATCTTGGATTTGTTACGGTATACGGGATACATGCAATACATTCACATTATCTTGTGCTATTCTCGGTGAAATAGTGTAATCCGGTTCGGTTAGTGTACAACCATGGCGACAAAATTTGAGATAGAGAAGTTCAATGGGAGTAATTTCTCCTATGGAAATTGAAGGTAGCGGCGATTCGAGGAAGGATAATTGCTTTGAAGCAATTGAAGGTAGACCCACGATATGGTGATCAAAAGTGGAAAGAGAAGGATGACAATCTTTGTTGCCAATTTGCACCTAGCAATGGCGGATTGATTTTGTCAAGTGTTGCGAGAAAAAAAGCGCAAGGGAGATTTGGGATGTACTTAATAAATTGTACGAGGTTAAGTCACTTCACACAAGAATATTCTTGAAGAGGAAACTCTACACTCTTCGAATGAGTGAATCCACATTAATGACGGATCACATTAACACCCTGAACACGCTATTGGCTCAGCTCACAGCATCTGATTTCAAAATAGCAGAAAATGAACGTGCAGAACTTTTACTTCAGAGTTTACCAGATTCGTATGATCAACTCATCATCAACATTACAAACAACAATGTTGCTGACACTCTTCACTTTGATGATGTTGCCGGTGCAATCCTTGAAGAAGAATCCAGGCGCAAGAATAAGGAGGAAAGGTCAGAAAGTTTGAAGCAAGCAGAAGCTTTAACGATGACGAGAGGCAGATCAACAGAACGTGGCCCCAGTGGGAGCCAAGATCGTGATAGATCAAAATCTCGAAGAAGAAAGAATCTCAAATGCTACAACTGTGGCATGAGAGGACACTTGAAGAAGGAGTGTTGGAACAAGAAAAATGGAGAGAAGACCTAGAAGCATCAACCTCGCAAGGTTGTGTTGCAAGTACCTCAGATGATGAAGAAATCCTGTATAGCGGAGCAACAAGTTCTAAAGGTGGAAGGAAGCTCAATGATGTTTGGATAGTGGATTCAGGTGCGACATGGCACATGACTTCACACCGAGATTGGTTTTGTACTTATGAGCCTGTCTCGATAGGATCCGTGTTTATGGGAAATGATCACGCCTTAGAAATTGTTGGAATCAGTCTTTGTCGAATAAAGATGCAAGATGGTGCATTAAGTAAGATAGAAGGGGTATGGCATGGGAATGGCTTGAAAAGGAATCTATTGTCCACTGGGCAATTGGATGACCTCGGGTGCAAGATCCATATTGAAGGTGGAATCTTGAAAGTAGTGAAGGGCAATCTTGTGGTGATGAAAGCGAGAAAGATCACAAGCAATCTATACATGCTTTTGGGAGATACGTTACAAGAGGCGGATGCATCAGTTGCATCAGCGAGCCATGAAGAATCAACGATGATGTGGCATCGCAGGCTAGGCCATATGTCAGAGCGTGGCTTAAAAGTCCTTGCAGAACGCAGTCTCTTACCCGGGCTCAAGACGATAACTTTACCTTTCTGTGAGTACTGTGTGACAAGTAAGCAGCATAGATTGAAATTTGCAAAAGTAACTACCAGAAGCAAACACATACTAGACTTGATACATTCTGATGTATGGAAGTCGCCGGAAACATCCATGGGGGGAGCAAAGTATTTTGAATTATTCATTGATGACTACTCCAGGAGATTGTGGCGTGCCGATCAAAAAGAAGTCGGATGTGTTTCCGGTATTCAAGGAGTTCAAAGCACAAGTAGAGCTTGGCGGGAAGAAAATCAAGTGTTTGAGGGCAGACAATGGAGGAGAATATGTAGATGGTAACTTTCTATCATTCTGCAAGCAAGAGGTATTACGAGACAATTCAACATTGCACATACACCTCAGCAGAATGGTGTAGCGAATCGGATGAACAGGACTCTCCTAGAAAGAACAAGAGCTATCTTTGAAACGGCGAGATTAGCCAAATCTTTTTGGCGAAGCGATCAAAGCGCACATTACGTGATAAATCGATCGCCATCAACAGCGATTGGTTTGAAATCACCAATGGAGATGTGGAAAGGAAAGCGGTAGATTATTCTTCTTTACATGTGTTCGGATGTCCTGCGTGACGTAATGTACAACTCCCAAGAAAGAACAAAGGTGGATCCAAAATCCAGAAAATGTATATTCTTGGGTTATGCTGACAATGTCAAGGGGTATCGCTTGTGGGACCCCACTGCCCGCAAGCTTGTTGTTAGCAGAGATGTAGTCTTTGCAGAAAATGAATTACAAAGTAAGCAGAAAAATGACAAAGACTTCTAAAGAGATCGCTATACTACGGTTGGAGACAAAGACTAAAGAAGATGATTCTTCTGAAGCAGAACCAGAAAACATAGAACAAGAACCAGATGAGGTCAATGATGAAGAAGTTCAACGATCAACGCGTCAGATAACGGCACCATCATGGCACTCAGACTATGTTATGGCACGCCATGATGCATACGTCTTTGGCCAGAAGAAGGTGAACCATCGCCTCTTCAAGAAGCGTTGAGCAGTTCAGATGCTTCTCAATGGATGACAACAATGCAGAAGAAATGGAAGCCCTACATAGAAATAAGACTTGGGAACTTGTTGAACTTCCAAAGGGTCGGAAAGCCATCGGGAACAAATGGGTGTTCAAAATTAAACGAGGCGGCAATGATCAAGTGGAACAGTATCGTGCCAAACTTGTAGTCAAAGGTTATGCTCAGAAAGAAGGGATAGACTTTGACGAGATATTTTCTCCAGTTGTCAGACTTACTACTATTAGGGTAATGTTGGCAATGTGTGCTGTATTTGATTTACATCTTGAACAGTTGGATGTAAAGACTGCTTTTCTTCATGGAGAACTTGAAGAAGAAATTTATATGCTCCAACCAGAAGGCTTTAAAGAACAAGGAAAAGAAAAATTGGTTTGTAGGTTGACCAAATCTCTGTACGGTCTAAAGCAGGCGCCCGGATGTTGGTACAAGAGATTTGATTCCTTCATAATTAGCCTTGGTTACAACAGACTGAGTTCAGACCATTGTACATACTACAAGAGGTTTGATGATAATGATTTCATCATTTTACTGTTGTATGTGGATGACATGTTGGTGGTAGGCCCCAACAAAGATCGAATCCAGGAATTAAAGGCACAGTTGGCTAGGGAGTTTGATATGAAGGACTTGGGACCCGCAAACAAGATTTTAGGGATGCAAATTCACCGAGACAGAAATGATAGGAAGATTTGGCTTTCTCAAAAGAATTATCTAAGGAAAGTCTTGCGGCGCTTCAACATGCAAGATTGTAAGCCAATTTCTACCCCGCTTCCTGTCAATTTTAAATTATCCTCGTGTATGAGTCCTAGCAATGAAGCGGAGAGGATGGAAATGTCTCGAAATCTGTATGCATCAGCGGTGGGAAGCCTTATGTATGCCATGATATGTACAAGACCGGACATTGCACAAGCGATGGGAGGCGGTTTGTCGGTTTATGGCAAATCCAGGTAGAAGCATTGGAATCTTGTTAAGAGGATCCTTAGATATATCAAAGGAACCTCGGATGTTGCATTATGTTACGGAGGATCGTAATTCATTGTCGGGGTTATGTTGATTGATTTTGCGGTGATCTTGATAAAAGGAAATCCACTTCTGGGTATGTATTCACAATTGTAGGGAGCGGTGAAATTTGGTTATCTAAGTTACATACTGTTGTAGCTTTGTCTACTACAGAGGTTGAGTACATGGCAGCTACCCAGGCTTGCAAGGAAGCTATCTGGATTAAAGGTTTAATGGAGGAACTCGGGCACAAGCAACAGATGATTACTGTGTATTGTGACAGTCAGAGTGCCTTGCACATTGAAAGGAATCCAGCTTTTCATTCCAGGACAAAACATATAGATACCCAGTATCACTTTGTTCGTGAAGTGGTAGAGAAAGGAACTGTGGATATGCAAAAGATTCACACCAAAGATAACCTAGCAGATGTGATGACGAAGCCGATCAATGCTGACAAGTTTATTTGGTATCGATCCTCCTATGGCCTATCAGAAACGTAAGCGACATGGAATGGCAAGGCAGAAAGAGTGGTGTGAAGATATGATTGACTCAATCAAAATCTTCAAGTGGGAGAATTGTTGAACCTCAAGTCCCACATCGGTGGGATTTTATTTGTTTGGCCCCTTTGTAGTGTATAAAAGGAGGCCAAGGTGTGATGTTTAAATCATCCCAAACATTTCTCTTCTTCCTCTTTTATTATTTCTTATACTCAACAAGAGTATTGTGAGGTATTTTGTGAGAGGTATTCTTGTAATATTTTCCCACATAGTGAAATTCTTCTGGTCTTGCCCCGTGGTTTTTCCCTTATTTGTTGAGGGTTTTCCACGTAAATTTTGTGTGTTCATTTCCTTATTTTCTCGTCTCTTATTTTAGTTGTGTGACACCATTCCGATACTCTGGTACCTAACAGTGAAGGACTTGGTTGAAACAGTGGTCTTGGCAGAGGAGGAGCCATTGGTGGTTGTGGCGGACACATAAGCTCTGCTATCGGTGGAGGTGGAGGCAGATGCTCCTCAGTTTTAATATCCCTTACTTTTTCTGATGCAATTAATATCTCCTCTCTTAAATGAAAACGGATTCTTATAAAATTAAGAATGTAATGATTAAAATGTGTATGAGAACAATGTGATTTGTTCCAAATTTTTATTTTTTAGAAGATTTCTTATATCTATAATTGAGATATTTATATTATCACAAACATAAACCAGTATCTTAATTTTTCATCTTATTTATAAAGATAATATTTTTCAATTAAAAATGTTTTATTATATATATATATATATATATATATATATATATATTTTAATCCACCATAATTAGAGCGGGTGAAAAATTAGTAATTGTTCAATTCCAATAAATTTTCTTAATAATAATGAACATTATTAAACTGATTTAGGGTGGAGCATAGAAAACATGTTAGCGTGTGTATCTGCTCATCTGTACGCGCTTTTGGGATTCAACATTGGTCCATAAGACAGTAACATTATTTCAAACATCAGGGTCGACCCACCAGTCATGTAGGCCTATAACAAGTAAAAGTAAGAACCTTTTAAAAATATTTTGAGTTGAGACCTTTTAAACACTTAAAATATAGGAATAATAATCATGAACCTTTTTAACACGTTGAATGAGGCCATTTTAGGCTTTTTCTTATCCACACCCATCATCTCTCTCACTACTACTATCAATTTTTTCAAATACCCAAAATATATAACATTAAATATGTGATATTTTCGGGTTATATATTAAAAAACATATAACCGTAAATATCACTTACGAGTTAGAATTTTTTTAATAACAAAGCGTAAATATGTGACCAAAAATCCATAAATATGTGACTCAAAAATTGTAAATATGTGACTCGAATCATAAATATTAAACAATCTATCAACATTGGTCCATATGACAGTAACATTATTTCAAACATCAGGGTCGACCCACCAGTCATGTAGGCCTATAACAAGTAAAAGTAAGAACCTTTTAAAAATATTTTGAGTTGAGACCTTTTAAACACTTAAAATATAGGAATAATAATCATGGACCTTTTTAACACATTGGATGAGGCCATTTTAGGCTTTTTTTTATCCACACCCATCATCTCTCTCACTACACCTATCAATTTTTTCAAATACCCAAAATATATAACATTAAATATGTGATATTTTCGGGTTATATATTAAAAAACATATAACCGTAAATATCACATACGAGTTAGAATTTTTTTAATAACAAACCGTAAATATGTGACAAAAAATCCATAAATATGTGACTCAAAAATCGTAAATATGTGACTCGAATCATAAATATTAAACAATCTATCAACATTGGTCCATAAGACAGTAACATTATTTCAAACATCAGGGTCGACCCACCAGTCATGTAGGCCTATAACAAGTAAAAGTAAGAACCTTTTAAAAATATTTTGAGTTGAGACCTTTTAAACACTTAAAATATAGGAATAATAATCATGGACCTGTTTAACACGTTGGTTGAGGCCATTTTAGGCTTTTTTTTATCCACACCCATCATCTCTCTCACTACACCTATCAATTTTTTCAAATACCCAAAATATATAACATTAAATATGTGATATTTTCGGGTAATATATTAAAAAACATATAACCGTAAATATCACATACGAGTTAGAATTTTTTTAATAACAAACCGTAAATATGTGACAAAAAATCCATAAATATATGACTCAAAAATCGTAAATATGTGACTCGAATCATAAATATTAAACAATCTATTAAACAAACCGTAAATACCGTAAATATATGTAAATATTAACATCAAACCATAAATAAATATATATATATATATCAAATCGTAAATACGTCACAAAAAACCGTAAATACGTGACAAAAAACTCGTACATATGTGACTCAAAAATCGTAAATATGTGACTCAAACCGTAAATACATGTAAATATTAACATCAATATCGTAAATATTTATGGGTAAGAAACACATATTTACGGTTGACTATAAATAAAAAATCTCGGTCCTAGCTAGCTAGCTAGGTTCTTACTTAGGTGTTGGGAATTTATAAGTGGTGGAGCACAAGAAATTATTTCCTGATTTTTCAGAAGCACTGATAGTACTTAAGGTGGCAAGATGAAGATCAACTATGCCCGAGGGGAGCTTAGTCTCCTTCAAGTTACAGTCAACGGAGGAATGGATGCCACTTTGTGAGGACATTGTGCAAGTTTTAAACCTTGATATATATTTACGGTTTGATATATATATATATATATATATATATATATATATATATATATATATATATATATATAGGTTTGATGTTAATATTTACATATATTTAGGTTTTCTTAATAGACTGTCTAATATTTACGGTTTGAGTCACGTATTTACGATTTTCGAATCACATATTTACGGGTTTTTAGTGACGTATTTACGGTTTGTTATTAAAAAATTTCTAACCCATAAATATCATATTTATGGTTATATATTTATAAAATACTGTGAATATGAGATATTTACGGTTATATATTTTCTAATATATAACTCGTAAATATCACAAATTTACGGTTATATATTTTGGGTATTTTGCGTCTTTCAAAAAATTGATGGGTGTAGTGGGGTGTGGATAGCAAAAGCCTTATTATAATTTGTAATGATTTTAGCAATTTTTCATGTTAGTCACCAAGCTTTTCATTACATACCAACTTGTATTGTTGAACTTCTTTTGAATGAAATGAAATAAGTTTGTTTATGTAAAAAAAAAAAAACGATTTTAGCAATTTTATTACATTGAATCTAACATGTGAGGCCCAAGCCCATAGTCCCAACCCTAAATGCATCTCATATCTCTTATGTTACTCACTCAACAGAGGATGCACCGCAGCAACAGTTGTTTTTTTTTACCCCTCTTTACACTTCTTCTTCTCTACACATCTTCGTCACTCCTCAACCTTCTTTCTTTTTTCTTTCTTCTTCATCTTCGATTCCTTTTTTTTCTTTATTACATATATGGGTCTTCTTCGATTTTTTATTGCTGAATTAGTTTTGAATCTGAGTTCGGCGGTGACAGAATCTGTAAATCTGATGGTAAGTTCAGAAACACGGTTAAATCTGGTCCGAGTCTCTGCAAACATTTAACTTGCATCTCTTTTTTTCTCCTTCCACAAGAGAGAAAAAAAAAGGAATGAAAGAATATTGGACTTTAGTGACATCAGTTTTGGGACTGGGGGTGTTTGCTTTCTGCCAAACCGTCCTCTAAAAAGCGTTCCCACCAGAACTCCGCTTCGCTTTTCAATCAAATCTTCCATTGCTTCTCAACTTACCGTTACTTCGACATAACAGAGATCGGCGGCGTTAACACCAACGAGCTCTACAACACGATAATTAGAGCAGGTGAAAAATTATTAGATGTTAAATATTCCAATAACTTTTCTTAATAATAATGGACATTATTAAACAGATTTAGGGTGGAGTATGGAAAACATGTTAGCGTGTGTATCCGCTCATCCGTACGCGCTTCAGGGATTCAACATTAGTCCATAAGACAACAACATTATTCCAAACATCAGGGTCAGCCCAATAGTCACGTAGGCCGAAAACAAGTAAAAGTAAGAACATTTTAAAAATACCCTTTTAGACACTTACAATATAGGAATAATAATCATGGGCCTTTTAACAGTTTGGACGAGGCCATTCTAAGCTTCTGTTATCCACATCCATTATCTCTCTCACTACACCCATCAATTTTTTCAAATACCCAAAATATATATATATATATATATCCGTAAATATGTGATAGTAACTATGTGATATTTACGGGTTATATATTAGAAAAAATATAACCATAAATATCGTAAATATCATATATTTATGGTATTTTCAAAATATATAACCACAAATATTGTAAATATCATAAGACAGTAACTTTATTCCAAACATCAGGGTCAGCCCAACAGTCATGGAGGCCTAAAACAAGTAAAAGTAAGAACCTATTAAAAATACTTTGAGTTGAAGCCTTTTAAACACTTAAAATATAGGAATGATAATCATAGGCCTTTTTAACACTTTGGATGAGGCCAGTTTAGGCTTTTTTTCAATCCACACCCATCATCTCTCTCACTACACCCATCAAATTTTTCAAATACCCCAAATACCCAAAATATATAATCGTAAATATGTGATATTTATGAGTTATATACTAGAAAACATATAACCATAAATTTCACATATTTACGATATTTTCCAAATATATAAACGTAAATATGTCATATTTACGGATTAGAAATTTTTTAATAACAAACCGTAAATACGTGACTAAAAACCCGTAAATATGTGACTAAAACCATAAATATAAATCAAATTATTAATCAAGCCGTAAATATGTGTAAATATTAACATCAAACCGTAAATATTTACAAAGTGGCATCCATTCCTCCGTTGACTGTAACTTGAAGGAGACTGAGCTCGCCCTCGGCCTTCCCAGTACCAAAACCGGCATGAAACGTGGCTTCTTCGACATTGTTGATCTTCATCTTGCCACCTCGAGTGCTACCAGTGCTTCTGAAAATTCAGGAAATAACTTCTTGCGCTCCACCACTTATAAATTCCCAACACCCAAGTAAGAACCCGGCTAGCTAGTTAGGACCGAGATTGTTTATTTACAGTCAACCGTAAATATGTGTTTTTAACCCATATATATATATATATATATATATATATATGTATGTATGTATGTATGTATATGTATGTATGTATATGTACGGTTTGATGTTAATATTAACATGTATTTACGGTTTGAGTCACATATTTACGATTTTTGAGTCACATATGTACGGGTTTTTTGTCACGTATTTACGGTTTGTTATTAAAAATCTTCTAACCAGTAAATATGACATATTTGCAGTTATATATTTGGGAAATACCGTAAATATATGATATTTACGATATTTGCGGTTATATCTTTTCTAATATATAACCCGTAAATATCACATATTTACTATCACATATTTACGGTTATATATTTTGGGTATTTGATAAAATTGATGAGTGTAGTGAGACTGTGAGAGAGACCATGGGTGTGGATAACAAAAGCCCCATTTCAATACTTAAAATATAAGTTTTTTTTTGTGAGCCTAAAGCAATGGCTTAGGTAGCCTTATATGCTTGGGCCGGCCCTGCCAAACATTGATAATCACTTTCATAATCTTCTAAAGATGATTTGCATGCCATATGGAGGTAATAAGCTGATCACCCACATCGGTCCATGAGTGTATGTTGGTGAAACAACCAAAGAATATCTCTGCAAGACCATGGCAAGAACATTCTTCATTTCAATCAAAGCTAAATTTTGACCCACACAATAATCGGGGCCTAATCCAAATGGGGAATGAAGATGAATGCTTTCGGGGCTCAGTAAATCTCATAGGATTGAATTCAAGAGCATCTTCACCCCATAGTTTAGTATCATGATGAACTGCAGTGATAAGCATATATAATTGTATACCAGTAGGATTATCAGTGTTCCCAACTTTAGCTCGTTTACTTGCTTGTCTCACCAATACCCCTGTTATAGGGTAAAGTCTAAGTGTTTCTTGAAGTATCAAGCTCGCCTAATAAGAAAAATGAGATCCGGTATTAATACTTTTTAGTGATTGAGAGTGGTGTTTTAATAAAGATTTTTAACAAATATATACTGTTTTTTCTTTTACGGAAATAATTAAAATCATTGCATTTCTAATTCATTGGAGTCACCAATACAAATAGATATCGTCTCAAAATCATGGGGACTAGCCCATCGCGTGGTCTCTCTAGCTAGCTTATGAGCTACCACATTTGCTTGTCTCATAATAAACTTTACCTTAAAGTTTGGGTGCACAAATAAAATATTTCTACTATTCTTAATAAAAGCACCAAATTCAGAATTATCAAGTCTATTAGCAAGGATACTATTCACTACAAGTTGGGAGTCAAGTTGAAAAATAACACGAGACAACCAAACTCTCGCACCCATTGAAGGGCCCTTTGGAATCTCCACACTTCTCCTTCCTTAACATCTAACTTATGTGCCTGCCACTCCTTCCTTGCTAGAAGAAAATCACCCGCCTCTCCTCTTAAGGACATACCTGTACCTGCAGCCGAACTATTATTAGGGAAGGCCACGTCGACATTAATAGCCAGATAAACTGCTAGCAGTATTACCCATTTCTCATCCGGTGCGGATATTGCTCTCGGAGGCCCCTGTGACGAACAAGTCTTAGCTTACTTCCACTCCTCCTAAGTCACTCGTGCTCTGGTAGACAGCAAGCACAGGAAAGCATTTCTGCACGACCACAAGCTCCAGATAACCATCACAAAATTAATAAATTGGGGCATAGTGAGGCATGGGTGAAGATCAAAAAACAAATCCTTATAGTTTAACACCCTCCACAAGCAATATGAAATCTAAGGCCAAATACCCTCTTTCTCCCAACAAGCTCTACTAAATGAACACGAAAGACATGCAAAACAGATTGCATACCCATCTGGCAACGGAGACATTGGGATGGGCATTGCACTCCTTTATCAAGAAGCCTATCTCTTGTTGGAAGCACATTTCTACAATGCCTCCACAATGAACTCAAGCTTCGAGATCAGACTCCAGGCCTGTTTGCCAAGCATGGCTAGGTTGAAGGCCTCCAACTGACGAAAGCCAAGCCCCCATTAGCTTTACTCACTGTTAAGCGCTCCCAAGACATCCACCAAATACCTCCCCTAGCGTTGCTATTTGTACCCTAGCAGTAAGAGTTCATCGTCTTCTCTGTCTCATCATATAAAGAGGACTGTAAAAGATAGATTCTCATGACATCACATGGGATAGACTGCTGTTAACACACATATTTGTCTAAATTATTTGGGTATTTGGAGTATAAAATATTTTGATTTTGTTCCTTATTAGATAAAATATGCTCAATATTTCCTCATTTATGCAGAAAAGTAAAAAAGGCAACATGGGAAGTAAAAGATTGAATTTTGGGAAGATTCTGGCAAGTTTTGGAGATTTTTGGCGTTTCTGGACAAGCGGTACAGCCTGACATATATTCAGTACGGACATACCAATTCAAGCACAGTAGTAGGGGCGTACCTCATGGTCAGTATAGCCTGACACCGAAGAAAAAGTCCAGTACGGCCACACCAAAGGTCAGTATGGCCGTACCCATAGCAGTCAAGCCGCACTCAGTGCAACAGTACGAGCCAACGCCAAAGTCAAAATCCAGTACGGCCGGTACGACTGTACCCAAACCCAAAACGCACAGATTTGAAGCCAATTGACCTAGTGCGCCTCAAAGCCTATAAATAGGCAATCTTAACTCTCTTTCAAAGGGAGCTGGAGGCTGAGGGTCTTTTGACCATTTTAGATCTTGCCTCTTGCCTCTTGTCTCTTGTCTTTCTTTTCTTTTATGATTTCTTGTTTAGATTGGTGTTATTCTATTATGTTGAGAAACATTAGTTAACTCAATCACTAGGGGTGATGAGGGATCTTTTTCGATGTTCTTGATATCTATTTAATTGCTTTTGTAAACTTCTTATTATCCTTATGAATGTGTTGTTCCTAGCATGTTTAATCCCATAGGATCTGTTCAGTCCTCGATAAATTAGTTAATTAGAGTTAATTGGAGGCAATCATACAATAAATAGTTAATGGAACTCTAGGATTAACATAATTCGCGTTTTATACCCAGTCAAGGTATTTTCTTATTTTCAATCAGTCATTGAATTGATAAACTAACAGTTCTTAATGCTCCTTTTTCTAATTGCCTTACATGACCAAACGGGGTAGTTAGTTAGGAAGAAGGTTATTAGCTAGGTAGTTATTGGTAATCTAGAGTAAGTGATTGGCTTTCAATAAGGCGATATAGTTCGTAATAGCAGGGTAATAGATTCAGGGACTAGTATTAGTGAACCCGGTTCCCCTAGGCTTTTCCTAATTGATTTCTCTTTTTTTTCTTGTGTTATTACTTTGATCTCGTTATTTACAATTCAATTGTTTTACTCTCAAAATCGTTACTTTCGTTCGTCTAAATAATAAGGATCTCTATTAATTTAGTACTCGCGCATTATCTGTGGGTTCAACATTTGGAGTCTTAAATATACTCCTCTTTATTACTAGTTGCGATTAGGTGCACTTGCATGAGCCGCAATAAGTCTTTGACGCCGTTGCCGGGAAATGTTTTAGCGATATTAGACCAACGAGATTCTTGTTACTTTAGACATTTATTATTATTATTATTATTATTATTATTATTATTATTATTATTATTATTATTATTATTATTATTATTATTATTGTACTTGACTATTGTGTAGCAGTAAACGGTATGAAAATAAATAAATAATTGGAAATAGAAAAGCACGATAGTACCTATCTTTCCGGAAGTTTATATAATTGTTTGCGTGAAAAACTCAATCGATGGATCGGTTAATATTGAGCTGACAAATTGATTCCTGTTAAGCGATTACACTGAGAACGAAACTCTAATTCTCAGTTACAGGTTCCCCAACTACCCCAGAAAGCGTTGTGATTGGTGAATCTACGCTAAGCTAAGCTTAAAAGACATAAAATCGGCTAAATGAAAATTGTAAATCTGAGAGAAAAAGCATTTTTGATTGATTGGTGTGTCCTTTACAACTCTCAACAAGGTGTATATATATACAAAGAGAAAATAAAAAATTTAACCGCCCCCTATTGATCACGAAGCGCTCCCACTACGCTAATAGTTGACAACAAGTGGTCATGCGTCCCTCAACTGTTGCAGTTATCTGCTTCATGTAATAACTGCTTTGCCCTCGGTTGAAAAATACAACTGCTATACCTAATCAAGCCGAGGGCCTTCAAAAGCTGAGTTTAAAATTTTGGCTGACAAGCAACACCAAAGTCCAATAATATCTATCTCAAGCTCTTGGTCAAGCTCTACCATTTCCTTGTTCAGCAGCTTTCAACTAGCCGATAGCTTTGTAATATTCAAACGCCTGTTCATACCCCCTACAGCTAGTCTTTTTAGCTACCGGTTGGCCTCATGGTGTCCCCTAAGTCTTCATTAACTCTTTTTTGTAGTATCAGCTCAAATGGACCACCATCGGCTATAACTATAATCGATTAGACCATATATCGGCTACTGCCCTAATCGGCTTGCCCTTTACTATTTTTTGGGGTTAACAATTGCCCCTACATTATTTCAGCTATAAATGCTGAATTGATGTATCAGATAAGATCAAATCCCTGGGTTGTCAATCGCCAATCACGTCAACTGCATTTAATGCTAGCCATCATGATCCAATGCTTTTGGTTTGTTTTCCTTTCTGGCCAGACAATCGGCTTGTGGCTATTTTTTTGAACAAGTTTGTCAAATAGTAGGGTAGTATTTCTTCAAGTATTTGTCGTTTATGCTTTTACTCAATTCTTCGCCTTGCATGTTTACTAGCCGATAAGCATTCCTCACAAACGTTTGGCTAACAATAAATGGGCCTTCCCAATTTGGTGACCATTTCCCAAACTTGGGATCCTTCACTCCTATTAGTAAAATAGTTTTCCAAACCAGGTCACCTTCAATAAATTTTTTCAACTTAACATGTTTGTTGTAGGCATTGGCTATTCTACGCTTGCTTGCCTCGATTCTTTGTAAAGCCATCAACCAATCTTCATCCAGCTGATCCAATTCCATATACATAGCTTGTTGATATTCTTTCGAACTCAAGGAATTCTGCTTTGCCACTCTTAATGAAGTAACATTAATCTCCAAGGGAAAAACTGCATCCTGACCGTATGTAAGCCGATATGGGGTTATTTCAGTGGCAGTTGACTTAGAATTCCTAATGGCCCATAAGACTTCATCAAGAATTTGGTGCCACTTCCTAGTTTTGGTGTCCAAATTCTTCTTGATTAAATCAACAATGATCTTGTTGGTTGCTTCGGCTTGTCCATTGACCTGTGCGTAATATGGGGTTGAATGAATCAACTTGATCCCAAATTGATGAGCAAATGAAACCAGTTTCTCTCCTGCAAACATGGTTCCTTGATCCATATTGATGGTTTCTGGAATCTCAAACCTATAGATAATTTGGTGTTGGATGAATCAGATGTCATCGTCTTGCTACACTCTGACCATTGGCTGAGCCTCAACCCACTTGGTGAAATAATCGGTTGCCACAATAATGGAATTGTGTTTTTTGGAGGACGGCAGATGGATCTTACCGATTAGATCCATAGCCCATCCCCTAAATGGCTAAGGTTTTACTACTGGATGCAACAATTCGGCAGATACTCTTTGGATTGGGCAATGTAGCTGACACTCCTCGCCTCCTTTGGCATATTGAAAGAAATCGGTTGTAATGGTAGGCCAATAATATCCATGGCGATAAATCAACCACTTCATGACTGGCCCGGCCCTATGTGAACCACACTTGCTCTCAAGAATCTCACCCATGACCCTCAAGGCTTCACTCTTGTCTTAGCATATTGAAAGCAATCAGCTGTAATGGCAGGCCAATAATATCCATGGCGATAAATCAACCACTTCATGACTGGTCTGGCCCTATGTGAACCACACTTGCCCTCATGAATCTCACCCATGACCCTCAAGGCTTCACTCTTGTCTATGCACTTCAGCAGCACCACATTCATGCTTCTTTTGTATAATTCATCGTCAATAAGCACGTACCTTAGAGCCCTTTTCTTAACTTTGGGATCAGTGCATCCAAAGGGATTTTGCAAATACTTAATTAGCTCTTTCTTCCATGAATCGATTTGGTCCATGGCCATTACCTCGGCTGGTGGTTCATTATAGTCCAAAGTCAACAAAGAGTCTCTGTATCTAGAGGCTTCTTGGGCTAGATCATTAGCTTCAATATTGATTCCACTTGGAATGTATGACACCGTCGCATCTATAAAGCAACGCAGCAACCTGCTAACCATTTTATAACGAGCCAGCAGATTTGGGTTGTTGCACCTGTACTCCTTTGTCAACTAGTTTATCACCAACTGAGAATCCCCCTTTACATGAATCTAATCGGCTTTCATAGTAGTTAAAAGCTTTAAACCTATGATTAAGGCATCATACATAGCTTGGTTATTGGTTAAACTTGGGTCTAACTAATACAAAATCCTCCACACATTCCCATCTGGGTTAGTGATTGTCATTCTGGCTCCGAATCCATTCTGGGTTTTGGACCCATCAAAAGTCAGAACCTAAGGCAACAGGTCTATGCAAGTGATTGGGGGTACCTAAGGGTCTTCCACCTCCACACATGGATGCTCTGCTAAGAAGATGGCTAATGCCTGACCCCTAACAACCCTAAGTGGGATGTACTTTAGAGCGAAGACAGTGAGCTTAATGGCCCACTTCATCAGCCGACCTTGTAAGACAGGCCTATTAAGCAAGTATCTAACAATATCAATTTTGCACAAAACCAGTACTTCATGTAACATCAAATAATATTCAAGTTTTGTACAAGCATGAAACAATGACAAACATAACTTCTCTATAGGAGTACATCTAGTTTCAGCATCATTAAGCATTCTGCTAAGGTAGTATACTGCATTCTCAGTACCATCTTCAGCATCCTGTACTAACAGGCAGCCGATAAACTCTTCAGCAGCTACGATGCAAAGTTTCAAGGGCTTTCGTGGCATAGGAGGCACCAAGACAGGTGGACTAACTAAGTCCTTTTTTATTTAGTCAAAGACCTCTTGCTGTTTAGGACCCCACACCAAATCAGGAACGAATTAAAAGGGGGGCATGCACGGGCTAGAGCCCCAAACCCCAAATATGTTTTTATATTGTTATAATCTTCCGTCCCTTGTAAAGTTTCACTAAAACAACAAGCACCAGTAAGCTTCCAAAAAAACAAAAATAAAAACCGAGAGAAACAATTGGTTTAGCTCTTCTGTGTGTTTTTTTTCACCGTGGTACCTCTACGTATTCCCTTTATTGTCTTTCATCGAGAAAAAATATATCAACTCTTATATTAATACATTCCATTAATATTGTAATATTGTATTTATATTATGGATATATTGTAAACATATATGTATATTTTTGACAAAATAAACATATATGTTATCTATATTATATATTACATATTATTATATATATAATTATATATTTTTTTGATAGAATATATATATATATATATATACATATACATATATATATATATATATATAGACGTAATTATTATTATTACATTTTCTAGCCCCCATGTGATAGATTTCTAGATCCGTCCCTGCACCAATATATATATATATATATATATATAGACGTAATTATTATTATTACATTTTCTAGCCCCCATGTGATAGATTTCTGGATCCGTCCCTGCACTAATATATATATATATAGACGTAATTATTATTATTACATTTTCTAGCCCCCATGTGATAAATTTCTGGATCCGTCCCTGCACCAAATCCTCTGCATTCTTGAGCTTCAACAAAGGGATAAAAGCCTTCATTTTCCTAGCTGAATTAGCTATAAACGTCCTTAAGAAGTTAATCTTGCCCAATAAACTTTGTAGCTCCTTTTTGTTCTTGGATGGTCTAGCCTCTGCCACTGCCTTAGCCTTGTTCTGGTCTATCTCAATACCTTTCCGATGTACTAAGAAACCAAGGAAGTTGCCAGTCGATACACTAAACATGTACTTGGCAGGATTTATCTTCAAGTTATGAACCTCATCCTCTACAGGGCTTGTTCTAGATCGGCTAGATGGGTCTTGAAGTCCTTAGACTTCACTACCACATCATCTATGTAGACCTTCATAGTCTTGCCGATTAAATCATGGAAGCTAGCATTCATGGCTCTCTAGTACGTGGCCCCAACAATATTCAAGCCAAATGGCATTACCAACCATTCATAAATTCTCGATGCCCCTAGGCACCTGAAGGCAGCCTTACACGTATCCTCCTTGGCTACAAATATCTGGTTATAACCAGAGTACCCATCCATAAAGGTTAGAATCCCATGGGTGGCAGCGCGTCGACTAACATGTCTGCCACCGACATTACATATTCATCATTTGGAGTGGCTAAATTCAAATCCCTATAATCAATGCAAACTCAAATTTTTGTCATTCTTCTTTATGACAGACACTATGTTTGCCAACCGATCCACATACTTAGCTGTTATGATGAAGCCAGCTTTTAGCAAGCGTTCAATTTCTGCCTTTATCTATGGCATCAACTGGGGATTATAGCTTCTAGGTATATGTTTGTGTGGCTTAAAACCTTCCTTAATCGGTAACCTGTGTTCCACCAACTCACGAGCTAGCCCAGACATCTCATGGTAGTCCTATGCAAAACAGTCCCTATATTTTTCTAAAAGGACCACAATCTCCCTTTTGTCCTCTTCTTTCAGTAAGCTGCTAATTTGCATCAACCGAGGCTCCTCTGGCATCCCTAAATTGATGTCTTCCAAGGGATCCTGAGATTCAAAGCTCGATAGATTCCTTTGGATGGTGACTCGAACTCTATCGGCAACTCAGTTGTCTCAGTTGCTGAAGCATGGTCATTGCCTCTATGACTTTCCATTTGCATTGAGTCGGCTACTTTGGATTCAACCCTGAAGGCTTTTAACCATTTCCATAAGCTTTGCATCATCTGGGTGTCTTTAATCATTAACCTACTCCATGATTAGCCGTGGCTCGGCTAATTGCTTGATTTCAAACCCTTAGGGAGTCAAGTTGCAAGACTCCCATGATCCTTCCTTATATTCCTCAGTGACAGCAATGGGGACAACACAAGGAGAATAGAACAAAGCCTCTAAAGCTTGTACCTCGGCTGGGAATGGGTTATCATCGGCTGAAACTATTTCTATTTTGTCTTCTTTCCAGAAAATCAACTTCTGATGCATTGTGGAGGGCAAACACTGACTGGTGTGAATCTAGTTTTTTTCCAAGTAGGACTGCATATGATGGTTTATCATCATCACAAAGAAAGCTGACTTGACACTCTTGGAGCCTACTGTAATATCGGCTACCAGGATCCCTAAAGCCAAGGATGCTTCTCCCATAAAACTAGCCATCTTCATGTTAGTTGGGATCAGGTCTTCTTCAGACTTGTTCAAACTCCTTAATGTAGCAACCGACATCACATTCAACACCGCTCCATTGTCAACGAACACTCGGCTGAAGGCCTTGCCATTAATATAAGCCCTCACATACAAGGGCTTCAGGTGTTTTACCATGTCCTCAGTTGGTTTACCAAAGACAGTACTCAAAGCATCTTTTGCCGTGCCATCGGCTAAAATTGCCCATTCTGCCTCTTCCACGCAGACATCTCCATCCAAGTGTTCAGTCTGTTGGTAACCTGCCCAGAACTCACTTGGAATTAAATTGACCACTTCAATGGTTGCCATCAAACCATCTGCTTACTCATTGAAGATGTAGTCCAATATGGAGTCTTCTAGATACTTAGGTTCTGCATTCGGTTCATCTCTATCATCCAAACCTTGTGTGAACATGGCAATGTGTTGTCCTTCTCCGTCATGTTGCTCCACGTTAACTTCTGCAACTGTACTCGTCATCTGAGCCTCTTTAGTTTGCTCAATCTCAACTTTGTCAGGTCCTTGCTCACAAGGTCCAAAAGCTCTGTCAATAGCCTCGACTACTTTTGCTTCTAGAATTTCCTTCTTATCAGTTGCTTTGGCATCGGCTAGCATTTGCAAGGTCTGCTTCATCTTCTGTAAGGCTCTGAGTTCTAGTCAAAGTGATGGACTTGGCCTCTTTCTTTTTGGGAGGCAGATTGACAACCTACTGCCGTTCTTTGACATTTGCTGCTAGTTTGATCATCCCTTGTGGTCTAAGTTCTTCATCATTTCTCACTGCTATACGAAGGGAAGACATTCCCCCTTTCATGTTGAACTCCGCTACTCTCCTTTTAGTTTTGGGGAGAGGGTCTTCAGTGATCTTTGACATAATCGGCTGGGTTTCAGTCGTCATTCCTAGCCGATTTTTCCCCAGGCCTCTAAGCATGTTGTACCTTCCCTGTCGTCAGGCACATGTCACGATATGGGTTAACCAATTTATTGGCTAAACGCCCAGATCTGGGAGGTTTACCACGAGATATGCTGGTAGACGATTAACCCACAGTGCTTCTAGACAACACACGTGGATTACCCAATCTTTCAAACACAGACACCCTAGCAGCCTCCTCGTCTTTCCTGAACTCTTCTTTAGGGACCTAAACGCTCTTCATCGGTAGCTTTCCCTTTGATAGCTTGGGCTGGTCAGGCCTTGAGAAAGACACCATGGCCATGTTTACGACAGGGAAATGATTACTATCCATGGACATCTCTGCTATGCTCTTGTCAGCTAGCTTAAATCTACCTTTGTTGATAGCTCTTTGAATTGCTTTCCTGAAAACCACACAATTAACTATAGAATGGTTATAAGAGTTGTGCCACTTACACTATTTCTTGTTCTTTAGCTCCTCATGAGGAGGAATTTGATGCCCTTCTAGTAGCCGAATATGCTTGTCTTTAAGCAAATAATCAAAGATTTGGTATGCCTTGGTTATATCAAAAGAATATCCAGCCCTATCCTCAGCTAACTCAGTTTCCTTGGCTTTATCTGCTTTTAACACAGGGCAGGAATAGTTTTTCCCTTTGACTATCTCGGCTACCATCATGTCAGCCGTGGGGTCAGCCGACTCAGAGTCAGACTCTTCTGCTTCTATGATAGAAACTAAGTGGGGACCCTTGCCACTGCTAGCCCTCCTTTTCTCCTTCTCCTGGATGTGTTGTTCAATCCGGATAGCCCTCTCAGCTAAATGGTTCAAGTCTGTACAAGGCTGTCCCACTAACTTCTCTTTCAGTTGATGATGCATATTGTTGATTACCATGGAAGCATATTCTGTTTTAGGGAATTGCACAGAATATTTTCCCGCCTTCTTCCTGAACCTCTCAATATAGTCAGCAGCCAATTCATCAACCTGCTGCCCGAGGATAGTAAGATCAGTTACAGTAACTTGGGGTTGGGGCCAGTAGAATCTATCATGGAAGAATCTTTCCATGTCAGCCCAATTTTGCACTGAATTGGAAGGTAACGAAGAATACCAAGTAAAGGCTATCCTAGTGAGTGACAAAGGGAAAAGTTGAGGCTTGTGGTACTCATTCTGACTGCTTTCACCGCTGTAACACCCGTAATTCAGTATTACTTGAATTTACGACAATTTACAAAAATGGCACAAGAGTTACCAATAATTTAAACTTGAAAATGGGCATTACAAGTCCAAATTTAAAATATAGTCAATGGTCTAAAAGTTAGGTTACAACTTCCAAGTATTAAGTATTTGAATTACAAAATACGATAACGAGGTTCCAAATATCCAAAGGACAGATGAGTTGTTACATCACAAAATGTGGAATTAAACTAAAGGATTCAACTTCTAACTTGCTTGACCGCCTTTCGGGTCCTGCTTATCTGAAAAACAATGGAAAGAGTGAGATAAAAATCTCAGTGAGTCCCCCACGGACCCCTTACCAACTCATTCCCCAACACAATATTACAAACTCACAGTGAAGACAATTCATAATGTACAAGAACCCAATTAACATTCACAAATGCTCAATGAATCCAAGGGGGATATATAATTAACCCTCAATGGAATTCTTCTATCAATGATACACAATGAATCCAAGAAAGTATAGCAGTGACTTTTCATGGAATTCTTCAATAAACAATACACTATGAATCCAAGAAAGTATAGCAGTGACTTTCCATAGAATTCTTCAATAAACAATTCGTTATGAATTATTACACAATCAATAAGTTCAATCCTATGGACAACTTAACCATTCTCGTAAGCATTTTAATAGTCTACCCATTGATACAAATCTCCCTAAGACCATAGCATTAAGTAAGATTGAACCAAAAGAGAAAGGATTTAAAAATAACAAGGGGAAAATCTGCCCCAGACTCGCTTAAGCGAATTCGGGGTCGCTCAGCGCCACTTTCGCTCAGCGCCATATTTTTGCTCAGCGAAAGTCGCACAGAATACACCCCCTGGGCAGTGCGTAGCCAGCTCGCTCAGCGCCTGCTTCTCGCTTAAGCGAAAGTCGCGCAGAATGCACCCACAGGCGGTCGTAGCCGGCTCGCTCGGTAACGCTTGCTCGCTTAAGCGAATTTGTGAACTACTGCCCAAATTTCAGATTTTCTTTCCAAACCAAACATAACCAATCCCAACCATACTCAATCCCAATCATCAATCACGAAGCACAAAGCTCTAAATCAAGCATTTAACATATCAATATACAAGATCAAGAGCATTGCATAACTTATCAACTACACAATTAAAATGGAAAGTCCTAAATGGTGGGACTTATGGGTTGCCCAACCTCTAAATAAGAGGAACTCACATTAAGCTCAAATAAATGAGCTAGGGAGCTTGAAGACTTGAGACCCTCTCCTCCTCTTCTTCTCCAAGTTCAAACTTCTTTCCCAATGATCTAGAACAACTCCAAATCTTCAATGTAGCCCCAAATACTCAGTTTCAAATGCTTAGAAGCAAGGAATGATGAAGGAAACACCAACTCTCCTCTTCCCCTTCCCAAACCAAAACCCTAGCTCTCCACCTCCTTCCTCTTCTTTCCTTGTTCAGAAAAATAGGGAGAGAGTAGAAAGAATGGGCTGGATGTCGTGGGTGAGGGGAGAAAAGGGAGAAGGAAATTGTGGCTTGACCAAATTACCCTTCCTTCAATCACTTAACTACACTACACCTTGCTACTCACACCCCAACATTTCTAAATACTATCCCCTATTTCAATTACTTAACTATTAATTTGAAATCCAAGCCTAAATTAATTTAATTAAATAATTGAATTAGGCAGGGTGTTACAACCGCACTGGGCTGTGAAGCGCCCAATGTGTTCCATGGTCGATTTGCCATCCTCCCTTGGGAATGTTGTGAAATTTGGAGTCTTAAATCCCCTAGAAAGAGGGATCATCCGATCTACCCATTCAGGGTAAGGCTTCCTATAAACAGGACGATACAACGACTTTAATTGTACACCAAAGTACTTCTTGTTAGTATTTGCAATCATTTATGGATCTATCAGATGAGAAGCCTCTTGCCGATTGTCTTACGAACTCGGCTGTGGCACGTTCTGACCCATAGATCTCCAAGGTGAAGCCTGTTAGAACGAATTCTGAAGGTTGAAAGTATTTGGTGGAACATTGCCTAGAGGTGGATTGGAATTCCATTGCAACTCTTGACAATATTCCCCAAGACCTCCTCCCCGAGTCCTTGGAATAGCCAATGAATTGTGGGGAAAGGGTGGAATAGGATTCCATGTCTGCTCTCCCCGTATTTCCCAGCAGTTCGTGGTAAATTTGAGCTTACTAGAGGGTATAACATGGGGACTGACTGTGTTTGGTAGAATGGTGGATTGTGATGGTTGCAATCCCATGTAGCTTCCCTAAACCATAACCAGGGGCTATCGGCTGCCAATTCGGCTGACCATGAGTATTTGTCTGCACAGTAAGGTCATATGTTGGGACATATGACATTATTGGCGGCGAACCAATGTGTCCATTCGCATTAACTGGCCTCCGGACCATGTTGATCTGCCCATACTGCAGATTCGCTTTATCATTTGGCATAGCTTACCCCCCAGCATAAGATGGTATCCATGCGTTCGGTTGATCCCCAACCGTTTGGTTTAGTGGCCCTGCCGGCTTTGTATTTAGCTGTACCTGAAAAAGTGCGCCTTGGACCATATTCGGTTGAGGCTGGCAAGCCTGACTGCCTTGGGCATGCTGAGTTTGCCCACTCCCCATAGGTATCGCAGAACTAGCCGAGTACTCCCCCTGCTGCCCTCGACTCACCTTTGTTTCTCGTGCCTGCTAAACCTCATTATGCACCATAGGCTTGGCAATATCGCTAATTGCCCTGACACCTGGTACATAATGTCATGAATTCTCATGTCAATCTGCTGCCTGATGAAGGATGTGGTCATGACCACTGGGGCTTCTATGTTGTTGAGTTTCTTTCCAGACCTCAGGTGCATATGCCAAGCGTGATCTTGTCCTGGAGAATCTAACTTAACCTTCGATTCACCTATGGTCCCATCGGGCGTGCCAAATTTGTTTGCGTGAACAACTCAGCCGAAGGATCAGCTAATATTCAGCTGACAAATTGATTCTTGTCAAGCAATTACACCGAGAATGGAGCTCTAATTCTTAGTTGCGGGTTCCCCAACTACTCAAGAAAGCGTTAGGATTGGTGAATCTACGTTAAGCTAAGGCTAAAAGACATAAAATCGGCTAAATGTAAACTATAAATCTGAGAGAAAAAGTATTTTTGATTGATTGGTCGTGTCCTTTATAACTCTTAACAAGGGGTGTGTGTGTGTGTGTGTGTGTGTGTATATATATATAAGAGAAAACAAAAAAACAAAAAATGTAACCGCCCTTATTGACCACTAAGTGCTCCCACTACACTAGTAGTTGACAACAAGCGGTCATGCATCCCTCAACTGCTTCGGTTATCCGCTTCGTGGAATAACTGCCATGCCCTCGGCTGAAAAATACAATTGCCACGCCTAATCGAGCCGAGGACCTTCAAGAGTTGATTTTAAACTTTGGGCTGACAGCAACCCCAAAGTCCAATGATACCTATCTTAAGCTCTTAGTCAAGCTCTACCGTTTTCTTGATTGGCAGCTTTCAACCAGCCGATAGCTTTGCATGTACATGCCCCCTATAACTAGTTTTTTTAGCTGTTGGCCTCATGGCATCCCCTAAGTCTTCATCAACTCTCATTTCTAATATCAGCTTAAATGGACCACCATCGGCTATAACTATAATCGGCTAGACCGTGTATCAACTACTGCTCTAATCGGCTTGCCCTTTACTATTTTTTGGTGATAACAATAATATTTATATAAAACCATAATTTTCATATTACATTTTAATCTTTTATATTGTATCTGAAACATAACATTTGTATCTTTTTTTTTTATGTTTAAATTCAACTGAAAAGAAAAATATATAAATAATTAAAACATTGTTCGGGTCAGCAGGTCAACACACATTGAACCAAAAGTTTTTGGGTCAGTGGTGGGGCAAAATGACTTTGGGCTACAGTTTGTTGACCCAGTCCGCATTTTACATCGGACGAATCATCAGACTCAGCCTAATCTTGATTTTACTATTTTTTAAAACATACTTAAACTATTGCAAGTTAGCACAAAAAAAAAAACTATTGCAAGACAGTGAAATATCATTATTGAATATCTGTATAGAACTTATAAAAATAAAAAACACTAAAAAGCATAAACTTACTAATCTTAGGTCGCTTGATGTTTCTGTAGTTGGGGGTGTATTAGGTCCTAAAACTTGAAGTTCCTCCTCATGCACCTTGCTTTGCCATTCTTGATTCAACCCTAAAGGAGGATTGGCCAGCTAATTAAGTTTGTACTCGTTTCCTTTTCTGCCAAATAGAATTTCTTATAATTATCTATTAACTCGTCTAATCCTGGCTTTTGTGTCTCATCAACAACAAATTTGTGAGAAGACATCAACAAAGAAAGCAAATTTTCTGAATTATTTTGTGCTTTATGGCTCTACTCAATCAACACTCGAACTAATTCACGGGTTTTCTTTTCTAATCTCTTTCTTTATTTGTTCTTCTTGGTAGGTATAAACCTGCATACACAATAGTATTTTAATTGCAGCATAATGTTAGCAGAAAGAAAAGAATAAAAATTATATATATTGGATGTAGTTGAGTTTTTTTTTTTATTTTTTATTTTTTTATTTTTTATATACGGTACCTAAACCCAGGAAAATAAACACCTCCGTGAGCAAGAGAGGCAAGATGACATTGTTGTTCTTTTAACTCAAAAATTTCTTTCCCTTCTTCATAGCTTCTTCCCAAAGCAACTTTGGATATGATATCAGCTAAAAATTTTTGGAGATCTTTATACCCACCAGTCTCAAATTCTTCAGTGTCATTGTTCTTGTCTTCCCACTTGAAAAACATTTTGTGTTGTCTATAATTTCGGGAATCCAAGTGCAACACCCCCGAATTTCATGAGATTCTTGAATTTTCACTTAATTGTTATATTTACTGTATTTACCCGTGATCGCACGAGTTATCTGTATGAGTTATAAAAGTATCCGACGAGAATAAATCTGAAGGCTTTTTTTCAAAAAAATTTATTAAGAGATTTATTTTTTTTTAAAAATATTATAAACAATTCATTACGAAGTAAATAATATATGTATTTATACATATACTCCTATTTTAAATTATAACAAATAAAAAAAACAATGTTGATTCTATTTTCTTTATATTTAGAGATGGCTTCTCAATTATGCGTTTTAAAAAATATATATAAAATACACAATTGAATGATTTATTTAAATTACAGTAAGATAAATTCAAAATCAGTAGCATGAAAAAGAGATAATCAATTATCTACGTTGAACAACAAATTAATCCTAGAATAAATTATGTTTTTTTCTCACACATAATATCAAAGATTTAATAAGGAAAGATAAAAATAAATATTAACTTAGCATTTAATATAATTAAACATAAACAATCATCCAAATGATGGAATACTGAAAATATTTATATGTCGTGCATGACATGAACCTACATATTATAGAGATTGATGTTTTTAATCATATTCTTAGTTTTTTAGTAAGGCTATTTTTCTGCATGAAACCTACTTAAAAGTTTTGTGAGATTATAAAAATATGTTTTATATTTATATATAAATTATTTAAAAATTTACTGAGTTTATAAGAATTTAATATAAATTTAAATATGTTCTTCAAGATTTTTCTTATACTTCAAAACATATTTAAATATTATAAGAATGTATTATCTTTTAAACGGGGTCATCATATTTTTGAAAAGAATCATAATTTTTCTTAATGTGATTGATTGAATCTCAATTTTTTATGAATTATATTTAAATTTAAATTTAAAGTCATAATTATATTTATTTTTATACTAAAAATTCATTTCTATTATTGTTACCTAACTTTATTTATTACATTTTAAATGATTTATGTTTAATGTACCTAAATTAATAGTTCACACATAAACCCGTGTATCGCACAGGTCAACACAATAGTTATCGTAATTTAAGGGAAAATTAATTTACGTATCATAATAAGAATACAAATACTTCAATTTATAAAAATAAACATTTGAAATAAAACATGAACAAATACTATCTTCGAATCATATTTATAATATTAACTTAAAATTTAAATATAATATCTCTACTCAATTGATACAGGGTGTGGATATGTAGCTAGACATTTTTCATTAAAAAGACATCGCGGAGGCAAGTAGGAATCCGTGAATTTCCTTAAAATTTGAGGCAAATGAAATAATGACCATGTCGGTTGAATGTTTAGCCGATAAAAAAAGGTTCTGCACACGTACGTACGCTCCAAAAAAAAAAAAACTACGGACACGTGCTTACGTGTTTGAACAATTACAGTTGCAACATGGATCCATAAACGGTCAGAAAATTCAACCGCAGGGAGAGGGTAGAGAGAAGAGAGGAAGGGAGAGACCATTTTGAAAGTCATAAACAATATTTAATTTTTATTAAAATAATAATTGTGTTAATGCACAAAATAGTAGGGCTCTTTTTTCCTCGGAGCAGCGTCTTCTCTCCTCTGATACGGCTGGGGGTACCTGCAAAAGGCACTTAGGGCTTATGGAGAAGAGAATGTGAGCTTAAGTATTTAGGGTTTCAGAGTGTGTCGAGAGTATGCAAACCTGGGGGGTCCAACCCCCTTTATATAATGGAGTCTCGCATAAGGATGATAGTCAACGATCCGAATCCTGCGCGAGATAACTCCTCCCCCAAGCTTCAGGAGACAGCTCATCCCTTCCTAGGTCGGAGCCGGTCGGATAAAGGCCGGATTGGCTTGGTTTGGTGGGTAGACGGGAGCTCGGCTCGGAGACCGGTCCGTAACACAAGCCCCCTAGACTCTTTGCACGAAAGGGCATAGGGTCTACCTATTGCTCTCGGGTCGGTATCCCAGCTGAGCGCTATTCGCGGGGGCGTATTTCGTAAGCCTCCTTGCCTAGGCGCTACGCCTTACGTGTCATACCCTTACCCGGCGTTCTGCCACATGATGGGACTCGGATGGGACACCTACTCAGCCGTTCCTCCTCCCACCGTCGATCACCTGATACGGCCTGGACCGTTAGATCTGTGTCTGGTTTTGAAGATGGAGGGCTCGGATTGGTTCGCCCTTCGGCCTCCCTTCAGCAAGGGTTATAAAGCCACCTCCTTCTCCTCCCTTCTCCTTTCTTCTTCGTTTCATTGCCTCTGCAATGCTTCTTCTGCCCCCTTTCTCCGCATTTGTGTCCCGAGCGGTCATTTTTACTCCACTCCTTCGCATTTCCTGGTAAGTTTCTCTACTAATCTTCGCTAATGGCTTCTTCATCTTCTTCCCGTCGTCCCCCCTCCCCCATACCTTTGAGTTCTGGGGGTGGCTCGTCGTTTGAAACGACGAGCACGTCTTTTGATTTTTCCACGCCACCATACACCGGAGACTCCGGCCAAAAGAAATTCCCCTCCGATAGTGGCCACAGTGGCCGCGACCCGGTACCCCTCCAGGTGGTTCCCCCCGTTTCTTGGGTTCCAACCTCTCCCCCCGTCACTTCTGTTCCCTCGTATTCACTTCACAAGGGGGCGAGCGCCGAATGGGAAACGATAGGTCTCCTTACGCTTGGGTGCACCCAGATGTACTCAGGGTAGCCTCAAATATCTTTTCGGACACTGGCGTGGCTGCTCTTCGGTCTAGCGTATCTTTTACGCGGAACCGGGATCGAGACGAGGAGGTAACGTGCCTTCCTTGCTCCCCCGAGGACCGAGTGTGTTTTGACAAGGGTGAGTCGAGCTCTTTCGACTTCTGCTTTTTCTACAAAACTTTCTTTACCCGAGTTGGCCTCCGGTTTCCCCTCGGTGGGTTTGAGTGCGAGGTCCTCCAATGGTTGGATGCGGCCCCTTCGCAACTTCACCCCAATAGTTGGGCTTTCATTCGAGCTTTCAAGCTCGTGTGCGAGTACTTTGGGGTTAACCCCTCTGCTGTTCTCTTCTTCAGTTTCTTCCAACTCAGGCATGGCAAACAGCTTAAGTGGTGTTCGCTTAATAAAATACCCGGCTTCTATATTCTTGAGCTCTTCGACCAATCCTATAAGAACTGGAAATCTGACTTCTTCAAAATCCGGGTACGGAGGAGGGATCCCTTTTTCTTTTCTGCTCAAAACGAGCCCTTGTTTCCTTTCTACTGGAGTCCCAATCCTCGCCCCATAAAAGAGGTGGACTTCAATTCGTTGTTGGTCACTGACCAGACGATAGTGAACTTCCTCGCCCGTTTGCCCACATTGCACTGTGGTCCCCTCCTTACCCGAGCTCTAAAGGACCCACCACAGTGGAGGGATTACTTAAGTAAGTTTTGTTATCATCCTCCAGTATGATTCTCGGCCCGAATGTGGGTACTAATTTTTACTTTCTTTTCAGGTACGATGGCCCCAAAGATGAGCAAGAAGGAGATGGCCGAGCTGCTTAAAAAAGCTCAAAGAGAGAAGGTTGCCCAGGCTCCTGGGCCGGTACCCTCCGAAGATGCTGCCTCCCCTTCTCCTGCCAAGGCTGCTAAAAAGCGATCGCACGCTTCTCCGGCCCGGCTCAGGCCGACCCTGCGAAGGCGTCGAGGGGGCCTCATGGAGGGATACCTTTGAACATCCCCGACGGTTCCGAGTGGTTTCTCCACCTCGGAGAATTCGCTGATCGAAGTGAGAACGCCGAGGATTCCCTTTGGAACGTTGGGATCGACCGCTCCGATCAGATCGACCAGATCATGCGTCGAACCGATGATAGGTGCATGGCCGAGGCGGGCGAGCTGGGTTTATGCAAGGCCTTGGGCATTTATGGGCTCCGTGCCTCTGCTATGGCCCAGTTCCTTTCTGATCGGATAAGGGCGCGGGCCACCGAGGCCGAGCTGGCGAGGAGGAAGTACCAAAACAAGGCCACCGCACTCGGTGAGCTCGAGGAGAAGATGGGTAAGCTGGAGGAGGACTATGCTCGCCTGTCGGAGGCAAGGGATGCTCTGAACAAGAGCAACACCTCTCTGCTCGGGCAGCGGGAGGAACTCCAGGCCAAGAATGACCTTCTGTTGGGTCAGCTGCGGGAAGAGAAGGAGAAGTCTTCGTCCGAAGCTGCCCGGGTCGAGGAGTATCGTGAGTACAGCGCCCTTCAGTACAAAGAAGGGTTCGATAATGCCGTTGTGCAGCTAAAGATGATCGCCCCCGACCTCGATATCTCCGAGCTCGACTTCACCAAGGTGGGAAGATCGTGGAGGAGGAAGAGGAGGAAGAGGTAGAAGACTGTACCGATCAGGAGAAGGAGCCTGGGGGCGAGGGGACCGGAGTCGGGCCCGATATGGAGGTTACCGGTCAGAGTGTTGCGGCCGAGGAGGTCGTTGAGACCTGAATTGAGGACCAAGGGGATGCCCTTGTGTAATTTGTTTTTTGTTTTGCTTTTGCTTTCATTCTGCCTTGGTGATGTACTCGCTCTTCTAGGAGCTCCCCTTTTGTATTTTCGTTTCAAGTGAATGAAATTGACTAAGTTTAAACAGTGTTCGCGTAAATTTGCTTTGTTTTGCACATAGTAATTGTCGGTTACCGTATTCGGATGGGGTGGTCCTCGGGTTGCTCCTACTCGACTAGGGTAGTCCCCGGGTGGCTTCCCCCGAAAAAACTTGTTACAACTGCTGAGTTTGGAACACTATCTCCGTGCGCCGATACAAGCCGAGTACTAGTTTCCCTACGAAACCTTTAGGTCGGGTATGACTTTCCGCGCCGCTAGCGAGTTCACCAAGTTTTTATGCTAACTTGGGTTAGGGACCATAGGGGTGATTGAGGTCGAGTAAGACCTTCCGAGCTTCAAGTGGGCTCGCCAAGTTTTTATGCTAACTTGGGTTTGGGACCACAAGGGTCTTTTAGGTCGAGTAAGACCTTCTGAGCCGCGAGTGAGCTTGCCAAGTTTTTATGCTAACTTGGGTTTGGGACCACAGGGGTCATTTAGGTCGAGTAAGACCTTCCGAGCCGCGAGTGAGCTCGCCAAGTTTTTATGTTAACTTGGGTTTGGGACCACAGGGGTCATTTAGGTCGAGTAAGACCTTCCGAGCCGCGAGTGAGCTCGGTGAAGTACACGAATGATGTTCTGAATGCAATGGGGGATGGATTTTATTAAATGTGGAAAAAGGAAATAAGGATGTGTCTCGTTAAAACCTTCACAAACCAAAAACCCAGTAGGAAAAAAGGTCTGCAAAGGAAAAAGAGTACGGCAGTTTACATTTGTTGTCAACTGAAGTAAAGCTTGAGGTGCGTGGCATTCCACGTCCTCGGTATCTCCTTTCCGGACAATTCTTCCAGCTTATAAGCTCTGTGGCGATATTCCGATCTAATACGGTATGGTCCTTCCCAAGTTGGTCTGAGCTTTCCTTGCCTTGTATCTTTTCGTGCCAATTCAATCTTTCGGAGGACTAAGTCCCCTACTCTGAATCCTTTTAGTCGAATCTTAGAGTTGTAGTGTTTAGCAATGCGTTGTTTAGTTGCAAAGTCTTGTATCCGGGTGAGCTCCCGAGTTTCTTCTAGCAGGTCGAGTTCTACTCTAGCTTCTTCTTTCTGTGCCAGCGACTGCATGTGCTCTCTCCTGATTAAGGTCAAGCCGAGCTCCACTGGTACCATAGCATCCATCCCGTATGTTAATCGGAAAGCTGTTTCGTTTGTTATTGATTGTGGGGTGGTGTGGTATGCCCATAGCACGCCGCAGAGCTCTTCTGCCCAGTTTCCCTTAGCTTGGTCTAGGCGTTTGCACAGGCCTCCTAGGATGACTTTGTTTGCAGTTTCAACCTGACCGTTGGTTTGCGGATGTTCCACCGAGGCATAGGTGAGCCGGATACCAAGGCCTTTGCAGAAGTCTTTGAATACTGAGCTGGTAAACTGCGTGCCATTATCCGTAATGATGGTGTGGGGTAGACCGTGGCGGCAGACAATGTTTTTCCAGACAAATTTCTTGACCCTCTTGGAAGTGATAGTTGCTAGTGGATCTGCTTCTATCCACTTGGAAAAGTAGTCTATGGCGACCACAATGAACTTGAGTTGGCCTGGTGCAAGGGGAAAGGGGCCAAGTATGTCGAGCCCCCAGGTATTAAAGGGCCAAGGGGCGATGACTTCGTGTAGAACTTCAAGGGGGAGGTGGTCTCGCTTTGCATACCGTTGGCAGTTGTCGCACTTTTTTACGAATTCCATGCAGTCCGATCTGATTGTTGGCCAGTAATATCCAGCTCGGAGGACCTTAGCAGCTAACGTCTGAGTTCCACAATGGTTTCAACATATGCCTTCATGTAGCTCCCTCATGATATACTCGGAGTCTGACTTATCCACGCATGCGAGCAGCGGCTGCAAGAAGCCCCTCTGGTAGAGTCTATTCCCGACCAGAGTGTAATGTGTGGATCGCCTTTGGACCCTGCGTGCTTCTACAGGGTCATCGGGTAGCCTTCCCCGCTGCAAATACTCTATGATATCTGCCATCCATGATTCCGACCGATTCATCGAGTTGGTTTCTGCTGTTTCTACGCTTGGTGATGTCAAGGTTTGAACAACGATTGTGTGGAGCTGTCCCTCGGTCTTCATACTGGCTAGTTTCGCTAGTAGGTCAGCTTTGTTGTTCTGTTCTCGAGGGATGTGTTCGAGCTGGACTTCTTGGAAATTTTGGATCATGGCAGCTACTTTCTGGGCGTACCGAGCTAGGACATCGTCTCGGCACTGATACTCGCCTTTAACTTGGTTGACCATGAGTTGGGAGTCGCTTTTGACTCGGAGTGTTTGGGCGCCTAGCTCCCATGCGAGCTTGAGATCGATCAGCAATGCCTCGTATTCGGCTTGGTTGTTACTGGCTTTGAACAGAAACCTGAGTGCTTGTTCAACACAGATTCCCGCAGGGCTTTCCACAATGATATCTGCTCCGCTGCCTCTGGAATTGGAGGAACCGTCCACGTAGAGTGTCCAGTATTCGACCTCGGGGGTCGGTGTTAGTTCTGCAATAAAGTCAGCTAAAATTTGTGATTTAATGGGTCCTATAGGCTCGTACCTGATTTGGAACTCGGAAAGCTCAACTGACCAGGCCACCATCCGACCTGAAAGCTCGGGCTTCTGTAGGATTCTCTTAATGGGGTAGTCGGTTTTGACTATCATCGGATGGGCGTGGAAGTAGGGCCTTAGTCTTCTTGCAGAGACCACTATCGAGAGCGCCAGTTTCTCCACCTTTTGGTACTTGAGCTCTGCCCCGTGAAGGACTTTGCTCACGAAGTACACAGGGTGCTGTTCGGAATTTCTTTCTTCAACCATGGCCGAGCTGATCGAGCTGTCAGTGGCTGCCAGGTAAAGGAGCAAGGAGGCTCCTTTGGTGGGGCGAGTGAGGACTGGTGGCAATGCCAAGAATTCTTTAAGCCGTTGAAAGTCCGTTTCGCATTCTTCGGTCCACTCGAACCGAGCTGGCTTCCTGAGTACCTGGTAGAAAGGAAAAGACTTGTCGGCAGCCCGGGTTACGAACCGGGAAAGGGCTGCTATCCGACCAGCCAGTCGTTGCACTTCTTTGACGGAGCTTGGGCTTCGCATCTCCATCACAGCTCGACACTTATCGGGGTTGGCCTCGATGCCTCTGTGGGTGATCATGAACCCCAGGAACTTTCCTCCGAGTACCCCAAAGGAGCACTTCTCGGGGTTGAGCCTGATGTTATACGCCCTCGCGATGTCGAATATCTCTTGAAGGTCCCTATGGTGTGCGTCGAAACTGGGGGTTTTTACGACCATGTCGTCCATGTAAACCTCGATCGTCTTCCCGATCTGGTCGGCGAAGACTTCATCCATCATTCTCTGGTAGGTTGAGCCTGCGTTCTTCAGCCCAAAGGGCATAGTGATGTTGTAGAAGTTGGAGGTTTCTGTCATGAAGGCTGTCTTCGGAGCGTCGAGTGGGTGCATTCTTATCTGATTGTATCCAGAGTATGCATCCATGAAACTCAGCACTTGGTACCCTGGCGTGTCGTCCACCAGGGCGTCGATGCTCGGAAGTGGATAAGGGTCCTTAGGGCAGACCTTGTTTAGGTCGGTAAAGTCAGTGCACATCCTCCATTTACCATTGCTTTTCTTCACCAGTACCACGTTAGAAAGCCAAGTAGGGTATTTGATTTCCTTTATGAATCCTGCCTTCAGGAGTTTGGAGGTCTTTTCCCGGACTACTTGCTTCTTTTCTCCTGCAATCTTCCTTTTGCGCTGGGCGACGGGGCGAGCCCCTGGCTCGACGACTAGATCAGCGTTAGCGCGCATGACCTTTGTTAGGGATTGCTCGCTTTGCTGGGGCAGTTGGGTTCCGACTCGTACGCTCTTCCCTGGTCCCCTTACTTCAACGCTCTTGATATCGTCCACTGGCACTGGTCGAAAGTCACTCTCGCCCATGGGGTCCAGCTCGATCATGTAGCCCGATTTAGGGCGATCCCTGCTCTTGCTATCTCTGAGACTGTTGACATAGCACTGCCTGGCTTCCTTCTGGTCGGCATGTACTATGGCTATCTGTCCATCGGACAATGGGAACTTCATTGCCAAATGGGGGGTGGAGACTATGGCTCCGATCCCGTTGATGACGATTCTTCCGATTATCATATTGTAGGCAGTGTCAGCGGCCGACTCGGCCTCTACTACTAGTAAGTGCGCTTCGATTATTTTGACTCCTATGTCTGCTTTAAAGGTGAGCAGGACATCAAAGTACCCTGTCACCCGGGCTTTAGCACCTGAAAAACCAACCAACGTACCTCGATAGAGTCTGATTATAGAGCTTGGCAGCTTGAGCCGATCAAAGGCTTCCTTGTAGATGATGTCTGCCGAGCTACCTTGGTCGATAAGCACTATCCTGACGTTGAACCCAGCGAGGTGAACAGTGATTACCATGGGGTCGTCTTGGTGTCGATCTATTCCTTGGTAGTCCTTTTCTGAGAAGGAAATGGTCGGCAGGACAGCGGGAGGAGCGGTTGCTGAGCTCGAGCTATTGACGGACCTCAAGTGTCTTCTTCGGCTGCTGCTCGACTCGCCTCCGCCTGCAAAACCACCTGCAATCAAGTTAAGTGAAGGAGTACCTCCATCATGCCCTTGCCTGTGTTGCCGAGTAGGTGAACGTCTCTCCCTCCCTCCTCGAGCCGGCGATCTGTCGCGCATGCGCTCGGGTGTACGGGATCTCCTGCGGTTTCCGTTGCTTCCCTTAGGGGTTCTTTGCCGAGCCGCTTTGTCCACGATTTTGTCGGATGTCCAGCTTGTATGGGCTTCTCGATTTTACCTTTAGTGCCTGGCATTCGTTGGTGGTGTGTCCATAGACTCGGTGGTACTCGCAGCACCTTTGGCGGTCGCGTCGTGGCGGAGTCCTCCGAGGAGGCAGGTGATGAGGTTACCTGTGTAGGCTTCCTTCAAGACTCGGTCCGCCTTCCTATCGTCAGGGTGAATCGCCCTCTATAGTCCTGCTGCCCTACGGTCGTTCCTTCTGTCTATTTGGTCTCTGGCTGGTTATCTGCTTTTGTCTTGTCGACCTTGAGTCTCCTTTTTAGCGGCAGCGACTTCCTCCATGTTGATGTATCCCACAACACGGCGCCTCAACTCGTCCAGGGACTTGGCAGGGCGGCGAGCGAGGGAGTCCGAGAAAGGTCCAGGCTTTAGCGCTGAGACTATGGTGTGGAGCGCCACATCGGTGCTGAGGTTCCTGACTTGGGCTGTTTCGTTGTTGAAACGATCTATGAATGACTTGAGGGTCTCGTCCGATCTCTGCTTGAGCCCGGCTTTAACGTTGAATTTTTCCTGAATGCTCGGCTTGTGGTGAACCTGGCCACGAACTGCTCGGCGAGCTGGCTAAAGGAACGGATCGAATGCTGGGGGAAGTTGGAAAACCACATCATGGCGGATCTCTTCAAGGTGCATGGGAAAGTCCTGCATATTAAACCTTCCGAGGCCCCCACTAGCAGCATCTGAGCATTAAACGCGGTGAGGTGTTCCTTGGGGTCGGTTTTACCCTCGTAAGCGTCCATGTTAGGGATTTGGAAATGTTTGGGGATTGGATCGGACATGATCTCCTCGCTGAAGGGGAGTAACGTTAGCCCGACCTCCGAGGGTCGGTCTTTGTGGTGGTGGGCGCGCCGGTGCTTGGGGTTTTCTGTTTGGCTCGACTGATCCGTTCTCGATGAGTCTCCTTCATCGTCGCACCTTGTCTCCTGGCGCGTTCTGGAAGGCGTTTCCCGGCCCATCCTCCTCTCACGATCGAGAGCCTCCTCGATCTTGCGTCTTAATTCTTTGTTCTCAGCCCTAAGAAGCTCTACGACCGGGTCTGGAGGCGGGCGTTTGTCCTGACTGACCGAGTTGTGGCTTGGCGGCGGCGACTTGCGATTCGTCGTGCTTCTAGTGTGTACCATCCTTGCTCGGTGGTCTCCTTGAGGCCCAGGCTAGTTTTACCAGGCCCCACGGTGGGCGCCAATGTTAATGCACAAAATAGTAGAGCTCTCATTCTCCTCGGAGCAGCACCCTCTCTCCTCTGGTACGGCTGGGGGGTACCTGCAAAAGGCACTCTGATGCCTAAGTTAGATAGGGCTTATGGAGAAGAGAATGTGAGCTTAAGTGTTTAGGGTTTCAGAGTGTGTCGAGAGTATGCAAACCTGGGGGGTCCAGCCCCCTTTATATAGTGGAGTCTCGCATAAGGATGATAGCCAACGATCCGAATCCTCCGCGAGATAACTCCTCCCCCAAGCTTCAGGAGTCAGCTCATCCCTTCCTAATATCTCGTATCTGCCAGGTTTATCACGTACTGGCTACGTGCTCCTCAATCTTCGGAGTGGTAACGGCTCCAGGCGTCGTCCCCGGGTGCATCCTCTTCCAGAAGGTTCGAGAGCCTCCGGTCGGCTCGCCCTAACCTGCTCGGTGCTAACCCCGGGACGACTATACCTGGAGGACAGGTTTGGCCTGTCCCAGGTCGGACGTAGCTCGTCCTAGGTCGGAGCCGGTCGGATAAAGGCCGGATTGGCTTGGTTTGATGGGTAGACGGCAGCTCGGCTCGGAGACCGGTCCGTAACAAATTGCTAATGGACAGATTGAATGATTTTTTTATTTATATAAATTGAATGGGTTTTATCAAATGGATGACAGATGGATTGAATTTTATTAATAAAATTTTGATGGATAGTGATTTGATTGGAGATCTGAAGTTGGCTAGAGTTACCCTGAACCATCGTGGAGAAGGACAATCTGGTGGCGAAGTGCGGTGGAGAGTACCTGCAAAGCCACTCTAATGTTCAAGTTTGTAGGCAAACAGGTGAGGTAAGTGTAATGTAAGAAAACGTACATTACTTTGCCGTGGATCCCCTTTTTATATAACTTCTTCGAGAATTGGGTCTCGCGGAGGCAGTTATCAGCTCATTTCATGTGGTGTGTTAGTTGTCGTCGATTTGATCTAACAGTCTTACTTCGGTAGCATACGAGCTACGCAGGATAAGAGTCGTTGATGAGATCGGACGGTGTAGATTGGGTTGCTGATCTATGGTTATGATCTTGCTGCGTTTGTTGTGGTGTATTGGGCCAGTTTGGAACTTGGCCCTTTGCTGATGCAGATTAGGCCTGAGCCCAGTTCAGAATAGATAATAAAAGGATAAATGGATTGGTTTCAATCCATCCATTATAATCCAAATAAAAATTTATTCCATCCATCTATTTGCTACTAGGATGGCAAAAAAACCTGCATCTATGGATACCCGCACAAATTACCTGTAATAGATAGTAAATGGATAGTTATTAAATGGGGGTAGGGATCATGGTACTGCCCTGCGGATACTCGCATAACAATTATTATTTTATGAAATATATAATATATATTATGATATTTTTTTCATCACTTTGTTATGAAATAATTTTTATTTCTTATATTATTTGATATTTTTTAGTGGATAGACCCATAATAATACAATTTTGTAAATACATATAGTATATTATACAATATTAATATAATATGTAGTAATATTATGTTGTATAAATTTATTTTATGTTAAATTATTAAATACCTATGGATATCCATAGATGCCCATTATCCGCGTAAATATTTGTGGATATTAACGGGTATGAGTATGAAGAAAGCACTACCTATACCCGCTCCCCTATTGCCATCCCTATTTACTACCCCTACTCATCATGAGTAACCACCTCTCTCTCAAACACAATATTATATAATACTAGCAAAAGACCCATACATTGTACGTTATTTTTATACAAATATTTGCTTCTTTTTACGGATACAATTTTTTTCTTTTAAAAAATGTAAACAGACTATATGATATTAATATCCTTGCATAAGTTGTACATTTTTCAAAGAGGTTGTGTCTTAGGTACAATATGTTCTCTCGCATGGACAACAACCGATAGTAAGATCTCAACTTCAGTCCACTAATTAACTGCGTGAAAAAAAAGGCCCTAAATAAACACCTATGAAGCAAATCAAATCAAGTCTCTATACCCAAAAAAAAAAAACTGATCCTATATATCAATCTTTTTCAATTTTCATTCCTTTGAAAGGATAATTCTTGTCCACATTTTCCTTCCATTCAAAATCATCTATCCTCTAGCCTATTATTTGCAAAGTCATATTAGGAAGCTCAAAGGTAAAGGCTTTGCCAATTGAAGCAGGACTTATAATCATCTGAAACAAATTCAATACTTTCAAGAGATGACAAAATATCTTCTTCCAAATCCAGATCAACATTGAACTGAATTAAATGAATTTCATGGCCACATTACAAAATTATTTGTTTGATTCCAAACCTTCCTCGGAGTGGCATCAATACCCTTTGGTCCAAACATATCCATAATAGTTTTATTATATTCTCATCACACAGTATGACCCGTCAAACCGTAAAGCACCGTCATTTTTTTCCCTCAACCTAAAAGAGCATTTACTTTCCAATTAGCTTGATTTCATAGTTCATGTACTCATAGATTAGCAGACTATCATTTGATAAAAAGAAATGAAATGAAATCACGATGCAAAGCATTAAACCAATATGAGTAGCATGTCGTCGAAACTGCATACTTTTATGTGGTTGAGGACAAACACCAAGTGTATACCTAGAGAAAAGTATTACTCAGGCCTCAAAATAGCCAAACAGTAGACATGGGTCCGACGTTGGGTCCACCCACACCCCTTTTCCGCTATCCCTTGCAATTCCTCACTTTTCACTCTCTCACTATGATTAATCACCTCACTGTCAATTCATCATTACACAGAAAATGCAATACTAGTATTTGAAAAAGTATCTTCCCACAAAGGTCACTGGTATTCTTAAAAAATGAGTCTTGCTCTTACCAATAAACCAATAAAGCTTTATTCCAGGGAAAACCTCAAGCTCTCATTTGTACCCATACTAGTAACATACCCATCCAATGCACGGGGCACGCGGCGTTTTTATAATTTTATTTAGAATTTTTTTTGTCTTGATTATAAAATTATAAAAAATTAGTGATCCTGTCAAAAAAAATTATTGATAAGAAATTGCTATTTATATTTAGAGTGGATGATATACTAATCAGCACAATTATATTAATGCTGAAGTCATTCCCTGCAACTCAAAATAGTTATTTTAAACTGAAGTTCCTGTAGAGTTATGAAACCAAAAAAGAAATTTCCAAAATGCTGAAGTCATTAGTTTAATTCACAACACTGCAAGAATATGAAGTCTTTGTTGCCCCGATTGCTATTGAATAAACAGGATGATACCTATAAAAAGACAATAATTAAAATAATAAATGAAAGTAACACAGAATCCAGTATTAAATTTATTAGACAATATCGATAGAATGCAGAGGAATGGAAGTCAAACTTTGGAAGATGCATATAGTGTAAAGGTTCTGTAACTGTATTCCAACCCAAAGTAATGTCTTATCGTCAATCACTGTCAAATGTGAAAAAATTAATTATATGAATAGATTGAAGGTTATAAGTGTCTATAAGATGTAGCATTTCTACACTTGTAACAGACTTAATTAACAGTCAAGTATAAAATATCCAAAACAGTGAAATATCATATGCTGCTATATAAGTGTCTAATGTAAGCACCTCTTATTTTAAACGCTTAATACATTTTGTTGAAAGAGATTCCATAAAACTAAAACCCTTGACAATTGTGTTTGCAACCTCAAATGCTAAAATGCCAATTTCATTCCCCTTTGTTATGCTCCAGATAATACTAACCTACCATCAGAATTTAAATTTGTCATGCTACTCCCAAGAGTGTACAGAACGTCAACGACTTTTCCGAATCCAACAGCGCTAGATTTGTTGAGGCATAAATTCACCTCTAGGACCTGAAATAGAAAAACCTTAGCAGATATCTTCATTTTTTTCCCCTATTTTGATAAACTTATCCCCCTTATCTTTCATGAGAGCTTAGCCTGTTCTACATAAAAACAAAAGAAAAAGCTTCAAACTAATAACATAAACAGAATAAGGAGTCGTACAAACAAACTAAAATATTTTTCTTTTTTGTTTTGAAAGCACTGTGTTTCTCTGACATGTTAAGTTGAACTTCACAAATGTTATTGGATTCATGAAGAAGTAATTGAATCTTTCATACTGGCTTTACTTCAATAACATGAACACTTTCATCAAGAAGTCCGTGTGCAGTTTTTAGTTTTCCACCTATGAAGAAAAAGGAGACACGGAACAGAAACATTGAATTTCCAGTGAGATTGCAATTATTTGATAATATCATTTTGGGCAACACAACTGAAGTCATAAAATACACTCTGTAACAATCAAGTTTCAGCATAGAGACTTTAGAAACAAAAATTTAGCAACTCATACAGTCAAGATTGAATAAAATGGAAAGCGCCAGCCCAACAATGCCACCCATTACAGGTAGCAAAAACAGTAGTTACAAATAATAATAATAGAAGCCACTCTTGTAATGGAAGTTACAGCTAGAGAAGCATCTATATGGAAAAGCATACCAAACACGTGAAAGTTTTCTATATGCTGCAGTCAACAAACTAAATCACATCAATGAAGTGTTGCCAATAGTCTTCCCATCAAAGGATCTAGAAAATGAAGAATATCTTCAGCCATTTTCTTAGAAAAGTTGCCAAACCATGGTGGCTTAAAATGAAAAGCAAATCAAATACACAAAAGGAAAAGATAGAGGAAATGTCTCAAAGTTTGAATGTACAAAATAAAACAATCTTATCATCAAATCAAGAATGCTAATGTGTGTGTGTGAATGACAAACTCATTCTTATTGGCTAAAAAGCCAACATTTATTTATCATTAAGCAGTAAAAAGGAGAAGGATGGGATTCACATTAAATTTTAAGTTCTTATTCATTCCAACTCACATTAAGTTTAAAGCATATACATAGTACCTTTTGTTTAAAAATTTACAATGAAGACATACCTTGTACTACCAAATCCACAAAACTATTCACAATTAGAACTGATGTAATTGTCCTCTGTCTCCTCAATTATCCCAGATCTAAAAACAGTATAATAAAAAAGTAAATTAAAGATAAATATAAGAATAGTGTAGCAAGCATGCCCAACAAAGATAAACAAAGGAACAATAATAAAAAAGGCTATTTGGTGTATGAACATAGAGTAAACAGAACAACAATGACATGAAAGGACGAATTGAGTCAATCTTTGTGTTGATGGTTCAAGTAGGTTAATTGTCGCAAACCTACAATGAATGGTGTTGCATAAGTTAAATTTAGTATCTATTATAAGAATTCTACATGTTATTATTTCTCATTTTGGATCAATAGAATGACAGTGGCCTACCTATTTTTATAGCCCTGTATATCTTCTATATCTTCATTAATCATCAATTTTGAGCCACTCCAAGAATTTGATATCGATGCTGGATAAATTCCTACAAACACATCAGGTATATATTGTTATAATTGATTACTTTAATAGGAATCCAAAAAATAAATGACAATTAGATATAACACATTATTTTAACCTTGTGGTTCTTTGATCCTTGCATGTGTCAGTATAACAATAATTGGCACAGACTAAGCATTTTCTTTATAATAAGCCAGCAGTTTCATGGCAAAGTTATCGCAAAGAGTACAACTAATCAGCTCACCACTACAACATTATTTATAAATTAGCAAATGTTAAAATAGCAAAAATACTTAAAAGAGGAATGGTAAAGACAACCTTTTTATGAAACTTAGAGGCAAGCATATTACCTAAAATCTCTCATGGTAAAAACAAATTTCTTCTGTTGACGCACTTCTCCGTCTGCAGAATGATAGCAATGTTATTGTACGTTTTTATAACAGCAGGATTAAAGCATAGAAAAATATTTAAAACAGTTCTAGTGGTTCTAGGTGTATTAATTAGCGCATGAAAAGCAAGAATTATAAAATAGTAACCTAAAGTGACATTTTTCAGACAAAATCAACACAGAACTTCCAAAAGAAAAAAATATAAAGGCTCACTCTCAGCAATAATCAAGTCCTATGCACAATTGTGAATGTAATTGAGCCTATAAAGGTTATTTGTAGAAAACTGAACATTGAATGAGCTAATTGTTCAAGTTATGCTATTTTTAATTTGAAAGCTGTTACAAAAAATTCATCCTGATAAACATTGAACTCATGTAAGAATCACTTGAATTTATAGAAATGCTGTCAAAGATACAACATAGCAAGCAAATTGAACAACGCCCAAAATCCAGCACTACGAGCCCATTAACAGCATCATCATCCCAAACAGCTGATTAGGAAACCATAAACTCTACTTTTCTGCATTGATACAAACTTTTAAGAGATCCCACCCATCGCCGCAGAGCGTGTAGTGTAGTCTGGGTCACTGTCGCAGCCATCACCGCACCTCCAGCACCACCCATGCCACCTCTCCGCTTCCTCCGTGAAAAAAACCTAACTCTTCATCTTTGCCTTCTTCAGCCTCTTCTGCAGAGACAAAGCAATCTGACATGCTGTCGTTGCCTCAGGCTGTCGCAAGCAACATATATGGATCTGTAAACTAAAAAAGTCACAAAACGAAAACGTTAATGGAGGAAGCTGAACACCATCTTCCAAGGAGATGTTTCAGAGTAAAAGAAGATAGATCAAACTGCAAAAATAATAAAAATGTAATAATAAGGCTGAAATGAAAATTGGGAAAAAAAAAAAAAAAGAAATGGGTTACCTTGACAGTGAAACCCGCGATTTCATCAAGCGATTGTTGGGTAACCCCATCGACAGATTCGCTTTTGCAGTAGAACTGCAACAATCTTCAGCCCTGCCTAGTGAAGTCGGTGTCACCTATTCCGCCTCCGGTCACCTAGAAGAGAAAGGGAGGAGAAGAATTTGGCAAGGGCGAAGAGGATGTTGAGTTCTTCCTCTGCCCCACTCATTCTTTCTCTTTTCTTTCTCTGTTTGTTCCTTTCTCCAGCGGCGGTGCACTTTTTCTGTTCTCTGATTGTGTGTGTGTGTTTTTGGGTTAGATGGAGACCAACATAACCGCGTGTGTTGTTTCAAAATTCCTTTCTGTTGACCTTTTTACCCTTATTTTGTAGATGTGTCAAAAATATGGAAGTTTAAATGGGTAATTTCCCCTGCCCTGTGAGAGCTTATATTTACTAGTAACATACTCGTGCGTATGCACGGGTCGTGCAACGTTTGTATAATTGTTATGGAAGACTATGTCTTCTGGTCTAACAAATATTTGAATATAAAATTTTTTATACCAATATTAATATTTAATATTAATTGTATATAATATAATAATGGAACCCAAACTACAGTGATTCAAAATTCTCTGTTATATACAAATAAACTTATTATACTAAATCATTGCATGTTTCCTGCCAGACTTAGAATTGTGAATAAATATCTATAAATAATAAAGACATGCATAAAATTGATATGTCCTCAAAGAAAAATAAACTATACCTACAAACTCAATAAAAACTATTGCATGTTTTCCTCATCGGGAGTCAAGAAAAATAATGAATTATAAATAATAAATATCTACATAAAATTGATATGTGCTCAACGCAATTAAACTATCCCGACAAATTCAATCTAAGGAATTACGTTTCTGGCGTCTCAGAAACGTAATTCCTTAGATTGTCCAAATGCTTAAACTCGCGAGAAAAAGTCTTCTTAAATAACACTAATGAGGAGAAAGATGAAATACCCCTACTGCTTCAAGGAAGAGAAAATCCAAGAATTCAGGTTTTTATTTCCTTTTATATGTAAATATTTTTTGCCAAAAAGTGAGTTTAAGCTAAACTGCCGAGATCAAGCTTACTGTCGAGATGAGGATTGACTTCGGCAATTTGGAGGACCAACAGGCTTGAGTTTGATCTTGTGACAGTTGAGCTTGATCTCGGCGAGTTGAGCTTAAACTCGGCGGCAGAAGACAACTATCTATTGAAGCATCAAGACCCATCACAACCAAGTCAGTCGAAATAAATCTAACTTGATAGCGCCGAGATCAAGTCAACCGAGATCAAGCTCAACCTAAGCTCAACTCGCCGAGATCAAGCTCACCTGCCGAGATCACGATTGACTTCGACAAATTGAGGACCAACAATATTGTTTGATCTCGACAGTTGAGCTTGATCTCGATACTATTCACATGATTTATTTCGACTTGATTGTGATGGCTCTTGATGCTCCAATAGATAGTTTAGTCTTCTGCCGCCGAGATCAAACACAAGTCGTCGGGTCAATCGTGATATCGACAGTTGAGCTTGATCTCGGCAGTTGAGCTTAAACTCGATAGCAAGACTAAACTATCTATTGGAGCATCAAGACCCATCACAATCAAGTCAGTCGAAATAAATCTAACTCGATAGTCCGCCGAGATCAAGTCAATCGAGATCAAGCTCAACCTAAGCTCAACCTGCCGAGATCAAGCTCAACCTCGCCGAGATCACGATTGACTTCGGCGAGAGGACCAACAATAATTATCGAGATCAAGCTCAACCTATCAAGATCAAACTCAAGGTGTTGGTCCTCGTCGCCGGTCAATCCTGAAGCTCGACAGTCGAGCTTGATCTTGGCAGTCGAGCTTACTCAACCTCGTCGAGATCAAACTCAGTCGCCGGTCAATCCTCATCTCGACAGGCTGAGGTTGATCTCGGCAGGTTGATTGTTCGTCCGAGTTTATACAACCAATATCTTATTCGGAACAACATAACATGACGCGTCCGTCTCGCGCGGCACTGTATTCTGCTAGTTTTCTAAAAATCAATGGCCGCCACAGATGTTGAGTACCATTGCTTCCGACAGCAAGGCCCTCGAGAAAGCCTTCTCTCAATACGGCGAAGTCGTTCTCCATTTTGCCTAGCTGCTTGAAAGGGGGAAAAAAAAGAGGAAGAAGATGATGATGAAAATGGGAGATGAAATAGGAGGGGATGAGAAAGAGAGAGCAACAGATGCGAAGAGAATGAAGCTGAATTTCAAAAAAAAAATTGAAAGATGAAGAGAGAAGAAGAGGGAAACAGATGAGAGGTGAAGGAGGGAACACATTTTTTTTCCCGTGAATCTTCTCAAGGCCTCGAAGCTCGCCTTCTCTCCCCCATCACCAGACGCAAGGGGTGAGAGATGAGTGAGTTGGAGAGTCAGAGTGAGTTGGACCTGAGGGAGTTAGAGAATCAGAGAGAGAGAGCGAGAGATTAGGTTTGAAATTTGAAATTATCGCTAAAATGACTTTTCTACCCTTAAAAAGGACAGATGGCATAAATATAAGAGATCTAGTTTAGTCATTAGAATGTTCTATTCTTCTCCTATAAACGACAGCTGAGGACCACACTGAGTTTGATGTTGACAGCCGAAGTTTGATCTCGGTTGTCAAGCTCAACCGAGATCAAACTCAACCCGCCGAGATCAAATCAAGCCGCTGGTCCTCGCCGTGGAAGTCAATCCCGATCTCGACAAAGTGTTTGATTTCGACCAAGACTAAACTATCTATTGGAGCATCAAGAGCCATCACAATCAAGCTGTCGAAATAAATCTAACTTGATAGCTGTCGAGATCAAGCTGAACCGAGATGAAGCTCAACCTAAGCTCAACCTGCCGAGATCAAGCTCAACCTGTCGAGATCACGATTGACTTCGACAGCTTGAGGACCAACAATAGCCGAGATCAAGCTCAACCGAGATCAAGCTCAACCCGCCAAGATCAAACTCAAGGTGTTGGTCCTCGTCGCCGGTCAATCCCGAAGCTCGACAGTTGAGCTTGATCTCGGCGAGCTTACTCAACCTGCCGAGATCAAACTCAAGTCGCCGTCAATCCTCATCTCGACAGTGAGGTTGATCTCGGCAGTCGATTGTCTCGTCCGAGTTTATACAACCAATATCTTATTCGTAACAACATAACATGACGCTGTCTCCGTCGAGTAGTACGTATTCGCTAGTTTTCTAAAAATCAATGGCCGCCACAGATGTTGAGTACCATTGCTTCGACAAAGAAGGCCCTCGAGAAAGCCTTCTCTCAATACTACAGTCGTTCTCCATTTTGCCTAGTCGCTGAAAGGGGGAAAAAAAAGAGGAAGAAGATGATGATGAAAATGGGAGATGAAATAGGAGGGGATGAGAAAGAGAGAGCAACAGATGCGAAGAGAATGAAGCTGAATTTCAAAAAAAAAATGAAAGATGAAGAGAGAAGAAGAGGGAAACAGATGAGAGGTGAAGGAGGGAACACATTTTTTTTCCCGTGAATCTTCTCAAGGCCTCGAAGCTCGCCTTCTCTCCCGCCACCAGACGTGAGGAGTGAGAGAGATGAGTGAGTTGGAGAGTCAGAGTGAGTTGGAGTTAGAGAATCAGAGAGAGAGAGCGAGAGATTAGGTTTGAAATTTGAAATTACTGCTAAAATGACTTTTCTACCCTTAAAAAAGGACAGATGGCATAAATATAAGAGATCTAGTTTAGTCATTAGAACAGCCTATTCTTCTCCTATATTATATTGATAACAACACTAGTAACAGACCCGTGCATACGCACGGGTGAGTAACACATTGTATTCGTTTGGTTCCAAGTCGAAGTTTTCTTCCCAATTGTCGAATCATCTTTTTTTTATATTCGACATCACCTTGTATTCCTATAGAGGCAAGTCAACGCCAGTTAATACTATTAAGCTCGTTAAATAAATGAACTGAACTTGAGCTAAGCATAGCTCGACTCGTTTGGTTCATGAGCTAGCTCGTTTGGTTCCAAGTCGAAGTGTTCTTCCCAATTGTCGACATCACTTTTTTTATATTTGACGTCACCTTGTATTCCTCCTTGAGCTCGTTAAATAAATGAACTGAACTTGAGCTAAGCATAAAGTCGAAGTGTTCTTCCCAATTGTCGAATCTTTTTTTTATATTCGACGTCATCACTTTTTTTATATTCGACGTCACCTTGTATTCCTCATTGAGCTCGTTAAATAAATGAACTGAACTTGAGCTAAGCATAAAGTCGAAGTGTTTTTCCCAATTGTCGAAGTTGAGCTCGTTAAATTAATGAACTGAACTTGAGCTAAGCATAGCTCGACTCGTTTGGTTCATGAGGTAGCTCGTTTCTCGTTAAATAAATGAACTGAACTTGAGCTAAGGACGTCACCTTGTATTCCTCATTGAGCTCGTTAAATAAATGAACGCATTGAGCTCGTTAAACAAATGAACTGAACTTGAGTTAAGCATAAAGTCGAAGTGTTCTTCCCAATTGTCGACATCACTTTTTTTATATTCGACGAAACTTTTTTTTATATTCGACGTCATCACTTTTTTTATATTCGACGTCACCTTGTATTCCTCATTGAGCTCGTTAAATAAATGAACTGAACTTGAGCTAAGCACGTCACCTCGACGTCACCTTGTAGTATTCTGCATTGAGCTCGTTAAACAAATGAACTGAACTTGAGCTAAGCATAAAGTCGAAGTGTTCTTCCCAATTGTCGAAGTTGAGCTCGTGAAATTAATGAACTGAACTTGAGCTAAGCATAGCTCGACTCGTTTGGTTCATGAGCTAGCTCGTTTCTCGTTAAATAAATGAACTGAACTTGAGCTAAGCACGTCACCTTGTATTCCTCTTTGAACTCGTTAAATAAATGAACTGAACTTGAGCTAAGCACGTCACCTTGTATTCGTCATTGAGCTCGTTAAATAAATGAACTGAGCTCGACTCGTTTGGTTCATGAGCTAGCTCGTTTGGTTCCAAATCGAAGTGTTCTTCCCAATTGTCGACATCACTTTTTCTTTATATTCGACATCATGTAGTATTCCTCATTGAGCTCGTTAAACAAATGAACTGAACTTGAGCTAAGCATAAAGTCGAAGTGTTCTTCCCAATTGTCGACATCACATAGGTCGGCTCGTTTGGTTCATGAGCTAGCTCGTTTGGCTCCAAGTCGAAGTGTTCTTTCCAATTGTCGACATCACTTTTTTATATTCGACATCACTTTTTTTATATTCGACATCACCTTGTAGTATTCCGCATTGAGCTCGTTAAACAAATGAACTGAACTTGAGCTAAGCACGTCACCTTGTATTCCTCATTGAGCTCATTAAATAAATGAACTGAGCTCGACTCGTTTGGTTCATGAGCCAGCTCGTTTGGTTCCAAGTCGAAGTGTTCTTCCCAATTGTCGACATCACTTTTTTATATTCGACATCACTTTTTTTATATTCGACATCACCTTGTAGTATTCTGCATTGAGCTCGTTAAACAAATGAACTGAACTTGAGCTAAGCATAAAGTCGAAGTGTTCTACCCAATTGTCGAAGTGTTCTTCCCAAATGTCGAAGTCTTCTTCCCAATTGTCGACATCACTTTTTTTATATTCGACGAATCTTATTTTTATATTCGACGTCATCACTTTTTTATATTCGACGTCACCTTGTATTCCTCATTAAGCTCATTAAATAAATGAACTGAACTTGAGCTAAGCACGTCACCTCGACGTCACCTTGTATTCCTCATTGAGCTCGTTAAACAAATGAACTGAACTTGAGCTAAGCATAAAGTCGAAGTGTTCTTCCCAATTGTCGAAGTTGAGCTCGTTAAATTAATGAACTGAACTTGAGCTAAGCATAGCTCGACTCGTTTGGTTCATGAGCTAGCTCGTTTCTCGTTAAATAAATGAACTGAACTTGAGCTAAGCACGTCACCTTGTATTCCTCTTTGAGCTCGTTAAATAAATGAGTTGAGCTAAGCACGTCACCTTGTATTCCTCATTGAGCTCGTTAAATAAGTGAACTGAGCTCGACTCGTTTGGTTCATGAGCTAGCTCGTTTGGTTCTAAAGTCGAAGTGTTCTTCCCAATTGTCAAAGTGTTCTTCCCAATTGTCGACATCACATAGCTCGACTCGTTTGGTTCTCTTTGAGCTCGTTAAATAAATGAACTGAACTTGAGCTAAGCACGTCACCTTGTTTTATATTCGACATCACTTTTTTATATTCGACATCACTTTTTTTATATTCGACATCACCTTGTAGTATTCCGCATTGAGCTCGCTAAACAAATGAACTGAACTTGAGCTAAGCATAAAGTCGAAGTGTTCTTCCCAATTGTCGAAGTGTTCTTCCCAATTGTCGACATCACATAGCTCGACTCGTTTGGTTCATGAGCTAGCTCGTTTGGTTCCAAGTCGAAGTGTTCTTCCCAATTGTCGACATCACTTTTTTTATATTCGACATCACCTTGTAGTATTCCGCATTGAGCTCGTTAAACAAATGAACTGAACTTGAGCTAAGCATAAAGTCGAAGTGTTCTTCCCAATTGTCGAAGTGTTCTTCCCAATTGTCGACATCACATAGCTCGACTCGTTTGGTTCATGAGCTAGCTCGTTTGGTTCCAAGTCGAAGTTTTCTTCCCAATTGTCGACTCATCATTTGGTTCATGAGCTAGCTCGTTTGGTTCCAAGTCGAAGTGTTCTTCCCAATTGTCGACATCACTTTTTTATATTCGACGTCACCTTGACCTTGAGCTAAGCATAGCTCGACTCGCTTGGTTCATGTGCTAGCTATCGACCTTGAGCTAAGCATAGCTCGACTTCGTTTGGTTCATGAGCTAGCTCGTTTGGTTCCAAGTCGAAGTGTTCTTCCCAATTGTCGACATCACTTTTTATATTCGACGCCACTTTTTATATTCGACATCACCTTGTAGTATTCCGCATTGAGCTCGTTAAACAAATGAACTGAACTTGAGCTAAGCATAAAGTCGAAGTGTTCTTCCCAATTGTCGAAGTTGAGCTCGTTAAATTAATGAACTGAACTTGAGCTAAGCATAACTCGACTCGTTTGGTTAATGAGCTAGCTCGTTTCTCGTTAAATAAATGAACTGAACTTGAGCTAAGCACGTCACCTTGTATTCCTCTTTGAGCTCGTTAAATAAATGAACTGAACTTGAGCTAAGCACGTCACCTTGTATTCCTCATTGAGCTCGTTAAATAAATGAACAGAGCTCGACTCGTTTGGTTCATGAGCTAGCTCGTTTGGTTCCAAGTCGAAGTGTTCTTCCCAATTGTCGACATCACTTTTTTTATATTCGACATCACCTTGTAGTATTCCTCATTGAGCTCGTTAAACAAATGAACTGAACTTGAGCTAAGGATAAAGTCGAAGTGTTCTTCCCAATTATCGAAGTGTTCTTCCCAATTGTCGACATCACATAGCTCGACTCGTTTGGTTCATGAGCTAGCTCGTTTGGTTCCAAGTCGAAATTTTCTTCCCAATTGTCGACTCATCATTTGGTTCATGAGCTAGCTCGTCTGGTTCCAAGTCGAAGTGTTCTTCCCAATTGTCGACATCACTTTTTTTATATTCGACGTCACCTTGTATTCCTCATTGTGCTCTTTAAATAAATGAAATGTATTGACCTTGAGCTAAGCATGGCTCGACTCGTTTGGTTCATGAGCTAGCTCGTTTGGTTCCAAGTCGAAGTGTTCTTCCCAATTGTCGACATCACTTTTTTATATTCGACGCAGTTAATATTATTAAGCTCGTTAAATAAATGAACTGAACTTGAGCTAAGCATAGCTCGACTCGTTTGGTTCATGAGCTCCAAGTCGAAGTTTTCTTCCCAATTGTCGAATGAACCAAGTTTAAAAGAGGGAGTATAGAACCATTATAGTTGTTTGCTGCAAAAGAAACACTCCACAACTCACAATAAGTAAAAGGTCAAAATCTGACATAAGAGTAACCACAATTCCGTTTGTCGAGTATCAAAATTCCACCAAATACAAACATCGTAAAAATGTATACTATCGATCCTAATGACCATCAATACATCATAATATGTCAAGAACTGAATTATAAAAAGTATGCGTTTCCCATGGTTATCATTGTCTCACAGAAGGTCTTCAATGGTACTGACTCTGGGCATCACAGCCTTTCCAAAATCTACAAAAAGACACAAACAGATATCTCCATTAGTAATAATTTTGGTGGACTACATATTCTGCTAAAAACATGTCACATGTCAATAGACTAAAACTGAAACTTAGTAAATTTAGATCATTAAAATTCAAGGTTTGTATATATAAGCACAGTTTAATGAAGGATGAAAAATATAGATTTCGAACCTGTTGTGATTAATCTGCTAGAGGTTGCCAAAAACTTCTCGGTATACAACATTTTTTGTCGATGTGCATACCTTCCCATCATCGTCCAAAATCAAAATCTTCAAACCCTTTTTTGATTTTACTCTGGACATAGCAACATAGAGTTGACCATGTGTAAAAACTGGTCGTGGAAGATACAGTCCTACCTTAGAAAGTGACTGGCCTTGACTTTTATTTATTGTCATTGCAAAACAGAGACATAGGGGAAATTGTCTTCGCTGGAATTTAAATGGGAGTCCAGAATCAGAAGGTACCAAATCCATCCTTGGAATAAAGATTCTTTCCCCAATATTTTTGCCAGTGATAACTGTTGCTGTTATAATATTAGTTCCTAAATCATTCACCTGCAACCTTGTTCCATTACACAAACCACTTGCCTGGTCGATATTCCTCAGAAGCATCACAGGTACTCCAGGCTTTAGTGTCAATCGGTGATTTGGAATCCCAGAACATTTAATGTCATTCAAAAACTCAGAGGTAAACCATTGGCTCTGAAGCTCATAATCTTCATCTGATTGGCAGGGTGTGTCAGAACTGAAATAGTCTTTTTCATCCCCAGGAAACAAAGAGAGAATGGAATCATTAACCTGTTCCACACATTCTAAAGTTGGAGCAAGGTTTGCTCTCTCTTTAAAGAAGTTACTGCATGTCATGTTTTGTAATATGTCTGGATAGACAAATTCCACTAATGAAAGTAACGGGCTTTCACAATGCGAAATCAACAAATCATCTGGTATGTCAATCTCACTTTCACCATTTTCATCCGCATCCATGTCACCATCTCCAATTTTAAGTATCCAATCAGCAAAATGTTTTATCTCATTAGCGGACTGATCTGTTGTTGCGGTACTTAACCTCATGTTTTTTGTCAGCCTCAAAACCTTGCAGCTTTTCCATATCTCTGAGGAGTTAATTGTTGATTTAACAATGTCATGTCTTGAACCTTTTCTAACCACAGGCAATATTTGCCTGAAATCCCCACCCAAGACAACAACTTTCCCCCCAAATGGTTTGTCATTATTTTCTGCACATTGGACTCTCATGAGATCCCTCATAGTTCGATCGAAAGCCTCAAAACAAAATCGATTCATCATTGGAGCTTCATCCCATATGATTAATTTTGCTTCTATAAGAAGCTTTGCTCGAAGGCTTCCTTGCTTAATATTGCAAGTTGATTCCTCATTGATGTCCAATGGAATACAAAAAGTGGAATGAGCAGTCTTTCCTCCTGGTAACAACAAAGAAGCAATACCACTGGAAGCAACATTGAGGACAATTATTCCCTGTGACCTAAGAGCAGCAGACAATGTTTTCCAAAGAAATGTTTTCCCAGTTCCACCATAGCCATATAAAAAAAAGAATCCTCCAGCTTCAGATAAGACTGATCTCATGATTTTATCATAAACACTCAATTGTTCCTCTGTAAACAATTGTAATAAAGATGCATGTAGTTCAGCTAATTCAACTCTATCATAGTTTAACTCATCCACAATGAACTTATTTTGAAAGTCAAACACATCTGAAAAATCTGGGAACAGTAAAGAACCATAATCCTTTAGAGATCTTCCATTTGACATTAATAGCTTTTCCAATTCTATGAGGCAAAGATTTTTCAATTCATTATCTTCAATTTGAAGACCTAAAAAAAACACAGTATATCAAAAAATATACAAACACGATACATAGATATCAAAAGTTATAAAACTTTTACCTGGGATATGTAATGTCTTTCTTCTTTGATATAGAATTCCATCGGCTAACAATTTCCAAGTAGAATCCCAAACAACATCTGGCTTTTTCATTGTGCTCGTGACCAACAATGTAACAAACAACTTTCTCAATTGGTTCCCGGAAGACATTTCACTGGCCTCTTTAATTGCATCAATGTATTCTTTGTCATCTGCTAACAAACCCAAGGCATAACATGCCTCTTGGAAAGTGTCATAGGCCTTGCCATTGACCGTCCTAATACTTTCATAGTCAATACAACCCCTTTGGATTGTCAATAATAACCTCATGTAGTATAATTCACCCGTACCAGCAGGAACATAGGTAAGCCTTCCAATAGTAAAACCCTGTTTCCTCGGTTGCCATCTCTTTTGTTGACTAAAATAAACAAACTTTTTAGGAAACTCTGCAAAAGTTAGATTATTTCCCTCATTGTAAGTTTTATTTGCCTCAAACCAAGCCAGAAACATTGTTTGTACATCTTCATTATTTAGAACAACTTCATCAATTGTATCCTCATCTTTAAATAGAATTGATTGCTCGTTTGGAAGATGAAAATATAACCTTTGAACAGGTGGCCACCTTTCATGAATATCAAAGGAATAAATTCTCCAAGCCGCTTCACATGAAGATAGATATCTGCAATCATAATACTGTTTGATCTCATCAACAACAGCTGATTTTTCAGAGTTTCCAGAATCATTAGTTATCTTCATATTGGCTCGGTCAGGACCCTTGTTCACATATTTAAACAAATACTTGATGGAATTTGATTTATTGCAATATTCTGTATTCACATGTCCTTGATACCTCATCAAAAGAAGGGGACTATAAGGAACGGCACTCCTGTTATCCAACTTGATCCCTTTTTTGTGTACAAACATCCCAAAATCACGACGCTTGTAGCATGGATAGCCACCCTCATCAATGGTAGTAGTAGATTGAAATTTTTTGGGATAATACTTATCACATTTCCTTCCTTTCATGCAAGGTGACTTCATGTTGGCAACCCCACATGGACCATGCATCATGTATGATGCAACAACATTGGCCAACTTTGGATACAAATCGGGGTGAGGTAGTTCAGCAGAAATGACCTTGTCTATATCTGTTCCATTCCTCAATCTGTTGTCGCCATCCAACCACAATAATATATGTGCATGCGGAAGTCCTCTTTTTTGAAACTCGATAGTGTACATCCCTAATATCAGTTAAAAATTCAATTAAAAATAATGAATATAAATTACAAAATTATATAAAATATGCATAAGATTAAAACTTGCCTGCATTAACCTTTCCTAATATTTCTTTCTTTTTGAAGTCTGTCATCATTTCATCCAGCTTCATTTTGAATACTCTACACACAATATCAGGCCTGTCAGCTGCTGTGAGACCCCTTTCAGAAACAAAATCACGTATTTCACTCCAATTTGTGTTACATGTAACGGTAATGAATAAATCCGGGTATCCAAATCTTTTACAGATAGCCATAGCATCCTGGCAGTTATTGAACATGTATCTCATACCACCGGTAAAAGATGACGACAATATTATACGCTTCCCAACAGAAGAAGGCTCTGTTTCTCCTCTATTAACAGCTTCTTGTAACCCATTAAGAACATCACACCTGATTTTTTTTTGATTGTGTCTTATGAAAGACAGATGCTGAGCCTCTATCATAGTGTAGCAGTCAACTAAAAATTGTTGAAACAATCTTCTTGCATTGACAATGTTACCAAATTCAACATCTCTTTCTTGGATTCTAAATGCAATGAATTCCCTCATGGAAACACGAAGTCTTTTACGAACCTGGGAATCATCTTCTGCATCTCTATACTTAATATCTTCTTGATATCCATTTTCTCCATAAGGAAATAGTAAAGGATATTGCAAGGGGATAAATGCAGTATGTGTTTCATGAAGCCTAGTCAACTGGCCTGAAAAATCTTTGACAATAATGTCTCTCCCAACATCCATGCTACTGAAGTCACCCACTATCAAAGCTGCCACTTCATTTGATGTAGGAATATTATGCATCCTTGAATCCGTGGATCGATTTCGAAACAACCTCAAACTAAAACTTGACTGCTCACCTTGCATTACATAATCTCTGACTCTTCTAAATTCCTTAGCAAGTTTGTTAAACTCATCAATCATAATAGTCAGATCTTGAACCAATGAATTATCAAAGCTTTGTGAATCTTTGTTTGACCTGCAAAGACATATAAATTCATAAATTTATTTTCTAAACTAATGACTTTGCAATATAGAGTAATAGTACATGACACATACCCAAAGTTTCGAGTCCTATTTTGTAATTCATTCTCTGTATCATAAATATATAGTTGTGCAAACTTAGGATTAGATCCGGGTTCTGGCAACAAACTCCCGATTCTGTGATAATTCTGCCCACTAAGTATAAATTGGGGAGGACCACCTCCGTCATTGATTGAAGATTCTATCTTACCCCCAATTGAAGTAAATGAGAACATGCTATTATATGCTATAATATTTTGCTTAAAATGATTGCCTCTATCATCCAGACCATTCATTAAGGAGATGAGTAATTGTGGAGGCTTGTCTAGGAATTTTAGTTGTACTTTTCCCTTCTGACAACAAATTGAAAATTCAACATCCTTCACTTTCCTGGCCTTTTCAGATCTTTCTTCAAACCATACATCAGCCATCCAATACTGCCATTGAATTGATGGTTGCCCAAAGTTGACATATCTTTGTAAAAATCAATTATATAGACTATAGACTATACAACAATATATTATAGTATTTGTATTAGTATTATAGCAACATTTGAACCATTATTAGAGTATAGTTTGTACCATGAGTTTTGACATTTGAATATAATTACGCTTGAAAGTCAAGAGTGTCATCCTGAGGGGCAAAACCTGATTTAAAAAATTGTACACTTATTAAAACATAGAAGATGATGTATTGAGTGATTAGTGTGTAGGCGTTTTTAAAGCAAAATGTTTTGAATATACTAACCTGAGGTAGAACCACTGGCATTGGAATGTCGGTCCTCAAATTGTTGGTCAAAGTTTAATCTAGTTGCACCGATTGAATGAAGTATGTTGGCAGATTTTGTGATGCATTTGCCGTAATAAGAGCTATTTTGGGGATTTAATACTTCTGATAATGCAGAAGATTCTGCACTTGAGCCAGAGATATATGTAATTTGTGGTTGTTTAGCTGTTGATATGATAAAAATAGTTAGAAATGTTAACATACTAATATACTATTGGAAAAAATGTGGTGGACTAAATTTTTCCAAATATGTAAGTGAAATTACTAACTTGATGTAGCTTTGGAAGAGAAAATATCACCATGGGATTTGGCAGCATTGTAGTTTATAGTGTTTACTATTGGAGAAAGCGGTGACAAATTTTGTTTATGAAAACTCCTCGCTTTGTGAATGTTCTTTGCTAGCATCCTTACAACTACTATTTGAACTTTGTAAACTACTACGAACTGCCACATTTCCTTCTTCAAAACAAATGGCATAAAAAAACATATGTGTATAACATATAATTAGCAAATAAGTAAATGCAAATGCAGATAACAGAAGATATTTTTCTACCAGGAGTGAATGGTGACAATGGTATTCTATTTTAAATGCATGGAGTCCTGAAGAAATGGGGATGGAACTGTGTTGTTGGTGACATTGAGCCGAGATTATTCCTTCCTACAAAGATTAGCAAATTGCATTTCTGGTTTAAAACAAAAATATAAATAAGCAATGTTTAGGATAATCACATTATTACCACAAGATAGATATAAAATTTGAAATGATTAAATCTAAAAGAAACCACCCACCATTAGACAATGGTGTCAATGGTATTCTATTTGAGTTGCCTAACTGATATTACGAATATAGGACAAAGACTCCACCGAATCATATTATGGCTCGAAGAAATCAACTTCATGAGCTAACGCCATGGAAAGTTCTTTGAAGTTGTCCAAAAAGCTGAACTTTATTTGCAAAGGGAGGAATCAAGTTAAACATGGAAGTACCTGTGATGACATGATTTGTGTTTGATTTTTGCCTCATAATGGCCTTCCTTTTGTTTCTAGCATTTTTAGAAGTCAGAGGTTCCATTTAGCGTAAATGCAAAGAATGGTGTTGGAGGCAATGGGACTTGTTCGCTACTACCTCACAGGGAATTTACTTTTGAGAAAGGTTTAACTTTTTGCACAATTCCTATGACCATACTTTTCCATCTGTTATGACAAAAGTAACCCTCCTTTTGGTCTTTAGATCGTGACACTGTTCTTATTTTTTCATGTGAATGAGTCTTTTAGAGTGAGTTAGTTTTGAGAAGGTGGGTAAGTGCTTTATTTTGTCGTGGATTCTAAAACAAAGGAAGTCATATTTAATGTAGTAATTTTTGGTTCCCTCATGTGGTGATGAAAGCAAGAAATGGATATCAAGAAGATATTAAATATAGAGATTCTGAACCTTGATACAATATCCATTACTATTCTGGGTAAGTGCTTTATTTTGTCAGGATTCTAAAACAAAGAAAGTCATATTTAATGTAGTAATTTTTGGTTCCCTCATGTGACTGATGAAACAGCAAAAGTAGGTCAAAGCCTGATGCTTCCTTTTCTTTTCTTTGTCTATTAGTGTTTTGATATCTGATCTGCGAGGTATGATGTCTAGAGGTTCGAGATGATTGGACCTCGACTGATCACGTAGTCATCCTTGGTTGATGTGCTACATGTGTCAGGCATTGACCTTATTTCTTGTCTTTACGATGGGACATAAGCCCCCAACCGCTTAATCGCATCGTGGATCGCACTTATTCAGTCATCCTCGTTGTCTCTCCAGGATGGTCGGTCATGGTCGAGCTTGTTCGATCCGGGCTCACTGTGGCCGAGCAAGTTGTAACCGAACTTGTGAGAGCTACATGAGGCACTTGGAGGACCAAAAAGAGTTGCAAAATGAGAGAGATCCCTTGGCTTTCGACCTTGCGATTGAGAAGGAGAAATCCTCGACCGAAGCTGTTCGGGCGGAGGAGTATAAGTTCTTGTGCTCTACAGTTCAAGGAGGGCTTTGATAATGCCTTTGCCCAAATCAGCGTGGTTGCCCCCGATTTGGATATCTCAGAGCTTGACTTCACCAAGACTGCGAAGGATGGCAAGATTGTGGAGGAGGAGGACGAAGCCGAAAAGACCAACCAGGGTGATCCCGATGAAGCAAGGGAGAAGCCGGTTGCTGCGAACGTAGAGAATTATTGCCGATGGTGGCCCAACAGGAGTCCAAGGGGATACCCGAGTAGTTTGTATTTGCTTGCTTTTATGCTGAGGTAGCTTAAGTGGAGCAGCAGTAGAGCTCGACAGGTCTTCGAGCTGACTTGATGATTTAGACCCTAGAGGTGTTTCTGAGGTCGAGTTGTGACCGAAATCGGGCTTGCTTTAGAGCTCGCCAGGTCTTGGTCTGACCTGGAATGATTAGGGGAACCAAGTTTCAACCTTCTTTGTGGCAAGGTTCCATTTGCAGGTGAGCTCACAAGGAGCGTCACTTTTGAGCTTGTGGAGAACTGGTCTTCGTCGGTGGGCTCACGGAGAGCTTTACCTCCGCAAACTCGTGGCGAATTAATCTTTGTCGGGCTTCGTCTCTAGGAGAAAAAAGGGCTTCAGTGCTCCCCAATTTTAGGAGGGTTTCGATGATGCCCTGGCCCCAGCAAAGGTGATCGCTCCCGATCTTGTTATTGAAAGCCAAGAGGATGCCCTTGCGTAACTTGTGCCTTGTTGCTTTTTGTTTTTCTTTAGTTCCGATCTTGTAATTGCTCATCCGATAACCACCTCTTGCAATTCCTTTTCCTATGAATGAAATTTGACTAAGTGATGATGACTTACTTTACTTTTCTTTCCACGCTTTCCTGTAGCCCTCGGGTGGCTTCCCCCCGAAAGATTTGTTTCAAATTGAAAGTTTGGAACCTTAGTCCCTCGTAACTACATTAGTCGAGTGCTTGTCTAATCCGAGCATCGTTTTGAGCTGTCAGGTCTCTGATGATTGGAGCTGGTTAGGTTTTTCTTTAGGTCGAGTTATCACCTTCCGAGCTGTTTTAGTGCTCGCCAGGCCTCTATGCTGACCTGAAATCTTTGGAACCGCAGGGGTTAGTCTTTGTCGCTACTGTTTGAGCTCTAAGACGCCTTTTATGCCGACATGGTGTCTTGAAACCACAATGGTCTTGTTTAGCTCGACAGGCGACCTTAGCCGAGCTGCTTTAGAGCTTGTAGGCCTCTGCTGACCTGGTGTCTTCGAAACCATAGGGGTTGTTTAGGCCGACTGGCGACCTTCCGAGCTGCTTTTGAGCCAGGCCTCTATGCTGACCTGGTGTCTTGGAAACCACAGGGGTTGTTTAGGTCGACTGGCGACCTTCCGAAGTCGCTGAGCGATCTGCTATCTTGAGCCGACTGGTTTAGGACCACATGGGTCGAGCTGCGAGTGAGCCCACCAAGCCTTTATGCTGAGTTGGGTTTAGGACCACGGGTCGAATCATCTTTTTTTTATATTCGACGTCACCTTGTATTCCTCATTGAGCTCGTTAAATAAATGAGCTGAACTTGAGCATAGCTCGACTCGTTTGGTTCATGAGCTAGCTCGTTTGGTTCCAAGTCGAAGTATTCACTTTTTTTTATATTCGACGTCACCTTGTATTCCTCATTGAACAGAGGCAAGTCAACGCCAGTTAATATTATTAAGCTCGTTAAATAAATGAACTGATGGTTCATGAGCTAGCTCGTTTGGTTCCAAGTCGAAGTTTTCTTCCCAATTGTCGACTCATCATTTGGTTCATGAGGTAGCTCGTTTGGTTCCAAGTCGAAGTGTTCTTCCCAATTGTCGACATCACTTTTATTATATTCGACGTCACCTTGTATTCCTCATTGTGCTCGTTAAATAAATGAACTAACCTCCAGCTAAGCATAACTCGACTCGTTTGGTTCATAAGCTAGCTCGTTTGATTCCAAGTCGAAGTGTTCTTCCCAATTGTCGACATCACTTTTTTTATATTCGACGCAGTTAATATTATTAAGCTCGTTAAATAAATGAACTAAACTTGAGCTAAGCATAGCTCGACTCGTTTGGTTCATGAGCTAGCTCGTTTGGTTCCAAGTGGAAGTTTTCTTTCCAATTGTCGAATCATCTTTTGTTTATATTCGGCGTCACCTTGTATTCCTCATTGAACAGAGGCAAGTCATCTTTTCTTCCCAATTGTCGAATCACCTTGTGCCATATTTTGCAGTTGGAGGTGTTTCCTTATTTAGTTGGAGGTGTTTTAAAGAATAGATAATCTTCATCCATTATTGCTATAAATAAATACTTCGATTACATACTTTAATCCCACTTATGCAGATTTAGTCAGAAGATAAAACGAATTGCAGTAAATGGAAATGTTAATTGGTATACAATAACAATAGGTATAGAAAAAGTGGGCCTTCAAATTCAAATAACATTAAGACTGAAACTTAGAACACCAAATTCAAATAACATTAAGACAGAAACTGTAACATAAAGAGTTGTCCACAAAGCAGAAAGCAACTCAATGACTCCAACTTGAATACAAATCTTGTCCACAAAATACAAAGACTGAAACTTTAACATAATAGAGTTGTCCACAAAGCAGAAAGCAACCCAATGACTCACAACTTAAATACCTTTGTTGTCCACAAAATACAAAGCTAAGAAACAACAACAATAAGAACTACAGATAAAGCATCAATAACAGAACATGACAAATAACATTAGCATCACTTATCTCCCCAATCAGATAGCAGCACCAGTATAGTACCCAAAGTGGAGCCATCTACATTTTCTCAATCTTGATGTTCTTCTTCAACAACTTAATGGGTCGCTGCATTTCAAGGTCCACGTTGCTCTGCTGGGTTTCACAGTCTTTCTTAAGAGGAGTTATGTCCTCTAAATCCTTGGATAAATCACCACTCTTCCTTTCAATTTCAAGGTCCATGTTGCTTTGCTGTGTTTCAAAGTCTTTCTTAAGAGGAGTTATATCCTCTAAATCCTTGGATAATTCACCACTCTTCCTCCTTTCAACACCAACAACAGCACATGTGAACTTGGGCATAAGGTCCTATCAAACAGCAAATATAGACCGTCAAATAGCATATAGAGACTGTCAAATGTCAAACAGCTTCCTAATCATGTGAAACACCTATAGTATACACAATGAAATGGTACCTCAGCTAGAGTAGTGCATGAAGACGAATTAACAGTCATTGTCTCCTTCTCATTACCCAAATATACACTCTCAGAATTCAAATCCTTATCCTTTGTTGAAACACAAAAAAAATTGTTTGTCATTAACACATTTAAAATAAAAACCAACTCCAAATATAATACTTATACCTATTATTATACCTCTGCATGAACGAATTTCTGCACAATCTCCAAATCACTACAAATTTTCCTGACTCGGAAAGTTTGCTCAAATTTGAAATTGAACTGGTGTTTATATTCAACTTTGAAAAGGAAGCTCTTGTCCACCAATCCTGAAATATCCTTAGGAAAAGTTCCATGGGACCTCTACACCAAAGTGAAAAATTGTTTTAAATTTATGTACAACAGATTATAATAATAAGGTTGAAATATAGAATGAACCACAGAGACAAACCTTATCATGGGCCTCATACATATCTGCACATGATTTGTTGAAAAGAAGTTTTGCCTCACGATCAAACACCACAAAGGTTGTAGAATCAGTTTGATCAATTACTCGAACCTTGATACAATATCTAGTGTTGGAACCAAAAAGTAGAGCTGTTGTCATGTTGTATAAGTTATAATTCACCATGTTCAAAAGATAAAGTTAACCCTGAAAACTGCTAATACCTTGGAAAAACCTTCATCACATGCCTGTTACATTTTTCACAAAAGACCATTTTTGAATCTGGGTATACTCCCTTGCCACAAGTGCAGGCAGTATACCACCAGTCATCATCACCAATGATGTGCTTCACTGTGGCAAATACCACATAGTCAGATTCCTGCAACAAAAATTACTACTGAATAAGAAGTAGACACTAAAAAAATATAAATAACATTATTGGAGTGAGTAACAAAACTGAAACTAAAAGTCCAAAACCTTATTGCAATCTTTTAGACCCTCAATGGTCTTTCTTGGTGTGAGCTCCAAAAATTCTTCTAAAGCTCCAACTTTTGGAGTTTGATTCAGCTGAGACAATGCTAATGGGGAAGGTGATTCTATGTTGTCACTCATCCTTTTGGCCAGAATAAATCATAGTCAGGATAAATTATTTTTTGAAAACCACAAATGAAATGAAACCTGTTTCTCAGCTTGAGGGCATCCTCACAGTCTGCATTGAATACCAATTTAGTGGAGTTCATACTATTTTGAATATGAATTTTTCCTACAGTAAAGATTATAGGAAGCTCATAATCTATAAACAAAATTTTAATCATGCCTTTCGAATTAAAAATGCATGTAAGGAAGACCTTGAAAGTTCTTGACTTTGGCAAACTGAACTACCACCACTACATTTTGCACTTCTCCAGAAGCAAGAAAAGTGTTCAGTTCATCAACATAGGGTCCAAACAGGGTACATTCTACGTTATGACTGTTGCAAAAATTGTAAATAAGAAACCAAGCATAAGGCACATTGAATTTGAAGACCAATATTAATATGATTATGAATGAAAAAAATTGTCCAATAATGCAATAGAATAAGAGAAATATGTGCTTAATTACCCATCAGCCTCTATCCCAATAACATTAATTTTTGTCCTGATGCCATCCTTTTCGTACTCCTTCTCAGTTCCAACACCAGTAAGCATTCCAATAACATCTTTGCAAATGATTTGATGATAGTAAGTTTCAACATGAGTAAATGGTAAAAAAAAATTATAAGGACTGATAAAGCTTACCAACTAAATAGTCAGTGTCAAAGCAGCCCCCAACAATATCAGATATAGGAACAAAATCATAGATACTTCCAGGCACAGAAGCACTATCCAGCTTTTCCACCCTTGTTGAAAACTGAAAGTTTAACTTGTAACCATGGTGGGTAGTTTTGAAACTACCACCATTAGAAGCAACACACAACCCTTGAAGGGAATAAACACAGCCCTCACGTAGATCGTTCTGAAACCTATATATGAGAGTCTTCCTTATGGAAGCATGAATCCTAGCTCCCTGCAACGAAAACGAAGTGGTTAAAAAATGATATGTTGAAAGAGCAGTAATGTATAAAATTAAAATAAAATGTTAAAAAAGCCGAAGAAAAATGTAATCTATAAACACAACCTCCTCATCCATCAGCACTAACTCCATAGAGAACGGTATTCTCTGCCTAGTGAAATCAGAAACTTGCCACAACCGAATGACCTTAGCCTTGATGGTCCAACTCGACTTGGCAGGTGAAATCGCCGAAATAGGATCGAATATGGTAGCCATCTCACTATCTCAGTATGGTTTGAACTGGTTTAGGTTGGTTTCGGTGAGGAAATACTGGCAACCTGAGCCCCAATATATAGATCTTAGTGAAGAAATACTAACTGAGAAGCTTAAAAAAAAGAAAGAAAAATTAAATTGAAAACGTAACAGGTCACCACCAAAAATATGATTTACCTTTGGATCAAGCATTTCATGCTGCGCAAGTTGTTCCTGAGAAAGCAGCAAAGGCTTGAAATAGAGACATAAATTTTGGCTTTTCAGCAGCTTAGACGTTGATTTCACCATTGTGGAAAAAATGGGGAGAAGATTGGGTTATAGATGTTGGTTAGATTCAGCTGAGACAGGTTGTCATGGGTCTGTGCTTTTTTGTAGAGTTTGATTTAGGTTATCAATGGGGAAAGGGATGGACGAAAGATGGTGACTGATCTGGTTACCATGACAGTATGTAAGACGAATCCGGCAAACGGTGGTTGACTATAGTTACGGGAGTGATCTGGTTTTGTGGAGAAAAAAGATGGCAGTGTCACGTTACGTGCACACGTTGTTACGTGCAAACGTGCTCGGCGGTGTTACGTCTTTGTTTATTTGTCGACTTTTTGCTTTGTGAACACGGTAAGAGAGGCTATTCATTTCATTAAAAATAAAAATTAAATAAAAAGAGGTGAGGTGGTTCCATTATTGTTGACTGCAATCGTGACATTTGTGGCAAATTTTTTGTGTTTGTGAAGTGTGTTGTGGAAGGGAATGGTTAGTTGATTGACACCTTTGTTGACTTGTGTGATAGCCTGGTATTAGTTGCACGGATTCGGTGTGGCGGTACATCTCTCCTTAGGTATCTTTGAGATAATTGCCCTTTTCATGTAACAATTTGTGTTGCGAGATTTAAAGCCAAAGAACATATGGCCCTTTGTGAGTATTTGATATATTCTGCTGGTTTTTGACCGTGAAGAACACTATTTTATTGTTTATCCATTAGACAATTATCCTATTATACCTCATGTCAAGGTCGAGACACCCTAAGGCTATTATAAAGCGATTTTCTATTAGACTTAGCGACTTGCGGCCGTATGTTTCTCCCCTTTTACAGTTTATGCTTTATGGTGTGATTCTCATGTAATTGAATATAATCAAATGTGGAGGAAAGTTTTTCTGTTTGAACACATCTCAGTTTTACTAGAACCTCACAAATTTGTTGATATTTACTGGACCCATGCTTCTGTATGACTTCAGACTGTCTCAGTGAAGAAAGATAAATTATAGTTCGGATGAAGCCAAATGGTTTTGATTTGGAACTTTTATTTTGAGTAGTGTGTAGCTCTTTAGACCCTATTCCACATTACTGACCAACTTTGTCATTTTTTGGGATAGCATAGCATCATACGTTTAATAACAAATGTAAAAGTAAGTTGGAAAGACCCAAAACAAAACATTTATTTATTGGCTTGTAGGCTTTGAAAAACTCGAGTATACTTCTTTGCAAAACAACTCCCAAGCAAAGTCAATTGTTCGACCCTTTTCCCTACCTCATTTTTCTATTTCGTTTTTTTAGCAATACTGCAGATATTTAGTTTAACAGCTTTGACATATGGTAACAGTGTAACAACTAAACTTAAGAGGATAAAAGTGAACTTAAGTGAAAATATAGAAACCAAAAGCATGTGAGCCAAACAAAAATGAAACACTTTATTCCTGTCGAAGTTGGTATGTCGAACTGGTCAGATTTGTCTGTCGAAATTGGTCTGTGAGAGAGCGAAAGATGAGATTTACATTTGCCTCTCTGAAATTTGGGTTTGGCTTCGAGGTCAGAGAGGTGAAGCTGTGTTTTGGGTGTAGTTTGGGAGATCACCCCTTTGTCCGCTACCTCATCCTATGCGCAGCTGCTGGCTCCAGATCGAGCATGGAAAAGGGAAGGTTGGGGGTTGGGACGATGCATGTGCAGATAAATCCAGAAGAGAAAAGTTATTTCGACAACGTTTTGTTGTCGGACACCGTATTAACATACGGTTTTGTTTGTTTTTAAAAAAAATTTCTCGGTTTGGCGCTATTCTCGACATGGACTCTCTCTCTTGGTTCCATACGGTGTTGGGTACGCTGTCGAATTTTGTGATGTCGGAATAACACGGAATAAAAAAGCAGATTATTGAGATTGATTTGTGAAATTTTATGGAAATGGGTTTCGTATGCTTCGATGCTTCGATCTTCTCATTTGGTCCGTTTGGATATGTTCTTAATTATTTTTAAAAAACAAATAAAAAACTATCAAATGAATTGGATGGTAGTTCCCAAAAGGGTAAGAAAAAAATAATTTTTAAATGGTGATGTGGCAAAATGTGTGTAGTCAGGTGACACCATGAACTGACCTTAAAAGCGCTCGTTAGTGTATAGTATAAACTGTTCTGTGAGTGAAGGGAGGGGTTTTTTAGTTAGTTAATTCGGTTACACCTCAAGTCATCAACTCGACTACACCTCAAGTCATCAACTCGAACTGTCGAACTGTCGAAGTTGGCAGCATTTTGTAATTTACATGGTACTTAGAAATATCTACTTAGAAACAGAAATGCCAACAAAATCTTAGCCCACTATCTGAGATAAGTTACATGGTACATTTGTCGCATCAGTAGCTTATAAAATTGTTTCTATGTTTCTCTTGCTATGTACTTCCATGTTTAGCTAGAATTCAATTAGTGAACCCAAATGAACTTCACAAATAGAAATAAAAACTTACGAAATACAAAATGAGCTAGCTTTGCACCTTCAAGCTTTGATTGTTGAACAATGAAGAAAAATACAATGCAAGAATTATTATATCAACCCTTGATAGTTTTTAAAGTTAAAATACACTCCAAGAAAATTGTTAGGAAGATCAACTCGACTATACTGATTATTAAGTATGCTAACATTCCCAAATTACTGATTATCAACTCGACTACACCTCAAGTCATCAACTCGAACTGTCGAAGTTGGTCTGTCGAACTGTCGAAGTTGGTCCTTTCAGGCATAACCCAACCTCCAATGCTCTCCCAGGATTCGAGAGAAGGCGCATGCGGTCGGGGGTGACCGTGAAACCGGAGTGGAGGATTCCATTGTCGGCGATTCTTGGGAGTGGAGGCCTTGAAACGATGTCGTCAAAGTTGGTCTGTCGAACTGTCGAAAGTGTGGAGAAAAATCAGCATCTAAAACACAACATTCATGTTAAAAAACAAACTAAAATATACATAAATCATGCGATGCAAAAGTGTGGGTTGAAATAATTACCTGTGACAATGCTCCTCAGTTCTCAGATGCAAAAGTGTGAGTTGCTTCTTCTATTACTTGCAAACACTGAGAAAATATAAATAAGCATCAGAAAGAAAAGAAGAAGATTAATAGGAACCGAAGAAGAAGAAGAAACAAAGATGAAGAAAAACATTGAAACCCAAAATAGATAAAAAGCATACCATATAATGAAAGACCCAAACCGAGAAGTGAAGAAGGTGAAAAATCTCACCATTCCGGCGCGGCGGTGGACGGCAGCGCACGGTGGCTTCGGCGAATGTGCTCCGGGTGAGAAGAAGAAGAAGGATTATTCACGGGTGAGCATTCCGGCGCGGCGGAGGTCTCCGACGATGGCTCAGATTGTGGTTCGCAGTACTGGGTTTTGTTGCGGACTCTTAAGAGACCTCGTTAACCGAATTTGTTTCTTCGATGGTGGTTCACCGTTAACAGCTTCTTCCTCTTCCTCCTTCAAACTCCAACAGAACCGACCAAAAGCACTGCCGCCAGTCAGCTCCACCAGCAACGACCACGAATCGCGTCCCTGTCGCGAGATGCTGATCCGTCGCCAGTGTTCTATAGGAAGGAGGAGGAGAGGGATCAGTGAGATGGAGGGAGATGGAAGGAGCAAATACAGAGGGGAGTGAGCTCGACATGCTAAAGGAGTGAGAGAGAGAGAGAGGGTTGTGGCCAGGAAAACGTGTTTTTGAATTTGATTTTTGAATTCGGATGGCAGGAGCGTGTGGGAGAAGCTAATTTTTGTCCTGACGCATTTGTATGTTTTGTGTGTTTGGTGGTGACATTTGTGGCAAATTTTTGTGTGTTTGTGAAGTGTGTTGTGGAAGGGACTGGTTAGTTGATTGACACCTGTTAAATTGTTACTCAAACAATGACTTGTATATGTATTGTTTATAGATTCTCTTAGTTTCCTCACTCTCTTAAAAAGGAAAACCTGGTGGTGCACGTCGCTCTCTCAGTAACTACACAGTTTAAAAAATTATAATTAATAAAAGAATGAGAGTGGTAATTTTATCAAATTAACCCCATTAATTATTGGTGTATTAACTATTGTCATAAATACAAAATAGAGTACTTGAGGGTATAATTGACAAATAAATATTTAATTTTGTATTGACAATTGAATGTGACATATATTTTGGGACAATTATTTTTAGTAAATATGACATATATTACTGGACGAAGGGAGTAATATGCAAAATGTGTATTTGTTGTTTACAAATACAAGCTAATGCGTCTACTCACACTATAATAATTTTGTCAAAAAAAATCACATTATAACAAGGGTTAATACTTCTTTTGGTCCTTGTAATTTAAGCGATATTTGGTTTTAGTTTTTGTAAAAAAATTTATTTCGAATTAGTCCCAGTAATTTAAGATTCTTTCATTTCTAGTCCTTGCCATCAAATCCCTATTAAAAACATTGAGTTTTTCTTCCACTTTTTGTCCCTGTAATTTTAAGATTCTACCACTTTTAATCGTTATAATTTTAAAATTCTTTCACTTTTAGTCTCTGTAATTTAATAGGGATTTGACAGTAGCGATTAAAAATGAAAGAATCTTAAATTACAGGGTTTAAATCGAAACAAAATTTTACAGAGATTAAAACTGAATTTCGCTCAAATTACAGAGACTAAAAGGAGTATTAACCCTTATAATAATCTAATGAAAATTGATTTGACTGATTGATGGCAACAATTATTTATTGCTATTTCAAACTGTACAAGACTGAATACAATTCACGAATGCATAACCGTTAGGCATTAACCCCAAATATAAGTTTGTCAAAAAAACCCCAAATATAAAATCAATTGCATGTCTTTTTTTCCTTAAATTAATTTCTTTTATATTTACTATTCCCGATTTAATTTGTTTTCTCCTTATCAACGGGGCTGAGATTCCATTTCAAGGTCTCGAATTCGTATCTTGGGTGTGGCAAAAACTCTGTTAGGAGGAAAAAACCACAAGGACCGACAAAGCCAAGTAAAAAAATACGTGACCAGTTAGGTTTCCCGATGTAGATTAGACATCGATGAAACCGGTAGATACTGCGCACCAATAACAATGTAAAAAAAAATAGAAAACAATTGTTTAGATGATTTTCAAATTTATGCTTAGTTTTTATCACTATTTCGACCGATTAAGTCTTATGTTAAGTTTTTATATTTTTTAGTGAACTGTAAAAAATATTGTATCGATTCATACGGTAATTTTTATCCAATATTTATACCTATGTAAATATTAATAAAATAAATTTTTATATAAGGTCAGATATTTTCTTTATGTCTTTCTACTAATTCTTTCAGTCATTCAACCAATGTCTCTTTCGGTTATCAACAATATATTTTCTCTCTGTTTAGTGAGAAAAAAATCTCTCTATTTTTTGCCCCCACTAAACATTATGTCTGGATCCGCCACACATCAATATGTAATGCAACCTCCCAGTTCATGGTTGTGAGCATTATTAGTTAGTATTCCGTCTAAAGTTGTTAAGTTGAAAGGAAATCTTACACATTGGCTTTTAAAAAATTATATAGAATCATTATTCTTGAAGCTAATTTTTCATTTACTTTTTTTTTGACGCAATTTTTTCATATACTTTTTTTGCATAGTATTTGGTAAGATTATCACGTACATTATCAGTAAATATTCTGTCCAAAGTTCTAGCAAAAAAATATATTCTGTCCAAAGTACTTTTTTATATAGTTTGTGTCTCTCTCAGTGGTGTGTAAGAAATATAAATTTTAAATATTAAGAAGATTTATTCGATTAATATATACTATTTTTCACTAATAATAAAAATAAGTAAAATATAAAATTAGTATTGATATATTATCCATTTTAAAATTATATATATATATATATAATGCTTAATTTTATAAACTTTCAAAAATTTCTTAATTAATAATTAATATTTCAATATGTTTAATCCTAATTAAATAATTTAAAAATTGATTACAAGATAAAATTTTATTTAAATTATTAATTATATGGATTTAATAGGCAAGCACCATGAGTGTAAAGTTTTTTACACCTTCAACAAATTAGAAGTTGTCACATCATTAAAAATATTTGATTCTTATCCTAATCATATTAAAAGTCAGACAGTTATATACCATGATTTCTGATTGGTTTAGTAAGAAAAACTTTACACTTATAATGCATTCCAATTAAACTGTAATTAAATTAAACAAAAATATTAATTTAACATAATATAATCATGAAATAGGATAACCACATAACTATATAAAAGAAAAATACACACAAAAATTATTCTCCTTTTGAGAATAAAATTTAAACTTACTACTATATATTAAAATAAATTTAACACAGATATTATCGTCCAATGGTATTTCACATAGATAAACAACACATATACATATTTGCTTAAAAAACAACACAGATTGGTTATTTTTTATTCTTGAGTAGGTGTGCAAATCAATTACGTTACCCGGGAGCCATGATAGATCACATGATATGCTGGCTTGGAATTTAAGCTGGAAGATTATTTTCCAAGGCATTGTCCACTTGTTTTGATTTCCAAGAAATGTGAGACCTTTTAATGTATTCGGAACAGCTGTAATATAAATGTTTTGCACCAAATTTTTGTCGCAAAATTATTTGTAAAGTTTTTTTTTATTTACAAAAATGTATTCTTTATTAGGGATGGCAAAGTGGATCGACCCATCCCGACCTATAATGAAGAAGTGGGTTGAGGTCTTCGATCGCCTTGTGCCCGCCACGGGTTGGTGGATTTGCTCGCAAAAAAATTAAAAAATAAAAGAATAAAAAAAATTTGTTTAAGATAGTGGGTTGGCGGGTTGACCTATAATATCCCAAAATTTGGAGCTAGGAATAAATTTTATTGACATGGAGCTAGGAATAATTAGACTCTAAGAAATGAAGTTAGTAATTTACAAGCTTAGCGGCGATTAGATGTCCCTAAACTAATCTAAAATAAATTAAATAAATGCACGATAAACTTAGTCTTAGTGTTTCTTTTTCTTTAAATTGTGCAAAAAGATTAATAGAATGTAATGTACATAATTTTATTATATAAAATATTTATCGTTATAATTATAGTTGAAATACTTATATAAAATATAAAATAAAAATAATATATTTTGATCTTATTAAAAATGTAAAACTAAATAAAAATAAAAATAAAATAAATTCCTTCATTTGTAAATTTGCCCCCACAACTTCAAATTTTATTTTTGGGACCATCACCAGTGGACCTCAACGCACAAGTATGAAAGCGTGGGACTGAGAAGTGACACATAGGAGGAGTGGGGGCACAATTCGACCATGCATTTTCCTTTTCACCATTAAAAATTTGAGCACCATTCAGATCGAATATCAAAATATGTACTCTCTCTGGAATGAATTATAAGCAAATTTTATCTCATATTTTTTGTGATGAAATATAATCAAATGATAACTACTTTTTTCTTATTTAATGATTGTATCTCCAAAATATCCCTCATTTAATTTAACTTTTTATATTTTCAATGAACCAGTTTATTAGTCATGAAAGATGATTTAGACAATAGAGTTAATTTTTTTATTAAGATTACATAGATTAAATTTAATTAACTAACTACCTTATTAACTTTAATAATCGTGAATTAGTTAACATTTGCTTATAATTCATTCCGAAGGGAGTATATCCACTAAAGAATTCATGTTCTTCATTTTTTCTTCTTTTGGAATTGTTTTGTGTTTCCTATGGCAAATGCATGGGTATTAAAGAGTTTTTTTTGTCATACATATCTATGTTAATTGGCTCCTCGTCCATGGCCCCTCGTCCAAGCTTGTCTACTTTAGCGCAACACATTAACAACTATATACCATCTTTGATATTTTAGTCCAGACATGCTAGTGTGGGAATGTGCGTGTGTGTAAAGTGTTGTTTTGTTTTTCTATAAAAAAAAAGTAAAATACAAAACAAATTCTGAAAGAAAGGAAACTGACTTGAACCCCACGCATGGCAAAACCACCCACGTGACGATGAGTTTTGAGCAATGAGGGGTAAACCAATCAGTAAAGCAATGGCACAAATAGAATTTCTCACACGTGAAAGCATGTTGTATTCTTTTTTTTTTTGTGTTACCCTTCATACATTTATTAATAATTATTAATAATATAATAATAAGTGAAGTGACTTACAGATTTTGTAAAGTTCTGTAAACCACTTACATTTTTTTCCTTCCTTTGTTTTGCAATTTAGATTTACTTTTGTTTATTGCTATCAAATAATGAGAGTTTTTCTTTTCTTTTTATTGTTTCTTTTTTTTTGTTACATTCTAATAATATTTAATATCCTCTTTAGGCGATTTGAAATTATTGTTACTCTTGCTTCTACATTTCAAATTTTTCATGGACCGAGAAGTTTGCATGTTTATTTCATACTCTCATCAGGGAAACTAATGTAAATATAACAATAAGTGAAAGCAGTGTTTAATAATATACATTGTGTTAGAATAGGAAAAAATATATTACAAAATTATTAGATAGAATAAAATGAAACATAAAATAAAAATAATAAATTTTGATCTTATTAAAAAAATGTAAAACTAAATAAAAATAAAAATAAAACAAATTCCTTCATTTGTAAATTAATTTGCCCCCACAACTTTCAATTTTATTTTTGGGTCTGTCACCGGTGGACCTCAACGCACAGGCAGGGAAGCGTGGGACTGAGAAGTGACACATAGGAGGAGTGGGTGCACAATTCGGACCATGAGTTTTCCTTTTCACCATTAAACCTTTGAGCACCATTCAAATCGACTATCAAAATATGTACTATTTCGGAATGAATTATAAACAAATTTTGTCTCATATTTTTTGGAATGAAATATAAACAAATAGTGTTAACTACTTTTCCCCTATTTAATTATAGTATCTCCAAAATATCCTTCATTTAATTTAACCTTTTATATTTTCAATAAACCAACTTATTAGTCATGGAGAGTAATTTAGACAATAGAGTTAATTTTTTACTTATACTTTAATAACTATGAATTAGTTAATTTTTACTTATAATTTATTTCGAATGGAGTATATCCACTAAAGAATTCTTGTTGTTCATTTTTCTTCTTTCGGAATGGTTTAGTGTTTCCTAAGGCAAATGCAAGGGTATTAAAGAGTTTTTTTGTCATACATGTCTATGTTAATTGGCCCCACGTCCAAGCTTGTCTACTTTAGGGCAACACATTAACAACTAATACTATTTTGATATTTTTGTCCATACTTGCTAGTGTGGTAGTGTGTCTGGAAAAGTGCCGCTTTGTTTTTCTATAGGCAATAATAAATAAATCTAAATAATTTGTAAAAGTGTGGTACTATTTTTAAAAGAAAAACAAAAGCAGCAGCGGTGTTTGCCTGTTGTGTATTGTGAAACAGTGAAAGCGATCAAATCAGCCTTTTCATTTTCTCTCTTTTCTCGCACAGTCACGAACGATAGCAAGCAGGTTTTTGTTGATGACCGACGCCGGAGTTTCGTCCTCCACGGCCGTTTCGTCCTCCACGGTCAAAGGCTCACCAAACGGCGGAGCAAATGTTGTTTCCTCCTCCACGGATGCATCGCTAATAGCCATTAGAATGGAATGGCAGAGTCTGTGCGCCGCCTTCAAGAAAAGTGTTACCGCGAGCCTTTGGCCGTGGAGGACAAAACTCCGCCGTCGGGGGAGCCTTTGGCCGTGGAGGACGAAACGACTGTGGAGGACTCGAAACTCCTCCGTTGGAGGACGAAACTCCGCCGTCGGGTGAACCTTTGGTCGTGGAGGACGAAACTCCGCCGGCGGTGGCGGAGGACGCTTATGGCAGTGGAAGAAGTACTATTCGGAAAGGTATTAGCGATCAATTATTTTTTATTTTTTTAATATTGTTTGATTTGGATTTGGTGAAATAGAAACTGTTTGCGTTTTTTCCACTTCCTTGCCAGGGGCATTTGCATCGCAGTCAAATGGGAAAGCACGGGGATGTTTTCTTGGCCTTGATGACTGAATATTTTGCTGAAATGAATGCACTTCTCAGACAAGAGGAACTCTCTTTACTAAGAGAGAATGTCGTAATGCTATGTGACGTGAGTGTGCTTTCTTTAATTATTATTTTTTTGGTACATATGCTTTCTTTAATTATAGTAATTATTTGAGTTTTATTTTTTATTTTAAAATTTATTTTGTTGTTGTTTTGCAGTTAGATTCTGAGATTTTCGCTCTGATGGTTGCCCCCTAGGCAGCAGCTATATCCACGCATTGTTGATAGTTGATAGAAAGGAAGAGAAAGAAAGATTATTGTCTATACAGGTTTCGTCTAGCATAGTGAACCAAATTTTTGGAACCATTAGTCGGTACATTTTACATATTCAAAGTGGAGTCTTATTTGCTACAAAAATTGGAGACTACTTGTTCTTCATTATTGTTTTTCAGTAATTTCAAATGCACGTTATAAACTGATTTTAACAACTTATCAATTATTATAAGCTCTATGTTTATAGTTTAATTAGTCAAAAAAAATGTTTATAGTTTAATTTGTGTCGCTTAAATAGTGAGACAAAAACTATACTACGTTTATCATTTACTTGTGCTATGTAAATTAATAAACTATAATTGTAATGTAATAAATAAGTAAAAAGTTGTTAAGTTAATATTTATACTTGATGTCTTTTAAATATTGAAATAGTTAGGTAACTAAATAATATGAATATTTTCTTTTGTCAGGTATTTTAACTATTTTTGTAATAATGTAATTAAAAAATAATAAAAATTATGCAAAATCCATGCGATTATAATGAATTTTTCTCGCGTTGTCAAAGGTGTATTTCTCAGGAAAAAATTATACAAGATAAATTAATAATATTATTTTTATTCTTTTAAGTACTGGACATAGTTTTATTGTCAAAAGTGTTTTAAATATTTTTATTGTTTTAATGAGAAAGACGATTAAGCTAGGCGTGACTTGAAATATAATACTTGTGCGAACATTAATTTTGAAGCAGCATAGTTTCGTTCCGATAATTAATGAGGATATGGTCTTTAACTCTTGTTCAAATTTTCAAAATACGGACATTATTATAATGAATTTTGTCTCGCGGGTTACGTGGTTTGTCACTTGAACCGACAGGCATTAGAGTTGTTTGACAAGATGGGTAGAACTGGGGTACGTGCAGATGAGGTGACATTGTTGAGTTTGTTACATGCTAGTGCTGATTTGGGAGATTTGGAAAATGGTCAAAAAATACATGCCAAGGTCATGGAGATTAGCATGGGAAAATTGAGCACATTGTTGGGGAATGCTCTTGTGGATATGTACGCTATAAGTGTGGAAGCATTGACGAAGCACTTCATGTGTTTTGGTCAATCAGAGATAAAGATGTGAGATCGTGGAACACGGTCATTGTTGGGTTGGCTTTTCATGGACATGCTGAGGCATCACTTGGTCTGTTTAGAGAGATGCAGAGGACCAAGATTTGTCCAAATGAGATCACCTTTGTTGGTGTTTTGGCAGCTTGCAGTCATGCTGGGAAAGTTGAGGAGGGTTATGAATATTTTGATCTTATGAGATGTGAGTATAAGATTGAACTAAGCATTAAGCATTACCCCCATGTTTTCTGTGTTTTCCTGTGTTGTTTAATGATTAAAAGCAGATGAACAAGAAGCTTAATACTTAAAGCTTGAGAAGCAGCATTGCATCACAGCCACTATGTCCTGTTGCGTACTCTGATGTTGATTCGGAGATGTGTTATTGCTGAGTTAGGATAAAGTGACGCCATGTCTCGGCGGGGTGTTACAATGATGGCGCAACAGAGTAGTGTCACCAAGGTTTACGCCACATGCGGTTAAACGGTAACCGCTGTGCAATCCTGAAATCGCCCTCGGTGACCCCAAAAGATGAAAGAAAATACTAACAAGTCCTGTGTAAATAACTACATGATGGTTATAGTCAATCTCCCAGTTGTCCCCGTCTACATCATGATAATATACTTCAAAATCACCCCAGACTGGATGCTCGGTTCTTGTAGCATCGATGAACGGAAGTAGTGGGACATCTTCACCCTCTCGAGAATCTTCAGAATCAAAGTACATATAGTATAGCAAAGAAAATAGCACACAAAACATGGGAGATAAGAACATGTTAACACTCCATTTTATCTATTATTTTGGGGTATTTTGAGTATAAAATATTGTGATTATGTTCCTTATTAGATAAAATATGCTCACTATTTTCTTATTTATGCAGAAAAGTATAAAAGGCAACTTGGGAAGTAAAAGATGTAATTTTGGGAAGATTCTGGCTAGTTTTGGAGATTTTTAGCATTTTTAGACGAACAGTACGGCCTGACAGTCAGTCAGTATGGCCGTATCTAATTGCACACAATAGTAGAGGTGTACAGAGTAGTCAGTACGAGCCAACGCCGAAGTTTTCAAGGGGTACGGCCGCACATACCGCAAAACTCAGCTTTTATGCTGTTGCGGTATTTTGGCCATAACTTGAGCTAGGAATGTCCGATTAAGGTGATCTTTGTGGCGTTAGAAAGCTCTTGAAAAGATCTACAAGTCTGTACAGTATAAAAAGTCAGGTACGGTCGTACATATGGGTGGTACGGCCCTACATATTGTGCAGTATGACCCAGCACCGATAAAATACGAAGTACGGTCGTACATAAAGTTAGTACCCCCGAACCGAGGCCTAGAACGCACAGAATTAAAGCCAGTTAACCTAAATCTACACTAGAGCCTATAAATAGGCATTCTCACCCCATTTTGAGAACAAACTCACTCTCTAGGGGATAATTCATTCCCTTTGAGTGATGGTCTTTTGCCTACTTGTCTATTGTCGCTCTTCTTTTCTTTTCTTTTAAGATTTCTTGTTTGGATGTTTGTTATTATTAGTAGCTAACTCCATCACTAGGGGTGATGAGGGATCTTTTACAATGTTCTGATATCTATGTAATTGCTATTTTGAATTTCTTATTATCTTTATAAATTTGTTCTTCCTAGCATGCTTAATTCCGTAGGATTTGGCCAGTCCTTAATAAATTAATTAATAGAAGAAGTGATCGCAATTAGTTATAGAACTCTAAATAGAACTCGCTTTATACGCCCGGATAGGTTATTGCTTGTTTCCAATCAATTATTAGATTAACAAACTCGCCTGTTCTTAATGCTCTTTCCTTTAATTACATTCCTGGACAAAAACGGAGTAGTCATTTAGGAAGAAGACAGTTAGCAATCCCAGACCAAAAAGGTGTTAATAATTCTAGTGTGAGTGATTGACTTTCAATAAGGAAATATAATTCATAATAGCAAGGTAATAGATTCAGGATCTAGTATTAGTGAACTCAGTTCCCCTAGACGTTTCCTAATTGATCTTTCTTTTCTTGTGTTACTACCTTGATCTCGTTATTTATAATTCAATTGTCTTGCTCTCAAAAACCATTACTTTTATTCGTCTAAATAATAAGAATCTCCATTAATTTAGTACTCGCGCATTCTCTGTGGATTCGACATTCGGAGTCTTAAACATACTCAACTATTATTTTGAGTTACGATCAGGTGCACTTACTTGAGCCGCAATAAGTTTTTGGCGCCATTGCTGGGGAATGTTTTAGCTATTGAGATGATGCATGCATGGCTGCAGCTAAATGGTACTATTTCATTGTAGGATCTTATTTTATTGGTATTCATTTAGAAAGTCCTTGCAGTTGGAGTGTACATCTTCTTGGTTACAACAGGTGGACTGTTTATTCATTTTAGTAGTTGAGATTTGTCACATAACATTAAACCAATGTTATTTTGTTGGGATTGTCACAATTTTATGCCATCTGCTATATTATGAAGGTTTTTGGACTCTAAGTCAAGATGTTGAAGAAGGTATCTGTCAGGTTTTGGCTCCTATGTGGTTGGAGTCTGAGCTTTCTTCTGCACCAGGAAGCAACTTTGTATCATCCTCATCCTCATCTGCATCATATGCATCTAGAAAAGGTAGAATACCTCCTTTTGAGAGGAAGCTTGGGGAGTTCTTCAAGCACCAGATTGAATCAGACATTTTCCCTAATTATGGAGATGGATATAGGGCAGGTCAAAAAGCAGTTCGCAAATATGGCCTACAAAGGACCCTTCACCAATGACAGGCAATTTCCCATATGAAGTATAGATATCGGGGGCGTTTAACCCGGACAAACCAGAAATCTCTCCATCATGGTCAAAGAATTTTGCGACCGGCACCAATCAGTTTTACGAGTTTGTCTATAATTACACATTTTGCCCAAATCTTCTTTTATCCATAAACATTGTCTTTCCAAATCTTTTTCCCTGTGTTCGTTATTTTAATTGGGTGTTTCACATGTGAACCACTCTATTACACACGCTGCGACAATTCCTTGCAAACGACGATCAGGTATCCATATGTGTCCCACCCTTAAGCCATTACTACCACAAAAATAAAATAATACTAGTAGTACTATTTCTTGTTCATATTATAAGAGACAAATGAGTCCAATTTTAATTCCAAAATATAAGAAACAAGTATCAATTTTTATATACATTAAATACTAATTTTCAATTATACCCTTATTTAAGTTAGCAGAATTTGTGTGAATTAACTTTCATTAATTATTAGCCACCATCTATAAAAAGGGTATATTTGGAAAAATTAAATTTTTACAAGTATTAATTAGAATTAACTAATTTTAAAACATTTACTTGGTTATGTGAATTCGTGTTTCGTCTCTTATAATATGAGCCAAACGGAGTACTACTTAATTTTGGTCTCTAATATAAGAAAAAAATAAGGAAGCTTATTTAATGATGTAAAATTGAAATGTTATCCCAAATATATCTCAGATATTAAATAGAGTGCATAGGATATGAGTTTCCAGTAAAGATACATCTTGTAACACCCCAATTCCTCAAGCTTGGTTTGATGTGTGTGCATAAGCTTAGTATGGCTTAATGATGAACTTTAAGTGATTTTTTCATTGATAGTTATAATTGAATATGTGAATATTGTGTTTGGTGACTTTTGCCTAGTGTGAATCGATTCCCAGGCCCTGTGAATCGATTAAGGGCTGTTGGGCTTGCTGGGACTCGATTAGGCTTGCTGTGAATCGAAGTGTGAATCGATTCACAGAAAGTCAGTTCCCTGTGAATCGAATCTGGGAGCTGCAGGAATCGATTCATTCCCTTAAAACTGCGATTCCTGTCATTTTTACACTGAGTGAATCAATTCACCTAGGCTGTGAATCGATTCACAGCTGCACTAAAACAGAAAAACTCAGCAGAAAAAGGACAGAACACGATTTTGAGAGAGGGTTAGAGAGAGAATGCGATAGAGAGAAGGAGGAGAGGGGATTAAACACCTAGGGTTCACATTTTAAGGGGAAAGCATGGATTCATGCTAGATTTATCATCAATCTTAGCTTGAATCCAAGTTGGGGAGTATTCACTCTTGGTTTGGAAAGTTGGAAGGAATCCCTAGAAGGAAAGCTTGAAGGAGAAGTAGAGGAAGGAGCTGAACTCTAACTTTGGGAGCTCGAAATCTTACATTGATGTGAGTTCTTCCTTCTCTTAGGTGATGGGCACCTAATAAGTCCCACATTAGGGTTCTCTTGAAGAAAACCCTTGAACCCCAAAGGGTTCAAGGTTAGAATTTCCCAAATCCCTCTTATTTTTACAGTTTTTAGTGTTAAATAGCTATGCATGTGTTATTGGGACTGATTAAGGGGGTTAATGTTGTACCCAAAACCCCCATAAACTGTGAGATTGATGTTTGATCATTGGGAACTCCATGGAGCTCTAATGGAAGTGTGTCTTGTCTTGATATATTTTCCTTGACTGAGCATGATATATGTTTCCATTTGAATATGAAATGTATCTTTTTACATGAATATGTTCAGTTGCATGTGAAATTAGAGGAGCACCTAATTGTATTCCTATTTTTGAATAAGGCATGCATTTAAGGATATAGTCTGTGAATTAAATTCCCTAAAAGACACTAAGATGTCTCAAAAAGGGTGTGATCGATATGGTTAGCCGTGTGGGACGCCCTCGGACGGTTAAGACGCCTAACCACCATATCGAAAGCGTATTTATGGGGTTGTATGGACGTAAGCATACAACGCTACCCATGAATACGAGCTAAAGATGAATTAGAAATTCATAGTAAGAATATACATTGCATAAATGTGTGATATTAAGTCTTGACTGATAGTTCATTATATGAGTTGATGGTGAGGAGTCGAAGGGAGGATTCACTGAGATTATTATCTCACCCCGCTCCTTTATTTAATTATTTTTACAGATGCACAGGTTTCAAAGGAAGGCTGACAGCTGCTAGCTCTTGGAATCTTGTTTATTTTGTAGTAGTCTTAAGTAATACCTTGAATATGTAATTTCTAGAGTTATGTATTGGTGTTGTACCGTCATGAAACTTATGTATTTGAGTTTTAGTCTTTTGTGGTATTTGGACTTAATGTTGGACTTTAAGTTTGAATTAATTCAAGGGAGGACTGTACCTAATGATAATTATCCTATTTTCAAGTTAATGAAAGTAAGGTGTTACACATCTCACATTAAATAAGAGTATAAAAAAAACTCTAACAATTAATGCATCTTGAAATAAGTTTATTTTTCTTATAAATAGGGCAACAAAAAAAATACACAAAAAAATTTCTTATGATAGGACAGGAGGTAGTATATAAATCAAAATCAAAATTATTGCGTTTAAGCTTATAGCTTATTATTTTTTCTCTCAAATTTAATAATAATTTATAAATATTTTATTATATTTAATATTTTGATTAAAGAAATTTAAACATGAATTAAAAATCTATTCTATGTCATTTTATATTTATCAGTTAGTTCAACTGTTTTTTTCTTGAAGAGCCGATTAGTTCAACTGCTAATTTTACCAAATACTTTAGATTTACTGACGTAAGGAATTTTTAACAAATATTCACTCCATCTCATATTAAGTGTCATGTTTGCAATATTTCTCTATCTCAAATTATTTGTCACTTACCAAGACAATATTTATTATTTTTTTCAATAATACCTCCATTTAAGTAGAAGTAGTTACAACTGTAGCGGATTCATCATAAATAGGAGTATAAGGATATATATTAGTCCTAACACATTATTTTATCATAAAAATTAGCATAATTAATTATTTTTTTAAAGAGTGTGCATTATCTATACGGCACTTATAATGAGAACGTGAGTTAAGGAATTTATGCCACATTGGCATGACAATGTAAGGAAACTTAAAAAATTAAAACAAAAATATTATGTAATTCAACCACATGTTGAGCCTCTGCATGTAAATATGAAAAACATAACCAACCACTTGTGTATTAACTAGTGTGGGTTAAATGCCACCATAGATATCTCCCATTCAACTTGGTTGTTTTTTCATTCTTTCTAGAGATATAGACTGGCCTGTTATTACTAGAAACGGAGGCCAAGGTACTTGGGCATTATTAGCTTTGATACATTGGTGTTTCTTTGCACTTGTAATTTTGTACTCGTAATTAATTGGTCGGTCCCACTTCACTTGTATTGATTACATTCATATGAATTTTTAAACCACTTTTAATCACACAGGTAAATTTTTTGTATTACTCCCTCTGTTTCATTTTAGTAGTCTTTTTTGCTTTTTCACGATTCTTAAAGAAATGATTAGATTTACTGATTTCTATAATAAAATGACATTGTTAGACTAAAATATCCATATTTAAATATTGGACAGCAGCAATTACTCACCATAATAGAGGTTGGTTGAGATAAATGGTATATTTATGAAAAAAAATAATTAATACTCATTGATTTTCTAAAAGAACAAGTAATTTGAGATAATAAAATATTCCAAACAGGATAAGTAAAATGAGACGAAGGGAGTACCACACTCCCACCCTCTCTGCGAATGCCCAAAAATAATAAAAAGAAAAGAACATTTTCTTAGCAATATCCAGCGAATTGATTCTCGTCCTTTCTCATTCTAAGCAGCCGCTCATTTGCGCGTGTTGCCAACTCCAAATGTCCATGAACCTTGCAAGCTCCAAGCAGAGTCCTCCAAACAATTGCATTAGGTTTAATCTTCATGGAGTCAAACGCTTCCTTTAGAAGTCCAGCACGTCCTAGCATGTCTACCATACACCCGCAATGCCTAATGCTTGGTTCAATCTTATACTCACATCTCATATGATCAAAATATTCATAACCCTCCTCAACTTTCCCCGCATGACTGCAAGCTGCCAAAACACCAACAAAGGTGATCTCATATGGACAAATCTTGGTCCTCCGCATCTCTCTAAACAGACCAAGTGATGCCTCAGCATGTCCATGAATAGCCAACCCAACAATGACCGTGTTCCACGATCTCACATCTTTATCTCTGATTGACCAAAACACATGAAGTGCTTCGTCAATGCTTCCACACTTATAGCGTACATATCCACAAGAGCATTCCCCAACAATGTGCTCAATTTTCCCATGCTAATCTCCATGACCTTGGCATGTATTTTTTGACCATTTTCCAAATCTCCCAAATCAGCACTAGCATACAAAAAACTCAACAATGTCACCTCATCTGCACATACCCCAGTTCTACCCATCTCGTCAAACAACTCCAATGTCTGTCGGTTCAAGTGACAAACCACGTAACCCGCGAGACAAAATTCATTATAATAATGTCCGTATTTTGAAAAATTGAACAAGAGTTAAAGACCATTCCTCATTAATTATTGGAACCAAACTATGCCGCCTCAAAATTAATGTCTGTACAAGTATTATATTTCAAGTCACGCCTAGTTTAATCGTCTTTCTCATTAAAACAATAAAAGTATTTAAAACGCTTTTGACAATAAAAATATGTCCAGTACTTAAAAGAATAAAAATAATCTTATTAATTCATCTTGTACAATTTTTTCCTGAGAAATACACTTTTGACAACGCAAGAAAAATTCATTATAATAGCATGGATTTTGCATAATTTTTATTATTTTTTTATTACATTATTAGAAATATAGTTAAAATACCTGACAAAAGAAAATATTCATATTATTTAGTTACATAACTATTTCAATATTTAAAATGTTGAGTTACTAACAAGAATAAATTGAACAAATATCAAAGGCAACCGATACTAAATTTAATAGCAATCACAACAGTGCAATAAAGTCAATCAAACAAGGAGTAGAGAGTAGGAAGAATCACACCGCTATTTGGTTACGCAGTTCGGCCCCAAAAAGATGACCTACGTCTGTGGGAGAGAGCAACCCTCCGTTTCACTATCAAAGAGTCTTTACAAGAGATTACAATTGCTTTGAACCCTTTTACAATGTCCAAGAAGAACAAACCCAAGAGTTCCCAATCCCTCTCTCTTTTCCTCTATGAAAAACTCTCAAGAACAACAATAGAGAAAGCCTTCAATCCTCCCTCTATGATTTCCTAAGACCCCAAGGTGTTTAACAGTGTTTCCCAGCCCCTAAAACCTCACAAAGACGCTCAAGAACGGCTGCACACAACCCTAGAAAGACTGCACCTCGTACTGCACAATTCTGCAGCGTCAGGTTTATAAAACCCGACTGTGAATCGATTCACAGGCATAGGTGAATCGATTCACCTAGTTAAAAAAGCCTCCCCTGCACGAATTAATGAAATGAATCGATTCATGCAAGCTTCCCACGCTCACAGAGGCGTACTTCGATTCACAGAGTCCCAAATATGCTTGAATCGATTCACATAGCTAGGGAATCGATTCCCAGTGTTCAAGAAACACTTTTAAGCAATTCCATGATCCTCCAAACTAATTTTAAGGCACTCTAAACTCCACATAAAAGACATGAAGTATAAATATTAACTTAACAACATTTTACTTATTTATTACATTACAATTATAGTTTATTAATTTACATAGCACAAGTAAATGATAAACGTAGTATAGTTTTTGTCTCACTAATTAAGCGACATAAATTAAACTATAAACATTTTTTTTGATTAATTAAACTATAAACATAGAGCTTATAATAATTGATAAGTTGTTAAAATCAGTTTATAACGTGCATTTGAAATTACTGAAAAACAATAATGAAGAACAAGTAGTCTCCAATTTTTGTAGCAAATAAGACAGCACTTTGATTATTTAAAATGTACCGACTAATGGTTCCAAAAGTTTGGTTCACTATGCTAGACGAAACTTGTATAGACAATAATCTTTCTTTCTCTTCCTTTCTATCAACTATCAACAATGCGTGGATATAGCTGCTGCCTAGGGGGCACCAATCAGAGCGAAAATCTCAGAATGTAACTGCAAAACAACAACAAAATAAATTTTAAAATAAAAAATAAAACTCAAATAATTACTATAATTAAAGAAAGTATATGTACCAAAATAATAATAATTAAAGAAAGCACACTCACGTCACATAGCATTACGACATTCTCTCTTAGCAAAGAGAGTTCCTGTTGGAGTTGATACACAGAGGTAGTCATCCTTTCTATATCGTCCAAAACCCCCATGGCTTCGGAAAAGATAGCCATCCGAGCACCGATGGAATCACTCTTCTCTCCCACCGTCTTAGCTACTGCCTTGATTGAAACGATGTCGCAATTGCCACTACAAAACACCAAATTAATTCTCTTAGCAATGAATTTCTAGCTGTTCATTTTTCTTCTTTCGGAATGGTTTAGTGTTTCCTAAGGCAAATGCATGGGTATTAAAGAGTTTTTTTGTCATACATGTCTGGGTTAATTGGCCCCACATCCAAGCTTGTCTACTTTAGGGCAACACATTAACAACTAATACTATTTTGATATTTTGGTTCATACTTGCTTGTGTGGGAGTGTGTGTGTGGAAAAGTGCCACTTTGTTTTCCTATAGGCAATAATAAATAAATCTAAATAATTTGTAAAAGTGTGGTCCTATTTTCAAAAGAAAACCAAAAGCAGCAACAATGTTTGCGTGTTGTGAAACAGTGAAAGCGATCAAATCAGCCTTTTTATTTTCTCTCTTTTCTCACACAGTCACGAACGATGGCAAGCAGGTTTTTGTTGATGACCATGGGAGCCAGCGTCGCAGTAACTATTTTGTTGTTACTAAACGGCTAAAGGATCACCAAACGGCGGAACAAATGTTGTTTCCTCCACCACGGATGCATCACTAATGGCCATCGGAATGTTGTGCACCGCCTTCAAGAAAAGTGTTACCGCGACGCTGGCTCCCATGGTCATCAACGAAAACCTGCTTGCCATCGTTCGTTATTGTGTGAGAAAAGAGAGAAAATGAAAAGGCTGATTTGATCGCTTTCACTGTTTCACAACACAACACGCAAACACCACTGCTGTTTTTTTTTCTTTTGAAAATAGTACCACACTTTTACAAATTATTTAGATTTATTTATTATTGCCTATAGGAAAACAAAGCGGCACTTTTCCACACACACTCCCACACTAGAAAGTATGGACAAAAATATCAAAATAGTATTAGTTGTTAATGTGTTGCCCTAAAGTAGACAAGCTTGGACGTGGGGCCAATTAACACTGACATGTATGACACAAAAAAAACTCTTTAATACCCTTGCATTTGCCTTAGGAAACACTAAACCATTCCCAAAGAAGAAAAATGAACAGCATGAATTCTTTAGTGGATGTACTCCCTCCGAAATGAATTTTAAGTAAAAATTAACCAATTCACAGTTATTAAAGTAGTTAGTTAATTATATTTAATCTATGTAATGTTAATTAAAAAATTAACTCTATTGTCTAAATTACTCTCCATGACTAATAAGTTGGTTCATTGAAAATATAAAAAGTTAAATTAAATGAAGGATATTTTGGAGATACTATAGTTAAATAGGAGAAAAGTTGTTAATACTATTTGCTTATATTTCATTCCAAAAAATATGAGACAAAATTTGCTTATAATTCATTCCGAAAGAGTACATATTTTGATAGTCGATTTGAATGATGCTCAAAGGTTTAATGGTGAAAAGGAAAACTCATGGTCCGAATTGTGCCCCCACTCCTCTTATGTGACACTTCTCAGTCCCACGCTTCTATGTCTGCGCGTTGAGGTCCACCGGTGACAGACCCAAAAATAAAGTTGAAAGTTGTGGGGGTAAATTTAAAAATGAAGGAATTTATTTTATTTTTATTTTTATTTAGTTTTACATTTTTTAATAAGATCAAAATATATTATTTTTATTTTATGTTTCATTTTATTCTATCTATTAATTTTGTAATATATTTTTTCCTATTCTAACACAATGTATATTATTAAACACTGCTTTCACTTATTGTTATATTTACATTAGTTTCCCTGATGAGAGTATGAAATAAACATGCAAACTTCTCGGTCCATGAAAAATTTGAAATGTAGAAGCAAGAGTAACAATAATTTCAACTCTCCTAAAGAGGATATTAAATGTTATTTGAATGTGACAAAAAAAAAACAGAAAGAAACAATAAAAAGAAAAGAAAAACTCTTATTTGATAGCAATAAACAAAAGTAAATCTGAATTGCAAAACAAAGGAAGAAAAAAAATGTAAGTAGTTTACAGAACTTTACAAAATCTGCAAGTCACTTCCCTTATTATTATATTATTAATAATTATTAATAAATGTATGCAGGGTAACACAAAAAAAAACGAATGCCACATGCTTTCATGTGTGAGAAATTCTATTTGTGCCATTGGTTTACTGATTGGTTTACCCCTCATTGCTCAAAACACATCGTCACGTGGGTGGTTTTGCGATGACTATTACGTGGGGTTCAAGTCAGTTTCCTTTCTTTGAGAATTTGTTTTGTATTTTACCTTTTTTTTTTGATAGAAAAACAAAACGGCACTTTACACACACGCACACTCCCACACTAGCATGTATGGACAGAAATATCGAAGATGGAATATAGTTGTTAATGTGTTGCTCTAAAGCAGACAGGCTTGGACTTGGGGTCTTGGACGAGGAGCCAATTAACATAGACATGTAAGACAAAAAAAAACTCTTTAATACCCATGCATTTGCCATAGGAAATACAAAACAATTCCAAAAGAAGAAAAATGAAGAACATGAATTCTTTAGTGGATATACTCCCTTCGGAATGAATTATAAGTAAATGTTAATCAATTCACGATTATTAAGGTTAATAAGGCAGTTAGTTAATTGCATTTAATCTATATAATCTTAATTAAAAAATTAACTCTATTGTCTAAATCATCCTCCATGACTAATTAACTGGTTCATTGAAAATATAAAAAGTTAAATTAAATGAGGGGTATTTTGGAGATATAATCAGTAAATAGAAGAAAAGTAGTTATCATTTGCTTATATTTCATCCCAAAAAATATGAGACAAAATTTGCTTATAATTCATTCCAGAGGGAGTACATATTTTGATAGTCGATTTGAATGGTGCTCAAATTTTTAAAGGTGAAAAGGAAACTCTTGATCTGAATTGTGCCCCCACTCCTCCTATGTGTCACTTTTCAGTCCCACTCTTCCATGCCTGCGCGTTGAGGTCATCCGGTGACAGTCCCAAAAATAAAATTCGAAGTTGTGGGGGCAAATTTACAAATGAGAGAATTTATTTTATTTTTATTTTTATTTTTATTTTTATTTAGTTTTACATTTTTAATAAGATCAAAATATATTATTTTTATTTTATATTTTATATAAATATTTCAATTATAATTCTAACCATAAATATTTTATATAACAAAATTATGTACATTACATTCTATTAATCTTTTTGCACAATTTAAAGAAAAAGAAACACTAAGACTAAGTTTATCGTGCATTTATTTAATTATTATATCAACGGCTAAAAACGCATTTGACCATGACAGACAGATTTTATAATTTGTGTAGGATAAATGCCACAATAGATATCTCCCATTCAACTTAGTTGTTTTTTCATTCTTTCTAGAGATATAGTCTGGCCTGTTATTATTAGAAACGGAGGCCAAGGTACTTTGGGCATTATTAGCTTTGATACATTGGTGTTTTTTGCACTTGTAATTTTGTACTTGTAATTAATTGGTCGGTCCCACCTCACTTGTATTGATTACATTCATATGATTTTTTTAAACCACGTTTAATCACACAGGTAATTTTTTTTATTACTCCTTCTGTCTCATTTTAGTAGTCTCTTTTGCTTTTTTACGATTCTTAAAGAAATGATTAGATTTACTGATTTCTATAATAAAATGATAATGTTGGACTAAAATATCCATATTTAAATTGGACAACTGCAGTTACTTACCATAATAGAGGTTGGTTGAGATAAATGGTATATTTATGAAAAAAAATAATTTACACTCATTGATTTTCTAAAAGAACAAGTAATTTGAGATAATAAAATATTCCAAACAGGATAAGTAAAATGAGACGAATGGAGTACCACACTCCCAACCTCTCAGCGAATGCCCAAAAATAATAAAAGAAAAGAACATTTTCTTAGCAATATCCAGCGAATTGATTCTCATCCTTTCTCATTCTAAGCAGTCGCTCATTTGCGCGTGTTGCCAACTCCAAATCTCCATGAACCTTGCAAGCTGCAACCATAGTCCTAGCATGTCTACCATACACCCGCAATGCCTAATGCTTGGTTCAATCTTATACTTACATCTCATAAGATCAAAATATTCATAACCCTCCTCAACTTTCCCAGCATGACTACAAGCTGCCAAAACACCAACAAAGGTAATCTCATTTGGACAAATCTTGGTCCTCTGCATCTCTCTAAACAGACCAAGTGATGCCTCAGCATGTCCATGAAAAGCCAACCCAACAATGACCGTGTTCCACGATCTCACATCTTTATCTCTGATTGACCAAAACACATGAAGTGCTTCGTCAATGCTTCTACACTTATAGCGTACATACCCACAAGAGCATTCCCCAACAATGTGCTCAATTTTCCCATGTTGGCATGTATTTTTTGACCATTTTCCAAATCTCCCAAATCAGCACTAGCATACAACAAACTCAACAATGTCACCTCATCTGCACATACCCCAGTTCTACCCATCTCGTCAAACAACTCCAATGCCTGTCGGTTCAAGTGACAAACCACGTAACCCGCGAGACAAAATTCATTATAATAATGTCCGTATTTTGAAAAATTGAACAAGAGTTAAAGACCATATCCTCATTAATTACTAGAATGAAACTATGCCGCCTCAAAATTAATGTCCGTACAAGTATTATATTTTAAGTCACGCCTAGCTTAATCGTCTTTCTCATTAAAACAATAGAAATATTTAAAACACTTTTGACAATAAAAATTAGTCAAGTACTTAAAAGAATAAAAATAATATTATTAATTTATCTTGTATAATTTTTTCCCGAGAAATACACGTTTGACAACGCGAGAAAAATTTATTATAATCGCTTGGATTTTGCATAATTTTTATTATTTTTTTATTACATTATTAGAAATATAGTTAAAATACCTGACAAAAGAAAATATTCATATTATTTAGTTACCTAACTATTTCAATATTTAAAAGTATTTCAATATTTAAAAGACATGAAGTATAAATATTAACTTAACAACTTTTTACTTATTTATTACATTACAATTATAGTTTATTAACTTACATAGCACAAGTAAATGATAAACGTAGTATAGTTTTTGTCTCACTATTTAAGCGACACAAATTAAACTATAAACTTTTTTTTTGACTAATTAAACTATAAACATAGAGCTTATAATAATTGATAAGTTGTTAAAATCAGTTTATAACGTGCATTTGAAATTACTGAAAAACAATAATGAAGAACAAGTAGTCTCCAATTTTTGTCGCAAATAAGACAGCACTTTGATTATGTAAAATGTACCGACTAATGGTTCCAAAAGTTTGGTTCACTATGCTAGACGAAACCTGTATAGACAATAATCTTTCTTTCTCTTCCTTTCTATCAACTATCAACAATGCGTGGATATAGCTGCTGTCTAGGGGGCACCCATCAGAGCGAAAATCTCAGAATCTAACTGCAAAACAACAACAAAATAAATTTTAAAATAAAAAATCAAACTCAAATAATTACTATAATTAAAGAAAGTATATGTACCAAAATAAAAATAATTAAAGAATGCACACTCACATAGCATTACGATATTCTCTCTTAGCAAAGAGAGTTCCTGTTGGAGCTGATACACAGAGGTAGTCATCTTTTCTACACTAGTGCGAAATACACCTAAAAAATATATTTATAACGCCGATTTTGACAATAACCGGCGTAAAAAGAGACGTGGTGGCATTTTTAAAATTAATATAACATTTTTTACGTCGATTTTTGATAAAAACCGGCATCGTATGTTTTAGTTTTATTTTTCATTAGAGATTTTACGCCGGTTTTATACAAAACCGACGTTGTAAGGCAGAGTTTTCACGCCAATTATCGCAAAAACCGGCATCGTATATTGCTTGTGCTTTGCATTTTTTTCTTTAAAGGATTTTACGACGGTTTTTTACAAAACCGACGTCGTATCTTAGGGGGTGTTTGATTTGGTTTTAGTTTTTAGTTTTTAAAAACTTTTTTATAAATCAGTTTTACAAAACTGTTTTTAAGAAGAAAAAAACTGTTTGATTATCCTATTTTTAAAAACTGTTTTAGAGATGAGAAAAGTAAAAAACATGTTTGATAGACTTGTTTTTAAAATGTGTTTTGCAAACTAAAAAACAAAAAACTTGTTTGATACACATTTTTAAATGATTTTTTTTATTCACATTTTTTATTCATCATAAGACTTTTTTTTTATTATTCATGAGACTTTTTTTTTTTACTAGACTTCATACTCCATTTATTATTAATTAATTAAGTGATGCCACCATCTCATCTTCAACACTTTCTTGTAATTATTTTAACGAGGGACTTAAAGCAGGAGTAACAAATGTAGGAGCATGATATCACTATAAAAAATGACAACTCAATTAATCAAGTAACATTTACAATGACAACTCAATTAATTAAGTAAAATCTAATATCATAAAAAGTCAAATTGGTCTTTAGAAAAAAGGAAGTCAAATTAGTTCAACTAATTATTACGTCGTGTCCACATCATATTTGCAATGCGATCCCTTTGCATTGCCATTTCAGCTGCACCATCATCAGATAATCTTGATAAGTTGTTTTCATTGGAGCTTGTTCCTACTGTGTAAGGATCTTCATTCACGCCCTCAACTGTTACCGGATCCATTTCTTCCCATACACAAAATAAGTCGTCGTGTAAATTCCACTTGCGTATGTAATTATGAATAGCACAACACGCTATTACTATAAGTCGTTGCCTAGAAGGTTTATAAGAAGGCATCATCTTCAAGATAGGAAATCTATTTTTCAGGACCCCAAAGCATCGCTCAATAGTCATTCTTAAAGATGAATGTCTGTAGTTAAATAACTCTTCACGACTCTGAGGTTGTCTGGCTCGGCCTCTATATTCTTGCGCATGATATCTTTCACCCCTATAAGGGGGAAGAAAACCTCCAGTGCATGGATAGCCAGAATCAACGAGATAGAACGAACCTTCATCACATAATCACATAAATTATATGTTAGCTCTACTTGTTCATTTCATCAATAGAATATAACTATTATTATATTCTTACTCACCTCTAGATGGCCAAGGAAATTCTGCATTTGGATTTGCAATTGCATCTAAGAAAACTTTTGAATCATGTGCACTTCCTTCCCACCCAGAATATACAAATGTAAACATCATATTAAAGTCACAAGCACACATGACATTTTGTGTGATTGTTGTCTTTCTACCTCTACATGAAATCTGTTTCTCAGCAGGAACCCATACACTTATATGCGTACCATCAATTGCACCTATACAATTCTATAACGCATAACCCGAGTAAAAAGAATCAAAAAACAAGATAACACGAATAAGTAAAAAATGAACTTATTAAATTACTCAATAAAATTACATACCTTGAACCAAGGATAATATTTTGGGTTGTTTTTAACCTTGTCAGGTAATTCTGTGGACTCCTGCTTTATTAACTCTTTCCCCAATCGGCACACTGCCCGTAATACTTCCTTAAAATAACGTGAAATTGTTTGCGTGGAATGTTGAAAGCGGTCTGAAGCAACTCTATGACGAGAATTATGACCAAGTATGAGCAAAAATATAGCAACCTTTTCTTCAACGAGCACAACCCTTGAGTCACTTAAGAAGCTCCTTCCCCTCAATTCATTACAAAAATTAATAAAACATTCCTTCCTCATTCGAAGCAACTCAAAACAACTTGTTCCTTCTCCATTTAATATTTCAGCAACATATTCACGACCACTCAATGCAGATATTCGAACCTTTCCTTTATTCAAGTATTTATGATGATAAACATAAATCATGTTAATAAAGCAAAACTCTGCTAATTCATCATCACTTGAATCGGAAGAATCACTTCTATCGACATCCATTATGGTTATAACCTGTCATAAAATTTCATAACAAAACTTTAAGAAAATGATATTCAATAAAAACGAAATAAAAGGTCCAATAACATCACCAAAAATTTTAAACAACTCACAAACAAACATACAAATGTTCACCAAATAGTAAGAAGACATAAACATAAAGACAATAAACAAAATATTAAGGAAAGATTTGTCTCAATAAGGTTTTATCCTTAAAGTCTAAATAGCCATGCACGTCTCCTATCATTAGACATGGCGAGAAACATTTCCCTCCAATTAGGCTCCCAAAACTTTTCCAAGGCTTTCATATAGATGTCATCTGAAATGTCTCCAAGCTCTTCAAGAACAGTCACACACTTAGTAATAGAACAATCTGGTGTTACAAGTGAAGAAGTAGCCTCCACACTCTTAGCCCTATACTTCTCAGCTTTTGCCGTACATGCTTCAGCCCATGCTGCAAGTGCTTCTCCCATCTGACGCGATGTAGACTCTTTCTTATATTTATGATCTTTTGCATGAAATTTTCGCTTTCCATTATTTGCCATACGCTCCATTTCTTGTATATCATCATCTGAACTATCATTTTCAACATGCACATTACTCCCAGTGTTAAGGTATTGATTTTCAAGGTCATTTTCTTCATCTGTATTTGGTGGATCTTGGGTAGATGCATGATGAAGTACTCCAGTTGCGTTATTTTTGTTGAATATGATTCCCAACAACTTATAATGATCACACCCTTTCTTTTGAAACTGAGCAGCTTTATCATGTACCTAAAATAATATAAGTATATCATCAATACATTAAAAATATTGCCAAATAAAATTAATGAAAATACCACTAAAAAAAATCATACCCGAAGATAATTTTGCCAAACCTCTGGAGCTGCAGTAACAGTGTTAGTTTCTGCGTCCCAACCAAATCCAGTGTTTTGCAAAAGTAAATAGAACTCACGATACAAGGCTCGCAGCCTATGCATTTTTGCCTTTAGTTGTTCTTTCTTATAGGAACGATTAGTCATAGAATTCAACTTAGTAGTCATCGAATTCCATATTCTAGTGTGAAACACACCATTTGGCATATTTCCTTTTGTGACTTCATCAACCATAATATCTATGAAAACTTTAGTTACTGTGTCAGGCCAAAGCTTTGCGTCACTATTGTCAACACTAGTTGCCATCTATCATAAATCATCAACAAAAGTAAATAAACAACCTAACATCGTTTATCAAGTAAGCTTAACCAAAACACTAGTGCTCATCAGAATAGAAAATTGGCATTCCAACAAAGAAGTTGTAGAGAAAAAAAAACTCCAAAAAACACATCTCCAGACACCATATTTGCTATTTTGCTTACGCTACTGCCATGCAGAAAAGTTAAGATAACATTTTTGATTTGAATGTGAACAAATCCAACATGACATCACAAATTATTTGATAACATAAGAGAAGCTAACACATACTCCTAGCTGATCTTTTCTCCAAACAAATTACTGACCAACATTTGTTATTTAAAACAATCAACATCGGTTTAATTAAAAACAATCAACATCAGTTAAACAATCAACATCGGTTTAATTGAACAAGGGCAGTACTACAAAATTACATTTACATATATCTGAGCATTTTCAATTTGCTCATAGATATACTCCCACTAATTAGCAAAAAGAAGTGATAGACGTGGGAATAAAAGTACTGTAATCATTGAATGAAATTGAATACCAATATCAGAACTCAGTCCATAACTCAGCAATAAACATCTCAGTCCATTGTTTCAAAATATTAATAAACTAAGCCGATAGTTGCAAGTATACCTCAGGTTTGTCAAGTATAGGTATAGCTGGGTTTGCCCTTCCAGTCGTCATGGAATTGGAAATAGACCGAGCATTTTCAAGAGTCTTTTTCATCCTATTTTTTTGAGGGAGGGAAGTGGATTTGTATCAGATTCATACTTATACACCGCTGTTTTTGCTAATTGCTAATTCATTTAAAATTTGAGATATATAACCGGAAAGGTAATATCAAATTATTCAATAGTGTATGTGTGTGTGAAGACAGCAAAAGCAAACATGCCATGGCCTCATTTCAAAAATCAAACCGTTATAACACCCAATTCAGCGAATATAAGACAAAAATAGCATCAGAAGAAATTTGCATATCAACTTGGCTAAGGTAAATTTCCCAAATACCTTACTTTTCATACATATGTTAAAAGGCACTTCCATTTACATCCAGATTAACCAAATAACATAACTATATCACTACAACCAAACAAAACCAAAGTCATGAGTTTGCCTTATCCCAGTCAATCAATCAAAGCCACAAGGCATGACAATAATTTAAGGACATAAAAATGCAGACCATGTGCAATTGTGCACTTATGCAGAACAAGACAATCTCTCATCAAATATGACCAAATCTTTATAAGCTCTCAATTTATTCAATCTCAGATAACCACTTAACAAGACAATCTCTCATCAAATATGACCAAATCTCAGAACAACCTATTAGTTTGACTCATACCCTCTAGAATTCAGCACAAATATGAAAAAAACATTCTCAAAACAGTGAATAGACTTCACCAACGACATGAAAGGAAGAGAGAAAAGTTCAAATAGGAAAAAGGGTGGAGAGAGTAGGTTGTTGAAATGGTTAATAAACAAAAACAAAACAAAAAAATTGCTTAAAAGGGAGAAAGATAGTTTGTTGTTGAAGTGGTATCAATCATGTAAAAAATCACTCATAAGAGAATCTAAACCAAGAAGTATTACAGCAACATGAAATGGTCAACAACAAGTTTTGGATCGATGCATACTCGCATAAAAGGGAGAATATTTGCATTATAAAATGAAACAAAAAAGGTGAGAGAAAACTAAGCAAGTTCAACTTCTAATCTTTATCCCAAAACAAGAAGATGCAGTTGTATAAATGAAGCAAGTTAACATTAATTATTGGATCATTGGGTGTAGTTTAAAACACCATATGCAAAATAACAAAGGGAGACTCATTACAAACTTACAATAATTGTAATACCCAACCCCCCAAAAACGCAAGCCCATAACCAATCAAATTAACAGCCGGCACTGTATCCTTAATCACAGAGCAAGAGAAAGCAATAAGCACACAAAGAATCCTTCACAACACCAACAATTTTCATAGTCAAAGCCTAAGTCTTCCCCACGAGCAAAAACACAGCAAGGTTCAAAGCAAAAGCACACAAAGAATTACTCCTAAAAACCCAAAAATCAAACCCTAAACTCGATTTATCCCTCAACAAAGGATACTCCATCACGAACCAAGGAAGAGACAAGAACACCAAACAGCACGGCGCAATGTAGTAAAGTGAGGTGATCAGGTTCAAATGAAGGAATCAAAATGAAATCGAACTAAAATAGAACCCGAAAGAGATGAAATCGAAGCAAAGATGATTACCTGAATCGAGAGAAGAACAGCGCGATTCCGCAAAGAGAAGAACAGCACGGCGCAATGTAGTAACGATTAGGGTTCTGCGCGAGAGGTTTCCATGAGCAAGACAAAGCAAAAGTTTGGCTATCGCAGCGAGAGGTTCTACGCGTTTTTTCTCTGCTTTCGTAGTTGCGTTTAATTACGTCAATGCCATTAATGAAAACATACGCTTCTCCGCCTCTTTTTAGTTTTTAGAACTAAAACGTAAAATTGAGTTGCAAAACATCTTTTAGCTGTTTTCTTTTTTTAGTCCCCCAAAACTAAAAAATCTAATACAGTTTTTAAAACTAATTTTATAAAACTAGATATCAAACAAGTTTTTAATTTTTTAATTTTTTAAAACTGAAAACAGTTTTTAAAAACACATATCAAACATGCCCTTAATATCGCGTTCGCTCTTTCCCTCCTCTCCCACAGCATCAGGCCTCAGTTTCTCAGCACATAACCAAAATAGATTTGTTTTCTCTCTCGCGTTCCCAACACTCACCTTTCTTCTTGCTTCCACCGCCGCTGCTCCTTGCTTCGTGGCCTGTCTCTCTCACCACCGCTGCTTCTTCCTTTTTGTTTCTTCTCTCACGCTTTGTCCCGTAGCGCGACCCATCTCTCTCGCGCCTTTCCCTGCACAACACAGCAGAGACCGAGCGAGCGAGAAAGAAGAAAAATAAACCCCTTCCTTCACCCACACCCAGAACCAATTCCTTTTTCTTTTATTATCATTGTATCATTCTCCACCCTCAAACCCCAAACCCTAGCCCCCTTTTTCCTTTCTTCCATTTCTCACAAATGCCGCGTATCCTTTAATTCCATTTCTCAACGGAGAATCGCCTTCACAGGTAACTCACTTTCCCTCTCTCTCCTTTCATTCTATCATCGTCGTCGTCGTCGTCATAATCGTTTTTATTTTCCAATTTTTGCATTTTTTGATGATATAGAGTTAGGGTTAGGGATTTGACGCGAATGGAAGGGAGCAGGGACATGCTGCTAGGTGGATTGAGCAGGTCTTGCCTTTTTCTTTGCTTCTCTCGGTGGTCTTCATTAGCCAGCATTTGCAAGGCTCGTTCCCAATTTTCAGCTTCAGTTTATTACTATCCCTATCAATGAAACGAAACTACACAAATTGTTTTTGTTTTAGAAGCTTGGATTTTTTTTACCCTTTTTTAATTTGCAGGTGAAGAGCCCGTTTAAAGGGTTATTTCAGTTTGGTCGTTTTAATTGGTTGTTCTCTAAGTTTTGGTGATTTTTACGTGGTTGCAAGGTGTTTTGTTACAATTTGGATTGCTATCGTTCTCTTCAAGTCAAATGACATTCTGTGGAAACAAACGGCTCTGAAGGTGTGTCAGTTTGTGCTTCTGTGTTCTTTGTTTGTTCATGGGATGTGGAAAAACAGTCTGTTGTTGTTGATGTATGTAAAAATTGTGTTGTTTGATAAGTGTGTCTGATTTTGGTGGATGCAGGGAGAGAGGAAAATACCTGTTTTGGTGGTATCAGAATGATGATCTAATTTACCCACTGGTCATGCTTCCTCCCAAGGACATACCACCATTCTAGCACGCTTTTTTCGTTATCATGCTGAATGGTATGTTTCTCCCTCGTAGTTACTGGATCTTACCACATCATACTTGTATGCTTGTCTTTTGTTCTGGTGATCTCGCGTTATTGATCTATTTTTTCTCTCAACTTGCAATTAACCTGCTGCTGAGTATATTTAAGAAAAAAGTTCTAATGTGTCTTACTTTACTTAAAGTCTTCCTTTCTAATCATCTCCATAATAAATGCCAGAGGTTTGTACTTTTAGTTTGCTGCCACTGAAAATTGCCTTCACGAATGATCACATTGATTCTTGCTTCTGAATGATTTATTCTAGTAATGGTGACAGAGATGTTTTTAGAAATTGAAAACATAAAACGTTTTCTGAAACTGAACAGAATACTGACCCTTCTATTCTTTATCCATCATTTTCTCGAAGCATGTTTTTTGCTTCATTTTAATTGCATGTGGGTGTGGGTGAGTATAAGTTAAACAATTCATTCCATCCATTTCCAGTGACCTCTTTTGGCCTGTTAGCACTTAGCATGGAACTACTTCTGTGATGTAAACTCTTATATGTTGCTTAATATGAAATTATTTATTCTTTGTTTGAAATTCAATGGGGGGAATATTATTAATTCCATTGCTTTAAAATTTGTGTTTTAAAATTTCAGATACTTTGGTACGCTGGGCTGCAATTGTGTTCAAGTGTATATTGTTAATGTATTATAAGAACAGCAGAGGCCGCAATGGAAGGATTAAAAAAAAAAAAACTTTTAATCGCGGTTTTTATATAAACCGCGACTAAAAGTGACTTTTAACGCTGGTTTTTAGTAAAACCGCGATTAAAAGTCAAATTTTTGTTTTTTCCAAATTTTTTTTATTTCTTTTCACGCTGGGTTTTAACGCCGGTTTTGAAAAAAATCGTGATTAAAAGTGACTTTTAACGCCGGTTTTTAATAAAACCGCGATTAAAAGTCAAATTTTTGTTTTTTCCAAATTTTTTTATTTCTTTTCACGCTGGGTTTTAACGCCGGTTTTTAAAAAAATCGCGATTAAAAGTGACTTTTAATGCCGGTTTATAAACCGCGATTAAATGTTCATACTTACAACGTCGAAAGAATACACGCCGAAATGAAAACCGACGTTAAAAGTCTATTTTAACCGCGATTAAAAGTGTATTCTGCACTAGTGCTATATCGTCCAAAACCCCCATGGCTTTGGAAAAGATAGCCATCCGAGCACCGATGGACTCACTCTTCTCTCCCACCGTCTTAGCTACTGCCTTGATTGAAACGATGTCGCAATTGCCACTACAAAACACCAAATTAATTCTCTTAGCAATGAATTTCTAGCTGTTCATTTTTCTTCTTTCGGAATGGTTTAGTGTTTCCTAAGGCAAATGCATGGGTATTAAAGAGTTTTTTTGTCATAAATGTCTGTATTAATTGGCCCCACATCCAAGCTTGTCTACTTTAGGGCAACACATTAACAACTAATACTATTTTGATATTTTGGTCCATACTTGCTAGTGTGGGAGTGTGTGTGTGGAAAAGTGCCACTTTGTTTTCCTATAGGCAATAATAAATAAATCTAAATAATTTGTAAAAGTGTGGTCCTATTTTCAAAAGAAAACCAAAAGCAGCAGCAGTGTTTGCGTGTTGTGAAACAGTGAAAGCGATCAAATCAGCCTTTTCATTTTCTCTCTTTTCTCACACAGTCACGAACGATGGCAAGCAGGTTTTTGTTGATGACCATGGGAGCCAGCGTCGCAGTAACTATTTTGTTGTTACTAAACGGCTAAAGGCTCACCAAACGGCGGAACAAATGTTGTTTCCTCCATTAGGGATGCATTGCTAATGGCCATCGGAATGTTGTGCACCGCCTTCAAGAAAAGTGTTACCGCGACGCTGGCTCCCATGGTCATCAACGAAAACCTGCTTGCCATCGTTCGTTACTGTGTGAGAAAAGAGAGAAAATGAAAAGGCTGATTTGATCGCTTTCACTGTTTCACAACACACAACACGCAAACACCTCTGCTGCTTTTTTTTTCTTTTGAAAATAGTACCACACTTTTACAAATTATTTAGATTTATTTATTGTTGCCTATAGGAAAACAAAACGGCACTTTTTCGCACACACTCCCACACTAGCTAGCTAGTATGGACAAAAATATCAAAATAGTATTAGTTGTTAATGTCTTGCCCTAAAGTAGAAAAGCTTGAACGTGGGGCCAATTAACACAGACATGTATGAAAAAAAAAACTCTGTAATACCCTTGCATTTGCCTTAGGAAACACTAAACCATTCCCAAAGAAGAAAAATGAACAGCATGAATTCTTTAGTGGATATACTCCCTCCGAAATGAATTATAAGTAAAAATTAACCAATTAACAGTTATTAAAGTAGTTAGTTAATCATATTTAATCTATGTAATGTTAATTAAAAAATTAACTCTATTGTCTAAATTACTCTCCATGACTAATAAGTTGGTTCATTGAAAATATAAAAAGTTAAATTAAATGAAGGATATTTTGGAGATACTATAGTTAAATAGGAGAAAAGTTGTTAATACTATTTGCTTATATTTCATTCCAAAAAATATGAGACAAAATTTGCTTATAATTCATTCCGAAAGAGTACATATTTTGATAGTCGATTTAAATGATGCTCAAAGGTTTAATGGTGAAAAGGAAAACTCATGGTCCGCATTGTGCCCCCACTCCTCCTATGTGACACTTCTCAGTCCCACGCTTCCATGTCTGCGCGTTGAGGTCCACCGGTGACAGACCCAAAAATAAAGTTGAAAGTTGTGGGGGTAAATTTAAAAATGAAGGAATTTATTTTATTTTTATTTTTATTTAGTTTTACATTTTTTAATAAGATCAAAATATATTATTTTTATTTTATGTTTCATTTTATTCTATCTATTAATTTTGTAATATATTTTTTCCTATTCTAACACAATGTATATTATTAAACACTGCTTTCACTTATTGTTATATTTACATTAGTTTCCCTGATGAGAGTATGAAATAAACATGCAAACTTCTCGGTCCATGAAAAATTTGAAATGTAGAAGCAAGAGTAACAATAATTTCAACTCTCCTAAAGAGGATATTAAATGTTATTTGAATGTGACAAAAAAAAAAACAGAAAGAAACAATAAAAAGAAAAGAAAAACTCTTATTTGATAGTGTTCCGGACTGGGCCGAGGCCCAATCCTGGGATCCAACATTTACAGGCCCAACGGCTTCCCTCAAGGCCACATCGTCCGCGTGCCTCTCCGCCTTCCCTCAACGTAGCCGACCCAACTGCTTTGTGCATTAATGAGATTTAATCGCGAGCTTAAGTTTCAGGCGGTTACACATCGACAAGAACTGGCCTCGACTCATATTTAAAGAAGACCGCGTCGAGCGGTCGAGGTAATCATCTTTCTACCACCTCTTATACTACACTCGACTTGACCGCCGGCGGTGTTTGCGGTACACCACCCAACCCGCCGCCGTCCTCGTCGCGAGCACAACCGCACCAGCTTCTCCTCGGTCATCCTCTGGTTACATTCAACATTGGCGCCGTCTGTGGGAATCGTTTCTGATTCCATCTTCTTTGTTGAAGTCTCCCTTCTTCACTCGACGATGACTGGATCGAAGCGCCGGTCCCGCGACTAGCGCGCGCCTGTCTGCAGCGGATCTTGAACAACCTAACCGGTACCGATAGCTCCGGCGTGAACCACTTCTCGGCAAGATGACGCCGGTTCGATCGTTTCTTTCAGCCGATCTGCGGAGCGGAGACCATGCTTATCCTCATTCGCGAGTACCGCGAATTCATCCGAAGTCATGCCGCAGCGATGCAGGCTCAGAATCAACGTCTCGACCGAATGGAGAATCAGCAGAAAGAACTTCCGGTTCGCGTTGCCACACAACTCGACAACAGAGAAGATCGTGTTTCTCGTTCTCCTCAGAGACCGAAGGAATCCGAAAATCTCAGTCCGTTTCATCACCACCACCAGGGCACGACTCAACACCGCCTGGGCATAGAGCAAGCGGAATCTTGCAGATGCGTCGTACTCCACCTCGGTCACAGATCCGAGGTCCGTTTGCCTCAAACGGAAGATACGAGCAAACACCGCGATGAAGAGTTTCTTCCGTGAAATCTTTCTCCTGAATCCGATATGCCACACTCTCACCAGCGCCATCGCCGACTTCTCGGCCGGCAGCGTCTCATGTGAAGGTACGCCCAAATGACACTCCCCAAGAAGAGCGCTCACCCTGGCGGCGGTAAAATCTCCTGGCCGCACCTCTCACCGCCGTGCTCGTTCTGTCTCATCAACCCCTACCGGGCGATGACACGGATGACACGCAAGGCCTTTGGTCCTTTACGCCTAAGATTATGAGATTCCCGATTCAGAAGCATCTTGAAACCGCCCTCGTTAGACTCCTCACGGGACCAGAGCCGACGAACATGTTGGTCGCTGACACCATCATGGACTATAAAGGCCGACCGGTAGTCGTGATCTTTCCCTCGCTCGAAGAAATCGGCCTTGTCTTGGTTCCGCACTCTTAAGAGAAATTCCATTGGATCGTGGGTAGGCTCGTCGACCAGTTCTCGCACATTTCACCGCATCTAAAGTCCAACCTAAGTCGACAGCGATACCAGCGCGATTGACAAAGGAAAGGAGAATCCCCAGAGACTATGTCGGCGTTTCAACAAAGAAGCCATTTTGGTGAAAAATGCTCGGCGAGATGAAATTATACTGCTAGAAAGCAAGGCACGGTCGAAGGAAGCCTATTATTCAATCGACATTGGTGTCGACAAACCGAGGTCCCCTGGCCGAAGTTCCTGGCGAGCCTCAAAAATTCATGAATTACGAAGAGAAGTTGATGGCATCGAAAGCGAAAGGCAAAACCCGAGGATGAAGCAGTGGACAACGCGAAGGCAATTCGGCGTAGGAGAAGGAAAGTCGGGTCCGAAAGAGATACACGAATATACCCCTTTGAACACTACCCCTAAGCGCATACCGAATGAGTGCGCAAACACGTAATTCGCGGATGTCGAATTAAATTTCCCGGAAGGGAAAAGAGAAGTCAATGCCGATAAGTCGAGTGCCACTTTCACAAGTGTGTCGACACGAGGCAGATGAATGTTTTCACTTGAAGGGACGCCATAGAACAAGCGATCCAAAGGCGGGTTATGACGAATATGTGAAAGGAAAACCGAGATTTGGAGATAGAAGGTCTAGATCTAGATCACCTCGACCTCAAAGAGACTAAACCACGGGGACGCACGAAGGAGCGGCTCGTGCATCCGAGGAGAGACTCGTCCTCCTCCTGTCGCCATGGTCATTTCCGAGGATTCTCAGATAAGGGAGGGGCGAGCATCAATTCAGAAAGCGAAAGTTGAGAGAAGCGATGATCATTTCTCTTTGTTTCTCCTTCATCAAGTCGCGTAAGGGGAAGACCACCCCAGCCTTTTTCGGCGAAGACTTGGTAAATGGAAGGCGAACTATTTGATTCCCTGTTGGTGAAAGCCTATATGGCTAACTTGACGCGTAAGAATCTTGATAGACCAAGGGAGCTCGGCGGATATCATGTTCTACGTTTAAAACCTTGAAACTACCAGAAAAGATCTGCGTCGTGCTCGGTCAGGCTGACCGGTTTCACGGTTGCTCAAAGCCGTTGGGCTATGTGGAGTTGATGGTGACTTTTGGAGAGCAACCAATCTCCAAAAGCGAAGGTCCAATTCATCGTGTTACCATGCAAATCTGTTTAATCGCATCGTCCGGACGCCTACACCGGGTGAGATTAGAGTTAACTCGGCAGTTCACCTGAAATGCGTTTTCATGATAGACGAAGACAAAGTCGTCACCATCGGCTTTACCAAGAAGGCTGCGAGAGATGTTATATTTTGTCTTTGAAGGTCAAGAGCAAAGGAAGAGGAACAACTCCGACCAAGAAACTTGATCCTGCGAAGATGCCGCTGCGGCGTCAAATCTCACCGATTTCGACGCCGTAATTGAGCTCGAGGATGAGATACAGAAGAGCGACCTCCTAGCCCGCGAGCTCCACCAAAAGATTAAAAGACCTGCATCACGATGGAGGAATTCATCCGAGTTCAACTAGAGAAGACCCGGGAAAACGGTGAAGCTTGGTGTTGGTCTCCCACAGCAAATTGCAAATAACGAGTGCACGAAGTCAATGCCGACCTCTTCGCTGACAATGCGACATGCCGTGTATTTCTCGATATTGTTCTGCCACCAACTCGCCTCGACCCAGCTTCGATGGTAGCTCAAAAGCGCCGTAAGCAAAGCTCCCAAAGCCGGCCGCCAAAGCCGTCAAGACTTAATTAAGGCTGAATTCATTAGGGAGGTCAAATATACTACTTGGCTGTCAAATGTTGTATTGGTTAAGAAATCTAATGGAAAGTGGCGAATGTGTGTTGATTACACTGATCTTAACAAGGCGTGCCCCCCAAAGACGCTACCCTCCCTAATATCGATAAACTCTGACAATGATTCCTCTGATTTTTCAATTGTTGTCTTTCATGAACGATACTGCAGGTACAACCGGATTCGATGCATCATCTTGATCAAGAAAAACCGCGTTCATAACGGATAAAGGTAATTATCATATAACGTAATGCCTTTGGCCTTAAGAACGGCCGGAGCGACATATCGGCCGCATGATGAACAAAGTCTTCGCCAACCCGGATCGGTAGAATCTTTGGAGGTATATATGGATGATATGATAGTAAAAACAAGAAGTCGACCACGTCGTCGATCTTATAAGTCTTTCTTGAAGTACGAAGACATAATATGAGGCTCAATCCCAGGAAAAGTGCACTTTCGGAGTTCGAATGGAAAATTTCTCGGTTCTACTTAAGCAGGAGGGAATCGAGCCAACCAGGCAAATGTCGGTACGTAATAGAGATGCAAAGAATTATCGCCAAAGAAAAACATCCGAGCCTCACGGGAATGCTAGCCTCATGGCCGGGTTTATCTCAAAATCGCAGAACATGCATTGCCTTTCCGCTTACTCAAGAAGAATTCGATTCGAATGGTCACCCGAAGAAGCCTTAACACAGTAAAACGCATACTATCCCAACCGCCCGGTGTTGGCAGGCCGTCTCCAGGGGAGGTCCCTTTATCTCTACTTGGCGATGTGAGCGAAGCTCGAGTCACGAGGCCCTTATTCGCGAGGCGCATTTGCGACCTAAACCGGTCCCTATTTTATAAGCAAAGCACCGCCGGGGCCCAGGTCGTAGATACCGTAGAAAATCGAGAAATCGCTCGCGAGCGATGTCGCGCTCGGCGCTTGAGACAATACTTCTAGCACATCCATAGTGGTCCGGCCCGACCGGTAATCAAACAGATCCTACCACAGCCTGACGCAGCGAGCGTATGATCAGTGGTCGGTCGAGTTGTCCGACCGGTTACTTTGGCCGAGACAAACTATCAAAGCCCGATTCGCGGATTTCATTGCGAGATGACTCACGAGCTTAGTGTTCCAAATGGACGCTCCATGTCGACCGATCGTCAATTCCCGCGCGGGCGCTGGTTTGTTGCTCGAGAACGACAATCCGGCTGGTCGTCGAATTTTCGTGGGATTCTCCTTTCCACCTCAGCAACCAGGCGAGCACTGGCGTGTTTAGCCTGGCCTCGAGCTTGGCTGAGACCGGCGGAAGAGGTAAACTTCAGGCCCGATTCTCGGCTAGTTGTGTCGGATAAGTGGAGAATACCAAAAGATCCACTTCTTCAAAAAATACCTCGCTGGCAAAGAAGAAAATGAGCGACTTCACCTCCGTGGAGATCGTGCGTTCAGAGAGAACAAAACGCCGAGCCGACGTGTCCAAACTTCGCCCGACCACGAAGCTCAGAAACAACAGACGGTAATACAAACATTGGCGAAACCTAGCATTCTTCAGTGGTTGATACCACTTATGACGAGGTCTTGAGAAACTTCCAAATTCTCGCTTTACGATTTCCCAGGCAAGCGTCGATGGTCGCCCGATGAGTCCGGCTTGGATGACACGATTCAAGAATTTATTCAATTCGGTCGGCTACGATGATGAGAAGGAAGCCCACAAAAATCGAAAAAGGCATCGCCATTCGATTCGCGGATCGCGGTATCTTATATCGAAGCAGGTTCTCCACCCCACCTGTTGAAATCGTCGGCGATACCCGAGCGCAATATACACTGCTGAAGTGCATGAAGGCATATGGGCAACACCTGGAGGACGCGTTGGCAAAGAAAATCCTCCGCCAGGTACTTCTTGGCCGACCTCAACGCTGACGCGATATCGCTCGTGAAGAAATGCGACAAATGCCGTAGACATGGCGATCTACACTAGCTCCTCCTACTGAGTTAACATCACGACATCACCATGGCCCTTTGCTTGGTGGGGCATTGATATACTGGACCTTTTCCAATGGCTCGGACAGTGAAATACCCTGGTCGTTAAGAGATTACTTCACCAAATGGGTTGGTGCAGCCCTGGCGAGATAATCGCAGAGAACTTAATTAGTTCTTCAAAAGATATATTACGACAAGGTTCGATTCCGGTGTCGATAAATCCTGCACAGCGGAGCGCCAATTCACAGATCGCGGATTCCGAAAGACCTTGGAAGATCTGACATCAAACAACACTTCACCTCAGTAGAACACCCCCGGAATAACGGCCAAGCTGAGCCGCGAACGAGTTATCTTACGAGGTGAGGCCGAAGATTGGATGAGGCCAAGGGAAATCAAGGCGAAGAGCTCCCAGAAGTACTGGGCGTATCGACTACTCCACGTTGACGACAGGAGAATCTCGCTCACATATGGGGCCGAGGCCATCATTCTGTCGAGATTGGGAACTTGGTTGGAGAACCTCGTGCATCCCTGCAGTAGCATTGACAACGCCGAGTATACGAGAAGAACTCGACCTCCTTGGCGAATGCGAGGAGCTTGCGGCCGAGGTCGCAGTAAAAGCAGTAAAATCGCAGCAAGATACAGCCCGTGTTGTACCTAGGGAATTCATGCCTGAGACTTAGTTCTTGACGGCTGATGTTGGCCTGAAGAACGCCACACAAGAAACTTGCACCCAATTGGGAAGGCCGTCTGCATGTAATTGTCATAAGAGCGGTCACAGCGCCTACACCTCGAGACATCTTGCAGGACAAATGAAATTCAAGAACTTGAACGCAAAGCAAAGATGAAGAAATATTATAGTTGAAACAAATGTATCCTAAACACATAAATGTGAAGCAATGAAGTATGATTGGAGAAATACACAACCAGCATTTATTTATTATCAAAGCCTTGTGCATTGGCACAAGCATCTGATGTAGAGATCGACCTCGTCTGAGACCGCGTGCCTGGCTCGTGATAAAAGCCTTGTGCGTTGGCACAAGCACCAGGATCGACCTGTCTGCGGTGACCGGCGCGCGAGCTCGGGATAAAGCCTTATGCATTAAGGCACAAGCATCGATGTAGAGATCGACCTCGCGCGAGACCGCGTGCACGCAGCTCGTGATAAAGCCTTGTCGCGTTAGCCTGCACAAGCACCGATGAATCGAACTTCGCGTCGAGACCGGCGTGCCGCAGTCGGGGATAAAGCCTTGTCGCGTTGGCACAAGCACCTAAGATCGACCTGCGTCATAGACCGCGCCGCAGCTTTGGGATAAAGCCTTGTCGCGTTAGCACAAGCACCTGAGATCGACCTCGTCTGAGACCGTAGCGCCGCAGCTCGGGATAAAGCCTTATGCGTTAGCACAAGCACATGATGGATCGACCTCAAGTCACCAGAGACCAGCGTGCACGCGAGCTTCGGGATAAAGCCCTGTGCATTGGCACAAGCATCGATGTAGAGATCGACCTCGTCGAGACCGAGGCACGTGAGCTCGTGATAAAGCCTTGTGCGTTAGCGCACGCACGCGATGAATCGAACTCGTCGACCGGGGACGTGCCTGCGAGCTGGGATAAAGCCTTGTCGCGCTGGCACAAGCGCGATGATGAATCGATCGTCGAGACCGCGCCGCGAGCTGGGATAAAGCCTTCGTATGCGTTGGCACAAGCGCGTGAATCGACCTCGATGCGAGACCGCGTGCCGCGAAGCTCGGGATAAAGCTCGCGCGTTGCACAAAGCGCCGATGAATCGACCAGCGTCTCTGAGACGCGCCGAGCTCGTGATAAAGCCTTGTGCGCGTTGGCACAAGCACCGATGAAGAGATCGACCTCGTGCGAGACCGCGCAGCTACCTGCGATGAAGAGATTGACCTCGCGTGCGAGACGGCGTACGAGCTCATGATAAAGCCTTGTGTCTTGCATAAGCACATCAAGCCTCGTGTCGAAGCGTCTCGCAGCGTGGAACACGAAGGTCCCGAACAAACTAATGAACAAGCACGACATAGCGACACTTGCGCTTCTTTAACAAGGACGCGTCGAGCGCCGACATCAACGAACCGGCAGAAGTCACCACCACCGACATTCGAGCTAGCGACTTGGGGCAATCGTTCTGATCGGGCCGAGGCCCAACTCGGGATCCAACATTTACAGGCCCAACGGCTTCCCTCAAGGCACATCGTCACGCGTGCTCTCCGCTTCCTCAACGTAGCCCAGCCTAACGGCTGTGCGTAATGAGATTTAATGCCGACTGGAAGTTTCACGGGACGGTTACACATCGACAAAGAACGTCCTCGACTCATATTTAAAGAAGACTCAGTCGAACCCGCCGAGGTAATCATCTTTCTACCACCTCTTACTCACCTCGACACACACTGACTTGAGCGTCGGAGTGTTTGCAGGTACACCACTCAACCCGCCGTCGTCCTCCGTCGCGAGCACAACCGCACCGCTTCCCTCCGGTCATCCTCTGAAGTTCTGTTCAGAACAGATAGCAATAAACAAAAGTAAATCTGAATTGCAAAACAAAGGAAGAAAAAAAATGTAAGTAGTTTACTGAACTTTACAAAATCTGCAAGTCACTTCCCTTATTATTATATTATTAATAATTATTAATAAATGTATGCTGGGTAACACAAAAAAAAAAAACGAATGTCACATGCTTTCATGTCTGAGAAATTCTATTTGTGCCATTGGTTTACTGATTGGTTTACCCCTCATTGCTCAAAACTCATCGTCACGTTGGTGGTTTTGCGATGACTATTATGTGGGGTTCAAGTCAGTTTCCTTTCTTTGAGAATTTGTTTTGTATTTTACCTTTTTTTTTGATAGAAAAACAAAACGACACTTTACACAGACGAACACTCCCACACTAGCATGTATGGACAAAAATATCAAAGATGGTATATAGTTGTTAATGTGTTGCTCTAAAGCAGACAGGCTTGGACTTGGGGTCTTGGACGAGGAGCCAATTAACATAGACATGTATGACAAAAAAAAAACTCTTTAATATCCATGCATTTGCCATAGGAAACACAAAACAATTCCAAAAGAAGAAAAATGAAGAACATGAATTCTTTAGTGGATATACTCCCTTCGAAATGAATTATAAGTAAATATTAACCAATTCACGATTATTAAGGTTAATAAGGTAGTTAGTTAATTGCATTTAATCTATATAATCTTAATTAGAAAATTAACTCTATTGTCTAAATCATCCTCCATGACTAATTAACTGGTTCATTGAAAATATAAAAAGTTAAATTAAATGAGGGGTATTTTGGAGATATAATTAGTAAATAGAAGAAAAGTAGTTATCATTTGCTTATATTTCATCCTAAAAAATATGAGATAAAATTTGCTTATAATTCATTCCAGAGAGAGTACATATTTTGATAGTCGATTTGAATGGTGCTCAAATTTTTAAAGGTGAACAGGAAAACTCATGATTTGAATTGTGCCCCCACTCCTCCTATGTGTCACTTTTCAGTCCCACTCTTCCATGCCTGCACGTTGAGGTCATCCGGTGACAGTCCCAAAAATAAAATTCGAAGTTGTGGGGGCAAATTTACAAATGAGGGAATTTATTTTATTTTTATTTTTATTTAGTTTTACATTTTTAATAAGATCAAAATATATTATTTTTATTTTATATTTTATATAAATATTTCAATTATAATTCTAACCATAAATATTTTATATAACAAAATTATGTACATTACATTCTATTAATCTTTTTGCACAATTTAAAAAAAAGAAACACTAAGACTAAGTTTATCGTGCATTTATTTAATTATTATATCAACGGCTAAAAACGTATTTGACCATGACAGACAGATTTTATAATTTGTGTAGGTTAAATGCCACCATAGATATCTCCCATTCAACTTAGTTGTTTTTTCATTCTATCTAGAGATATAGTCTGGCCTGTTATTATTAGAAACGGAGGCCAAGGTACTTTGGGCATTATTTGCTTTGATACATTGGTGTTTTTTTGCACTTGTAATTGTGTACTTGTAATTAATTGGTCGGTCCCACTTCACTTGTATTGATTACATTCATATGATTTTTTAAACCACGTTTAATCACACAGGTAATTTTTTTTATTACTCTTTTTGTCTCATTTTAGTAGTCTCTTTTACTTTTTTACGATTCTTAAAGAAATGATTAGAATTACTGATTTCTATAATAAAATGATAATGTTGGACTAAAATATCTATATTTAAATTGGACAACTGCAGTTACTTACCATAATAGAGGTTGGTTGAGATAAATGGTATATTTATGAAAAAAAATAATTTACACTCATTGATTTTCTAAAAGAACAAGTAATTTGAGATAATAAAATATTCCAAACAGGATAAGTAAAATGAGACGAAGGGAGTACCACGCTCCCAACCTCTCAGCGAATGCCCAAAAATAATAAAAGAAAAGAACATTTTCTTAGCAATATCCAGCGAATTGATTCTCATCCTTTCTCATTCTAAGCAGCCGCTCATTTGCGCCTGTTGCCAACTCCAAATCTCCATGAACCTTGCAAGCTCCAACCATAGTCCTAGCATGTCTACCATACACCCGCAATGCCTAATGCTTGGTTCAATCTTATACTTACATCTCATAAGATCAAAATATTCATAACCCTCCTCAACTTTCCCAGCATGACTGCAAGCTGCCAAAACACCAACAAAGGTGATCTCATTTGGACAAATCTTGGTCCTCTGCATCTCTCTAAACAGACCAAGTGATGCCTCAGCATGTCCATGAAAAGCCAACCCAACAATGACCGTGTTCCACGATCTCACATCTTTATCTCTGATTGACCAAAACACATGAAGTGCTTCGTCAATGCTTCCACACTTATAGCGTACATACCCACAAGAGGATTCCCCAATAATGTGCTCAATTTTCCCATGTTGGCATGTATTTTTTGACCATTTTCCAAATCTCCCAAATCAGCACTAGCATACAACAAACTCAACAATGTCACTTCATCAGCACATACCCCAGTTCTACCCATCTCGTCAAACAACACCAATGCCTGTCGGTTCAAGTGACAAACCACGTAACCCGCGAGACAAAATTCATTATAATAATGTCCGTATTTTGAAAAATTGAACAAGAGTTAAAGACCATATCCTCATTAATTACTAGAACGAAACTATGCCGCCTCAAAATTAATGTCCGTACAAGTATTATATTTCAAGTCACGCCTAGCTTAATCGTCTTTCTCATTAAAACAATAGAAATATTTAAAACACTTTTGACAATAAAAATAGGTCAAGTACTTAAAAGAATAAAAATAATATTTTTAATTTATCTTGTAAAATTTTTTCATAATTTTTGTAAAAGAATACACTTTTGACAACGCGAGAAAAATTCATTATAATCGCTTGGATTTTGCATAATTTTTATTATTTTTTTATTACATTATTAGAAATATATTTAAAATACCTGACAAAAGAAAATATTCATATTATTTAGTTACCTAACTATTTCAATATTTAAAAGACGTGAAGTATAAATATTAACTTAACAACTTTTTACTTATTTATTACATTACAATTATAGTTTATTAATTTACATATCACAAGTAAATGATAAACGTAGTATAGTTTTTGTCTCACTATTTAAGCGACACAAATTAAACTATAAACTTTTTTTTGACTAATTAAACTATAAACATAGAGCTTATAATAATTGATAAGTTGTTAAAATCAGTTTATAACGTGCATTTGAAATTACTGAAAAACAATAATGAAGAATAAGTAGTCTCCAATTTTTGTAGCAAATAAGACATCACTTTGATTATGTAAAATGTACCGACTAATGGTTCCAAAAGTTTGGTTCACTATGCTAGACGAAACCTGTATAGACAATAATCTTTCTTTCTCTTCCTTTCTATCAACTATCAACAATGCGTGGATATAGCTGCTGTCTAGGGGGCACCCATCAGAGCGAAAATCTCAGAATGTAACTGCAAAACAACAACAAAATAAATTTTAAAATAAAAAATAAAACTCAAATAATTACTATAATTAAAGAAAGAATATGTACCAAAATAATAATAATTAAAGAAAGCACATTCACGTCACATAGCATTACGACATTCTCTCTTAGCAAAGAGAGTTCCTGTTGGAGCTGATACACAGAGGTAGTCATCCTTTCTATATTGTCCAAAACCCCCATGGCTTCGGAAAAGATAGCCATCCGAGCACCGATGGACTCACTCTTCTCTCCCACCGTCTTATCTACTGCCTTGATTGAAACGATGTCGCAATTGCCACTACAAAACACCAAATTAATTCTCTTAGCAATGAATTTCTAGCTATTCATTTTTCTTCTTTCAGAATGGTTTAGTGTTTCCTAAGGCAAATGCATGGGTATTAAAGATTTTTTTTGTCATACATGTCTGTGTTAATTGGCCCCACATCCAAGCTTGTCTACTTTAGGGCAACACATTAACAACTAATATTATTTTGATATTTTGGTCCATACTTGCTAGTGTGGGAGTGTGTGTGTGGAAAAGTGCCACTTTGTTTTCCTATAGGCAATAATAAATGAATCTAAATAATTTGTAAAAGTGTGGTCCTATTTTCAAAAGAAAACCAAAAGCAGCAGCAGTGTTTGCGTCTTGTGAAACAGTGAAAGCGATCAAATCAGCCTTTTCATTTTCTCTCTTTTCTCACACAGTCACGAACGATGGCAAGCAGGTTTTTATTGATGACCATGGGAGCCAGCGTCGCAGTAACTATTTTGTTGTTACTAAACGGCTAAAGGCTCACCAAACGGCGGAACAAATGTTGTTTCCTCCACCAGGGATGCATCCCTAATGGCCATCGGAATGTTGTGCACCGCCTTCAAGAAAAGTGTTACCGCGACGCTGGCTCCCATGGTCATCAACGAAAACCTGCTTGCCATCGTTCGTTACTGTGTGAGAAAAGAGAGAAAATGAAAAGGCTGATTTGATTGCTTTCACTGTTTCACATGATTATATTATGTTAAATTAATATTTTTGTTTAATTTAATTAGAGTTTAATTGGAATGCATTATAAGTGTAAAGTTTTTCTTACTAAACCAATCAGAAATCATGGTATATGACTATCTGACTTTTAAGATGATTTGGATAAGAATCAAACATTTTTAATGATGTGACGGTGTAAAAAACTTTACACTCATGGTGCTTGCCTATTAAATCCATATAATTAATAATTTAAATAAAATTTTATCTTGTAATCAATTTTTAAATTATTTAATTAGGATTAAACATATTGAAATATTAATTATTAATTTAGAAATTTTTGAAAGTTCATAAAATTAATCATTATATATATATATATAATCTTAAAATGGATAATATATCAATACTAATTTTATATTTTACTTATTTTTATTATTAGTGAAAAATAGTATATATTGATCGAATAAATCTTCTTAATATTTAAAATTTATATTTCTTACACACCACTGAGAGAGACACAAACTATATAAAAAAGTACTTTGGACAGAATATATTTTTTTGCGAGAACTTTGGACAGAATATTTACTGATAATGTACGTGATAATCTTACCAAATACTATGCAAAAAAAGTATATGAAAAAATTGCGTCAAAAAAAAAAGCATATGAAAAATTAGCTTCAAGAATAATGATTCTATATAATTTTTTAAAAGCCAATGTGTAAGATTTCCTTTCAACTTAACAACTTTAGACGGAATACTAACTAATAATGCTCACAACCATGAACTGGGAGGTTGCATTACATATTGATGCGTGGCGGATCCAGACATAATGTTTAGTGGGGGCAAAAAATAGAGAGATTTTTTTCTCACTAAACAGAGAGAAAATATGTTGTTGATAACCGAAAGAGACATTGGTTGAATGACTGAAAGAATTAGTAGAAAGACATAAAGAAAATATCTGACTTTATATAAAAATTTATTTTATTAATATTTACATAGGTATAAATATTGGATTAAAATTACCGTATGAATCGATACAATATTTTTTACAGTTCACTAAAAAATATAAAAACTTAACATAAGACTTAGGTCTGTTTAAAAAGTGATTATATTTTAAAATAATCTATAGATTATTTTGTATAGATTTTTAAAAAAAAATCAGAAGCTAATTTGTGTTTGTTTAGGATTATAAAAATCATTTTTTCAACTCTTATGAATGAGAAGCTACTTTTTTCAGCTTTTCATTTTCACCCTAAAAATCATTTTTTTTAAATCATTTTCTAAAAAATCTGAAACAAACACAATTAAAATTAAAAAAAATAATTTTTAACATAAAAAAGTGATTTTATTCTAAAAAAGCTGTAACAAATGCTCCCTTAATTGGTCGAAATGGTGATAAAAACTAAGCATAAATTTGAAAATCATCTAAACAATTGTTTTCTATTTTTTTTTGTTTACCATATTATTGGTGCGTAGTATCTATCGGTTTCATCGATGCCTAATCTACGTCGGGAAACCTGGCTTGCCACGTGTTTTTTTACTCTGCTTTGTCGCTCTTTGTAGTTTTCCCCTCCTAACAGAATTTTTGCCACACCCATTCGAGACCTTGAAATGGGATCCGAGCCCCGTTGATAAGGAGAAAACAAATTAAATCGGGAATAGTAAATATAAAAGAAATTAATTTAAGGAAAAAAAAGACATGCAATTGATTTTATATTTGGGTTTTTTTTTTTGACAAATTTATATTTGAGGTTAATGCCTAACGGTTATGCATTCGTGAATTGTATTCAGCCTTGTACAGTTCGAAATAACAATAAATAATTGTTGCCATCAATCAGTCAAATCAATTTTCATTAGATTATTACAAGGGTTAATATTCCTTTTGGTCCCTGTAATTTGAGCGAAATTCTGTTTTAGTCCCTGTAAAATTTTGTTTTGATTTAAATCCTATAATTTAAGATTCTTTCACTTTTAGTCCCTGCTGTCAAATCCCTATTAAATTACAGAGACTAAAAGTGGAAAAATTTTAAAATTACAGGGATTAAAAGTGGAAGATTCTTAAAATTACATGGACAAAAAGTGGAAGAAAAACTCAAAGTTTTTAATAGGGATTTGACGGCAATGACTAAAAGTGAAAGAATCTTAAATTACTGGGACTAATTCGAAATAAAAAATTTTACGGAAACTAAAACCAAATTTCGCTTAAATTACAAGGACCAAAAGAAGTATTAAAGAAGTATTAACCCTTGTTATAATGTTATTTTTTTTGACAAAATTATTATAATGTGAGTAGACGCATTAGCTTGTAATTGTAAACAACAAATACACATTTTGCATACTACTCCCTCTGTCCCGTAATATATGTCATATTTACTAAAAATAATTGTCCCAAAATATATGTCACATTCAATTTTCAATGCAAAATTAAATGTTTATTTGTCAATTATACCCTCAAGTACTCCACTTTGTATTTATGACAATAGTTAATACACCAATAGTTAATGGGGTTAATTTGGTAAAATTATCACTCACTTTTTTTATTTATTATAATTTTTTAAACTGTGTAATTTGGTCAATTATGACATATATTATGGGACGGAGAGAGTAGTGGCTAGTAGCTACTGAGAGAGCGACGTGCACCACCAGGTTTACCTTTTTAAGAGAGAGGGGAAACCAAGGGAATATGGGTACAAATGAGAGCTTGAGGTTTTCCCTGGAACAAAGCTTTATTGGTTTATTGGTAAGAGTAAGACTCATTTTTTAAGAATACCGGTGACCTTTGTAGGAAGATACTTTTTCAAATACTAGTGTTGCATTTTCTGTGTAATGATGAATTGACAGTGAGGTGATTAATCATGTGTTCGTGTGTGTGTGGGGGGTGGGGGGTAGCAGGTGAGAGTAGGGTTGGACACCGGTCGAGTTTGGGCCCAAAATCACCCATCCAGCCCAAACCATGATTCACATTATCTGGCCCATTTTCGTCCAAGTGGCCAAACGGGTTGGGCGGGTTGCGGATTGGGTTGGTTAGGTTTACATGAGTCAGGCCTTTTTTTGGCCCATTATGATTTTTTTGGCCCAATATAATTCTTCAAGTTTTTTTTTTTAAAATTAACACTTCAATTTTAAATGCCCATTTTCCTGTCAATTAACTGGGCCATTTATTTTACATGAATGAGACACTTTCATCAGTTGAACCCTTTTTTCATGAACCTTTCAAAAGAAAATAGACCCATTTCTTCATGAACCTTTTTTTTTTGTTTTCTTAAAACTTTAATTTCGATGGTTCATTCTGATGTCATATTGTTGGGCCATTTTAATTCACGTGAATGAGCTATGCAAACATCTATAAAATGACTATACAAACAACTATTTTAATTCATAGTATTGGGCCATTTTAATTCACATAAATTGGCCTAAAAATCATACAAACAACTATCAAAGTTATAAACCATATTAGCAGCTACCAAATGACTTTCCTTCTGAATCTATAAATAACTAACACTATCTAGAATCCAAAATAGATTAAGCATCAGTTTCAGTCATGGTATGCTGTGCTGCTAACTAGAATCAAAAATAAATTAACCAACACTATCTATAATCCAAAGTTCTTCTACTTGCAGCAATGTTTCTTCAGTTTCAATTAATTATAATCACAGTAACTTAAGTAAAACAACAACTCCAGTTTCAACAGAATTACATCAATTTTAATTAATAATCACAAAAGTCAGCTTCAACATGATGTTCCTCAAATGTCACGCAAAAAAACCTGCAGGAAGAACAGAATTAGCAAAGCAGGAACAGAATGAAGCATACATATGTTTAACAGAATTAAGCATACATATGTTCCTCAATTTTTTCCTCAATCTTCTCTCTCACAATTAATGGCAACTTGTTTGAGTGTGTCGCACAATTGCATACATGGTATCTTTGTCTTTGCTAACTTTTATCAATTTATTATTCAAAACATGCATTGCATTCATGTGGTGATATAATACAAGTTTCTGTCCTGAATCCTCATGCTTATAATTGGAAATCCAGATTCAGCAAAACAATAATAATAGAGAAATTGAAAACGATCCTTTCATTTCTGTTTGGAATCTGGTATGCATAAATTGTTTAACATTAATAAAAACCTGCAGGAACAGAATGCTTATTATGAGTGATGCAACATGCTTATTATGCAGATTCAGTGAGACAGTAATTACCTTCATCTATATGGTGCACAAAATGCATAGACAATAGCATAGTCCAGTCCAACAGAAGTTTTAGCAGTCCAACAGAAGTGCAAAAAGGCCAAAAGCCACATGGATTTGAATCCATGTTTCAGTCATGACACATGCATGACTCCAAAAAAATTAACACACATGACTGCAAAAAATTGAACTAAATTAGAATACAAAGCAGACAGATTTTACAATATAAACTAGAATACAAAGCAAACAGATATACAATGTGTCAATCACAGCCTACTATGGCTGAGATGATGACCCAGCAGTGGATGTTGTTCCAGTTCCAGTTCTACCTCCTTCAAATTCCGTCACAATTCAAAAAAATACACTTAAGTTAATCAGTATACAAATTACAAAGACACAAATTCTAAATAATTCTAGAGGCAAATAATGTATTAAAATATTACCTGTCACAATACTCTCAGCTATTTCATACTGATCATTGAGTTGGAGATCTTTGAATTGGAAGAGGGAAGGCCTCAACCAATTTTGAGTACAAATCAAAGCCTCTGCCATCTCTGGCTTCGGAGAGCTTCTAAATGTGTCTACGACCCTTCCTCCTGCACTGAAAGCACTCTCTGACGCCACTGTAGATACTGGTGTGGCCATAAGATCTCTTACTATTGTAGATAATATTGGGTACCTTGATGAGTTATGTTTCCACCAAATAAGAATATCAAACTTTTCAGTCTGATTTATGTTGGCCTCACTTAAATATCTCTCAAGCTCATTTTGTTTGTCAATAGAATCTTTTTCCTTTAAGTGCTGCATAAAAGCATCAGCCCTTGCTTGTGATGCTGATATTTCAGCAACTAAAGGTGTTTCCACTTTACCTACTGTTGAGCTAGAAGAGGACTGTCCAACATTGTTTTTTAGATCATAGGCTTTCTTATAAGTGTCGTACATCTTAAACAGATTGGTCTTTAAAGAGACAACTCCTTTCCAAAGTCAGATTCTTTACCATACATGTCCTCAAAAGACCACTCTACAAATCTTAACTTATACCGGGGATAAAAAATAACACCAAATTAAAGAAACTGATTGATGTTTGCAACAGATCCCCAATATTTGTCATACTTCTTCTTCATTTCAAACCCCATAGTGGCCAAAATAGTGTTGAGGTTCATAGAAGAATTTTTCAGCTCACAATATATTGAAGACAATTGATGAAATGCAACATGCAAGGTCACTTCTTGTGATGCTGAAAAAACCTTTGTTGCCTCATAGAAAATATTCAAAAAGGACACAAAAACACGAACATTCTCCCGATCAGTCTTACTGGGAGGACCATCAACCCCAAAGAAATCTTTATATTTGAATCTTCCTCATCAAGCGTCTCAAAAGTTGGCTGAAACTTCTCGGCAGCATCTAACATCAAATAGGTGAAGTTCCACCTTGTGGGAACATCAAGACACAAAAGTTTCTTACAGGTAATTCCAGCAAACTCTATGCAGTCCTTAAATTTAGAAGCCCTAGGTGGTGAAGACCTTACAAATCTAACAGCAGTCTGAATGCTAGAAATAGAACTGTGCAAGTCTTTTAATCCATCATTTACCACTAAATTTAGTATGTGTGCACAACACCTAACATGGAAGTAATCCCCATCCAACATAAGTCCATTCATATTTTTAAATTTCCTCTTTAAATATGCTACAACTACATCATTTGACGAAGCATTGTCAACCGTGATTGTAGACACATTCCTAAGTCCCCAATCTCTTACAACATCCTCAACTTTCCTCCCAACAGTTTCCCCTCTATGGTTGGGTACTACAACAAAGCTAATAATCCGTTTCTGGTATTTCCATTCATTATCTACAAAATGTGCCGTGAGGGTCAAATAATTTAGATTCTGGACAGAGGTCCAGCAATCTGTTGTTAGTGCCACCCTACTGCAATCAGACTTAAAGAATGCTTTCAGCCTCAATTTTTCATCTAGTACATCTGGAAACAGTCCCTAGCAACTGTAGCCTTGATGGGATTGTGAGTTGGGGCTGCATTGCTCTACAAAAGTAATTAAACCCCTCACCTTCCACAACCCTAAAAGGTTGTTCATCTACAATTACAAAAACAGCCAATGCTTTTCTCAGGGCTTGAACATTGAATCTAGTGCTTGCAGAAGCTAGACCAGTGTTCTCTCCGCTGGGAAATGCAATGGTTGTTTGATTAGCGTCACTGATCAAAGCATATGGATACTTGGCACAGACTTTCAAGTGAGCAAGCATGTTCGATGTTTCATGTTTATTTGTGTCACACAAATACCGTTTTTGGCAGTGTTTACAAGCTGCTATTGGTTTTGTTTCATCAGGTAGTTTATTGAAGTGGTCCCAGACAATGGAAGTTTTCCAGGGATTATTTGCATTTTGTTTTCTTCTCTTTGCAAGAGGAGGACAAGGAGCATTAGCTTCAGCACCAGCTGCAACTTGTGCTCCACTTCCAACTCCTACATTTGGTGCAGAATTTGGAGTGGTTAGGGCAGCTTCTGCAGATTGACTCACGGTTTCTGATGTTAACATAGAAGACAGGTTTTGACTAGACGGCTCCATCACTGAAACAATGAAGAAGTCGCAGTCCACAACTGCCAACTACATTAGTAAGTCTGTAAACCATATTCTCAACTTGCAGGGCTGAACCAATTAACCAATTTTAACATTTAAGTTTAACATTTAACATTTAAGTTTAACATAACATTTAATATTTAAGTTTCAGTTTTAAACTAAGATTAAATTTTAAAGTTTATGTTCTGTTACAAGTTTAAACTAATTTTAACTAAGTGTAAGTTTAAACTAATTAATTGTAACAATAAGTATACATATAAGCATATTCATATAAGTATACAAGAGCAGTGAGCATACCATTAAGTGATCATATATAAGCATCTAAGAGCAGTAAGCATACTATCAACTCAGAATACAACTCATCATACAACATTTTCAGCAACTCAGAATACTAAGCTTGCATAGACCTTAATTAATAGATTGACTTGTCATATATAATTAACTCTGCATACAACACTTTCAGCAACTTAGAATACTAAGCATGCATAGACCTTAATTAACAGATTGACTTGTCATCTATAATTAACTCTGCATACAACACTTCCAACAACTAAGCATCTATAATTAACATATTGACTAATCATGCATAGACCTTAAATGCAGTCAACAACTCAGAATACAACTCAGCATACAACACTTTGTCAAAGCATATACTCAGTATACAACTAATAAATAAATTACTAGCATGCATAGCCTTATAATACAAAACCTTTAAAATTACACAAACCTCCAACTTAAATGTTCCTCCAAGCCTCCAACTCACAAGTTCGGTTCCTCCTTTCTTACCACTTGCTTGCTCCAACAAAATCAAAATGCCTACAATAATCAACAATAGTTAGTGAAAATGAAAATAAAAAAAACAGAGGAAAAAAGAAATAAAAAAAGACACAACAGCAAGAAAAAAAACCCTAACTTTAAAGATTGGCCGGTTCCTCCATCCCTTACCACTTGCTTGCTCCAATAAAATCAAAATGCCTACAACAATCAACAATAGTTAGTGGAAATGAAAATAAAATAAAAAAACCAGAGAAAAAAGAAATCGAAAAAGACACAACAACAAGAAAAAACCCTAACTTTAAAGGCTGTCCCCAACTTCAAAGGTTGTCCGGTTCCTCCATCCCTTACCACTTGCTTGCTCCAACAAATCAAAATGCCTACAACAATCAACAATAGTTAGTCAAAGTGAAAATAAAAAAAACCAGAGAAAAAACCCTAACTTTAAAGGTTGTCCCTAACTTCAAAGGTTGTCCGGTTCCTCCTTCCTTACCACTTGTGTTTGAAGACGAAGACGAAGTGATAATCTTTACGAGGAAGGGAATGGAAGAATGAAGGAGGAAAGGAATGGAAGAAGGAAGGAGGTAGCGAATGGAAGAAGGAAGAAGGAACGATGAAGGGAAGCGAATAGAAGCAATGAAATGATCGTTTTCAATTTCTCTACTATTATTGTTTTGCTGAATCCGGATTTCCAATTATAAGCATGAGGATTCAGGACAGAAACTTGTATTATATCACCACGTGAATGCAATGCATGTTTTGAATAATAAATTGATAAAAGTTAGCAGCACAGCATACCATGTATGCAATTGTGCAGTACACAGACCAAACAAGTTGCCATTAATTGTGAGAGAGAAGATTGAGGAAAAAATTGAGGAACATATGTATGCTTAATTCTGTTAAACATATGTATGCTTAATTCTGTTCCTGCTTTGCCAATTCTGTTCTTCATGCAGGTTTTTTTGCGTGACACACTACAACAAGTTTTGGCAATAAACATCGCTTATTTTTAGCCTAAAACAGCGCTTAAAGGCGCTGAAAATTAAGTCACTGCTGATTGTATTTCATAAAAACATCGTTTATGAAGCGCTGCTGAAAATGGACAATAAACAGCGCTTCAATTAGGAAGCGTTGTTTATTGTCTGGACAATAAACAGCGCCTCAATAATAAAGCGCTGTTTATTGTATAGACAATAAACAGCGCTTCAGTAAGGAAGCGTTGTTTATTGTAAACAATAAGCAACGCTTCCTTTTTGAAGCGCTGTCTTTTTATAAAATAAGCAGCGCTTCGTAATTGAAGCGCTGTTTATTCTCCTTTTTTTTAATTTAATTATCTCACATTTACATTATATCTGTTGCATAATATTGTGATAACACAAAATGCAACCAAAATTGTCATCAACACCCAATTGTATCAACATCAAAATTTAACATTATAATGTAATTTTTTCATAGATTCCTACATATCCTTACATTAACATAAATAAATTACAATATATTTCTCAGTCAAATTCACAATTATACAGAATAGATTACTAAAATATTGCACATGTCATGCTACAAATACTACTTAAATAGTAATATCTTTTTCTTCTGTCACTGCAACTAAACATGCAGACAAAATCAAAATTCTAACAAAATTTTGGCAGAGTTTTCCTTAAAATATGGACATTTCAAAATATATAAAATACCTGTAACAACATAAGATACCATACCAGCCAGCCAACATAAAATATATAAAATATTAGCCAACATAAAAAGGAATTTTATTCCTAAATTCATGTGAAAACTAAAGGACTAAGCGCTGATTATTGTGAAAACTAAACAGTAGCGCTTAATGTTGTAAGCGCTGTTTATTGTTTAGGTATGACATAAAGTAGCGTTTTTTATTTTAAGCGCTGCTTAAAGTAGCACCATCTTTTTTAGAATTTGTTGTAGTGACATTTGAGGAACATCATGTTGAAGCTGACTTTTGTGATTATTAATTAAAATTGATGTAATTCTGTTGAAACTGGAGTTGCTGTTTTACTTAAGTTATTGTGATTATAATTAATTGAAACCGAAGAAACATTGCTGCAAGTAGAAGAACTTTGGATTATAGATAGTGTTAGTTAATTTATTTTGGATTCTAGTTAGCAGCACAACATACCATGACTGAAACTGATGATTAATCTATTTTGGATTCTAGATAGTGTTGGTTATTTATAGATTCAGAAAGAAAGTCATTTGGTAGCTGCTTATATGGTTTATAACTTTGATAGCTGTTTGTATGGTTTTCAGGCCAATTTATGTGAATTAAAATGGCCCAATACTATGAATTAAAATAGCTGTTTGTATAGTCATTTTATAGCTGTTTGTATGGCTCATTCACGTGAATTAAAATGGCCCAACAATATGACATCAGAATGAACCATCAAAGTTAAAGTTTTAAGAAAACAAAAAAAAAAGGTTCATGAAGAAATGGGCCTATTTTCTTTTGAAAGGTTCATGAAAAAAAGATTCAAATGATGAAAATGTCTCATTCATGTAAAAAAAATGGCCCAGTTAATTGACAGGAAAATGGGCATTTAAAATTGAAGTGTTAATTTTAGAAAAAAACTTGAAGAATTATATTAGGCCAAAAAAATGATAATGGGCCAAAAAAAGGCCTGACCCGTGTAAACCCAACCAACCCAATCCACAACCCGCCCAAACCGCACCCGCCCAACCCGTTTGGCCACTTGGACGAAAATGGGCCAGATAATGTGAATCCCGGTGAGCTGGATGGGTGGTTTTGGGCCCAAATCCACCCAAACCCGACTGGTGTCCAGCCCTAATATTAACTCTGACTCTCAGTAATGTATAGCACGCACGCGGAAGTGAAAAAAAAAATCGCTGAACGTTGGCCGGTTCGTGTCTGGGTTCCGTTGGTTTTGATATCAGGAACTAAACCCACCCACTTCAACCCATTCAGAACCGTTCCTCCCACCCGGTGACCTGTGAAACCGTTTCGACCCCCCCGCAAACCTGCATTTCTTCTCAGTTTTATCGGGTTCGGGTCGGGTTCCGAGTTTTTGTCCACCCCTAGGTGAGAGAGTGAAAAGTGTGCGTGAAAAGTGAGGAATTGCGAGGGATAGCTGATAAGGGGTGTGGGTGGACACAAGGTCGGACCCACGTCTATTGTTTGGCTATTTTGAGGCCTGAATAATATTTTTCTCTAGGTATACGCTTGGAGTTTGTCCTCAACCACATAAAAGTATACAGTTTCGATGACATGCTACTCATATTGGTTTAATGCTTTGCATCGTGGTTTCATTTCATTTCTTTTTATCAAATGATAGTCTGCTAATCTATGAGTACATGAACTATGAAATCAAGCTAATTGGAAAGTAAATGCTCTTTTAGGTTGAGGGAAAAAATGACGGTGCTTTACGGTTTGACGGGTCATATTGTGTGATGAGAATATAATAAAACTATTATGGATATGTTTGGACCAAAGGGTATTGATGCCACTCCGAGGAAGGTTTGGAATCAAACAAATAATTTTGTAATGTGGCCATGAAATTCATTTAATTCAGTTCAATGTTGATCTGGATTTGGAAGAAGATATTTTGTCATCTCTTGAAAGTATTGAATTTGTTTCAGATGATTATAAGTCCTGCTTCAATTGGCAAAGCCTTTACCTTTGAGCTTCCTAATATGACTTTGCAAATAATAGGCTAGAGGATAGATGATTTTGAATGGAAGGAAAATGTGGACAAGAATTATCCTTTCAAAGAAATGAAAATTGAAAAAGATTGATATGTAGGATCAGTTTTTTTTTTTTTTTTTGAGTATAGAGACTTGATTTGATTTGCTTCATGGGTGTTTATTTAGGGCCATTTTTTTTCACGCAGTTAATTAGTGGATTGAAGTTGAGATCTTACTATCGGTTGTTGTCCATGCGAGAGAACATATTGTACCTAAGACACAACCTCTTTGAAAAATGTACAACTTATGCAAGGATATTAATATCATATAGTCTGTTTACATTTTTTAAAAGAAAATATTTGTATCCGTAAAAAGAAGCAAATATTTGTATAAAAATAACGTACAATGTGCGGGTCTTTTGTTAGTATTATATAATATTGTGTTTGAGAGAGAGGTGGTTACTGATGATGAGTAGGGGTAGCAAATAGGGATGGCAATGGGGGAGCGGGGGTAGGTAGTGCTTTCTTCATACACATATTCGTTAATACCCATAGATATTTACGCGGATAACGGGCATCCATGAATATCCATAGGTATTTAATAATTTAACATAAAATAAATTTATACAACATAATATTACTACATATTATATTAACATTGTATACTATACTATATTTTATATAACATAATAATATTATACAACATAATAATGTAAGATAATAATACAAAATAATAATTATATAAAATATTATACAACATAATAATTATATAAAATAAATTTATACAACATAATAATAGTCTATCCACTAAAAAATATCAAATAATGTAAGAAATAAAAATTATTTCATCACAAAGTGATGAAAAAAATATCATAATATATATTTTATATATTTAATAAAATAATAACTGTTATGCAAGTATCCGCGGTGCAGTACCATGATCCCCACCTCCATTTAATAACTATCCATTTACTATCTATTACGGGTAATTTGTGCGGGTATCCATGGATGCAGATTTTTTTGCCATCCTAGTAGCAAATAGATGGATGGAATAAATTTTTGTTTGGATTATAATGGATGGATTGAAACCAATCCATTTATCCTTTTATTATCTGTTCTAAACTGGGCTCAGGCCCAATCCGCATCAGCAAAGGGCCAAGTTCCAAACTGGCCCAATACACCACAACAAACGCAGCAAGATCATAACCATAGATCAGCAACCCAATCTACACCGTCCGATCTCATCAACGGCTCTTATCCTGCGTAGCTCGTATGCTACCGAAGTAGGACTGTTAGATCAAATCGACGACAACTAACACACCACATGAAATGAGCTGATAACTGCCTCCGCGAGGCCCAATTCTCGAAGAAGTTATATAAATAGGGGACCCACGACAATGTAATGTACGTTTTCTTACATTACACTTACCTCACCTGTTTGCCTACAAACTTAAACATCAGAGTGGCTTTGCAGGTACTCTCCACCGCACTTCGCCACCAGATTGTCCTTCTCCACGATGGCTCACGGTAACTCTAGCCAACTTCAGATCTCCAATTAAATCACTATCCATCAAAAAGTTATTAATAAAATCAAATCCATCTGTCATCCATTTGATAAAAACTATTCAATTTATATAAATAAACAAAATCATTCAATCTATCCATTAACAATTATTATTTAAAAAAAAATTAAATATTGTTTATGACTTTCAAAATGGTCTCTCCCTTCCTCTCTTCTCTCTACCCTCTCCCTGCAGTTGAATTTTCTGACCGTTTATGGTCCCATGTTTGGAACTGTAACTGTTCAAACACGTAAGCACGTGTCCGTAGTTTTTCTTCTTCTTCTCAGAGCGTACGTATGTGTGCAGAACCTTTTTGTATCGGCTAAACATTCAACGGATTCCTGCTTCCGCGATGTCTTTTTAACGAAAAATGTCTAGCTACATATCCACACCCCGTATCAATTAAGTAGAGATATTATATTTAAATTTTAAGTTAATATTATAAATATGATTCGAAGATAGTATTTGTTCATGTTCTATTTCAAATGTTTATTTTTATAAATTGAAGTATTTATATTCTTATTATGATACGTAAATTAATTTTCCCTTAAATCGCACGGGTTTATGTGTGAACTATTAATTTAGGTACATTAAACATAAATCATTTAAAATGTAATAAATAAATAATAAATAAAGTTAGGTAACAATAATAGAAATGGATTTTTAGAATAAAAATAAATACAATTATGACTTTAAATTTAAATTTAAATATAATTCATAAAAAATTGAGATTCAATCAATCACATTAAGAAAAATTATGATTCTTTTCAAAAATATGATGATCCTGTTTAAAAGATAATACATTCTTATAATATTTAAATATGTTTTGAAGTATAAAAAAAATCTTGAAGAGCATATTTAAATTTATAATAAATTCTTATAAACTCAGTAAATTTTTAAATAATTTATATATAAATATAAAACATATTTTTATAATCTCACAAAACTTTTAAGTAGGTTTCATGCAGAAAAATAGCCTTACTAAAATACTAAGAATATGATTAAAAACATCAATCTCTATAATATGTAGGTTGATGCTATGCACGACATATACTAAAAAAAAAATAATTTTTGGGTTAAAATTTGTAGTAATGTAAAATTTCTATTGAAATATTCTCTCTTTGTAAGTTAAATAGTAATATTATTTCAAATAAAATGTTCAAACCAAAGTTTGTGCTATAACCAAAGTTTGTGCTATGTATGGTATATAATAAAAATATTATAAATTTTATATTAATATAAAATAATTTATTAAAAGGTTCTCCTACAGTAAGTTAGTTAGAGTTTTATTTTATATAAAATATTCAAATTAAACTATATTTTTTTGTGATAAAAATATTAAAAATAAATGTTTGTTTTAAAAAATTATCTTGATATAAAATGTCTATTCAAATGTTCACTAAGTTAGATATAAACTGATGATTGTAAGTATTCATACTAAAGCGCTGTTGCAATTTTCCATAAACCAAGCAAAAGATCCATGAGTATCGAGTACAATAGCTATTGTAACACCTTTCTCCAACTATTTTTAGTGGTTCTGGGTATATCACCAATGTATTGTTATACCACTGAATGAGATGATATCGAGCTCTTCACTTGGGAACTCTTAAAGTGAGGTTCCCGAGTTCGAATCTTAGGGAAAACCAAGTACTTATTGAGGAACAGTACAACAATGCCTTTTAATGTAACATTCTTACCCAACTCTTTTTACTGGTTTTGTGTATCTCATCTAGGTACTGTTGTACCGTTCCTTCCCTACTCTTTTTACGGGTCCCGTACTTCGTTTTTTCTATGCCTCCCACATATTCGAATCCAATACCTTACTTTAAGGGCCCGTTTGATGGCGACATGATAGGATAAGCTATCATATCCTGTCTTAATTCAGTGTTTGATGAGCCAACAGGATATGATAAGTCAATCCTGCCACTCTATCCTATCAGGTCTCTCTAGTGTAAATCTTATCTTGAGGTGAGGGCTGGGTTAGAAAACAACAGGATATGATAAGAAATTGTTTTCCTAATTTACCCTTGAAAACATATTTTAAAATATAATAAAACATAAAAATATTGAAAATAAAAACCGAAAAAACATTAATATTATAAATTATAAAATAAAAAAGAAATTTAAATTTAAAAAATAAAAAAATATCTAAAATAAAAACTAATATTAAAACTTGTAATATTTATTAGTTTGAGTTAAAAATATTATATTTAATTTTGTCACAAGGCTAATTTTGTCACCACATATGATTTAAAAAAATTAAAAAATATAAAAAATTTGAAATTATCAAAAATATAATAAAATATAAGAATATTTTAAATAAAAACTAAAATTTAAATATTTGTATTAAAAATTATAAAATTAATAAAAATATTATAAATTAATTTTAAAAAATTATATACAACTTTGTCATATGGGTAATTTTAGTATTTTATATAATTTATGTCATACCATACTATTATTTGGTTTATTTCAAGCACATGATATGATAACATAATGTTATCTATTTTTTATCAGGTGCGCGTCAAACACATGATAGGATAAAAGCTTATCATGTCCATATCCTATCCTTTCCTTATCCAACTCTCTTATTCTACCCGTTCCTATCCTATCATGACCATCAAACGGGCCCTAAGAGTTCCCAAGCAAAGAGTTTGGTACTAACTCATCCAGTGGAACCAATACAAATTCCATTAAACGAGTCTAATTACAAAAATCTATAGATTTAGTAAAATATATGAGTCTAATTTTATATTTGGATAACTGTTCTATTAGTAAAATTAAAATATAAATATAAAATCCAACTTATATAAAAGTTGCATTTAACAATTTAAATTATGTTCAATAGTTTTTTTGGGTACTCTGTTCAATAGTTTTTTTTGGTAGTAGCAACAGCTTAGGAGAGGGGTTGCGAGTGTACGGTGGCTTAGGTGTGCTCAACCCTAGGAGGTGAGCTCTGGTACCAATTGAAGTGAAAAGATGTCACAAGAAAGGGGGTTTGAATTGTGACCTATTAAAAATCATGTACTAAAATAGTTTTAAACTTGTTCTCAAGACAGTTCTTGAAGTTGAGTAAGTTAGTGATGCAGCAGGTGAACTTACTTAGGTTACAGCGTTACTTATGCAGAATGTTTTAAAAGTTTGTATAATGTCAAGATGAAACTTGTATGATGTCAATCAGAAACATGTGCGATAAATGAGCAGTAAGTGGATGATAATTTTACAGAATGATTAATGAACCATTTCTAAATATTAAGTGAAGAGTGTGTGAAGTGTCACAAGTGGATAGATATAAGAGCATAAATAGAAATCACACCAGATGTATAGTGGTTCACCCCAAACCTTGGGCTACATCCACTCCTCACTCCCAGTGAGTGTTTCCACTATTTCCTAAATAGTACAAGTGTTCTTTCACCCAGCCTCTTCAAGCTGTTTTACAAATGTTCTTTCACCCAGCCTCTTCAAGCTGTTTACAACCAGGAACTCACTCCTGTTCCTGAACTATCTCCCTTAGCAGAACTCCTCACTAACACTCACCTACCCTAGGTAGTTTGATAGGCTTTAACTAAGATAAAAACAAATACAGGGATAAAATGTTTTTGAGGTTTAAGGCTTGATTACACAGTATTTACAAGCAGAAGAGTGCACAAAAGGATCCCCTAATAAATTCTGCAGAGTGCACTTTGAGTGAGTTGAGAGGCAGTTGGTTAGCAAATTTGAATTTGATTCAGCAATTGAATTTGGCTCTCTCCATCTTTCAAATCTTCCAACACTGATATTTATAGGCTTAATTATGGCCTTATAGCCGTTGCAGAGCCGTTGGAAATCCTTGGGAAAACATTGGGCAGAGTTCTTAATTTTTCTGCATAGAGCAGTCTCGCTTTTTCACCTACTGTCGGACTTGTCCCCTGTCACATCAGCTTTTGGAACCTTCTCTTGCTGAACTTCCTCACTTGTAGCAGTAGCAGCAACTAACTCTTATTTTCAGTGATTGTTCTTCACTAAATGACATGGTGTGCTCATAAATGTGATCACTTGATGCATTAAACTTGTCTCTTTGCTGCAGATTCTGTTTGCGCAGTAAATGAGAGTAAGTTTGAACTTACTCACTCTGAGTAAGTTTATAGTCATTTGATTTTTCTTACTACAGCTTTGCTTCTCAAGAATGATGTCCAATGTCAATTCATCATTAGCTGTTTTTCACTTTGTTTAACAGCTTCCTTCTCAAGAATGATGTCCCTTTCACAATTTTCACAGAATCTTACGCTTGATTATATTGTCTTCTTGTTTGACATGTTTCTTTGCTTTTCTTTCTTTGCTGGAACTTACTCACAGATAATGTTAGAAACATAAATGAGCCAATAAACTTAAGCAACTTTTCTCAGAGTTTGTTGATCATCAAAACTGGAATTTGAGAGTTTGTTTCAACAATAAGGAGCTTAGAATGATCTAGAATAGCTTAGAAAACCCTAAAATCATGTAGATGGACAAAAATGGAATTTTAACAGGCAACGTTAATTGCGACGCGATGGAGACCAGTGCAAACTGGGTCGCGACACGACGGTTAAGTCGGTGGATCTGCGCGTGCGATGGCTGACACATGTCCCGCATCGCGACGCGACAGACTTCACGTGTAATCTCATTGCGTCGCGATGGGCCGATTTTAGCCTATAAATAGGCCTCGACCCTCTCCATTCAGCCCAAGCATTTTCAAGGGCCTTTGGAGAAGGGTGAAGGGAATACAGAGCTAGAGGAAGAGAGGACGCGAGGAACGAGAGCGGCAGTGACCTTCTAGGCTAGGTAAGGGAAAGATACCTTAATCTTTAGGGAAAATAGGTAGTAGAATAGTCTGTTAGTATGAGTAGGGTTCCTTAGCCCTACTAGGGGTTAGTAGTAGCAACACCTTAGGAGAGGGGTTGCTTAGGAGAGTCACCGTAGACCTACCAACCATAGGAAAGATTTATTGATCGTTAAGGATAGGTGTTGATTATTGTGATGTTTGATCTGATTGCTTAACTGTATGACTATTAATTGGTATGTTGATTAATAACATGTTAGTAGTAGGTCGCCTGAGCAATATTAGGATTGATCATTATATTAATAGAGGATGGTTGGTAATCTGTTAAACATGATGATGGTTATGTGTTAGTTGATTTGATATGACTATATATGAGTTTGACATACTAATCAAGGGTGACACCCTCTAGTTGAGGTATGCGAACCCCTAGGTGGTAATATCAAGTATTACCATCGATATTTTGTCTAACAGTGGTGAAAGCCGGGTCGGTGCGCCCGAGATTAGTAGTACCTGAGATGTATAAGATCGATGGTACGGAGTAGTGTGGGGTAGGACCGAGCCTCAGGACTCCACGTCTGACGAGTGGACAATCTTGGCCATTCCTGTATTGGGAATATAGTCCTAGTGCACGGGACAGTACCTTACTCCAGTGGTTGGATACGATAGTATGGGATGCCATATCCGATAATTGGAGATGGTAGCGTAACAGGATATGTTCCCGGGACGACCAACTTTTCGTACTAGGTGCCCTAAGACTGGTAATGAGTCTAAGGAGAAGGGCGGTAATGGCTCGCAATGTTCAGCGATGTTTTGGGTCAGTAGGGCTGGATATAAGCCTGAAATCTTTGATCTGATCGACATGTCCATAGAGCATTAATTAGTCCGACATGTTCGATCTTTGGGTTTGACATGTCCATAGGGCTGGTAATTGTTCCTGACATGTTGACCTGGATCTGTAGGGCTGGTAATTAAGCCTGAGAAACCAGTGACAAGTATCAGTATGTAATAAAGTGGTTTGGAGCCGTATGATCGAATATGTCAGTATGACATATTGGTTTGATTTGGTCTGTGACTACATATTCAAGAAGTTTGACCATGACGCTTGATATTTGTGATATGTTATTATGCATGATTATGATAACAGGTATTTTACTATGTTGTATTCCTGTTTGTTGGGGAGATTAATGCGGGTGTATGGTAGACATGCTAGGACGTGCTGGACTTCTAAAGGAAGCGTTTGACTTCATAGACTCCGTGAAGATTGAACCTAATGCAATTGTTTGGAGGACTCTACTTGGAGCTTGCAAGGTTCATGGAGATTTGGAGTTGGCAACACGCGCAAATGAGCGGCTGCTTAGAATGAGAAAGGACGAGAATCAATTCGTTGGATATTGCTAAGAAAATGTTCTTTTCTTTTATTATTTTTGGGCATTTGCAGAGAGGTTGGGAGTGTGGTACTTTCTTCGTCTCATTTTACTTATCCTATTTGAAATATTTTATTATATCAAATTACTTGTTCTTTTAGAAAATCAATCAGTATTAATTTTTTTTTCTCATAAATATACTATTTATCTCAACCAACCTCTATTATGGTGAGTAATTGTAGCTGTCCAATTTAAATATGGATATTTTAGTCCAACAGTGTCATTTTATTATAGAAATCAATAAATCTAATCATTTATTTAAGAATCGTGAAAAATTAAAATAAACTACTAAAATGAGATAGAGGGAGTAATAAAAAAAATTACCTGTGTGATTAAACGTGGTTTAAAAAATCATATGAATGTAATCAATACAAGTGAAGTGGGACCGACCAATTAATTACAAGTACAAAATTACAAGTACAAAAAAACACCAATGTATCAAAGCTAATAATGCCCAAGTACCTGGCCTCCGTTTCTAATAATAACAGGCCAGGCTATATCTCTAGGATGAATGAAAAAACAACTAAGTTGAATGGGAGATATCTATGGTGGCATTTAACCTACACAAATTATAAAATCTGTCTGCCATGGTCAAATGCGTTTTTAGCCGTTGATATAATACTTAAATATTAAATGGTGATGATGTAAAATGGGCTAGTTAATACACAAGTGTTTGGTTATGTTTTTCATATTTACAAGCAGAGGCTCAACATGTGGTTGAATTACATATTATTTTTGCTTTATTTTTTTAAATTTCCTTACATTGTCATGTCAATATGGCATAAATTCCTTAACTCCCGTTCTCATTATAAGTGTTGTATAAGATAATGCACACTCCTTAAAAAAATAATTAGTTATGCTAATTTCTATTATAAAATAATGTGTTATGACTAATATATATCCTTATACTCCTATTTATGATGAATACGCTACAGTTGTAACTACTTCTACTTAAATGGAGGCAATATTGGAAAATATAATAAATATTATCTTGGTAAGTGACAAATAATTTGAGACAGAGAAATATTGCAAACATGACACTTAATATGAGACGGAGTGAATATTTGTTAAAAATTCCTTACATCAGTAAATTTAAAGTATTTGATAAAATTAGCAGTTGAACTAACCGGCTCTTCAAGAAAAAAAACAGTTGAACTAACTGATAAATATAAAATGACATAAAATAGATTTTTAATTCATGTTTAAATTTCTTTAACCAAAATATTAAATATAATAAAATATTTGTAAATTATTATTAAATTTGAGAGAAAAAATAATAAGCTATAAGCTCAAACGCAATAATTTTGATTTTGACTTATATACTACCTCCTGTCCTATCATAAGAAATTTTTTTGTGTATTTTTTTGTTGTCATATTTATAAGAAAATAAACTTATTTCAAGATGCATTAATTGTTAGTTTTTTTATACTCTCATTTCATGTGAGATGTATCTTTACTGGAAACTCATATCCGATACACTCTATTTAATATCTGAGATATATTTGGCACATTTCAATTTTATATCATTAAATAAGCTTCCTTGGTCTTGGTATTTTTTTCTTATATTAGAGACCAAAATTAAGTAGTACTCCATCTGGCTCATATTATAAGACACAAAACACGAATTCATATAACCAAGTAAATGTTTTAAAATTGGTTAATTCTAATTAATACTCGTAAAAATTTAATTTTTTTTACAAATATACCCTTTTTATAGATGGTGGCTAATAATTAATGAGAGTTAATTCACACAAATTTTACTAACTTAATAAGGGCATAATTGAAAATTAGTATTTAATATATGTAAAAATTGATACTTGTTTCTTATATTTTGGAATTAAAATTGGACTCATTTGTCTCTTATAATATAAACAAGAAGTAGTACGACTAGTATTATTTTATTTTTGTGGTAGTAATGGCTTAAGGGTGGGACACATATGGATACCTGATCGTCGTTTGCAAGGAATTGTCGCAGCGTGTGTAATAGAGTGGTTCACATGTGAAACACCCAATTAAAGATTTGGAAAGCCAATGTCTATGGACAAAAGAAGATTTGGGCAAAATGTGTAATTATAGACAAACTGGTAAAACTGATTGGTGCCAGTCGTAGAATTCTTTGACCATGATGTAGAGATTTCTGGTTTGTCCGAGTTAAACGCCATCGATATCTATACTTCATATGGGAAACTGCCTGTCACTGGTGAAGGGTCATTTGTAGGCCATATTTGTGAACTGCTTTTTGACCTGCCCTATATCCATCTCCATAATCAGGGGAAATGTCTGATTCAATCTGGTGCTTGAAGAACTCCCCAAGCTTCCTCTCAAAAGCAGGTCTTCTACCTTTTCTAGATGCATATGATGCAGATGGGGATGAGGATGATACAAAGTAGCTTCCTGGTGCAGAAGAAAGCTCAGACTCCAACCACATAGGAGCCAAAACCTGACAGATACCTTCTTCAACATCTTGACTTAGAGTCCGAAAACCTTCATAATATAGCAGATGGCATAAAATTGAGACAATCGCAACAAAATAACATTGGTTTAATGTTATGTGACAAATCTCAACTACTAAAATGAATAAACAGTCCACATGTTGTAACCAAGAAGATGTACACTCCAACTGCAAGGACTTTCTAAATGAATACCAATAAAATAAGCTCCCTACAATGAAATAGTACCATTTAGCTGCAGCCATGCATGCATCATCTCAATAGCTAAAACATTCCCCAGCAACGGCGCCAAAGACTTATTGTGGCTCAGGCAAGTGCACCTCATCGTAACTCGTAATAATAGTGGAGTATTTTTAGGAGTCCGAATGTCGAACCCACAGAGAATGCGCGAGTACTAAATTAATGGAGATTCTTATTACTTAGACGAATAAAAGTAATGGTTTTTGAGAGCAAGACAATTGAATTGTAAATAACGAGATCAAGGTAGTAACGCAAGAAAAGAGAGATCAATTCGGAAAAGTCTAGGGGAACTGGGTTCACTAATACTAGATCCTGAATCTATTACCTTGCTATTATGAATTATATTTCCTTATTATGAGTCAATCACTCACACTAGAATTATTAACACCTTTTTGGTCCGGGATTGCTAACAGTCTTCTTCCTAAATGACTACTCCATTTTGCTCCAAGAAGGTAATTAAAGGAAAAAGCATTAAGAACAGACGAGTTTGTTAATCTAATAACTGATTGAAAACAAGCAATAACCTATTCGGGCATATAAAGCGAGTTCTATTGATCATAGAGTTCTGTTAACTAATTACGATCACGCCTTCTATTAATTAATTTATTAAGGACTGGCCAAATCCTATGGAATTAAGCATGCTAGGAAGAAGAAATTTATAAAGATAATAAGAAATTCAAAATAGCAATTACATAGATATCAAGAACATTGTAAAAGATCCCTCATCACTCCTAGTGTTGGAGTTAGCTACTAATAATAACAAACATCCAAACAAGAAATCTAAAAGAAAAGAAAAGAAGAGAGACAATAGACAAGTAGGCAAAAGACCCTCACTCAGAGGGAATGAATTATCCCCTAGAGAGTGAGTTTGTTCTCAAAATGGGGTGAGAATGCCTATTTATAGGTTCTAGTGCAGATTTAGGTCAACTGGCTTCAATTCTGTGCATTCTGGGCCTCAATACAGGGGTACTAACTTTATGTACGGCTGTACTTTGCATTTTATCGGCGCTAGGTCATACTGCACAATATGTATGGCCGTACCACCCTTATGTACGACCGTACCACCCTTATGTACCGCCATACCTGACTTTTTCTACCTATGCAACCTTGTATATCTTTTCAAGAGCTTTCTAACGCCTCAAAGATCACCTCAATTAGACATTCCTAGCTCAAGTTATGGTCAAAATACCACAACAGCATAACAGCTGAATTATGCACTATGTACGGCCGTACTGAAGGTATGTGCGGCCGTACCCCTTGAAAACTTCGGCGTTGGCCCGTACTGACTACTCTGTACACCCCTACTGTTGTGCGCAATTAGGTACGGTCATACTGACTGACTGTCAGGCCGTATCGCTCGTCCAAAAATGCTAAAAATCTCCAAAACTAGTCAGAATCTTCCCAAAATTACATCTTTTAATTCTCAAGTTGCCTTTTATACTTTTCTACATAAATAAGGAAATAGTGAGTATATTTTATCTAATAAGGAACAGAATCACAATATTTTATACTCAAAATACCCCAAAATAATAGACAAAATAGAGTGTTAACATGTTCTTATCTCCCATGTTTTGTGTGTTGTTTTCTTTGCTATACTATATGTACTTTGATTCTGAAGATTCTCGAGAGGATGAAGATATCCCACTACTTCCATTCATTGATGCTACAAGAACTGAGCATCCCAGTCTGGGGTGATTTTGAAGTATATTATCATGATGTAGACGGGGACAGTTGGGAGATTGACTATAACCGTCATGTAGTTATTTACACAGGATTTGTTAGTATTTTCTTTCATCTTTTAGGATCACCGAGGGTGATTTCAGGATTGCTTAGCGGTTACCGTTTAACCGCATGTGGCGTGAACCTAGGCGATACTACTCTGCTGTGCCATCATTGTAACGCCCCCGAGACAGGGCGTTACTTTATCCTAACTCAGCAATAACACATCTCCCAATCAACATCAGAGTACGCAACAGGACATACTGGCTGTGATGCAATGCTGCTTCTCAAGCTTTAAGTATTAAGCTTCTTATTCATCTGCTTTTAATCATTAAACAACACAGGAAAACACAGAAAACATGGGGGTAAGATATCCATTAATCTCCCCAACAAACAGGAAAACAACATAGTAGAATACTTGTTATCATAATCATGCATAATAACATATCACAAATATCAAGCATCATGGTCAAACTTCTTGAATATGTAGTCATAGACCAAATCAAACCAATATGTCATACTGACATATCTGATCATACGGTTCCAAACCACTTTATTACATATTGATACTTGTCACTGGTTTCTTAGGCTCAATTACCGGCCTTACAGATCCAGATCAACATGCCAGGCTCAATTACCAGCCCTATGGACATGTCAAACCCAGCACTGAACATGTCAGGCTCAATTAGCAGCCCTATGGACATGTCAGACTGTATCAAAGATTTCAGGCTCATATCCAGCCCTACTGACCCAAAACATCGTTGAACATTGCGAGCCATTACCGCCCTTTTCCTTAGACTCATTACCAGTCTTAGGGCACCAAGTACGATAAGTTGGTTGTTCCGGGAACATATCCTATTACGCTACCATCTCCAATCATCGGATATGGCATCCCATACTACCGTATCCAACCACTGGAGTAAGGTACTATCCCGTGCAATAGGACAACATTCCCAATACAGGAATGGCCAAGATTGTCCAACCGTCAGACATGGAGTCCTGAGGCTCGGTCGTACCATCGATCATATACATCTCAGGTACACACCTACCCTACACTACTTTGTACCATCGATCTTATACATCTCAGGTATTACCAACCTTGGGCGCACCGACCCGGCTATCACCACTATTAAATAGAATATCGATGGTAATACTCGCTATTACCACCTAGGGGTTCGCATACCTCAACTAGAAGGCGTCACCCTTGATTGGTATGTCAAACTCATATACGGTCATATCAAATCAACCAACACATAACCATCATCATGTTTAATAGATTATCAAGCATTCTCTATTAATATAACGATCAATCCTAATGTTGCTCAGCGACTTACTACTAACATGTTATTAATCAACATACCAATTAATAGTCATACAGTTAAGCAATCAGATCAAACATCACAATAATCAACACCTATCCTTAAAGATCAATAAATCTTTCCTATGGTTGGTAGGTCTACGGTGACTCTCCTAAGCCATCGTACACTCGCAACCCCTCTCCTAAGGTGTTGGTACTACCAACCCCTAGTAGGGCTAAGGAACCCTACTCATGCTAACAGACTATTCTACTACCTATTTTCCTAGAGATTAAAGTATCTTCCCCTTACCTGGCCTAGAAGGTTGCTGCCGCTCTCGTTCCTCGCATCTTCTCTTCCTCGAGCTCCCTACGCCCTTCACCCTTCTCCAAAGGCCCTTGAAAACGCTTGGGCTGAATGGAGGGGTTCGAGGCCTTTTTATAGGCTAAAATCGACCCATCGCGACGCGTTGAGATTACACGTGAAGTCCGTCGCAATGCGGGACACGTGTTAGCCATCGCACGCGCGGATCCACTGACTTAGCCACCGACTAAACCATTGTGTCACGACCTAGTTTGCACTGGTCTCCATCGTGTCGTGATTAACGTTGCCTGTTGAAATTCCATTTTTGTCCATCTACATGATTCTAGGGTTTTCTAAGCTATTCTAGATCATCCCAAACTCCTTATTGTTGAAACAAACTCTCAAATTCTAGTTTTGATGATCAACAAACTCTGAGAAAAGTTGCTTAAGTTTATTAGCTCATTTATCTTTCTAACATTATCTGTGAGTAAGTTCTAGCAAAGAAAGAAAAGCAAAGAAATATGTCATGCAAGAAGACAATATAATCAAGTGTAAGATTCTGTGAAAATTGTGAAAGGGACATCATTCTTGAGAAGGAAGCTGTTAAACAAAGTGAAAAACAGCTAATGATAAATTGGCATTGGACATTATTCTTGAGAAGCAAAGCTGCAGTAAGCAAAATCAAATGACTATAAACTTACTCAGAGTGAGTAAGTTCAAACTTACTCTCACTTACTACACAAACAGAATCTGCAGCAAAAAGACAAGTTTAATGCATCAAGTGATCACATTTATGAGCACACCATGTCATTTAGTGAAGAACAATCACTGAAAACAATAGTTAGTTGCTGCTACTGCTACAAGTGAGGAAGTTCAGCAAGAGAAGGTTCCAAAAGCTAATGTGACCGGGGATAAGTCTGACAGTAGGTGAAAAAGCAAGACTGCTCTATGCAGAAAAATTCATAACTCTGCCTAATGTTTCCCCAAGGATTTCCAACGGCTTTGCAACGGCTATAAGGCCACAATTAAGCCTATAAATATCAGTGTTGAAAGATTTGAAAGATGGAGAGAGCCAAATTCAACTACTGAATCAAATTCAAATTTGCTAACCAACTGCCTCTCAACTCACTCAAAGTGCACTCTGCAGAATTTATTAGGGGATCCTTTTGTGCACTCTTCTGCTTGTAAATACAATGTTTTAGATCGTATTTTTGTCTGTGTAATCAAGCCTTAAACCCCAAAAACACCTTATCCCTGTATGTGTTTTTCTCTTAGTTAAAGCCTATCAAACTACTTAGGGTAGGTGAGTGTTAGTGAGAAGTTCTGCTAAGGGAGATAGTTCAGGAACAGGAGTGAGTTCCTAGTTGTAAACAGCTTGAAGAGGCTGGGTGAAAGAACACTTGTAAAACAGCTTGAAGAGGCTGGGTGAAAGAACACTTGTACTATTTGGGAAATAGTGGAAACACTCACTGGGAGTGAGGAGTGGATGTAGCCCAAGGTTTGGGGTGAACCACTATACGTTTAGTGTGATTTATATTTATGCTCTTATATCTATCCACTTGTGACACTTCACACACTCTTCACTTAACATTTAGAAATGGTGTTCATTAAGCATTCTGTAAAATTATCATCCATTTACTGCTCATTTAACACACATGTTTCTGATTGACATCATACAAGTTTCATCTTGACATTATACAAACTGTTCAAACATTCTGCATAAGTAACGCTGCAACCTGAGTAAGTTCACCTGCTGCATCACTAACTTACTCAACTCCAAGAACTGTCTTGAGAGCAAGTTTAAAACTATTTTAGTATAGGATTTTTAATAGGCGACAATTCAAACCCCCTTTCTTGTGATATATTTTCACTTCAATTAGTACCAGAGCTCACCTCCTGGGGTTAAGCACACCTAACCGTGTAGGAGGAGAGATCCTGGAAGAAGTGATGGTACATTCCAATAGTATCATGTTCCTTCCTGAAGGAGCATCTTCAAACAGACCTCTTGGTTTTGATGGAAACCACTACTACTATTGGAAAGGTCAAATGAGGCTGTTTTTGGAATCTCAAGACACTGACATATGGGAGATTGTGGAGAATGGTCCCTTCATTCCACAAACAACATATGATGATGGAAGGACATCACCAAAGCCAAAAGAATCCTAGACCACTGATGAGAAGCATAAAGTTCTCCTAAACTCAAAGGCAAGATATTATATCACTTGTGCCCTTGGCAGAAGTGAATATGATAAGATTGTTGGATGTGAAACTGCAAAAGAAATGTGGGACACTCTGAGAACTGCTCATGAAGGTACTGATCAGGTAAAAGAGGCTAAAATAAACATTTTTGTTCATCAGTACGAGTTATTCAAAATGGCTGAAGATGAATCCATTGAAGAAATGATTAGTAGATTCACAATAATCACAAATGATTTGAAATCACTTGGAAAAGTGTTTACAAATCAAGAGAATGTCAGAAAAGTACTGAGAAGCTTACCAAAGGTTTGGAGACCTAAAGTGACAGCAATCCAAGAAGCCAAAGACTTATCTATTCTGAGAATGGATGAGTTACTTGGGTCACTAAAAGTTCATGAACAAGAAATCATGGAGGAAGTTCATCCTAAGAAAGGAAAGGTCGTTTCACTAAAAGCCTCTCACAAGTCTGGAAAAACCTCAACACAATCATCAAAGTCTGCAGCTCTCAAAGCAGTAGAAGAAGAAGATGGCTACAGTGATGAAAATGAAAATGAAGACTCAGAGAATGAAGATGAACTTGCTCTCATCTCAAGAAGAATCCAGAGGATGCTCAGAAACAGAAAGATGAGAAAGTTTCCTCAAGCAAAAAGGGAATTTCAAAAAGGGGAAGGAAGCAACTCTCAACCAGTTTCCTTTGAATGCAACAAACCTTGTCACTTCAAGGCAGATTGTCCTCAACTTAAAAAGCAATCAAAAAAATTCTCTTCAAAGAAAAAGGCTATGATGGCACTATGGGATGATTCAGATGAAACCTCCTCTGAACAAGAAGAGGATCAAGCAAACTTTGCCCTCATGGCAAACTCTGAGGATGAGGAAGGAGAGGTAACTGATTCTAAACCTTCAAATTGTAATTCATGCAGAGATTTACAATTTGCTTTCGATAATCTTTTGAATGATTCAAACATTTTATCACAAAGATTCATGACTTTCAAAACTCAGCTGTGTGAAGTTAAGAAATACAATGAGGAACTTCAAAATTGAATGGCAAAGCTCATTAAATCCATTCATTGTTTGCAACAATCTCATTTTAAACTTTCTGAACAATGCAAAAAATTGAATGGCAAAGCTCTTAAAAACAGAAAATTATTGATGTTGAATGTCAAAGGGAAAATAAAGCACTTACAAGAAAGGTTAATGAATTAACTGCTGATTTGACAAAGTTTCTGCATAACACAGAAACATTTGAGAAAATCATGGGAACTCATGGGAACAGATCTATAAAGGCAGGAATTAGGAATGTTCCCAAGCAAAAATCAATTTTTGAAAATGTATTTGTTCCCTAGTCAAAATTGATTAAGAAATGCAACTACTGCAAAAATCATGGGCATGTAATTTCTGATTGTTTAAAAAGAAGAAAATCTTCCTCTAGGAAGAACACTAACCACCAAGGACCCAAAGAAATATGGGTACCTAAATCATTGTTCATTTCTGATGCAGGACTGCCTCTGGACATCAAAGAAAAAGTTGTAGTTCTTAGACAGTGGTTGCAGCAGACACACGACAGGAGACAAACGTAACTTTCTCTCATTAGAGAGAAAGAACGGCAGTTGTGTCTCCTTTGGAAATAATGAAAAAGGTTGGATAAGAGGTATTGGCATAGTAGGTAAGAAAAATTCTACTCAAATCAAGAATGTTCAGTATTTAGTTGGTCTTAAGCACAATCTTTTAAGTGTGAGTCAGTTAACTGATAATGGTAATGAAGTACTGTTTAAAAATGATTCATGCATTATCAAGGAAACTTCCTTTGGAAATAAACTCTTCACTAGTGTTAGAACCAGAAACCTATACAGTATCTGTTTAGAGGATCTTTCAGAAGAAACATGTTTTGTTTCCTTTGAAAATGATAAATGGATACGGCATAGAGGAGTAGGCCACACAAGCATGAACGATATTTCAAAACTGTCCAGATTTGAGCTTGTTAATGGACTGCCAAAAATCAAAATTTGAAAAAGATAAAATTTGTGAAGCTTGTGTTCAAGGAAAACATGTCAAATCTAGTTTTCATTCCAAAAACATAGTCTCTACACAAATACCACTTAAACTACTACATGTTGATTTATTTGGTCCAACAAGAGTTGCAAGTCTTGCTGGAAAAAGATATGGCTTTGTGACTGTGGATGATTATTCAAGATATACTTGTGTCTTATTTTTTAAAAACAAGGGTGACTCCTTTGAAGCTTTCAAAATATTTTACAAAAAGGTTCAAAATGAGAAAAGCTGCAATATTGTTTCTGTGAGAAGTGACCATGGAAGTGAATTTGAAAATATATCCTTCAAAACCTTTTTTGATGAAAATGGTATCTCTCATAACTTTTCCTGCCCTAAAACTCCTCAACAAAATGGGGTAGTTGAAAGGAAAAATAGAACCTTACAAGAAATGGGTAGAACCATGCTTAATGACTCAAAAATTGGAAAATACTTTTGGGCCGAAGCAATTAACACAACATGCTATATTATAAACCGAGTTTCAATTAGAAAAATCTTGAATAAGACTCCTTATGAGCTATGGAATGGTAGGAAACCAACCACTGCCTACTTTCATATTTTTGGATGCGAATGCTTTATTTTGAATCATAAAGAAAACTTGGGAAAATTTGATTCAAGATCTGATAGAGGTATTTTCCTTTGTTTATTCAACTTCCTCTAAAGCTTATAGAGTGTATAATCTAAGATCTCAAATTGTTGAAGAAAGCATGCATGTAAAATTCGATGAAATTAATCAATTTCTGGAGAAAGAAGCAGATGATGCAGAGGATACCACAGAAAGATCCAATTCTCAAATTCAGAATGAAGTTCCAAAGCCGAATACTAATTCTGAGGAAGTTTCTGAACTTACTCAAAATCAGGGCAGCTCATCTCAGCACCCTACTCAAACTGTCAACTTGCCTAGAAGCTAGAGAGTAATTGCAAATCATCTTCAAGAGCAAATAATTGGAGAAACCTCTAAACCTGTGAGAACAAGAAGATCCTTCAGACAAGAATCATCAAATATGGCATTGATCTCAGAAATTGAGCCAAAATGCATAAAAGAAGCCATAACTGATCATTCTTGGGTTAAAGCTATGGAAGAGGAACTTACTCAGTTTGACAAAAACCAAATTTGGACACTAGTCAAGCAACCTACTCACCAGTATGTCATTGGAGCAATGTGGGTCTTTAGAAACAAACTTGATGAGGAAGGTAAGGTAACAAGAAACAAAGCTAGATTGGTTGCTCAAAGCTACAATCAACAAGAAAGTATTGACTATGATGAAACTTTTGCTCCAGTTGCTAGATTAGAAGCCATAAGAATATTGCTTGCCTATGCAGCTCATAAAAAATTAAAATTGTTTCAAATGGATGTCAAAAGTGCCTTTTTAAATGGCTTTCTAAATGAAGAAGTATATGTTCATCAACCACCTGGATTTGTTAACTATAAGAAACCAAATCATGTATTTAAATTGCGTAAAGCCTTGTATGGACTCAAACAAGCTCCAAGAGCTTGGTATGAGAGACTAAGTGCTTTTCTAATAAAAAATGGTTTCTCTAGAGGAAAGGTTGACACAACTCTGTTTATAAAAACTCACAAAAATAACCTACTCATTGTTCAAATCTATGTTGATGACATAATCTTTGGTGCAACCAAAGAAAATTTATGTGAAGATTTTGAAAAGCTTATGATAAGTGAGTTTGAGATGAGTATGATGGGTGAACTAAGATTCTTTCTAGGGCTGCAAATCAAGCAACTTGAGGATGGCATTTTTATTTTTCAAGAAAGATATATAAAAGATCTTTTGAAAAAATGAAGGCAATTAAAACTGGACCGAGCATTGAACCGGAGAGGGCCAGGGTTCAGGGTTTTTGGGTCGGACCGGGGTCGAATAAAATATTATTTTTTAAATATATATACACCAAATATATAATGTATATACATAATATTTCAATTTATACACAAAATAAACTAATAAAATATTATATATATATATATATATATATAACATTTCAATTTATATATACATAAATGAAAAAAGAAAAAAGGAAGTGAAAAGGAAAAGAAAGGAAAAGAAAAGGAAGAAGGGTTATAATTAACAATACTGGGGGTGCCAATAGCAACCCAGCTCCCCCCATCAGTCCTTTACTCGTGCACCCCCTTTTTTAGGGATTGCGCCTCCCAGGCCCATCAGCCCTCACGCACAAGATGAAGCCTAACCCTGATTTAACCCTAAAATCCCTCTTCCCCTGAATCTCTCAGCGTTGCAGCAAGCCATTTCCCTTCCCCCAAATTTTCAACCCCCTCTCTCTCTCTCTTCCCTGCCTCTCTCTTTCTCATCTTCCTCCAAACCTTAGTGGCCGCAACCTCCATACCGCCACCCTCTCCTTCATTTTCGGCCTCCTATCCGCTAAGTCCCTTCTTCCATCTCCTTTTCTCTGCATTTCTCTCTTCCCCTGCGCGTTCGTCTTCTCCATGTGCTACTTCTTCTTGCGCCCTCGTCTTCTCCATGCTACTTCTTCTTCATGCGCGTTCGACTTCATCCAGCACGTTACCTTCTCCCTGTGCTTCTTCTTCTTCTTCTTCCTCGTTACATCTTCTTCTTCGTTTTGCTTTTTTATTTTTTATTTAAAAAAAAAAATCGGCTTTCAGTTTTGAACCGGCTGGTCCCCGCTTAAACCCGGTTTTTCCTGGTTTTCCAGGTTTTTTACCCGATTCCCGGTTCTTGAGGCCGATTCTCTGCCAAGCGGTTTTTGGGGGTCACTCGGACCGGACACAGGCCCGGTTCCCGGTCCAACCGGTCCGACCGGCCGGTCCGGTCCAGTTTTTGTTACATTGGAAAAAATTCAAAATGAGTGAAGCCAAAGCTATGGCTACTCCAATGCATCCCTCCACAAGCCTTGATAAGGATGAAAATGGGAAGGCTATCTCTGAAAAAGAGTACAGAGGAATGATAGGTTCTCTATTATATCTCACAGCAAGCAGACCTGATATTGTTTTTACTGTAGGATTATGTGAAAGGTTTCAATCAGCTCCAAAAGTGCCACACTTAATGGCTGTTAAGAAGATACTCAGATATTTAGTTGGAACACCGAACCTTAGTCTGTGGTACAGGAAAAATTCTCATTTTGATCTAATAGGTTATTGTGATACTGACTATGCTGGAGACAAAGTAGAAAGAAAAAGCACCAGTGGTTCTTGTCAATTCCTTGGAGAAGCAATGGTTTCATGGTCATACAAGAAACAAAACACCATTGCCCTATCAACCACAGAAGCTGAGTATGATTAAGCTTCAGCCTGTTGCCAACAGATTTTATGGATTAAAAATCAATTAGAAGATTATTCTCTCAGGTATGAATGCATTCCCATTTTTTGTGATAACACAAGTGCAATTAATTTAACAAAGAATCCTATTCAGCACTCTAGAACTAAGCACATTGATATAAAGCATCATTTTATTCGTGATTATGTTCAAAAGAAAGAAGTGGAATTAATTTTTGTGGATTCAAAGAATCAGCTTGCTGTATTTTTACTAAGCCTCTGCAAGAAGAAAGCTTTAGTTTCATAAAGAGCAAGTTACACATAATCAAATTTCTATGATTTGGTGTATGTGTCCAAACTTACTTAAATCCGAGTAAGTTTCTGTGTTGTGTATTGATCATACTCTCAATCTTTGCTGATAAGTGAACTTACTCACTTATCCTAATAATTTAAATATATTTAAATATATAGGACTATAAAAATGTCACTTCGTGGCACGTTTTTAGTTCACAGCTAGTAACGGCTACTAACATGACCTATTACCACTTCCCCCATTATTTCAATCACATCTCGTAAATGAAACTTGACCACTCTCCCTCTTTGTCTCTCGTCTTCTACAATTTGAAACTACCTCTTCCCTCTACTTAACCCACGTCGTTCTTCATCTTCTTCTTCACTTCAACCAAAACACTAAGTAAACCCTAAAACTCTCAAAATGGCGCGAACAAAAATCCCAAGTGTGGGAAGAGTTCCTAGAAGTGCTTCAATGGCCATTATTCCATACATATCTCTTACCTCATTTCGATTCGCCCAACCTCCTCCCATATCAACCACTTCATCAGCTCCACCACCCACCATTTCTCCTCTAAAATAGAAATCCCCAAAATCTTCGAAAGCTTCATCTGTTCCCAGTAGAAGATTAAACCGGATTGCTGCTGGTGTAGGAACATCCTCATCAACAAAGTCTCAGAAAGAAGGAGTGATACACATTCGTGATGATGATGACTCAGAGGCCACTCTGACTGATCCTCCACCTAGGAAAGAGGAAACCATTTCTGAATCCATCGCAAAAGTGAAGAAAGAAAAAATGAAGAAGAATACCAAGGAGAAGAAGGTCCAAAAAGTGACCAAGAAGGAAAAAGAGAAGACAGAATCTAACGAAGAGAAAGACTCTGCTAAAAGAAAAGGAAAAAGGGTTGTAGAAGAACAAGTTGAAGTGGGTGAGGAATGGGAAACCAGAACTGTGGTCTCGGGAAGAATTTTCATGCTGGATAACTTGAAAGATTCTGGGTGGAATCTTTACCCCTTTCTGAACAAACCTAGGTGGACTAATTTTGTTCAAATTGAAGAGAGGGTCTATGAGGGACTAGTAAGAGCTTTCTATGAAAATGACAAGAAAAGTGAAGGGGATCAAAATACATCTCACTACTGAAGCCATAAGCAAGGCTCTGCAGATTCAAGAAGGTGGAACCAGACTGTTTGAAGATAACTGGTACCCAAAAGCCAACATCACAAGGGATGATGTACTGGAGCAAGTTCTCAAGCAACCCAAGCTTAAAGACATAGCCACTAACCTAAAGAGATTAGAGCGAATCCTTCAAAACATGGCCTTTCACACCATCATTCCAAGGGCAGGTAACTTCGAAAAAATCACTGATCTGGACTTATTAGTGGTTTATCACTTGATTAAGAGAAAACCTTTGAGTTTGCCATATATTATAATCTGTCACATGAAGAATGCTGCCACCACCTTAAGAAAAGCCTCATCTCTGCCTTATGGCATGGTACTGACCAAAATTTTTTACTCACTTCAAAGTCCACTGGCAGGTGAAACTTACTCTAGAAAATGCACCACATTTTTTAGCAAGAACCTCAATCAAATGGGCATTAAAGTAACCACTCAGCAAGTTGGTGAACAAGAGGTTGAGTCAACCTCATCAAAGAAAAGAAAGGCATCATAGAAGGATGCTACCGTTGAAGAGGAGAAAGAAGGAAAGAAAAAGGGAAAGAAGACTAAAGGTTTGAAAAAGGCCTATGTAGAAAAGGAATCAGCCCAGAAAAAGCTGGTATTTGAAGCATCTGAACCTGCTCATGATGAACTTCCTCAGGGGGGCAGGGAAATGAGGAAGAACTTGCTCAGGGGGAGCAAGGTTATGAAGAAGAAGTTACTGCTCAGGGGGAGCAACTTGCTCTTGAGGAACCAATAAAGGAACCGGAGGAACTCACTCAGGAGATGCAGGTTGAAGAAACTCAAATGGACATTGCTAAGCAACAACAATCTTCTCCATCCCCTGGAAAAGGCAAGGCAGATGAAGTACTGTCATCCATTGCCTTGACCCAATTGGTTCAAACCACTCCCTTTCTACAACCCCCCTTTGAACCTACTCCAGAACCAAGTCAAAAGGGCCAAGAAGACATTTTGAAGAACCTTTTTAAGTCCTATCAGAAAGAAGGTACTTCAAGTACTGCAAACCTTTATAACATTCTGTCCCCTCCTCCAATCTATGACTCCTCACACCCTCGTATTTCAACAGGGTCTGATCCTCCTTTTTCAAACTTACCACAAATGTCTACTCACCTAAGTTCTTTGGGGTCCCTCTTCAAACAAAGTGCTGAACACCCTCAGTCTATTCCTATTCCTCCAACAGGCCAACCAATGGCTCTTCTGTGGAGCAAGCCCCACATATTCCAACTGAGTGGATGGCAAATATGGAGAGGGAGGTGAAGAAAATTGCTAAAAGAAGCAAGAACAATGCAAGGAGAGGCAAGAAGAACTCCAAAGAATTGAAGAAAATTTTGCTAGGTCTCACCTACATTCAACAGGATCAGAGAAGAGAACATGAAAGAAATTGGGCACGGGGTGATTGGACTTCTAGAAACATGGACCCTGCACTCAATCCTCCCATCTTTGATTTTCCTACTCGCTTTCCAGACGTTCCTGCTCCTGCAACTTCCTCTGACTCTGATTCTTCTGGATGGTCCTCCTCTGAGTAGTAGCTTAATGTGTGCTTCTACCCTTGATATTTTGTTGATGACAAAGGGGGGAGAAGTGAGATTAAGTTTATGGCTACTTTAGGATTTGTAGGATGTTGGTTTAGGATGTTGTGATGTGCTGTTCATGTGATTTTTTGTTCTGATGTATTCACATAAATTTTTGCCAAGCTGATTAAGTTCTAAATTCTGTCCTTTTGTTTTCTTTTGCTGAAGTATGCTGAAAAATAATGTAATTGACCTTCATGTTAATAAAATCACCAGTTGCTTCAATCTGTGCTACTCTGAATTATCATATCATTCATATACAACTTACTATCAATTGTAAATACTAAAAAATGTTGGTCATTAAAAAGGCCATATAAACTTAATACTCTATCTAGAGTTTGTCATCATCAAAAAGGGGGGAGATTGTTGAAACAAACTCTCAAATTCCAGTTTTGATGATCAACAAACTCTGAGAAAAGTTGCTTAAGTTTATTGGCTCATTTATGTTTCTAACATTATCTGTGAGTAAGTTCCAGCAAAGAAAGAAAAGCAAAGAAACATGTCAAGCAAGAAGACAATATAATCAATCATAAGATTCTATGAAAATTGTGAAAGGGACATCATTCTTGAAAAGGAACCTGTTAAACAAAGTGAAAAACAGCTAATGATGAACTGGCATTGGACATCATTCTTGAGAAGCAAAGCTGCAGTAAGCAAAATCAAATGACTATAAACATACTTAGAGTGAGTAAGTTCAAACTTACTCTCACTTACTGCACAAACAAAATCTGCAGCAAAGAGACAAGTTTAATGCATCAAGTGATCACATTTATGAGCACACCATGTCATTTAGTGAAGAACAATCACTGAAAATAAAAGTTAGTTGCTGCTACTGCTACAAGTGAGGAAGTTCAGCAAGAGAAGGTTCCAAAAGCTGATGTGACAGGGGACAAGTTTGACAGTAGGTGAAAAAGCAAGACTACTCTATGCAGAAAAATTCAGAACTCTGCCTAATGTTTCCCCAAGGATTTCCAACAGCTCTGCAACGACTATAAGGCCATAATTAAGCCTATAAATATCAGTGTTGGAAGATTTAAAAGATGGAGAGAGCCAAATTCAACTGCTGAATCAAATTCAAATTTGCTACCAACTGCCTCTCAACTCACTCAAAGTGCACTCTGCAGAATTTATTAGGGGATCCTTTTGTGCACTCTTCTGCTTGTAAACACAATGTTTTAGATCTTATTTTTCTCTATATAATCAAGCTTTAAACCCCAAAAACACCTTATCCCTGTATTTGTTTTTGTCTTAGTTGAATCCTATTAAACTACCTAGGGTAGGTGAGTGTTGGTGAGGAGTTCCGCTAAGGGAGATAGTTCAGGAACAGGAGTGAGTTCCTGGTTGTAAACAGCTTGAAGAGGCTGGGTGAAAGAATACTTGTAAAATAGCTTGATGAGGTTGGGTGAAAGAACACTTGTATTATTTGAGAAATAGTAGAAACACTCACTGGGAGTGAGGAGTGGATGTAGCCCAAGGTTTGGGGTGAACCACTATACATCTGGTGTGATTTCTATTTATGCTCTTATATCTATCCACTTGTGACACTTCACACACTCTTCACTTAACATTTAGAAATGGTGTTCATTAAACATTCTGTAAAATTATCATCCACTTACTGCTCATTTATCACACATATTTCTGATTGACATCATACAAGTTTCATCTTGACATTATACAAATTATTCAAACATTCTGCATAAGTAATGCTGCAACCTGAGTAAGTTCACCTGCTGCATCATTAACTTACTCAACTCCAAGAACTGTCTTGATAGTAAGTTCAAACCCCCATTTTTTGTGACATCTTTTCACTTCACTTATGAGTCATTTTGAAGCCCAAATTAATTCTAACTACCATTTTAACACTTATTCAATATCCCACTAATTATCTAAGATCTATTTCAAAAATCAGGATGTCACAATCATTGTCAGGGTCTTTTAGTGTAAATAGGGATAGTGTTGGAGCTAGGGGATTGCATCGATCAGAGTCGACTGTTCCCTCATTTTCTAGAATGGACCCCATGAGGGCCTATCAGCCTAGATTCCAGGGACATCCTCACACATGATATTCTCGTTTTCCGCCACGATTTCATATTAGGATTCCTAGACCAGATCAGATGTAGAAGGTTTTTCTCGGTGGACAGTTGGACTTTTGGGTCGTTAGACTTTTTGACTTTTGACTAGGGTGACACTTTTGTACCCTTTAGGGTTTTCTTGAGACAGATGTATATTATTTTTAGAGGTTCCGAGGATGGAACCCTTGTATGTAAACAAAACCTGATGTATAATATTTAATGAATAGTTTCTTTCTTGTACTTCTTGAATTTTACTATTATTATTTAAGTGCGATTATGGGATAATATTATAAGGGCGTCACATATGGTAGTGCTGGAGATGATTTTAGTAATGGATTGTTTTAACTGTTTTTAGATGCTATAGGTGGAGTCCCTCTTTGATACTAATTTTCAGAGCAATTACTTTATCTGACTTTAGTAAACTCATGTGTTGTTTGTTGTAACTTGGTTCTGCTATATGGAAAAATTTAACCCCTTTGTTCCATCCAATATGTGCTTTTTTATCATATTACTGGTGATTTTTCAGCGAGAAAAATTTGTTGCTATTAGACCATGCGATTGATGCTACAATAGAAGGCCAAAAAATAAAATCACAGCACATGCTAATATGACACCCACCATGGCAGCTGGAGTTGAAGTAATGTTGAACGAAAGAATGCAGGAGAAAAAAAAAACACTGGTTGCCACTTCACCTGATTTTTTTTTTTATCAATCCATTTCACCTGATTTAATTTGCAACCTGACAAAAGTTGCCACTTCAAAAAAAGCAACACTGCAATATCAATTTTTGGAACTATTTTAGTTTGTATATTTTAAATATAATTAAATTCAAAATACCCAACAAAAACTTTGAATACTGGTTACTATTTCAGCTAACTCTAATGATAAAGAATGTATATGTTAATTGACATTGACACAGTAAAAAAAGTTGACGTTGATGGGATGAAAATTTTCTGTCTCATTTTTCTATCACATAATTTGTTTCCACTAATAACAATTTGCCACATAATAAAATAAAATCATAACTTAATGTTTTGTTCTGTTACGAGTTTCCGACTATCCCTCACTCTTGAATCAAGTGATCCCCAGAGAGAGAGAGAGAGAGAGAGAGAGAGAGAGAGAGAGAGAGAGAGAGAGAGAGAGAGAGAGAGAGAGAGAGAGAGAGAGAGAGAGAGAGAGAGAGAGTAGGGAAAAGGAGAAAGAAGATAATTGCTGCTTCTAGAGATCTGGAACTTCTGATTCTGGTGTCAAGCAACTCTAAAAATGGATGCTCTAAATCATCATCCACTTCATCTTCTCCTGGCGTCGTTCTCTCCACCGAACATCACTCTAGCCACGATTTGGCTTGAGCACAGTCACGGAGTCACGCGATCTCGACCGTCTGATCTCGATCAGATGGTCCAGATTTAATCACAATATTTTATATTTTTAAAAAATGAAATATTTTTTTTTGGACTATCTGATTTAGATCAAACGGCCTAGATCGTGGGACTGCGTGACTGCATGCAGTCAGCGACCGCACTCAAGCCAAATACCTCTGACCAAGAGGTAATAATTAAACCTAATTCCTTCCAACTTTTTCATGAGTCACGACCCTCCTTCTTCTTATTTCCTTTATATTTAATTTAATTTTATTCACCTATATATTTCAGGAGTCTTCAAAAGTGATTCGAAGGTGGGCCTCTAAAAAGTTTATGACAGGATGGCACGTCCGTACGTACGCACGTTTTGTTTATTTTATTTTATTTTCGATGATCACCATGTAATGTATGTATTTTCCATTCTAATGAAAAATTAATGTAATGGAATTTGCAGTGTCATCCTTCTTCCCATCGTGTCTGTGGTACTTAGCACAACTGGTAAAGTATTTGCCACTTCAACGATTAGGCACGGGTTCAAACTCGCTACGCCCTCTTTCACCACTCTTTGGAGTGTATAGTAAACTGTTGGGCCATCAGACAAAAAAAAACCCTTCTTCCCATTGCTATAACATTCCATGTCACCTGAGAATTTATCCGTTTTGCTTTTCCCCTATATATAATCATCTAGGGATGAATATTTTTGGTAAGTTCATGTATATATCTAATCTCTTGCATGCCTTGTGAATTATGAACATGAGCTCTTCACTTTACATACAATCCCGTTATTTGAACTGATGATATCAGAAAGGCACTATTTTCTCTCAAAAACTCACACACATATACACATACGCAACATAAGTATAAATAAGGAAGAGGGTGTTTCTATAAAAAATAATTCTTATGAATTGAAGGCTATGAAACACATACGCCTACAGCCTTTTATAGGCACAATTGGTACAACTAAAATATCATAAAATAACCAAATTGATATGGTAAGCAACGTAGATTATTGGACTTCCAATCGGCAAGGCACTATTCCAATTTGTGGTTATACATTGGCGGTGTACCCAATTTTTTATATGCTGGCAGTGATATTTCGTGAGTTGCCTCTATAATAATCAATTACATCATTTCTTAACTTTGAAGCAGCATGTATCTCATTAACCATGTCATTAATAAGATGTTAGTTTACAATATTAGCAAGTTGTTCTGGGATAATAGTGCAGCAGTCATGGATTGCTTTACCTTCTTTATAGGCACTACTTTTTCGTTTTTTGATGAGCTCTTTAGGGTTATGTTTGCTATTGAGATTGTGCATAGTAAAGGTTAGTGCTGTTTATGGGTTGAATGTGACTCCTCGCTGGTTGTTCAGGCTTGGCACTCGGCTGTTTTAGATCCCATCCCTTGGCAATTGAAAACTAGGTGGAAAAATTGGTTGATTCTTTCTAATAGTATGCATTTACTTGTCTCTCATATTCGCAAGGAATGTAATAATTGTGCTGATAAATTGGCATCTTATGCAATTGTAAATAAGGGTTACACGTGGTGGAACTTAATCCCAGACTTCATTAGGGAGGATTTTTTTCGTGATAGGCTTGACCTTCATAATTATAGGTTTAGATAATTGTTTGGCATAATTAAGTTTTGGCCTTGTCCCCCATGTTTGTCCTTTTTTTCCCCTTTTTTTCAATAAATTAAGGCAGGGGTACTCTTTTTCCTTCTAGATGTCATTTTTCTAAGAAGTGTTTTGCATCAGAAGGTTTTAATGAGACTCATTTTCTTCTTTGCCTTTTTTTTTTAAAAAAAACGTTAAATTATGTAATTGCAATTGCACCCTTTTAAATTTTTTAAAAAGTAAGTATTAAATTTATTGATAATTATTTGGTTACCCGGGGATTTTTAAAAAGTTCTGTTTTCATCTGGTTGTTTTCTTCTTCGACGTTTAGCCTGCAAGCTCGAGTCCTAGGTGGGTTACGACATTGCCAAAAGTGAGTAAACACTGCAAGGATCAACAAAAACATGATCGCGTTGGAGAAATCGTCAATCCTTCACATCACACTTTCTCCCCTCTTCATCTCGTTCTTTGCCAGAAAAAAAATTATGTAACAAGCATAGCGTGGGAATCTGATCCTAATCTAATTTTCTTCATCCTTTGATCTAAATGTGTTGCTTAAGTGGATGTCGGGTTTAAATCAGTATTTTCGATTTACATTTGTTATCAGAAACGCATATGCCTCTGGCTTGCGTATTTACAGTTTCAGATTTAGAATTTGGGCACTGTGTTTCAGACATTTTAATTCAAAATAAAACTAGAAATCAAATGGAAACTGATCGTATAAACTTTATGCGTTTCTAAACATTGATTTGTGCGTTAAAAATGGACGAAAACCATCTGGTTTTCATTTGGGTCCGCAGTTTGTAACGGGGTCGAAATGACCTTACTCAAGGTAGAAGACGACTGGATTGTCTCGTTTTTGTTGTGTAATCGATGTACCCAAATTATATGTTAAATATTAAATGACATCTGACGTCCGAAGTAGCTTTGTTGCAGTGGTAAACTCCCATTCTTTCTAATTCGCCTTCTCAGGTTCGATTTCTCTTGGTTGCATTTTAACGAAATTTTCTATTCAGTTTTTGTTAATAAAAAAATTATCCTGCATTCCTAGTTCCTAGGTGAATTCCTTTTGCACATATCTATCTATTTACTATTTAAAGAATTTAAGTCCTCTAAACACAAACACTTCTACTTGCAACAAGTGGCAATCTCCATCGTTTACATGTGACATCCAATAATGTCTTTCCCACTCAAATACTTCTCATTTCAAATTTCAAACAAAACTTAATTTTTAATTCAGCCTCCCTCTCCACGTTTTGACCACTCTCTCTTTATCACCTACTACCATTCCCCCCACCCCTCTCTCTCTCTCTCTCTCTCTCTATTTCTTTTCACTTTCCACCAGCTTCTCCCCTTTCTTCCTCCGTCCTCAGCACTGCACAAAACAACCACAAATAATATTTATCATTTTCTTTCACTCCCACCACCAACCTCTTAGACCTTTTGAGTGTTGGAGAACCTGACCTCTGTCTTCTCCTCCTCCCTGGATCGTTGTTCCTGCATCAATCTCTCCACCACTGATGATACATATAACCCTCTTCTCATCCTTCCATCTGATTCCCTCTGTTTCTCCCATGCCTCTTATCCTTTTCCTCCTCCTTCCAACACTAACAACGTCGTCAATCTCCCACTCTGACTCCGGTAAACAAAATCTTCCCTTTTTGTTTCTTTTTTATTTTCCTGATTCTTCCTTCTGTGGTTTTCTTTTTCCGTTTTTCTTTTCGTTCGAGTTTTTCGTTATTAGGTTTTTGTTTTTTTGTTTTTTTGTTGCTTTTTTTGGGATTTGCAAACCTATTATCTCTACTCGACAGTGAACCAGCTCGACAACGAGCAGAACCAACCAACTCGACAACGAGCTTGAACCAATCTCGAAAACGAGCAGAACTAAACCAACCAACTCGACATCAAGCATAACCAACCAACTCGACATCGAGCAAAACCAACCAACTCGACATCGAGCAGAACCAACCAACTCGACATCGAGCAGAACCAACCCTATTATCTCTACTCGATAGTGAACCAACTCGATAACGAGCAGAACCAACCAACTCGACAACGAGCTTGAACCGATCTCGACAACGAGCAGCACCAACCAACTCGACAACGAGCTTGAACCGATCTCGACAACGATCAGAATTAAACTCGACAATGAACAGGCCCAACTCGACAAGGCCCAATATGATCTCGACAGTTGTCTTCAAGCTGTCGAGATCAAGCTCCACCTGTAGTCTTGGTATCGAGATCGGGCGCATGACTTCGGCGACGAGGACCAACGGCAGTTTGATCTCGACAGGTTGAGCTTGAGTTTGATCAACAGCTTACCTTTTATTCAATATTTTTTCCTAACAATGCAATGAATTCCTATTTAAATTTATTATTATTCTCTTTACAAAATTGAAATATTTTTATAATTTTTGAAAACAAGTTCATTTTAAATTTTTTATGTGCACTTTAGATACATGTCTTATGAAATTTCTCTTTATATTTCTTTACTAATATTTTTTAAGTATACACCATGCATAACAGACCGTATAATAGTGGTATTATTTCTTTTCATTTTTATTTTATATTATTGTATATTTTGTAACCAAATTTTTTTTATTGCATATCAATTTTATGTATATATTTATTATTTATAAATGATTATTTTCTTGGTAAGTTCCGACGGGGTAACATGTAATAGCTAGAGTTGAATTTGTTGGTATAGTTCAATTGTCTTTAAACACATCAATGTTATGCAAGTATTTATTATTTACATGTATCTATTCACAATCTTAAATCGATTGAGAGCATTATAATAACTTAGATTGAGTTTTAGACTATAATGTTGTTGGTATTTAGCACATATCAATTTTATGTATGCATTTATAGCAACCAATTATTTATGTAACATAACAAGTTGGAATTTGGTTGAATTATTTTCTCAGCATGACTTCCCTTACTCTTTCTGCATTTTTAAGAATAAAAACAAGTAATCAAGTTTCAGCTTGATATCGTCATCTTGAGTTTGATCTCGACAGCTTGAAGACAACTATCTATTGGAGCATCAAGACCCATCACAATCATGTGAATAGTTGTTGTCCTCAAGCTCAACCGAGATCAAGCTCAATCTGTCGAGATCAAACTCAAGCTGTTGGTCCTCAAGCAGTCGAAGTCAAGCCTGATCTCAACAGGTCCTGTATAGTTTGTCTTCATGCTGTCGAGATCAAGCTCTCAAGCTGTCGAAGTCAAGCCTGATGTCGACAGGTTGAGCTTGATAACGACATCTTGAGCTTGATCTCGACAGCTATAGGTTGAGCTTGATCTCGACAGCTATAGGTTGAGCTTGATCTCGACAGCTTGAAGACAACTATACGGGACCTTTCGAGATCAGGCTTGACTTCGACAGCTTGAGTTTGATCTCGACAGGTTGAGCTTGATCTCGACAGCTACATGTTGAGCTTGATCTCGACAGTTGTCTTCAAGCTGTCGAGATCAAGCTCAACCTGTACCTGTCGAGATATTCAACCTGTAGTCTTCAAGCTGTCGAGATCAGGCTTGACTTCGACAGCTTGAGAGCTTGATCTCGACAGCTTGAAGACAAACTACACAAGACCTGTCGAGATCAGGCATGACTTCGACAGCTTGAGGATCAACAGCTTGAGTTTGATCTCGACAGGTTGAGCTTGAGTTTGATCAACAGCTTACCTTTTATTCAATATTTTTTCCTAACAATGCAATGAATTCCTATTTAAATTTATTATTATTCTCTTTACAAAATTGAAATATTTTTATAATTTTTGAAAACCAGTTCATTTTAAATTTTTTATGTGCACTTTAGATACATGTCTTATGAAATTTCTCTTTATATTTCTTTACTAATATTTTTTAAGTATACACCGTGCATAACACAGACCATATAATAGTGGTATTATTTCTTTTCATTTTTATTTTATATTATTGTATATTTTGTAACCAAATTTTTTTTATTGCATATCAATTTTATGTATACATTTATTATTTATAAATGATTATTTTCTTGGTAAGTTCCGACGGGGTAACATGTAATAGCTAGATTTGAATTTGTTGGTATAGTTCAATTGTCTTTAAACACATCAATGTTATGCAAGTATTTATTATTTACATGTATCTATTCACAATCTTAAATCCTGATGGAGAACGTATAATAACTTAGATTGAGTTTTAGACCATAATGTTGTTGTTATTTAGCACATATCAATTTTATGTATGCATTTATACAACCTGTTGATGCTGGAATTGGTAGGTGTTGATGTCGGAATCGGCGGGGTTCTCCTCCTCCTCGGGATTGGGTGCTTTCTCTTTCAGGGTCCGACGACCTGGGGGTGGCACCTGCAAAAACACTCCGATGCCAAAGTTAGATAGGGATTTGGAGGAGAAGCGGCGCAGGATGTATTAGGGTTTAGGGTAAGTAGAGCGTATCAAACCTGGGGGGTCTAGCCCCCTTCATATAGTGGAGTTGTTTGGAAGGAAGGAAACCTCCGATCCGATTTCTGCGCCGGTAATCCCTCCCTGACAATTCGGGATTTAGCTTATCTCTTCCTGATATTTCGCCGACCTGGTGCAGATTAGCTCGCCCCTTCCTTAGCTCGACGTCATCATCGGGAAAATTGTACCGGAAGTCGGGTCTGGCGGGTCTCAGGTCGGTGGCAATTCGTCGAGCTCGGTTAAGAAGGAACCGAGCTGATCTGCACCAGGTCGGCGAGCGTACTAGGACTCGGCTCGGGACCGGTCCATAACACAAGCCCCCTAGACTTCGCACGAAAGGGCGGAGGGTCTATCCAATGTCCTTGGGTCGGTATCCGAGTCGAGTCACCAAGGTCGGGGGTGTGTCCCAGAAGCTTGTTTGTCTGAGGGGTCACGCTCCACGTGCTGCACCTTTACTCGGCGTTCTGCCACGTGATGGGACTCAGATGGGACGTCTGCTCAACCGTTCCTCTTCCCGCCGTCGATCATCTGATGCGGCCTGAACCGCTAGAACTATATCCAGTTTCGTAAATGTAGGGCTCGGATTGGTTCGGCTCAGCTCGGTGATCCAGTTAGGAGCCCAGCTCGGAGGTCGGCCCGTAACACAAGCCCCCCTAGACTTGTTAACTGGAAGAGTTAAGAAGTCTATATTAGTTGTTCTTTTTTGACCCTATGAATGAGGGCTATTGAATGGGGAGTGATCCGTTGTTGATTTTGAACCATAAGTCCCCGAGACTTGCTTGCCGAGCGGCCGAGCAACTTTGTCGAGAGTAGTAGGTCGGGTTGGACCTATCTAAGTGCCACGATCGATTACATGGGTTTCAACTGTCAATAATATAATGACTGGTCAGATGATCTGATCTGCAAGGCATGATGTCTAAATGTCTGAGATGACCTATGAGGTCTGATTTCTGAGGTCTGAGCTGGTGAGAGGTACTGGACCTCGACTGATCGCGTAGTCTTCCTCGGTTCATGTGCTACATGTGTCGGGCATTAACCTTATTTCCTGTCTTTACAAGGGGACGTAAGCCCCCGATTGTTTAACTGCGTCGCGGTTGCACTTATTCCAGCATCCTCGTTTTTCCTCCAGGATGGTCGGTCATGGTCGAGCTTATTCGATCTGGGCTCGCTGTGGCCGAGCAGGTTGTAGCCGAGCTGCTTTAGAGCTTGTAGGCCTTTATGCCGACCTAGTGTCTTCGAAACCACAGGGGATGTTTAGGCCGACTGGCGACCTTCCGAGCTGCTTTTGAGCCAGGCCTCTATGCTGACCTGGAATCTCTGGAACCGCAGGGGTCGAGCTGCGAGTGAGCTCACCAAGCCTTTATGCTGACTTGGGTTTAGGACCACGGGGGTCGAGCTGCGAGTGAGCTCACCAAGCCTTTATGCTGACTTGGGTTTAGGACCAAGCCTTTATGCTGACTTGGGTTTAGGACCACGGGGGTCGAGTCATGAGTGAGCCCACCAAGCCTTTATGCTGACTTGGGTTTAGGACCACGGGGGTCGAGCTGCGAGTGAGCCCACCAAGCCTTTATGCTGACTTGGGTTTAGGGGACCACGGGGATCGAGCTGCGGATGAGCCCACCAAGCCTTTATGCTGACTTGGGTTTAGGACCACGGGGGTCGAGCTGCGGATGAGCCCACCAAGCCTTTATGCTGACTTGGGTTTAGGACCACGGGGGTCGAGCTGCGAGTGAGCTCACCAAGCCTTTATACTGACTTGGGTTTAGGACCACAGGGGTCTGTTGCTCGGTCAAGACCTTCCGAGCTTGGGGCTCGATGACTTTAAAACACCCTGAATGCAATGTTAAAACACCCTGAATGCAATGTTAAAACACCCTGAATGCAATGGGGATTGACTTATATTAAATGGGGAAGAAAGAGAAAGAAGGATGCGCCTCGTTAAAACCTTTCCAAACCAAAAACCCAGTGGGAAAAAGGGTTTGCAAAGGAAAGAGTACGTCATCCGTTTACAATTGTTTAACTAAAGTAGAGCTTGAGGTGCGTGGCATTCCAGGTCCTCGGTATTGCCTTTCCGGATAATTCTTCTAGCCCATATGCGCCGTGTAGGTGTTCTGATCTGATGCGGTATGGCCCTTCCCATGTCGGCCCTAGTTTGCCCTGCCTTACATCTTTTCTGGCCAGTTCGACTTTCCGGAGGACCAGGTCTCCTACCTTGAAAGTTACTGGTCGGACTCTGGAGTTGTAGTGCTTGGCGACGCGCTGTTTAGTTGCAAAGTTTTGCACACGGGCAAGTTCCCGAGTTTCTTCCAGGAGATCGAGCTCGACTCTTGCTTCCTCTGGCGTCAGTGCCTGAGCGTGTTCTCTTCGCCGATGTGGAACCGAGCCTCATCGGCACCATGGCCTCCATCCCATCCGTTAGCCGGAAAGGTGTTTCATTTGTAGCCGACTGGGGGGTGGTGTGGTATGCCCACAGCACCCCGCAGAGTTCATCCGCCCAGTCGCCCTTTGTCCTCTCCAGCCGCTTGCGGAGGCCATTGAGGATAATCCTGTTTGCGGCCTCGACCTGACCATTGGTTTGTGGATGCTCGACGGAGGCGTAGACGAGTCGGATTCCTAGACCTTTGCAGAAGTCTTTGAACCCTGTGCTGGTGAACTGTGTGCCGTTATCTATGATGATGGTGTGGGGCAGGCCATGGCGGCAAACGAGGCTTTTCCAGACAAATTTCTTAACCCTCTCGGAAGTGATGGTTGCCAGCGGACACGCCTCTATCCACTTGGAGAAGTAGTCTATGGCGACTATGATGAACTTGAGTTGGCCCGGTGCGAGGGGAAAGGGGCCAAGTATGTCAAGCCCCCAGGTATTGAAAGGCCAAGGGGCGACGACTCCGTGCAGGACTTCCGGTGGAAGATGGTCTCGTTTGGCGAATCTCTGGCACTTGTCGCACTTCCTTACGTATTCTAGGCAATCCGACCTGAGCGTCGGCCAGTAGTAGCCTGCTCGTAGGATTTTAGCTGCCAGGGTCCTAGTTCCGCAGTGGTTCCCGCAAATACCCTCATGTAGTTCTCTCATGACGTGCTTTAATCGACTTTTCTACGCAGTGAGTAGTGGTCGCGAAACCTCTCCTGTAAAGTCTGTCTCCGATTAGAGTGTAGTGCGCGGACTGCCGTTGGACCCTGCGTGATTCTGCCTGGTCTTCGGGAAATCTTCCCTGTTTCAAGTACTCGACGATGTTCTTCATCCAAGAATCCGAGCTGATCACTGCGTAGTTTCCTGCTGTCGCGATGCTTGGTGCCTCTAAAGTTTGGACGACCACCGTATGGAGCTGTCCCTCGGTCTTCATACTAGCCAGCAGATCTGCCTTGTTGTTTTGTTCTCGAGGGATGTGCTCGAGTTGGACCTCTTGGAAGTTCTGAATCATGGCATTGACTTTCTGAGCGTACTGGGCAAGTATGTCATCTCGACACTGGTACTTGCCCTTGACCTGGTTGATCGTCAGTTGGGAGTCGCTCTTGATTCGGAGCGTCTGGGCCCCCAGCTCCCATGCGAGCTTGAGACCGAGTAATAAAGCCTCATACTCGGCTTGGTTGTTGCTAGCTTTGAATAGGAACCTGAGTGCCTGTTCGACGCTGATTCCAGCAGGGCTTTCAACGATGATTCTTGCTCCGTTGCCTTTGGAATTGGAGGAGCCGTCCACATATAGCGGCCAGTACTCGACCTCAGGGATCGGTGTTAGCTCTGCAATAAAGTCAGCTAAAACTTGTGATTTGATGGGTCCTCTGGGCTCATACCTGATTTGGAATTCGGAGAGTTCTACCGACCATGCCACCATTCGCCCCGAGAGTTCGAAGCTCGCAGATCCTTTTGATTGGGTAGTCCGTTTTGATTACCACCGTGTGCGCTTGAAAGTAAGGCCTCAATCTCCTCGCGGAGGTCACTATCAGGAGCGCCAGTTTCTCCACCTTCTGGTACCTTAGCTCTGCCCCGTGGAGGACTTGACTCACGGCGAAGCGGCGGGCTCGGCTTCTCTCTCTTCTATTAAGGCCGAGGTGATCGAGGTGTCGGTGGTCGCCAGGTAGAGAGGAGAGGGCTCCTTTGGTGGGCGATGTAAGGGCCGGTGGTGACGCCGAAACTCCTTGAGCTTTTGGAAAGCCGTTTCACGATCGTCGGTCCATTCGAGCGGTCGGTTTCCTGAGTACCTGGTAGAAGGGAAGCGATTTGTCACCGAACGACCATTACGAACCCTAGTGCGGCCGCGATACGACCAGCGAGTCTTTGCACTTCCTTGATAGAGCTCGGGCTGCGCATCTCCAACACCGCTTTCGGCACTTGCCGGGGTTGGCCTCAATGCCTCTGTGGGTGATCATGAACCCCAGGAATTTGCCTCCGAGCACCCCGAACGAGCACTTCTCGGGGTTAAGCCTGATGTCGTATTTTCTCATAATGTCAAATACTTCACGGAGGTCCCGGTGGTGTGCCTCGGCTGGAGGTTTTGACCACCATGTCGCCCATATACACCTCGATCGTCTTCCCGACCGCTTGGCGAAGACCTCATCCACCATCCTCTGGTAAGTTGACCGCGTTCTTGGACCAAAGGGCATAGTGACGTTGTAGAAGTTGGAGGTCTCCGTCATGAAATCCGTCTTTGGCGCGTCGGCGGGTGCATCTTGATCCGATTGTACCAGTATGCAGCGTCCATGTGAGCACTGGTACCCAGGCGTGCGATCCACCGAGCATCGATCTTTGGGAAGAGGGTATGGATCTTTAGGGCGACTTTGTTTAGGTCGGTGAAGTCCGTGCACATCCTCCACTTACCGCTGCTCTTCTTGACCGATCTGACGTTGGAAAGCCAAGTTGGGTACTTGATTTCCTTGATAAACCCGACTTTCAAGAGCTTCGATGTCTCTTCTCTGGTCGCCGCTTCTTTTCCTGCGAGTCTTCTTTGCGGCAGCAACGAGGCGAGCGCCGTGTATGGCTAGCTTGTGGCGAGCCACTTTGAGGTCTATCCGGGCATGTCCTCCGGGCCCCATGCAAAGCAGATCCGCGTTGTCGGCGGGACCTTCGTCGAGGGCTGCTCGCTCTGCGAAGCGATTCGTCCCGGTCGTATGCTCTTGCGGTCCTCTTACTTGATCTCTTTGATGTCATCTACGGCATCGGCCGGAATCACTCTCCCCTCGGGTCGAGCTCAATCATGCGATTCGACTTGGTGACCTCTTCTCCCCTGTCATCCCTTAGCCGCTGACATAACACCGCCTCGCCTCCTTCGGTGGCGTGTATCGTAGCAATCGCCCATCGGATAGGGGAACTTCATCGCCAAATGGGGGTGGAGACAATGGCACCGATCCCATTGATGTGATTCTGCCGATTATCATATTGTAGGCGGTGTCATGGTGAATCGGCCACCACCAGGAGGTGGGCTTCGATCGTCTTGACCCCGACGTCTGCTTTGAAGGTGAGCAAGACGTCGAAGTACCCAGTCACCCGAGCTTTAGCACCTGAAAAACCGACTAACGTACCTCGATAGGGCCTGATAATCGAGCTCGGTAACTTGAGTCGGTCGAAGGCTTCTTTGTAGATCACGTCTGCCGAGCTCCCTTGGTCGACAAGCACTCTCCTGACGTTAAATCCAGCGAGGTGCACTGTGATCACCATTGGGTCGTCTTGGCGGCGATCTATTCCCTGATAATCCCTCTCCGAGAAGGTTATGGTTGGTAAGGCCTCGGGCGGGGCCGCTGTTGACGTCGAGCTGTTGACGGATCTCAGATGCCTCCTCCGACCGTTGCTAGATTCGCCCCCACCTGCAAAACCACCTGCAATTAAATTGAGTGAGGGGGTACCTTCGTCTCGACCCTTCCTGCGTTGACGGGCGGGTGAACGTCTTTCTCGCCCTCTCCGAGCCGGCGATCGGTTGCGCCTGCGCTCGGGCGAACGAGATCTTCTACGATTTGTTTCGTTCTCCCTGGGGGTTGCCCCATTCCCTTTGTCCACGTACTTCGCTAAATGTCCTTCCTGTATGAGTTTTTCAATTTTTATCTTCAGCGCTTGACATTCATTGGTGGTGTGCCCGTAGATCCGGTGGTATTCGCAGTATCTCTGGCGATCCGCATCTGGTGGGGAGCCCTTCCGAGGGGGCAAGGTTATGAGGTTGCCCGTGTAGGCCTCCTTCAAGACTCGGTCCCTACCCACGGTCAAGGGAGTGAACCGTCCTCCGTAGTCTTGCCACCCTCGGCGCTCGTTCCTTCTATCTGCCTTCTCTCGGGGCGGATCCCTACTCCTGTCTTGCCGATTCTGGGTTTCCCTTTTGGCGGCAGCAACCTCTTCCATGTTGATATACCCCACTGCTCGGCGTCTCAGCTCGTCCAAAGATCCTGCAAGTCGGCGAGCGAGGGAGTCCGAGAAGGGACCAGGTTTTAGTGCTGACACTATGGCGTGGAGCGCCACATCGGTGCTGAGATTTCTGATTTGAGCCGTTTCGTTGTTGAAACGCTCTATGAAGGACTTCAGCGTCTCGTCCGACCTCTGTTTGAGTCCGACCAGGCAAGTGGAATTTTTCCGGAAGGCTCGGCTCGTGGTGAACCTGGCCACGAATTGCTCGGCGAGTTGCCTGAATGAGTGGATCGAGCGTTGTGGGAGGTTAGAGAACCACATCATGGCCGGTCCCTTCAGGGTGCAGGGAAAGGTCCGACATTTCAAGCCCTCGGATACGTCGATCAGTAGCATCCGCGCGTTGAAGGAGGTAATGTGCTCTTCGGGGTCGGTCTTTCCCTCGTAAGCGTCCATATTGGGGATTTGGAACCGCTTCGGGACCAGATCGGCCATAACCCTCTCGTCAAAGGGGAGCAAGGTTAGCCCGATTTCGGAGGGTTTGCTTCTTCGCCAAGGCTGCCGGATGTGACCCTCTCGCCTTGGGCTCTCCGTGGCACTGGATGCGTTCGACCTGGACGAGTCCTGGCCGTCTCTTCTAGTCCGCGAGGGTGTCTCGTGGCCTTGTCTTTCCTCGCGATCGCGGGCTTCCGTGATCTGGCGTCTTAACTCCTCGTTTTCCGCCCTGAGAAGCTCCAAAGCGGGGTCTGGTGGTGGGTGTTCGTTCGGGCCGGTCGAGTGATGACTTCGCGGTGGCGATCTGTGATTCGCCGTGCTCCTGGTGCGCGCCATCCAGCTAGGGGTTTTCTTGAGGCCTGGGTTAGTTTTACTGGGCCCCACGGTGGGCGCCAATGTTGATGTTGGAATTGGTAGGTGTTGATGTCGGAATCGGCGGGGTTCTCCTCCTCCTCGGGATTGGGTGCTTTCTCTTTCAGGGTCCGACGACCTGGGGGTGGTACCTGCAAAAACACTCCGATGCCTAAGTTAGATAGGGATTTGGAGGAGAAGCGGCGCAGGATGTATTAGGGTTTAGGGTAAGTAGAGCGTATCAAACCTGGGGGGTCTAGCCCCCTTTATATAGTGGAGTTGCTTGGAAGGAAGGAAACCTCCGATCCGATTTCTGCGCCCGGTAATCCCTCCCTGACAATTCGGGAATTAGCTGATCTCTTCCTGATATTTCGCCGACCTGGTGCAGATTAGCTCGCCCCTTCCCCAGCTCGACGTCATCATCGGGAAAATTGTACCGGAAGTCGGGTCTGGCGGGTCTCAGGTCGGTGGCAATTCGTCGAGCTCGGGTAAGAAGGAACCGAGCTGATCTGCACCAGGTCGGCGAGCGTACTAGGACTCGGCTCGGGACCGGTCCATAACACAAGCCCCTAGACTTCGCGCGAAAGGCGGAGGGTCTATCCAATGTCGTTGGGTCGGCATCCGAGTCGAGTCACCAAGGTCGGGGGTGTGTCCCAGAAGCTTGTTTGTCTGAGGGGTCACGCTCCACGTGCTGCACCTTTACTCGGCGTTCTGCCACGTGATGGGACTCAGATGGGACGTCTGCTCAACCGTTCCTCTTCCCGCCGTCGATCATCTGATGCGGCCTGAACCGCTAGAACTATATCCAGTTTCGTAAATGTAGGGCTCGGATTGGTTCGGCTCAGCTCGGTGATCCAGTTAGGAGCCCAGCTCGGAGGTCGGCCCGTAACACAACCAGTTATTTATGTAACATAACAAGTTGGAATTTGGTTGAATTATTTTCTCAGCATGACTTCCCTTACTCTTTCTGCATTTTTAAGAATTAAAACAATTAATCAAGTTTGTCACATAAAAATTTAGTTTTATAAAACATAGTTTTGAAAACCAATTATCTCTGCTCGACAGTGAACCAACTCGACATCGAGCAGAGCCAACCAACTCGACATCGAGCAGAACCAAACAACTCGACAACGAGCTTGAACCAATCTCGACAACGAGCAGCACTAAACCAACAAACCAACCAACTCGACATCGAGCATAGCCAACCAACTCGACAACGAGCAGAACCAACCAACTCGACAACGAGCTTGAACCAATCTCGACAACGAGCAGCACTAAACCAGCCAACTCGACAACGAGCAGAACCAACCAACTCGACAACGAGCTTGACAACGAGCAGAACCGATCTCGACAACGAGCAGAACTGAAGCAACCAACTCGACAACGAGCAGCACTAAACCAACAAACCAACCAACTCGACATCGAGCAGAGCCAACCAACTCGACATCGAGCAGAGCCAACCAACTCGACAACGAGCAGAGCCAACCAACTCGACAACGAGCTTGAACCGATCTCGACAATGAGCAGAACTGAAGCAACCAACTCGACAACGAGCAGAACCAATCTCGACATTGAGGACCACAGCTATTCACATGATTGTGATGGGTCTTTATGCTCCAATAGATAGTTGTCTTCAGCTGTCGAGATCAAACTCAACCTGTCGAGATCAAGCTCAACCTGTAGCTGTCGAGATACTCAACCTATATAGTTGTCTTCAAGCTGTCGAGATTAAGCTCAACCTGTCGAGATCAGGCTTGACTTCGACAGCTTGAGAGCTTGATCTCGACAGCTTGAAGACAAACTATACAGGACCTGTCGAGATCAGGCTTGACTTCGACAGCTTGAGGATCAACAGCTTGAGTTTGATCTCGACAGGTTGAGCTTGAGTTTGATCAACAGCTTACCTTTTATTCAATATTTTTTCCTAACAATGCAATGAATTCCTATTTAAATTTATTATTATTCTCTTTACAAAATTGAAATATTTTTATAATTTTTGAAAACAAGTTCATTTTAAATTTTTTATGTGCACTTTAGATACATGTCTTATGAAATTTCTCTTTATATTTCTTTACTAATATTTTTTAAGTATACACCATGCATAACACAGACCATATAATAGTGGTATTATTTCTTTTCATTTTTATTTTATATTATTGTATATTTTGTAACCAAATTTTTTTTATTGCATATCAATTTTATGTATATATTTATTATTTATAAATGATTATTTTCTTGGTAAGTTCCGACGGGGTAACATGTAATAGCTAGAGTTGAATTTGTTGGTATAGTTCAATTGTCTTTAAACACATCAATGTTATGCAAGTATTTATTATTTGCATGTATATATTCACAATCTTAAATCCTGATGGAGAACGTATAATAACTTAGATTGAGTTTCAGACCATAATGTTGTTGTTATTTAGCACATATCAAATTTATGTATGCCTTTATAGCAACCAATTATTTATGTAACATAACAAGTTGGAATTTGGTTGAATTATTTTCTCAGCATGACTTCCCTTACTCTTTCTGCATTTTTAAGAATTAAAACAAGTAATCAAGTTTGTCACATAAAAATTTAGTTTTATAAAACATGTGTATTTAAAAAATGCGTGAAAACGAAGTGACCCGTGCGAATGCACGGGTATCTTACTAGTAATGATATAATATGTATGGTTGCTTAAAAAATAGTTAATGATTTTTTATTACTTTTTTTCTCTTATAGTGTTTAAGTTAAGTACTCCCTCTGTTAATGCACGAAATGGTGCAAGCTCCTCGACGAGTTCGTACCGCCGTTCTTCAGCGTGGTAGCTAGGTGACGAGCTTTGTGGTGAGTACTCCTCCTTTGGGCGTGACGTCCTTCCTCCTTCAGACCGGCGGGTGGGGTACCTGCAAAAGGCACTCCGACGCCTAAGTTAGATAGGGCTTTTTAGGGTTTGGAGAGAGTGTAGAGAGAGAGTCCAAACCTAGGGGGTCTAGCTCCCTTTATATAGCGAGTTGCGTGGAAAGAAGGAAACCTCTGCGCGCGGTAATCCCTCCGTCAATTCGGGAATTAGCTGATCTCTTCCTGATATTTCGCTCCTGTGTCGGCCACGTCCCCAGCTCGACGTTATCATCGGGAAAATTGTACCGGTCGGGTCCGGGTCTCGTGCTCTGGCAATTCGAGCTCGGGTAAGCGAGCCGATGACCGCACCAGTCGTGGCGAGCCGCCTCGGCAAGCAGAACCGAGCCGATCCGCACCAGGTCGGCGGCGTGCTAGGACTCGGCTCGGACCGGTCCATAACACAAGCCCCTAGACTCTTCGCGCGAAGAGGCGGAGGGTCTATCCAATGTCCTTGGGTCAGATCCGAGTCGAGTCACCAAGGTCCGTGTGTCCCAGGCTTGTTTGTTTGAGGGTCACGCTCCACGTCTTTGCACCTTTACTCGGCGCTCGCCACGTGATGGGACTCGGATGGGACGCCCGCTCAACCGTTCCTCTTCCCGCCGTCGATCATCCGATGCGGCTGAACCGCTAGAACTATATCCGCGTAAATGTAGGGCTCGGATTGGTTCGGCTCAGCTCGGTGATCCAGTTAGGAGCCCAGCTCGGAGGTCGGCCCGTAACACAAGCCCCCCTAGACTTGTTAACTTGAAAAGTTAAGTCTGTATTATTTGTTCTTTTTTGACCCTATGACTGAGGGCTATTGAATGGGGAGTGATCCGTCGTTGATTTTGAACCATAAGTCTCCGAGACTTGCTTGCCAAGTGGCCGAGCAACTTTGTCGAGAGTAGTAGGTCGGGTTGGACCCATCTAAGTGCCACGATCGATTACATGGGTTTCAAATGTCAATAATATAATGACTGGTCAGATGATCTGATCTGCGAGGCATGATGTCTAAGTGTCTGAGATGACCTATGGGTCCGATTTACGAGGTCCGAGTGGTGAGAGGTCTTTGGACCTCGACCGATCGCGTAGTCTTCCTTGGTTCATGTGCTACATGTGTCGCATTAACCTTATTTCATGTCTTTACAAGGGGCGTAAGCCCCGATTGTTTAATCTGCGTCGCGGTCGCACTTATTCCAAAGCATCCTCGTTTTCCTCCAGGATGGTCGGTCATGGACGAGCTTATTCGATCTGGGCTCGTTGTGGCCGAGCAAGTTGTAACCGAACTTGTGAGAGCTACATGAGGCACTTGGAGGACCAAAAAGAGTTGCAAAATGAGAGAGATCTCTTGGCTTTCGACCTTGCGATTGAGAAGGATAAATCCTCGATCGAAGCTGTTCGGGCGGAGGAGTATAAGAGTTTTTGTGCTCTACAGTTCAAAGAGGCCTTTGATAATGCCTTTGCCCAAATCAGGGTGGTTGCCCCCGATTTGGATATCTCAGAGCTTGACTTCACCAAGACTGCGAAGGATGGCAAGATTGTGGAGGAGGAGGATGAAGCGAAAAAGACCAACCAGGTGATCCCGATGAAGCAAGGAGAAGCGGTTCTTTGCGAACATAGAGAATTATTGCCGATGGTGGCCTAACAGAGTCCAAGGGGATACCCTTGAGTAGTTTGTATTTGCTTTCTTTTATGCTTTGTGAGGTAGCTCAAGTGGAGCGGCAGAGAGCTCGATGTGTCTTCGAAATGACATGATGATCTAGACCATAGAGGTGTTTCTTTAGGTCGGGTTATCACCTTCCGAGCCGCTAGAGCTCGCCAGGCCTCTTTCTTTGACCTGAAATCTTTGGAACCGCAGGGTTAGTCTTTGTCGCTGTGTTTGAGCTCGCACGCGTCTTTATCTTGACATGGTGTCTTTGAAACCACAATGGTCTTGTTCACTCGACAGCGACCTTAGCCGAGCCGCTTTAGAGCATGTAGGCCTTTATGCCGACCTGGTGTCTTCGAAACCACAGGGATGTTTAGGCCGACCGCGACCTTCCGAGCTGCTGAGCCAGGCCTCTATCTTTGACTGGAATCTCTGGAACCGCAGGGTCGAGCTGAGTGAGCTCACCAAGCCTTTATCTTGACTTGGGTTTAGGACCACGGGTCGAGTCAGCGAGTGAGCCCACCAAGCCTTTATCCGACTTGGGTTTAGGGACCACTGGTCGAGTGCGAGGACCACTGGGTCGAGTCAGAGGAGCCCACCAAGCCTTTATGTCGACTTGGGTTTAGGGGACCACGGGGTCGAGGCTGAGTGAGCCCACCAAGCCTTTATGCCGACTTGGGTTTAGGGACCACTGGTCGAGCCGCGAGGACCACGGGTCGAGCCGCGAGTGAGCCCTTATGCCGACTTGGGTTTAGGGACCACTGGGGTCGAGTCATGAGTGAGCCCACCAAGCCTTTATGCTGACTTGGGTTTAGGGGACCACGGGGGTCGAGCTGCGAGGACCACGGGGGTCGAGCTGCGAGTGAGCCCACCAAGCCTTTATGCTGACTTGGGTTTAGGGGACCACGGGGGTCGAGCTGCGAGTGAGCCCACCAAGCCTTTATGCTGACTTGGGTTTAGGGGACCACGGGGGTCGAGCTGCGAGGACCAAGCCTTTATGCTGACTTGGGTTTAGGGGACCACGGGGGTCGTGTCGAGGTCGAGGTCCTTCCGACGCTGGGTGCCGAGCTCCGTGGCGGGCTCGACCTTTGGTTTTGGGGCACTGTTCCTGTCAAAGTATAGACAATTTGCAACAACTTGATGTAATAAAGTTAGCATTAATTTTTATGCTGAGTAAAGTGCTCGTAGTCGAGTTTTGTACTTCCCTGTGGGAGTAGTTGATTTGGCTGTCCAAACGGCAATGTTGAGGTCATCAAGTAATCGAGGTCGATGGCGTGGCGAGTTGAAAGCCGCTGAATATTGAAATTGTTGAGGAGGCCTGGTAGGACGCCTTGAAATCTGACTGGGTATCCACCTGTTGGTTGTCTGGTTTTGAGGGACGTATTTGTGGTCGTCCGAGTTGATGGGGTCAGCAATGTGGTTGACTTGAGCTCCTCCAAATAACAGGTCATGCGACTCTGAGTTAAGGCCAACTCGGTTGTTGAGATGAGGTTGACCAAGCTGAGCGGTTGAGCTTTGTCAGGCGTATCTTGATTTCTTCCAAGATTTGTGGCTGACCTGCGTTCCTTATTTTTAGGATACCCCACGATTTGATTTTGATCTTGTCTGAGATTTGTGTGGCTGACCCGCACTCCTGGTTCTTAGGGTATCCAAAGATTTGATTTTTATCTTGATCTCTGATTAGAAACACGTTCTTCTGGAGTCTGAACGTTGAGGCCATAGGTTATTTTCGATCCCTTGCCGTTTGCCTGCTTCCTTTCGAGATCGGATGATATGTTCACCACGAGAAGGTCCCGTGTTCGGTGTGCTCCTGTTTTTGCCTTCCAAAGTTGCTCGTCAATAGCCAGTAAAGGCCGATCCGTTTGGACCGCTTTTCTACCTGAAGTGCTCCAAGTTCTGATCTTTAGGTTGATACCATCCTGCTCGCGTGGTATTCTTGAGGCCCAGGCTAGTTTTACCGGGCCCCACGGTGGGCGCCAATGTTAATGCACGAAATGGTGCAAGCTCCTCGACGAGTTAAATCACTGCTCTTCTTCAGCGTGGTAGCTAGGTGACGAGCTTTGTGGTGAGTACTCCTCCTTTGGGCGTGACGTCCTTCCTCCTTCAGACCGGTGGGTGGGGTACCTGCAAAAGGCACTCCGACGCCTAAGTTAGATAGGGCTTTTTAGGGTTTGGAGAGAGTGTAGAGAGAGAGTCCAAACCTGGGGGGTCTAGCCCCCTTTATATAGCGAGTTGCGTGGAAAGAAGGAAACCTCTGCGCGCGGTAATCCCTCCGTCAATTCGGGAATTAGCTGATCTCTTCCTGATATTCCGCTCCTGTGTCGGCCACGTCCCCAGCTCGACGTTATCATCGGGAAAATTGTACCGGAAGTCGGGTCTGGCGGGTCTCAGGTCGGTGGCAATTCGTCGAGCTCGGGTAAGCAGGAACCGAGCTGATCTGCACCAGGTCGGCGAGCGTCTCGGGCAAGCAGGAACCGAGCTGATCCGCACCAGGTCGGCGAGCGTACTAGGACTCGGCTCGGGACCGGTCCATAACACCCTCCGTCCCTGATCTTTAGTTGTTTTAACTTTTTTTTTTTGGTCCCATATTTTTTGTTGTTTTAGAAAACCAATGCATAATTTGAGTTTTTTTTTCCAATATGCCCTTTAGATTAAATAAAAATACTCATTAATACACCTTTGTGGGAAATGCCTCTGTTTACCTTGAAAATCTAATACTACAATAAATGTATGTGGGAAATGCATTTGACCATAAATTTTAGACCATGCACTCCATTGGCCTTAAAAGGTGAAATAGAATGTGAGTTGCATACGTCCAGAAAAAAAAAAGTGCAGATGGAAGAGAAAAATAAAGAGATAATTGAAGACTCATTTGAAGAGAGAGTTGAAGACTCATATGAAGGGATACTTGAAGACTCGTATGAAGGGATAGTAGAAGACTCATATGAAGGGATAACTGAAGACTCTGTGTCCAGTGATTGTCAACATGAATCTGATGCAACTTTTCATGAGGAAGAGAAGGAAGTTCTGGACATTGATTTAAACCTTCCTGTTGATACTGGATTTGATTTGAATAATTTTCCAGATGAAGAAGGAGAGAATTTTGAAGAGGAAGGAGAAAATATTGTAGATGAAGAGTTAAAAGAAACAGTTACTGACATGTTAAAAATTTATGTTCCCAGTTTTTAAAAGTTTTTTTATTCTGAATAAACTCTATAATTTGCTGATATTGGAATTCTTTTTTGTTCTAATTTTGCTTAATAAACTCTATAATTTGCTTTCGGAAATTATTTACGCTGGATTCTTAAATTGTTTTCGCTATTTGCACTGGATTTTAAATTGTTTTCGCCAACATACTCTGGGACGTACTATAGGAGACGTACTTCATGATTTTTTTTATTGGATTGACAAAACATAAACACAGAGATGTACTTCATGATAAAAACAAAAGTTCGTTGTTACACTCATACCATTGCTATCTTGGAGCAAACTCTAATTTAAATAATGGAGAACTTCTTGCACTACTGTAGAATCACACTTGAGTTGCACTGGGAGTGCTCCTTCTCTTTCTAACTTTTCTTTATTCACATGTGGAATCTTGTACCCGTGGCAACCTTTTCCTTTCATGATTTCTATCATACACAGTTGCATTGTCAAAAATATATGATTTGACCTTTTTGGTGGAAATGCTTCAAATGATTTTACAACCGCATTAAGAAGCTCATCAACACTTCTAGGTGATTCTTTATGTTGCAAGGACTGAATGGCATTGAAAAATCCAAGATCTAAAACATTCAAATCTGGAGAATTTGGAGGTTGACACCTCAAACGAATATCGAATCCATCTTTTAGAGCTGCTTGGCGAAATTCATCATCATTGGGATCAATGTGTGTTCTTGCATTGTCTTGCTGAATAAATATTGGATGCCTTAAATCATCTCTTGGCCATTTTTCCTTGATAGCAGGCAGTACTTTATCTACCAAATACGATCTCACAATTTCTCTATTGATTGTAGGCATGGCAACGGGCCGGTTCGGGGGCGATTTTTGAATTCCCCGCCCCCGCCCCCGCCCCCAGGAAAAAGCCCGAACCCGCCCCCGATCCCCGCCGGGCCTGAAAAACGGGGTCCCATCCCCGCCCCCGACGGGGGTCGGGTTTCCCCGCCCCGCCCCCGTCCCCGCCCCCGTTCAAAAATTATATTCTTATTATTCAAAAAAAAATTGTAAAAACATTTTAATTTGTATTTTTTTTGACAAAAAAACATTTTAATTTGCTGAATCAATAGAAGAAGGCAATCGCATGAACATGCTTGGAAACAGACATAAATTACAAATTATCCAAACAAAACAACTACAACAAAGTACATCACAAATTACAAATTAAAGCATCACCATCAAGGGAAGCAAGTAACAACCACAAAGTATATTACAAACCAACATATAAATAACAACCAATGATACAAATTGGCATACAAAGTCTTATGAAAACAGACATAATCAAATGAATTCGACGTTTCAATTCGTCAAATATCAAGGCAACTAGCGATCCTCTTCAACAAGGGAGGTAACACCACTAATCAATTCACCTGTATAAAGAAAAAACGAAAGTTAAATTATAAACATTAAGCTTGATAAAATGTAAAGCAAATAAAATAGATAAATAACACCTTCATCATCAGACTCCATTTCGTTGAGTAAAGTAGCAAAATCGTTGCCTACTTTAGAATTAGAACCACCTACAAATATAAAATCCGATACAATATAAAGAATCAGATAATATATACAAACTTAATTTGTCATTTCATAAGATATTTGAAAGAATTTTTATTTGAAACTTACCGCCATTCTCAACAGCATTCCATAACCAACTTCTGGAACACATCAAGGCCTCCAAAATCAGTCTACACAGTAAGCAAAAGGTCAGCACCGCACAGTAAACAAAGCAAAACAAAAAAAAATCTCAGATAACTGATGATCATAGAATCTGATTCATAATCACAGCACCCCAGTCCACTTACATGTGTTTGCGGGGATGAAGTCAGATTTGGCCCCTCAATTTCTTAGTCTGCGGAGAAATGCCTTGGTCAAATCCCATGGCTGACTCTGCTCTTCCATCAATATTTAATGCTACAGATTTATATATAAATATGCCTGCTTCTGCTGTCTTTTTTGCTCAGAGCTTTTATTTATTTTACTTGCTGATGCAAAGATCAAGTTGTCTGAAAAAAACTGGACGTTCACGTCAATGATCAATATATTGTCTAAAGTTGCCATTGAATCAAATGGTGTGTTCATGGTGAGATTACTTCTTGTGAATTCCCTAGCTTGTTACCTTCAATTTAAAACTAAATAAATAAAAGAATATGTAGCATAAGTAACGAAAGAGACCAAACTATGGCAAAAAGCCTTATGTTGATGAAAGAGAACAGGTGACATGCTGGATCTATAATTTTGTATAGCCAAATATGTGATTTATTATGCAAGTGAAATAATGAGTCTAGCTACTAGCTAGTGTAAAACGTAACTCAATCAAATTCACACAGCAAATTAAAGTCCACCCTAGCTAGCTAGCCACAATTGCCTAGCCAAACCAGTGACATGTGCAGAACTGACACAAAACGGAATGCAAAACATTAACAAAACAAAACCATGGAAGAAATCTCAGACTCAGATTCTATGTACCAACTGAGATTTTTTTGTTTAATTCTACTTCACATATAACTGAGTAATTTTTTTGTTTAATTCTACTTCACATATAACAGATTCAAGGGCAAACGATGATCAGTGATGGAAACGAAACAAAACTCAATTCTACTTCAATTGACATGAAACTGAGTATCAAGCAGTAATTTTTTTGTTTAATTCCGCTTAATTTTTCTTTAGGTGAAAAATGGAAGCAAATTGGTAACTGGCTGCTTGAGAGAGGGGGAGGGAAAGTACTCACTTCATGGTTTGAGAAGCAGAATGTAGGAACAGAGTTGCTACTATGTTCTCCGTTGGTCGCCCTCTCTCCGCTGGAACAGAGTTGCTACTATGTTCTCAGAGTCAGACAAAGGCCACCAAACGCGCGTTCATGACGGATCGGATCTGACACAACAAACAAAAACAAAACCAAGACGGTGGTCCTCCGTTGGTCGCCTGTTGAAGACCGCGGTGGGGAAAGGAAAGGAAGAGGCTGATGGCTGTTGGTGATTATTGTGGTTCAAGTTCTTTCTATTTGCAGTGGTAATTAGCACCAACCAACTTCTGAGATAAAGATTTTCCTGAGCTTTCCCTTTTACATGCTACTCCCATAAATCATGGATCCAAATAGCGAGACCGAAAAAGAAGATCAGCGAATGGACGTTCACGTCAAGATTTTCATGAGCTTTCCCTTTTGCTGCTGGCTTCAACAGTAACGAAAGGGAAGGGTTTGATGAAACTAGGGTTTCAATTTCAATGATCCCTTAATAATATATATATAAGGGTAATTTGGTAATTGTGCAACAACGGGGTGGGTTCGGGCTCGGGTTCGAGACGGGTATTAACAATCCCAGACCCGCCCCCGAGCCCGACTTTGTAAAGCGGGGAAAGCCCGAACCCGAGCCCGAACCCGGTCAAACCGGGTTTTCCCCGTCAAAATCTGGGCCTGTTCGGGTGGGTCCCCGCGGGTTCGGTTTTTGTTGCCATGCCTAATTGATTGAAGTGATTGGTTTTGTCTCCAATGTGCCTGCAGCTCTATTAATACTTGTCCTTTTAGCATGCTCTTTTGTGACAAAAGGAAAGACACCAATTTTCCCTGAGAATGTTTCATTTCCTTGTGCATCAAACTCAAGCGAGCCAGAGCAACTAAAAACATGACCTTCTCAATAAAATTTTTACTTTTACAAGTGCGTATTGGATCCTCTTCACTTGGCAACAGGTAGTAATTCTCAGATTTCTTTGTCATATAGAACCACTTCTCATCAATATGAACAACGTTATACATCCCCACAAAAGTCGGATCATGTGGCACGCTAGTAGCATCAAGCATTGATATACAAAACTCCAATCTTGCTCTTTTGTTTTGCTCTTTTAGATTAGGCCTTATAGCATTTGAATGCCTTCGTACATCTCCCAACTTTAAACGTCGATGTAATGTCGACTTGCTAATATTTAAAGCATGAGCTGCAGATCTAAGAGTCGTTCGTTGACGCAAAGGGACATCACGAAGCTGAGTAATATCAAAATCTTTTTTCTTTCGACCAGTTTTTGACATTCTATGGGATACGTCAACATTAATGCTACACTCTTTTGAACGTTTCCAAATGCTTTGAACAGTCCTTATAGCAACTGAAAAATGGGATGCCACCTCTCTTGTTGACGTTTTTTTCAGTTTTCCATCAAAACTCTTTTGCAGTAACATCTCATATATGGCTCTTCGTTGATCATTAGTCAAATTTTTTCCTTTTCTCCTCATGTTATCCTGTGCTTGTGGTAGTTCAACATCATGATGATTATTATTGTTGCCATCTGTTAAAGTAGGAATAATAAAAGTAAAATATACTCCAAACGCTAATAAATAGGAATAATAAAATATATAACGAAAATATATAACGAAAAATAAGAAGCCGTTATTATTAAAAGTAAAATATATAACGAAAAAAATTAAAGTAGGAATAATAAAGCTGTTAAAAATAATGAACATATAAAGAAGGAGATTAGGCTAATGAACATTGATCAAAGAGAACCTTCGGGCAATTCTTCTTCCATTGCTATGTTATCTTCTGGAAACAACTCTCTACTTTCAAACAGATGGCTCGGTGGTTCCACAGATGGCTCGGTGTAATCTTCTTCTACAGGTGGCTCATTTAAATTAAAAAGCAATGGTGACTCATTGTTATCTTCTTCTACAGGTAGCTCATTTAAATCCAAAAGCATAGTTGTAGCCATCTTGACATTGATACTGTAATTAGGATGGAAACTCATCTTTTATAAGCAAATTTAGAGGGAATTTAAAATACTTGAAAATTTAAATTTCATAATGAAAGAACTCAGGAGTAATATTTTGGTGGGAAAAATTTTGGTGGCAAATAAAATCTGTAGGTTTGGAAATTTTTTAAGAACCTCAAAAGGCTCTAAGTGCTGCACAGTTTTTTAGCGTGACTGGTATGAGAAAATGGAAAGGTTATAGTGGAGTTTTTTAGTGCTGCACAGTTTTTTAGCGTGTCACAATTCTGTCAAAAAAAAATTGTAGTGCCACAAAAGTAAACAATAAATAGGGGTGTTTTAGACAAATTTTGTCTAAATTAATTATTTCTTAGTCTGTGTGCCAAAACCTTAAACAACTAAAGATCAGGGACGGAGGGAGTATTTATTTTGTTGTACTGTATGTTTAAATTTTGTATTTATTTAAGCATACAATATTAAGTTAAATGATTTATGCACATTAGTTAGAATCAATGAATAAAGAGAGCTTATATAGTTTCATAAAAAAAAGAGCTTATATAGTTTCTTTTATTAAATAAATTAATGCATATACTATTTATTTATTTATTTCTTAAAATTTGTATGTATGAATTTATAGTTATTGTACATGCAAAATTATGTGTATGCATTATTATTTAATTTATTTTTTATTATTGGGGATGCTACGCAAATATTTAGCTCTTTATTAAGAATTAATTAATATTAAGTGATTAATATAATTTTAATTAATTAGGGAGTAGCCATAGCATCTTTAATTAATTATAATTATAAATTAAATTTTAGAATCACGTTAAGACATTAATATATGCATGACATATTAGTTGTTAGCCCTAACCCTAACCATGATCAACATATGCAAAAGTCAAACAAAGTCAACCAATGTCAAAGTCAGATTAACTATGGTACTAACCATGTTCAACTTAGGTCATGGAAAGGGCACACCTTTCTTGACTATGATACTAACCACAACCCAAGCTAGGTCAAGGAAAAATCTCACCTTTCTTGATTGTGGCTAGAGGTGTCCATTTTGGTCCAATTCGATAGCCTTATGTTTTAGGCTGGGCAAGGCTCCTTAATTACAAGCCTAAAAATACTAGGTATTTTTTGCTCGGCCTGGATACCACGCTAGGCCAAGTCGAGCCTGTCTAGTATGTATTTTTCAGAATTTTCAGATAATTTGCTTAGTGTAGATTTGGGCTTGGCTTGGCTTGGCACAGTGTGTTTTAGGTTAGGCTGGGCCACAAAATGTGTTGCCTGATATAAATATGGGCTAGGCCAGCGGCCCGATTTGACACCTCTAAATATGGTACTAGCCTATGCCATATTAGTCGTTAACCCTAACCTTAGCCATGATCAACCCCTGCCAAAGTCAATCGAACAAAGTCAACCTATATCAAAGTCAGCTTACATATGGTACTAACCGCAATTCAACTTAGCTCAAGGAAAGTTCTCACCTCTAGCCATGGTCACTAGTTGTTAACCTATGTCATATCAGTCGTTAACCATGACCCTAACCATGGTCAACCTACGCCAAACTCAACCTAACGAAGTCAACCTTTGTCAAAGTCAATTAAACAATGGTAGTAACTATGGTTCAACTTAGGCAAATGTCTCATCTTTCTTAACTATGGTACTAACCATGGTTAAGCTTAGGTCACGAAAAAGTCTCACCTTTCTTAACTATGATACTAACCCGTGGGGGATCTTGTTTAGATTTTTTTAAGGGAGGCAAGACATAAATAAAATATCAAATCTATTTTCCCAATATTTATATATTAAATTTAAATTATTCACTTTAAAAAATACCGAAGGAAGATATCATTGAATCTTTGTATTTGCATATTATTTTTAAATTTTAAAATATCATACAATTTATACTACACACTCATTAATATAAAATCAAAGTTTATAGTATTCAATAATATTCGAGTTCTTTAATTGTATATATTTATAAACACTTCTTGATAGGTTAAAATTACTCAAAAGTGTTTCTTTATTTTTTTTAATATATTTTTGTTATTTATACATTTAATAACTAAAACAAGAAACAAATAATTAAGTTAGCTAAAAAAAGAAAATATTTATATTCAAATTTAATGAAAAGCTAAAATATGACTTTATTAGAAATTTTGATCAATATCATTGACTTTATTTGTTTCTTTTATATCAAAATCATGTAACAATATTAAATATGCAAGTGTACTGTGTCATTATTAGTATTGTAGATATATTATACCTTTCAAAATTGCCATCCGCAGCGTGGTGGTAGTTCATGTTTTGGCAAATTGGTGGAACTAGGATCGAATCCAACAGCAGACCCCTTTAGAATTTTTGTTAATAAAAATTTTATAATAATAAAATATGAAATGTAGATACGATTCCAAGGAGAATCGAACCCTTGCCTTGCCTCTACGCAAATGAATTATAAGCAAATTTTGTCTCTTATTTTTTGTGATGAAATATAAACAAATGATAACTACTTTTCTCCTATTTAATGATTGTATCTCCAAAATTTTCCTTATTTAATTTAACTTTTTTATATTTTTAATAAACCAATTTATTAGTTATGGAGGATGATTTAGACATTAGAGTTAATTTTTTAATTAAGATTACATAGATTAAATGTAATTAACTAACTACCTTATTAACCTTAATAATCGTGAATTGTTAACATTTGCTTATAATTCATTCCGAAGGGAGTATATCCACTAAAGAATTCATGTTCTTCATTTTTCTTCTTTTGGAATTGTTTTGTGTTCCCTATGGCAAATGCATGGGTATTAAAGAGTTTTTTTTTTCCATACATGTCTATGTTAATTGGCCCTCGTCCATGGCCCCTCGTCCAAGCTTGTCTACTTTAGAGCAACACATTAACAACTATATACCATCTTTGATATTTTTTTTCCATACATACTAGTGTGGGAGTGTGCGTGTGTGTAAAGTGCCGTTTTGTTTTTCTATAAAAAAAAGGTAAAATACAAAACAAATTCTCAAAGAAAGGAAACTGACTTGAACCCCACGTAATAGTCATGGCAAAACCACCCACGTGACGACGAGTTTTGAGGGTAAACCAATCAGTAAACCAATGGCACAAATAGAATTTCTCACACATGAAAGCATGTTGCATTCGTTTTTTTTTTTGTGCTAACCATCGTACATTTATTAATAATTATTAATAATATAATAATAAGGGAAGTGACTTGCAGATTTTGTAAAGTTCTGTAAACTACTTACATTTTTTTTTCTTCCTTTGTTTTGCAATTCAGATTTACTTTTGTTTATTGCTATCAAATGAGAGTTTTTCTTTTCTTTTTATTGTTTCTTTCCTTTTTTTTGTTACATTCTAATAACATTTAATATCCTCTTTAGGAGAGTTGAAATTATTGTTACTCTTGCTTCTACATTTCAATTTTTTCATGCATCAAGAAGTTTGCATGTTTATTTCATACTCTCATCAGGGAAACTAATGTAAATATAACAATAAATGAAAGCAGTGCTTAATAATATACATTGTGTTAGAATAGGAAAAAATATATGACAAAATTATTAGATAGAATAAAATGAAACATAAAATAAAAATAATATATTTTGATCTTATTAAAAAATGTAAAACTAAATAAAAATAAAAATAAAATAAATTCCTTCATTTGTAAATTTAGCCCCACAACTTTCAATTTTATTTTTGGGTCTGTCACCAGTGGACCTCAACGCGCAGGCATGGAAGCGTGGGATTGAGAAGTGACACATAGGAGGAGTGGGGGCAATATTCGGACCATGAGTTTTCCTTTTCACTATTAAACCTTTGAGCACCATTCAAATCGACTATCAAAATATGTACTCTTCCGGAATGAATTATAAGCAAATTTTGTCTCATATTTTTTGGAATGAAATATAAGCAAATAGTATTAACTACTTTTCTCCTATTTAATTATAGTATCTCCAAAATATCATTCATTTAATTTAACTTTTTATATTTTTAATGAGCCAACTTATTAGTCATGGAGAGTAATTTAGACAATAGAGTTAATTTTTTAATTAAGATTACATAGATTAAATATCATTAACTAACTACTTTAATAACTGTGAATTAGTTAATTTTTACTTATAATTCATTTCTGATAGAGTATATCCACTAAAGAATTCATGATGTTCATTTTTCTTCTTTCGGAATGGTTTAGTGTTTCCTAAGGCAAATGCATGGGTATTAAAGAGTTTTTTTGTCATACATGTCTATGTTAATTGGCCCCACGTCCAAGCTTGTCTACTTTAGGGCAACACATTAACAACTAATACTATTTTGATATTTTTGTCTATACTTGATAGTGTGGGAGTGTGTGTGGAAAAGTGCCGCTTTGTTTTCCTATAGGCAATAATAAATAAATCTAAATAATTTGTAAAAGTGTGGTACTATTTTCAAAAGAAAAACAAAAGCAGCAGCGGTGTTTGCGTGTTGTGTGTTGTGAAACAGTGAAAGCGATCAAATCAGTCTTTTCATTTTCTCTTTTTTCTCACATAGTCACGAACGATGGCAAGGAGGTTTTTGTTGATGACCATAGGAGCCAGCGTCGCAGTAACTATTTTGTTGTTACTAAACGGCTAAAGGCTCACCAAACGGTTTCGTCTAGCATAGTGAACCAAATTTTTGGAACCATTAGTCGGTACATTTTACATATTCAAAGTGCAGTCTTATTTGCTACAAAAATTGGAGACTACTTGTTCTTCATTATTGTTTTTCAGTAATTTCAAATGCACGTTATAAACTGATTTTAACAACTTATCAATTATTATAAGCTCTATGTTTATAGTTTAATTAGTCAAAAAAAATGTTTATAGTTTAATTTGTGTCGCTTAAATAGTGAGACAAAAACTATACTACGTTTATCATTTACTTGTGCTATGTAAATTAATAAAATATAATTGTAATGTAATAAATAAGTAAAAAGTTGTTAAGTTAATATTTATACTTCATGTCTTTTAAATATTGAAATAGTTAGGTAACTAAATAATATGAATATTTTCTTTTGTCAGGTATTTTAACAATATTTGTAATAATGTAATAAAAATTATGCAAAATCCATGCGATTATAATGAATTTTTCTCGCGTTGTCAAAAGTGTATTTTTCAGGAAAAAATTATACAAGATAAATTAATAATATTATTTTTATTCTTTTAAGTACTGGACATATTTTTATTGTCAAAATCGTTTTAAATATTTTTATTGTTTTAATGAGAAAGACGATTAAGCTAGGCGTGGCTTGAAATATAATACTTGTACGGACATTAATTTTAAGGCGGCATAGTTTCGTTCCAATAATTAATGAGGATATGGTCTTTAACTCTTGTTCAATTTTTCAAAATACGGATATTATTATAATGAATTTTGTCTCACGGGTTACGTGGTTTGTCACTTGAACCGACATGCATTGGAGTTGTTTGACGAGATGGGTAGAACTGGGGTATGTGCAGATGAGGTGACATTGTTGAGTTTGTTGTATGCTAGTGCTGATTTGGGAGATTTGGAAAATGGTCAAAAAAATACATGCCAAGGTCATGGAGATTAGCATGGGAAAATTGAGCACATTGTTGGGGAATGCTCTTGTGGATATGTACGCTATAAGTGTGGAAGCATTGATGAAGCACTTCATGTGTTTTGGTCAATCAGAGATAAAGATGTGAGATCGTGGAACACGGTCATTGTTGGGTTGGATTTTCATGGACATGCTGAGGCATCACTTGGTCTGTTTAGAGCGATGCGGAGGACCAAGATTTGTCCAAATGAGATCACCTTTGTTGGTGTTTTGGCAGCTTGCAGTCATGCTGGGAAAGTTGAAGAGGGTTATGAATATTTTGATCTTATGAGATGTGAGTATAAGATTGAACCAAGCATTAGGCATTGCTGGTGTATGGTAGACATGCTAGGAGGTGCTGGACTTCTAAAGGAAGCGTTTGACTTCATAGACTCCATGAAGGTTGAACCTAATGCAATTGTTTGGAGGACTCTGCTTGGAGCTTGCAAGGTTCATGGAGATTTGGAGTTGACAACACGCGCAAATGAGCGGCTGCTTAGAATGAGAAAGGATGAGAATCAATTCGCTGGATATTGCTAAGAAAATGTTCTTTTCTTTTATTATTTTTGGGCATTCGCAGAGAGGTTGAGAGTGTGGTACTCCCTTCATCTCATTTTACTTATCCAGTTTGGAATATTTTATTATCTCAAATTACTTGTTCTTTTTTAAAATCAATGAGTATTAAATATTATTATTTTCATAAATATACTATTTATTTCAACTAACCTCTATTATGGTGAGTAATTGCAGCTGTCCAATTTAAATATGGATATTTTAGTCCAACAGTGTCATTTTATAATAGAAATCAGTAAATCTAATCATTTTTTTAAGAATCGTGAAAAAGTAAAAGAGTCTACTAAAATGAGACAGAGGGAGTAATAAAAAAAATTACCTGTGTGATTAAACGTGGTTTAAAAAATCATATGAATGTAATCAATACAAGTGAAGTGGGACCGACCAATTAATTACAAGTGCAAAAAAACACCAATGTATCAAAGCTAATAATGCCCAAGTACCTTGGCCTCCGTTTCTAATAATAACAGGCCAGGCTATATCTCTAGAAAGAATGAAAAAACAACTAAGTTGAATGGGAGATATCTATGGTGGCATTTAACCTACACAAATTATAAAATCTGTCTGTCATGGTCAAATGCGTTTTTAGCCGTTATATAATACTTAAATATTAAATGGTGATGATGTAAAATGGGCTAGTTAATACAATGGGCTAGTTAATACACAAGTGTTTGAATTACTTAACATTTTTGCTTTAATTTTTTAAGTTTCCTTACATTGTCATGCCAATATGGCATAAATTCCTTAACTCCCGTTCTCATTATAAGTGCCGTATAAGATAATGCACACTCCTTAAAAAAATAATTAGTTATGCTAATTTCTATGATAAAATAATGTGTTAGGACTAATATATATCCTTATACTCCTATTTATGATGAATCCGCTACAGTTGTAATTACTTCTACTTAAATGGAGGCATTATTGGAAAAATAATAAATATTATCTTGGTAAAAGACAAATAATTTGAGACAGAGAAATATTGCAAACATGACACTTAATATGAGACGGAGTGAATATTTGTTAAAAATTCCTTACATCAGTAAATTTAAAGTATTTGGTAAAATTAGCAGTTGAACTAACCGGCTCTTCAAGAAAAAAACAGTTGAACTAACTGATAAATATAAAATGACATAAAATATATTTTTAATTCATATTTAAATTTCTTTAATCAAAATACTAAATATAATAAAATATTTGTAAATTATTATTAAATTTGAGAGAAAAAATAATAAGCTATAAGCTCAAACGCAATAATTTTGATTTTGATTTATATACTACCTCCTGTCCTATCATAAGAAATTTTTTTGTGTATTTTTTGTTGTCCTATTTATAAGAAAATAAACTTATTTCAAGATGTATTAATTGTTAGAGTTTTTTTATACTCTTATTTAATGTAAGTTATATCTTTACTGGAAACTCATATCCTATACACTCTATTTAATATCTGAGATATATTTGGGATAAGATTTCAATTTTATATCATTAAATAAGCTTCCTTGGTCTTGGTATTTGTGAAACACCCAATTAAAATAACGAACACAGGGAAAAAGATTTGGAAAGACAATGTTTATGGATAAAAGAAGATTTTGGCAAAATGTGTAATTATAGACAAACTGGTAAAACCGATTGGTGCCGGTCGCGGAATTCTTTGACCATGATGGAGAGATTTCTGGTTTGTCCGAGTTAAACGCCACCGATATCTATACTTCATTTGGGAAACTGCCTGTCATTGGTGAAGGGTCCTTTGTAGGCCATATTTGCGAACTGCTTTTTGACCTGCCCTATATCCATCTCCAGAATCAGGGGAAATGTCTGATTCAATCTGGTGCTTGAAGAACTCCCCAAGCTTCCTCTCAAAAGGAGGTCTTCTACCTTTTCTAGATGCATATGATGCAGATGAGGATGAGGATGATACAAAGTTGCTTCCTGGTGCAGAAGAAAGCTCAGACTCCAACCACTTAAGAGCCAAAACCTGACAGATACCTTCTTCAAAATCTTGACTTGGAGTCTGAAAACATTCATAATATAGCAGATGGCATAAAATTGAGACAATCCCAACAAAATAACATTGGTTTAATGTTATGTGACAAATCTCAACTACTAAAATGAATAAACAGTCCACATGTTGTAACCAAGAAGATGTACACTCCAACTGCAAGGACTTTCTAAATGAATACCAATAAAATAAGCTCCCTACAATGAAATAGTACCATTTAGCTGCAGCCATGCATGCATCAGCTCGAGAGCTAAAACATTCCCCAACAACGGCGCCAAAAACATATTGCGGCTCAGGCAAGTGCATCTGATCGTAACTCGTAATAATAATGGAGTATTTTTAAGACTCTGAATGTCGAACCCACAGAGAATGCGTGAGTACTAAATTAATGGAGATTCTTATTATTTAGACGAATAAAAGTAATGGCTTTTGAGAGCAAGACAATTGAATTGTAAATAACGAGATCAAGGTAGTAACGCAAGAAAAGATAGATCAATTAGGAAAAGTCTAGAGGAACTGGGTTCACTAATACTAGATCCTGAATCTATTACCTTGCTATTATGAATTATATTTCCTTATTGAAAGCCAATCACTCACACTAGAATTATTAACACATTTTTGGTCCAGGATTGCTAACAGTCTTCTTCCTAAATGATTACTCCGTTTTGGTCCAGGAAGGTAACTAAAGGAAAGAGCATTAAGAACAGGCGAGTTTGTTAATCTAATAACTGATTGGAAACAAGCAATAACCTATCCGGGCGTATAAAGCGAGTTCTACTGATCCTATAGTTCTATTAACTAATTGCGATCACGCCTTCTATTAATTAATTTATTAAGGACTGGCTAAATCCTATGGAATTAAGCATGCTAAGAAGAACAAATTTATAAAGATAATAAGAAATTCAAAATAGCAATTACATAGATATCAAGAATATTGTAAAAGATCCCTCATCACCCCTAGTGATGGAGTTAGCTACTAATAATAACAAACATCCAAACAAGAAATCCTAAAAGAAGAGAAAAGAATAGAGACAATAGACAAGTAGGGAAAAGACCCTCACTCAGAGGGAACGAATTATCCCCTAGAAAGTGAGTTTGTTCTCAAAATAGGGTGAGAATGCCTATTTATAGGCTCTAGTGCAGATTTAGGTCAACTGGTTTCAATTCTGTGCGTTCTGGGCCTCGGTACGGGAGTACTAACTTTATGTACAGCCGTACTTCGCATTTTATCGGCGCTGGGTCATACTGCATAATATGTACGGCCGTACCTGACTTTTTCTACCTATGCAACCTTGTAGATCTTTTCAAGAGCTTTCTAACACCAAAAATATCACCTCAATCGGACATTCCTAGCTCAAGTTATGGCCAAAATACTGCAACAAACAGAATAAATTAATTCTCGCACTACGACTACTGCATCAAGGTATGTGTGGCCGTACCCCTTGAAAACTTCGGTGTTGGCCCGTATTGACTACTCTGTACACCCCTACTGTTGTGTGCAATTAGGTACGACCGTACTGACTGACTGTCAGGCCGTACCGCTCGTCCAGAAATGCTAAAAATCTCCAAAACTAGCCAGAATCTTCCCAAAATTACATCTTTTACTTCCCAAGTTGCCTTTTATACTTTTCTGCATAAATAAGGAAATAGTGAGCATATTTTATCTAATAAGGAACAGAATCACAATATTTTATACTCAAAATACCCCAAAATAATAGACAAAATAGAGTGTTAACATGTTCTTATCTCCCATGTTTTGTGTGTTGTTTTCTTTGATGTACTATATATACTTTGATTCTGAAGATTCTCGAGAGGTTGAAGATGTCCCACTACTTCCATTCATCGATGCTACAAGAACCGAGCATCCCAATTTGGGGTGATTTTGAAGTATATTATCATGATGTAGACGGGGACAGTTGGGAGATTGACTATAACCGTCATGTAGTTATTTACACAGGACTTGTTTGTATTTTCTTTCTTCTTTTGGGGTCACCGAGGGCGATTTTAGGATTGCTCAGCGGTTACCATTTAACTGCATGTGGCGTGAACCTAGGCGACACTACTCTGCTGTGCCATCATTGTAACACCTCGTCGAGATAGGGCGTCACTTTAACCTAACTCAGCAATAACACATCTCCCAATCAACATCAGAGTACGCAACAGGACATAATGGTCGTGATGCAATGCTGCTTCTCAAGCTTTAAGTTTAATCATTAAACAACACAGGAAAACACAGAAAACACGGGGGTAAGATATCCATTAATATCCCTAACAAACAGGAAAACAACATAGCAGAATACCTGTTATCATAATCATGCATAATAACGTATCACAAATATCAAGCGTCATGGTCAAACTTCTTGAATATGTAGTCACAGACCACTTTATTACATACTGATACTTGTCACTGGTTTCTCAGGCTCAATTACCAGCCGTACAGATCCAAGTCAACATGCCAAACTCAATTACCAGCCCTATGGACATGTCAAACCCAGCACTGAACATGTCAGGCTCAATTAACAACCCTATGGACATGTCAGACTGTATCAAAGATTTCAGGGTCACATCCAGCCCTACTGACCCAAAAAATTGTGGGGCATTACCGCCCTTCTCTTTAGACTCATTACCAGTCTTAGGGCACCGAGTACGATAAGTTGATTGTCCCGGGAACATATCATGTGACGCTACTATCTCCAATCATCGGATATGGCATCCCATACTACCGTATCCAACCACTAGAGTAAGGTATTGTCACGTGCACTAGGACAACATTCCCAATACAGGAATGGCCAAGATTGTCCACCCGTCAGACATGGAGTCCTAAGGCTCGGTCGTACCATTGATCATATACATCTCAGGTACACACCTACCCCACACTACTCCGTACCATCGATCTTATACATCTCAGGTACTACCAACCTCGGGCGCACCGACCCGGCTATCACCACTGTTAAACAGAATATCAACGGTAATACTCGCTATTACCACCTAGGGGTTTGCATACCTCAACTAGAGGGCGTCACCCTTGATTGGTATGTCAAACTCATATACAGTCATATCAAATCAACCAACACATAACCATCATCATGTTTAACAGATTATCAACCATCCTCTATTAATATAACGATCAATCCTAATGTTGCTCAGGCGACTTATTACTAATATGTTATTAATCAACATACCAATTAATAGTCATACAGTTAAGCAATCAGATCAAACATCACAATAATCAACACTTATTCTATGGTTGGTAGGTCTACGGTGACTCTCCTAAGCCACTGTACACTCGCAACCTCTCTCCTAAGTTGTTACTACTACCAAAAAAAATTGTTGAACAGAGTACCCAAAAAAAAACTATTAAACATAATTTAAATTGTTAAATGCAACTTTTATATAAGTTAGATTTTATATTTATATTTTAATTTTACTAATAGAACGGTTATCCAAATATATAATTAGACTCATATATTTTACTAAATCTATAGATTTTTGTAATTAGACTCGTTTTATGGAATTTGTAATGGTTCCGCTGGATGAGTTAGTACCAAACTCTTTGCTTGGGAACTCTTAGGGCCTGTTTGATGGTCATGATAGGATAGGAACGGATAGAATAAGAGAGTTCGATAAGGAAAGGATAGGATATGGACATGATAAGCTCTTATCATATCATGTGTTTGATGCGCACCTGATAAAAAATAGATAACATTATGTTATCATATCATGTGCTTAAAATAAACCAAATAATAGTATGATATGACATAAATTATATAAAATAACAAAATTACCCATATGACAAAGTTATATATAATTTTTTAAAATTAATTTATAATATTTTTATAATTTTTAATACGAATATTTAAATTTTAGTTTTTATTTAAAATATTCTTATATTTTATTATATTTTTGATAATTTCTAATTTTTTATATTTTTTAATTTTTTTAAATCATATGTGGTGACAAAATTAGCCTTGTGACAAAATCAAATATAATATTTTTAACTCAAACTAATTAATATTACAAGTTTTAATATTAATTTTTATTTTAGATATTTTTTTATTTTTTTAAATTTAAATTTCTTATTTATTTTATAATTTATAATATTAATGTTTTTTCGGTTTTTATTTTCAATATTTTTATGTTTTATTATATTTTAAATTATGTTTTCAAGGGTAAATTAGGAAAAAAATTTCTTATCCTATCCAGCCTTCATCTCAGGATAAGATTTACACTAGAGAGACAGGATAGGATAGAGTGACAGGATTGACTTATCATATCCTGTTGGCTCATCAAACACTGGATTAAGACAGGATATGATAGCTTATCCTATCATGTCGCCATCAAACGAGCCCTTAAAGTGAGGTCTTGGATTCGAATATGTGGGAGGCATAGAAAAAACGAAGTACGGGGCCCGTAAAAAGAGTAGGGAAGGAACGGTACAACAGTACCTAGATGAGATACACAAAACCAGTAAAAAGAGTTGGGTAAGAATGTTACATTAAAAGACATTGTTATACTGTTCCTCAATAAGTACTTGGTTTTCCCTAAGATTCGAACTCGGGACCTCACTTTAAGAGTTTCCAAGTGAAGAGCTCGGTACCATCTCATTAAGTGGGATAACAATACATTGGTGACATACCCAGAACCACTAAAAAAAGTTGGAGAAAGGTGTTACAATAGCTATTGTACTCGATACTCGTGGATCTTTTGTTTGGTTTATGGAAAATTGCAACAGCGATTTAGTATAAATACTTACAATCATCAGTTTATATCTAACTTAGTGAACATTTGAATAGAAATTTTATATCAAGATAATTTTTTAAAATAAACATTTATTTTTAATATTTTTATCACCAAAAAAATATAGTTTAATTTGAATATTTTATATAAAATAAAACTCTAACTAACTTACTGTAGGAGAACCTTTTAATAAATTATTTTATATTAATATAAAATTTATAATATTTTTATTATATACCATACATAGCACAAACTTTGGTTTGAACATTTTATTTGAAATAATATTACTATTTAACTTACAAAGAGAGAATATTTCAATAGAAATTTTACATTACTACAAATTTTAACCCAAAAATTATATAGTTTTTAATATATGTCGTGCATAGCATGAACCTACACATTATAGACATTGATGTTTTTAATCATATTCTTAGTTTTTTAGTAAGGCTATTTTTCTGCATGAAACCTACTTAAAAGTTTTGTGAGATTATAAAAATATGTTTTATATTTATATATAAATTATTTAAAAATTTACTGAGTTTATAAGAATTTATTATAAATTTAAATATGTTCTTCAAGATTTTTCTTATACTTCAAAACATATTTAAATATTATAAGAATGTATTATCTTTTAAACAGGATCATCATATTTTTGAAAAAATCATAATTTTTCTTAATGTGATTGATTGAATCTCAATTTTTTATGAATTATATTTAAATTTAAATTTAAAGTCATAATTATATTTATTTTTATACTAAAAATCCATTTCTTTTATTGTTACCTAACTTTATTTATTATTTATTTATTACATTTTAAATGATTTATGTTTAATGTACCTAAATTAATTGTTCACACATAAACCCGTATATCGCACAAACACAATAGTTATCGTAATTTAAGGGAAAATTAATTTACGTATCATAATAAGAATACAAATACTTCAATTTATAAAAATAAACAATTGAAATAGAACATGAACCAATACTATCTTCGAATCATATTTATAATATTAACTTAAAATTTAAATATAATATCTCTACTCAATTGATACAGGGTGTGGATATGTAGCTAGACATTTTTCATTAAAAAGACATCGCGGAAGCAAGTAGGAATCCGTGAATTTCCTTAAAATTTGAGGCAAATGAAATAATGACCATGTCGGTTGAATGTGTAGCCGATAAAAAAAGGTTCTGCACACATACGTACGCTCAAAAAAAAAAAAAAACTACGGACACGTGCTTACGTGTTTGAACAATTACAGTTCCAAACATGGATCCATACGAGCGTGGGACTGAGAAGTGACACATAGGAGGAGTGGGGGCACAATTCGGACCATGAGTTTTCCTTTTCACCATTAAACGTTGGAGCACCATGATTATCAAAATATGTACTCTTTTGGAATGAATTATAAGCAAATTTTGTCTCATTTTTTGGAATGAAATATAAGCAAATAGTATTAACTACTTTTCTCCTATTTAATTATAGTATCTCCAAAATATCCTTCATTAAATTTAACTTTTTATATTTTCAATGAACCAATTTATTAGTCATGGAGAGTAATTTAGACAATAGAGTTAATTTTTTAATAAAGATTACACAGATTAAATATGATTAACTAATTACTTTAATAACTGTAAATTAGTTAATATTTACTTATTCATTTCGGAGGGAGTATATCCACTAAAGAATTCATGTTGTTCATTTTTCTTCTTTCGGAATGGTTTAGTGTTTCCTAAGGCAAATGCATGGGTATTAAAGAGTTTTTTTGTCATACATGTCTATGTCAATTGGCCCCACGTCCAAGCTTGTCTACTTGAGGGCAACACATTAACAACTAATACTATTTTGATATTTTTTTTCTATACTTGCTAGTGTGGGAGTGTGTGTGGAAAAGTGTCGCTTTGTTTTCCTATAGGCAATAATAAATAAATCTAAATAATTTGTAAAAGTGTGGTACTATTTTCAAAAGAAAAACAAAAGCAGCAGCCGTGTTTGCTTGTTGTGTTTTGTGAAACAGTGAAAGCGATCAAATCAGCCTTTTCATTTTCTCTCTAGTCAAATCAGCCTTTTCATTTTCTCTCTTTTCTCACACAGTCACGAACGATGACAGGCAGGTTGATGACCATGGGAGCCAGCGTCGCGGTAACACTTTTCTTGATGGCGGCGCACAGACACCGCCGTTCCATTCCGATGGCCATTAGCAATGCATCCGTGGAGGAGGAAACTGCATTTGCTCCGCCGTTTGGTGAGCCTTTGGCCGTGGAGGACGAAACTCCGCCGTCGGGGGAGCCTTTGGCCGTGGAGGACACGAAACTCTGCCGTTGGAGGACGAAACTCCGCCGTCGGGTGAACCTTTGGCCGTGGAGGACGAAACTCCGCCGGCGGTGGCAGAGGACGCTTATGAGGGTCCAGATGTTCAGACTGAGCTTTGGAAAGCTGTTATGGCAATGGAAATTCAAACATACCGGATGACACATTGTTTCCAACAGTTACAACAACAGAATTAGCATTGAACATGTATGTCTTCCCCAAAGCTAAACCCCCCTCCCCCCCTACTCAGCACTTGGCCTTCTGGTCCGGCATGGGAATAGAAACACTACACGCCTCAATTGCTCGATACAGCTGCAATAAATAAACATAGTTAACTATAAATTAGGATTCAAAATGCAGGTTGTATATGAGGAAGCAAAAAGAAAGGGGGGAAAAAAAAGTTCTCTTTAATCCAAGAGATACCAAAAGTAGTGTTAGATACCGTAAGTAGGTGTTCAAGATCGTTCTTTAGTACAGAGTATTCATCTTTCAGTTGGCGTACACATACAACACACCTGCGCCGACATTTTTTTTAGTATTTGTCAAGTGTGGTGCTGGGAAATAGCAAAATCTTAGAGCTGAGGGAAATGGGGGCGTTAGAACTCACCCTTGCAAGTCGTGAGTCTTACAATGATTTTTTAAGAGGAACCAGGTATTTGTAATTCTGGCATCAACAACCCTGTTAGTTAAACAAACAATGTTACAAGTCACAAATAATAATAATAATAATAATAATAATAATAATAATAATAAAAACTTCTCTATGTATGTATGCATGGCAATAGGAAATAGATGGAAGATAATAAAATAACCTTTTGCTGCATTCAACTTGCAAACCAACAGAGGACTCTACTGCTTCAAAATCCACGGGTATCTTTTCTCTGTGCGAGACAAATAGAACCCAGTTCGATTCACATCATATCATCCAAACATAACCTAAATTAAATTAAACCATTACAAAAAGTAACACTTACAGGGCATGGGACACTTGGTTGAGGCATTCAAGAGGCATATCAACGGCCCAACCCATGTGCACACTCGGAACAACTACATCTCCAAGAAGTTTAATGAACTCACGATTCACCAACCCCTACCAACCAGAATATATATCACGTAAATTAAAATAGTAATCATTGATGATTTCATCTCAAAAATAAGGATAAAAATATTAACCTATTTAATCATACAATTTTCATGGCCGCGCAACTTCATCTGTAACTGAGTCACGCCCACCGTCATTCTCTCCCTTACTTGATACCAGATGCCAATCAAATATAGCCACAGAAAGTGTATGATTCCCATACTTGAGAAAACTGCTCTTTCCTTGTCAAAGCAAACAAAAAGAAAGGTTCTCTATATTTCTGCCCCACTCTTCTCGATCGAATCCTCCTCCTCCTCCTCTGTTTTATTTATATGGAAAAGAGTGGCAGTCATGTTAATCTCAAATTCAAAATTCAATCTATTGAGATTATTGAGATCATATGAGATTTTTCATTATTATTGAGGTTGATTTGATATTTTCCGTAGTTATTATTTTTAGGAATAGTTACCGGGTAATTGAGAAATAGTCAAGGCATTTATTTGTGTAAACTTTGTGCATATATTTGATTTGTAAAGAGCAATGAAGAGGCAAGATTTGCATCGCATATTCTTCTTTACAATCAACAATAAACATATCAAATCAAATTAAATCTAATCAAATATAAGTCATACTAAATAATATTTAAAATATCGCCCAATCACAATCAAATTATATCTCACTTATGTTTACCAAAACCAAAAAAATTATATCTCTCTTATACAAATAAAGCAATCAATTGAACTAAAAATAGAATCAATATTTCTTACCTTTAATCACATTCAAGTTAATTTAAATAGTCTAATATTGAATATGAGAAAAAAGAGAAAAAAATACACTTGGTCAATCAGATTATAAATGGCTATAAATGGAGTTAACCCATTTGGAAAATTTAGTCATTGTAAATTCAACAGGTTATAAATGGCTATGTCCACCAACGTACAGCAACCCGAGCTACATAGCAATTTGAAAAATTAACACTGCAATGATTTCAATCAGATTATTAAAGGTTGTTACCCATTATAGCAAAACAAATCAAATCAAGCACCATATGGGAGAATCGGAACAGTTTAATATCAAGAAATTGAATTGATTTTATTATCCAAAAAAAAAATTGAATTGATTTAAGTTGGATAGAAAATCAATCAATCAATCATTTATAATATTGAATTCCGTACTATCATGGGACAAAGCCAACTTAGAAAATTTAATTAGAAGATGAAGACCGGATGAACATGAAAAGGTACACTCTGGTCGGACCTTAAAAAAAAAAAAAAAGCTTATAACAGGTAACATATTAAGTTTTGGCATTAATTTTTTTGATCGGAACAGGTTTTGTCTTAGAAAGCTTAGCTCAATCTAGTTTATATTGAGAAAAACTTGAGATAATTAAGCAAATATTTTTTGCCACTTGTGCAAATGAATATGCACAACCAAAATATACTCTCACATGACAATATCATTGCAAAAATAAATACCAGAGACGCCATAATTTTTAATCTGGAAAACTCCACTCAATGTGAGGGAATAAAAACCAAGATATAAAACATTCACATTCTACTGTTCAAAATAATGGGTACACCAATAAAGTCTTTCTAACAGCTCTATGGATCAACAGGACATCGATATCATTATCAACAATTATGGAAACAAATACAATAAAACCCAACAACAGGTATACAGACCAGACAATAGAAAAGGTAAAACCACAAATAAAATATATGAAAGTGACGAACTCAATAGCAGAAACAACATAGTAAAATTTTAACAAAAATGGAGCACATTTGTTGTCCACCGCTCGAACCCACTTTCTTCTTCAATTTCCCGTCCGCGTCGGTACCGTGCTTCTTTTCTTTCTTCCGTTTTACTCAAGTGCCACGCTATTCTTTCTTCAAATAATAGGGATTAAAATCCCTTTACTTGGCTACATGGGAGTTTGGCCCATTCAACTTTATTTATTCTTTCCTTTTTCTTTGGGCTTATTTTTTGTCTTCTAACTTTTTTAATTTGGTGATTTCGGTATTTTATTTTTTGTGATTTTGATCCCTTAACTTTTTCAATTTAGCGAAAATAAGGGGACCAAAATCACTAAATTGAAAAAATTAGAGGACCAAAAGTACATTTTAAGCCTTTTCTTTTTTAATAAGTTGGTGTGGGCCCAGTTGGGGAGTGACCCACCCAACAACCTATTCTCACACCTAATCCTTAGGAACCATTCACCGTTTTTCAAAAGAACTTCCTAATAATATTTGGGTCAGATATGATTGACCAGCCTAGGTATCAACCCATGCCAACAGAGGATAGTTTTCTCATACCTTGGAGACGATTTTGTGGTGAGGATGATGCAACAAGAATAATGAAGAAGAAGATGATTGCCCAAATAACTCCAAAATGTGTGTGAAATACCAAGCTTTAAATTCGGTTTGCCCCCACCAATCACTCTAGATTGGATGCAATAGGATAACCAGCGAATCTCCTTCAGAATACTATAGAGTTCTTTGATATGGGTTGCACACCCACACCAAACATATCATCAATGGTATTTTACAGAACAATAGTTCTCTAACTTCAATTTGCGCATAAGAGGAGAAATGAAATGATTAGAGTGATGAATTCGGCATAGTTTTGGGACCAAACACATAAAATTCGTTGTCACTTCTGCATGTAGAGTTGTTCTATTTTTAAAGCAACTCATACCACTTGATGAAGAGAAACAACTCTTAACAAAGTGTTGCAATTTTTTATGAATTGATTCAATTGAAAAGATGTATTAATTCACGAATAAACACATTCTATATTTTTTTTGACTGAAAACACATTCAATAATGAAAGAACACGTCCTATTAATTTGAATCTTAAATCCATAAAGACACATAAAAAACCTTTTGAAGTGTTTTCTTTCATTACATTATTTTGGAAATCTCTCACAACTGTTTGTGATAGAATGGACACACTCGCTGAAGGGTGTCGTGTCGTGGCACAAAGCCAGCCCATTGGTTTGGAAGCCAGCCCATTGATTTGGATTGAACTTCCGCAAACATCTGGCGGATCTCATCATGATCACACGGTAGGAGGGACCATTTATGCGTTGTTTGTCAAAGTGACGAGAATGGCCCGTGGTTCTTGCAAATCCCACGTTCCATGAACGCACAAGGCACATCGAAATAGATTGTCACATTGTGCGCGAAAAGTTAGTGCAGAAATTGTTTCACTTGCTTCCGGTTTCTACTGTGGATCAACTTGCGGATTTGTTGACAAAGCCTCTTGATCCAACACCATTTCATCGTTTACTTTCCAAGCTGGGAGTGCTTAACATATGCCCTCCAGCTTGTGGGGGGTATTAGATCATAAGAAGACTAACTAACCACACTGGTTAGTTGACAGCTGTTGTACAGTTTAGTTAACCAATTCAGTTAGTTGGCGGTTGCCAACTTCACTGTTGTATAAATACCTTCTATGTACATTTCAGAAATTAGATCAATGAATACAAATTTTATCTCCAATTAGTTCTATTAGTGGAACCCAAATGATTATGTATGTGACTTCTTGCTGCGAACACTTGCAGCAGAATAAAGAAAGATCACCAAGAGTAGAAAATGACGAGGCATGATCATTGGGGGTTACTAAGCGAGAGAAAACGAGAGACTGAAATGAGTTGATACTTCTTAAAATACTCCCTTTGTTCCAAAACATTTGATGTTTTAATATTTTAGTTTTGTTCCAAAACTTTTGATATTTTACAAATCTAAGAGTGAGGTGTTCGGGACATGCCGTGATTATCCCCATGTATTCACAAATTATATTCACTAATGCGATTAATTGAATTATAGTAATTAGTAAAGTACAATTCACATGAAACACCACATAGATTTATGGGAGACTCGTACGGACATGTGGCAATGATGCAAGCAACGACTGGCGGATTAATCCAACACAAGCTGAGTTCATTATAGAAAAAATGATGTTTAATTACTCTGTAGCACTATTTGAAAATTTTTAAATAAATCTCTGAACTAAAAAAATTTGTAATTATATCTCTAGATTTTTCAACATTTTGTAAATGAGTCACCGTATGTTAAACATTTTAAATAACTTGTAATTAGGTCTCTGAACTTTTAAATAATTTGTAATTAGGTCTGCATTCAGAAACTATATTACAAATTATTTAAAAGTTCGGGACCTAATTACAAATTATTTTAAAATTCAAGGACCCAATTAAAATACAGAGACCTAATTACAATTTATTAAAAAGTTTAAGGACCCAATTACAAAATTTTTTAGTTCAATGACCTATATAGAAATTCTCAAATGGTTCAGAGATGTACCTAGTAATTAAACCAAAAAAAAGATTGAAATGGTAATTTTTTTAAAAAATCTATCTTTCTGTATACACCTGTAAAAAACAATAATCATACAATTAAATAAGAGCTATTTCTGATGTGAAACCCCCTTAATGTGTGGTTCAGAAACAGGGATGAACAAAACCGTAAGTACGAATACCATGCATTAAACATGACAATATTGCATAACTGCATTATATAAAAGGCCAATATTTTTGAAAAATATGTACGAAGTGAGACAAAAATCGCAGAATTATGGGGAAAGAACCAACGGCTCTACCTGCAAAAGTCCCACCGAGTAAGTATCCTAATGGCTCTAGTAAAAGGTTTGAAGTCGCGGTTGCCATTGCAATTATAGCTAAATCGTAATTATTGATATCACGGAAAATTGTTGATAAATGCTCTTGCAATCGCGGTTGCAATGCAATCGCGAAGACTTCAAAAACTTTGACATTACACTGTGATTGTAGTTGCATGCCATGCCGCATTCAAGACCCCTTGTGTTCCCCTTCTCTTCCTCAACCCTTCTCTCCATCATTTTTTCTCTCTTCTCTCCCTCAAAACTACTTGTACATACATCAACCACCAAACAACAAACAAAACAATTTTTTTTGCAAAGACTCAACTATTGTATTGTTCTACTTTCATTGCGTCTCAACATACATCAAAGGCACCAAAACTGAGGGAGCTTGTAATTCAAACAAGTAGTAATATATATCGGATAAGGAAATGATTAAACCAAAAAGCTTGGAAGCTTCTCATTATAATTTATTTTCCCTTGAAAGCTAAAATACAGCGAGACCAAATAGCAAAGTGATGCCAAATGATCATCAAAAAGATTAAAAACTAAGGAAAACTTGAACTAGTTAGAGAAAAGCTCATGCAATTAACTCTGCCACTCAACCGCGATCATTTACAACTTGATTTCCTGCAAATAGGGCATCTCTTCTTTTTGGAAAACCTGGAGGGTCCATGGTGGAGGCCCTGAATTTCAGCTCAGACGCGGGTCGATAATCGGGATCAACTGAAGCTGGCCTAGGATTGTGATCACCAGAACCAAGTCTATAGGAACTTGCTGCCCCACCAGGATACCTTGAAGGAGAACCATACCTTCTTGGTGGTGGTGGACCTCTGAGAGCTCCACTTCTAAGATCCATAACATCAGCACTTCTTGAAGAAGAGTCCACAAAAGATCTTTCGCCGGAGCCAGATGTCAAGGGAGCACCAGATGCAGATGCTGCCAAGGGATCATCTGGTCCCCATGACGTAAGTGCTTCCTTCTTCTTGGCAAAAAAATGCCAAGCACCAAATAGAAAAAGTATGAAGAACAATACAGGGCTAGTCCATAGCATGGTATTGAATTCCCCTTTAAAGATAGGTAGATTGGAATGATACATTCCAACATAGCCACCTCCAAGGCCAACAATCACAAGCTTTTCGCGGTCACTAGCTATTAACGGTATCATCGCTCTTGTTTCTGCGTCCAAATTTGGGGTTGGATGATTCAAGAATGAGGATCTAAGCTCATCAATACTCGAGGAGAAAACAGGCCGAGGCACGCCAACTCTCACATAATGTGGTGACGAAACATTAAACACAAAAACTTTTTGGGGGTTAACAATCAGCAAATACCCTTTAATTGCCTGCAAAGCAAAAGGCTCATCCATGTCAAACTTTTTCTTGTATCTAACCCTGCATTTGAAGTTCATTACATCTCCAAGCAACAAGACATAAATCAAATCCCCCTCCGAGGTAAAACCATACGCCTTGGAACGCTCCATGGCATCGAAAACATAAGCTCTAGCAAAGGAATGGTTCAACCCTTCACATTCAGATTCTCTGATTTTCATGCCCCTTAAATCCAATGAGCCTGCACCAGTTTCTGTCAAAAACATAAGCCTTTGCTTCAAGAAAACTAGTGGCCTACTAGTTGGCACAACAGAACCATAAAACAAACCATTTTCCCTGAAAACCTTAATCTTCCCACTAGTATCAGATGATAGAATGTACTTCATCCTCCCTACAAAATGAACTTCCAAGAGAGTTACAGGCAATCCATTCTCATGATTCTCAGGTGACACAAACTTACCAACATTTTCCATGAAAAGGGAACTCCAATCCTCTCCACTAGATCCCTCCCAAATTCTATGTATCAAGAGTCCCCCATTTTCATGACCAGTTACAACAAAACTCTCATTCTTGTAAGCAGAAGTATATGAAACCATTGCTGTAATGGGGGACTCCAATTTGGTATCAAACTCAACCAACACATCTCCATTTCTCAAAAACACATACACTCTTCCCCTCTCATCACTAACTGCTACATACTTACTTAACCCCTCATGATCCTTAAAAGGCAAAACATTTATACAAGTTGCATCAGAATCCAACTTCACAGCAGATGCAAACTGAAACCTCTCTGACCAAAAAGGAGTGTACTTGGTCACAGACATTCCCTTAGCTCTCTCTCCATCTCTAGTTTTTCCCTCAATTTCTCCATCTTCAACTACTTTATTATTACTTGATCTTCCATCATCACCCTTTACCTGAGTAAACCTACCCTTTTCCTGAGCCACCTTTGGTAGGTCTTGTGGTAGCTTTGGTTCTAATCTTGCAACTATATCACTCAGATTTTTCACTAACTCTTCAAGTTTATTCAACAAAACTTGTTGTTGTTGATTCAAATGATTTGTTGTTTCGGGTTCCGAAAAAACAGCTTCATCGTTGGATGATTGTATTGAACATGATTCAGGGTCGATGGGGGAACTAGAAACATGATGAAGTGAAGTGAAAAAGACGAGCAAACAGAAGATAAAAAACTTGCCTTTTTGTGAAGCCGCCATTGAATTTGAAGAAGAAAATTGGAGGGTGTTGCGCTCTGTGTTGGATCTGAATAAGAGAGAATTTAGCAGAAATCTATGTTGGATTTGGCGAATCTGAAGAGGGAGTTTGGTTCGGACAGTGTGATTGATTATTGTTATTGGATTGGATTGGATTGACTTGGGTTGAATTAGGGCAATAAAATGGATTAACAATCAAAAAAAAAACCAGATAACTCAGTTTTCAGTTTGAACTGTAACATAGGATAGGATATGTGATCTGGTCAAGATCGGTTTAATTTTGCTTTTGTCAAATAATCTTTTTAAGACATTGACAAATTGAGGTCCTACTCCTACATTCGTGCTCCTACAAAAAATTTCTAATCCTACTTCTTTTCTAGGTAAGAATTCCTAATTATTTAATTAATTTAATTTAAATATCTTTAATCATAGTTTTTACTTTTTAATATAAATAGTAAAGATATTATCCCACATCATCATGGGCCCTTAACTTTTCCTTTTTTTGTTCCTTTAATTTTTTATATCACTTTAATTTGAGTAGAACAATCAAATCTTTGGACAATGATATTTCAAGAATACATGAATGTTGAATTAGGATTTCCTGCCAGTGAGTTGTGCCTCTCATTTTTTTTTTTTTTTGACAAATCAAATCAAGGGTTGGAAGTTCGTGTGAAACAAATTAAATGGCTGGTGTTATTTTGCCTACAAGAACGGCAGGATTCCTGACCGACCGCAGTGATTCGAGGTCCACATAACGCGGTAGAAAATTTGTAATTTAATTTCTTTTTTTCAAAATTATTTTGTAGGTCTTTTAATTTATTTTTTGTCTTCGAATCAGTTTTTTTTTTTTCTGAATAGCTCCTTTATGTTTTAAAATACTTGCAGTGTTGATCTTTTTTTCAGTTTCAATCTAATACCGTTAAAAAAAGTTTATTTGTCTGTTAATATGCTTATGTGTCAATGACGATGCTTACATGGTCACTGTATCATAATCTGACTCATTATTTTAATTTCTTTTTTTATTAAAAACTAAAAAAAAAAAAAACTAGGTCCGATGCATGGGGAAGGAAGAATGGGGAAACCCGGATTTGCTACAGAAGGGGAAGCAAGAATGAGGATCGAGAGTAGAGGCACTCCGTGAAAATCAAGAGGAGCAGAGATGTGGTCAAGTTTAAGGTCTGATGTCCCCCTCCTCCTCCATCTTGGCCTCTTCCTCTCATCTCTTGCTCTGTTGCTTCTTCTTTTTCTTCTTCATGTTTGCTGTTGCTGCGGTGCTTCTTTTTCTTCTTCATGTTGCTTCTGCTCCATGGTCTACCACCCCACAGTTCTTCTCCTCTCTTCATCCTCTACAAATCCCTCTCTTCCAAATCATGAAAGAACAACACTAACAGGACGAAACAAAAATGGAACAGAGCAAAAATGGAAAACCTAAATCCGCTGCTTCAACTCGCGATTCTGACCATCGTGGGCCGTGTTTTGAGAATCTGAAACCGCCATTCTCCTCCTCTCATCGTTCTCTGAAAAAAGCATACCTATTTCGTATGAAAGGATCCAAAAAATGGAAACCCCAACCGTCACCTTTCCGATGAGATTCCGACCGCCTCAAGTTTCCATTCAGCAAACCAAACCGATCAAAAGACTCCCTCTGTCGTCCGCAACAAAACCCCCCAAAAAAAATCACGATTTGGAACACCTTTCGCCGACGACCACCGTGCCAGAGTTCCCTGCTTTCGCGCTGGAGTTTGACCTGTGGCCACACCTTCTCCTTCCTCTTTTCTTTCGTTCCTTCTTTTCAGAACTCAGTTGTTTTTTTTTGCTTTTAATTAATTAATTAATTAATTAATTAATAAAAATGATGACTCAGCAGAGGCCACATAAGCATCATAACGTCCACATAGGCACTGTAACAACCATGTCTATTTTTTTTAACGGAGTTAATAGAAACACATAAAAAAGTCAACGATACAAGCTTTTTAAAACATAAAGAGCCTATTCGGAGAAAAAAAAGATAAAAAACTTATTCGAAAACAAAAAATAAGTTAAAGGACTTACAGAGCAATTTTGCCTTTTCTTTTGTCTTTCAAAAAAAGAAAACTTATAATGTAAAAAACTACTAGTGTGTACCGTATATGATTATTTTGTATGTTTTATTAAAAGTATTTTCGGACAGTAAGAATTTTGGGTCGAGCTATTATGGCCATAATTCAGAACACACTTTTGTTTTTAGTTTTTTTTTTAATGTTTTGTTACTTCTCTAAACTTTGTCTTTGGTTTAAATAAGAATTAGTTTACTTTTTTCTCTTATCTCTATCCCTTTTCATCTATTACTTTCTTAATGTTTCAGTCTTATTATTTTGATTCTATTATGAATATGTGTGAATAGCTTTCTAATCTTGGGACTGTGAGTATTCCAATTGATGAATTATTGTCAATTCTGATTTTCTTTTTTGTTATGAATGTTGTTTCTTTTTAATTCAATCTTAGTGTTTATCTTGCTTGCAAATATAAGACCATATGTTTGCATGACTTTAGATATCAAATAATAGACTGAAAGGTAAAATTTAATATTAGATTTATAAAGTTGAACATGAGAATTGAATCATGAAATTAGATTTGGGTTTCTTGACGTTGGCAATGAAAATTGTTCTTAATGAGTTTTTATTAATATTTCCACCACGAAAATAGATTCGTTATTAGCTTAAAAGTACTACCAACACACTCTTTAACACTGTTCCTTCAACACACTCCATAATTGACTAAAAATCACATGGGACCTGCTAGATTAATAGGTAAACCCATACACGATTCATCTAGTCATGGAGTGAGTGTTGAAAAAAGATCGTTAAAAATTGTGTTTTTTATATAAAAAAAAGTGTGTTGCTAGCATTTCTTTTAATTTATTACGTGATACAACTGTGTGTCTGCGGTAAGCATCAATCAACCCCAAAAGCTAGTTTGTGGACTAAGGATTAACTCTCACTTATAATCACCAATCATGTCATATCATTATCTAACGTGGACTCCCGTCAGCAGTTACATTACAGTGAAATCATACATCTCCAACCAGAACAAGATACTTTGTGGAGTAAGGATTATCCCCACTTATAATCACTAATCAGGTCATATCACTATTCAACGTGGACCCCGTCAGCAATTACATTACGGTGAAATCATACAGCTCCAACCAGAACAAGATAATACTTACCAACCAATCTCGTGGGCTTAGAGAAAAGAAAGGTAACATGGAATAACTTTATGAGAATTGACGTGCCCAATTTGTAGGCAAGCAATTACAGTTTTTTCGCAGTATGGGGGAAATACCGGAATAGTTCAAAAATCAAATGGAAAGTTTTAGGTGGACGATCAACGCCACAGAGTAGCTCATTACATGATCAAATCACTTTCAAGTATACAATAATCAAAGGCAAAATATGCCCCATGGTGACAGCAAAAGCCATCAAAACTTAGATAGCAAACCTATCAAGCAATTGAGACATGATATCGGATGGAAACTACATCTCAAAATTCCATGTAGTCTCAGCACTAAGTTTGGGAAGTTTCCTTTCCTCAGCCAAGTTCAGGGACGCCAAAATCTGGAAGGCAAAGCTGAAAGTTAGACATTACTCAAGAACAACTTCACACATTGAGGAAAAACTTTCAATGTCTAACTTTCAAGCATTTAAGCAAATTTCAAGCAGGAAAAAACATTTAGCAGTATCTTCAAAAGTCAAACCTCCATTGATTGAATTTCTAATGGAATAACAAATAAGGCATCTATAGTTCGTGTCAGAAACAGTTCTAAATTCCAAGTTTCTATTCATGAGTTACTATAAAGATAGTAAATTTTCAGTCAAATCAGAATCCTTATTGTAAGCCACTGAAGCTTCAGCTACAAAAAATCATGAATGAATGAATGAATCCTACAGTAAACTCGCACATTCCCCCAAATGAAGACCTCTAGACCAAAAAACCAAAGCCATCAATTTTCTAAGCATATTATTACAGTGTTACTTAATGAGGATCTAACTTAAAGTAATCACGGAAAAAGAAAATCACACAAATGAAGTCTAGTTAGGACTAGTAACATCAATCTAACAATTATCATATACCAATGCATTAGCTAATACCCAGTCCATAAATGTCAAAAATTTCAAGCTTAAGCATGAAGAGACCAAACATATACAACAAGCCAACTTTGTGAATTTCATCACCCCAGATCAGTTCAAGCTACACACAAAAACACTGATATCAATCCAAGGTTTTAAATCGCATTTGCAATCACCCTGCAATCCTTAAACTGAGGACAAACACAGCCATGGTTTTAAATTGCAATCACAGCTGCAACATCAATATATTTTTTTGGAGTCTCCGCGACGACTATTATGGTCACAATTGCACCACATTCAGCAGTATTTGTCCTTTTCCACAACATCAAAAATTGCAACGTAACTTCAATTGCAAAAGCTATCGCAATTTAAAATCCTGAATGCAGCTGCAATAAGGCTGCATAGACTTCCAAAGCAGCCGCGGATAGCTCAAAAACCTTGAGGACAATTGTGATTTCAGACGGTAATTTAAAACCATGGCAGCAATTGAAAAGACACTAATCACATGTATAAACTCTACCAGACAGGTTAAATATCAAAATTCCTATATGAAGCATGGGTACTCCAAAATTGAAGGAGTACCTAAACTAGGTACCGCACCCGTTACTCGTTAGGTACTCGTGGGTACGTACTAGATTTGTACCCAAAAAGTTCAAACCCAAAAAATTCGGTATTCAATTTGGGTACACTTGGTACTTTCTGGGTACTCGTACCCTATTTTTTTTTTTTGTAAAATCTCGTATCCCTGCACTCCTACTCTCCTACTCACACTCGTACCTAGTACCGTATCCCGTATCAATGTAACATAGCAAAATTCTCCCAAAAATTACATATTAGTTACCATACACTAAAGAGAGAGGACATAAAAGATGGATATTATTCACCTTGAAGCAACCAGTGTTTTTGGAATTCCTTGCCCACTCAAGCCCCAAAACCTTACTAGATGTCTGGTAAGAAGCCTTAAACGAATCGTCACCATAAACCCTCCTCGAAACAGCAAAGTCCCACGAATTCTTAGCAACATCATAGCAGGGTTCAAACGTGGTCAAACTCTTATGAACATAGCTATACTTCAACTTACAATTCCCCGAATCAACAGCGTAATTCGCGGAAACCTTGTTCGAAGGGTCCCACACCAACGTTCCATCCAAAATAGTCCTATTATCCCCTTTGCTGTGTATGTATGTGAAATTCAACGGCTTCTCCGCAACCCTAACGGTGTTCATAAACTGAAACCGAAAGTCCTGCACACCAAAAAAAAAAAAAAAACCGAACCGTTTGGGTTTAGTAACGAACGGAGTGAACCGTTTTGGGGGGAAATTTGGAAGTGTTATAGGTGTACCTTTTTGGGAACGTTGTAGTCGACTATGAAGGAGCCGGGTTTCTCTACGGCGAGGACTAGGCCTGTTAGGCTGGGACCGTTGGTGAAAGTGGCGTCTGTTATGGAAGCTCGGAGTTTGACATCGCCGGCGTTGAATGCGACGGTGGCGGCCGCACCGCCGTTTTTGTCAATGTCATATTTTCCCTTCAAAGCGGCCTTCATTGTAAACAGCGGGGTGTGTTTTTTTTCTTTTTTTGGGGTTATTTTTTTATGAAACGTCTACAAATAATCAAATGCGAAATATATAGCGACAGAAGACTAATACGCAACGCCGGCATCCACTGTTTTTCCTCCTTCTCGCAGGTTTCCAGTGTAGTGTGTGTATATGGGCCTGGGAGATCGGTTTGGGGCTTTTAGCAAATGGCCCATTGAGATTGTCATAAGGGATTTGTTATTACCACCTCCCCCTTTAATTTTCTCCCCTCCCCTCCCCATTTAATTGCCAATTTTACCCCTAGCTTATTTTTATGGCTAAACCCTATTATCACCTCCCATCTCTCTCTCTCTCTCTTTGACTGTGACTACAACGGCACTCTCCCTCTCTCACCTCCCATCTCTCTCTCTGAAAAGCTCTCTCTCACTAAAGCTCCCCCTCTGAAGCTCCCTCTGTTCCTCTCATCTCTCTCTGAAGGTATCTACCTCCTCTCTGAAGCCCCCCTCCACCACCATTTGCGGAATGGGTATGTCGCGAGTCGCTATTTTTTTCTGTGTTTTTTTATCGCATGTCACCTTGTTGACGAATTCCCACGTCAATAAGGTGATGCCTGTGTATTTTGTTTCAGCTTTTGTAATACGCGTCAATAAGATGACATTTGTACACGTCAACAAGATGACGTAGAAAGAAAAATTTGAAGTTGCAGCATTAACACAGGCGTCACCTTGTTGACGCGACTAAACGTCATCTTATTGACGCGTAAATTAAAAGCCGAAACAAAATACACCAGTGTCACCTTGTTGACGTGGGATTTCGTCAACAAGGTGACGTATATCGTCATCAATTAAATGACGCAAATGTCACATATTAGTTTTTTCCAAATTTTATCTTATGGTGCAGTTTGATCACCATGGAGGATAACCGGGACTCCCAAATGACGAATACGGAGGCCTTGGCCGTGGATTGTACTAGTGTATTTACCACTACGAGGGTACTTACATCTTTTCTTATTTTTTTTAATCTATGACTTTTCATTTGTGACAACCCTAATTTTTTGTGCTTTATCAAGTATTTCCTACCCGAGATGAGTTGTTGTCATGGGTACGAAATATTGAAAAATCTGTTGGATGTGTGGTTGTCATATCAAGATCAGACAATGGGCGATCAAGCAAGAAGACATTTGTTATGTTTGGTTGTGAAAGAGGTGGTAAGTATAAACCATACAAATCTGAAAATGTGAGGGTTACCGATACTAGAAAATGAGAGTGTCTGTTCAGACTGAAAGGAAGTTTAGTGAAAGCTTCTGGAGGATGGGTTTTGAAGGTTATGTGTGGAATTCACAACCATGCGTTACCCAAAAACTTTGAAGGACATCCATATGATGGTAGGCTAAGTCCGGACGAGAGGTGTATGCTTAATGATATGACAAAGAACATGATCAAGCCACGTAGTGCCTTACTTTCACTTCAACAGAATAACCTAGAGAGCCACACTACAGTCAGACAAATTTACAATATACGTCAGAAGATTTGGTCTAGTCTAAGACAGGGCAGGACGGAGCTGCAATATCTGATGAACTTGATGCATCGTGATCATTATGTGCACTGGCACAGGAGGGCTGATTATTCTAGTGTCATTAGGGACATATTTTGGACACATCCAAAGGCCATCACGCTTGCAAATACCTTCAATATTGTTTTGCTGATTGATTCTACATACAAAACTAATAGGTATAGGATGCCATTAGTTTAGGTCGTTGGTGTTAACTCAACTGAGATGACATTCTCCGTTGCATTTGCTTATGTGGAGTCTGAAAAAGTTGATAATTTCGTATGGGTATTGGAGAAGCTGAGGGGTTTGTTTATGAGAGAGGATGCATTGCCACAAGTAATAGTGACTGATAGGGACCTTGCTTTAATGAATGCAGCGGCTAATGTTTTTCCCATGTCTTATAACTTGTTGTGCTAATTCCACATTCGTAAGAATGTGAGGGCCAGATGCAAGACTCATGTGTACCTGGAAGACAACCTCCAAAAGGTTATGACCACATTTGATTTTGTTGCGAGTTCCTCTACCCCTGATGAGTATGAGAAGAGATTGGTACATTTTGAGGATGTATCAGCACCATTTGCTAATTTCATTGACTATGTTAAAAACACATGGTTGATACCTCATAAGAAAAAATTTGTTTCTACGTGGATAGACCGGGTGATGCACCTCGAAAACACAACAACTAACAAGTGTGAATTCTTTCATTCAAAAAATGTTGGTAATTTGATACTATTTTTGGTTTGTTGCTTATGGTATGTCGGTTCCAATTTTTCGGGGTTGAGTCTGCACATTGGAGGTTGAAGAGGTTGTTACAAGATAGCAGATGAGACTTGTGTAATTGCTGGGATGCTATGAACAACATGATCAAGCTACAACACACTGAGATTAAGTCTTCATTCGAGCATAGCATTAGTCGACAGCAACACTCTTATAATCTCCCAGTCTACAAGCTATTAAATGGATTTGTGCTGAGGAATGCCTTAGATTTTATATCCTAGGAGCTTCTACGTGTTAACACTGTTGGTGTTGATTCTGCTGCATGTGGTTGCATTCTTAGATACACTCATGGTTTACCCTGTGCATGTGAGCTTACTAGGTACACCTCAAATTGCATTCCAATCCCGTTGGATGTAATTATTGTTCACTAGAGGAGGTTAAGCTTCAACAATGAATGTGACACTGGTGACAACTCTGATTTTGAACTAAGTGTGCAGGTTGAACTAGAAACATTGGCACGTAGGTTTAAAGAGCTCGTTGTTGCTGGAAAATTAGTGTTGAAAGCAAAATTACGTGAATTGGCATTCCCAGACACAACTTTCATGTGTCCACCACCTGATAAGGTGAACACAAAGGGAGCACCAAAAAAGGGCAAGGGGTTCAAACTAGATATTTCAACGAAGCGTGAGCCATCATACTGGGAACGCATTGACGACTTGTATGGATCCCAACATGACAGTACATCAGCTCCACAATCCTGCAAAAGGTCAACACTCACATCATCCAGGCTACCACAACCCCCTCTACTTGAGACTCCAGACCCCGAGACTCCAGACCCCCTCCACATGAGACCCCAACTCCACCTCAACCCAAGAAGTCAGATCCACCTCCACCTAAGAAGTCAGTTGCCACTCCAAATAAGAAGTCTGCTCATCCTCCACCTAGGAGGTCATTTTCCCGTGCATCCAGAAGGCCAACTGGACGTCCATCCATGAAGATAATACCATTGATAGAACAATTCTCATCTCAAATTCATGAATACATTGAGAACATCATAAACATGGATTCTGATGGGAATTGTGGGTATCGGAGCATTGTTGCTTACTTGGTATGGGTGAGGAATCTTGGTCTATAATACGCCAAGATTTGATTACAGAGCTCACACACAACCATGATTTATACGTAAAACCACTTGGTGGCATTGATGAAGTGGCTAAACTAAAGAGGTCACTATTTCTTCCACGTGGAGAGGTCAGATATGAAAACTGGATGACAATTCTAGATGCAGGGTACGTGATTGCTACCAGGTATAATGTGGTCCTCGTATGCATATCCTTAGAGGGGTCTAAAACAATTTTCCTTCTCCAACGTGCACCACTGCTTGATAGGATTAGTCATTGTGTCATTAGCATTGGGTATATCGAACGACTGAAGCGCTTTGTACCAGTATGTATATAGTTTTAATTATGTGTAGGGTTTCTAGGCTTTATTTAAATCACTTGTATACCATTGACTTTATTTAACAATCCTTATGTTTACAGATTTATTTAAAAGATGGATCTCCAATACCTCCATCGGATAGAATGTGGCAATCGTGTAAAAGCGTTAAAGCCAGTGGATGGAAGACTCCATATTTCAGTCACATGCAGCACTGGAGATCGTTATTTGTAGGGACAACAACACAATCTTGGGTAGACCTTGCAGAGGATTCATGTATATAGAGTTGTCTTGATTATGTATACAACATATATTTTTATATGCATATATTTTTTATCAATTAAAATCGACATTGTGTTGTTGTGCTATATTTGTTTTTTAAGATTAAATGTAATTAAATCAACAAACTGGTGATACAACAATATTATTCAACAACGCAACAGATTACAAGAGGGACGGCAAACAAACATTACATCGAGTTCTCCAAAACAAATAATAATATTATTCAACAACATAACGGATTAAATGGGGGACTTCAAAACAAGCACGTCGTGGGCAAGCCATCAGATCAAGTTGATGAGTCTGGTTCATGGCAGCAGGCAATGATCTCGTCAACGGTTCTAGATCTAGGTTGACGCAAGATGGAAAGGATCTCGTCAGTTGATCTAGCCAACTATGCATATAGCTCAATTGGGCCATAGGACGCATGTTCACTGAATGCTACGAACATCCTTTCTATGTCGCTGCCATTTTGAAGTTTCATCTCCCGATATTGCACACGACCGGATGCAACTGTCACAGGGTATTGATAATAGATCTCACTAACTCTTCGTGATCCAGCTCTAATCTTTTCATGAATCTTTTGCCTCAATTCTTCGATTGTTATGTCTCCCATGATCCTAAATATTTTTGGATCGTAACATTTAAACTTCACTCCATCAGCATCTATTAATTTTTCCAGCGTAATACACAACGACCATGGTCGTATCCATCGAGAACTGTGTTGACTGAGTGAGTGTCATATCTGTATAAAAAGAAGTCGTCAGATGCAAGCAATGAAACAAACTCATAAAGCAAAAGATGCAGCAGCATTAGCATGCTGTCATTTTAAAACTAAAAAATTTAATACACGCGTCAACTTGTTGATGTGGTACCGCGTCATCTTGTTGCCTTTGTACCGCGTCAACTTGATGACGCATGTATTAATTTTTTTAGTTTCAAAACGACAACATACACGTCAACTTGTTACGCAACTTAGCGTCACCAAAGTTGACGTAGGTGTTAAATATAAAACAACAAAGTTACAAACCAGGCGTCAACATGTTGATGCCTTCGTGCATTAACAAGTTGACACGCATGTTTGATTTGCAGAAAAAAAAAGGTGGAGTTGGGAACGTACCTGCGAAGGGTTGACACTGGAGGAGTGACAGAGGGAGGCGTGACGTGATGGAGGTGAGGGAGGCATGATGGAGGTGGTGGAGGGATATGGCAGTGGTGAAGGAAAAGACCGAAGGGAGGAAAATGGGAGGTGGGGTGGTCGCACAGATCGGGAGAGGGGAGGAAGAAGTGAGGTGAGAGAAAGAGGGGAAGGGGAAGGAGAAGATGGGTTAGGGAAAATACATAGGGGTATATTTGTCTTTTCATGGGGGAGGGGAGGTGGGAAAATTAAATGAGGGAGGTGGGGATAACAAAAGCCTTGCCATAAAGGGTTTCTAATTTCTATTTCTTCATTACTCTTGTGACCCAAAAAAAAAATTATATCTCTTCTCTCGCACATCCCCTGTATTTTGGATATAAAAAAGTTGGATTTGAATAAACTAAATGAAAAACATAGAGAGGGAAAATGAGAAAATTTTGTAATTGTTTGACTGAAGAGAGAAAACAATGGGAAAAAATTGAACCATGTTTAGAAAAAAGTGAGTTTTTGAAACGCCCAAAACTTTCCTAGTTACTAGTAGATGAGACCCGTGTTCAGCACGGGTACGAAAAAATTAGCAGAATTTTTTTCCTATATTTTATATAAAAAATAGAGATGTCACGTGACGTAGCATAAATAACTAAACTTACTGTAATTAATTCTTTTTTAAATAGATTGATTGGATGTACCTGAATTTGTGAAAACATAGGTCTCCCTAAAGCTCAATTTTACAGCTCTAACATGATTACTTGGATATACTCAAACAAAATCAAGGATTGGGGTTGGGATGGCAAATCAAACGTTTCTTAGTGTTCACCCCATCAGCTAAGGGTAAAAATAGAGTAAAGTGGGTCAAGTTTTTTAAGGCTTAATTTTAGATTGTGTTTCAAGATTAAAGTATGAGTTTAAAATTTTTATCCAATATAATTAAACATTTTAAGACATGACATCACTTTTTTAAAAGCAATGTTTGGCTTCAAAAGGGTGTCTAAAAGCTTATTTTGTAATAAAATCTTTAAATAAATCACAAGATTATCGCTAATTTAGTTTTAATATACGTTAACATGCTTAAATCATTGTTCCCGATCAAAATCTTAGTAACAACCAAAATGAACTACAATCAACATGACTAGGATTTTGCATTAAACCACATCGCTAAATATGACTAAAATTTTGCATTAAAAACCAAATTATCAGTAAATTACAATCAAAATAACCTATGAACTAATTGTTCCCAAAACAAGATGAACTTTAACAATCAAAATAAAGCAAAATCACTAATTATTCCCGATTCAAGATGAACCTAGCCTGTGTAATAAGAAAGCTAAAGGAAGATAAATGGGACTGAGAATTTGTACTGTTTTATTGATATAAACTCAGAATCAACTTCTAGTCACACCAACTAGAAGGAATAGTACAAAATTAACCAGAAAACTCAGTCACAGAGAATAAGAAGAAGAGGGAACGAAAGAATATTCAGAGAGAGAGGAGAATCAAATCATACATCATTCCTACCTTTTACATTCTAATTTCCCCACTTATAACTAACCGCTACTCCAAATCTTTGAGCCTACGATTCGGTTCACGCACCCTTTTTTCTCTTCACACTTCTGTGATTCTCGGATCCGCTCTAACAGAATTCTCACTCCTTTGTTGCCCTATTTCACCTGCTTGAGCTGAGTCATATCCTCCACGTGGCTGTCCAGTTGGAATTCCCATTACATTACCTTCCCATTTAACATCAACCTTGTCCTGAAGGTTGAAAGTAGGATAGTTGTCCCACATTTCCACTAAGTCTTCCCACATGGCTTCATTTTCCTTACAATTTTCCCTCTATATCAGCACTTGAGTAATGGATTGATTGCCTTTCAGGATTGTTCTAGTCCTTGGCACAACAGCTGGTTGCATTATAGGACCCAACTCTGAAGTCTTGAGTGGCAGTGGCAAATATGGCTCTCCTGATTCTCCTTTAAATGGTTTCAGCTGTGATATATAGAACACAAAATGTATCTTGGCAGTTTCTAGCAATTTGAGCTTATATGCAACCTTTCCTACTCTTGTTTCCACCTTGAAGGGCCCAAAATACCGCATGGACAGCTTCTGGTTTCTTCTGAGAGCTGCAGAGTGTTGTCGATAGGGTTGTAGCTTAACCAGTACCTCATCCCTAACTTGAAATTCTAACGCTCTTCTCTTTTTGTCGGCCTGGTGTTTCATTACTTGCTGAGCTCTGTTGCGGCTCAGGCAAGTGCACCTGATCGTAACTTGTAATAATAGTGTAATATAATTAGGACTCCGAATGTCGAACCCACAGAGAATGAGCAAGTACCAGTGAATTAGTATGATTCTATTCTATTAGGCGAGCAAAAGATTGTAATTGAGCGAGTATAATAAGAAATCGAAATTAAAGCAATAACAGATTGAATGCAAGAACGATTTAACAATGTTATGGGAAACCTAGGGGGAACCGGGTTCACCAATACTCTACCATCGAGTTCATTAATCAATTGATATGAGTTATCTATCATGAAAAAGCACTAACCACCCACTCTAAATTACTAGAGGCTGTCCTCGCGTACAATAGCCTTCCTCCCCACTAATTACTCTGTTTGGTCCAGGAAGATAACTAAGGGAAAGAGCATTAAGTTCAGATGGATTTGTTAATCTAATAACTGATTAGAAACAAGCTCTAACCTATCCGGCGTATAAAGCGAGTTCTTTTATCCTATGGTTCCGTTAACTAATCATGATCCTGTTACCACAATTAAGCCAACTAGATAAAGGTTGATAAGGCCTTATTGGATTAAGCATAATAGGAATAAAATACTCAAACAATCAATAGAAACTCATATAATTAAATAACAAAACATCAAGAGTATTGTAAAGGATTGATCTGCTGTCACGCACAGGTCAAATAATTAAAAATAGTAAATGTAGTAACAAGGTAATTCAACCTTGGTCGTCTCACAAGGATCTTTAATATAACAATAACCAAAAACAAGAACGTACGAAGAAATAAAAAAAAAGGGGTTTCGATTATGAGAAACAGAATTTAAAAGATGAAAATATCAATATATAAAAACTACTAACCCACTGGTTTAGGATAATTAATACTTGGATCTATCACGGGTTTCAAAGGATTACTCTATTTCGTGATTCTATTCTTGTTTAACTATAAAATTAACCAATCAAGCATCAATTACCTTTATAAGAACTCCTACTGTAATACAGAATTAATTAAGCATCAACTTAGCATCACAGAATCGATTAATCATGATTAAACAACAAGCTTCACAAAAAGTTAATTAATTTAACTACCGAATTCAATTAATTTAGGTACGATCGTGCTTCGTGAGGTACAACCGTACTGATGCTCTAAGTATGTCCTGATTCAATAGGTTGGTACGGCCTGACTTAAGGTCTCTGTACGGCCGTACTCTGCCATAGGTACACCCGTACCCATGGTCAGTCTTCAACCCTAAGGCCGCCAGTACGACCTTCAGTACGGCCTGTTCTTGATAGGTACATCCGTACTGCGCTACGATTTTGTGAAAAATCTACCCTATGATCAGATTTTCTCGATTTTAAGCCAATATTTCAAGTCTCTAATCATTCCTAGGGTCTTTAAGCCTGCAAAACCAAGCAAAAAACTACTCCTAATCACCTAAAGTTAGAATTAAACAAAACCAAAAACCTAAACTAACTAAAAACTTAAAATAACCAGTAAAACAGCCAATCAATCCACAAATTGAGTTTAGAATCAGTACCTGGATGATTTTGTGAGTGGAAATGCGAAGAGAATGAAAGAAGATGGTGCTCGAATGCAGGGGTTTTGGGCGTACGAGGGTGAGGCACGCCCTTACCTCTCACTGTTAACTTTATATTCAGCCTCTGGACACGGGGTCTAGCCATACCTGTCTGTTTCTCCGTGTTTTGAAAGTGAAGCCGTGTGGTACGGCCGTACATGGTGCAAGGTGCGCCTGTACCTACTGGTTTTCTGGAAAAAAAAAACTTGATTTTTCAATTTTATAATTTTTTTTTGTATTTTTAAATATTCCTAAAATGAATAAAAATAGAATAAAATAAAATAAGAATAGAAATAAAACAAACAGATAGGAGATAAAAATGTTAGTAACCGAGGTTGCCTCCTGGTAAGCAGTTGTTTAACGTCCCGAGCCTAATGGGTCGGAGGACTTAAGAATTAGTCCTCAGTGGGCAATGGCCCGTCCTTAACACTACCTTTTGTCTTCTCACCATTGGGAAACACAGCAAAGTAATCACCTTTTTCTGAGTGGTCCATCCATGCAAGACCTGAGCACTTTTTCAGTGGGTTCATTGTGTACCCACAGTCTTCACAGATGTAAACTGGCTTCTCAAAGTTGGGTGTAAAAGTCCTAATGATTTTCTTTACCAAGTTATTCCATGTTTTTACTTCCTCAACTGGCAGGAGATAAAGCCAAATCTTAACTTCCTCATCTAATGAGAATGGGAAAATCATTAGCTTTGCCTCATCTGGAGACAAGCCTTCAAACTTTGCATTCCTCATCTTCTTACAGAACTGTCTCATGTGCTCAATAGGATTTTGTCCTGTGGTTCCCTTGAATTGCAATTTTGACACCTCTGAGATCAAGGATGGGTCTAATTTAAAACCTGTATATTCCTTTTGAGTGTCCTTCTTGAATCCTCAAAAGAATTGAAATAGATCCATTCTTTCTTCTGGTGTGGATTTGAAAATTCTTAAAAACTCCTCTTTTAATTCTTCCCAATTTGAAAAGTGGTGCTTGGGATATATTGAGAACCATTATTTTGCTATTCCTCCTAGAGAAAGGAGAAATAATTTGAGCTTTGTCCTTCCTGCTTTGGCTCCTGCAAGATTGTTAGATTTTTCCAAGCCATAAAAGTGTAATAAATGACAAGAAGGTTCATCACTATCAAGTCCTTTAAATTTAGGCAAACACAGTGCCTCCAAAATCAAAGAAGGTGTTATGTCCTTATCCTGCTCTAAAGAGTCACTATCTTGTTCTTCAATTTGCACTTCTTTCCCTTTTTCAACTTTTATATCCTGCAAGAAACAACAAGAAGCACTAGAGGGAGAAATTTTGTTAGAATTATATATATTAAATACTTCTTTCTCATCCTCAATTCTTAGAGTCATGGTTCCTCTCTTTACTTGAATGGTAGCATCTCCTGTTGCCAAGAACGGTCTTCCTAAAATAATAGGAACATCTTTGTCTTTCTCCATATCTAAGACTACAAAATCCACAGGGAAAATAAATTTTCCTACCTTGACTAGCATATCTTCTATTATTCCTCTTGGGTAAACAAGAGTTCTGTCAGCTAACTGCAAAGACATGTAAGTAGGTTGTGGTTCCTGCAAATTCAGTTTCTTCCAAATAGACAAAGGCATTTAATTTATACTTGAGCCTAAATCACATAGTGCCTTAAATGTATTATTATCAATTGAACAAGAAACAGCAAAGCTTCTTGGATCTTTAAGCTTAGGTAGTAATTTTTTTAAAAGAATAGCAGAGCAATCCTCATTCAACTTAACAGTCTCATCTTCTATCCTATTTTTGTTAGAAATTATTTCTTTAAAAAATTTAACATATTTAGGGACTTGAGAGACAATTTTAGTCAAATGGATATTGACAGACAGCTTTCTAAGTTTTTCTAATAACCTCTTATCTTGCCTATTCATACAAGAATTTTTAGAACCTTGGGAAGAGTTACTTACCTGCTGAGACTCAGTTTGAGTCTTCTCCTCTTTTGGTTCCTCTTTTTTCAAGAAGATTGCATTGCACTTTTCATTGGGATTTGGCTCCACTTGACTTGGGAGTGTTCCTTTTTCTCTTTGAGTCACTGCTTTCAACACGATTACCATTTGCTCACTTAATGTTTTCTGGCCTGCTGCGTTCTCAGTGACTATTTTTTCCAAGTTGCTACACCTTTAATTCATCTGTCCCATAAAGTTGTTAATGTCATTTTCTTCGGCACTTCTATCGTTCTGTGCACGATTTTGCAAATGTGGGGGCTTATAAGTATTCTGATTTTGGCCCTGGGATCTCTATTGATCTCTCCATGAGAAATTTAGGTGATTCCTCCATCCAGGGTTGTAAGTGCTTGAGTATGGGTCATTCTGTTGCTTATGCCCAACAAAATTCACCTCCTCAGTATAGTCCTTTAAATCATTAGTTGTTACTCCACAGAAGTCGCAAGATTCCTTAACTGTCTTGTTTTCTATAGCCTTTAATCTTTTTTCAATTTTCTCCATGAAACCAGCTAGAACTCCCATACACAGATGTCAGTGTCCTTGCATATACTTCAACATAGCCTCTTGCATCCCTAATTTTGGGTCAAAATCTCTCTGGCCTATAGCATTAACTTCCTCTAATTGACCTTCAATTGCCATACAACCCCAATCATTATTAGAGTTGGACTGGGTTTGTGCTGCCATCAAAGTCTCTAATTTCTTAGTCATTGCCTCCAATTTTGCTTCCAAAGCTGTGTTAGTTTCTACTTTGTAAATACCTGCCTGCTAGTTCTCTCTTCCTGGCTGTCTATCATTAGCTGACTACTGAGCATTGTTCTGAGCCATTTTAGTTATAATATCAAAAGCCTCAGTGGGTGTTTTCTTTTCGAAAGATCCTCCACAAGCAGTATCGATAGCTCCTCTAGTTTGCATATTGAAACCATTGTATAAAATCTGAAGCTGCTGCCACTTAATGAAGCCATGATGAGGACAACTTCTCAATAAATCTTGAAATCTTTCCCAAGCCTCATGCATTGATTCTCCTTCATTCTGAGTAAATCCAAACATGTCAGCTCTCAGCTTTGCAGATTTTGTGGAAGGAAAATATTTATTCAAGGACTTAGTTTTCAGGTCCTCCCAAGTAGTAATAGAGTTAGGTGGGAATGAATCCAACCATAGTTATGCTTTCCCTTGCAGTGAGAAAGAGAATAGTCTTAATTTGATTGCCTATGATGTCACTCCTTCGCATTTGACAGTATTAGCAACCTTCTAAAATCTTTTAAGATGAGCATTTGGGTCTTCAGAAGATAAGCCAGAGAATTACACTGCAGATACCATAAAAATCAGTGCTGGCTTCAGTTTGAAATTATTGGTCTCAATTGTCGGATAGTTGACACTGTCTGCCACATCCGTAGTTGGTGTGAAGTACTCGTTCAACGTTAATTCTTCAGCCATTGCTTGATGTTGTCTTCTCAATAATCTGAGTGTTCTTTCAATTTCAGGATGTTGAGATCTTGTCTGCATACACCAAAGAAAATCAAATTAGAGTCTCAAAACCAAATAAAAATAACAGAAAATAAATAACTAAATAAAATTATGCCTAATGAGAATAAAATCTATAATTCGATTAATATCGCAATAATTCCCCGGCAGCGGCGCCAAAAACTTGTTGCGGCTCAGGCAAGTGCATATGATCGTAACTCGTAATAATAGTGGAGTATAATTAGGACTCCGAATATCGAACCCACAGAGAATGAGCGAGTACCAGTGAATTAGTATGATTCTATTCTATTAGGCAAGTAAAGATTGTAATTGAGCGACTATAATAAGAAATCAAAATTAAAGCAGTAATAGATTGAATGCAAGAACGGTTTAACGATGTTATGGGAAACCTAGGGGGAACCGGGTTCACCAATACTCTACCCTTGAGTTTATTAATCAATTGATATGAGTTATCTATCATAAAAGAGCACTAACCACCCACTCTAAATTACTAGAGGTTGTCCTCGCGTACAATAGCCTTTTTCTCAACTAATTACTCTGTTTGGTCCAGGAAGATAACTAAGGGAAAAAGCATTAAGTTTAGGTGGATTTGTTAATCTAATAACTGATTAGAAACAAGCTCTAACCTATCCGGCGTATAAAGCGAGTTCTTTTATCCTATGGTTCCGTTAACTAATCATGATCCTGTTACCACAATTAAGCCAACTAGATAAAGGTTGATCAGGCCTTATTGGATTAAGCACAATAGGAATAAAATACTCAAACAATCAATAGAAACTCATATAATTAAATAACAAAACATTAAGAGTATTGTAAAGGATTGATCCACTGTCGCGCACAGGTCAAATAATTAAAAATAGTAAATGTAGTAACAAGGTAATTCAACCTTGGTCGTCTCACAAGGATCTTTAATATAACAATAACAAAAAACAAGAACGTACGAAGAAATAAAAAAAAAGGGTTTCGATTATGAGAAACAGAATTTAAAAGATGAAAATATCAATATATAAAAACTACTAACCCACTGGTTTAGGATAATTAATACTTGGATCTATCACAGGTTCAAAGGATTACTCTATTTCGTGATTCTATTTTTGTTTAACCATAAAATTAATCAATCAAGCATCAATTAACTTTATAAGAATTCCTACTGTAATACAGAATCAATTAAGCATCAACTTAGCATCACAGAATCGATTAATCATGATTATGGAACAAACGTCACAAAAATTTAATTAATTTAACTACCGAATTCAATCAAACCTACGTCAAGCGCCATTAATCCTATTGATTTCTATTCGAAATAGATTAAAACAAGTGTTCAAAATATATCAAATAATCTCAAAGAGCAAAAACGAAATTGATATGATTAAGCATCAACATCTAAAACGAATTTGCAAACAAAGATCAAAGAGATGAAAAATTAACAAGAAAAGAGATAGAATCCGAAAATCGAAATTAACAATAATAATCAAACCTCAAGATCCTTATAAAATCTCCCTAACCAGTGAATTAATCTAAGGTCTTAGCCTTCCATGGAAGGATTTGACAAAAACGAGATTAAGAATGAGAGAAGGAGAAAAATTGCTAAAACGGCAAAAGATTCAAAAGTAATCAAAAGGTATCTCGTAAGACTCTAAAGATCCTATTTATAATCTCTCCTAGGTTAACCTAGATAGTAAAAAGTTTTTGACTAAAGAAAAAGGCCCATAAGAGGTTAATTAGCCCAATAACAACTAATCATATGAGAAAGTGACCCACAACTCACAATCAGTCTCGCTAGCTGTAGTAATTGGTATTTTCGACCATCAAAATGTTTGAACTGGGGTTTGGTGTCAACATAAGAGTTGTAGCTCTGCTTCTTAGTTTTCCAACGCAAGGCCACTACAATCGGACATGTATAGCCCAAGTTATGGCCTGTAGGAGGAACATGGGTCAGGATGTAACAAAATCCGAAAATTAATAAAGAATTTCTCTAAAGCCCAATTAAGACCCAAAGATATAAAACCATGTTAAAAAGTAGTTATTGGACATGACACACAACTAAAAACACAAAGTACAAGGCTATAAAAGGTGCATTAAAATGCATTGATCAAGGATCCCCCATCACCCCTAGTGATGGGTTTAACTACTCATTACTAATGATAATAACATAGACTTAAATATGAAATCATATTAATCCATAACAAGAGAATAAATTCTAAACCAGGACATCCTTTCAGTATGACAACGGTCTTTAAGCACGTTCTTCGCGTCCTCACAAGCTCTGGTAGCGATTCGAGATGGTACCAAGCTTCAAGGAGACAAGAATTCGATAGAATGGGCAAAGGTTTGCTATTAGATCTTAATTGGGGGCTCTTGACTCAGAAATTCGTCAAAAGGTATTTGTAACATGTTAACAGCCCCTATTTATAGACTAGGCTGTGAATTAGGTTATCTGGCTTCAAATCTGCACTGATCAGGGACGGGGTACGGTCGTATCACATATATACACGGCTGTACCAAGCTTTGCTGATGACGCTGGACCGTACCCATGCGTGCTATTGCCCTGACATCACTTGTGTACGGCCGTACTGCCTTTGGCATGACCATACTGGACTAATTTATCGGCGTCAGGTGGTACAGACTGAGGGAGTACGCCCCTACTGAGGTTTTGCTCTAGGTACAATCGTACCGTTGGTAGGTCAGGCCGTACCGCTTGTCCAGTAATGCTAAAACTCTCCAAAACTAGCTAGTTTTTTGTCTTTTTTCGTATCTTTTTCTCCAAGTGGTGTCTTCATGATAATTTTGCATAATAAGATATAAATGAATACTTTTGTGCATTAATTAGTGCAAAATGGTATAATTAGATACTAAAAATGCCCTATAAATATAGACAAGTTGGTGTGTTAACAAGCTCTATTCAAGTTACTCTTCAATTGAGACAGTAACATATCTCTGTTGGTTAACTGTTCTTGGATAGAAGGCTGGTCAGCAGGGTTGTAATCATATTTGATTAGTGTTGGAGGGTCTCTTCCATACAAGGCTTTAAAAGGTGTCATACCCAAGCTAGTATGATAAGCAGTGTTATACCAAAACTCTGCCCATGATAAGGCCTTGTACCAAGACTTGGGATTTAAGAATGTAAAACACCTCAAATACATCTCTAAGCATTTGTTTAGGGCCTCGGACTGCCCATCCGATTGAGGGTAATATGCTGACCTCATGGCTAATGTAGTCCCTTGTAATTTGAAAAGATGTTGCCAAAAATTACTAGTGAACGCCTTGTCCCTATCCGACACAATGGACTTGGGCATTCCATGTAATTTTACAACTTGATTCATGAAGGCCTCGGCTATACTCTTGCTGCTATAATCAGATTTCATGGCAATAAAATGGCTATACTTGGTCAATCTATCAATAATAACCATTATTACCGTAAATCCAAAAGAGTTGGGCAGCCCTGTGATGATATCCATATCCTCCCAAACTTGCTCGGGAATTAGCAATGGTTGTAACAGTCCCACAGGAAAAGAATTGCTAACTTTGGCTTACTGACACTGTAACACCTGAGGACGAGATCGACCTCGTATTAGGACGACGTATCGAGACCTCGACCAAGACCTTGTGTCGAGATCCCGTGCCAAGATCGTTGCCGAGGTCATTTGCCGAGCTGAGGAGACCGCGTGCACTAGCTGCTGAGCTGAGGAGGTCGCGTGTCGAGCTGATGAAGTCGCGTACCGAGCTGAGGAGGCCGCGTTCACGAACTCGTGTTAGAACCTTGTGCGCTTGCACGAGCACCCTTGTCGACATCGTGTCGAGATGATACCTCGTATTCTTTCGAACGTTATTCAGCGCTATTATTATATTGTTTGTTATAATTATAGTGTCGGCTTGACCGTTCTCGTCATGTGTCTAGACCGTTGACCGACAGAGTAGAAGGTAATTATGAGAGGAACGATTAGATGGGTAGATGATTGATGGGATTGGCATCTTATAGCTGAAGTTGCGATTATACCCTTTTCTCACCAGCTGTATACCACGACCGATTCCCTCAAACACTCATTCTTTCTCTTTTCTTCTTTCTTCTTCCTTCCTTCTGCTCTGAGTTTCGTTGTTTTTCTCCAAAAACTTCCATCGACGAAACCTTGAGTTCCATCGAGATTCTGCACAAGCTTTCTTCATCAACCTTGTTCCTCATTATCTTCTCGACATATCTCGCCTGCTCGACCATCACCATTGAGGTATGAAGAACAGATTTTCTTTTCCTCTGTGCTACGGTTTAGCGCTACTTTTCCTTCCATTTTTAGCCAGTTTTATGCTTCCAAATCATGTCAAATTGATGGGTTTTCTTCTTCACGATATTACCTATCTTTCTAACCGATTAATTGGGCTTGTAAAACAAATTTTCTTCCTCTGTTTTTCTGCAATCGGCAGTGCCCAGAAACTCTTCATTTTCGGTCTATTTCGATTTCTTGTTTTTCGTTTGTTGCTTCTGGTTATTGTTGTTATCGATCTATCTGTTGAAGCATCAGATAACCTTTTTCATGAACTTTTGATCGAAATCCCTAACTTTGTGTTAGAGGAAAAATATATTCAGTTCTTGAGTTTTATATTTTCTGGGTTGTGGTTAAGTTTGGGAAGAGAGAGCTAAGTGTATTAGAACCCATAGATCGATCTGAGTTGTGTTTGTTTTAGGAAGTCTGATTCCCGAGATCGTGTGATTTCCGAATCGAGGTGTACGGGAAAGCGAATCCAAGGACGTGGAAGCGTGGAATCCGGATCGAGAACTATGCGTGTCGAGGTCGACCGAGAAGTGTACGTGTCGAGGTCGATTGAGGACTCGATGCGATGTCGAAGTCGTTGTCGAGCTCGTTGAAGACAGCCGTGTCGAGATCGAGTAAGAGAAGTCGTTGTCGAGCTCATTTGAAGACAAATGTCGAGGTCGTTGTCGGCGGCATTTACTTGGAGTTCGGTAAGGCGCTTCACATTAATACTTTCATAGTATGCTAGCGTAAGCGGCAACTCCTAGATATCTCTAAGACTTTATTTTTATTGTTATATTTATGTATGGACTCCTTGATTGGTGTCGAGATTGGAATGTTGTGATATGATTGAGGTTTTGCATGTATTTGATATGTGATTGAATATATGTTGTGAATGGTGTATTCTTTGTCAGTGCGTTTCTTCATGCAGAATGTTTTATTTCTTAAATGTCGAATTGTGTTTTCTTCATGTTAAGCATGCTCTCTTTATTTGATATGTGATCAAGTAAGTTGTGTTACTCTTTGACATGCGGCGAGCTAATCATCGAGTGAGAGAGCTAGGGAGTCGTATGACGTTTTTGGGCCGGACCCAGATAACTGAGGGTGCTAGGTCCCCTTTTTGTTTATGGTGGATTGGCTAGGCATCGCATTATCGATTTGGGGTTGGACTCGCCGATTAATGCATGGTATCGATTTGGGGTTGGACTGCCGTTTACCTATTACGTCGATTTGGGGATGGACCTGCGACGATATTAGGAATAAGAGTCGAGTCGAGTCTAGAGTGAGATGGTCGAGTCACGTGTGGTGATTGAGATATATTATTGCTGTTTGCTTATATCCTTTATGTCGAGCTTATCTTGAATTGTTGAGAAGTTGACCCTTTCCCGTGGTGCCTTCAATCCATGACGGTTACCCAGGCGATGTCGAGGGCACAGGGAACTCGACAGTAGATGATGCCGAGGAGGAGCTCGACGAGGACCCGAGTGACGACCTGTACTTGTCGTGATTGATTGATTGTTTGACGTATTTCTTTTGATGACTGTACCTTGTTTTCTTTTGGAGTAGTATGTCGTGACCAGTTTGGGCAGTGTTGTTTTGTTGTTTCAGGGTAGACTGGTGGTCTTACTTTTGGAGCGACCCTGCGTGGGAGTTCTGGAAGTACCCCAGGGTATGATTGCTCTTTTGAAGTAAATGCATTACCTTAGGTGTATTTTCTTTATACTTTGCTACTCTGTATTTTGTATACATGATTATTTAGAGTGATATATATATATGTATGTTATGCATGTATGTTTTATTAGAATTTAAGTCTTGTGTCTCAGTTGCACCATGTTTCGAAAAGCTGTAATTACTCTGATGTGCACGAGTTGGTTTTATAAAAAAAATATATCGTATTTTTAAAAGGCACAAGAGTTTTGTTTTTAAAACACATCTCATATAGGTTTATGTTGAGCTTGGTGTGTTGAGCTCGATAACTCGAGCTCGGTATATTGAGCTCGGTAGCGGTCCGGAAACGGGTCGTTACAGACACACCGTACAACTCTGCACAAAACTCCTAACATCCTCTTTCATTCTTGGTCAGTAAAACTGACCTATGATTCTAGCCAAAGTTCTAGTGATTCCTGCATGACCTCCAATGGGAAAGGTGTGAAATTCTACCAACACTTTCTGGATGAGCTGACTTTTGGATGGTAAAACTAATCGTCCCTTCCAAAACAATAGTCCTTCCTTCACTCCATAGTGTTGATCTGGCTGTGTTTTCTGCATACAAGACTAAATGAGGGTATGTAGTTGAGCATCCTTACTCACTTCTTCTCTAAGATCATTTAAGAACTAGGACCGTGGCTCTGGCCAAGCTAATGCAAACATCCTGGACAAGGCATCAGCAGCAATGTTTTCCTTCCCAGGCTTTCATACCCTATAAATTTGTGCAACCAAGCTTGCTGTTTAGGGGTTTGTAGGGACTGATCCATGAGACTTTTCAAGCTTTTTTTTATCAGTTCTAATCAAAAATTTGTGACCCAGGATGTAATGTGTAAATTTTGCCAAGGCCTTAGTGATTGCCATCAACTCCCTAACATAGGCCGACTGCTTTTGCTTTCTAGGTGTTAACTTCTTAGAGAAATAAGCTATGGGATGACCATTCTGTGCTAAAACAGCCCCCACACATGTTCCTGATGCATCTGTTTCCAAGGTAAATGGCTGAGAAAAATCAGGCAATGCCAGGACTGGTGCCACAGTAATTGCTCTCTTAAGGTTCTGAAATGCCACTGCTGCTGCCTCATTCCAACAGAAATTTTCTTTCTTCAGTAAGTTTGTTAATGGGGCTACCAAACTTGCATAAGACTTCACAAACCTCCTGTAATAACCCGTTAAGCCTAGAAATCCCAGAGTTGTTTGACATTCATTGGTGTAGGCCATTGTAAGACTGCTTGCACCTTTTCCTCACCCATAGCTACCCCTGAACCCGAGGCTTTATAGCCCAAGTAATCTACCTCTAGCAAACCAAAAGCACATTTAGATAGCTTTGCAAATAACACATGTTGTTGCAAGGTATGTAAGACAAATTCCAAGTGCTTTAGGTGAGTAGACCATGAGGGGCTATACACAAGTATATCATCAAAAAAAAATAATACATATTTTCTCAACATATCCTGAAATATCTTGTTCATAAGGCATTGGAAGGTTGCTGGAGCATTTGTAAGGCCAAATGGCATGACAAGCCATTCATAATGCCTATCTTCCTCTTGTACCAAAATCTGATGGTACCCTAAACGAAGATCTGACTTAGAAAAATATTTAGCCCCACAAAGTTCATCTAAAAGTTTATTGTTAACACACCAAATTGTCTACTTTTGTAGGGCATTTTTAGTATCTAAATATACCATTTTGCAGTAATTTATGCACAAAGGTACTTATTTATGTCTTATTATGCAGAAATATCATGAAGACACCACTCAGAGCAAAAGATGCGAAAAAAGACCAAAAACTGGCTAGTTTTGGAGAGTTTTAGCACTACTGGACAAGCAGTACAACTTGACCTATAAGCGGTACGGCCGTACCTACAGCAGAACTTCAGTAAGGGCGTACCCCCTCAGTCTGTACCACGTGACGCTGATAAAATAGTCTAGTACAGTCGTGCCAAAGGTAGTATGGCCGTACACAAGTGATGTCAGGCCTGTAGTATGCATGGGTACGGTCCAGTGTCATCAACGAAGCTCGGTACGGCTGTGTATATATGCGGTACGGCTGTACCCCGTCTCAAAATAGTGCAGATTTGAAGCCAGATGACTTAGTTTGCAGCCTAATCTATAAATAGGGGCTCTTAACCTTTTCTAAAGACCTTTTGATGAATTCCCAAGTCAAGATCCCCCAATTGAGATTTCATATCAATTCCTTGCCCTCTTCCATTGATTTGCGTGTATTCCTTGGAGCTTGGTGCCATCCCGAATTGCTACCGGAGCTTGTGAGGACGCGAAGAACGTGTTTAAGGACTGTCGTCATACCGAAAGGGTGTCCCAGTTTAGATTTATTCTCTTGTTATCGATTGTTTTGATTTCGTATCTAAGTTTATGTTATTATCATCGATAATGAGTAGCTAAACCCATTACTAGGGGTGATGGGGATCCTTTACAATACTCTTGATGCTTTGTCTATTTAATTGTATGAGTATCTATTAAATGTTTGAGTATTTTATTCGTATTGTGCTTAATCCCATAAGGCCTAATCTACCTTTATCTAGTTGGCTTAATTGTGGTAACATGATCATGATTAGTTAACAGAACCATAGGATAAAAGAACTCGCTTTATACGCCAGATAGTTTAGAGCTTGTTTCTAATCAGTTATTAGATTAACAAACCCACCTGTGCTTAATGCTCTTTCCTTTAATTACCTTCTAGAACCAAACAGGGTAATTAGTTTAGGAGGAAAGCTATTGCAAGCTAGGTAACCCTTAGTATTTTAGAGTGGGTAGTCAGTGCTCTTTCATTATAGACAACTCATATGAATTGTTTAGTGAACTTAAGAGTAGAGTATTGGTGAACCCAGTTCCCCTAGGCTTCCCATAACATAGTTAAACCGTTCTCACATTCAGTTTAATTACTACTTTAATTCCGATAACTTTCATTACTTGCATAATTACAATTTTTGCTCGCCTAATAGAATAGAATCCTATTTAGTCATTGGTACTCGCTCATTCTCTGTGGGTTCGACATTCGGAGTCCTAATTATACTCCATTTTTATTACGAGTTACGATCAGGTGCACTTGCCTGAGCCGCAACAAGTTTTTGGCGCCGCTGCCGAGGAATGATTGCGATATTAATTGAATTATAGATTTTATTCTCATTAGGCATAATTTTATTTAGTTATTTAATTTTATGTTATTTTTATCTAGTTCTAAGACATTATAATTTGGTTTCCTTTGGTGTATGCAGACAAGATCTCAACGTCCTGAATTGATTTTTTATCCTGAAATTGAAAGAACATTTAGATTGTTGAGAAGACAGCATTTAGCAATGGCTGACGAATTAACGTTGAACGAGTAATTGGCACTAACTACGAATGTGGCAGACAGTGTCAACTATCCGGCAATTGAGGCCACTAATTTCGAACTGAAGCCAGCACTGATCTCTATGGCTTATCTTCTGAAGACCCAAATGCTCATCTTAAAAGGTTTCATAAAGTTGTTAATACAGTCAAGTGTCAAGGTGTGACACCGGAGGCCATCAAATTAAGACTGTTTTCTTTCTCACTGCAATGGAAAGCACAATTATGGTTGAATTCACTTCCACTTAACTCTATTACTACTTGGGAGGACCTAAAAACTAAGTTTTTGAACAAGTACTTTCCTCCATGTAAAGCTGAGAGCTGACATGTCTGGATTCACCCATAATGAAGGAGAATCAATGCATGAGGCATAGGAAAGATTTCAAGATTTAATTAGAAGCTGCCCTCATCATGGTTTCACCAAGTGGCAGCTGCTTCAGATTTTATACAATGGTTTTACCATGCAAACTAGAGGAGCTATTGACGCTGCTTGTGGAGGATCTTTCGGAAAGAAAACACCCATTGAGGCTTTTGAAATTATAACTGAAATGGCTCAGAACAATGCTCAGTGGTCAACTAGTGATAGATAAACAGGAAGAAAAAACCAGCAGATAGGGATTCACAAAGTGGAAGCCAACACAGCTTTAGAAGCAAAATTGGAGGCAATGACTAAGAAAATAGAGACTTTGATGGCAGCTCAAACCCAATGCTAATAATGATTGGGGTTGCATGACAATTGAAGGTTAATTGGAAGAAGTCAATGCTATAGGCCAGAAAGATTTTGACCCAAAAACGGGGATGCAAGAGGCTATGTTGAAATATATGCAAAGACACGGACATCCGTGTATGGGAGTTCTAGCCGGTTTCATAGAGAAAACTGAAGAAAAACTAAAGGCTATAGAAACCAAGTAGTTAAGGCATCTTGCAATTCCTGTGGAGTAGCAACTCTTGACTCAAAGGACTGCACTGAGGAGGTGAATTTTGTTGGGAATAAGCAACAAAATGACCTATACTCAAGCACTTACAACCCCCGGATGGAGGAACCACCCAAATTTCTCATGGGGAGGTCAACAGAGATCCGAGAACCAAAATCAGAATACTTATAAGCCCCCACATTTGAAAAATCATGCTCAGAATGATAAAAGTCCTGAAGAAAGCGAGATCAACAACTTAGTGGGACAAATGAATGAAATGTGTAACAACTTGGAAAAGTTAGTCACTGCAAACGCAGAAGGACAAAAAATATTGAGAGAACAAATGGCAACTGTATTGAATGCGGTGACTCAAAGAGAAAAAGGAACACTTCCAAGTCAGGTGGAGCCAAATCCCAATGAAAAGTGCAATGCAATCTTCATGGAAAAGGAGGAACCAAAAGAAGAGAAGGCTCAAACTGAGTCTCAACAGGTAAGTAACTCTCTCTAAGGTTCTAAAAATTTTTGTAAGAAGCTAAGAGGTTATTAGGAAAACTTAGAAACTTGCATGTCAATATTCCTTTTGCTGATATTGTCTCTAAAGTGCCTAAATATGTTAAGTTTTTGAAAGAAATAATTTTTAACAAAAACAAAATAGAAGATGAGACTGTTAATGAGGATTGCTCTGCTATGTTATTGAAAAAATTACCACCTAAGCTTAAAGATCCAGGCACTTTTGCTGTTTTGTTCAATTGGTAAAAATATATTTAGGGCTCTATGTGATTTAGGCTTAAGTATCAATTTAATGCCTCTGTCTGTTTGGAGAAAATTGAATTTGCAGGAACCACAACCTACTAAAATGTCCTTGCAGTTAGCTGACAGAACTCTTGTTTACCCAAAAGGAATAATAGAGGATATGCTAGTCAAGGCAGGAAAATTTATTTTCCTAGTGGATTTTGTAGTTCTAGATATAGAGGAAGACAAAAATGTTCCTATTATTTTAGGAAGACCATTCTTGGCAACAGGAGATGCTACCATTCAAGTGAAGAAAGGAACCATGACTCTGAGAATTGAGGAGGAGGAAGAATTATTTAATATATATAATTCTAACAAAAATTCTCCCTCTAGTGCTTTTTGTTGTTTCTTGCAGGATGTAAAAGCTGAAAAGGAAAAAGAAAAAGAAGAGCAAGTTGAAGTACAAGATAGCAATTCTTTGGAGCAGGATAAGGACATAACCCCTTCCTTGATTTTGGAGGCACTTTATTTACCTAAATTCAAAGGACTCTGTGGAGAGGATCATATTCCTCATATTTTAAATTTTTATGACTTGGTCAAGACTGCCAATTTTGCAGGAACCACCGCAAGAAGAATAAGACTCAAATTATTTCCTCTTTCCCTAGGAGGAATGGCTAAGCCATGGTTCTCAATTTATCCCAAGTTTCACTTTTCCAGTTGGGAGGAATTAATGGAGGAATTTGTAAGAAGTTTTCAGATTACACAAGAAGAAAAAGTGGACCAATTCCAAGGTTTCCAAGGGCTAAAGGAAGACACTCCAGAGGGATTTATAAGTTTTGAATTAAACCCATCAATCATCTCAAAGGTGTCAAAATTACAATTCAAGGGAACCACAAGACAAGATCCTATTGAGCACATAAGACAGTTTTGCAAAAAGATGAGAAAGACAAAGTTTGGAGGCTTGTCTCCAGAGGAAGCAAAACTAATGATTTTCCCATTCTCATTGGATGAAGAAGTCAAAGTATGGCTTTATCTCCTACCAGTTGAAGAAGTAAAAGATGGAATAATTTAGTGAAGAAATTCATTGGGACTTTTGCACCTAACTTTGAGAAGCCAATCTACATCTGTGAAGACTGTGGGTATACAATGAACTCACCAAAAAAGTGCTCAGGTCCTGCCTGGATGGACTGCTCAGAAAAAGGTGATTACTTTGCTGTGTTTCCCAATGGTGAGAAGACAAAAGGTAATGTCAAGGACGGGCCATTGCCCGCTGAGGACTAATTCTTAAGTCCTCCGAACCGTCAGGCTTGGGACGTTAAACAAGCACTTACCAAGAGGCAACCTGTGGTCACTAACATTTTTATCTCTTATCTGTTTGTTTTATTTTTATTTTTATTTTTATTTTTACTCATTTTTATGATTATTTAAAAATACAAAAAAATTACAAATTTGAAAAATCAAAATTTTTTCTGGAAAACCAGCAGGTACGGGCGCACCTTGCACCAAGTACGGTCGTACCACACAGCTCATCTTCAAAAAACATGGAGAACAGACATGTATGACCGGACATAAAACCAGGTACGACCGTACCCCATGTCCAGAGACAAAATATAAGGTAAACAATGAGAGGTAAGGGCGTACCTCAACCTCGTACGCCCAAACACCTCTCCATTCGAGCACTCTCTTATCTCAAAATCTTCGCATTTCCATCCACAAGAACATCCAGGTACTGATTATAAACTCAATTTGTGGATTGATTGCCTGTTTTACTGGTTATTTTAAGTTTTTACTTAGTTTAGGTTTTTGGCTTTGTTTAACTCTAACTTTAGGTAATTAGGAGTAGTTTTGGATTGGTTTTGCATGCTTAGAGACCCTATGAATGATTAGAGACTTAAAATCTAGGCTTAAAATTGAGAAAATCTGATCATAGGGTAGATTTTTCACAATTTTAAGCCTACTGGAGGCCTTAGGGTTGAAGACTGATGATAGGTACGGGCGTACTTATGGCAGAGTACGGCCGTACATAGACCTTAAGTCAGGCCGTACTGACCCATTGAATCAAGGCGTAATTAGAGATTCAGTACGACCGTACCACACGAAGCACGGTCGTACCTTATGCAGTTTCTGCTTAAAATTAATTTTTTCTATTTTATTTTGCAGGAAAATTGCCTAAACGTCAAAAGACCAACGGTTCGTCATCTTACATTGCGTGAGCGTGGCTCTGAAGTCGTGCCTAATTATATTCCGAGGCGGTTGAGGGGACACATCTGACTGCGGGACTTCCATACACATACTCAGAGATATCTGGACTTTGATGCCCTTCAGCAGGTTGGACTGCGGGAGGAGGTAGAGACCTTGCTACAGAGGATAGGATGGCTTCAAGCAGCCTCTATCAGACAACCATTCTACGTGGAGGCAGTTTTGGATTTCTTAGCCACTTCTGGCTATCACATGAGACACAGAGAGCCCCAGCACCCAGACTGAGAGCATGAGCCAAAGCAGGAGGTCGTAGTTACTTTCTGGATCCGTGGGACCCACCACGAGATCACCCTGGCCGAGTTTAACATCGGACTAGGATTTGAGACGGCGGAGTCAGTTCAGACGCCGGAGTATTTGGAGGCCCTTCTGGAGATCCCAGTAGGATGGCAGGATTCAGAGACTTGGAGAGCTGTCACTAGGGATGGCCACTACATTCCCAGTCGCGCCAAGGCCAGCAGGACCAGAGACCCAGTTGTGCGGACAGTGTACAGATGGATTGCCCGTTCTATAAACGGGAGAGCCTTGAGCGACGGCACGGTCACGAGACCTGATCTTTTTCTGCTATGGGCGATGACACAGGGATGCCATTGCGATGCCGAGATGTTTTTCTTGTGGACGTGCACCCTATTGGGCGTTCATTTTCAGATTCAGAACACCGGGCACATTGTCTTGGGTTCTTTCATCTCCCGTTTGGCACATGATCTCGCAGTTCGCGCTGAAGCTGGGGCCACGATGATTGAGATGGAGCCCATTGGACTTCAGACCCTCCTTAACATTGGTGTTCTGCGGAGATTGGGGCACGGGGACTATGAGGTCATCCGACTAGAGCAGCAGCAGAACGAGGCTACAGATTATGTCCCACTTGCAGAGGAGCATCCACCACCACCACCACCACAGCCTCAACCAGTAGCACAGGGCCACTTCTATGAGGATGTCATGATGTGTCTCGACGAGATGTAGTCCAGCTTTGTGGAGTATAGGACCCATGTGGATCATCAGCTGGCACTCATTTTGGAGCACTTACAGCGCATCCAACCTTTTCCTCCTGCAGAGTGATGCGAGACTGCATCTTATTTTTCTCTTTTAGTACTTAGGCTTTGTTTTTGTATTAAAAAGAGATGTACATATTTTTGGGCACACTCACATGATGCATTTTATTTTATTTTATTACTTTTATATTTCTATTTTGTTATTTTATTTTATTGTTATTTCTTTTTATTTTTGTTTCTAAATTTTGAGTTTTGTGTTGCAAAGTTTTTCTGCCGCTTACCAGCTCCATCGATATTGCGACAAGGAAATAACATATTTTGCCAATATCCCCATCAAATTTGCTCGTGATATTTTTCAGAGTTGAGTCTCTTTCCACATTTTTTATAACACTTATTTTCTTTTGTTTTATCTTTTGTGCTTGCTTTAACTTAGTCGCAATGGGGACACTGCTATAAATAAGTGTGGGGAGGGAATTTTAAATTATGCTTATTACTTGGCTGCGCTTATAACTGCTTATAATTACAGAAGAACTTCAAAGTTTTGCTGATTTAGGGGCTATACAATTTTTTTTCTTTATGACAACTTATGATTGAATCAATTCGTTGTTAATAATTGAATTCTGTTGAAAATTAGCATTGAAGTTCTGTGAGTTTTGACTTTCTGTGTAAGCTATTAAATGTGAGTTTTGAGCCTGAAATAAGAGGCCACATCATGCTTTTGCCTCTTTTCTTTGTTAAGTGATATTTTTCTGTGAATGTGCATTCTAGAACTTGTGCTGAGACTGTTACGAAGCGAATATGAATCTATTTGCATGGGAATTTAGAAAGGGCAATTTTTAGGAATTCTTCATGCCACTACCAGTTTGAATATATTATACCACTAGTTGCCCACTTTTGTGCCTAAAAGCATTCTATTTAATTTCTTTGGTACCCTCCTAGTTACTATTGATTATTTTCTGTGAAGGCAACCTTAGAATACATTTTTAGTTGAAAGCAATTAGTGGAAAAATCAAAAGAATAATGTTTTGAATCCCTTTTATATGTTTACAAAAAAAAGGAAGGCTTAGAAATTTATTTCCCCTCCTAGTTCTCAAAAATGATTGATTGATGTATAAATGCATGAAGGGAGAAAAGAAAAAAAAAGAAAAAAGAAAAGAAAGAGCATTGGAAAAAAAATAGTCATCATGCTCATGCCTTCATACTTTGCAAAGAAAAAAAATAAAGTAATAATATCGATTGAACAAAATTTGGGATTCTTGCTTGCTCTTGAAAGTAAAAAAAAAGAAAAAGAATTAGGCTGTTTGTTTTGGTTGATTTGTTTCTGACCCTTTGCATGACATTTTCTTTCTTTTATCATACCAAACATTACTACCTTGGCCCCATTACAACCGATGAAAGACCTTCATTCCTCTTTTGCATGTCTCATAGATTCTAATAGTAGAGTTTTTGGTCAATGTACAAGCCTATGGTAACGCTACTTCATTTGAAAAATCTGAGTATTAATGACTATACCTACAAACACTTTGAGATTGGTGAGAGTATGGCTTGAAAAACACAGGTTGTTGGCGTACTTGAACTTACACTTCTAATTAGGCATTCTATTTATTGGCATGTTTTGTGATATCATGTTGTTGTCTTACTTATATTTTTGCCCCTATTCAGTGGAAATAGTTTTTCTTACTATAGTTAACCAAGTAGTTTACTTCATGGCAAACAAAGCTCAAGTGTGGGGATGTGTTAACACACCAAATTGCCTACTTTTGTAGGGCATTTTTAGTATCTAAATATACCATTTTGCACTAATTTAAGCACAAAGGTACTCATTTATGTCTTATTATGTAGAAATATCATAAAGACACCACTCGGAGCAAAAGATACGAAAAATGACAAAAAACTGGCTAGTTGGACAATTTTAGCACTATCGATAAGCGTCATACCGACCTACAAGCTGCAGTACTGCACTCCACATCGTAACTTCCGCAGGGCGTACCCCCACATTCTGTACCACCTGACGCCGATAAAATAGTATAGTACGACCGTGCTAAAGGCAGTATGGCCGTACACAAGTGATGTCAGGGCTGCAACACACATGGGTATAGTTTAGCGTCATCAACGAAGCTCGGTACGGTCGTGTATATATGCGGTACGGCCGTACCCCGTCTCAAAATAGTGCAGACTTGAAGCCAGATGACCTAGTTCGCAGCCTAATCTATAAATAGGGGCTCTTAACTTTTTCTAAAGACCTTTTGACGAATTCCCAAGTCAAGAGCTCCCAATTGAGATTTCATATCAAATCCTTGCCCTCTTCCATTGATTTGTGTGTATTCCTTGGAGCTTGGTACCATCCCGAATCGCTTCCGGAGCTTGTGAAGACGTGAAGAACGTGCTTAAGGACCGTCGTCATACCGAAAGGGTGTCTCGACTTATATTTATTCTCTTGTTATCGATTGTTTTGATTTCGTATCTAAGTTTATGTTATTATCATCGATAATGAGTAGCTAAACCCATTACTAGGGGTGATGGGGATCCTTTACAATACTCATGATGCTTTGTCTATTTAATTGTATAAGTTTCTATTAAATGTTTGAGTATTTTATTCAATTTGTGCTTAATCCCATAAGGCATGATCAACCTTTATCTAGTTGGCTTAATTGTGGTCATAGGATCATGATTAGTTAATGGAACCATAGGATAAAAAAACTCGCTTTATACACCAGATAGGTTAGAGCTTGTTTCTAATCAGTTATTAGATTAACAAACCCACCTGTGCTTAATGCTATTTCCTTTAATTACCTTCTAGGACCAAACAGAGTAATTAGTTAGGAGGAAGGCTATTACAAGCTAGGTAGCCCTTAGTATTTTAGAGTGGGTGGTTAGTGCTCTTTCATTATAGACAACTCATACAAATTGTTTAATGAACTTAAGAGTAGAGTATTGGTGAACCCGGTTTCCCTAGGCTTCCCACAACATAGTTAAACGTTCTCACATTCAGCTTATTTACTGTTTTAATTCTGATAACTTGTTGGAACCTAAACGATTGAGAAGTTTAGACCCTCATTAATTTTGATGATAACAAAGTATTTACAAGAGAATAATTTAACTTCTAATAAGTCTTGAAGTGTCTAGGAATTGAAATCATTTGTACTTTATAAACTCACTCAAGCAAGAAGAAGTATTTCACAAGAAATTGAATACATTCTATGTGTGTCTGCATCCATTCACTCCAGTGTCTTGTTTATAGCGAGCGTCCAGTAGTGTTATCTTATGACAAGTGGTTACTCAATTGCAACGAGCATCCGTTGTATTTTTTGAGAGAGCATCTGGTCTATTAATGAAGCATGTGATGGTCACGTTTATGCTCTTTTACCTCAGCTATTCTGGAACGGAATTCGAATTTGATTTTGTACGCTTATTTCTATGTACGAGATATCAAAGGTGACACCTTTAGAATAAGACAAATTCGTACAAGGCAATTGTGTGAAAAGTAGATAGTACAATAACGGAAATATATACTATTCTGATATTCTTTGGAAAAGAAGAAAAGGATAGAATTTCAAATTACCTCACCTAATGATTTGGAGCTGAAATATCTGCAACGGTAATATCCTCAAGGTGTTCTATAAATACCTCAAACCTCTCACTGAAGAAGGTTGCTAGAAACTACATTCTGAAAGAGCTATCACTCAAGTGAGCAATCAAGTTGTGTGCCAAGTTTCTGGAAACCAAGAACTGAACTTCAGCGTCTTATATTCTTTCTTTTAGAAAGTTATTGTTTTGAGCTTAATCTTTTCATCCTCTCTGTGAGAGTTATTTGATTGTATTCAAAAGAAAATACTTTGTGAAAGCTGTATTGCCTAGTTACAGGCTTAGTTCCTCAAAGGCTCGAATGTACTGAGTCGTTTTGAGAAGTTAAGAGTATTGTCAAGTTTGTGACAGAAGAATACTCTTAAGAAAATTTGTAATCAGTTGATTATAGTAGAAAATCCTTCAGGAACGAAGGGACTAGACGTAGCTACCAGTTTAGTGGTGAACTAGTATAAATCTCTGTGTCTCTTGCTTTACTGCTTTACATTTACTTTTATCTTGCAAAGAAAGACAAGTTTTCATAAATTTATTTCCAGCGTCCGGTCTTACTTCAGCTTCCGATACCAAACAGTTTTCAAAGAAAAGAGTTTTTTAACTTAAAGTTTGCAAAAAGTTTTCAACACAATTCAACACCCTTCTTGTGTTCACGTTCATAACTTTCATTACTTGCATAATTACAATTTTTACTCGCCTAATAGAATAGAAACCTATTTAGTCATTGGTACTCGCTCATTCTCTGTGGGTTTGACATTCGGAGTCCTAATTATACTCCACTTTTATTACGAGTTACGATCAGGTGCACTTGCCTGAGCCGCAACATTTATCCACAGTGGGCATCAGAAAGCTATGTTTGACTGTTATAGCATTTAAAGCTCTACAATCCGTACAAAAATTCCAGTTGCCATCTTTCTTTTTAACAAGCAAAATTGGTGAGGAAAAAGGACTCTTGCTGGTTTGTATTATGCCTTGCTCCAACATTTCTTGTACCATTTTTTCGATTTGCTCCTTTTGACTATGAGGATACCTATAAGGCCTTACTTTGACAGCTTTGGATCCTTCTATCAAGGGGATAGCATGAGTTTGCTCTCTTGGAGGAGGCAAACTAAATGGTGTTTGGAACACAGCCTTGTATGTATGTAACAGTGTAGCCAATTCTGGTTCTATTTCATCTGGTAAATCCAATAGTAAATCATTGGGCACTTCAGGTTTTACCCACTAAATGGTATAGCATTCTGAAATAGCATATGTAATCTTCATTCTTCTAAAATGATGCAATTGCGCAGGGGTTGGTTCTATAGATTTTTCTCCCTATAGAGTAATGAAATTGACATTTTGAAAATTTTAAGTCTCAATGCTGCATAATCAGCCACATGAGGGCCCAAAGTAGCTAACCATGGTGATCCTAGAATCAAATCAGCTCCTGAAATTGGCAACAAATACACAGGAACTCTCAATTCATGGCCCTGAATTTGAACTGGCAGTTAATCAATTCTGCCCTCTGTAGTCATCACCTGTCCATTTCCTACCAACACTCTAAGGTTAGGGGCTGGCTCAATAGGCAGCTTGAGGAAGTGTGCAATTCTTGGTTTCAAGAAACTATCTGAACTCCCTCCATCAACTAGGATTTGCACCCAAACGTTGCCAATCTATCCAATAAATCTGATGGTGCCTTTCCCACTAGACCCTCTTATTGCATTCAATGACAAGTGATGTTCACCTTGTAACTCCGCTTTACTAATAGTAGTCTTATCAGGTGGTCTAGGGTCGGGTTCCTCCTCACCTTCTGGATCAAAATATAACATTAACAATTGTCTATTGGGGCATTTGTGGGAGGGTAAGAATTTGTCATCACAAAAATAACATAGACATTTTTCTCTTCTGAGTTGTATTTATGCAGGAGAAACTTTTTTGACATTAGGGTTTTTGTGGTTCCAGGGTTTGGTGGGTGGGGTTGGTAACAGGGGAGGTAGCTATGATTTGGGTGTGGTATCTGTTTTGGTGGAATTGTAAGTGGGCTTGGTTTGGGTCGCAGTGTATGGGTTTTGGCTTTTGGGTTGGATTGGTGTTGTTTTTGGTTAGGTTAGGCTAGTGTATTTTTCTTCAAACAATTTAGCCAATGCAACGACCATGTTTATGTTGGTTGGGGAATGTGCTCTTACATCTCGTAGGATTTCCTCTTGCAGCCCACTCATAAAACAATCCAGTAAAGCCTCTGGATTGAGTCCTTCAACGCGATTGGCTAGGGCCGTGAACTCCATATAATACTCATTAATGGTTCCAGTCTGCTTAAGCTTAAACAAGGTGGATCTAGGGCAATCATAAGCAGAGGGGCCAAAATCCAATTCTAAAGCTCGTGGAAAAACTTGCCATGAAAAGAAAGGGTTAGATTTTTGCATCATTTGGAACCAAGGCACAACCTCTTGGTCCAAGTGCACAGAAGTAATAGTTAAACGATCATTATCCGGAGTAGCATAATAATCAAAGAATTGTTTGGCCTTAAAGATCCAATCCATCACGTGCTTGCCATCAAAACGAGGAAAATCGAGTTTAACCGTTCTCACCTGAAATGGTTGTCTTGCGGAGTCTCGGTGCGAGTTCGAGGCACCATGGAGAGACCCATTTGTGGAATTATTGCGCTGTAACAAGGTTGTCAATGCTTCTCGGATCTCTGAGAACTGAGACTCGTTGGTCGTTTGGATCGCCTCCATTCTCTCTAATCGAGAATGATTTGCTACTTCCAAATGCTTGATCTGAGCATGCAAGTCAGCATAGTATTTCTCCAATGTCTCAGCAGTATGCTTGACATTCGATTACAGCTCCCTTATCCTTGTGTTGTCTGCCATGGTGAAATGAAAGCACCAAATGTAATAAGCAAGCTAAAGGAAGATAAATGGGACTGAGAATTTGTATTGATATCAACTAAGAATCAACTTCTAGTCACAGCAACTAGAAGGAATATTACAAAATTAACCAGAAAACTCAGTCACAGAGAATAAGAAGAAGAGGGAACAAAAGAATATTTAGAGAGAGGAGAATCAAACCATACATCATTCCTACCTTTTACATTCTAATTTCCCCTCTTATAACTAACCGCTACTCCAAATCCCTGAGCCTGTGATTTGGTTCGCGCACCCTTTTTCCTCTTCGCACTTCCGTGATTCCCGGATCCGCTCTAACAGAATTCTCACTCCTTTGTTGCCCTATTTCACCTGCTTGAGCTTAGTCATATACCCTCCACATGGCTATCCAACTGGAATTCCCATTACAGCCTGCGCCAGTACCAACCACCTATACCATCGGATTACCCATCCACAATATCAGTAAAACTAATATCATCACAAACAGTATAAGAGCACAATATCTTAGCATCTTCACTTCAAGCACCACATTGTCAACCTTTATGTGTGTGTGGGTGCGTGTGTGCGCACGTGCCTGTGTGTGGGTGTTCTCCAGATTTCATCACTGGTAAAGTAGTCATCTCCAATATGTTTAGCTAACCCATCAACTCAGTCAAAATAGTCACAGTTTTCATCATCATCTTGCAAGTAAGATACCATAAACGATATAGAGAAAAATAAAAATAAAAACACAAACAGAACACAATAGAAACACTTGTGTTCCACCGTGGTTCAACATGCCTTGGGCAATGGATATGCATAAAATAACCTCCCTGTGTTCCTGCGGTTTTTTATTTGCGCACGACTGCTCTTCTTCCATAATGACAAAATCAGACATTAGAGCCATCTAATATCAACCATGCAGAAGTTCTATGGCACAATTGATACGGCAAATTGTGCTTGTACCACACATGTATTTCTCGTTGAAGATCAGTCAACAGTTTGTCTCGAAATAAACGTTTTAAAACATGTGGGACTAAAAAAAAATAAAAATAAAGGACTAACTTGAAACTTTAAATTAAGATAAATGACCTCTGGAGTAATTTTGCCAATAAAATATGATAATCTAAGAGTAAAAATTTATCACATAAATCTAAACATTTTACATAAAAACATATTAATATCTTCGTAAAAATCTATTAATACTTAAATTATAGAGAATAAATATATCATAAGATCGGACATTTTGCATATAATAACATTATTATTATTATTATTATTATTATTATTATTATTACTATGGATGAATATTTTAAGAAAAATGCTAATGAGTGCCCTAAGGGCATTGTTTAAGGGGTTCAAAGAAGTAAGTTTTATGGGAAGTTGTGTATTTAATACATTGGGAATGGATTAACTTAGCTTTTGAATGAGTATTTACCTTGTTTGGAATCCTTAAACAATGCTCTAAGGGCACTTGTTAGCATGACCCATATTTTAGTAGAAGCAACACATTGATTTATACACCATGTATAGCACGGGCCATCATACCATAGATATATTGTTATTAATTTTTAATCTAATATATATTATTGAATAATAGTTTAATTTTTTTTAATTTTTTATTCTTAGTTCTACAAAGGCATATTAATATAGAAGTAAATATATATAAAACATGATAATCTAAGAGTATAAATACATCACAGAGACGAATATTTCATATGAAAACATGGTAGTATCTCCGTACAAATCTAATGATACTTTAATTATACAATAAAAAATATTACAAGAATATTGAATATTTTACATGAAAGAATATTATTATTTTATTTACCATGGATGAACATTTTAATAGAAATAACACATTGTTATTTTTAAATATAAAATTTAATTTTTTTAAGTATATGTCGTGCGTAGCATGAGTCATCATACCATATATATATCATAAAAAAATTATCAAATACTTTTTTTAATCTAAGATAATTTGAATTTTCCTCTAATATAGTATATAAACTATAGGACATAGGGATGATATTTTACATGAAAACATAATTTTGGTTTATAAATTGCCCACATAAATGTTTAAACAAAAAATGTTAAATCAAAAATTACATATAAGTTGGAATTGAAGATTATGATGATATATATAAAAAAAAAAAAACAAGAAGATTATGATGATATTCTATCATCATACACACAAACACACACATATACATACATGTATATTTATATATTCATTATATCTTTCTTAATAAAATATTTATTGTTTATGGTAATATCGTATTTATTTATCTATCTATTATATATACATTTATTATCTTTAAAGAAACTATTTAATAATAAAATTGCTTGGTAAACTCGATTTGCTTACTATTGTCAGTTAAGAGTTATTAGAGAATTAAAATAAGAATAACAAATCATTAAGTTAATATCTAACACACTTTCTGATCAACGATTGAGACAATTTTTTTTACGAATATTAATTTTTAATTTCCATTATAACTTTTAAACCAAAAAATTAAATGTGGTGAAAAATTTTCATATTTTTTAACGAAACTCTAAGAAAGAGCATATTTCTCGTGCATGGACGCTAGATTTCCGTTAAGAAGGTTAGTGATCCCTAACACGAAGGGAAAACAATATGCCGGTAAAATCGTAGCCGTATGCACGTCACACCCATACCTACGCGCAAGGAGCGCCTTCTAAAATAAAAAAATGCAACGCCCACGCACAAAACAAATCAAATCAAATCAAATCAAAATAACAATTATTTCTTCCATTTATCGAACTACATATCTACCTAGTTACAAATTAAGGAACATAATTGAAAAATTCCTGTTTCAATGAGGAAACTGTGTCCAAATTTTGATAACGTGGATGGGTTGGAGACGGTGCTAGAGGTGCCCATTCCGGAGGACATGTGGACTGGCATTGGAAGCAATGGCTCCAATCGTTGGCAAAATCTGCGAGCTCTCATGAAAGCGCAAATATCTACCGATAAATCTTCGCACTTTTCTGCTGCCTCTAACCACGAATTCATCGCATTGCTTAAGCTCGTTGGTTCTCCGCTTATACCTCTTCAGGTTCAATCCGATCACACGTTAACTCGCCCCCTCAAAGATTCTTCCATTGTAAGCATTCATTCTTATGTTCCACAATTGTATATGTGTGCATGTCGCAATTTAAAATCTCAATTAGAATGTTAATGTTGAATAACTAACATGAGTTGTTTCATTTGAAAAAAAGAACAACATAATTGAGATTGTTGTTAAAAAAATGAAGAAGTTTGTTTCATGGTATTAAACTGTGGTTCGCAACCGCAATTGTACCCACAACATAATGGTTTTTGAGGTCTCCGCAACCATATCGGAACCGCAATTGCGGCCGCATTTGTCCGTAATTTCCCACATTTGAGGTCTCCGCAACCGCGACTACAACGCAATTTAAAACCTTGGTTTGTTTATTGTTGTTATGGAATGAGAGTTTTATTTGATTGGATTGTATTGGAATGTGCAGGAAGCTTCGAGTGCGAAGTATATAGTGCAGCAGTACATAGCGGCAACGGGAGGAGTGGGAGCTTTGGATTCGTTGAAGAGTATGTATGCGGTAGGGCAAGTGAGGATGTTTGGGTCAGAGATGCGTCAAGGGAATGATAGCGTTCAACCAATAGGGAGGGCTGAAGTTGGGGGTTTTGTGTTGTGGCAGAAGAATCCAAATTTATGGCACTTTGAATTGGTTGTCTCCGGTTTCAAGGTTAGTGCGGGGAGTGATGGGAAGGTAGCTTGGACCCAGTCTTCTTCTCAACCTTGTCATGCTAACAAAGGCCCTCCAAGACCTCTTCGCCGCTTCTTCCAGGTACAAATACAATACAACAACAACAATGTAAATTTATCATTTCTTGAAGCACTTATAAAATGTTATTATTAGCTCGTTAATTGATAGATATGAAATCATAAATGTAGTTAATTGTTGGAAATAATTAGAAAAATTAAAAGTTGCGCAAGTCACTCAGTTGCAAATTTGCGACTTCTCAAGAAAAAAAAAGGATGAATAGTACAAAAGGTGTCTGTTTTTATGAAATTGTGTGAATGTATCATATCTGTTTGGTTATTTCTCCATTATGTTTGATTTTCAAAAATAAAATTTGTTATTTTTGAAGGAAAAATAACCTTGCACCTAATTGTGCTTTGTTGTACTCCCTCCATCACTATTTATAAGTCTCTTTAGACAAAAAAAATACATATTAAAAAAAATAGTTAGCATAATTAAATTTGTCTATAATGTGTATGCTTTTACAAATTTATCCTTCAATCATAGTCAATGCATGTCTTGGATTTTTAAATACTATGCAATTAATTAGGGATACTTTTGGAAAAAAGTAATTAATATATCTTGTAATTTGAAAAATGACTTATGTTCTGAACAGAACTTCAGAGGATGACCGGAGGGAAGCAGTGCGGTTGTGCTCGCGACGGATGACGACGGCGTGTTGGGTGGTGTACCTGCAAACACTCCGACGCTCAAGTCAGTGTGTGTCGAGGTGAGTAAAGAGGTGGTAGAAAAATCATTACCTCGACCGTTCGACGCAGTCTTCTTTAAATATGAGTTGAGGACGGTTACCGATGAGTAACCGTTCCGTGAAATCCGGAAGTCGGCATTAAATTCCTTTAATGCTGAGAACCGTTGGGTCGGCCGCGTTGAGGGAAGGCGGAGAGGCGAGCGGAAATGGGCCTTGAGAACGTTGGATCTCCGGATTGGGCCTCGGCCCAGTCCGGAACAGTTGCCCCCCAAGTCGCTAGCTCGAATGTCGAGGTGGTGACTTGTTGTTGAAGTTCATTGATGTCGACGTCCGACGTCTTTGTTCGTAAGGAACGGCAAGCATCGTCGGGTCGTGCTTTGTTTATCAGTTCGTTCGGGACCTTCGTGTTCCACCTCTGCTGAGGCAGTTCTCGACACGAGGCTTGACGTGCTTGTGCAAGGTACGAGGCTTTATCACGAGTTAGTGCACGCGGTCTCGGCACGAGGTCGACAAGGCTTGTCACGAGCTCGTGCACGCGGTCTCGGCACGAGGTCGATCTCTTCATCAGGTGCTTGTGCCAACGCACAAGGCTTTATCACGAGTTAGTGCACACGGTCTCGGCACGAGGTCGACAAGGCTTTGTCACGAGCTCGTGCACGCGGTCTCGGCACGAGGTCGATCTCTTCATCAGGTGCTTGTGCCAACGCACAAGGCTTTATCACGAGCTCGTGCACGCGGTCTCGGCACGAGGTCGATCTCTTCATCAGGTGCTTGTGCCAACGCACAAGGCTTTATCACGAGCTCGTGCACGCGGTCTCGGCACAAGGTCGATCTCTTCATCAGGTGCTTGTGCAAGGCACAAGGCTTTGTCACGAGCTCGTGCGCGGTCTCGACGCAGGTCGATCTCTTCATCAGTGCTTGTGCCCAGCGCACAAGGCTTTCTCCACGAGCTCGTGCACGCGGTCTCGACGCGAGGTCGATCCGCAGTGCTTGTGCCACCGCCCAAGGCTTTATCACGAGCTCGTGCCCGCGGTCTCGGCACGAGGTTGATCTCTTCATCAGGTGCTTGTGCAAGGCACAAGGCTTTGTCCGCGAGCTGCGTGCACGCGGTCTCGACGCGAGGTCGACAAGGCTTTATCACGAGCTGGTGCACGCGCGGTCTCGACGCGGTCGATCTCTTCATCGGTGCTTGTGCTAACGCGCAAGGCTTTATCATGAGCTCGTGTACGCGGTCTCGGCACGAGGTCGATCTCTTCATCAGGTGCTTGTGCCAACGCACAAGGCTTTATCATGAGCTCGTGTACGCGGTCTCGGCACGAGGTCGATCTCTTCATCAGGTGCTTGTGCCAACGCACAAGGCTTTATCACGAGCTCGTGCACGCGGTCTCGGCACGAGGTCGATCTCTTCATCAGGTGCTTGTGCCAACGCACAAGGCTTTATCACGAGCTCGTGCACGCGGTCTCGGCACGAGGTTGATCTCTTGATTCATCAGGTGCTTGTGCCAACGCACAAGGCTTTATCACGCTGTTCCTGTCAAAGTATAGACAATTTGCAACAACTTGATGTAATAAAGTTAGCATTAATTTTTATGCTGAGTAAAGTGCTCGTAGTCGAGTTTTATACTTCCCTGTGAGAGTAGTTGATCTGGCTGTCCAAGCGGCAAGGTTGAGGTCATCAAATAATCAAGGTCAACGACGTAGCCGAGTTTAAAGCCGTCTGAATATTGAAATTGCAGAGGTGGGCCTGGTAGGTCGCCCGAGTACTGGACTGCGTATCCACCTGTTGCAGAGGTGCTTGTGCAAGCGCACAAGGCTTTATCACGAGCTCGTGCACGCGGTCTCGGCACGAGGCTCGATCTCTTCATAAGTGCTTGTGCAACGCTCAAGGCTTTATCACGAGCTCGTGCACGCGGTTTCGGCACGAGGTCGATCTCTTCATCAGGTGCTTGTGCCAACGCACAAGGCTTTATCACGAGCTCGTGCACGCGGTCTCGGCACGAGGTCGATCACAGGTGCTTATGCCAACGCACAAGGCTTTGTCACGAGCTCGTGCACGCGGTCTCGGCACGAGGTTCCATCAGAGGTGCAAGGTTTTGATAGTAAATAAATGCTGATTGCGTATTTCTTCAATCATACTTCACTGCTTCACATTTATGTGTTTAGGATACATTTGTTTCAACTATAATATTTCTTCATCTTTGCTGCGTTTTTCTGTTTCACTGCGACCTCGCTGAGTGCTGTAAGCTCCCTGCATTCGTCAAGGAGGTCGAGTTCTTCTCGTGATCTTGGCGGTTGTCAATGTTACTCTGGGATTTGTCTTTGGCTTTTGATGCCATCAACTTCTCTTCGTAATTTATAAATTTGAGCTCGCTTCAGGAACTCGTTGAGTCTTGGTTTATCGACACCAACGCCGACGCCGAATAGATTTCCTTCGATCAGGCCTCGCTCTAGCAAGTACACTTCATCTCGTCGAGCATTTCTTCACCAAAATGGCTTCTTTGTTGAAGCGCTCGACGTAGTCTCCGATAGACTCATCTTTCTTCGAATTGCGGCCGGTCTGCCGCCGACTTAGGTTGGACTTTAGACGCAGTGAAATGCGCGAGAACTGGTCGACGAGCTCGATCCACGAACCAATGGAATTTTTCTTAAGAGTCCGGAACCAAGACAACGCCGCTTTCTTGAGTGAGGGAAAGATTCTACACTTCACCGGCCCTTGGGCGCCTCGATAGCCCATGACAGTATCAAAGCAACCAACATGCTCGTCGGAGTCGGTGGTGCCGTCGTATGAGTCCAAAGCGGGTGGTTTCTGAAGATGCTTCGGAATCGGGAATTTCATGATCTCGGATGTAAAAGGACCAAAGGCCCCGCTCGAGTCACTCGTGTCATTGCTCCGAGAAGGAGTTGATGAAACAGAATGAGCACGACGGAGTGCTCTATGCCCAGAGCGGCGTGGAGTCGTGCCACGGTGGTGGCGATAAACAGATCTGAGACTTTCAGACTCCTTCGATCTCCGAGGAGAACGAGAGACTCGATCTTTTCTGTTTTCGATCTGTGTGGCAATGCGAGCAGAGAGTTCCTTCTGCTGATTCTCCATTCGATCGAGGCGTTGATTCTGAGCATGCATCGCTTTGGCATGGCTTCGGATGAATTCGCGGAACTCGCGAATGAGAACGGCGGCGGTCTCTGTTCCGGCATCGGTTTGAGTAGCAACGATCGGAACGGCGTCATGCTGATGCGGAGGCGGAAGGTTATTCCTCTGTCCCTCGTACTCACCGATAAAATTAACAGGTTCATGGTGAGGTGGTTCGAGATCTGCGTTCGTAGGAGTGGAACTGCTAGTCGCGACCTGATGCTTCAACCCAGTCATCGTCGAGTGAAGAAGGGAGACTTCGACAAAGAAGATGAAATCAGAAACGATTTCCCACAGACGGCGCCAATGTTCTGAACAGAACTTCAGAGGATGACCAGAGGGAAGCAGTGCGGTTGTGCTCGCGACGGATGACGACGGCGTGTTGGGTGGTGTACCTGCAAACACTCCGACGCTCAAGTCAGTGTGTGTCGAGGTGAGTAAAGAGATGGTAGAAAAATCATTACCTCGACCGTTCGACGCGGTCTTCTTTAAATATGAGTTGAGGACGGTTACCGATGAGTAACCGTTCCGTGAAATCCGGAAGTCGGCATTAAATTCCTTTAATGCTGAGAACCGTTGGGTCGGCCGCGTTGAGGGAAGGCGGAGAGGCGAGCGGAAATGGGCCTTGAGAACGTTGGATCTCCGGATTGGGCCTCGGCCCAGTCCGGAATAACTTATAATTAGTTACAATTTTTTTTCCTAAAAGAAGCTTATAAATAGTGACAAAGGGAGTGTATTTTTTGCCAGTACATTCAATCACGAACATGTCACGATCTAGCAAACTCGAAATCGATGAACACAATAGATGATTAGATGAAACCTGCAAAATAAATAAATTATCACAATAACCTGAGGTGAGACTGCCTTTAAGGATTTATCCACCCACATTGCGCAAATCTCCCAAGGTACAAAAGACTCTTCCCGGTCAAAATTCAGGTATCAGAACAACATGAATCACATTAGTAATCAGACAGGAAGATGAAACCCAAGACCCCAAAAATGAGAAAAGTATAAGAGACTAAATTCCCATACAGGTAGAGTTAGTGGGTCAGATTAAGTCAAGAAAATATAAGATAAGACCGAGTCAAAAATAAGTAGGATTAAAATAAAACTGAATATTATCCATGATCAAGTCAAAATCTTATTACAAATAAAAGTAATAAATTAATTTTATAATAAAATTAATTTTCCAATATTTCTCATTTAGCAATGTGGACACAATCAATTAAAACTTCTGAAATACACAAAATTTACAACATGAAGAGCAATTATGTTTCATAGGATATGGGTCACTGGAGTTCCGGAATAAATAAGAAACCATAATCTTACATCAAATATGTCAAACTAATATAAATTCTCTTTTTTTTATTTATTTATATAGATTATTTCTGCCTCAAACAATTATTTCCTGATATGGTATTACTTTTGTCACTTTGCAATCTAGAATTCAATTATTATTGCTCGTATTTTTATTTTTTTTTAAATTAAAGTTTAATTTTATCAATTTTGGTTTATGAGATTAACTAGGTGTTTGGATTTATCATTGAGGCTATAAAGGAGTTCAATCAAGATTTTGTTTTTGACTTTCTTAATTATTTGTTCAATTTGTGTTTGTTATTATGATCATCAGGGGCTGGACCCGAGGTGTACGGCTAACTTATTCCTGGACGCTGTATGTGTAGGAGAGAAAACCATCAACAATGAAGATTGTTTTCTACTCAAGTTAGAGACTGGGCATGACATCCTAGAGGCACAAAACACACCCCATACTGAAATTATAAGACACACAGTGTGGGGATACTTTAGCCAACGCACAGGGCTACTTGTTAAATTCGAGGATACCAAGTTGGTGAGAATGAAGCCTCCTGCTGCTGCTGCTGCCAAGAAGGGAAATAATAATGACTCTGTTTTCTGGGAAACAAGCATCGAGTCAGTGATTGAGGACTACAAATATATCGATGGCATTAGAATAGCGCATGGTGGTAAGACAGTGGCCATTTTACATAGGTATGGTGTGGCGCATAACCATAGGCGGAGAATTGAGGAAACGTGGAGGATCGAAGAGGTTGATTTTAACATTTGTGGCCTTTCAATGGATTGTTTTTTGCCTCCCTCTGATACCAAGAGGGAGCAGGATGTTGCAGAGCAACTAGTGTCGTAGGGAAGAGTACTTGGGATTTTCCTTCTTTTTCACTCTCTCCTCAACTTGTTTCAACGACAACAAAATATTTGTACATATTGCATAGACAAGCATAGTTGAATACAACAAGTTTATAGTTTATATCACGTTCTTGAAAAATTGCAAGGCATTTTCAGGGCTTCGTCACTATCGTTAAGGTAGGATTTTATGTACCCTTTAAATTAACTGGGTATCGGTATCCATACTAAGTAGTCTAATAAAAACAGTCTACTTATTCGATATTTTTCATATAAGGTTCTGTTTGGTTGGAGGATTTTAGAGGGAAGGGGAGGAGATGAGTTATTTTAAATTATATTTATTTGGTTCAATTTTTTTGAGGAGAGGGAGGGAAGCAAAATCTCTCCTAAGCCAATTTTGTCTCCGGATTTTGGAGGGGAGAGGAGGAGAGATTAAATTATTTAAAATAAAATTATTTAAATATTCTTATATGTAATATAATATAAAAGATTATAAAGATATACAAGTAAATTAATTCATCTCCTCCATTAAAATCTCTCCCCTCCTGAACCAAACATGTAAAGGCTTCACTCTTCTGCTCTCAACTAAACAGAAAATCAAATTAAATCTCTCCCCTCCCTTCCCCTTCCCCTCTATTAAAACATCTTCCCTCTCCTCGTTTAAACCAAACAGACCCGAAATGTTATGACATATTTTTATTTTATTTTAAAAAGTAACCAGTAAGTTTATGAATAATTACTTCAGTGTCCCATAAAATATTTTACAAAATTGCTAATATGTTGCTCTTCATTTTTCCTTTTAGATGTCTAGAATGCTCACGATATTAGAAAAAAGTGAAAAATCAAATAGCAGTAAGCATATATCGTTGACAACTAGTTTTCAATATCTAGGCTTTATCGAAAGAAGAATAAGAGAAATCAAATCTATATCAGAAGAAGAATAACTGTGAAGTGAATATAAAGATAAAAAAAAAGAATACAAAGAGACAATGTTGAGAAGTTTTTGAAAAAAAACCATTATTTAGTTTAAAATGGGTGCATCTTTAATTTTAAAAAATCAAATGACTGATTCAAGATAATTATGGTGAATTTGATGACATGATAAATGAATACAAGTGTGTGTTTTATTGTTCCAGCTCATTTAAGTACCGCACTTAGGTACCAGTATCCAACACTTCCATCGGGTACCAGATTCCTCACATAATCTTAAAATGAATGTAAAACTTTAAGGGTCCATTTGGTGGCCAGGATAGGAGAGACATGACATGATAAGCAATCATATCCTGTCTTAATCCAGTGTTTGTTGAACCAGCAGGATATGATAACTCAATCCTGTCACATATCCTATCCTGTCCATCTAGTTAAATTTTTATCCTGAGGGGAGGGCTGGGTTAGAAACAACAGGATAGGATAACAAAATTGTTTCCGTGTTCACCCTTATGAAAAATAATTTAAAATTTAATAAAATATAAAAATATTATAAATAAAAAATAAAATTGAAAAAAATTAATAATAAAAGTTATAGAAAATAAACAATAAATATAAAAAATAAGATTAATTTTAAAATTTATATGTAATTTTTTAACAAGAATAATTATGTCATTTTACATAATACAAAAAATAAAATTGTAAAAGAATAATTTAAAATCCAAGAAATATAAAAATATTTAAAAAAAAACTAAAAATACAAAATTATTATTAATATTAAAAATTGTACAAATTTTAAAAATTATATGTAATTATGTCATTAGGATAATTTTGTCATTTTATATTATTTTAAAAAAGCTAAAGTCATAATATAATGATATCTAGTTTGTTATCCAGTGCGCACCAAACATATGATATGATAAAAGCTTATCATGTTTATATCCTATCATTTCCTTATCCAGTTCTCTATCATATTCTGTCTCTATCCTATCATGTCCACCAAACGAGCCCTAAGATGACTAATTAAGGTGGCCTATATTATTGCTCAAACTATAGTTTGTTCATGAGTCTAGTGACCTAACATGTTGAACTGTTAAATGAATTAGGCCGTAATCGGTTTTGGTAAGTTTGATTTAAGATTTTGACATGATTAATTTAATAAAAATGGTTTATGTTTTTTTTATAATGAAAAGTTTAGATTTGGGGAGGCTCACTCCCGTGCAGGACAAAGGAGAACCACCAACTTGAGTCAGGATTTACGGTAAAATTTACATATCGTCCATTAACGCAGTCACCTGAAACCGAACTCAATTACGAGATTTAACAATTAATTTTTAACAACAACATATCATAATTATACACAAGTACGAGATTTGGTTCTTAGAAAGGCGCTTATACAGCTCAACTTGTTGCCAATTTCAATAATTAAATTTAATATTTTTAAAATATGTACTTCATTGCTACTCCTATTTTTCCAAAAGAATAAGGACACTGTGGGAACTTTTTCTCTACAAGCTTATCAAATAAATTTTTGTTGATCCTCAAAAGGTTCATTTGGTCAATGATTTACTGATTGTTCTCATTCCCAAGGTTGATATGGTGGTCTCTCTTAAGAATTTTAGCCTATAAGGGCAACTTTAGTGGGAGAGCTAAAGTTGCGTTCTTTAAAAATTAAAAACGAATAAAAAGTTGCTTTGGTCAAAAAAGTGTTTGCCTCGTTTTTTCTCTGACACAGCAGGGCCTCACATGGCTTTTATGTGTGTCCCTCTCTCTCATAAAAGAATGGCCAAGTGATTTAGCAGGGTTGCCAATTTCGTGCACCCTGACACAAAATAAAAGAACGCCAACTTGCCACCTCTGCTTCGGACCATACCACCTCAGCTCGAAAAATTTAGCAACTCCGTAAAATACGCCCACTAAAGATGCTCTAAGCCTTTGTAACGTGTCTTATAAGGTCATAACTTAAATATTAGCCCAACGCATCATATCTGTTCTGAAAACTTTGGAGGATCCTACTCATAGAAATTCTATGCTATATAGGCACAAAAGTGATAATATCATTATGATACAAGAAGTCATTCACTCTATGCACTATAAAAGGGGCAACAAGGGTTGGATGGTGATCAAACTTGACTTGGAGAAAGCCTATGATATGTTGAAATGACACTCTGTGAAGGAAACATCAAAAGATAAAGGATTTTCGAAAGGCTTGTTTTAACATGGTGTGCACATGTATTTCCACTCCTAAGATGCGCGCGATGCGGAATAGTAAAGCCCTATATGAGTTATGAGGAATAAATTTTGTGAACAAATTCCATGCAAACTGCCCTGCTACCAAGAATGTTGTGTGCAGACTTGGATAGGAAGTGCAAATCCTTATTATGGGGTGACTCTGAAAATGCTCGAATATTTCATTTGATATATTGTAACCATATTTTCCAACTTAAAAACAAATTAGGGCTTGGTCTCAAAGGGCTTCATGAAACAACTGATGCTTTCAAGATAAAAATTGGCTGGAATTTGGTCCATAAGCCTAGTAACTTGTGAGTGGTTGGAATGTGGTAGCTTCAATCTTACGGACATTATCCTTAGGACCAACCATCATATGGGAGCTTCAATCTTACGGAAGAGGGTGTGCAGAAACCGGAAAGAGGTTGAAAAAAAAAAAAGTTTGGAGGATTGTAATGATCATCAAGTAGGTTCTAGTTGGATCCATGGGTTCCAAACTTATTTAATGCTTGGTCTAATAGGATGTTATCTGAGAACGAGTTAAATATTAAATTAAGTGATTTCCTCAAGCTTAATGTAGATTGGGGACTATGTCATACTTGATGCGTTGTGCAACCATCATACAAAAATATTAGGTATGCTATAAGAGACTAATCCATACCTAGAGAGGTTTGGGATGGTATTAGGGAAAACAAGTCTGCAGTTTGATCCTTTATTTTTCAGTATGAATAAAGAGTGTTGGCTTTATGAGAACATTAGATCTATGATGGACAAGGGAGGCAGTGGAGTATCTCGTTTGGAATTACTTTGGATGTATTATGGCAATCTAGAAATGAGTTTAATTATATTTTTGAAGAGAGGTTTACAGTAGGTGTTGTGATTTAGAAGATTAGAGATATGATGTCTAGCATCACGAATGCAATTATTGTGGAAGGTAGTTAAGGTCTTAGGATGGGTTCTGGGAGTGACGACCAGATATCAAGGGGTGTTTAGACAGTTTCCTCCTCTTGTTGAGTGGTGTAAGATGAACACATATATGGTTTTTATAATGTTGGTATGCAAAGGGTTGCATGTGGTCGTATGTTGAGAGATCATGGGGGGCATTTGCGATTGCATTTTCTTCTAACCTTGGTTATTGCTCTATTTTACGGACAATATTTCGAAAATCGGACCGGTCATTGAAACGGTGAAAATACTGGTTCACAGTTTAATGATTTGACGGTGGTCGAACCCTACTAACTAAGTATATAATTTTAATATTATATAATGTATTAAGTAACATATCAATATAAATATTACAAAAATGTGATGAACCAAATTATAAATTAACATAAATTGATTATATTATATCTTTTGTTAGATGAAAAGTAAATAATAAAACTTTATGAATGTGAATATTTATCAATTGTTATTGGACCTTTATTTGGCTAACCAATATATATTTTTAGTTTAAAAAACTTTAAAACAAAAAGCAACAAGTTATCATCATCAATTTTTTACCTGTTTTCACCAGTTTTGTGCTGGTTGTTTGGTTTTTTACCGTTCTCATCGATTGTGAGGTCTGTCGATTTTTGGGTTATATAGGCCAAATACTTAACTGGTTCCCGATTCAACTGGTTGAACTGACCGGTCCAGTTCAATTTTTCAGAATGATATTTGAAGGTTAAGCTCTAGGGAATTTTGAAAGGACTACAACATGCTAGAGGAAGGGGATTTAGGAAAATTATTGTTGAGTTAGATTCACATTTTTATTATCGGTTTATTGATTCTATTCGCTGGATTCATGTCTTCTGAGAAGCAAATCAACATGCGGAAAACTTGGCTAAATTCAGATTCTCTCTAAATTCTGTTTTGAGGGTTTTTGGTGTGGTTCCATACTTTCTATGTCTTCAATTATTAGCCGATATATCTTTTGTAACATTCTCCCGGCAGACATAGTTTTTTTTGTTTTCTTGTTTGGCTTTGCCCTCCCTTGTCAACCAAAAAAGGTTAAAGATAAAGACACCATTATCAACTAATGTATGTTGGTCCAAGTGGTGAGGAACTTGATTCCCATTAGCAATGGTCTTGTGTTCGAGTCTTCTGAAAGAAAAAAATAAGACATTGGACAAGTTTGACCTCTTATTATGTATCCACCTGGTGCAATTCGATTTAGTTATAGTCCAATACGATTTGTGGATATCTAAGATCTAGACAAAAAATGTTTTCATCTCTGAAAAAAAAAAGACAAAATTATACCAGATGTCCTTTATCTTTATTTAAAGTTTCAAGTTAGTCTTTTATCATTTTTTTGTTTTAATTTAGTCTCATGTTTTAAAACATTAATTTCAAGGCAAATTGTTGGATGATCTACAATGAGTAATACATATATAACACAAGCACAATCTGTTGTATCAATTGTGCAACAAATTCGAACCTAAAAAGCTGTTACAAAAAGCTAAAGACAGACCAATTTAGTCAACATTGTTAACATTTTAGAACATGTGTGACTAAGCTGAAACTAAAATTAACTTTAAATGACTAACTTGGCATAAAAAAGATAAAAGACTGAAGTAAAACTTTAAATTAAAATAAAAGACCTCTAGAGTAATCTTACTCAAAAAAAAAGTTGTCGTTTTCATTTTTTTAAAAGGAAAAGAATACGTGTAAAATAAAAAGGAAATACGACACCGTTTAGTCTAGGGTAGAACGACGCTAAAGCAAATAAAACGGCAGAGAGATTCCATAGAGAAGCACCGCTCGATAAAGCCCAAACCCTAATTTCCTTTCAGCCCTTATTTAAGTTGTTCGGCTTGAGCAGCAAACTGCAGCTTCTTAGCACCGTAGGGTTCAGATTTCCTTCGTCCTTCGTTCAATTCGTAACTTCTCATTGAATTTTTATTTTGCAATTTCATTCTCATTGAAAAAGGTTCTTACAAAAAGCCTTATTATTCATCTTATATTATTATCATTATTGTTGTGCAATCAAAGTTCATTTTTCGAACCCTTGAAGTCCGTTTGTTTGATTTTATGAAATTTGATTGTGTTTTGATTTTGATTTGTTGCTCGGTGATGTTATGCATCTGTTTACCCTCTCCATCTGTGTCCAATTTGAATGGCAGTGGAGATATAACTGATGCAGAGATCTAAAAAGGTTGACTTACCAGCCCATTGCACACATTTAGAAATTGCAATGGGTCAAATGGACCTACCGAAATGCAAACCAAACCCCCTTTTGTGCAAAATTTGATTTTTTTTTTCAGAGAAAAAAGAAAATGGCAGCTGATGATCTTTTTGTTAAACCGCTTATTGATATACTGATAATCAATTGTGCTGACCACATACTCCACTTATCTGATGCCATTCAGTCTTTTTTCTTTTAAAGTTTATTTTTTTTGTTAACAAATTGTGTTTCTATGTGTGTTAAACTAATTGTTTTGATAAAAGGGTTGGCAAATGATGTTAAAAAAATCTTATCCTACACACTGAATGTATTCTGTGAAGATAAAAAACTCCGCTTATTATCTGATGCCTTCCCTATCTTAGCTTTCTAGTTTGATTTCAATTTTGAGTTTTCAATATCTGTGTGTGTGTGTGTGAGAGATTTTTTTTCTTTGGTATGAAAAATTCTCTCATAGTAACAATCAATGATGTAGAAAAGCAGACGGGCGGACTGAACTGATGCCTTGTTGATTGTCTGCCAATTCCATATTTGGAATGTTTCTGAGATTCAATTCAATAGCACATTTTTTTTTCATTTCATATATGGGACTCTCCATGAGTGATTGTCTTGGCTTGTGTTTCTTATTTTTTCCCAAGTACCATCCTTGTCTTTGTTAAACAGTGATCCTTCTGCTATGATGAAGATGCATAAATATGTCTGGACATATGAATTTTTATTCTGATTTTATTTGCTACTTCTGAGCAGTATTGTTGGTCCTTTGGTCATATTGTTTCGGCTATCTCTTCATTGATGTATACGGATTACTATGATGAAATTTAAATCAGGGAGTGGTGGAAGACTAACGGAGCACGATTCACTGCAGTCGACTGGGCACGCACGCAGTCACTGCAGTCACAAAACCAGCAGCCATTACATTTGTTTCCCACACAATCCCAGCCTTTTGATTTGATCTGTCTAAAAAATTAATACTCCCTCCGGTTCTCAATATAGGAGAAAAAAAGGTGTTTTTTAGGGTTTCAAAATATAAGAGATATGTGAGATAAAAAGGTGTTTTTCATTGGAAAAAAGAGTGTTTTTCTTGGTTTTGATGAATTAGGGTTTTGTCTCTTATATTTAGGACCGGAGGGAGTAAAAAATACAAGATAGAGAGCGATAGGAACAGTCGAATGCAGGGGATTTGGTTCCAAGGCTAACAAGGATAATTGTTAATTAAAGGCAAAATTGCAATTTATTGGATTCGTTTAATCTTTTGTCGAGTTATTTTGTAAGTTTCGAATTTTATAAATTATTGTTGACAATTTTGAACCCTTAACAAAGTTTTCTTAAAATAAAATAATATACGCCAGTCTTTTTATGCTTGTGAATGTTTTTAGAAAATACGTTGCTAGGTTTTTTTTTTTTTTGAGTTTTCATCCACTCTCTTAAAAAGAGAAATGCTTAATATCACGAAGACAATTTAGTAAGAAACACACAAATGATGTGGTATCCGGGAAAAAACTTTGGTTAAACATCTCTCTCGCTCTCTCCTCTTCGCTTGGTCCTTTTCGATTTGAGAATGTGAATTATGCACCCTATATTTTTTTTGATCAGAGTTATGCACCCTATATTGGAATGCGTTGACAATTATACTCCTCTTTTTTTTTATTCCTCGTAAAAATGAAATTTGTGATTAATTTGGTCACTCGTAAATTTTATTTTTGTGAGTAAAAAAAATACACGTAAAAATAAAATTTTGCGAGTGAACAAGATTAAAATTTTTGTTCACTCACAAATTTCATTTTTGCGAGGGAAAAAAAATACTCGCAAAAATAAAATTTGTGAGTGAATAAAATTAAAATTTTTGTTCATTCGTAAATTTCATTTTTGCTAGGAATAAACGAGGGGTATAATTGTTAACACAGTCTAATATAGGGTGCACCTAGCAAAATACTGGGTGCCCTTAGCAATTCCCTTTGAGAATTAATTGAATGGAAGCAATAGAGACGTTCAACGGGTTCGGCTTCGGTGCCTTTGTGGTGCCAAAAGGCATGTGCCTTTCGTTGCTTGTAGTCCGTTGGATCAGTTTCTCCATTAGGATTGCGCCATGTGGCTCTTCTGTTTTACTTTATTTTTTTAAATAAATATTAAAACACATAATAGAAGACTGTGACGGGAACAAGACCCGAACGCAAAACAATCGAACAGTACCACTGCCATTTATTACTTGTCGCCATTGGTGTAAATCGCGTAGATTGCCGCCATGTATTGTGACCGCCATAGAGGTGAAAACTACTAAAATTACTCTGATTTGTGTTATAAACCTTACATGATTCTAACAGCCTATATATTGGAGTGTGACTCTTGTCAAAGCTTAGCTTTACTGTTATGGTTGATGGTGAAGAAACATTAATCACAGACGAAAATGGAGGAAGGCGATGTCTTTGTCCAATCTTTGTTTCATTTAGGCTGAGTTACATTTTAAAATTCCCTTTTTGTAAGCAAGCCGTTTCATGTATTTTGAAATTATGAAATTATGAACATTGAGAAAAATTGCTGGTGAATGGGTTGTAATTGTGATTACAAAGCGAAAATATCCTAAAATGAAACATTGAAGTTACATTTTGCAGTTGCAAACCACAAATCAAAACCATGGTATTTGTATAGTTGTTTAATAGTAATTATATTTTTTATGTTAGAAATAGAATGATTAAATCTACTATTTATTTCTTCGTTGCACTTGTCAGGTTCTTTTATTTGGTGAGTTTGATCAAACATGACATCTTCAAATATTGATTGGAAACCAAGGGTTGGTATGGAATTTGACAATACAGAGCCAGCTTATGAGTTCTGGCTCACATATAGTGCACGTGTTGGCTTTGGAGTTAGAAAGCGTTACGCGAACAAGAGTAAAAAAGACGGTACTATAACATCGTGTAGGTTTGTTTGTTGCAAGCAAGGACTACGAAAGACAAAGAGAGATGCTTTTGCTAGAAACTATAGAGCTGAGACTAGAACTGATTGCAAAGCAAGGATTTCACTTGTATTAAAGAATGGAAAGTTTGTCATAAATGAATTTGAAGAGGAGCACAACCACGATCTACAACTTCCAGAGACAACACATATGCTTGCATCACACAGAAAGATAACCAAAGTCCAAGCATATGAGATTGATATGGCTGATGACTCTGGATTGAGACAGAAGTCAACATTTCAACTTATGAGCACACATGCAGGGCATAGAGCTAATGTTGGATATACACGGGTGGATGTAAAAAATTATCTCAATGCAAGAAGACAAAGAAGTATGGTGTATGGCGAGGTTGGATGTCTTTCGCAGTATTTTTAGAGGCAATTATTGGAGAATCTGTCTTTCTTCCATGCATACCAAATGGATATAGAAGAACAAATCACAAATGTATTTTGGTGTGATGCAAATATGGTGTTGGATTATGGGCATTTTGGTGACGTTATGTCGTTGGATACTACATATTGCACCAACCGTGCTAATAGGCCACTTGCTCTATTTTCTGGTTTCAACCACTACAGGGGTTCAGTCATTTTTGGTGCAGCACTGATGTATGATGAGACGACTGAATCATTTAAATGGTTGTTTGAGACATTCTTACAAGCACACAACCAAAAAAAATCGAAGACTATCTTTACTGACCAAGATCAGGCAATGGCCAGTGCACTTGCTGAAGTGATGCCTGAGACTCGCCATGGTTTATGTACCTGGCACTTGTTGCAGAATGGAATTAAACACCTTGGAAACTTGATGAAGGGAGGAAGTTTTTTTTTAAGAGACTTCAAGAAATGCATGTATGACTTTGACACTGAAGAGGATTTTGAGACAGCTTGGACCGACTTGATCAATAGCTATAATGTTCATGAAAATAGTTGGATCAAAAAAGTTTATGCGATCAAAGAAAAATGGGCTTCGTGTTACATGAAAGAAGCATTCACACTTGACATGCGAAGTACCCAACTTAGCGAAAGCTTGAATTCTCACTTCAAATCTGGTATGAAACCAAATGTGGATATTATCCAATTCTTCAAACATTTTGAACGAGTTGTTGAAGAGAAGAGAGGCAACGAGTTGACTTGTGAGTATAAGTCCCTGCATAAGCTTCCAATGTTAAAATATGAGTTTTCACCAATACTAATACAAATGGCAAAAGTTTACACACACACACACACTGTATTTGAGTTGTTCCAGGACGAGTTTAAGTTATTCTTAGCTTTATGCATACCGGAGAGAAACGAGTCTCACTCTTTATGTCAATATGTCATCACTATGGTCAACCATGAAGGATCTTGGATAGTATTATTTGATTGTGCTTCAACCTCCATATCTTGTAGTTGTAGAAAATATGAGACATTTGGCATACTTTGTTCACATGCACTGAAAGTGTTTGAAGCGAATGATGTTAAGGCCATTCCTGAGAAATATATTTTGAAAAGGTGGACACGAGAAGCTCGTTGCGGCATTGTGCAAGATTTAGGGGGAAAGGAGGTCGAAGGAGATCCAAAATTATCTAGCACGCGGAGATTTAGACAAGTTGTCTCTAAATTCATTAGATTGGCGGCCGAGGTGTCGACTTGTGAAGAATACCACAAGATTGTGGATAACAATGTAGATGTCATGTGTAAGCAAATAATGGAACTTCGCTTACAAGTTAGAGACAATGACAGTCATAACAGTGATAACCCAACACTTGTGAGTTGTGATGTTATGCAACCAAAGGGATTCAAGCAACGACCTAGCTTAAAGGGACGTAAGCGATTGAAGGGTTGAGTTGAGCTCCAGCCCAATAGAAGAAAAGAAAAAGCTCCACGTAGAGGACAAACACACAGTAAATTATCTCAGGTATATAAGTCGATATGTAGATCACTTATTTAATTTTACATGTACTAACACTTGCTTTAATTTTACATAATCATTTCAGGATAAAGAATTGACAAGTCATTTGCCTGATGGAGTATCTTGTTCGGCACCACCAACTTATGATCCCCCTCAAACACAAGAAGATCAATTTAGTTTCACAGCTTTTTTTATGGTAATTTCATGTTTCTTTTAAAATAAAAGGATTATCCTTACTTTTACACTTATCGTGATGTTGATTAGTTTGTGCTATTATGTAGGCACCCCTTAATGATACAGACATTGCAACTGATTATATTGATTGATCCATGATCTACGTCGAAGGAATTGGAGTTGGCACTTGGTCTGCTGGTTTTTACAGTGTGGTCTGCTGCTGTTTTTGCTGGTTTTTCTGCTGGTATGTTGCTGGTTTTGGAGCTGGTTTTGGTCTGCTGCTTTTACTGGTTTGCTGCTGTTTTTGCTGCTCTTTCTACTTGTTTTGGTCTGCTGGTTTTGGTAGCAGTTTCAAACATGATTTACGTCGAAAGAATTGAAGTTGATTGCTCACAATATTGTACTTTTTTGGTATTATAATTTTTTGGTATTGATGTCAGTATGTCTATGATGTTGAAGTTGTATACAGACATTGCAACATTATATTGATTGATCCATGCTTTTACTTATTTTTTGGTACAATACTATAATTGAAGTTGCTACTACTCTTCTTATTTTTCTTGGTGTTACTATTTTTTGGTACTAGAAAGAATTCTCAGCTTGCAAGAAGTAACAGAAAAGGCATAATGGAACTTTTATTTCAATGCTTTCATGGTCTTACATTGTCAATTTCAAAATGAAACTTACAAATATTACATCATATTGTATAAGTAAGTCCACTTGCTAATTTTAGTACATAGAATACAAAGAATGTTAAGGACACTTTCTTCCAAATTGTGCTTCACTTTCTTCAATCACTTCCAAATACTGCAGCAAATCAATCTCAGTATTGCAGCAAACCAGCAAAAAGATCATAATATTGCAGCATATATGTTGTCACTCTGTGTGCTTATGCCCCTAGTATAATATCCCTTGAGACTTGTATTTTCAGCATACTACAAATGATCAAAATTCCCTACAAACCAGCAAAAAGCTAGTAAAAAAAACCAGTAATTGATATTCCATATTCCATCTAGCATATGTTCAATAATTTGGTGTCACATTCCATGCTCAAACCAGTAAACCAGCAAATTTGACCATATTCCATAATCCATAATCCACTCGTGGTGTCACATTCAATAAAAAGATCATGAATTTGACCATTGTCACAAAATATAGCTTTGGGAACAATGACTAAGTATCAAGTCAATCTCAGAACATATAGTTCAAGTATCAAGCCAACCTCTATATAGTTCAAGTATTCAATCTCTGAACATGTGAGTCGGATTCAAAACTCATAAAAAATTGAACTAAAAAAACGTAACAGTTTAATGCTAAAATGCAGAGTCTTTCAGAGGGGAACACTTTAGTTCAATGCTAAAAATAAATAATAAGTACCAAAACGGGTTAACCATGGCCACAAAACAACACAGTTTTACTAGCCTGGGTAAATTTGCATAGCTAGAAGGAAATGTGCACACAAGGCGAGGTGCGGCGCCAGTTTCTGCTTCTCGGCGTTTCTGCGCTTTTGCTTCACGGCAAGGCCGCGGCGCGGTCGCTGCGAGGTTCGGGGTTCTGTGTTTCTGCTTCTCGGCGTTTCTGCGTTCTGCATTTCTGCTTCGCGGTGAGATGTGTCGCAGCCACGGCGAGGTGCGGCGCGGCCGCGGCGAGGTGCAGCGACGTGAGGGAGGTGCGGTGTTTCTGTTTCGGAGCTTCTGGTTGACTAGTATTCTAATACGTTTTTTAATATTTATTTACAAAAAAAAAATAGATGGGCCACGTGGTAAAATCAGGGGCTCTCGTTTGATCGAACGGCTGATAAGGATTGAAAGGCATGTGCCTTTTGGCGCCACAAAGGCACCGAAGCCGAACCCACGTTCAACGCAGTCATAGATCGACCCACTCATATGACTCATTGCGTAAACAAAGTGGAGTCGGGCAGGGTTCCGTGGTGACTTTTTGATTCCGATGATGTTGGGGAAGAGGATAGAGGTTTATAAGGATCTGACAGAAACGGGTCAGCAGTGGTTTGAAGCAGTCTCCTTTTTGCTCGCGGCTTCGACGGTAGATCCAACAAGATTGACGGCGATGAAGCGTTCAAGCAGTGGTCACTCCTTTTTGCTCAAGATTGAGTGGCTGTATGGGTCTTACAATTTCCCTTACTGTGTTTTATCGGTATTGCAAGCATCATGTTTGCATTGTGGGTTTACAAGGGTACTGAATATATCTATACATGGTATACTATGTGTTCTAAATTGGTTGGGTGCATTCTGTTGTTATCATAAGAATAAAAATACCCGTATATATGAATGGGTTTTCAAGAATTAATGGCAAAATGAAAAATTAGTTGAAAAGGAAAAAGGAAGGAAGGAAGGAACTATCATACTTCAGTCATTTTGAACAACACTGAAAATTCATAAAACTGTTTGAACCAAGATCTACCAAGCACAATGACCATCCCTTGCCTCGACGGACTCATGGAAAGGAAATTTGTCCCAAAAAAAGAAACTCTATTTGATGTCAAAAAATAAAAGGGAAGAGCAACATAATATCCATGAAACAAACTTAACCAATTTACCTCGGTGCGAAACATCTGGGGTGAGTTGCAGCACTGAGCGTAATATTTTAATTATTTTATAAAAAACCTATAAATCATTTGTTTGTTAATGTCAGATGTTCGTGTATTTTGCTGCGTTAAAAAATATGCCTCTGTGTCTGTTAATATGTCTATGTGGTTGTTGGGTCATAATCTAAATCATTATTTATAGTTATTTTTTATTAAAAAACAAAAAAAAAAATCTTCCTCTTCCTACACGTCTATCAGACAATCACATAGACCTTATGTCAAACCTCACTTCAAACTCTGCCACCATAGCCAAGATCACCATTGTCAAGCCCCACATCCAAAGGTAAATCAGAGTACCAAAGAAAGATATTACCAATGTGAATTCTAATTGTGTGAGGTTTAATTCCCTTCGTTCTAACAGCTTCTTCAATTCTTCCTATTGTCTTTCCCATTTTTTAGAACTTTCTACCCTCCTTCACTAGCTTACTAGAGCACCTTTAACGCTGCCAGGCAACTAGGAGAGACCTGAACTATAAGGTCTATTTTTACAAGCAACCCCCCATTGCATCAAATTTAGGATTTAATTTGTCTAAAATGTGTATTTTTTTTCAAAACTACCCTTCAATTATTGATATAGGAGAGAGAAATAATCACCCTATTTATTGATTACAAAAAATAATATAAATTAATTAGGGGTCTTCTTTAAAAAAATTTGGAAATGAATTTATAAAAAGGGACAAATTTTTTATTCAAAGGAGACTTATATTTAGGGATGGAGAACATATTATATTGCAAAACAAGAAAAAATCTGAACATTGCAAAAATTTACATTGCATAATGGTGAACATATATAAACATTCAAAATAAAACATTGCAAAAAATTACAAAAAAAAATTTTAGAGAAGGCCAGATCTGAACTCGTAGCCATGATCTGGAGAGACAGTGAGATCCGGATGGAAACAGCGAGATATGTGTCGAAGATGAGATGCTTTTGTGACTAGATATGCTTCTGTGATCGGATCTGCTGGGCGCGGTGGTGGTGAGAGGGAGAGAAAGGCAAGACGAGGGGAAACAGTGATACGAGAGAGACGAGATGAGGATGAGACGAGAGTGATGAGGGTGTGTGGCCAATTGGTGTCTTGGTGAGGGAGACGGTGAGACGAGGGAGAAGAGGTGGTGGCCGATTGGTGTGAGAGATGAGTGTGTGGCTTCAGAGATGAGGGAGATATTAAGACGAGACAGAAAAGGTGGTGGCTTGGTGTGGGAGATGGTGTGGTCGGTTGGTGTGAGAGATGAGGAAGATGGAGAGATGAGTGTGTGGCATGAGATATGAGGGAGACGAGAGAGGAGAAGATTCTAGAGAGGTTAGGGAAATGAATGTGAGGGAGATGAGTGTGTGGTGTGAGAGATTAGGGAAATAAATGTGAGAAAATTCGATAAATGTGCGACAGATACATTTTTTACCGTTTGAGTTTAGGAAAATTGGAATAAGTGTGATAGAAGTGATCGTTTATGGCCGTTTGAGGTGCAACAAATATATTTTTAAGGATCCCTATAAATAATGTTCTCCTAATTTACACCAATTTGCACACAATTTCTCAACCCACAATTCCAATCTTTTGTGTTATCAAGCTCTAATCTTGTTTGTTTTCATCAAATGCATCCCAATCAATTTTATTATCAAACTTACTTTAATTTTTTGCAAAACCAATAACCCCTACCAGTGACAATTCTCAAAATTTCCAACATTTTATGTATCCACCACCACCACCACCAACCAACTCCACCATGTGGTATCGACCTCCAATGATTACCAGCTGTGTTTGTGGAGTTTCCTAACAATGAACCGGAATCATCAATCGGGTCCATGTACGATTCTCAACTGCCACAATTCTCCACCTAAGTCGGCCTAGAAAATATTATGCTCGATGAAGAAGAAGGACATCATACACTAAACAAAAACACGTGCCAGGTTCTTAGATGAAGAACACAAATTGCTTGTTCAAACATGGCTCAACATTTTAAAGGATCCATTCGTAGGAGTTGACCAAAAAGCAGATAGCTTTTGGATAAGAATCATAGACAACTACAACAATTATCGCAAGCGGTTTAGAGAGACAGAGAGAGAGAGAGGGCATGCCAACTAAAATCTCGATGGCATCGGGTGAATGGTATGATTCAAAAGTTTTGCGTATACGCTTTATTTTCAAAGTGTAGGTGAGCGTTTCAAATTTGAGCACACATGGAGGTTGTTGAGAGAAGAACCTAAATGGAAGGGAGAATTAATGGATAACTCTTCAAAGAGATCAAAGAAATATGCTTCTAGGGCGTACTCATCGTCGTCTAACCTAGGAACGCCAATCAATTGTTCACAATATATGACCTAACAACACCAACTAACTGCCCAATGGGGCAAAAGGCAGCAAAAAGGAAAAGCAACTGAAACATCCTCTTTCGATTTTACTGGCATGCAAAATGTTGTGATTGAAAAAAAAAACATTGTCATGACAAAAATAGCTGAGACAAAGGAGGCGGAGTGCAAGGTAAAGGAGGTGGAGAGCATACCGAAGTTGTATGAAATCCTTATGAAAGATACATTTGCGATGAAGAGAGTCAATGCTAAGATCATCAACTTTGTTGTAATGTTATTAGGCACAAGTTAGGACTTATGTAGCTCAATATTGTAATTTTATTGTAATTAATCCTTATGTACTAGTTATGTAATTATGAGACTAACTGTTATAAAAATCTAGTCGTTGTAAAACTAGACCTTATAAAAAAAACTAGCCGTTGTAAAACACTAGTTGTTGTAAAACTAATCGTTGTAAAAAACTAGCTGTTGTAAAAGTAGTCGTTAGAAAAGTAGCTGTTGCAAAACTAGCCATTATAAAAAAACCTGTTATAAAAAACTAGATGTTGTAAATACTAGCCGTTGAAAAAGCTAGCCGTTACAAAAATAGCCTATATATACCTCACATTGTTTCATTTTCTCATTTGTGCAATCTTCTCCCATTCTCCCACCTTCTCATATCATCCATATAATGGATCCAAACATTGACTTTGATATATTCTGGAACCAAATGTAGATGAATGCCTTGAATACAACACTAAAGAAGAATTCACGAGGGTAATACGGGATGGGCAACAACAAGCCGACAACACTACTAGGCGCAGTAAAAGAAGAACAACGATAGATCGGAGTCGTGAAGAATGGCATAATCGATTGTTCAATGACTACTTCTCTCAAAATCTTGTAAACACATAGGCTCAATTCTGACAAAGGTTCTGAATGCGGAGGCATGCGTTCCTTCGAATTGTAGAACCCTTGGCAACCATGATGTGTATTTATAGATAAGGATTGATGCAGTTCATAGAAGAGGTCTTTCACCAATGCAGAAGTGCACTTCCTCTATTCGTATATTGGCATATGGATCACCTACTGACAGTGTGGACGACTATGTTCAAATCGATGAAAGCACTACATTGGAGTGCTTAGATAGATTTGTAATGGGTGTGTACCCGGTATTTTGTGCTCAGTACTTGAGAATGCCAATCAACGAAGACATTGCACGCCTGCTACAAATAGGGGAGGCATGCGGCTTTTCAGGTATGTTAGGTTCCATTGATTGTATGCATTGGTAATGCAAAAGTTGTCCAGTCAAGTGGAAAGGCCAATTTTTTCGTGGTAATCATGCCAAACCCACAATTATGCTTAAAGTTGTGGCATCACAAGACTTGTGGATTTGACATGCATTTTTTGGCACGACGAGTTCTAACAATGACATTAACGTGTTAAACACATCCGATGTTTTTAACGATGTTTTGAATGGACAAGCTCCCACGGCATAATACACGGTGAATGGAACCGCATATCATATGGGGTACTACCTAGCAGATAGTATTCATCTCGAGTGAGCTATATTTGTCAAGACCATCCTAATGCCGCAAGGAGAAAAGAGAAAATTATTTTTCAACGACAAGAATCAACAAGAAAGGATGTGGAACTGGCATTTGGAGTGCTCCAATCTCAATTCGCGATTGTGCGTGGTCCGGCGCGTGATTCACACGTGAATACAATGAAGCATATAGGGATGGCAATTTCCACCTGTGTGTGGAGATCCCCGCGGGGACTACCCCATTCGGGGCCCCGCGGGCGGGAAATTTTTCCCCATGAGGATGGGGACGGGGGAGAAAACCCCCCCGCAGCCGATTCGGGGATGGGGACGGGGATCACACCCCCCGCCCCGAACATATTACATAACTATCCCTAAAAAATACATATATATGTATTATAATAATTGGTTTTTTGGTCTTTTTATGTCTTTTTTTAATTTTTAAAAACTATAATGGTTTTAGTAAAATAAAACAAAAGAAAGATCATCACTCATCAGATTCACAAATCATGATCATAATGACTTCACATGTTGGACTAGACATTGAAAATTGATTTTGATATTGTAATTTTGAAACTTTTTCATACTTTTATTTTTTTTTTCAATTTTATTGAATTTCAGTGTTTTTTTTTTATTTTTTAAAATTTTTGGGGTCCCCGTGGAGACCTGCAGGGATCTGTGGGGATGGGGATGGGGGAGAAAAACTCCCCATGGCGGGGATCGGGGACGGGAACGGGGGGAAATCTACGGGGCGGGGCGGGGAGCGGGGGAGCACTCCCCGGTACCACCCCGCCCCGTTGCCATCCCTAGAAGCATATAATGTTAGCATGCATCATATTGCAAACATATGGTGGTATTTTTTATTACGACCATGCAGATAATGATACATATGGTGGTAATTTTGATTATGACCATGCAAATAATGATATATCAACACCAGAAGTATCTAACGATCATGATCCCAATTTTACAATATTATTTCAAAAGAAAACACATGTTCATGAAAAACAAAACCATCGTCAACTTCAAGCTGACTTTGTGGAGCATATTTGGGAGCATTTCAGACATCAAAATTAATTTTTATGTAATATTATGTATTTCAGTTAAAATGTAATGTTATGTACTTCTCATCGTTATATATTTCTCATCGTTTTTAATTATATAATATTATGTATTTCTTATTATTTTAACCTTATTATGTTAAAAATTAATTAAAATAATTTTTCTACATTTTTTTAATATTTAATATTTTTATGCGTATTAATTAAAATAATTGAATTAATATTTAAATGTGAATCAAAATTAAGTCCAATTAAAAAATATAAATATGCGGGGTACATTATGGGTTGCTCAACCACTATTGGAGTAAAAACTAGTTAGGTTGCTTAAATTCTATGTAATATTTTGGGCCCACAAAAAGTTAGTTATGCAACTCATTTAATTGCTCACGAATAAAGATGCCTTTACGGTCTCTTTTATAAAACTCCAATCGGATAAACCAAATATTTGATATTTTATTAAATTCGAATCAGACAAAGCAAATATATAATGTGATCCCCTAAAAAAATTTCAGTATGCTTCCATTAGTGTTTTTTGATAATAACAATAGGGCATAATGGTGTGATTTATGACTATGCAAGAAAGGGAGAAAAAATGGAGACTGCTCTGACTTTGAACCTACCCCTCCAACATGTGTGATTATGACTGTGCAAGAAAGGGAAAAAAAAATGGCAGAGCGCTCTGCCCTTTGGACCTGCCCTTCCAGCGTCTGCACCATTAACTCTGTTGGCACCGACGCAACTTCTGAGTACCTCCACCACCCCTTCTTCTTTCACTCAACCCTCTCATCTCGATGTTAATCACAATGTATGTGTACTATTCGACGCTAATCAAATCGATCTGTTTAATGTGATTCTGTGACCATTTTTCTTGATTATACTACACAGTGGCGGAACTTGGACAAAAACCTAAAGGGTGGCAAAAAAAAAAAATCATTGCATAAATCAATTTTTAAGACAAAAGATAGTAATTTATTTATAAGAAATATGATGTTTAATTTAAATATTTCCTCTGTTTTCGTTTATAAGCAAAAATCACTTTTTATATTTATTGAAAAATATATGTATCTGGTCCAATTTGGACCAGATACATACATATTTTAATGAATATAAAAATGATTTTTGCTTATAAACGAAAATAGAGGGAGTATAAACAATGCTCAAACCAAGATTTTCACCACAAATAAGTATAAAACCCAAAAAGTTGTAACATAATTACGTCATGTACAATCAAAATTCAAATATCAAATATAAACAACAAATATTTCTTTTCCCTAATAAAAAAATGACATTTAAAACTAAGAAACAAGAGTATTTACCAAAGTAATCAAAATCAAACCAGACACTGAATCGGTGTAGACACCGGTTTAAGGTTTAAGGCTCTGACGGGGATTGGACAAGTAATTAAATAAACTTGAATTATATAAATAAAATACAACATAAACAACATACATAAATTATACATCTCGTTAATGTTTGGTGTAGTGGTAAATCCACTATTTTGTGATTTCCAGTACAGTACATGGCATCGATCCCATTGGAGTTTATTTTTCCACTATTTCCTTTTTTTTTTTTTGATAAGACTATTTCAGTATTTCCTTTGTTGCTTCATCTGCGCATTTATTTGTAGCCGTCTAAAACGTTTTTTTTTCGTTTTTTTAATAAATTTCTTTAATATGATTTAGGTTAATTTACTAAGGCCCAAGCCCAAAAAACATAACCCTAAATTCCTATACCACTCTTTTGATTCTCATCTTCACAAACATAAAGCAGACGTCGTAACCTTTCTCCTTCTTCTTTGTTTTTTTCTTCTTCATTCTCTGTTTTTTCTTCTCCTCCTTCTCCTAGCATGCATCTTTTCTTCCTTTCTTCAACTCTTTTCTTTAGCTTTTTCTTCATGTTTTTTCTTCTAGCATGCAATCTTTTAATTGATTTTGGAGTATATAAAAAAAATTGAGGGGTGCAGTGGCGCCGTTCCACTCTTGAGAAGCTCCGCCACTGCTACTTCATATATTCAATCTGTCATTTAGAATCACAGTGCAGGCATATTGTTCGATGTTAATCAAATCGACATGTTTGATGTGATTAAGCGACTATTTTTCTTGATTCTACAACTATTAATTATTTTTTGGTCAAATCTACAACTATTAATTAATTAATTAATTATGCATTTACGAACATTTTCTTTAATTACTTTTTTAATTTTATTAATTTAGTACTTAATAAATATTTTAATATTATATGATAATCTATAAAAATAGTTATATGTATTTAACATATCGTATGTGAAATTCAAGATTTCTTGACTTCTACAAAAAAGAAACTTCAATAGTTTGACCAAAACATCCTAACAATATGCTCTTGTCAAATATAATTTAAGCTTGACCATTACAAATGCATGAGTCCAAAAAACGCAAGACCAACTTCATCCAACAAAACGACTTCAACAACATAAAGACCACAACACCTATACGAGCTATTCACGAGCCATTTAATGTCGAGCCTATAAAGCTTGGGCTTGACTCATTTAAATAATTGAGCTCAATCTCAAACTTGAGTTCGACTCATTTAATTAAATATAGTCAAATCTGAATAGTTTACGAATAAATAAGCTCATTTACACCCTCACCAACACCTCAAACTCCCTTTTTCCCCAAAATACCTATACTCATTTCTTTCTCCCCCACGCCATCCCTACCTAGGAAAAGCTATGGTTCCAGCACCTAAAAAGCAACATAAAATTTGTTCCGGATACACCAAAAAGTCCCACATTGATTGAGAATTAAGATTAAGGGGAGTTTATAAACACCCACATGTCTTAACCCACCGAGACGCCTTTTAAGGACAAAACCATGAGGGCCCACATCATATGTGACCCAAAGTGGACAATACCTCGGAAAACGATGATGCGGACTTGAGGTCGGAACATTAGCGCTAGAAGGAGGCCTAAGCCATGCACGAGGGCTGGCGGCCCTTTATCCCCTTGGCCTTGACTGGGGGGCTACTGTTCCGGATACACCAAAAAGTCTCACATTGCTTGGGAATCAAGGCCAATGAGAGTTTATAAATACCCACATGCCTTAAACCATCGAGGCGCCTTTTAAGGAAAACCATGAGGGTCCATATCACATGTGGCCCAAAATGGACAATATCTCAGAAAACGATGTTGTGGACTTGAGGTCGGAACAACATTGGCGCGTCTGTGGGAACGAGAAGAATCATTCGCATTCTGTTTCACATTCATGGTGGCTAGAACTTTCAGATGGAATCTTTCTCCTCTCTGATGCGTGCTCTTTGGTTTCGGTGTGAGATTGCGTTGTATTTTTCGGCGTGCAATTCTTTCCGAAGAAGCCAGAGAAAATGATCTCGTCCAGATCAAAAGTTTCTGGATCGGGAATTCGGAGAGAAGGATGAATATTGCCTATTCAGGTCTAAAATCTCAATTGGTTTAGACTTCTCCAATCTCGTTTCATCTGTTCAAATATTGTTGGATCTGTTTGTCATCGAACATTCTAATGATCCCTACAGCGATCAACACAAGATTCACGATCAAACGAAGATTCACGATCAAATCAAGATTCACGAGCGGTAATCATCGTCTCCGCCATCTCTGTTCTTGATCAACTGCTCCATCGAATCAAGATTCACGATTTTGGTGGTGAACATTGGTTCTTCTTGAATATTCAATCGCTCGAGCAAATTGAGATTCCTTGCGCGGAGATGATAGCTAATGTAACGTCAACGATCTACTCAGATCGGAGTAAATCTTGAGATTTAGAGCGTGGATCTGGTGGTAGGCGCAGCGGCACAAAGCTGTTCAGTTCTACTGGAACTCATGATCAAGTACAAACCACTCACACACATCGACCCAAGCTCAATTTTGCAATTCACACATGGACCTCGACACTTCAGGAGCATCACAACGATGATTACGCCGATGATATCGTCAGATCCAAGGTGAGTTTTAAGCTTTTTATTTCCTTAATTAACCTGTTTGTCAATGATAGATTCGAGCTCCGATGTCAAAGAAGACTGAGGCAGCCGATGAAGCATTGAACAAATCTGGATATCAGCATTGATCTCAAAGAAGTCGAAGGCGCGCATGAACTCGACATCGTTGGAGTTCATCTTTGGGCTCAAGTACTCGTCGACCTCGAGGAAGAACCCCCCCATCATCAGCGATGTCATCGATGATGTCTTATTGATTCCAAGTCCCGAACATTCACACCGAACAATGCCCAAATCTGTCTTGATTTCGGTCACTCTAAATCTGAGTTTGGTTATGGGATATCAAAGATCTCGATTGCAATGACACGCGACATCGTCATCCTTGAGATCAATGCTACCGTCGAATCCGAAATCAATTTCGACAGGGATCTTGCAAACAGACGGTATTTTAAGTCCTCCTACAGCACCTCGATGGGGATCATACCGATTATATACACCCTTCTACAATTACATTACGCGATTATGAATTGCCAAAGTCGTGATCCATTTTGCGATTAACCAATTATGAATTGCCGAGATTGCAAGCCATTCCTTTCTTCGACAAGATTCACTCTATCCCACCGTGGTAATGATCTGAATGGAAGCAAGGCAACAAACATTGCTCTTCCCTTCCTGGTCTGAGATTATAATCTCAATTCAGTTATGGCCTCTTTTCAATAGTACCACTACATCTGAGGTCAAAAACCAAAACTCTATTGATCGACGCCAAGTTCGATCTCCTTATAGCCCGACTTCAGGGAGAGCCACATGTTTTGTCGGCATCCACAGATATTCCGACCTCCTGAGATACTGATGTGATTCCGTCCTAAGGCTCTAACCATACCTCATTGGGGCGTTCCAGTGCACCTATTTGGTTGCCAGTGTCACCAACGACATCTCCACATCGACTTCGGTTTAGGTTTTTATTATTAAATCAGCATTCAACAGTGAATTTGGTAATTCAATATGTTGTTTTGCACCAAAGATTTTGCATGCGAGTAAGTTGTAGCCACTCCCTTTGCAACTCAGCACTAACAGAGAATGAGAATTCCTCTGACATAAACAAGGTTGTTGTTGTTAGCTTGGGCACCAGATGCTTAATTGGAGTCTAATTCAGGACTCTTCTTTTTAAAGAATTTTGCAAATGAGTTTGTTTCCAACGGCTCAAAGACTTATTAGATTTCTGTTTAATCACCAATCTCTGTTCCTAAAGGATTTAATTCCCTGATATTGCCCAAGCCAGTATATTAAATACAACCTCTCATAGAGCATCTTGAAGCTGGACTTAAAGTGTTCATATGTTCTATGAGAAAGGAAAGCATGGACTGTATGTGATTATGTGGCTATTTACTATACATGAAATGATGAAACATCCTGATATTTTTTGTATAATGCCTACTGTTGGTTTTCACAAACACATGCCCTCTACTATAAGAGGCAGGGAATGTGAATCATTGACGGTTCCCTATAATGCTCACTTTCATGCACTTAATTGAAGGGAATTCTCATGCAAACCTAGACATATTTCCTTGTTTGGCCTCTAATCCTAAGAGTTGAGTCCTTATTATTGGGATAATCTAATTGATAATCATGTTGGTTCTTTTGCTATTTTGATAGAAAAATATCCTTATTATGGTCATGTTTTAATGCAGGTAAGAAAAGGATTGTTTAAAGACATGTACCTAAAGTTCATGGGAGCATTTTGAAGTGTAGAAGCTACAGCTGCAGCTGCTCAGGCGCAGGGCGCACCACTAGGAGAGGCACAGGGCGCAGGCTGGGTTTTTGGAAGCACACAGGTGCAGGGCTCCCTGAACATGCTGGCGCCTCTCTCGATTTCTGCTGCGCGAGCGCTCTTGCGCTTGTTTTCCTCTTCGCGTTCTGGGCGTAGGGCGCCCCAGGCGCAGGCCCAGGCGCCTCGTATCAGGCCCAATCACTATAAATACTCGTTGTTTTGCTGTCCTAAGGGCTATCACGACTTGGAGGCTGAAAAACGCTCTGGAACTCAAACCCTAGGTTGGGAACTGATTGGAAGGTGGGAGGTGAAGACATTCACCAACATTTCTCCATGGATTCCATTTGTTCTTTCTTCTTAACTCTTCTTTTTATTTATTTCTCTATGTCTAGCTAAACCCCTTGTATTAGGGATGAGTGGATATTGATGGAATATTGTTGTATTTGGTTTGGGATACCCTAATGACATATTCCCTCTTGCTTTGTGCATGCAATCTCTATTTTTAATGCTTTTCATGATTTGATCACCCAAGGAATGATTTGTGGTTCATATGTTGAATGAAAGTTCTATTGTGAATGCTTGAGAGTGCATGCATGCAATTCTTAGTCTAGGAATAGTCTTTGGATTGTAGTATTTTTATGAACTCTTGGTCTTATTGCTTGGTCTTCAATTACATTCACCTAAGGAATTAGGGTTTCTGATGGAGACAAAGAATTAATTGCCTAAGGAATTAGGATTTGATTACCATTGTGAGTTCGATAACAAAGCTAGAGAGGGAATTACTTGCTAATACCAAATCAACATGCAATAGTGGGAAATCAATTGAAGCTTGTCCCTAATGCATTTTATCATTAAGTACATTTTCAAAGAGCTCTATTCTACTCTAAACCCAAAAATACAAAAACAACTTACTGCTTCTCTTTTAATTTCACTGTCACTTAATATCTCCAACCATATTAAAATCTTTTAGTGTTCACCTAGTAGTCGCTAACGTATATTGGTATTTGGCCTTCGATCCTTGAGAACGATATCTGGTACTTAACTGATTTTATTACTTGCAACGATCCGGTACACTTGTCGTGATCCTATCAAGTTTTTGGCGCCGTTGCCGGGGATCGATTTTACCATTACCAGTAATTTCGAAGGCGACTTCTACTTCGAACCCGTTTTAATTTCTATTTTAGTGTTAGTGTAATTACTTCTTTTTTATATTTTCCTTAACATTTTTTTATTTCTCAGTTGCTTTGACACTTGTTTGAGGTGCTTGCTTTTCAGTGTATGCGTGGAACAGTAGACCCTCAAGAGCTATTGTTTGACCCAGAGGTAGGAAGAACAACCCAACGTAACCGAAAGGGAGCAAAGGCTAGAAGAAGAGAAGCAAGGCTAAGACAAAGAGAGGCACAACAAACAATTTTGGAACCCATTGTTGAAACACCAGAAGAGGTGATGGGTGACGAGAACAATGAAAGGAGAACTCTCCGAGATTACACCAAGGCCACTCCCAGGGGGTATTATGGGAGCATTTTCAGGCCCCGTGTTGAAGGCCATAGTATCATTATTCCATCGGGCCTACTACAAGTTATTCAACAGAATCAGTTTGCCGGTTTACCTCATGAGGATTCGAATCAACACTTGCAAGTCTTTGTCCAATTGTGTGATACTGTGCAAATTGATGGTGTTGCTGATGATGCCATTTACTTGAGGCTCTTTACCTTCTCTTTGAAGGATCGAGCTAGAAATTGGCTTAGCGCTCTACCTGAAGGGAGTATTACTACATGGGATGATTTGGCTAACAAGTTTGTGAGCATGTTCTTCCCAACTTCTAGGTCTGCCAAGCTAAGAAGTGAAATCACTGCCTTTGTTCAACAAGAAGGGGAAACACTCTATGATGCTTGGGAGAGGTTCAAAGAATTGCTTAGAAAATGCCCTCAACATTCATTACCAGATTGGCTTCAAGCTCAAACATTCTACAATGGGCTCATTCCTAACATTAAGGTGATGATTGATGCGGCATGTGGAGGGTCTTTTGATTTAAAAACTCCTGCAGAAAGCCTTGAGATTATGGAAGCTATGGCAGAAAACACCATGAATGCGCCCTTTGATAGACAACAAAGGAAAGGAGGAATGCTCGAAGTGGGTGCATTGGATGTTATTCTAGCCCAAAATAAGGCTATGAGTCAACAATTAGCCTCTATAACTAAACAACTTGGAGGGATCAAGGTAAATTCAGTTGATTCTATAACCCCAAAATGTGGTTTTTGTGCAGGAGAACATGCTAGCATTGATTGTGCTACCCCTGTGGAGATTAGCAAAGATTCAAAACAAGTCAACTTTGTCAACAATTCTCAAAGGCAACACAGTAATCCTTATTCCAATACTTACAATTCGGGTTGGAGAAATCACCCGAATTTTTCTTGGAAGGATCAAGGCGCTCAAGCTTCACAAAGATCGCAAGGAAGTTCTTCATCTCAACCCCAAGCCCCTGAGAAAAAAGCTGATTGGGAAATAGCTATTGAAAAACTAGCTGGGCAAACTTCATCTTTTATGACTGAAACAAGGGCTGCCTTCAAAAATCAAGAGGCCTCTTTCAAAAATCAAGAGGCATCCATAAGGAACCTTGAAATTCAAGTTGGGCAACTGGCTAGACAAATGACGGAAAGACCTCCGGGTTCTCTACCAAGCAACACAGTCCCAAATCCCAAAGGAAATGAGAATGTTAGTGCTATCACTACCCGGAATGGAAAGGTAATTGAACCCATACCAAGAAAAGAAGTAGAGAAGACAAGTGAGCCTAAGGAGAAAGAGAATGAGGGCTCAAATGAAGCACCTAATCCACCTCTTGTGCAAGGGGAGGTAGTCCAGCCAAAGCCAATCATCAAATTGCCATATCCTCAAAGGTTAAGGAAGGAGAAGGATGAGAAACAATTTGGCAAGTTTCTAGATGTATTCAAAAAATTGCAAATCAACATTCCCTTTGCCGAGGCTCTAGAACAAATGCCTACCTATGCAAAATTCATGAAAGAGATCTTGTCAAAGAAGAGAAGGATAGGTGATGAAGAGACCATTATTCTCACCGAGGAGTGTAGTGCAATTTTGCAATGGAAGCTCCCACAAAAGCTTAAGGATCCCGGAAGTTTCTCCATCCCTTGCACTATAGGGGATAGAACTTTTGGGAAAGCCTTATGTGACCTTGGGGCAAGTGTAAGTCTCATGCCTCTTTCTATTTTCCAGAAGCTAGGGATTGGCCAAATAAAAAACACCATGGCAACCTTGACATTGGCGGATAGATCAGTGAGGCATCCTTATGGTGTAGTTGAAGATGTTCTTGTGAAAATTGATAAATTCATCTTTCCGGTGGATTTTGTTGTCCTTGACATGGAGGAAGACAATGACATCCCACTCATTCTAGGGAGACCTTTCCTAGCTACCGGTAGAGCTATTATTGATGTGGCGGACGGAACCTTGACATTGAAGGTCCAAGATGAATCCATCACTTTGAATGTTCTTAAAGCAATGGATCATCCAAGAGAGAAGGAAGACTGTTTTCGCATTGAAGTGCTTGATTCTCTCTTTGCTAGGGAGTTTGAAGAACATATCCTTTCCTACCCCTTCCCTACCTCTTGAGAAAGCTCTCATTATGTCAAAAGAGGATATTGAAGGAGGGATGGATTCCAAGGTGAAAGAAGCTCTCAGTATGCTGGATGCATCTCCATCTTATTCTCCTCATGCACCACCCAATTGGGAGGAGCTGAAAAAGGAAGAAAGGACACCTCCGAAAAAAATTGAAGAAGCACCAAAAGTTGAGCTCAAGCAATTGCCATCTCATTTGAAATATGCTTTTCTTGGTGAGGGAAATGTATATCCTGTCATCATTAGTTCTAGCTTGAGCCAACTAGAAGAAGAAAAGTTGATGATGATCTTGAGGGGGCATAAGGGAGCTATTGGTTGGACCATTGAAGACTTAAAGGGTATAAGCCCTTCTTTTTGTATGCACAAGATTCTTATGGAGGATGGCTATAAGCCGGTTGTTCAGACAGCCCATGGGTGAGCCCCGTTCAAGTCAACAGTGGTGATGAATGAAAACAATGAATTGATTCCTACTCGGACTGTCACCGGTTGGAGGGTATGCATACACTATCGGAGGCTGAATTCTGCTACAAGAAAAGACCATTTTCCCTTGCCTTTCATTGATCAGGTGTTGGAGAGATTGGCTGGACATGAGTACTATTGCTTCCTAGATGGATACTCTGGCTATAATTAGATTGTTGTGGCCCCGGAAGATCAAGAGAAGACAGCTTTTACATGTCCCTATGGGATATTTGCTTACAGGAGGATGTCTTTCAGGTTATGCAATGCACCAGCCACATTCCAAAGGTGTATGATGTCCATTTTCTCCGATATGATTGAAAAACATATCGAAGTGTTTATGGACGACTTCTCTGTCTTTGGCTCTTCATATGATAATTGCTTGCATGGTCTCTCTCTTGTTTTGGAAAGATGTGAAAAATCCAACTTGGTCCTTAATTGGGAAAAATGTCATTTCATGGTCAGAGAGGGGATCGTTTTGGGACACCGTATCTCCCACAAGGGGATAGAGGTGGACCGTGCAAAAGTGGAAATTATTGAAAAACTTCCCCCTCCCACAAATGAAAAGGGCATTAGAAGCTTCTTAGGTCATGCTGGATTTTATAGGAGGTTCATCAAAGATTTTTCAAAAATTGCTAAACCTCTTACAAATCTGCTTGTGAAAGATACTCCTTTTGTGTTTGATGATGAGTGTTTACATGCTTTTAATACTTTGAAGCATTTATTGGTAACTGCACCTATTGTCACTGCACCTGATTGGTCTTTACCTTTTGAAATTATGTGTGATGCAAGTGACAATGTTGTTAGAGCAGTTTTAGGACAAAGAAAGAATAAGTTGTTGCATGTGATTTATTATGCTAGTCATTTTTTGAACCCTGCACAACTTAATTATGTCACCACTGAAAAAGAACTCTTAGTTGTAGTTTATGCATTTGACAAGTTTCGTTCCTACTTGTTAGGGGCGAAAGTGATTGTTTACACTGACCATGCTGCTTTGAGATATCTTTTTGCAAAACAGGAATCAAAGCCAAGGCTAATCCGGTGGATCTTTTTGCTCATAGAATTTGACTTAGAGATCCGGGATAAAAAGGGGTCAGAGAATTCAGTGGTAGATCACCTTTCTCGGTTGGAGAATACCGAGGAAACTGAAGAGACAAGTCCCATTCAAGACCAATTTGTTGATGAGCACCTTTTTGCCGTGTCAAACTTACCTTGGTTTGCAGACTTTGCAAATTTCAAGGTGGCTAAGACCATTCCAGCTGATTTCAACTCCCAACAGAGGAAAAGGTTCATTCATGAGGCAAAGTTCTATGTTTGGGATGAGCCCTTTCTCTACAGAAGAGGTGTTGATGGCTTGTTGCGCAAATGTGTGCCAGAAGAGGAGCAAGAGAAAATTTTGTGACATTGTCATGATTCTGGGTATGGAGGCCATTTTAGTGGAGATAGGACAGCTGCCAAGGTCCTTCAATCAAGCTTCTTTTGGCCCACACTCTTCAAAGATGCATTTTCATATGTTAAGAGGTGTGACCGATGCCAAAGGACCGAAAATATCTCAAAGAGGAATGAAATGCCCCAAAACCCTGTGCTTGAAGTGGAAGTCTTTGATGTATGGGGAATAGACTTCATGGGACCTTTCCCATCCTCATACTCAAAGGTCTACATATTAGTTGCTGTGGATTATGTCTCCAAATGGGTTGAAGCAGCAGCCACTCAAACCAATGATTCCAAGGTTGTGATGAGTTTCTTGAAGAAAAACATATTTTCAAGGTTTGGAGTGCCTAGAGCCTTAATTAGTGATGAAGGAACCCATTTTTGCAACAAGAGGATGGAGACTTTGCTTAAGAAATATGGTGTGCCTAGAGCCTTAATTAGTGCTTAGAGCCTTAGTAGTCGCTAACGTATATTGGTATTTGGCCTTCGATCCTTGAGAACGATATCCGGTACTTAACCGATTTTATTACTTGCAACGATTCGGTACACTTGCCGTGATCCTATCTTACCCATTAATGTGTTTATGCACTTGAACTGCATATGAATAACAATTCAAATAATTTTTGAGAAGCCCATCTCAAGGGTAGTTGCAAAGTTGTCTCCTCCTATCCCAAAGCTGGAATTCATTGTTTTAAGGAACAAGATCCAGGGAGAAAAACAGCTCAGAGGGAGGAACAGTTTTCATGTTCTTATTAATTGTTTTTACTTCCAAAATTAGAGCACCATCCCCACACAAATGTAGTCTTTGCCACTACGTCAAAATGTATAGCATCTTCTAGCATGTTCACCGTCCCCAGGAGGATTAGCTCGAATAAAGAGCACAATCACACTCCGGAAATATGGATATTACTCCAACTAAATCAACACATTATTTTTTTTGAATAATATCTATGGAGTTTGGTATATTTTTGCTAGTGCAGGAAATGATTGCCGAAGCGGTTGAAATCCAACCCCCAAGCTTCTACCACTAATTTTATTCAAATCAATTCCCATGTCTCGAGACAATATGGAAGACAAGGGAGCGAGATATAATCTCCAACTGTCCTTTAAGACAAAACTGCCACTGCTGCAGCAATTTCAAAGGACTTGAATTCCAAGAATTTAAGGAGCTTTGGCTACTAATTCTAAGAAGCCGGTCTGAAATAATGTTAGAAGACCCACATGAGTTCATCACATTAATATTGATCCAATGATGGGTACACCGAGACTACGAAAGGCATTAAACAAAGCCAAGCTAAAAGAGGAATGGAAAAATCTTAGGAGGGAAGTCACTTTCTCCAATTCTTGAGTAAATTTATGGTAATATTCCTTGTCTTATCTTTATTAAAGATATGCCAGCATATGCCAAAGCGAAGGCTACCAGTGATAGCCACTATCATGCCGTCAGTCATTTCTTGAAATCAGGGATGACTCCCACCAATTTTCTTATCAAAGTTACATTTTCTTATTGTTTGAAGCAAATTTGACATGTCATTAGTCACAATTGCATTCAGATTTTTATTGTTATATTTCATTACTTGAAATTAAATATGGCACTTCAATATATTGCCACACCCCGAGATTTTGTAGGTGAGTGGGTTTATCTTGCACCCACTCTTTTCATCAAATGGTCGCACATAAGATGAGGTGGAAACAGAAAAAAGGCTTTGACAGCTGCACAATTTATTTCCACCATCACAATATGATGCTTCCAGTTTCTAAGGAGATAATATTGCCTCCACAATAGTCTGCAGCAACAATTAATGATAGACTCAATCTCAGTTTGCTGCTGCGAACTAATGAACGAGCAGTCTAGAATCTTGAAAAACAACCTTCTCAGCCATCGGCGCCATCAATTTGGTCAAAATGGCATTTCTCTATTGCAAAGAATTAACTCAACCAGCTGGAAGAGAAATGCAACAAGAGAAGAGTAATGTTGGGCTGAAAGCCATGCGTGCTAATGAGATTGATGCAACTCTCCTCCCTCTCATTACTTCCATTTATTCAACTTTGTTCACTCCACATAGCCAGCCACAAAATATGCCTGGGACATGGATCCTTAGCATAAACATTATGGAGGATTAGCACTTCTTGGAATTTATTTTTACAAATCAGTTTTTCTGGTTTGAAGGCAGGAATGAGCATCAAAATTGATTCAGTCATCTTCTATTTTCATATACAGCTCTTGGACAAGAAATGAAAGTTTACTATATTATACTTGCATCATAAAAATCAAGTCACAATGGTCATGGGGTTCAATGGTAAGTCGCTGTCCAAACCAAAACAAATTGGAGGGTGGGATACTACCTCGAGTCCACACTCCTCCTTGATCCCTTGCCCAACAACCAACTCAAAAATCTGGTCTATGAGGCAGAGGAAAATCAGCGCTGAACCAAGGGAAAAAGAAGCATAAACCAAACTGATTTGAGAAGAGAATGGGAATGTTTTTATTACCTTTTGGTCACACACCAACAACAATATTGTGGGAACATAGTCCTGCACATTAATCAGAGTATGAGTTCTGAAGTCATGCTCCTATGATGTGGCTAAAGACAAGTGGCAATAAGTGTCCTTAATCAGACCTTAATCTGATTATGAGTTCTGAAATGTTGCCTTTTATGGCAACAAAAATCACCAATCATTGGCAAGAGTGGAAGCATCCAAACTTATTTATTTATTCCATGGAGTTTTGGCCGATGAGGAAAGAAAATAATGCAGCTAGTTAGCTCATCAAACTCAGCAAAACATGTGCTAATTTGACAAAGAATTAGGGGAAAGCACTGTTAATAACACATTGTTGTTATCACCCGCCATTGGCAGAAAAATCAGAAATTGAAGTAGCCTTGTTTTCAATGCTCGCTGGAGTAAAGTTTACTATTGTAGAGAAATTTAATTCCTACAGTTCATAAACTCGCACACCAGTATTTTGACAATCTCATTACAATAAAGTGATGAGTACACTCATGGGCTCATGGCTGAATGAGAGCAAAGAAAATGAGTACACCAATTTAAATGAATCCAGCTCCTAACTGCTTCTTTGCGCTGAAATTGGATCAACTTCTTGTCCACTTTCCTGAGATGCATTTGCTGGACTAATCAATAAATCAATCCATAAAGGCTCAATGCCAACGAAGCAGTAAATCAATCCCTAATGGGTAAAATATGTCTTTATTCAATGATATGATAATATTTTGGAAGTTGTGATTTTTTCCTTGTGCAGGACTATATTCCAGAGAATATATCCTACAACACTAACACTCCACCTCAAGGAATGCAATCTATTCCGAGTGAAGAGCTAGAGTTAAAGGAAAATCCAGCAACTACAAAAAACCGAAGTCCAACACCTCGGATAGCTTGAAAGTCTATTATACATAGTAGACAATTTCTATGTAACTACTAATAATTACTAATTCTTTTCCAATTGAAAGTTGTGCAACGTTTCTCTTATGCAGGAACTAGACACTACCTAAGTTGTCAAAGTGAAAGCGAAACATGACTACCTCGGATCCCGAAGTATCGATATACCCCTCCGAGCCACCACGCTTGGTTGAGCGAATTCGGCACTTCGACATTCTTCGTTATCAAGGATTTCAGCAGGCCTCTTGACTTGCCTAGCCACCAAGTCGCTGAGAGTCACACTGTGATCACGTCCACCCGAGGTTACGATGTTCACTCTAACCGCCGGGGTAGAGGAGAAATTCCCTTGGTCGGGCTATTTCTCCGAGAGCATGACACAGTCAAAAGAGAGAACCACTTCGACATCAACAAGACCAGGTTCTTCCTCCAAGTTCCTACACTTGGTTGAGACTGAACCTCGACAACACAATAGGTTCCCCCCACCAAGCTCTTAAGCTCAGATGAGGAGGACGACATCTCGACATCACATCTCAGTCTTTCGACGAGGTATACATTTTCATGCTTTATGCTTATTAATTTGGTTTTCTGAACCTAAACGGCACTCGATGCCAATTTAAAAATGAGTTATAACAAACTCACAAAGGAAGTCACTCCCAAACGCTTATTCCCAACATACCAGCTAGGTCGGGATGGGGGCAACACAATCAAAATACACGTTTATATCGTACAACATCTTGTATCTTTTTACTAACATATGCATGACAACAACTCCTTACAAGTCGGCTCCACATTACATGAGCACCCGACTTGGGGGCCAACTGTTCCGGATTGAAATTCGGCCCAAATCCAACTGATTGGGCCATAATTAAAGTCAAACCCAAGTTGACATAGCTTCTTTGACAAGCTTCATTTCAAGGCTATATAAGTCTATTTCCACTACCATTTCAGGTAACTCTCATTATAACCTCTTCATCCACCTCATTCATAGACTGACTTGAGCGTCGGAGTGCTTGCAGGTGACCTCCACCGACGTCTTCCACCGGAGCTCGGAGCACCACCGTAACAACCACATTCTTTCACCGTCCTCCACCATGAGGTGTTCATTCTCTTGTAATCTCTATGTTCACTTCAGAACAAATTTTGAAAAACAATTAGAAAAAATAAAGAAAGTACAACCAAAATTTGAAAAACATATTTTGAGGGTTGATCGTGCTGTTCCAGGGACGACTTAGTTAGATTACATCAAGACTATGTTTTTGTATGTGTTTCAGGTTCATATGGAGATGGTTCTGTCCATTACCTTACCCAGCCTCTCTTGGATGCCCATTCAACTAATAACATGGTTAAGAAGGAAGGTCAAAAAAAATTGAAAGACATTCTGCATAATAACCTTCAAAGCTATTTTTTCTTTTATCTTTGAGTTGGCATATGATGACAAGCCACCAGACAGACACAAGGATATTGGCTAGCTTGATTCTAAAAAATGCCCTGAATGAAATCTGGGAGGTGTCAGTATGGTTATTATTGGACTCATCTTTGAAAGCCATGATGAAAGTATTTTTGTTGAGCACACTGTCTTCAACTTCCCCGTCAAGCTAGATCGATTGCATCGCAAAAATGGCTGCAATTGATCTGTTTCACCAGAAGTGGTAAGAGTTAACACTGTGTCTCTTGTCAAATGCTCATCAGGCTCCCCCAACAAGAGTTTCCGCCATGATGGCATGATTTTACTTTGATTTGCTTCACCAGAATAGATCCAGTAACGGTTAGATGACATGATTTGACTTTGAATCATATCATATGGTATTAAGACTTATTAGATTTTACTTTTCAACCATTTGACTCTTAATAAGTCGTCAATACCATATGACATGATTCAAAGTAAAATCATGACATCTAACCGTTATTGGAGCTATTACCGTATGAAAAACATAAAGCACTTTAGAAGATATCATCTCAGCTGTAGCAATCTTTGCAAGCTTCGCCATGAAAGCATAATCAACTTCTCTTCTGTCAAGAGCTCAAACTCCAAATGTCATCACTTAAAAAACTCTGGCCATTTTGAGTTTGGAAATAAACTCCAATTAAACACAATAGTATTGTCAATAAGGTCCTACTCCCACCTCATGTCAGTGTCACAGCAAAAAGTTTGGAAATCAAATGAATAGTGTTGTTATAATGCTGACAAAAATATCAAACTATTTGAGACACCGCATATCTTAGGTTGCAAGTAACAAACAAAATAAAAGGAGTTAATTAATTGGCAGCAGATTGTATCTAAAAAATATTATTCACTCGACAATACGCACCAAACTTGTTGAACAAGTACATAAAAGGTTTTGTTTTCATTCATATATCAAAAAGAAAACATGCACTCTCAAACAAATTAGAAACAGTAGACTGTGTTGATCAATTGTCATACCTTTTTCTTCTTTTAGCATTTTTCTTGTATTATGCATATGCTTGATATTTTGATGACTCTTGTTTGAGCACTCTATTGCACAAATGCCTAAAATCTAGAGGCCAAGGGTAACCATAAGTCTCATGCCTAGATATTATATCCATTGAAGTAAAATTCCGATTTTGGGTTAATAATCCTTTATCTTGAGTAAATTGTACATGATAATGTGAAGCGATTAGGAGTCCGTGTTGTTTGATAATGTTGCATTTGTGTGGAAATTTGGGGAAAATGAATGTATGTAGTAGGGGTGCTCATGGTTTGGTTATTAATATAACCAAAACCAAATCCAATTAAAACCACATATTAGGATTGGGTTTTCAAATCCAAATTTCTAAAACCAGGTCTCAAATATGGATACGGATATAAAATCGATTGTTTCCCCATATCCGGTTATAAAACCGGTTATTTACTCCAAAACCTAAGTATGAACCTGCTTATCCTAAAACTAGCATACAACCTAAGCATGATCCCAAATCCGGTTATAAAACTGGTTTTCTCATATAAAATTTTGTTTTTGCCCTCCAAAAAACAGTTTTTCTATGTAAAATCCGGTTTTTGCCTTCCACAATCGGGTTTTTTTCTATCAAAACTGGTTTCTTCTCTTACCACTTTAATCCTTTTTTTTATTTTTACTTACTTAAATATTTTTATTTTATTTCATATTTTCAGATATTTATTTATATAAAAAATGAGAACAATGTTTTCATAATTTTTTATCCAAAATTTTAAAAACAAAGAAAATAAAACAACAATATTACAATTTAAAAAATGAAATCAAAAAGAGAAGAAAAATAAAATCTAGGTCAAATGAAACAGTATTTACTATTTAGTGTCGTGCCACTGAAGCACCCACCCAGAAGAAGAAGAAAACAACTCATCTTGCAAGTAAATGGCGTCGAGTTTGCAAAAGATCGATGGGGACGAGTCCGTCCTCTTACGTGTCACTCATTCAAATCTCAAGACTTTCAACTCAGATATCTGATTCTCACTTCAGGTATTCCCTTCTTTTTTACCCTTCTTCACTTTCCCTCTTTCTATTTTGTTTTTTCCATCTATTTATTTATCTTAATAATAATATAAAAAAAAAGTTTTTTTTTTGGTTGTTGATTCGATAAATTCCTCTGATAGGTTACGGTGGAAGCCGTGAAAGAGAAGCTGTGGAAAAAATGTGGTACTTCCATCAATTCGATGCACCTCGAACTATACGATGACGTTCGCAACAAAATCTCTGATCTTGCTGATAATTCTAAACCCCTTGGATTCTATTCGCCTCTAGATGGCTTAACAATTGGAATCATAGAGCTAACCTCAGCAAGCTGCATAGGCTCAACAAGAATTGCTGAGATCGAGAAGCGGTGGATTGGAAAGAGTCTGAAATAAAGGGAAGGGTCGAGATGCCAAACCAGTTGGATATTGGATATGGACGTCCAATTTAATAACTGGGCAAAACAATCACAACCATTTTTAGAAAGAATGAAATGTTCGGTTAAATACTTTTGGACAAATATCTAGTTTTTTAAATTTGGTTATGGATATGACTACGGTTAAACTATGTAACTGGTTATTTTGTGCACCCCTAATATGTAGATGATGATAAAGGAATTGGGGAAAGAGTTTCCATTAATGAGTAATGCATGTTTAGATTCCGATGTGGATTGGAAAGTCTGGTGGAAAATTTTATTTTTCAGTTTGGTAATGTTTAAAGTGATGTATACTTATTCCCTAGTGGTGATATAAAATCAATTTTAATCTTTCATGAGGTTCTTATGCACATAATTTTGAACGTTGTTGGGTTTTTGCATATTGAGTTTAGGTTGTTAGGTATTGTATTGTCGTACAATAGGGTTATGAAGGACGTGGTCAACTGATATCATGCTCAATAAGGTAGCCGACCAAGCGTTTTTTAATTGTAGACCGGGTAGTTACCTATATTTTTGTTGTTAACCATGATCTTATATAATGTAATAAATGAGGTAGTGCATTAAGAATGTGGTAAATAGTGTTAGTATAAGTTTCTTAGATAGTCTAAATCTATGTATATCAATTGTTTTTTGACACACCCAATCAATCAAATACAAGTCTTTACGTTTATCTTTTTATTATTGCTTTCCTTTATCATTTTTATCATTCATTTTCATGCACTCTTAATTTAGTAATTCAACCTTTTACACTAGACGCTCTTTGGAGTAGTCTATGAACCCACAACTGATAAACAAATTTTATTTCTCAACGTAATCGCTTGATCAAAAGAGAATCATTGTTACCGGTGCGAGCTAGCTAACACATCATCTAATCAGCTGAGCAAACTATTAACCAACTTAGTGAACAACTAACCAACTGAGCAAACGGTTAATCAGCTAAATATCAAATTCGCACAACGGTAAACAATTATACATATTTAATTTAGTAGTATGGATATGCGAAGACAAAACTACTTTCTTGGAAAGGTATTATAAACTCTTGCATATATGACTCTGTCTCCAAACCTCGCTATTCAATATATATACGTTAATATTGTTTTAACATTACTTTTACTGCAATAACTCGTATGCTACTTCTTTAACAAAATAAGATAAATACATGTTCGAACGCACTGCTTGGTGCAGAGTGTTGTTCGTTCATGTTCACCCCTTTTGAACAGAATTATGGTGGATTCTAAATTGAGCAAACAAACCATATCTCATATCAGTAAATACAATGGCATATGTGTTTTTCTTTAGGAACGGTATATGTGTTGGTAAATCACAGTTTTCAATATTTTATTCATACATCTAACTATAATTAGATGTGTTACTCTGATTAGTCTTCCACACCTTAATGGTGAAAGGAATGGCAACGACCAACGGCGGAGGGCCAATTACATCCCCGTCTTATAATTTTTCTTTGAAGTACTTGAAAGGTGACGACCCTCTAGCTTAGGAACGTCGATGGGTATTTTCTGGGTAGGGTATTACAGTATTCGTCCCAATATCTACATTTAAAAAAATTACTCATACTCGCGCGGGTATCCTTACTTGTACCCACGTCCGTTAACTGCACTTTAACTGTGAAAAAACAATAAATAACAAAAAGAACGTTATAACAACTAAAAAACAATCTATAGATCTTTTAAATCTCGTAAAACATAACAAATCAAAGTATTTAACTAAATAAAAAATTTAAAAAGAAACTAGGTTTAGAAAGTTAAGAATGTTTAGATTAATTTTGTTTTTAAAAAATTTATATTATAATTAAAAATATATGTAATAGTAATAAATAAATAAATAGGTATGCGAGTGCGGGACGAGTACCATAATACTCGCTCTCACATCCATTCAAATTTGCGGATAATTACTCGTACCCAGATCCTTTGCGCAGATAATTACCTATTTTACAGATACCAGTGGGTAGGGTAACTTCCATCGCTAGAGCCTCCAATAGAATATCAGTATGAGAATTGAAAATGGATGCTTCAATGAAATTTAAAAGGAAAATGCTAGTTATCGCGAAGAGTGGGCTCGTAAAATTTCACGAATGCATATGGACACGTATTCACCAATCACAAAATTTCAAATAGGATAAATAAAATAAAAATTCCAACGTGTAAAATGAGAAAAACAAAATGCTTTCTCAGTTTTCTTCTTCCTCCATGCACCCATCGACTCTTCCTTCTTGGGGCCTCATGCTCAACCTTCAGTGTTTGTAAGCTCAGAACGAATCAATCTCAAATCAATCCCTTTTGTCATCTATGCTTTACAATTCGTCTTCCAACCATGTAAACTCATTTTTTATCATCGTAACATATCCACCATCCTCACACACTTACATTATTTTCCCCACTGCCAACAAATCAAAACTATACTAGCAACCAAAAATAAGATGTAAGAAATCTGGAGGGTTAGGAACATGGACAAAAAAACATAGAAGAGGGAATCAGTATCATTTTGAGAGAACTGGGAGAAAATAGAGAGAGAAGAAGCAGGCAGTAATGCGTCGTTTGTGAGCAACTGCCCCCATTTGGGCACCATTGCTGAAGCCGTAAATTCGCGCAGAAGCCCTTCACCGACGTGCGGCATGCAAGCCCGCCTTCACAGGTCAGGCGCGACCTCGCCGTGACAAACAACCCACCGGTCACATTCTCTTCTCTCCACCGTGCGAGTCGTCGTCTCCGCCACTGGCACCTCCTCCACTACTCACGGCCTTCTGCATACCTGCCGTTTACGGCACCGCCACGTCTCTGTGGCCTTCCCATGCCGTTCACCTCTTGCAACCCACCACCGCAAGTGCGGGCAGCCATGCCGCAACCACAACCAACTCTGACGCTACCCCGCCGTCGTAAGCACGCCAACCACCAGAGAGAGAGAACACATAAATGTCACTGATTTAATGGAAAGAAAACAAAAATGATAAACAGAGACACAATTTTTTGGAATAAGACCCTATTACGAAGGAGGAGAAAAAACAAGTCATCAAGAAATTTGAGAGAAAAAAAGATGGCGACATCGTTGAACGAAGAAGGAAGAGTAGCAGTGATCTGTAAATCTAAAAGCAATTTCAATTCCTGGTGGACTATCAACGTCGGCTTGGAGTGCTTGAAACAGGAGTCACCAATTTTGATTTTCTCGATTTCATTCTTCATAAATAAATTAATTCACGTCAAATACAGAGTAAACCAATTTTCAATCCGCTCGTGAGATATAGCAATGCTGTTTTTTAAAAGGCTTCAATGAAATTTTCAGATGTTAATCTTAATTAGAAGTTTCAGTCGATACGAAGATGTATCGTTGCAGATGCATGGTCAAATAATTACCAAAATGGAAATCCGAGAACAGTTCCCTACACAAGTGATTAAAAAATAAAAATTGAATTGAATTACGACAGAGATGACAATCTCAGCATGAGGAATTGTCAAAACAACTAAATTAAGAGAACAAAAATTGGTTAAGTTGATCTAATAATGCTGCTGCTGTTTGTGTTAAATTAAAAAGGGAAATAAAAATCCTAAAACGAACAAAAGCATTTACAATGTGCGACCAAAATGTATTTACATCTACCACAACAACCTCCTGCATTAATCTTAATCTTCAACATTCTGGATCTCACCCATCATGATCCGGTTACTCACGACATTAAATCCCAAAACTGAAGAGCTGACCTTTTTCCCTTTTTTGCCCTTCTTCTTTCCACTTCCCTTAGAGGATCCTTCAATGTGATCCACATCCTGTATATCTGCATTTGCAAATGCCATGCCTGCAGCACCAAGTCCGTTAACTTTCTTATCGTTCCTACTCTGAAAAGCTATGTCCAACACATCTGATGGTAACAACTCCTTGTAATCGAGGAACTTATCAATGAATTCATGGTCAGGGTCATATGATCCAAGGTTCTCTATGAGAAGCATTTCAGCTTCTGATCTGGATTGCTTCAAGCAAAATTCAAGGAAACTTGTATCTGCCATACCAAAAAAAGAGTTAAAGACATCTAACATGCTCTTAACCGAAAACCCATCAGCTGCGAGATCCAACCAAAGTGATGATCATAAACGAACATACGTCATATACCCGGTCTGATCTATGGTGTCATATTTTAACCTTTCAAGCTAAAAGAACAGCAAACAAAAACTGAGATGGTACACATACCTTTTGTCCCAATAAGCCTAACACACTCATTCTCACACCAATCTCTGAAGCCCATGGCCTCTGAAAATTTAAAAATCAAACTACTGGTCAGTAATTCAGAGGATCATCAATAGATCTAGTTAAATGGGTTATACAAAGGACTCAATTAGATGGAGCTAAGCATGTGGAAGCAATAAATCTATTTTTACCAGAATGCTTTGTCATGGCATCTTTTTTCAGTTTCAGCGCAGGTGATGATGATAGAGACCGCTCAGTTGGCTTGCCACTCACTGATTTTTGTCGGGTTAATAATCCAGGTGAATTACCTTTCAAGGGTGCATTTTTTGACCCCAAGCTTCCCTGGCTTGCAAGCTGAGGGAAATCTGACCTGCTTACAAATAAAACAAATAAATCAGTCACGACTCATTATCTCTGTCCATCAAAACTCGATATTTATGCAAACAACGATGAGCCACCTATAGTTGAATATTTTCCTCAAGGATATCCAAGTCTTATAATGTAAGGCACACCACTCTCCAATCCCCCAAGAAGGCAAGAGGGTAGGGCAATCCAATGGGGACTGACCCACAACAACAAATTTAGGAACCCAAGATATACAAGTTAAAGAAAATAACAATTTATATGCATTTGCTAGCAACCCAATGCAAAAAATCCTTACTACATAGGATATAACCCCGATGAACAATAGATTATAACCTATGTTTAGCCAATAAATCATGTTCTTAACTCTGTTTGTTGCATGTGATACAGAGCAAATTTTGATTGATCGTACACCAAATGCATAATCAACATTCAACAGCTGAGAGAAAACTTGACAATTCCAGAAAAGTGAAAGAAATGCTCGCAACAGTCTTTTTTCAATGTACTCTCTTTTATAGGATGATGAATTCCCACGTGGGCCGACAGTGTGGGTGCAGAAGGTTATTTAGTGACCCTCATGTCATGGGAATTCATTAGAAAATAAAAACCGAGTCCAAGAGAAGATTCTTAACATTCTTTAGAAAGTAAAGTTAAGACGATGTATTAAATAGATGCAAATGCAACTATCTTGCAGAACATAGAAAACTTCTCAACAAAAATGTCTTTGGATTTAGCTTATTTTGCTTTTAAAAAGATGGTAGACAAAATATTCAGGAGGCATTTCTGCGAAAAGCTTGTGCAAAAAATAATCAAAACCAAACAGGCACATACTAATAAAACATCAAAGAGACAGAAGTCATACTGCTTAGTTTCTTGCTTAGATTGCTCAATTGGACCCCAGAACAAGTCATCATCCCCTTTGTATTTTGACTGAGAAGAAGCATGTGAGTTTATCTGAATTGGAGAGGCGGCTTTAGATGGAGAGGAAGCTGAAATTGACCGTGAAGAAGCACTACTCCAATTAGCTTGGGCAGGCTGCGATTTCTGAGGGGTAGGCACTGGGCTTGCAGGCACTGCAGAAGAAATTTTTCTCTCCTGCTCCTTCAAAATGTCCCTTAAAGAAGTTGGTTTAGGAATCCTGCCAGAATCAGTAGACCATGCTGGGGAAGGAGATGGGCTTGGTGGCTCTCGCTCTCCTTTCCATAGAACAAAGTCTCCCAGAGAGGGTCCTGCAGGGATGGAAGGCAATACTTCTTTCTCCTGCTGTGCAGAGCGGGAACTTCTACCTTTATCGATGGGGCTTGAAGATATAGGTACTTCAGCAGATGCAATGGGAACTGGGGCTTTAACTCCTGAACCCTTTGATTTTCCCGACTTTTTACGGCTTCTTTTAGTATCTTTTGCCTCAATAAAGTTACTATCATCTATTGATTCTGAATGCACAGCAATATCATGTGAAGACAATGTGCTATCTGAAACTTCCACTTCTTTTTCATTACATTTCTTTAAAACTTCTTCAGCTAATAGATCATGTAGAGGACTTTTCTTGCTCTCAAGATTTTGAGAAGTTTCAGATTTAACTGGATATTCTGTGTTGCTTCCTCTGTGACTTTCACTAGATACCTTTACCGAGTCTGGATTGGCCACAACCCCAGCCCAGGGAGCGACCAGACTTGTGGAATTGACAGCAGCAGCAACATCAGATACAAGCATTTCTGTCTCTGCCTTTCGCTTTTCTTCCTGCTGAATTTCTAGTAAAGACTTTGCCTTGACACTTGGAGCTGGTTTCCAAGCTCGTCCAGCAGGAACTTCAGTATTTTGTATGGAAACAGAACCAAATGCCTCAGACTCACCTGCAAGGACCGTTTCAGTGATGCTCCTAGTAACACTAGCAGGCAGAGCACTAACATATTGATGATCAGCTGTATCTAGGACAGTATTTCCAATCTGATTTCCCTTGCCACTTGTTTTTTGCAGATATGTTTCATATAGGTCATCGTTGTTGGCTTCCCCCAACTCATTAAAATTTGGTATTTCAACTTCTGACTGCTTTGATGGCTGCAAAGTCACGCTTTTTAGCAATCCCTTTGCTTGGTCAGAAGACTGAGATTTAGACTTATGCTTTTTAGATTTCTTCTCTGTAACCTTTTTGGGTTCATTTGCTACAACATTTCCCACAGAGGGTTCAGCATTGGAACTGTCTATTCCAGCCAGCTGTTCTTGATGTGCAATATCCGATTTGATCTTCACATCTGAACCAGGATGACTAGCTGGGGGTAACTCAATTCCACTAGATCCTGCAGAAGATATATCAACAGCAGGTGCAACACACTGTAGATGCACAAAATTCTCAGAAGGCATAGAAGTTGCAGGTATGACAACATCAGGATTAAAGGTGCTGTCTGATACCTGCTCCAATGACTTGGCAGCATAGTCATAAACAGAAGGTCCCTGCACAATGCAGGGTTCCTCTTTGGATCTGTTCTTATCATGCAATAGTGAACTCTCAACAACAGAAGTTGGTGTGGGTAACATCTGATCCTTTCCTTTAATTTGCTCAGGAAGAGTAGGGCCCCAATTTTTCTGAGGACTAGTATCCCCAAAAAATTGGTGAGGCAGTCGCAAAGAAGGAGCTTCACTACTTACATTATAACCTGTCTCCTGGCTGACTTTCAGATGTAAATTCAAAGAATCGGTACCAAGTTCATTGTGCACACTGGGAATTGGTGTCTGGGAGCTCATGGGAAAAATCTCTTGTGCCGGTTGATGTTGAGAAGGATCCACACGCAAATTCCCCATCGGTAATACACCTTGTAACTGTCCATATGATGAATTACCAAAGAGCTGGCCAGACTGTTGATCCTGCAACATTTTAGAAAGCAGTTGTTGTTGTTGTTGCCGCAAAAATAGCTGCTGCTCCTCCTGCTTCTGCTGCTGCTTCAGCAACAGGAGTTTATCTAACAGGGGCAACTGCTGTGCTGAAGCAGCTGCTTGAGAATGCAACTGCAACAAGTATTGCTGTTGCAACATATCCAATATTTGTGGATCTTGCGACAAACCAGAAGAAAGTAGCTTCTCTGCTGTCAAAGTACTGGGTGAGTTGTCAGCAGCTTGAGCCGGTAAATTGCTTAAAGACAATTGGTTTTGTGTTGGCAGCCTTTGTTGTTGAATTCCAAATGGCATTTTAGGGAAACTCTGATCATGAAGGGAGTCAACTTTGTTCTGAAGGAGATCTAATCCACCCTGTAAGGGATAATTTGGCCAGCCAGCAGCACCATTATTTATGCCTGCAGATGTCCTGTCGGATAATCCTTGGATTATCGACATCAACTCAGAGTTTTGGGACTGAGGTTGACGTGAATTGTCACTCACTGAAGACAGGACATTTGAATACAGTGACGCATCTGGGACATCTGATTTTGGAGCACCAGTCCAATGTGGATAAGGATTGGGTAAGGACATATGTCGCTCAAGTGCCATCCTCTTGGCAAGCAAGTAAAGATTGTTTCCACTATCTACTCCTGATGGGGCCAGATTACCAGAATTATTTCCAGCAAACCCTTGAAAACCTGAATAGCATATATCATAAATGTTGTCAAACCTAGCTGTGTCAAAAACATAGTGAACACGAAGTATATAGAAGAAAAAGAAAAAAGAAAAAAGAATTATCATCGCATGGAAATACATTTATATCTTATCAAATGAAATTGAAAATATTTAAACATAACAGGTAAGAACCTTCTGATAATGTCAGACTGTCAAGTGCAGGACTGCTCTTGCTACCAGACCTGAGTATCTCCAGAAACCTATTTTCAGCTTCCACATCAGAACCCTGCCTATGTCTAGAATCACTTTTCAACATCTCAACCTCATTCAAGCCAGTAAGGGCATTTCCAAATGTACTAGAATTTTGGAGGACAGTTATATCTGGCAAGTCATTTGGTTTTGGTGCAGAAAATCCTGGTGGTGGTCGGGCTTTAGCTCGTAAATGTGGCATAACATCACCAAGAGACAACCAAGGTGAGTCAACTGCAGAATTTTCCAGACGAACAGGTAAATCAATACCAAAATATCCAGCCTCAAACCATCCAATAATATCAATTCCTTTAAATGGACCTTGGATTAGACCCTTAGGATCTCTATATAAAAGGGATAACTCCTCCGGAGCAGTCAGAGGAACTCTCCTGGTTCCAAGTTCACTTTCCAAAATACCAGATAGCTGCCTCTTAACATCGGGATATTCACTTGGTTGCCACTTACCTACTTCTTTGGAGTCAGATAAATAACCCAAATTACTTTCCCTCTGATTATGAGGATCTTTTGGTTGGTGTGTGCTCATATCTGATTTTCTAATTCTAACATCATTAGGTACATCTCTGCTATCTTGCAAGGGAGTAGTTGTATGTTCGCCAGATGGCGTGGCTCGCCATGCAGCACCAGGATGAAAAGAACTGTTTCCTTCCAAGGATGAATCTCTATTACTAGACAACTCATCAGCCACTTTGTAAGAACATCCATCTTCGCCTCTATCTGCACATAAAAATTATTAGAAAAACTGTGTGCAGACACAGAAAATTAAAGTTGTGAAATGCCAAAAAAACACAGCACGCATTTTCAAGGCTGAATATTATTTGAGTTACACACATGGAAGAGGAACCAAACGATATCAACTTGATAATGTAGTAAAACATGGTGCAGAAAAGAAATATAAAAGTAGAGGGGAAATCATTAAAAGCTGAGTTTGTTTTGCAGCGACGTGAACATACTCATCAGACCTGTTTATCTTCAAAATTGAAAGTTTTGAAACAGTTTGCAGTTTGCACTATAAGATGAAATAAATGGCATCTTGAAATCCAAATAGAGAGAAAACTAAGATATTGTATGATGATATCTAAAAATATCCTGCTATAACTGAGTGTTTTCTTCAGTTGAAGAGCCTTCTGAACAACCCATATAAATGGCTTAAAAGCCTCAGCAATAAACTCTGAAATCATCACCAAAGCCAACTAAACAATTCTTTTCCAAAGGCTATCCTGTACCTGAACCTATCTATAAACAAATATCCTTAGTGTACCTTGAAGAGGTATGCTTCCAGGCTTCATTCGTCTAGTATGAGTAAATTCCGTTGAGCCCCTTCCTTCTTTTGGCACCTGAGGCGCACTGCTGCTAATTATTTCCCCTTTGTCAATACCATTTAAGACAGACTGTTCAAACAGAAAAGCAACACATTAAACCACCAGAAAAGGCAATGGCGTCCAATAAAAAAAAAATGACAAAGAGACCAAGTACCAGTTCCTCAGAATTTGGTGCCATAAGAGCAAGAGGCTCCAATAGTTCATCCTGTGTAAGATTTGGTACCTGCACAAAATCATCAACTAGTTTTCTATTTGTACCAACACCAGTCACTCTGTAAACATCAAGCAATTTTGTCCTATTATATCTGAAGGGGCGTGATTCATCATGCCCACTTTCGACTTTGTCCAATGCAGTTCCAGTATATGTCATATTTAAAGAGCTACCACCAGAGCCAGCACGGCCATGTCCAAGACTGAAGACTGGAGGTGTATTCTCCCCACGACCACGCCCATAGGAAAATGTAGAGACTTGTTTGTTTGGCGTTGTATTTTGGGAATGGGGTGGCTCCACCCTTCCACGGCTTTGTGAGTAGTTTGGTCTCCATGGCCGATAATGATCTCCTTCCTTCTCATCCTTTCCATGAGACAAACCTTTATCCAAATGTATATCACCATCTTTTCCAGAGTCACTCCATTTTTCACGAAGACCTTCTGGCTCCTTGTCATCAGGACCCCAACGTGTGTTCCACTTGCTCTCACGCCGCTGATCCAAGTTAGTTTCTCGGTTTCCTGAGTCATTCCATTTATGACCATCAGGTGTACCACGGCGGGCTTCTCCAAGGTTCTTTGGAGGCATATTTTCTCCCCGTCGATCCACTCTCCGAGAATCGCCTAGGTCTTTGTCCCCATCCCTCCAACGATCCTTACGAATAAAGGACTTAGTGTCTCTCTCTTCATCACGCCAACGGTCACGACGACCACTTTCTGAGTCAAACATTGATGGCCTAAAGACATCCTTTCTCTTATGGACATCATGTGCATCCTCTCCATTACCAGATGTCATAACAGTCTCAGAGCGATTGCTATGTGGTGGATTTGAGATCATATGGTTTTCCTGAGTCATGAGAGATAAATTATGAAAGGGAAAACCTAAAAACTTTATTACAATTATAAATATAAGCTATTTTTGGAATGCTATAGGTGCACCAAAATCTTATTTGCAGAAAAGCATTCTACAAAACTATAAACAGACAAAAAAAAGCATCCAGAAGCAGTCGGTACACACCATAGTTCCTGTTCCAGGTTTACTCTCCCCTGGCTTTGGCAGAAGCCACTGTGGTGAAAGTGGAATAGGATTGTCAGAGCCTTGGACATCTGCACAAAAGGGATAGAAACTTCAAATATAAAAGAATTTAAGCGTTGCCAAAAGCTATTAATAACAGTTTCAGGAAGGAAAAAAAATACATGAGAAGCAAATAAATCCTAATAATATAGCCCTTTGGTCATTACAAAAATTAGAACATCTTCAATTTCCCATGGAAAAAAGCAAAAAATAAAAAAATAAAAAATAAAACTTTCAGCATTTGACATAAGCATCTAAATGCCTTCTCTTCTGTTCCAAAATACACCCCCCAAACACACTATCATACCAGGAAAGCAGAAAGAAAAACAATGAAAAGATTTTTAAAAAATTAACCTTTCTAAAAAGATAAAATATATACATTGATAGTCTCTTGCAGCAAGACGCTGAAAGTCAACTGATCAAGCCAATAGATGTTGATTATGATGTTGAGTACAGCATTAACAATTACAACACCAAAAATGTGCAAATAACAATTATGTCATGCATGAACCGGGATTTGACATGTAGACCAACGAAGCACAAAACTTCAAAATAGTAATCAGCACCACGTCAGACACTTCACGGTGAACTCTTGGGTACATTTTACCATACATTTTGACTTTCATTTTTTTAACTTCTATAACAATATACATATGAGAACTCACAATAATTATAATATCTATTACGTCTACACTGATTCTGTTCATTTTTAAATTATCAATTCTCACTTTTGTATGTTTTATTATAGGCGTGTCTTGTCCAGTGTGGTTTGTGTTTCTAGTTGTACAACTGTTATCTGAAATGTGCAAAATAATATGTATGGAAGGTTAAAAACAGCGCAATAAATCATGTTAAAAGACCGAGAGGAGGAGCACACTATCAATCAGTATATCAAGCACCAACAAATAGAATCATGAGGGGGCAACCGAATTCAAAATAATATTCATTATTTAATTTTGGCAAACAAACGTGGCAAAACTCAAAAGACAAAAGATTTTCCGATTTCAACCATAACTCCATAACAAACTAATATCCCCAAAATACAACTGATAAGTGAAATCTACCAAGTTTCTTCAAAATTCAAAAAAAAAATCTTCAACAATAAAAAATTCTACAAACACTGACGTTTACTGCACTGTAAAGCTGTAAACTTCCAGAACTCTAGCTTACAAAATCAAACAGCACAGACGAAAAACATTTAAAAACAAAAAAAAAAACAACAGCAAAAGACACTGATAATTCAAAATTCACGTACTTTCAAAATGTGTATAAGTTGGTGAGAAAAAAGCAGAATACCGGGAGTAAAAGCTTCAGCAACGACGAATTCGTCAATGCCATTTACCGTAAACGAAAGCAAAACAAAACCCTAAAAACTCGAACACGCAAATGAACAGCATTTCGGTTGTTAACAAAACAGAAGCCGCAGTTGCTAACAGAAGCTAGGGTTCAAGTGCGGAAGTGATAAACCGGAACGGAATATAATCGGAAAAATAAGAAGAAATAAATGAAATAATCAAAGCTGATAAAAATCAAAAGATATTAAAAGACTAAAACCTTTGGAGATCTGCAATGGAGGTGCAGCGGAAGCGTGAAGAGGAGTATCGGATGCGGCGCGTTGAGCCATTGATGATGATGATGATGATCAGCGAGAGTGAGAAGGAACCGAGTGAGCCTGAGTGAAAACCCTTATGTGAGATAAGAAAAGCCAAACGGGGAAGGGCGAGGGGAAAACGTAGGTTAAGCCTTCAACACAATATAAATGGGTAGTGTGCACGTTAAAACTGTGAAACCCCGTGGGCGCACGTTAGTATGAGCCTTTGCGATTCTTGGGGAGGAAATAACCACGCGCCATGTAATTGACCGTGTCCAACACGTTCTCGAGGTTTTAAGACCGTGTTTTGCACGCGCGGTGGGTAGTAAAAACTGGGAATGGTTTTTGTGTGATGTTAGAATCTCCCTCGTATTTTTTCGATTACTTTCAGCGGTGCTCACTTTTCCGCCACGATTGCTGTAAAAATCGCAATGGACCGATCGTTTCCAGAGACTGAACTGACACTTTGTTTGGATTGGAATGGAAAATGAAAGGAAAGAAAGTAAGAGAAAAGAATCTTGAAGGAATGAAAGTGAGTAAAAAGTAAGTGGAAAGTGAGATGATTTTTGGGTTGTTTGGTATGAGTGAAAGACAGTAGAAAGTGAGAGGAAAGAAATAATCTTTTGGGAAGAAAGAATATTTTGTGTGGGCCCCAGCAATTTTTATTATTCCTTCCTCTTTTCCATGACAGCCAAACGACCGATCACTTTTTGGAAAATGTGTTTCCATCGAGGGTGCCTTCTTTCCGATGGGAATCTCGCGTTTCAAACACAGTGTGAATGTTTAATTTAAGGTGGTTTCTTTTTTTCTTTTTTTTTAACAAAAAAATCTAAAATCTAGTCTAATCTAAGAGCATCTTAATAGGTGGTAAACTACTAGGGAGCTTGACTATAAGATAAGACCCTTATAGTTTCTCGCCATTGCACTAAGTTTAGGTGGCAACAACGGGAGCTTAAAGTTAAAGGATGTCGTCTATCTAAGCTATCTCAAAAGTTGGTTGTTTAACATTAAAAAGATGAATTTATATGGAAATCTAGACCCAATTTTTCAACCGCATGAAAAGAAAAATCAATTCAATTGTGGAACCTAACAACAAAAATTATAAATATGTGGGGTCAATTATGGAACCCAACAACCAAAAATAAATAACCACTATTGGAGTAAAAACTAGTCGGATTGCTTATGTGTTGCTTAAACCCTATGTGATATTTTGGGCCCACAAAAAGGGAGTTAAACAACTCACTTAGTTCACCACCATTAAAGCTGCTCTAAGAGCGCCTTTGTTTAACTTACTTTTTGTAGGCTCAAATTGTCACATGGGATTTAAGCAATCCAGCTAGTTTTTACTCCAATTATGGTTACATATAAGCAATTCATACTTTACCCCGCATATTTATATTTTTTTATTTGCATTTCCACATTTTTTGGCTTGTTGAGAGAGAAACAATGGTATTATAATGGCTAGTTGTCGTAAACCAAATACTGCCCCGAGCTTAAATTTTAGTTGTCAGATGTGCCAACCAAATCGACTTTATTGTTGAGTAAGGCACACTTTAAGGCACAGCGTTAAAGGTGCTCTAAAGGGATGAAGCTATTAATAGATCATGTTCTAATATTTTTAATAATTTTATTTTTAAATATAATTTATAAGTGTGTCTGATAAATACATAATACTTTTATAAATGTTTTTGAAATTTATTTAGTTTAAAATATTAAAAAAAAACTAAAACTAAAACTAAAAAGTGATGTAAACTAGATAAAATTGAGAAGTTATAGTTGATATGATTTTAAAAAAAATTGGTATAAGGATTTTAAAATAATTTTTAATTCCATTAGTAAGATTTTCATCCAGTATTGTGAGTATGTAGAGGGGAGAAAAATATGTAAATATAGATGGCTCTTGTAATGCTAATAATAAATCTTCCTCCTCTGAAGATCTCATTAGAGACTCTTTTAACTACTTTATTAAATAATTTTATTGTTTCATTAGAGCCTCCACTGTTGTTATGGTTAAGTTTTTGGTTATGCTTCATGGTTTTCGGCTTGCTAAACAGCTTCTCATTACTTTCCTCATTGTAAAAACGAATTTTTAGGTGTTGACTGCGATCATCAAGAAAGACTTCACAACTATAGTCTCCTTTTAGCCTCTTTTGACTGAGATCCTTCGTTTGATTTAATCATATTTATCGTGGGGTGAATGTTTGCACTAATGCTCTTGCTAGATTGGGACACTCCAGCGACTTCTTTTTGACCATTTTGGATTACCGCACTCCCCAGCTTAGTCTTCATTTGTATTTTGATGTAATGAGATGTAGCACCCCTCGTCTTGTTTCTTAGCCTTGTTGCTAATTCTGTTCATTATAAAAAATAAAAAAAAACCAAATGAAATTTTCATCCATTATTTAGTAAGATTTTCGTACACCATTCCTGAAATATTTTTTGAACTTGTATCAAAGTATGAATGTTACGATCCCAAACTCACTTTTAATGGCAATTTTTTTACTTTGGAAAAATAAAATAATCCAAACACAGAACATTTGTTGCACTTCTTGCACTTGTTAGCTCCAAAACACAGTAATATTTGCGGGATGATTTGAGCATGTTTGTGTTTGTATTTGAGTCGTATGCATTCGTTTAACGGATTGTGCGATCAGTTTATCAAAAAAAGTATTGTTTACCAAAAGTATATTTTTTAGAAAATTAATATCATTTTTTAAAAAAAAATTAAATTCACATTTTTCTTTTAACTTACCCTTTACATATGGTACGAATAAAATTGACGGATGTGAAATATTTCATATTCAACTATGTTAATTCTTTGCGTCAAAAATGAAATGTTAATTCTCCACGTAAATGTATACTCTTTCTTTATACTAGCTGACAAATTATATGTACTAGTATATTTATTCGTGCTCGCACGGATTGTCTATAATTTATGATTTGTAAAGTAAAATAAATTATTTATTTTTTTGATGAAAAAATAAATTATTTATAAAAAGTTATAAAATTAAAAGTAACCAAATTTGTATAGTAAAATAATTATGAATAGTGATCGATAATTGACATAATTAATAAATAAAAATATGTTAGTCATTTAAGGAAAAATATTAATGATTTACCTGTGAAATTATTGTTGACATGATGTAATAATGATTGCTATAATTAAAACAATAACTAAAAAATTAAATTGATTTAGGCAAAAAATTTAAAGATTCTTATGTTGTCACATGTCTTAAATAATATTTTGATTGAATTATAAATGTCAAGATATAAGAATTAATCGATTGATATGTTTTATTTATTTATATTTTGAATTTGACTTAATTCAAATTTGATTGAATGGTAGTAAAAATATAGATATGCATTAATTAATTGATATGTCTTAATTAATAAAATAACATGAATTAAAAAATAAAAACTAAAATAGTTATTATTTTGCCGGGAAAAAATGAATATGGAACTGACACATGGCATGAGTCTACGTGACAAAACTCTATTTTATATAATATAGTATATAGTAGAAGTAGATATGCTAAAAGAGAAAAAATAGGAATTACGAAAAATTATAAAGAGGACAAAAATTGCTGCATCTACTGGGTCGTTTTTGTGGAAACATGTTTTATTTGCATTGATTTTTCATTTCGTTACTAACAGTCAGCAATGTGGTTATTTTATAAAATACCACTTTTGTAAATTTCTTTTTTCATGTATCGCATTTAGCAATTAAAGAAAATTCACTTATTCATGAAATCATGAAAATAACCCTGAAATCTCAAAGGTATCTGGTCTTCAAAAGGTATCTGGCATTCGTTTAAAAAAAGTTGAGTTTAAAAAATTATTTTATGTTTGATAATGATACTTTAAAAATGAGTTAAAAAGTATTAATTTCATTTGAAAAATAGGTGAAATCATTTTTAATGTATAAATATAAAGAATTTTGTAAATGTCTCACACATAAATTGATTCTACTTACCAACACAAAAATAAGAAATTATTGCTTCCGTAAAAATCAATCATACTCATCTCAAAATCAATTTTAGCCACCGTATTTTTTCTTTTCTTGGTGCCAACCACCGTGTTTTATCTATCCAAACATAATCAATAGTGATTTTCAAATCTACTATTATTTATTTTGATTTTGATCGTAGAATTAATTATAATCTCTCTAAAGAGAATATAAACCAAACACACTCTTAGGAGAGATTGCTCCAAATGCACGGCTATCATGTGATGAGTTTTCGATTCTTTTAAGATAACCAGGGTTGCTAGAGCTAGATATTTGTCAGCATGGGGTCTACTGGACTTGGAGCATAGCACATGACATGTAGGGTAAAATCTTGATGTTGTTCTTTTCGTGTTTCTTATTTCTTTTGTACCAGCCTTTTTTTTCGATTCTTTTTTGCCGCTCCCTCTTGTAGGTGGCTTGCGAACCAGTAATTCACGATATTCTGATTTTGTACTTTTGGCTTTCTCAAGGAGCATGCTTTGGACCTTCAAAAAAAAATACAAAAGGAGCATGCTTTGGTGCCATACTCAAAATAAGGACACATGAAACAAAGCAAACTTCAGGTTTGTTTGCTTTAAAGTTGATTACATTACATACATGCATTACATCCTTTATTACTTAAAACAAAGGGGGAGTTTTCCCGCCCATTCTGGAAGGGCAAAAATGCAATTTTCTTTTCTACCACTTTTCTACTATTTATCACATGGTTTCAGCACACGGTTTTACATTCACTGCATATGGTTTCTGCAAGCCTCACTCTCCTTATCTGGATTCTCCCACTCTCTCAGCGTGCTCTCCCTCTTTCTCATAAGTCATCGTCTTTGTCTCTCTCTCTCGCCTTCTTGGTTCCCTTCTCCTCTTCTCCTCCTTCTCTCACGTTCTCTGCGAAGAAGGTGAAGATCTCAGCTTTCTCAAGGAACCCGAGGATGAAGACACCTCCGCTGCTCATCACCACCACCATGACGTTGGCGGCCGCCGATCTCGAGGACTTCTCCGGCTATGAGGACACGGAGGCTCACAAAGAGCCCGAGGTTGACGACAAGGACGTGGTGATTCGTTGTGCGTTCTCTTCCATTCCTTTCCTCTCAGATCTCTCTGTTTCCTTTTCCATCCTTTTTAGTTTCTACTACACTCACCACCTTTTCCTTCTTGTCTCATTCTTTCAGGATGACTCCTACTACTCCTTTTTCTTTTCTATTTTTCCTTATTTATTATGCTATGCAATATGGATGAAAATACTGATATTATTTTTATGGGTTTTTATGGGCAAGCAGAAATACTTTTGGGGAGAAACACGAGGCCGAGCGGAGATGCTTTACTTGAAGCCGCTAGATAAGTATGGGATCCATAAACAATATTCAGCTTCTGTTATCATTATATTCTAATTTCTTTTTCTAATTATAATTTGATAAAAATGAAGGGAGTTTCTTCAATTGTTGGAGCGGTTGTGACAAACATGGGAATTGTGACAACTCCACAACTACATTTGATGGTTCGTGCTAGAAATAAGGGCATGAAAGCCTCGGAGCAGGATTACTTTGAATAGCTTTCCAGCTCATTCAGGTTAGTCGTTATGATAGATAGAGATAAGTCTTTGATGTTCCTTTTTGTTATTGATAGTAAAATCATCATTGAACACATCTTTTAGGATCATTATGTGAATGGAACAGGTGCTTAATGGATTTGATCCCAACTGAGAGAAGCAAGTTTGATGGTATGAATGGCAAATTGGTTGTGGAGGGAGCTAATGGTGTCAACGCCAAAAACTTGTTGCGTCAAAATCGCAAGTATACGATCTCGTCAAGTTATAGTATAAAAGATTTTCGTCTCCACAGGGAATTGGAATGATTACAGCTCTACTTAGATCAGTTTGTTATTTAGACAAATGGTTCGAGATGAACTTTAAACAAAGAGTGTATAAAAATAAGTAGAAAATAAATTATAAAATATTTAAGAAAGGAATTAGATAATAAAAGCACTAAGGTAATGGGTTCACTAATACTTATATTTGTGTATTTGATTAATTTATAACATGAGTAACAATTCTTACTGATTACCAATCATCTATTCAAAAGCTATTAACACCCAATGATCATGCAATGTTAACAGTCTTCCTCCTAATTTATTACTTTGTTTTATCATTCAAAGCAAATAAATAGAAAGAGCATAAAGCATCAATAGATTTATCAATTCAATGACTGACTGGAAACGAACATACAATCCTAGATCCGGCAGAATACACATGTTTAATTAATCCTAGAGTTCTGTTAATTAATTCAATGTACGATCGCCGAACAATTAATCAACTATGTAAAGAATGATCAATCCTTATTAAAATAACATTACCATGAATAATTTAATTAAAAGGATTTAAATAATCATATTATAAATCATAAAGATATCACAGATAAAGTAAAAGATCTCTCATCACCTCAGTGACAGGATTAGTTACACAACATAATATAAGAAAATAACAAAATAAGACTAGAAGATTACAAGAGAATAAGAGAATTGGGAGAGAATCAATCCCAGGGGACTTTAAACGTTCTGTTGAGCGCTTCTTTTATAGGCTAAGTTCTGGGATGAGCATGGCTTTGCTGGTCTATGAAGAGGTCGTGCTCATTTATTATTTTTGACTTTCCAACCGTCCCACCGGTCTGCATTTATTAAATTGTTGAATTTTCAAGTTTAGCACGGTCGTGCTGTATGATGAAGAGGTCGTGCTTCGTCACCGACTCAGAAAGGCGGTGTTTTGCAGATGGAGAGACCGTGTTTGAAGGCTGTGCTCAACATTTTGGACCTATTTTAAGCCCAAACTTGTATTCGATCACCATATTACCTATTTTCCTTTTTCTGCACAATTTAGATTAAAAGACAGTGAATTTCAATTGATAATATTCAATAATTGTTCAAATCACATTCTAATATTCTTATAAAAATGATGCAATATTGGTGTTATCAATTCCCCCACACTTGAACTTTGCTTGCCGTCAAGCAAAGTAGTTGGTTTTTGATTTCCCAATTTTTTTTTATCAATGATAGCTGACCAATTAATGGGGCAGAGCAAATATTTTTGAAAGACAGTTTTTTATCTCTTTGCGATAAATATTTGTCACTTGATTGGATAATTAGAAAAATAAGCACCTTTTGAAATCAAACCAATCAAGAATGTGTCACTCCCTTTCAATCTCTCAAGTGTATCAATGGGTAAGGAGAATTTCACACAATTTTTCTCAGAGACAATGCATTACCAGAAGCTTGACAATAGACCAAAACTCGACTAACAACTCACAGAAAAATTTGAAATCAAGGGGTCTTTATAAGGTTGTAATGAGGCTAAGGGTAGAAATTCAAGGCATGAATATTCAAGAAAAAGATAGCACAAGGACTAAAATCAGTAATCATTTTTGAGCATATGTCTTTGTTTCACATTTAACATTTTAAGTATAGAGAACCATTTTTTCTTTATAAGCTTGATTTCTTTTCTTCTTCTTATTGAGCTTCCTCATCACAAGAATTTTTCTTTTTCTTTTTCTTTTCGTTTTCCTCTCAATTTATTTTTCACCAATGCCAAGTTGCTATTTATAACTCAATGATAATCAATTTTTAAGTTCTTTCAAAGAAATCAGAGGTATCAAATGAATTTCATTTCCAAGGCTCAAAGTGGGCAACTAGTTGATGAAATTTTTAATTCAAAGTGTTGGAAGCTAGAAATAATCCTAAGTGCCTCAATCATTTTTCAAAAATTTTGTTGCAACACATATTCCCAATGCATGTTGCACATTCACCAATGTCTCTTCATTGGTCATCTAAGTTGGCACCATTATTATGAAGATGCAAGACACATTTTTCTAGATAGCTGCATACGATGTGCTTTCATTGGTCACCTAAGTTGGCACCATTAATATAAAGTGACGTGTATAGGCTTTCATTGGTGACCAAGACGCCTTGCATCACATTTTCAGACTACTTTGTTTTGAAATCTAACTAGATAGATGTGCAGGGGATGAAGAGAGGAGCAATAATATGTAATTTTCTTGGTCATACATGGCCGGACGGAGGCAGTGGGGGAAGGAGAAGGGGCAGTGGCGACGGTGGTCTCCATGGGATGTGAGGGAGCTTCTTTCATGTTTTTAGGGTTTCAGTAAAGGGAAGATGAGTGGGAAGAGAAAGGATCTGCATGGTTAAGGGAGAAAGAGTGGGCTTGGCCCATATGATTCAAGTATGGTCACATGAGTTACTGAGGGGTAGGAGTGTGCATAAGCAAAACAAGGGGTGCACATAGTAATCCGTAAAATAAATGGATTTTTAAGTCAAACAAATATCTAAACTCGTAATATATTGTATTTTTCTTTACTTTTAAAGCATTCTCTCATGATAACGCATCCCACTATATTTAATTTAAATAAAAATACTCATCCTCCCAAAATATTGTAATTTTTTTCAAACTAATATTTTAAATACAATGCCAAAATAATATGATATTTCTATCATTAAATAAATAAAGTGAATTATAATTAGATAAATCACCATATTTACCAAGATCAACTCATTTATAAACATATATAATTATTGAGAAATTTTTGAAATGCTACAATTGTGTGGTATGTTGAGAGAGGCAGATCGTGAATAGAAGCGAACACCCGCGTGCACAGCGGAGATGATGCCATTGACAGCGGCGATACAGAATAGAAGTCGTGATCTTACTGCTGTGCAAGTCGTTGATTCACGCAGGGAAACGATGCACCGACATCGGCGTCGATAAGGGTTAATATATTCCTCTACTATCTTCTTCTGTTTTCAAATTTTGCTTCTCTATTTGATACTCCTATGGATGTTTTGGTTGCTGTAACAGGTCTTGGTTGTCGGGGGTGGCTCAATATCAAAGATCATATGTGTTTATTGATGTTCCTCCATGTACTGCTATATTTTATTATTAATTGAGATGATTGGGTGTGAGAGCAAATAGGATAGATCGAAGAATGTAGAATGATCAAAATCTGAAGTTAAGTTTTATTTGTAGAATGTAGAATGTTAAATTCTTTGAAGTGAATCATCCAGTTCAAAACCAAATGCACTGCTGATATTTTCCAAGTGGCCATCACGGGGATTTTACTACATTTATAGTGAAACTAAGTACACTGTCTGGTGTAGGAGTTGGAACCATCAAGTACAACCAATAATAGTATCTACAACCATACACAGGTCCTTGTTGTGAAACCAAATTAAATTTCATTCTGAGTTACCTTAAAACAAATATTTACTTTATTTTATTGATATGGTGTAAGGAATGATTTTTGTATAAGAGATTGGTATTAGGATAACTCACCCTTGCATGTTTTTTTCTATTCCATGGGGTCAAGTTTTTTGACACCTCTATTTTATTTTTTTAAATACAGACTCTCATATAACCTATCTTTTTAATGTTGTTTTCATATAACTATCTATTTTAACGATGGATGAAGGAATTATTATGCATCTTTTTGGGTTTTTAACGAATAATAAATGTTAACTATAGATGAGATTATACGTCCCGTGCATCGCACGGGTACACGCACTAGTTACATAACTAACATGAAAAGAATAAATTTTAAAAAATTGATTTATAATTGACAATTAATTTTAAAGAAAATTATTGGGGAAAATATTTTTATTTATATGATGACATATATCATTTTTAAAATGAAAATATAAAATACATTTTGAAATTTTAATATATCTCCTAGGAGGAAGCTTAGCGGCAGCGACGAATCTAATTATTTTTTTTCATACATTTGGTTTAAGTTTTTGTTTTGTTTTTATTATATTTTAAAAGTAACTATAAACACATTGTAGTATTTAATTATTTTTTATAAATATTTATAAAAAAAAGATAGATATTGTATGTTATTTTCATGATTTTTTCAGAAAAGATGAATAAAAAGTAAATGCGTAAAATATAAAATTCAAGGAAGTAACCATATTCTGTCCAAAAAAAGGAAGTCATCATATTTTATTTTAAATGTTTTACGTGTGTGTATATATATTGTTGTAGTTATTATTATTATTATTAAATTAATAGTTTGCTTTAAGTAATTAAAATAAAATAAAATAAACAAACGGGTACAACATGGGAAATAAAAATATAAAATATTTAAATAATTAACCAATATGGAAAAGAATCATTCCCAGGTATAGGTCAGAAGGAGAAAGATTTAAGAGTAAAGTCTCATTTTAGTCCTTGATAAATGCGCGACCCATTTTCGTCCTTGACAAAAAATAAGTTCAAAAATAATCCCTGACAATTTCAAAACATGGACACGTTAGTCCCTCCGTCCATTAGCCTCAAAAAACGTTAGTTAAATTGGTGACATGTAACACTAAGTGCTGATGTGGATCGTTAAAGGGTGCCAACGTGTAACTACATGGACAAGTGTTATATTTTTAGGCCAAATTAGTCCCTGGTTCAAATATTGAATGACAGAAACCAAAAAGGGACAGATTAGTCCCCACGTAATTTGGGACATATTAATCCCTGTCCTTCACTTTTGTTTTCCTCTTCCTCCTGTTCTTCTGCTCCATGCTTATTTTCATGTTCCTATTGTTCTCTCCCTTCATGCATGTTGTCTTTGCTTTCTTCAGTTTCATGCTTGTTTCCAACTTTCATCTTCAATTTCCATGGCAACTGAAACTACCGATTGATGCTACTGGGAAAATCAACTTGAAAAACAGATTAACTGTTCATTTGCTATTATGATTTATACTTTCACCATGAAAATCCGTGTAATTGGCAAGACAAGAGGAAACCCAGAGAATATGGGGTTTCAAGAAAGGAATCACGCAAAGGAACAAAATACAAAGAAGGTACAGAGAAGAAACCACAACCAAAAATTTTAGGGGGGGGGGGAGTTTATCACAGATCAACAGAAAAGAATAAGTACAAGCCCAAATTTTGGCCTTCCCAATGAAACCCTATTCTTCGTCACAACTATTTTGAAGAAGAAAAAAGAATGAAAGATGCAAGCAGATATAGGGTCTTGTAGTTGTATGCATAGCTATTTCAAAGTAAGAAGAAAGATTGAGTCTTGAATAGAGATTCATCATACCCTTACGCATGAAGGGAGAGAACAAGAGGAACATGAAAATAAGCATGGAGCAGAAGAACAGGAGGAAGAGGAAAACAAAAGTGAAGGACAGGGACTAATATGTCCCAAATTAAGCAGGGATTAATCTGTCCTTTTTTGGTTTCTGGCATTCACCATTTGAACCAGGGACTAATTTGGCCAAAAAATATAACACTTGTCCATGTAGTTACACGTTGGCACCCTTTAACGATCCACATCAGCACTTAACGTTACACATCACCAATTTAACTAACGTTTTTTGAGGCTGATGGACGGAGGGACTAACGTGTCCCTGTTTTGAAATTGTCAGGGACTATTTTGAGACTTATATTTTGTCAGGGACGAAAATGGGTCGCACAATTTTTGTCAGGGACTAAAATGGGACTTTACTCAAGATTTAATAATCATGTAAATTTGAAATAGCTGACAAATGTTTGTCTCAGTTAGAGTCAGCTCAGAACCTTTTCTTTTGTATGGTGTCGTCGACCAAACCTTCTTGTTGATTTCTTACACTTACATTTTTATATTTCACAATTTTAAGAAGTATAATGAAGAGATGGGGTAGTGGTAGGGATGGCGAAATGAGTCAGCCCGCCTAAAAAACAAAAAACATAAAAAGGAAAAATGGGCTAAAAGTGGCGGGTTGGACCGCCAAAGCCTGTCTCTAAACATACCAAAATGGCGAGCTAGGCAGGTTGACCTGCCAAAAATATATAAAAAAAAAGAAAAAATGATTTTAAAATAGGAAAGAAAATTAAAAAATGTGTTGGCTAGGTCGGCTGGCCTGCACGTGGCCTGTTAGGTTAGCGAGCTCACATACACTAGCCAGCACTTGCCCCATTTTAGGCGGGCTAGCCAGCCAGGCCCAATCTTCTTTGCCATCCTTAGGAGCTAGAGCTCTAGCTTGCCCCCATCTTTATCCGTCCTTGCTTACTGGTGAATGGTGAATGGTTCATTATGGATTTACGTGGTGACAACAAAATCTTTAAGGGGGAAGATGGTGATTCTCGTGCATGGACTTAGTTCTCGTGAGGGCTGCTCTGATGGTGAATTGGATGTAGTGTGAGTTTGCTCTCAAGATGGAGGAAGAATGGGGTTTCGCTCCTATTCTATGAAGCACGAACACTTCTCTTCTCCTAAATGTCGTGTCGATGTGTCAGAGACATCGACACTTCTTGGACAAATGTCGGACACCCCTCAACAGTGTCCCAGTTAAAAAATATTTTTTTTAAGTCGGATACCTCTAAGACACAGCTTGGACACTTCTCAGACACCTTTTTTTTTATAGAAAATGTCGACTAATATTATTTTTTTCAGTCAAAAAATGTAATATTATATATTTTTGGACCACAACTAATATTATATTATAAATATTAAGAAGTTATTTAAAAGTATGTCTTTAAAAAATCATAATCTCTGTCAAAAAAAAATCATAACCTTTAAAATTTATTAAAAAGATTAGAACCGTTCAAAAAAAAGAAACTTTAAAAGAGCAAAACCTTCATTCACTCACACAAAAACATAAAAGAAAATGGTAGGGCATAGTTCACCACTTCATCTTCAACCTCTCGTGGCACATTATCATATTAAATTTGTCAAGCTTAACAACTTTGTTTTTAGAATGTGAGTATATAAATTTTAATTCTCAATTTAGATTTTTGTCGTGTTGATATTATACATATATGTATGTATGTATGTATGTATGTATGTATGTATGTATGTATGTATGTATGTATGTATGTATATGTGTATGCGGTGTCTCCATGTCCTATATTTTGAACATTAGCTGTGTAGTGGTGTCCGTGTCGTTTCATGTCATGTCGTGTCGCGATGTCCGTATCAGAGTCGGTGTTTTATAGGTCTCATTCATATACCCTCACCCCGCCCCTCTCCTCCTCCCCCACTATTTTTTTCTAATCCGGAAATATGTTTCCGAAGTTAAGAAAATACATCCCCACCGGAAAACAAATTTTTGAAATGACAAAAAGGGGGCAAGGGTGGGGGATAATGGGACAGATAAGGGGGCGAGGGGCGAGGGAAAGGTGATGGGAGGGGGGAGTGGATGGGGAAGTTTGGGGGAGGGGTGAAAGAAAAGTGGGGTCGAGGGGAGGGTGGCGTGAGGAAGGGAAATGAAGAGGGAAGGATAAGAGCATTTTGAAAAAAGAAAGGGAGAAGGGGTGCTAGAGGAATAAAATGGGTGCCGGAAGTCACCCCTTGTTTTCACTTCTTTTGGTTATCTTAGAGCTATCTTCACCACCTTTGTCCATTTTGGACTTTGGTGCCGATTTATGTAAAGATGTTACCATAGCTATTAGCTATGCATCCATTGCCATACTCCAAATTTGATTTTGCACCTCTTATTGTCAAAATTCACATTAAGCAATATATAAATAATAATGTCATACAATAAATAGCATAAAAGTAAAATTTCAAAGTTACCTTTAATTCGTAGTTTAGATTCATGTGGTGAAAATGACATACAAAGTTAGAGTTAAAAACCATCTATCCTTTAATATCAAAAAAAATAAATAAAAACCATTTATCCTTATCCCCCCTATGTCCCTCCTTATCTATCCCTTTGTTAATAGAAGAAATTAGCGGCACCTTATGTAATAATGAGGAAAAAAAAACAACCATATCAAGGCCTTTTCTGTTTCTCTGTTTGTCTATAATATCACTTTCATTTTTTCCACGGCCCATAGTAATTTATGGGCTTAGGAACTAAGCCTAAATGATCACAGCAGGAGAGCCGACTATGTTAACTCTTCCCATAGGGTTTTACTGTTTTAGTTAGGAGCTATAAGTTTTGCACTTTCTACAAGTTTTTTTTTGACTAATCACAGAACACATATGGTTGAGTAATTGAATACATATAAAGGACAACCTAGAAGACAAATATAAAGTTCTATTTACTTAGGTCAAGTAAAAAACCAAAGTTGAAATGAACATACACATGTGCTCACAAATTATACCATCATTATACTTGTGATGTTGCAAAGCTTGGCATTCTTGGGGTAAGTTTGCCATGAGCATCCACTGTGGTCAATATTTGAGGTATTGACATGCCACCAGATATAACAATTTCTGTATCACAATGAAACGTGAATGTCAAAACCATATATAACACATGAGATCATAGTTATTACTCGGTCAAGAACTCTCATTCATACCTATCCCTTCACGAACAGAGAGATTAGGCCTCAGAATATCATTTGGGCTAATGAGAAAAATATCTCCCATGTACAAGTGATTGGTGGGAATATAAACGCAATAAAGCTCTTCTTCATCTCTGCTCCTCCGTAGTATTACTGTAGAAGTGATGAACCCCAATGCATACTCACCGATACGAGGGTGCCTAACGATAGCCACTTCCTTAAAAGCATTAGAGTTTTGATCTGCGAAGCAGGTGAAAAAACATCAAAAACTGTAAATCATCAATTTAGCCCTTGAAATTGTATGAATTAGATAATTTAGTGTCTAAAATTAATGAAATCTCAAAATAATCTCTGAAATTGAATATTTCTAATCACATTAGTTCGCGTCAGACAATTTTAAAGATTAAATTGACTGACTCAAAAAAACTAAGTTTATCGAGAATTTTCAATTTTAGAGACTATTTTGTAATATCAATAGTTTCAAGAACTCAGTTAAGTAAGTTGACATTGGTTCTGGTGATTCACTCAGAAAACAATTCAACAAGGCATATTGAGCTAAATATATGCATGAAAGAAAGGACAGACAGTAAGGTGACTAAAGTGAAAAATATATATACCTGGTGATATTGCTGCACTTATTTGCTTGGAGGCAGCATATATGTAGCTTACAAGAGGCATTTTCTTGATGAACCATTCACCAAGGGTCAGAACAGAAGCTCCTAACCATGATGACATGAAAACTCCAATCAAGAAAATGAAAGTGAGGGAAGTAAGAAATCCGAGACCTGCCAGTTGTCCAAATTAATTAATTAGAAAGGTATGCATGATAACGTCTCTTACAAATTGTGTAGAGATAAATATATAAACATGAGAGTTGAATTGAAACAAAACTTCCTAGAAAGGCAGAAATTTAAAAGATGGGAGTGGGACAGATATTTCATGATATTGATTGATTTTGCAAGGTATATATTGCATTCAAGTTTCTTAGATGAAACTGTCACTTGATTTTGCAAGGGATATGGTGATGATCACTTGATCTCTATTCTCTATCACCTTCTGCTTCCAATGGTAAGAAAAGGCACATATAATGAAGAAATGCCTTTAAGAAATAATTATTATTTGTAGCAAATTATCTCATTCAATTAAGTCTATTTGGCATCTTGGTGATGGTTCTAACATCAACTTTTGGACGGATACCTGGTTGTCTAGACCCATAGTTGATATCATGGGAATTCATCCTTCATTGCACCACAGGTTCAAGGCTAAGGTTAGTGACTTCATTCATAATGGTTCCTGGTGTATTCCTGCTGCTCTTTGTTCTCACTTTCCCAATATCTTGGCCGAGATTAAAGGGATTGTTATTCCTATTGATCATGGGTTGGATGTTGTACGTTGGGATGCTAATGACTCTGGTATTTTAACTTCTAAGGATGCCTTCTTGTTCCATGAGCCTATAGGCCAACATGCTCCTTGGGCTAAATTAATTTGGAGAAGCCGTGTTCCCCCATCTAAATCCTTTGTTCTTTGGAGACTTCTTCATGATAAAATTCTTACTGATGACCACCTGTGGAATAGAGGTATTATTGTGGTTTCTGTTTGCTCTCTTTGTGGGAAGTATGCTGAAACTTCCCACCACTTGTTTTTGGATTGCCTTTTTGCTTCTTACTTTTGAAATTGGCTTAGCTCGGTTCTTAATAGCTCAGTGGATTGCTCCTCTCCCCAATCCAGCCTCACTACATGTAATAGAGGTTGGAGCACACAAGTTTTTGATGTTGTTATTGCCTCTATTATCAATGTTTATTGGACCATCTGACATTGTAGAAATAAGCTGCGGTTTGACAATAAGCTAATTCCCCTCAATCGGCCATCAATCTAATCTTGAGTAATGTCTCTCTTGCTGGAAATTCTAGCCGGGGGAAAATGTCTTCTTCTATCTCGGAGTTTACTATTTTGAAGACTTTCAAAGTGGATGGTCGTTCTGGTAGTTGCCAAAATATCAAAGAAGTTATCTGGAAACCTCCCAGCTATCATATGATTAAGTGCAACACTGATGGTGCAGCTAAGGGATGTCCTGACCCGACTTCCTGTGGGGGCATTTTCAGAGTGTCTAATGCTGCTGTTCTTGGCTGCTTTTCTGCTAACCTTGGCATCTGTAATGCTCTTCAGGCGAAACTTTTTGGTGTAATGATTGCTATTGAGATTGCCTTTAAAAGAGGTTGGCGTCATTTATGGTTAGAGTGTGACTCCCAGTTAGTTATTGCTACCTTTAGAAACAGGTCTATTGTGCCTTGAAAGCTTAGAAACAGGTGGTCCAACTGTATTGCTCTTACTAAGTAGATGTCTTTCATTTTCTCCCACATATACTGAGAAAGAAACTCTTGTGCTGACAAGCTTGCCTCTCATGGAACTCATGTCAACGGTGCTGTTTGGTGGGATACCATCCCGACCTTCATCTCTGATATTTTTTTAGAAATAGAAATAGCTTGCCTTACTATAGGTTCTGCTAGTCTCTTTTGGCTAGGTTGTCGTTCACTAGGTTCTCTGATGTCCTTTTGGATTGCATTGTTTGTTCTTTTGTTCCGGTCTTGGGTTTTGGCCTAGTCCCCCAGACACCTTTTGTTACTGTTTTTTCTCTTTATTAATATAAACAGGGAGGAGTACTCTTTTTCCTTTTAGATGTTTTTTTTCCTAAGGAGGATTTTGCATGAGAAGGTTTTAACGAGACTCATTTCCTTCAATTTTTTTGGTTAAAAAAAAAATCTCATTCAATTAAGTCCAAGAGGTGTCAGCTCAGTGGTAAGAGCTTGACCTTGTAATCTAAAGGGACAGAGTTCAAATCCCCCAGGAGACAGTTGTAACATGACTACTAGTGCCACTGAAATAATAATACCCTTCCACTACTCCTTTTAGAAAAAAAAATCTCATTCAATTAAAAAAAAAATGCCTACTGCCCCATCCCATGATATGTCCCACCCCACCCCCTGATAATGTGCAAGTTCTAAAAAGCCAAATGGTAACGATTTAAAGTCCTAAAGCTACAGTGTTTCAATGTGAGTTTTATTGAACTCTATTTATACATCAAAGTCTTATAAATCAATGCCCTCTTAAAGCTATAACCAACCACATGGCTAAAAACTCGAATAACAATTAATCTTAACCAATATGTAACGAGCAGAGCTCATGTTCATAATTCACAAATGCAAGAGATTAACATGAACTTACCAAAAATATTCATCCCTAGATGATTATATATAGGGGAGAAGAAACCGTCAACGAAACGGATAAATCCCCAGGTGACATAGAATGTTATAGCGATGGGAAGAAGGATGACACTGCAAATTACATTACATTACATTTTTCATTAGAATGGAAAATACATACATTACGTGATCATCAAAAATAAAATAAACAAAACGTACGTACGTACCATCCTGTCATAAACTTCTTAGAGGCCCAGCTTCGAATCACTTTTGAAAACGCCTGAAATATATATATAAGTGAATAAAATAAAATTAAATAATGAGGAAATAAGAAGGAATTAGGTTAATTACCTCTTGGCCAGAGTGATGTTGGGTGGAGAGAACGGCGCCAGGAGAAGAAGAAGTGGATGATGATTTGGAGCATCCATTTTCAGAGATGCCTGACACCGGAATCAGAAGTTCCAGATCTCTAGAAGCAGCCATAATCCTCTTCCTCCTTTTCCCTATTATTATTTTTTCTTTTTTTTTTTCTCTTTCTTTTTCAGGGGATCACTTCATTCAGGAGTGAGGGATAGTCGGAAACTCGTAACAGAACAGGACGTTAAATTCTCTGCGTTGAAATCGTTGTATTATGATATCAACTCTGTTATGTATTGTGGTGCGGGGCATGGGTGGGGTGTACGTGTGTGTTTTTACTTTCTAATCCCGTGACGTGGCGTTACGATTTGTAAAGAGTGGAGAAGCCACGTCGACGTTCTGCTTTGGAGAAATGGTTGCAAAAAGTTTTATTTTTTATTTATTTTTTTTGCTTTTTTGGTATATGGAAATGGAAGTGGTTCATTTTTAGTCGTCGTTGTCTTCTATTATTTGCGGAGTCACTTTTATTATTATAAGGAAAAAAGTCTCTCGCTTTTAGTATTGTAGTGTCTTTCAATTTATTGCGCACTTCATGCTCGGACATCTTTTCACCATTTCACCAATGGACTATAGTTTGATGGCACTGCAAACCACGAACTGCTAGTCATTTTTCTGTTCCTTAAGATTGGTTATATTTCATTTTATTTACATAATTTCCTTTCTAAATCTTCGTATAATCTTATATCTATTTTTTACGTTTGTATAATCAAACTCATGAACATCTCTGGCAGGCACCAACCGCAAATCGCAATCAATGGAAAGCAGCAGTGCTATCAAAGGCCCCCTTTGTGCAAAATGGAAATAGTAAGCTGTAACAAGAAGTGAAAAGGTGTAGGAAACAAATTTCGTTCTGTGCTTATGATCATTTTCTGATTAGGGAATTTTTTTTTACCTATATATATATGGTATGAAAGTGTCATTATTTAGTTTTGAATTCATCAAAATTCCTACAAAAACACTGTTGTTTGTACTTGTACCAAATAATAATTCCGAGATCAAGAATAAGTATGTGTTGAGTATGGCTCATATGATGCAGTATCAAAAAGGCTGGGGGACAGGGGAGCTGAGCTAGCGGAGCGTAGTGAAGCTCCCTTCTGTTCAGAGGTATTGTTGTAATCTGTTGCGTAATATTATATATACTGCTTGTAACACTGAACCCTAAACTTCACTGAGAAATAAAACGGAACTACAACTGCTCTGTAGTCGCTGACGTAGGCAACCATTGGCCGAACAGCGTGACCAAATATCGTGTCCCTTTTGCGTTTTTCGTTTCCTTATTTCTTCTATACTGTTACTATTCTAACAATTGGTATTAGATGACGTTTAACTCGGGTGCAAAATTTGATATGGCAAGGTTCGACGGGACAGGCAACTTCGGATTATGGCAAAGAAGGGTTAAGGATCTGTTGGCTCAACAAAGTTTACAGAAGGCGCTGTGTGAGACGAAACCGGCAGATTTGGCGGACGTCGATTGGGTCGAGATGAAGGAGAAGGCCGCAGGATTAATACGTCTATGTGTTTCAGACGAGGCGATGTATCCTATCCTGGACCTAACGACTCCGAAGAAGGTTTGGGATAAATTGGAGAGTCAGTATTAGTCAAAGACGCTGATGAACAAACTGTTTGCAAAACAACGACTGTACAACCTTAGGATGCATGAAGGATTCGATTTGCAACAACATGTCAATACCTTCAACACCATAATCACGGATCTGGCGAGACTTGGGGTTAAGGTAGATGACGAAGACAAGGCAATCATTCTTCTGTGCTCGTTACCAGGATCGTTCGATCACTTAGTGACTACTCTTACCTACGGGAAAGACACTATTAGCCTAGATGATATTACTGCTGCACTCGTGTCTCATTCTCAAAAGAGACAGAGCGCAGAGGAAGGAAGTCAAGGAGGCGAGGGTCTGTATGTGAAGGGGGGTCAAGATCGTGGGCGGAACAAGGGTAAAGGAGGTTCTGGAAAGAAGAGGTATAAATCCAAGAACAAGAAAACAGAGTGTTACATTTGCAAACAAACTGGGCATTAGAAGCGGGACTGTCCAAACAGAAAGCAGGGCTCATCCAGTTCTGCAAATGTGGTCCAAACCCATGATTCTGGCAGTGAAGGAGATATGCTTTGCGTTTCAGACAGCAAGTGCACAGAGGCGTGGATTCTTGATTCTGGTTGTTCTTACCACATGACGCCGCACCGGGAGTGGTTCACTACATTTAGGTCAGACAGTTTTGGGTTTATTTATTTGGGTAATGATAAAGCTTGTGCTATCCAAGGAATGGGACAAATCAAAATTGCTATGGACGATGGTGGCGTGCGAACGTTGAATGATGTCAGATATATTCCAAAATTGAAAAAGAATCTGATTTCCTTAGGTACTCTACAGGCAAATGGTTTTTCCTACAGGTCTGATGGAGATAGGGACATCATGAAGGTCAGCAAGGGTGCCTTGACAGTGATGAGAGCAAAGAGGACTGCAGGTAACATCTAAAAACTGTTGGGCGCTACAGTTGTAGGTGATGTTGCGTCAGTTGAGTCAGATAACGATGCAACTAAGCTCTGGCATATGCGTCTGGGTTATCTCAGTGAGCGTGGGATGATGGAACTTCATAAGAGAAATCTGTTGAAAGGCGTTCGCACTTGCAATATGGATCTGTGCGAGTATTGTGTACTCGGGAAACAATGTCGTGTTCGGTTCCAGACCGGGAAACACAAAACAGAGGGAATCCTAGACTATGTCCATTCGGATGAGTGGGGGCCTACCAAACAGCCCTCCATGGGTGGTTCCAGGTATTTTGTGACTTTTATTGATGATTTTTCTCGTAAGGTTTGGGTGTATTTTTTGCAGCATAAATATGAAGTCTTTACGAAGTTCAAGCTGTGAAAAGCTGAAGTAGAGAATCAAACAGGCAGAAAAATCAAGTATTTGCGGTCAGATAATGGGACAGAGTACACTAATTCGAATTTCAAGAAATTCTGTGAAGAACATGGTATTCAGAGGCATTTTTCAGTTCGCAAGACACCACAACAAAATGGTGTGGCAGAGAGAATGAACAGGTCTCTAACTGAAAGGGCAAGATGTCTCTGGTTGAATGCTGGATTCTCAAAGGGTTTCTGGGCAGAGGCAATTAACATGGCATGCTATCTCCACAACAGGTCACCGTGGGCTTCTCTGGAGGGGAAAGTTGCAGATGAGGTATGGACATGCAATCCCATTGATCTTACTAATTTAAGGATTTTTGGGTGTCCAGCTTATGTGCATATATCCAGTGAAGATCGATCCAAACTTGATCCAAAGTCGAAGAAGTGTGTCTTCGTAGGATACTCAAAAGGTGTAAAGGGGTTCAAGTTATGGGATACAGTTTCAAAGAAGGTGGTTACCAGCAGAGATGTTGTTTTTGATGAACAGTTCATGTTGAAGAAGTCAGTTGCAACAAATGTGACAGTCTCTGAAGGGGAAACTTCCAACAATGAGGTGATTCAGGTGCATATTGAGCCGTCCCCAGTGAGCAATGTGTAGATAGAACCAGAAACACTAGACGAATCAGGCTCTCCCACTGAGCCATACCATGGACCTGAAGATTCAGGTGAAGTACATGACTATTCTCTGATACGTGACAGAGAGCGACGACAGATCAAGCCACTAGAGAGATATGAGTTTGAAGACTTGGCAGCATATGCACTTCTTACTAGTTCTGGAGATCCGTCCACTTTTCGAGAGGCTATAGCTAGCCAGGAGAAAGATAAGTGGATGGGTGCTATGGTGGAGGAAATGGAGTCCTTGCAGAAAAATGAGACATGGGAGCTTGTTCAGCTTCCTAAGGGCAAAAGGGCTATCGATTTCAAGTGGGTGTACAAGCGAAAACCAGCAGTAACAAAAAAAGAAGGGGAAAAGTTCAAGGCTCGTCTTGTAGCAAAGGGGTACTCACAACAGAAGGGGATTGCCTATGATGAGATTTTCTCTTCGGTCGTCAAACATACCTCTATCAGGGCAGTGTTAGCCTTGGTAGCCAATCGAGACATGCATTTAGAGCAGATGGATGTGAATACAACATTTCTTCACGGTAATCTAGACGAGCAAATTTACATGCAAAGAACGAGAGGGTTTCAAATGACACCGCAAGTGGCGGACTTGTTTGCAAATTGAAGAGGTCTTTGTATAGTTTAAAGCGATCTTTAAAGCGATGGTACAAGCGCTTTGATTCATACATGCTTGATTAGCTCTGAAGGTGTGAGTATGATTGTTGTGTTTATGTTAGGAGCCTTGATGATGGCTTTTTTATTTTCATGTTACTGTATGTGGATGACATGTTGATCGCTGCTAATCATCTACATGATGTAAATGATCTGAAAATCATGTTGGGTAAGGAGTTTGACATGAAGGACTTAGGGGCTGCTAAGAAGATTCTTGGGATGGAAATTCACAGGGATAGGAGTGCTAGAAAATTATGGCTCTCTCAGAAAAGCTATGTTGAAAAGGTGCTAGACAGATTTGACATGAGTAATTCGAAGGCTGTGAGTACTCCATTGGCGAATCACTTTAAGCTCTCGTTGGATCAGTGTCCAAAGACAGATGTAGAAGTTGAGTATATGTCAAAGGTTCCTTATGCCAGTGCTGTTGGTTGTTTAATGTATGCTATGGTCTGCACAAGGCCGAATTTGGCACAAGCTGTAAGTTAAGTTTGCAAGTTTTTGTCCAAAACAGGGAAGCATCATTGGGAAGCAGTCAAGTGGATTTTGAGGTACTTCAGAGGTACAGCAGGTCATGGTATCATGTTTGGCAGTGAAAAGGGTGATCCTACAACTGTAGGATATGTTGATTCAGACTATGCGGGTGATATGGATGATAGGAGGTCTACAACGGGATATATCTATACTCTTGCAGGTGGACCCATTTGTTGAAAGTCATCAGTTCAACCCATAGTGGCCATGTCGACAACTGAAGCAGAATACATGGCAGTAGCAGAAGCTGCAAAAGAAGCCTTATGGCTTACATGATTAGTGAAGGAATTGGGTGTTGAGCAAGGTGGTGTTCGGTTGCATTGTGATAGTCAAAGCGCCATTTACTTGGTAAAGAATCAGGTGTATCACGCCAGGACCAATCATATTGATGTGAGATTTCACAAGATCAGAGAGCTACTTGCATCTGGACAGATACTACTTGAGAAGGTTCATACTTCAAAGAATGCAGCTGACATGTTGACCAAGCCAGTCACCAGTGACAAGTTCAAGCATTGCTTGGACTTGTTACATATTACTCAGTGATCAAGCAGGAGCTCTACCCCCCAGTGCCAAGGATGTGATCGTCATGCAGTGAATCATCATAGGGGTTTGATATTCGCCAAGGTGGAGATTGTTGAGTATTGCTCATATGATGCAGTATCAAAAAAAGGTGGAGGCGGAGGTGAGCTAGCGGGCGCGTGACTCCTCGCCCACCATGGGCTCGACTAATCTGTTTTGGGAGCGCCTTGGGGGTGTGAAGCGAAGCCCCGTGATCTGATTCAGGTATTGTTGTAATCTGTTGCGTAATATTATATATACTGTTTGTAACACTGAACCCTAAACTTCACTGAGAAATAAAACGGAACTACAGCTGCTCTGTAGTCGTTGACGTAGGCAATCATTGGCCGAACAACGTGACCAAATATCGTGTCCTTTTTGCATTTTTCGTTTCCTTATTTCTTCTATACTGTTGTTGTTCTAACAGTATGAAAACACATAACTTATAAAACCAAATTAAAAAAATGGCCAACATTTAAGAGAGAAAAACTTCATATACATTACTGAACCAATACATATACATGGACCCCGGGATTTCAAATGATGATGACTCAACACTTCACAGTTAACATACATCACAAACAATGCAGCAGCTTGCCAGCTTGCTTATGACAGAGACATTACAAAAAGTTAACAACAGAAATAGAGGAAGATCCTTCCTCCGTACATGCACCACTCTTCTATTTCAGAGCACTCTCAAAACCAAAACACTCCTTAGCGATTAAGAAAGAATAATTAAAACAAACAACAACAAAAACCTGCCCCCCTTTATCTACTTTCTTGTTTTTCAGGTTAGGCATTTCCTCCGGCATAAACACAACTCTTGTAACCTACAAAATAAACAAAGAGAAAAGATTGTAAAGTGAGCACATCTATTTAATGAAATAATTAAAGCAGTTTAATCTCCTCCCTTAATATGGATTGTATGCAGTCAGCTCTCTCTGTCTCTCTCAAACTTACATTTTCTTTTATTTTTTTGGATAAAATAAATCAAAGGTTGTGATGGTGAAATGGGGTAATCTAATGGCTAATCTTGCTGTGACTGCATGACTGCAGCTAATCCAGCATCTTCCACATTCTCACTACCCAAAATCTAAGGTATAAAAAGATCTAAAACAAGATGCAGTCATATAACTTTTTTTTTTAAAGTACTTAATCACGACTGCACAATTATTAAAAAAAAAAACAGTATGAAGTCAAAGCAAATGATCTATTGTGGAACAACTCAAACCATCAAACTTTCATGCAATGTAAGTAGCAATCTGGATGCTACAGTAGCATCCAGATAATGCAGTGTCTCAAACATGGGAAGATATAGAACACATGATGTGCAGAAATCACATGGGAACTTACTTGGGTTATTCGTTGTTAGTGTGGCTGTTTGCGAGAAATCACAAGTTAATGGATTCCTCCCAGCAGCTTGATAGAAGAGATTCATGGCAAATGCAGCATGGTTGGCCAACGTGTTTGGTTCAAAACAAGCTCCTCCTGGTTGGATTGAGCTACAATCAATCCCCTGCCCACAGGCATAATCCAAATTTTCTTGTAGCTGCACATCAGTTACTCCAGCTTTTGGCACACACCATGCTGCATTACCCTTAATTGGTGTTGTTGGACTTGGAACTCTTGGCGTTGGAGTCATTGGAGATTTCGACACATCCGGATTAGTCTTCAATCAAATTAAGAAATACATATTGTTAAATACACTACTAGAACAAGATGAGAAGTGTGAGCATGATTAAAGATTGCAAAATGGTGGCTTCATGTCCATTTAAGAATTCCGCTTTATTTGGTGTTGGACCTGGGACTGTTGGCGCTGGAGGCACTGGAGATTTTGACACTTCCGGAGTCTTCAATCAAATTCAGAAATACATATTGTTAAACACAACTATACTAGAAAGCACTCTAGAAAAGCTTCAAGATGAGAACTACAAAAATGATACTTGATGGTTCTGGGTTCATTTAATTCATGTCCATTTAGCTTATTTAAGTTGGTTAGTCAATGACAGTATTTAATTAATGACTATATGATATTTGTTGTCATAGAATTCATACCGGGGCCACCGGAGCCACCACGGGGCTAGTAGTAGGAGTAGTACTATTCTCAGTATTCTGCTGCTTGGAGAGGCCAGCATCATAGATCATGGATTGATCAGGGTTGAAAAGACCAAAGGCTCTCTCAGAAGCAGGTCCAGGCTTCAAATCCTCATCATACAAAGCAAAGAGGTATGTATCCACTGATTTTCCTGGCATCAATGGGGTCCCAGCCTTGGATCGAAGGTGCGCAATCAGATTACCGTTGTAAGCCTTTGCATTCTCAAGACTCGGTCCAACCTCATTGCTATCTCCTTTGTAGGGCCACCCTGTCTCCGCAACCACAATCTCAACTTCCTTAAACCCCATAGAATCCAACGCAGATCGAACAGCATCCACCTACACAGTACACACACATTATGTAAATTATAACATTCTTTTTGGGTAAATTATAACATTCATGTTGGGTTTTGGGCGTATTATCAGAACTAATATATAATTTGGTAGCATTATTTAACTCCATTGTGCACAAATTAGTCACAAATTGATATCAACTTATTGTAAGATTAATTTTAGAGTTTGATAACTACACAATATAAAATTTACATCAAACATTCAATCGTTTTTCACCAACAAAGTCAACAACTATTAATCATACAAGGAAATAGTTAATAGATTGTTAATATGTTAATTACAAGTGCCACCTAGTTGTTTACATAAAATGAGTACACAAGTACAAGTACCTCATGTTGATTAGTGTGTGTTTGGTTTCATGTTGGAATCAATCAAAACTGATTATCTTTCAAACTAAATAATTTTAACAAAAATACATGTTCTTGTCAAAAAAAAAAATACATGTTTGGTGTCAGGTAAAGTAAAATTGTTTTTGTTACCAGACCTCAATTTTGGTTGAAAAAATTAAATTAAGTTTTGCATGGTAAAACATCCAAACATAAATCACTTAATTTCAAAATAAATTTTAACTAAAACATTTTTCAAAATCAATTTCATTCAAAATCTAGTTTTAGCCAAACATAAATCACTTTTTTTTTCAAGATAACAAATTGTATATAACTCTTATTGTCAAAAAGCTACAAGAAATTAATCACAGTTGATATTTTGACTGACCTGAGCATCGAACATATTCATGTACTTGATATTGGTGTTTGAGTCAACTCGGCCCGAGTTAGGCTGAAAAAGGCAAAAGGCCAAGTTATCGGGTCTTCCCGGGTCATCCCTGTACGCAAAGTATGGGTAAGGGTTGATGGCAAAAGGGGAACCAGTATCCTTGTTAAACGACAACAAACCCTGCAAAGCGGCGGTGTACTCGGGGTGGAACCTTCCAGCAGAAGGAGGCTCGGAGTCCTTCAAAACCGCCATAGAATGCACCGTAGAGACCTTAATCTTGCCACCCAGAGAAGCATCATTAAGGGCGTTTTGCACGTTCTGTATCGCCGGCAACATCTGGTTCACAAGGCCCGTGTCATTCGAGGTTATGATTTCGTTGCCGACGGTTATGAGGATGATGTTGCTGGCAGGGTAGTAGGGAACGACGTTGGAGTTCACCCAGTTTTTTGCGAAATTGGGATCAGAGGCAAGCGCCGGAATGTCGCCGTTTGTAGCTCCGATCACGATTCCGATTCCGGTGTTGGCTAGTGCCTTGATTATTGCCGGGTCGGTTCCGTATAATCGGACCTTTTCAATTGCGGTGGATTGGAGTAGTTTCGCGGTGGCTGACGGTGGCGGTAGGTTGTCGGCGACTTGCCCATAGTTCACGCCAATGAATGATTCAGAATCTGCATAGAATAATAATAACAGTTATTTCGGAAAATCTTCTTTCAAAGCATTATTATTGAAAAAATTTCGTAACGGCTATAAATTTTTTAAATAATAATACTTTCATAAGTTAAATTTGATTTTTTACATCAATAAACACTTTCATAAATTAAACTAGGCATGAATGGAAACTCCGCTTTCTTGGTTACGCTAATAACAAATTAGGCAAAGTGAGCTTTGACAATTAAATTTCTCTTTTTTTTTCCTAGCCAAAAAGGGAGAGAAAAAAAAAAAGATTATGACTGGATGGCAAGAAGAAAGAAGAGAAGAGTGAATCTTGAAACAGCAATTTCTAAGGATGAGGTTTTGAGCGATATATGCAAGTTTCACGAGTAAGTGTTAACTATGGGATTGCAAGAAGGGTTGCGAGGAAACTCACTTGCAAGGTTGAATGCGAGAAAGAGGGTCAGAAAGGGTAGAAGAGATGCACAGCAAGAAACCAAGGTTGCCATGTTGCCGTTCGAACTTTGGAACTGCGATTGAACGAAACGCTGGAAGTGGAAATATATATAGCAAGCACTTAAGGGTAAAACCGTAAAGGTGTGAAATAATTTGAACGAACTTCAAAACGCCCATGACTTGGCATATACTAAGAAATTTAACGATATGAATGAATTATTAAATAGAAATAAACATTTTAAATTTATGTATTAGTAATATACGTGGCTACTTATTATGCATTTCAAAAAGTGAACATTTGAATAAAATAAAATAAAATCACTTTGAACTCGTATACAACCACTAATACTGAGTAGTTTTTACTTGCATGTTAAACAAAGAACATTCTCGCAGGCTAACATGAAGTCACGTAATAATAGCATAAAAGTGAGAGGGTTTTGAACGGCACAAAGTAAAGCATTTTATTTTTCTTCACGTCCTCAAAAGCAGCACATTGTATAAGCTGTGGCCTACTAAACTTCAAGTGGAATGTTATTTTGCTTCAGGGAGCAAGTAAGGACTAAGGAAACTCTGCCAAGGTTGGCACAATCCACTATTTTTAGCGCATAATAAAAGGAAAAATATGAAAAGGAAAACCTATTTTTTTTTGACAAAAAGGAAAACCCTATTTTTTTGAATGCATGTGGTAGGCTTGTCTGTGTCTCGCTTGACTCTGTAACTATGACTAGTCTCGTGATATGTGAGGCTCCCGGCCAGCGTGGTATCAGAGCCATGTCTCGCTTGCAGAGAAGCGGGGGTGCATATGGTGTGAATATGATGAGAAAGGTGAGTAAGGAAGGAACCCACTCAGCAATGGAAACATCTCAACCAGATAACCAGCCCATAACCCTTTCCTCTTCCCTGTCTCTTCCCAGATCTTGTACAAAAACCCTTTCCAACAAAATCGAAAATCTCATCGAATACTCTTATGTTCCTGATGACGCTAAAATTGAAGAAACTATGCCTCCACTGCTAAGTCCTTATAATATCTTCAAGAGGAGAAGATCATTTACCCGTTCTATCACTCAGCTGATTTCTACAAACCGGCCTGATGTGAAAGAATATGTCCAGTCATCCCGATTGGATCAGTGCCAGCTTAGAGCCACAAGCCAGGAGCAGTATGTAGACTTAGAGATTCCTCAAAGTCTTATAAATCATTGGAGATCTCAAGGATTCACTGCTTTGCATTTTGGAGCTGTCAGATTAATTCTCTCACTTCATGGGAGAAAGAGTATGCCTGTTTCAGCCCGAATAGCTCTTCTTGATTCGAGCTATCTTCATTATGAAAACGCTGTAATTGGAACTGTCCTCACTACTCTCCATGCTGGAAGTGTAGTCCTCACTATGTTTCCAAATTACAACGTTAGCCTCAAAGACGATGCTTACCCACTAGATCAAGGTTCAGTCCGGATCACTGAGGTGATCAAGTTCCGTAAGCTCATCGACCACTCTTCATCACCAGATAATCAACCGCCTTCAAAACCACTCAATTGATCTTCCCATTTCTAGATGTGCTTCTGACTCTCTGTTAGTTGTTACTAATAGAGAAGATGAAATACCCTCAATTGTTCAGATCCCGAGGAGGATTCCTCGAGAAGAACTAACCCAGCTCATTCCCCTTGAATGGATAACCAATTATGAGAAGCACCACCTTGATAAAAGGCCAATCCAGTCTCAAGATGTTGTTTTCAAAAGATCTACTGATGGATCTGTCAAAACCATCTTCAAAAAGCCTGATGAAAGTTCCAGCTCGGCTTCTCCTCCCATCTTCCAAACTATGATGATCACTCCTGTTCTTACGGAGGATTGGTGTCCTATTCATGCTGTTACCTCAGAGGGAGACCCAATTTATACTGACAAAATTGATGGTCATTTCATATGGGATGTAGATCCTAATATGTGCGATCCAGGATGTGACTGTTGGATGCACTATGATGATATTGATAGGGAGATGATTCTTCCTAAAAGAAAGAAAAAAGGAGCCTGTAAGCCGCCTCCTCCTCCCAGAAGGAGATCTGACCCTGATGATGGTCCCTGGATTGGGATCCATGAGAAAAAAGAGCCTCTTCCGATCTATGAGGAAGCTCTTAGAATTCTCAAAGAAGAAGGACTTCTGCCTTCACAAAAGCCACCTGATGATCCAACTCTTTTTACCTGGTCCCCTTCAGATTCTTGTAAACCTTCAACTTTGAAACCTGTTGAACCAATACCTTGTTACATGTTTTCACAGGCTTCACCTTCAAACTATGAACAAAATTTTCCTGCTCTTGAAAGGAAAATTGACCCCATTTCAAACAGGTCTTCCAAACCTTTCATCCAGCCTAATGAAGTCCAACCTGATGGAAAGCTGAAAGGCTTAACTCAAGCAGAGGAAGTTCTCAACTGGCAATCTGAAAATGCTGTTGCACAGAACGAAGCATTTCAAAACCTTGACAAAAAGGTAGAAAAGATTGCAGAAAAAGTAGAAGAAAATGATGAGAACCTTAAACTCCTCTCTCAAAAGATGCAGAAGCACTACAAAAGCTTGAAAGCTCAGGTTTCTCAGCTGGATCATGACCTGAGAACGATGTTGAACGAAAGAACTTTTGGCAAAGATTTTGATTTCAAAGAAAGAGAAATCAGAAAGCTGCAAAGTCAAGTGCAAGAAATAGATGATTTCTTGAAAGCCAGCCAAAAGCCTGTAGAACCTAAACCACCTGAAGATTTTTTCTTCAATACTCCATCTTTTCCCACTTATTTCACTCAACCAGTCCGGCCTTCACCATTTTACCCTTCATTCACCTCATCACCTGACTATAACCGTTATATCCCATCAGCCTATAGACCAAAAGATACCCAAGCCACTACCTCAAAATCCAAAAACAAAACAGCTCGTTTGAGTATATCATCCTCTGACTCTCAAGAGGTTTCAGAAAATCCATTAAAAATCCAAAGAGAAGAACCTTCCAGTAAACCTTCTCAAGCTATGGCAGTCTCTTCTTTCCAAAGTGATGAATCTTCTCAAGAAGACTATCTGCCCAAACCAACCAAATTTCCAAGAGAGGTTGATCATGAAACCTCATCAGAAGAAGAAAGCTCTTCTCAGTACACTGGATCTGCAGAATCCTCAGAGTTCTCACAACCCAATCCATCCTATGCTGAATCAGAACCTGAAAACGATCACATGGATATTTCTGGGTTATTTATGGTTGACCTAAAAGAAGAAGCTTCGTTTTATGATGAAGCTCCTGAGGAGGAAAACAATTCTGCTAGAAAACCAACAATATCCAGTGGCCCGTGGTTTACTCTTGATGACATACCTCCAAGCCATTGGAGGAAAAGACTTCTTGATTTTGGTGCATGGCTTGATACACAAATGATGAAAACAGGTGCTGATTCTTACAAAGTCATTGAAGAATTTTGCTGCAGAATGACTGGTACGTTAAAAGAATGGTATCATAATCTTGGTCCATTCAAGCAAGATGAATTTCACAGATTGACCAATACTGCCTCAGTCCTTGGAGTTATTCACCAAGAATTTATTGGAGATATGGACATCTTTGACAGAAAAAACAGACAAGAGTTTTTTGACATGAAATGCTGCTCTCTTAAGGTCAAGGATCTTGAAAGGCATTATCAAAGGATGTCTCAGAGATTCTATCTTCTCAATGGATTTAATGATCCTAGTCTCAAAAATACATATGTCTCATCACTACCTCAAGAACTCCAGCCTGAGATTCATAAGATGGCAGCAACAGCTCAGAAAGATATTAAAACAATGACTTTTGGTCAAATTCATCAAATGACACTTGAAGCACTTGACAAGCTATGCAGATTACATCAACATTTTTCAGATATTGTGAATCAGAAATCCAAATTCACAAAGGCGTGCAGGAAGTCTTATCTGGAAATTAAATGCAAAGACAAGAATTGCAACTGTTCAACAAAAAAGAAGTCTCACAGGCATAAATTCACCAAGTTTTCCAAATTTTCCAAAAAATGGAAAATAAAGAAAACTTTCAAGTTCTTCAAGAAGAAGAAGTTCCGTGGAAAGAAAGGAAACCAGAGATGTTTTATCTGTGGAAAGAAAGGACATTTCTCTAAGGATTGTCCCAACAAGACAGACAAAGCCGCCAAGCTGATCAACTCCTTACAGCCATTAGAAGGAGATCTGGAATCCTTATATTCCGAGCAAAGTTCTGCTGATGACGAAACTGCCTTTGCTCTACAAAATTCCTCTTCAAGTGAGGAATCTTTTACTGAATCTGATGATGAGTATTTCCCTGTATACTCATTCAAAGAAATAAACAGTTCATTGTCTGCTCCTCCACAACCCTGTGTTGAGATCCATATCTTACCATCCAAATTTTCTCACCCTAAAAAAGCTATAGCCTACATGGATACAGGTGCTCAGAAAACAATGATGAATCCAAGCATTCTACCTCCAGATGCATGGGTGAAACATGCTGCATTCTTTGTGGCAGTTGATGGAAAAATGTTTAGGACTGATCTGATTACCAAAGATAAAATAGGAATCAGATTTTTCCGTGAATGCATAATATGGACAAAAGTTATTGGCAGCAGTCTTCCCAACAAAGACATTCTCATTGGAATGGATGTTTACTCAGCAGCCAACAAGCTTCAGATTCTTCCTACAGGAATCAAGTTCAAAAGAGAATTCAAGCCTTATTCAGATGTCCTGAAATTATATTCTCTATCTGAGGTCCCTAAAGGATATGAAGAAATCAAATCTAACCTGCTCAAGCTTTGTGCAGACAGTCATGAGAAATTTGTTCATCCAAAGCCATTATGGACAAATGAAGATTTCTTTGTCCAACTTCCTTTCAAGCTCAATGAAGACATCAACCCAACAAAAGCTACTCATCCTGGAATGAGTCCATCTGATACGGCACTAGCACGTGAAGAATGCAACCAACTGATGAAGCAAGGATTGATAGAATCCACTAAATCCGAGTGGGCTTGCCAAGCATTTTATGTGGAGAAAAGATCCGAAAAAGTGAGAGGGAAAAAGAGTTAGTGATTGATTATAGACCTCTTAATCATTTTCTCAAAGATGACAAGTTTCCAATCCCAAAAGCCTCTTCACTCAACATCTTCATCAAAGATGCTCAGATCTACTCCAAGTTTGATATGAAGTCAGGATTTTGGCAATTAGGCGTTGAACTGGCCGACCGCCCAAAACAAATTTCTTCAGATTCAATGCCCAGCATCAATGGAAAGTCTTACCATTTGGGCTTAAGGTCGCCCCATCACTATTTCAAAAGGCCATGACCAGAATCTTTGAACCCATTCTGGATAGAATCCTTGTCTATATTGATGATGTGCTACTGTTTTCCAAAGATGAAGAATCCCATAAGCAGTTATTGGGCCAATTTTTCCAACTAGCCCAAGACCATGGAATAATGCTCTCTGAAAAGAAAAGTCAATTGGGCCAGACAGAAATTGATTTTTTGGGTATGCATTTTTCTCAAGGAAAATACCAGCCTCAACCTCACATTGCTGAAAAGCTATTGAATTTTCCTGATGAAAATTTGACGATGAAGCAGATTCAGCAATTTCTTGGCATTGTCAGCTACATTAGGGATATTATTCCTAAAGTTGCCAAGTACACTAGTCAACTCTCTCAACTGCTGAAGAAAAATCCTCCTTCATGGGGTCTAAAGCAAACTGAAGCAGTTAAAGCTCTGAAGAAGATTGCACAAACACCACCAGCCTTGAAAATTCCTAGCCATGGAAAAAGGATTTTACAAACTGATGCCAGTGATCGATGTTGGGGTGCGCTTTGATTGAAGAAATCAACAATGTCCGACACTACTGTGGTCATGCCAGTGGACAATTCAAAGGAGCTGAGATGCACTACCATACCACTTACAAAGAAGCTCTTGCTGTTAAATATGGCATTCAAAAGTTTGATTTTCATCTGCGGGGTTTTCATTTTGAAGTCCAGATGGATAACTCCTCTTTCCCTAGAGTCCTTGAATTCAAAAACAAAATGCCTCCTGATCCTCAAGCCCTTAGACTCAAAGATTGGTTTTCAAGATATGATTTTACTGTGAAACATATCAAAGGAAATCAAAACATCATCCCTGATCTACTTTCCAGACCAATGAAACCTGTCCAAGTTATCACAGAAACCCACATCTTTCCTTTGATCTTTATGGTCAAACCATTACCAGTCATAGCCGCAGTCAACAAAATGTTTCCACCAAATGTTGACTCATCCTTCTCTCCTACCAAACTCAGAAAGTATGCCAGAAACCACCTTTACCATTTCATGACCAGAGCCATATCCAGCGCCAGCATTGTCCCTAAAAAATCTGTGTTTTTCCTAGATACTCCATTTCTTCTTCCTTTCCTGATTAATCCAAACAAAGATTTCACAGAAGACCATTTGTGGTACTTATGGTGTACAACTGTCTTGTATTGTATGCCAGTTCTCATTCCCACAGAAGCCATGTTCTTACATCTCACTGATCCCATGAAACGTGACTCTCTCATATGGACTGCATTGGAATGGTTTTCTCCATTAGAATGGTGGAGAGACCAATTAAAATCAGTTTTAGATGATACAAAGACCAGAAAATTAAGTCCTAAAGTAATTAAAAAGTTCAAATCTGTTTTTATGCTTCACAGGCCTTATGAGACAGATGAACGTCAACTCCTTTGGTCCAGAAATCATGCATATCTATGGGAGACGGTCGATGATTATCCTTCTCCCATTCCAAGACTGCAGGAAGAATTAATGGATCATGTTTGTTTTGTTAATCGTCATGAGCAACAAGAGAAGTCAGTTACTACTACTTGCATCAGCCATGGAGATCTTGCTAACCAGCCTCAATGGCAAACAGTAGATGGTCAAGATCTTGGTCAAAGTTCAAATCATGCCTGGTATGATAGTCAAGTTGTTGGAGAAAGTTCAAACCAAGCTTCAACCAGTCAGCCAAGTGAAGACTCTCAGATGATCGTTGAACAATTCGCTAATCTGAATCCATATTTCAGTGCAGATATGAATCTTCAAGAAGATGTTCCAGAAAATCCAAACTCAGAAGATCTGAACTCAGATGACATGAATAGGAACATTGATGCTGATGAATATTGGAATGATCAATGGTATGAGACACGTATGAATGAAGACAACCTGTCTGATCAGAACCTGTCTCCAAGCCATTCGCCCATCAACAAGTACTAAGACACGTGCTGAGACGTGTCATGGAGCAGAGACCCTGCTAAAGACTGATGTGATGTATAATTAATGCTAAGCAGTGATGTGTCTTGTGATGTGACATGTCTGCCTAGGTGTCCAAGGCTATAAATGCTTGTCTCCTGAGGTGTCCAAGCGCCATAAATGCTTGATGTGACGTGTTTGTCTTATGTATTAAATAGGTTGATGAGTCATTTGTCCTTATGTAATGATGACAGGCTGAGTCATCACTATTTTCGTCTTTTGTAATAAGTAGTAGTGCTGAGTCATTATCTTATGTATTAATTAGGGTGCTGAGTCATGATAATGACGCCTTGTCTTCTGGTTACCTCCTTCTCTATAAAAGGAGGGTTGCTTGTAACATTGAGGGGAGAGAACCTCAACTATTAAATAAACTTGTGTGTTTGATAAACATGTGTTTCTAAACTCTCTTCGTTCTTCCTGAAAACCAGAGTTATCATGTTCATACCATATACGCCTCTATAGAGATACAAGTATGCTCTGCACTTGCCTTAGTGATGAGGATCCTGTGTATCAGAACGTATCAGACTATTGATCCATGCTACGGTCCTCTCTATCATGAGATGACAGTTTTAGTTACAGGTCTGTGCTTGAGACTTTTGAATGCCTGTGGTAGGCTTGTCTGTGTCTCGCTTGACTCTGTAACTATGACTAGTCTCGTGGTATGTGAGGCTCCCGGCCAGCGGATTTTTTATTTTTGTTTTTAAGAATTTAATAAACAAATAAAATAATAAGCTTTTGTTTTTCCCATTTATTTACTACATTTAATAAATAGTATGAAAAGAATGTAATTTTTTTACATATGAACAAAAATTAAAAAAAAACTAAAATTTGACTACCCTAAAATGAACTCCCACTTTAGAAGATAACGGGTGCAACCTTGCACACTATAAGAATCATTATTGCCCACATTTTTCTTATTAATTACTTATTTTCTTATTTATTTTATAAATTCACATTTATGTAATCACCCTCTACCCACAAAATAAGAAACTATGTAATTAATAAAGAAAAAAATAGATAATTAATAATCCTTAACTGGTACAAAGTTGTATATGTTAGAAAAACTAGAAGATTAATAGTTGATATTCTAATACATTTACGATTTATTATGGATATATACATAATATCATCTATTTATTAATTAACAACTATTGATATCATTTACTCTAATCTTTAAAGTGAATTAGTCAGACTCATATAAAAAAGGCTTAAATATGTTTTTAGTCCCTCAAAAAATTTTCGTCAGCTTTTGACCCCTTTAGTTTTGAAATGTGTCACATTTAGTCCATGCGAGTTTGGTTTTAGTCCCTCAAAAAAATTTCGTCTGCTTTTGATCCCGTTAGTTTGGAAATATGTCACATTTAGTCATTGTGACTGTTTTCGTCTGCTTTTTAATCCCTGCTTTTGGTTTGGTTTTAGTACATCATCTCACGTTTTAGTACCTCATCTCACACACTCTCTCTCCCTCTCTTTGCAACCTCTTTAACACCAGGTTCGATGTTATTATTCCGAACAACATCAGTTGAAAAGTAGACGAAAACAGACGCAGAAACTAAATGTGACACATTTCCAAACTAAGGGGACCAAAAGTAGAGGAAATTTTTTTGAGGCACTAAAACCAAACTCGCAGGGACTACATGTGACACATTTTCAAACTAAAGGGACTAAAAGCACACGAATTTTTTTTGAGGGACTAAAATCGAACTTTTCCCTAATTTGAGAGACTAAAACATATTTAAGCCAAAAAAACTAAATGTTACCTAAAATTTTTTAGATCCAGAATAAGAAACAAAATCTCAGAGAAAGGTTTCAATATGACCACATCATTTACTAACAAAAAATAGCAGCCAATTTGATGAATTTTAATTTCAAGATCTTGTTATCAAGTGGCTTTAGGATATTGATTAAGGAATTTAAAAAATAAATTATTTATTAGAAAATATAATATTTAATGTATTTTTTTGTCTTTAGTACAGATGGGCGGAGAGCGGGGGAAGAGGAGCGTTGCGGGTTCGAAACCGCGCTCCCAATATCCCACAATACTTTGTCATTCGATTGTCTTCTCTGAGATGAGACATGATATTTGATGTATTGATAACTTAAAATTTTACATTTTTAATAAGTAATTTCTATTTTTCATTTTTTTAAAAATAAATTTAAAACACTCACTACAATAAAACAGCTCGTTACCGACGGAATTTTACCGACGGCCCCGACTCCGTCGGTAATATTTTTATTACCGACGGCTAAGCCGTCGCTAAGGCGCCGGAAAAATATGACTTGCAAAATTATTTTCCTCGACATTGTCGACGGCCAAGCCGCCGGAAACGCCGAAATATAAAAACTGGATTTTTTTCCTCGATTTCACGCCGCCGTTTGCAGACTTCTGACGGCCAGTCGCTCAGAATTGTCGACGGCTGCCGCTTGCGACTAAAATTATGTTGGCGGTAAAATTTTGTTGTCCCGCTCGCTTAATTGCCGTTCTGACGGCGGATCTAAGTATCGACGGTTGATTTTATCACGCTAAGCCGCTTAATATCTTCAGATAAAATTTGTCAATTGACCACAAAGCAATGTGAACTACAAAGCAATGTGATAGACGATCAACTCCCTCCTCTCTCAGCTTACTTCCTCACCTCTTCTATGAAACAACGCCATCGCTCTTCTCTTGTTCTCTCAAACCTGCTCCAACCACAACATCATCATCGCCTCCTAATCCCTTCTTGTTCGACGACTACGAGATGGGACGATTTACTTAAATGGAGGAGGTCGACAACAAGAAGGACTTCGACATCGTAGCACGAGCCCGACGGGCGGTGACCCTACATTGGCGGTGAATTTGGAAAAGGAAGGGGCGTGAGCAGAGAGGCAGAGGGGCTTCGAGAGGGAGAGGGAGAGGAGAGAAGAGGAAGAGGAAGAGAGAGCATGGCCGATCTATTTGCGTGGCTTATCTCCTCTTCTTCCTCCTTATTGCCTTACTCGTCCTTGTCACTTACCAGGTTCCTTCCTCCTCCTCCTCCTTATTTTTCTTCCCTTTATTTCCATTTCGCATCATTTTCTTTCCATCTCAGAATTGTCTAGCATTCATTTTAGGATTTGCGATGAATTTTATTTTACAGTGGTTGAGGAATTTATTCTGAGTCTCTACTCTCAAACTCAAACCCTGCTCAACACCACTCTCATCCTCCAACCTCCGTCAAGGTCTAGGTCCAGGCACAACCACTTCGACCCGCCGACGACGGAGATCGCCGACCGCCGCCTACCGATTTATCACGAGATGGACGAATTTACTCTAAATGGAGGAGGTCGACAACAAGAAGGACTTCGACATCGGTAGAGCCCGACGCATGGCAGCGACTCGACATCGAAAGCGCGAGCAAGAGCTTGCGGTCCACAAAGTGGCCGGGACCCCCGAGACCGCTATTGATTACGTAATCAACGTAAGACGAAGTTTCACAAGATTAGCTATTGTCAAATGCTTCAATACGAAGTTTCTCGGGGCAACATTCCAAATTCTATATATACAGAATGTCGAGCAATATCCAAATGCAAATCATGTTCCTAATGTTAATTCTCGAGATTGATGCACCAATTTACTTTGCCAATGCAAGCTATTTAAGAGAAAGGTAAGCTACTTTGCAAATTTGGACATTTTCTTCTCGCCTACAGTAGCTATATACTTACCAAAAAAATCAAGTATCGCTGATAGGATCACAAGGTGGATTGATGAAGAGGAAGAGAGAATTAAAGCTACAGTGGAGACAAGTTTGCAATATGTTATATTAGATAATGAGGGTGAGTAATTAGAAATATGGTAATTAATTAAAACTCGATTGTTAATTAGGGAATTTCCACTAACTTGTGCAAAGGTAATTTTATTATCGGCAAATTGCCGAACATTGATACAAGTGGAATAAGCATGCTTGAAGAGGTTAAGAAGGTTGGCCGAAAGAAGAGAGTTACAAGTAATTCTTTCTCTCGATCATGTTGTTTGCTAATCATGAACCAGTGATTTTTTACACTCGCTTATTTAATTAAAATATTACTTCCTATGATTGCATTTGCGTACTTGTTTTGGTCAATCCCGAAGCGAGATGAAGAAACTAAACAAAAATTTCATAAAAAAGAAAATAACATTATCGACGGCTAAGCCGCCAGAATTACAGACTGCCAGCCGTTTGCGAATTACAGACGCCAAGCCGTCGCAAATTCAATTTTTAATTCATGAGATTTATCGACTGAAGTGTCGCCGGTAAATCTCACAAAAAGTTTAAAAAACCAACGAAAATAGCTTATCGGCTGTATATAATTTATCAATGTTCGCTTGCAGAATACCGACGATTAATCTGATCACGCCGTAAAAAATTTCCAACGAACGATTTTCCAAGGGCCTCGAGACCGCCGTGGTAATCACGATTTATCGACGAGCTTTCTTGCATTACCGATTTAAAATTCGCTTGCCAGAATGACAAAAATTCTTGTAGTGACTTTTTAAGATTTCTCTTAATTTTATTTTATCTAAAAGAAGTATCCGTTCGTTTCAAGTGGAGCCAACCTTGGCAATTGCATCCAGGCAGATATCCAATTCAAACCAATGTGCTTGCTCTACGGAGAGTACCAAATTCAGCACTTAGCACTGTAAATTCTTTCTGAACGAACAAGTTAGGTGCTGTGCTGCCAAGTGTTAAAACAAATAAATCAAATTCAAACATAAGGTCAAATAGTGCAAAGTAAAGCTAACTAATAATACTAATAAAGATAAAGATAAAGATGTGTGAGTGCTTGTTTCCTCTTTTGGCTTGGCTCCACATTCAAAGTTAAGCAGAAAATGAAATTAAAGTGTTTTGGGGCTTTTAACGTGAAGGTGTTGCGGGAGTGGGACGAAGGGATGGGCCACGGCCTCCACTTCCGCTGAATAATTGTCCAAACTCCTTCTAGATTAACAGCTCTCATTTCTTAATTCGTAAGTTACCCAACAGAACGTGAGCAATTCATTCTTACAGTGTAACAGTATACTTGAGGAAAGTGTGCTTTTAATATATGTACAGGCCGTCTTAAACATTTTGGGGCCCTGTTTTAATTTTAAAAATTAGGTCCCTAATAAAAAGGTATTAAAATTTTATAAAAACTAAACTTGAAAATTCGTGATTTTATAGGGACTAAAAGCATTCTAATATTAAAAATTAGGCCCCTAATAAAAATGTATTAAATTTTTATAAAGACTAAACTTGAAAAATCGTAATTTTATAGGGACTAAAAACATATTTAACCTTAAAATATATAATAAAATTGGGCCCCTAAATTGAACCCTAAATTGGGCCCTGTGCAGTAGCATAGGTTGCACGGGCTAAAAGCCAGCCTTGTATATGTATATTTAAATTTTATATTCTATTTTATCAGTATATAGTAAAAGTTATTTCACCTCAAAGTCCTTGTGTATATTTGTTTCACTTTCATACATCACTTATTGATATTTCTAGAATCATTTAGTGCATCTTTGGATTAAAGATTGCAAACTAGGTTTGCTTCAAAATGAGTTAACAGTAACATGATTTATATTTAGATATTTTCTTTCTCAAAAATATGTTTGACATAATAAAATTTGTTTGGATAATACTAATTAAAAGTACTAAAAAAGCCATGAAATTTATAATATAACATTAATATTATTTTTCATTTTAATTCAATATTTTTTTAAGTTTATGAACCAATTATTGTTAAATTAATCAATAAATATGTATAGAAATTTTAAAATAATCTTAAAATCTAAAATTTGACTAGCCATCATTGCGATTCACGTGTTGAGTTGTACTCCCAGTGTGTTGAGTTTATTTTTATTTCATTTCAATTCACATGTTGTTTCTTGCGGAGGTAGTCTAAGGCCTAAGCTTAAAACTAGTAAAGCAATGGCTTTATGCCTCCATTTTTCACTTAAGATCACCTATTCAAGGAGGTATAGGCTTTCGAGTATAAAAAAGAGGAGGTGTAGACCTTTTTTTGGGTCAAAGGAGGAATTATTTAAACGGGTAAAGCCCAAAGGCATTACATTAAAAGTCCAACATCTACTACGGCCTGAGTCAAACTTAATGTGATGTCTCTAAACATGCAAAAAACATTGCACATACACGCACCTGAAAAATATAAACTCAATAAACCTAAATCTAAAAAGTAATAACAGTAATCCAAGCCCACCACAATAACTTTAAACTAATAGGAATTCCAAAAGCTAAGACTCCTTCAACAACCAAAACTATAGTAATACTCCATAGATACCAGACAAAACTATTATCAACTTGGGTCTGGTCGGATGATAGTTAGTTTTTCATATTTTTGTGATATGAAGATTGTTCGACGGGATGTTTTAAGCGTCGAAGATATCAGACGTGATTGGTTGAGTAAGACTTATGCATTAAGCAAACAAATGTACAACTCGACAAGAAGTGCTACTGTCGAAGTTTTATAGTTTTTAGCGAAATAAACTACCGACCTTGTATCCGTACACGTGTCTGGTCAGATGATAGTTAGTTTTTCACATTTTTGTCTATAAATAGTAGTTCGCACAATGTAATCAAGGTTGGATACATGATCTAAGTTCCTAACATCTCGACAGCAGAGCAGATTAAAGGAAAGCGATCACTGTATACCTTCCAAAACTTTCACATTCAGCAATTCAATTTCAAGTCAATTTTATCAGTTATTGCTTTGCCTGTTCATTTAATTCATTTGCAAGTTTACATTCTGTTTATGCATTTAAATTTAACTTTGGCTATTTTACTGTCTTTCGAAACTTACATTTTTCTTCGTTACTTTCTGCATGTTACCTGCTTTCAAAGTCATTTTATATATATTATTCATTTCAAATATTGTACTTTACTTCCTGTTATTTATTTCGACAGTCATTTGCATTCCAGCGTTTTTGGCACTTAATTTATTCTGTTTTTCTTGTTATTTACATTCCACGTCTTATACTTTTATGTCAACTACTATTTCACAAATTCTTTCATCCACGTTTATTTCTATAAATGCATGCTTATGTGTTGCATTTTGATGTTTTAACTTTGCTTTCTGTTTAAAGTTACTTGATAATCAAGTCATTGGTCAGTCACAGCCAAACTTGGTTAAATTATTATAATTTGTGTCATTTCGACTACAATTCACTTGTTAGTTGAAAATTATCATACTTAAAATTGGCAAAAACACAATGATTAATGGCTTAGTGGCAAAAAATATTGCGAAGTGACTCTCGGTCGAGAATGCGACCGTTTACTCAGAGATAAGACCATTTGTTAAAAAAAGGGATTACCACATAACTCGTTCGATCACGCAATCACTTGAAAAAACTAATTATTTGTTTGTTTGATGAATTTGGTAGACACAGTTCTACTGAACCAAATTTCCCAGTAAACAAATCTGCCACGCTTGGCATGAAAAGAGTACAATGTTGTAGGGGCAAGATATCTGTATTCATGAGTATAGACCGAGCTCCGATGGCCGGTGGAGGTAGGTCTGTGGTGGTTGATGGTGGAGGCACGATGAAGCAACCAAAGCGATCTGGTGGTGGCTCCAATGGGAGGCGTGTGAGCTCCGGGTCCGCAGCGGGTGGTGGCTCACTGTAGTGGTTGATAATGCAGAAATTAATACCCTCAAAATGGGCTTGACCCATTAGGTTTAAAGGAATACCCAATTTACATAATGATCATTATGCCTTTCTATGTTTGTTCTCCCTCATAAGAGATCTACGAGAATGACTCGCTGACCTTGTGCTACTCTGTAACACAACGTACACATCCTCCCTCGCATCCAAAACAGTCAAAGTTATCATATTCTCCAACACTATGATCAAGTTGGCCTAGTGCAAAGCAAAAGCCGCAACACCTTAATTACTAAGTGATGGTTTCAAAAGGTTAGAGACAGACTCAAAAAGCCTTTTTCCCAAACCTTCCTTTTATTCAAGATCTGAGCGTCACTCCGATCCATCTCTCTCCGCGTGCTGACCTACTTAAATAGCACTAGCTTCATCACTATTCTTTTTCCTTCAACACTCGATTTGAACCGAACAACGTCTACAACTTTGAATCTTTGGATTTTCTTCATATCTAGATGAATAAAACCCTAAATACTTTATGGATCAACCTTTCCCTTTTGTTTCCTACACATACGCTTAGTGGACAACATTTTCATTTTTCCCTCTATTTCTCTTATCCCTCCCTCCTTTTGATTCTTTGTCTTTCTTCTTGATGTGGTCCCCTTTTCTTTTTTGTCTACTGGTTGGACCTATGAGCTACGACTCCTGGAGGGTTAGATTATGGTTCTATGGTGGTTCGAAACCAAAACCTCTAGCAACTGCGAGACTCGTGTTTTTCTTGTGATCTTTTAGGGTTTTGTGTTGGTTCTATATTGTTGTTTTGCTTAATGTTGGTTCTATATTGTTGTTCTGTTTAAATTTTTTTTGTGATTTGAATTAAATCATTCGAGATTGTGGAATTGAGGGATTTTCTATAACTGTTGTTCTACGAGACTTTATTATTCTTCCTAGAAGCTCAAACCTTTTATGGAGGGGGAAGGGGGAGTGATGGTTTGTCAGGGAAGAGGGAGGCGACTCATAATAGGGACAACGATGAACACTATGGCAACGACAAAGGAAACAACAGTGGAGGAGACACTGACAATACAGGAGGAGAGAATAAGATTGTTATAGGAGAGAATTTGAGTTGATTTTGTAATTTACGAACGATAATAAACGCTTTATTTAATATCACCAACCTACCAATAAGTTAATGAAACCACTTATCATAGGTCAAATTTGGTTGGCCTTTTGTCTTACATCTAGAACTTATTAAATTTGTGATTGAATTAGGAAAAATATTATTAATACCTATTCCTATAGTTAAGGTCTGTTCCCCCCGAAATAAACTGGGTCATGATTTGGATTTGGTGACGGGGATGGGTTGGGTACTTGTGTTAATAGGCTTGGGTAACGGGGTGTTGGGTTGGTACTTCATATTTGGGGTTTGTTAAAGGCACCCAACACATTATTGGGTGTACCAAACATTTGTGCAAATTGGCTAAAATATCCATGGTAAAAATTTGTACACTCGCAAATATGCTATTTGTGAGTGTACACAATTTTTTTGTACGCTCGCAAATATGCTATTTGCGAGCGTACAATAAAATTTTGTACACTAACAAATAGCATATTTGCGATTGTAAATTTTTTTTTTACTCGCAAATAGCTTATTTGCGAGTGACAAAATTTTTTTACACTAGCAAATAGCTTATTTGCCAGTGTAAGAATTTTTTCAACACTGGAAAATTGACAATTTGCGAGTGAAATTTTTTTTCAGAAACCACTCGCAAATAACATGTTTCATGTCCTTCTATCTCGCAAATTTGCGAGTGAAAAAAAATTGGAATTTGCCAATGAAAAGCAAATTTGCTGGGTGCTTCTGTCAGCGCATATTTCCATATCCTTCTTTTTTTTTTCGAGGAAATATTTCCATGACCTTTTGTCAGCGTAATTTTTTTTCTCACTCGCATATTTTCATGTCCTGTCAGCGCTCGCAAATTGGAATTTGTGAGTAAATTTTTTTCTTATACTCGCAAATAAGCTATTTGCGAGTGTAAAATTTTTTTCACTCGCAAATAGATTATTTGCGTGTGTTAAAAAATTTCAACACACACAAATAAGCTATTTGCGAGTGAAATTGTTTTGTACTCGCAAATAGCTTATTTACGAGTGTAAATTTTTTTGTTACACTACTCGCAAATAGCTATTTTTGCGTGTTGAAATTTTTGAAATTCTTTCACGCATAAATATGTTATTTGTGAATAGTATAAAATTTACCAAAAATATTTTAGTCAATTCACCTAAATATTGAGTGCACCCAATAATTAGATGATCGCGTTCAGCAAACCCCTTCGTATTTGGGTTATGAGCTGATCGGTGCTAGAGTTAGAAAGCCCAACTAACAGTGACACACACAAAACACGTGTCTGGCGAAAATATCTGATCATCATCATCGAGAACCTTCTTTTCTATGTGGCCACGAATAATAAATACCTTGCCCCAACAAATATCACATCTTCATTGCCGCAACTAACTCAATCGATCTTAACCGTTAGATATATTTGTTACAACTAATCACAGCTGTTGATGTTTCTCGTATTCCACTATATAAAATGATCGGAACCCCTTGCCCTCATCAATTTGCCGCGTGTAAATCTCAACTAGCACCTCTTCTCTCTGATCTTGGTTCCCGTATTGAACCTCGATCTGTTTCTCAGGGATGCTTAGTTGAAGATTTTATCAATTTTTGGGTCCCGATCTTGCTGAATCGTTATCGTGCCTGCAAAATTGGTCGAATACTCATTCAATCTGGTCGTGAATCTGATAAGGTAAGTTAAATCTGCTTTTTCTTTTTTCTTTTCAATTTCAGTGATGTTTCAATCTGAATTTGGTTTAACCGGTTATGATTATTTCTTTGGTAGGTCTCAGCGGATCTTTTGATGATCGTAGTTTTTGTTGTGGTGCCGGTGCTACGGATGCAAGGTTTGTGTTGAAACAGAGCAATTAACGCGAAATCAGTTGTATAATTTTAGTTGTATGGGAACGGTCTTGAGAATATTATTACGCTTTGTATAGCTTTCGATTTTGATTGTTCGGATTGGAGGTTGTGGTTGCGAGAGATAGGTGAGGTATATACACAAGGTTGTTGTTCTGATCTGTTTCTGTGATCTTTGTTAAGGGACCTTTGCCATGTCAGGTGCGCTTGCTTGGCAGGTCCAAAGAAACTTAATAAAATTGCAGTTATTTTGTTTTGAGGGGGGAGAGATAGGTTTGGGGTCGTTTTGTTTCATCTATTGATTTATTTGCCCCACCTCTCTCTCCCCCTGTTGTGTGTGTCTTGTGTTTTATCCTTTCTCTTCTTCCTTCTCTTTTTTGCTCTGTTATTTTTTCCACTCTATTACGCGCCGCGCATACAAGGATTATTATGATTAAAAATCGGTTGTCGATGCAACGAAACCGAAACCTAATTCAACAAGCGATTGGCAACTCGACGGGTAGACGGTGCGATATGAAGGTACATGATGCTAATCACATGTTTTCGTTAATTGTAGTTATGTTTTTATTACTATTATATTGCTATATTGCGCTATTTATGTCACAATTAACATTTTATAATTTCCATTACACCTCGCGTGTCTGAATTCATAGTATTATCTTATATGGATGTCGTGACTAGAATATAAGGCCATGGCAACAATTAAATTTACGATATGTTATTGCTTACGAATTACGATCCAATTTATTTATGACAGACACGTGCAATATCTTCAGGAATGTTATTTTGTGATTTTATTTATAGAATTAAATAAGAATTTACAGTTAAATGATTCATTTAATTTTGTAGTAGTACGCATTACAAAATTACACAATCCCCTTCATAAGAGAGCAATATTACTGGCAATACAAAACCGTGTGTTTATACTCATTTAGGTAAGTTAAATTTAAACATTATAGTTTTTCATTTCCTTTAAAGCTTTGAATTTGTACAACAATTGAGTCACAGTGGCATTTGATCATTTAAATTATCTGACGAAATGGGCAATTTACTACATTAATACAACAAAAAGTAATTGCAGATGCTTATATTCACCGACTCTTGAGCACTCTTTTGCACTTGTACTTTAACGTTCTTAAGTCGTGAGCTTTATTTCATTTATTCAGTATATTCAGTATATATATCGGATACCCAAATTTTGATCAATATTATACTAATTGTCGTTATCATGTAGAAGTATTCTGGTACAATACACTGTATTATATAGCTATAGCTATGAGTTGCACTTGTAATTGGGTGGTCTTGGGATGCGTGGGAATTTGTTGTATGCAATGTTTCAAAGAGCTGCTAAGGAGCTTATTAGCCAGTGAGTACAGACGGCATTTGAAAACCGTACCTGGTGTGGCGTCAAGGCTTGTTGTGTGTGTGCAGTTCCTAATGTGGATAGACACGAGCTTTTCAACTTGTTGTGTGTGTGCAGTTCCTAATGTGGATGGACACGAGCTTTTCACCTTTTTCAAGTATCGTGCAACCTCGAGGACATCTTTGTTAAGTGGATGTCCGAAGATCTGATTCCTGCTAGAGGGTCACGGTTCCAGGACGGGTTAGCACGACTTGTCCTGCAATTTTGTGAAGCAGTAAGGGTCATTTGATATTGATGCCTTTGTTGGAGGTATTTGTTTTGACCCTGGATGAGAGTTATAGTTACTAGTTGGTGGCAATGAATAAAGCTGTATTAATTTTTTTCATTTACTTTCTTTGCAGAATCTTTCTGGAGTTTGGAAGCAGCTTATCTGCATAATTGTTTCTTCTTCTATTAAATGTTATCTTTGAGGTGGTGATGCTGTTCTTTGTTTGTGATTGATTTCCACGTTTGTTCCACAAGAACATACTTTGGCGGTTTTTTGCCATTCTTTAAATGTTTAGTAGGCGGTATATTGATGTTAAGTTGGCTTCTTATGTTAGCAAAAATCCATAATGTGTAGTTTTCCTAGGGTTCAACAATTCAGAAAACTACACTAAACCATAAATGATCTTAGATATTAGTATAATTCTCGCTTTGCCATAAATTTCTATAATGAGGGATTAAAGAACCCTTGCATAGATTTGTAGAACACTTCTTGATGTTTTCTTGATCTTTTCTTGTTTCCTCGCTTAGAGTTTTTCTCCCCTTTCTTCCTTCTTTTTCTTGTATCTTTGATGGTGAAGATACAGTGCACTCCTTTCAGAGTAGAACAAAAACATGCTTTCTTTTTCTCTGTAGTGCTTTTAATTAGTTACTTTCTCATTTTGTAACTACCCATTACCATATGAAGGGAGATGAAAGGGATATAATTTAATTTTGAATTTCAAAATAAAATCCCTATTGGTCGTTGGTTTTGATTACCATTAGGCTAAACAACTATCGTGTTAGGCCATCTTTTATTTAAAACCAGCCTATAGGTTACATGGGTCATATTTACTTATTATTAAAAAATAATCTACATCTTATTGAAATTGCATTGTTCCTTCCTAACAATTCATTTTGTTTGCAGGTTTATGTTAGTTGTCACTCGTTTGAAGGAAATTTCAACATCATGCTGGAGTGAACATTGTGTTGAAAGAGATTTTGGCTTTGATTGCTGCATCAACAATAAATGATTTTGTGATATCCAGTAATTCCTACGTGTACCGGACAGTCTTGTCTCATATAACTATATATTGAGATATTTCCGACCGTTAGTGGATGTTTTATAGCCTCAGTCATCATTACTGAATTGCATCCTCATTGTTCCATAAGTCTTGGGAACGCGGTATTTATTACTATTTATCTCTCTTTTTTGATGAAATCTCATTTTTTCGTGAGGTATTTATGTCGTCTTTTATTTTACTTCGTTACTTTTTTGTGAAAATTTGGTAGTTTTTATTTTTTCAAGTCGGTGGAGAATATTTGGTGTGCTCTGATAAGTGTGAGGCTATTTTTTTTTTTTTCCTCCTATGTTTATTTTAGATTTCGATTTGATTTTTTATAGATTTCGATTTGATTTCTTATGTATTAAAAGTTTCGAAATGGTCTCTTATATGTAAATATGGTCCTTTTTTTTGTTCAAGTTGGTCTCTTATATTACGAATATTTTATTAATGTGGTCTTTTTTTTTTTGAAAAAAGGGACCATATTAGTATAATATTCTTGATATAAGACCAATTTAGAACTTTTAATACATAATCAAACTAAAATAATTTAGCGTATTTGTAAATGCTGACTCGACAATTGGGGTTCTCATCATCTTTTATACGGTAGCTAGTTGCCCGTTTGCTTTTTTACTTTGCTTGTCAACTTGATATCTTGGCTTAAATTGTATCTTATCAATATCATTTAGCACTTGGGCAGTATGAGACATACCATACAGATATTGGCGAGGTCCTGATTTGTGAGGATCAGGGTATCGGCAATCTAACTTTACTTTCCTTGGCCGAATGGAGAAGATTATTTACTGGAATTACTATGATGTTATGGTGGTTTTTATTTTGGGTGTAAGGTCTAGTTGGAGACGGTGGATTGCATGTTTCGAAGTGGTTTTTTTTTTTTAAATGCTTTTAAATTCTGGCAATTTAGTGCTTTCAAGTTCAAGAAAAATTGATTTGAAGTGGTTTTTATGTGTTTTTTTTTTTACGGTTTGTTTTTATTTGTTATTTAGGGTTATTATGTGGCTGTGTCATTTATGGTTGTTACATAGGCCAAATATGTTAATAAACGGGCTTTTTTACAACTATAGAATGTGTTACGTGTCTTTGGGCGGATGTTAAATTTTTCGAAATTAAGAAACGGGTGCTATTATCGACACCTTTATTTTTTATATAACGCCCCAATTTTTTGTAACTTTGTTTCGGGAACTGGAAGTTTTTTCTTTTTACTCATTTTGCCATCCAAAAATTTAATTTTCGAACAATATTTGCCATTTAGAAATAAACTTCTGAAAAGATGGGAGTTTGTTATAGAAAATCGTAGGCCCTTAAGAAATTATTCTAGCCTATGTATGATGGATCCATAAGCTCAAATTGGAATGAGCGTCCGACTACTGCGTTGGGAGGTTGGTGGTTCGAATCCACCTGGATCCGTTGAGTCATCACTCATGTCTTGTTAAAGCATAGCACTGAACTTTATTTAGAAAAAGAAAACTGTTATTTGTACACACAAATTGGACACAGATAGGGGATATCATATATTCGTACGTGTATGGACCGTGTGTCTGTACGTGTATGGACCGTGTGTCTGTACACTTACAGCCAATTTTTTTTTTCAATTTTTTTTTTTAATTTTTTTTCAAGATTTGACATTAATCAGATATTTAAATGTGGTTAATCAGATAATAAAATGAGATTATTCTGTAATATTTTTTTAAAAGAAATATATTATTTTGAAAAAAATAAAAATTGTCTGTACGTGTACAGACCGTATGTTCGTACAGTACGGACTTGTTGTCCCATATTTGTGTCCACAAAATGTGTCCAAATAGCAGGGCCCTTAGAAAAAAATGCAAGTCGTGGTCGGCTTGTATGTACATGGGAAAGGTGAGCGGGAGGTGTTAGAGGCGTATGGTTGAACGGTGTTTAAAAATCGGTTTCACTTGAGGTAATATTATGAAATCCGTCTAGCAATAGTTTGATGTCCTGTTAGGTGGAAATTTTATAGGATGATTTATAAACACATCATGTATGTGAAATCATTTGTTTGGGCGGAAGCGAAATTTTTTGAAATCCATTGAAGATGTGTATTAAATGCAATGAAATTGGGTACAAAACTTATTTTAAACAGTTCAATTTATGAACAAATTGTGCTTGTTCCCTTTTTTGGGTCAATATTGTTGTATGTTTTTTCTTGGTCATGAAACATATGGATCCTTTCAATAGATGAAAAAGAGGCCCAATGGGCTTACAACAGCGATCAAGATCGCAACACTACTCTGGCTCAATGCTCCTTTAGAACACATAGACCACGAAAAATAGAGGAGCACCAGAGAGAAACTCTAGAAAAAGGAATCTAGTTAACTGAGAAAGTACTATCACTTACTGACACGATTTAGAAGCCAAACCAGGTCAAATAATGGCAAAAGCCCTACCTCTAACACTTCTAGATCTAGATCTTACCCCTCAGGGAGGAAGAGGCTCAGGGACAAGCAGACTCAACGCAGAAACCAACAGAGAGAACGTGACTCCTCTTTCGTTCACTGCACGGAGCTGTGGGGGAAGACTACAAGCTGTTGATTGGCCATGAAGAACATCATCAACCACAGGGGAATGGCTCGCATGATTCGCATCTTCAGTCTTTCCCACCACACTATGCCCTTCCACAGTAACAGCCATAGACGAGCAACAACTTCTAATTCGCACTAAATCCGCCACGAAAGGACGAGAGGAACTGAGGGCTCTGATCGTATTTTCCAATCTGTAAGAAAGGATTGAGGATGACCGGTTCAACGTATTGAGTAATTGATGTTCTTCTTCTACTGGAATCGAAGGAGTAGTCTCAGATCTCGAGTCATTCCCACCTATACCAGAGGCCACTAAATCCTTGACCATCGCCTGTTGGATGTCAACTGGGGGGTGGAGAACCCATTGAGCCGGGAGGGATCTCAGCATAGTATGTTTAGCAATGAGGTGGGCAACCATGTTCCCTTCCCTTTTGACCCAGGAGAACCGACATTCATCAAAATCGGAATTGGGAGTAAAGATGTCCTCCAAAATCTGTAAGATCTCCCCTCTTTTGCTATCTCTCCTACAACATTTAATGACTTCTGAGAAATCTCTTTTAATAATGACCAGTTTGATATTCAGATTACTTGCAAGGAGCACTGCATCTCTGACTGCTAAGGCTTCCGCAATTACGGGAGAACAAATTGGGAACATCCTACAAGAGCCAGCGATAGAAGCACCAGTATGATCTCTAGCAATGATTCCCGAGGTACCACCTTGTTTATCTATTGAAAAGCTTGCATTAATATTAATTTTGATCATTCCCTGAATTGGGGGAGTCCAGTAGGCTGGGGTACTCTATCTACCCAAGTTTGCAGGACGGGTGGCTTGGTTGTGGGTTGGGCGAGGGTAAGTTCTTTTTACAAGTTACTGACCTGATAGATAATATCATAAGGATTCAGGGCTTTACCCTCAAACAAAAAAGCATTCTGAGCCTTCCAGATAGTCCAAAGGGAGATACTAATGTTATTGAAACCAAACTCCCTGAATTCTTGACCACCCCCAATTCTATTCACAGAGCCAAAAATCCGCTTCTGTATGTTAGCCACTGAGAGAGGAGTAGGAATAGCCTGAAATTAAGAACTAAACCAAATTGGTCGAGTCCATGGACAGAGGAGTAAGGCATGCTCACTAGTTTTAGTTTCTTCCCTACAGATTGGGCATATATTGTCCCTCTTTTTGTAGAAATTTTCTTTAATAGGGATGATGTTATGACAAGTTTTCCACACAATTTTTATTTTTATTTTTTGGGGTAGGTAGCTTTGCCATATCCAGCTCCAAAGAGTATCCGGGGTGACAGTAGAAGAGGAAGACCCCTGATTATCAACATCAGTCATAGAACAGGCTGCTATGTATCCCAATTTCACATTATAATCACTGGAATTAGTGTGTGGCCACCATAGGACATCATCACCGGGGGTGCATCTAAGAGGGGTTTGAATAACAGCTTTAGCAGAGGTTAGGGACAAATTGCTCCTAATTTTGTCGACATCCCAAGTACCTGAAGATGGTATGATTAGTTCAGCTACCTTGGTCGTACCAGAGTTAGTAGTCTCTTCAATTTTTGAGCCATTAGCCACCCAGATATCCTAAAAAACATCAATGTCAAGGCCATTCCCAACTGCCCATCTCCCTTCTTGTTTGATCAAGTCTTGGCCTTTAAGCAAGCTAGACCAAGCCCAGGAGCTCTGTCTTCTCTGTTTTACCTGCAAAAAAGAAACGTTAGGAAAATAAATCCCCTTGAGGGTTTGGACCTATAGGGCATTAGGATTTTTAATCACTCTCCAAGCCTGTTTAGCCAGTAGGGCTAAATTCATTTCCTCAAACCTTCTAAAACTCATCCCTCCCTCATGTTTCCTCTTAGTAATTTGTCTCCAATTTTTCCAGTGGATACCCTTTGTTTTACCTGAAGAACTCCACCAAAACCTGGCCACAGCCGAACAAAGTTGTTTACACAATCCCTTAGGCAATTTAAGGATCGACATGGTGTAGTGGGGATTGCTTGGATAACCACTTTAATGAGGACCTCCTTGCCTGCTTGGTTTAACAAATTCTCTCTCTAACCCTCTATTTTTGCCAAGACCTGATCCTTAAGCCAGGATAGGGCTGCAGTCTTGGCTCTTCCCCAATCACCTGGTAAGCTAAATATTTGCCTGGATTTGGCCAGCTGCTTATGCCAATGATGGAAGATATTTTTGTCTGGATCAGAGGAGGGACAAATTTACCAAATATAAGCCCAGATTTGGTTAGGTTCAATCTTTGTCCAGAGGCCCCAGTGTATTTAATGAGGATGTGAAGGAGTTGGTAAATTTAGCCTCAGTAGCCTTAGCAAACAGGAGAGAATCATCAGCAAAGAGGAGGCGGGTCAGAGTAGGAGCCTGGGGAGCAAGCTTGATACCACTGATAACATTGTTTTCAAGAGTCCTATTCAACATGTGAGACAAAACATCTGAGGCTAAAATGAAGAGATACAAGGATAGAGGATCTCCCTGTGTGAGGCCTCTCCCTGGAGAAATTTTCTGACTTACTTTACCATTAACTTTGAAGCTATAAGTAACTGTGGTAACCAGGATCATGACCCGCTTCACCCATTGCTCACTAAAACCATAAGCCAGTAAGGCCTTCTCGATGAATATCCACTCCAGTCTATCATAGGCCTTACTCATATCAAGTTAAATCACGACCCCTTTACTACCCGGGTCACCTTTCTTTTTTAAAGCATTGAACACTTCATGGGCCACCAAGAGGTTATCTTGTATCATTCTCCCACCCACAAAAGCACTCTACTTGGGGGAGATAATTTTATCCATGAACCCTTTAAGTCTGGAGACGATAATCCTTGAAATAATCTTATAGATGAAGTTACAGCAACTGATAGGTCTTAACTGATGTATACTCTCCGATATAGGGACTTTTGGAGTAAGAGTTACCAGAGTTTCATTAACTTCCTCAGCTAGGCTACCTGAATCAAAGAAAGTCGTAATAGCTTGACATACCTCCCCTTTAATAATCTCCCAATACTTCTGGTAGAATAAGCCACTGAATCCATTCGGGCCCGGAGCTTTTAAACCCTCAAGATTATCAACTGCCTCTTTAATCTCCTTATCAGTCACATCAGCCAGTAAGCTCTCGTTCATCTCTCTGGAGACCAGATTAGGGACAATAGAGATGCACTGTTGGATATCAACAGTGTTTTTCGCCCTATAAACCTCTTGGAAGTGGTTGATAATAACCTCTATAACCTCAGTTTGGCCTTGCACCCAAACACCATCCGTATCCTTAATTCTCTGGAAATTATTTTGATCTCTTCTTTGAATAGTGGTGGCATGAAAGAATTTAGTGTTCCGATCTCCATGGTTCAGCCATTTAACTCTAGACCTTTGCTTCCAGTAGATCTCTTCTTGCTTCCAAAGATCCCCAGTCTCCTTTCTCAGCCTGCTCACTGTGTCCCAATCGACCTGGTTCTGATTCAAACAGAGGCCCAGTTGATTTTTCAGCCGATGAATCTCTAAATCCGCTCTGTTGAAAGTGTTTTTATGCCATACTTCTAAAGATTTCTGGCAAGTTTTGCTCCTCTTCAAAAAGTTATCCCAGCTAGTATCCCCCTCAAGGGTGGAGCTTTCAAACCACCCTGATTCAATTGTCTGAGGGCAAGCATCATGTTCAGCCCAAAATGCCTCAAACCTGAAGTGTCTTTCATGGATTTCCCTGGGATTTAGAGTAGTGACAATAAGAGAGTGGTCAGAGGACACCATAGGAAGAGCAATAGATCTAGCATTTGAGAACCGCCTTCTCCAACTCCAGTTTGCCAGTACTCTATCTATTCTTTCCCTAGTGATAAAACCATTCTTGGATTGCTCGCCCAGGTAAACTTGCAACCTTTAAGTTCCAAATCCATTAACCCAGAATTATCCATAAAGTCTTTAAAGAGGCCAAGGTGCCCTTGGTGAGTAGGTTGAAGGCCATCTTTTTCATAAGGGTGAAACATCTCATTGAAGTCCCCCATGCACAACTAGGGAGAGTCATAAGAGGTACGCAGGTTACTGATTTTCCTCCATAAATTCCTCCTCTGTTGGAAGGTGGGATTTCTATACACAAAGGTGGAGTCAAACAGAATGTTACTGCTGGTTTCCTAGATTGTAGTGTGGATAAAATTTTGGTTACCTTCAAGAACTATCTATTCCATAAAAGGGCTAATCCTCCAGATAAACCCCTTGGTTCAATGCAATAAACCTTTTGGAATCTAAGTCTTCTTCTTACTTGCGCAACTCTTCGTTTATGGGCTCTGGTCTCCATAAGAAAGAGAAGGCTTAGCCGGTGAGTTTTGCAAAGTGATTGCAATTCATTCATTGTCGAGTCCACCACGAAACCACGACAATTCCAGCTTATACAAGTCATGGCCCTGTGGGGGCGTGGTAAGGCCCGCCTCCTCAGCGATATCAACATCAACCTCAATGGTGTAAAATGTAGAAGTTAAGTAGTTTCCATTCTCATCATACCAAAGTTCTTCATTGACTTTCAGTCTCTTCTTTTTTATTCCATTACTATCTTCTTTTTCACGCCCTTTTGATTCATCATTACCTTCTCTAGTTCTTTTCAAAGATAACCCTTTTCTGAAATTGGAACTAAGAGAGCATTCAATGTCTGGGTGAACAATTGCAAGGCTTGCTGCCTCTTCTAGGACCTCCTCTGGGGGGAATTCAACGTTGTAAGATTCATTAGTAACTAGAGGGGTGGCAACCATCTAATGAGTTGTCTTGTCCAAAGGTTGGTGTACTTGTTCATCCAAGATAATTTGTAGAATCCTCCATATGCTGTCATTTTTTAAAGGGAGATCCGGATGCTGTTCACTCACTTTAGCAGGACTAGGATAGTCCCAAGTGAGTATGAAGAAGATTTCCTTCTTAAACTTGGCTGGGTTTAGATGATAACAAGATTGCTGATCAAAAAGAAGAAAAGCCTCCGATAGATCAAGTCAAAGATTCTACAGAGACTTTAATTATGTATTGTCAATTCTCTGTAAGTATGGTTTGTATCTATGACATATTACAAGCTGTGATTATATAACTTAGATGTGCTCAAACAAATCATTCCTTAAGCTTAAAACTTAATCTAAGTTATTTTCAAAGTTAAGTGTTGAAGCAATCCTTTTGAAATCTCAAGAAAAAACTTTTTTTATTGCGATGTCGATTACCTCAAAGTATGTCCGATTACCTAAAGTCTCGATGATGTGGATGTAATCGATTACCTAAAAGGTGTAATCGATTACATCAACTAAATTTTTGAATAGCTGATTTTCAACGTACACATGTAATCGACACACAACGACGTAATCGATTACCACCGCTTTCAAAATCAAATTTTCTGAAGCGTTATGATTTCAAATGGTGTGTTTTGGTCCCTGGAAAGTTGCCAAACGATCACCTTGCTTGAACACAATCGATGATTATATATATACCTTTCTTTTACATCGTACGCAGACACAACTTTCATTCTTTCAATCATAAGAGTTCAATATCATTTTACAAGTTCTAAACCTTCAAAACTTTCTTGCCTAGAACTTAGATACTATTTTCATATTCTCAAAAGTTCTTGAGCACTAAGTTGTATAGTTACAAAGTGATATTGATCCGATACGACCATATGCTTTACCATTCTTCACAATTATTAAACTCATCCTTGTGTTGGGTTTTGGTTTGAAAAAGATAGTGGGGTGCTATCTTGTTGTATAGAGATTGTTAGGGAGCCTTGGGGTGAGGCTTGCTTGTAACAAGAATTTCTATCATAGTGAATTGCTCTGCGAAGTCGGAAGAACTGGATGTACCCAGTGGTTAGGGAACCAAGTATAAATTCTTGTGTCTCAATCTTCTTCCTTATCCTTTTACTTTTGTTTATCAATCAAACTCCATCTATCTATCCATAAAACAAAAGAACGAAAAATCTCTAAAAGTCACTCGAAAATCGTTCAACCTAATTCACCCCCTCTTGGGTTGTATACCAGATTTACATTTGGTATCGAGTAGGTTAAGGTAACTGCTCCTTCGATCCATGGCTTCCGCAAGCAACAATCCTACTTTTAGAGATGGTGGCGATAACAACAAGCCTCCATGTTTCGTTGGAGAACACTATGACTTCGGAAGATTCGCATGCAATCCTATCTTGAAGCACAAGGAGAAGAAATATGGGATGCTGTAGAGAATGGTCCTTATGTGCCTACAACCGTCATCAACAATGAAGTGCAAGATAAAGTCAAAACCTCATGGACGGATGATGACAAGAAGAGAGTGCTCTACGACAAAAAGGCCAAGAACATTCTACAGTCAGCATTAGGTATGGATGAATTCTTTCGTATCTCACATTGTAAAGCGCTAAAGAGATTTGGGATACTCTAGAAGTAACCCATGAAGGAACAAGAGAAGTAAAGAGATCTAAACTGAATACTCTATCACAAGAGTATGAAATGTTTAGAATGCAGCGATGAATCAATACTTGATTTGCAAAGAGATTCTCTCATTTGACAAATCACTTAATGGCTCTTGGAAAGACCTTTACCAATGATGAGTTGAATCTTAAAATTCTTGATCATTGACTCGACAATGGCAACCAAAGGTTACAACAATTTACGAGAAGAAAAGTCATCAAAAATGACCTGCGGCATTATTTGGAAAACTCCAAGAACATGAATTGGAACTTGGAAGATTGGAAGAGGCGAAGTCAAAGAGAAGAAGAACAAAAGCATTGCCTTAAAGGTTGAAACCAGAAAACAACATGAAGAAGAAAGCAGATGAAGATGAGAACATCACCCTCCTGGTAAAGGTTTGGAAAATTTCTTAAGAAAGACCAAAATATTAAATTTGATAACAAAAAGAAATTTTTCAAGAAAAGGGATACATCCACTTCAAATCAGAACTTCACATGTTTTGAATGCGGTAAGGAAGGACATATGAAAGCAGAATGTCCTAATCTGACAAAGAAGAAGTACTTCAAAGGGAAAAAGGAATTCAAATCCAAAAAGGCCTACATTGCATGGAATGACAATGAAGTAAGTACATCCTCCGATTCAGAAAGTGGAGAATCTGAAGTCAAAGCACTAATGGCATCACATCACTCAGATGATGAACAAGAGGTTAGTTCTTCTATGTCTAATGAAAAACCATCTTATATAGAATTACAGAATGCATTTCATGAGTTACATGAAGAATGTTTGATACTTTCTAGAACAATTTTGAAACAAAAGAAATTAATTTTAGAACTAGAAAGAAGTTCTAATGACACATGTGTGGAGTCAGAAAATGTCAAAAATTCTGTATGTAATAAATGTTTAAGATATGAATCTAAGATTGTTGATCTAAACCAAGTGATCAAAAGATATGAAAAAGGTCAAATTGGTTTAGAAGAAGTGCTTAGTAGACAAAGGTATTCAAACAACAAACATGGTCTTGGTTTTTCAAATTTTCAAACACCAAGTCCTAACAAAACTATATTTGTCAAAGCAAGCACAACTACCAACAACTCAGAATCATCTAAATTGCATATCGGAAACTCTTCTAAAGCAAACTCTGGAAATGAGGTTAAGAATGGAAATCATTCAATTTCTAGAAATGTAAAAAGAAACAAGCCTAGTAGTTCTGTCACTAGTCATATTTATAAGAAATGTGATTACGGTATGTCAAAAGGCCATACCCCCAATGCTTGCTACATAAGAAACTTTGGAGTTCCTTATGGAGAATTCATATGGGTAAGGAAAGACATTAACCCATCAGGACCCAAATCACTTTGGGTACCTAACGTTCATTAAATCTGTTTTGTAGAAATGCCTGAACAGCACCAGCAACACATGGTATCTTGATAGTGGCTGTTCTAGGCACATGGCTGGTGATTGTACAAAGTTTACATCTCTGAAGCTGAAATCTAAAGGATATGTCACATATGGAGATAACAATAGAGGAAAGATTCTTGGGATTGGAAAGATTGGAGCTTCTCCCTTCACAACTATTGATGATGTCCTATATGTCGAAGGTTTGAAGCACAATTTGATTAGCATAAGTCAACTCTGCGATAAAGGATTCAGAGTAAACTTCATCAAGGAAAAATGTATCATTGAAAATGAAGTCTCTCCTGAAGAGAAGTTAGTGGGAAATAGAATCGACAACTCCTATAAGGTATGTCTAGATGATTTATCTTTGAAGATTAAATGTCTAGTGGTAAACAATAATGATGCATGGCTTTGGCACAAAAGAATAGCACATATTCACATGGAACATTTGAATAAGCTTGTCAAACATGATCTTGTTATTGGATTACCCAAAATGAAATTTGTCAAAGATAGATTATGTGACGCATGCCAAAAGGGGAAACAAACAAAATCCTCTTTCAAACCAAAGAATGTGGTATCAACTACAAGACCACTTGAGTTGAGTCACATAGATCTTTTGGTCCCTCAAGAACTAGAAGCTTTGGAGGTAATGTTTATGCTTTAGTTATTGTTGATGATTTCTCTAGATATTCTTGGACTCTATTTTTAGCACAAAAAGGTGATGCATTTAAGGCATTCAAGAAATATGCAAAACAAGTGCAAAATGAAAAATCTATGAAGATTGTGTCAATTAGAAGTGATCATGGTGGGAGTTCCAAAATGCTCTTTTGAGGAATTCATGAAGAACATGGTATCACTCACTACTTCTCACTCAAGGACTCCTCAACAAAATGGCGTGGCAAAAAGAGAATCGATCTCTAATTGAACTGCTAGAACAATGCTCGATGATTCAAGTCTACCAAAGTACTTACAGGCGGATGCATGAAATACGACTTGCTATGTTACAAATCGAGTCAATATAAGGCCGATCTTGAAAAAGACTCCTTATGAACTATATAAAGGAAGAAAGCCAAACATCTCACATCTTCATGTCTTTGGATGCAAATGCTTTGTACTCAACAATGACAAAGACAACCTAGGTAAGTTCGATGAGAAATCTGACGAAGGTATATTTCTTGGCTATTCTCTTTCAAGTAAAGCCTATAGAATTTATAATAAAAGAACCTTAGTTATAGAAGAATCTATGCATGTTTCCTTTGATGAAACTAACCCAACTGTAGAGAAAGTTTCTTGTGACGATGATGATGATATAATGGAAGCATTTACAAAAGACACTACTAAGGATGCTGAGTCAGAATTACCTAAGGAAGACTCTATCAAAGAAAAACAAATTAATTCAATCAATCACCAAGACGACAATCTTCAACAAGAGCAGAATCATCCTGATCTACCTCGTGAATAGAGAATTCATCGGGATCATCCTCTTGACAAAGTATTTGGTGATATTGAATCAGGAGTAAAAACAAGATTAAATCTGAAGGAAGCTTGCCTATACATGGCTTTTGTCTCTCAAATAGAACCTTCAAAGATAAATGAAGCTCTTGAAAACGATCAATGGATTCTTGCCATGCAAGAAGAGTTAAACCAATTTGAAAGGAATCAAGTTTGGGAACTTGTCCCTAGACCACAAGACAAACACATCATTGGTACAAAATGGGTGTTTAAGAACAAACTTGATGAAAATGGGATAATTATTCGAAACAAGGCAAGGTTGGTTGCTCAAGGCTATAATCAAGAGGAAGGAATTGATTTTGAAGAGACATTCGCTCCTGTTGCAAGACATCTTCACAAAGCCATTAACCAAAGAACCCTTCTTCAAAATAAGAAGAGAACTTAGCATTTTGGATGAAAATGATATATGAGACCAACACATTTGGTGACAGGTTCTTTCATTTAACCTATATGTTTTTATTGTGTCATTCTAGTGTATGTATGTGTTTTTAATCATAAATCTATGTGATATGTATGTCATACATAGAATAGATACTCATACATTGCATGTTTTATCAATAATTTACCATGTGTAATCGATTACAGTATCAGGGTAATTGATTACATGTTCAAAAGTTCGATTTTTACGCAATCGACCCGACGACGTAATGTCGGTTACCACTTGGGTGTAATCGATTACATCCGCTGAAATTTGCAGCTGATAGCTTTTTCTGCATAAAATCAGTTTCCAAAATCATTTCATTCATTCTTGCAATCGGTTACCTCTCATCCTTTCTCAACCACACACCTTCAAATCCTCATTTCTACCATTTTTGCTCAAATCCTTCACTTCTAATCCCTAATCCTCTTCCCTTTTGTGGCCCTCTTCTATTTTTTCCCTACATTTCGAAACCCTAAACTCTCTTTCCACACTATCATCACCATGGAACATTCAAGGAAGTTCAGAAGCAAGAATCATACGTGAATGATGCAAGGAGAGCGAATCCCAATCCTCTGGACTTATCAAGGCTGTTGGCTAACATCGATCAAAGAACTCGCTTCCAGCAGTTCATTGGTAGGAAACTCATCACTCCAAAGTATGTGAGTCTTATTGCCTTTGCTAGATTAAATTTTCCTTCATTGCTCGAAAGTCGAAGTGACACCACTTGCTATTGATTTTGGAAACTATTACCTGATCTTGTTAGAGTGTTCTATTGCAATTTAGAGGCTAAGGGTAGTGGTCCGCTTCTTGGGTAAAAGGGGTTCCTATTAAATTATCCTTGAAACAAATTGGAGAGTTTCTTGTAATTCCATTTGAGGGAGAAAGGATTCATACTGATTTCTTATGTGATTGGGAGGAGTATGACAAGAGAGACTTCTATTTATCCATGTGTCGATATGATGAGACTGAAATTGCCCACAAAAGATAAAGGTCTGGTGCAGCCTCATCTGCTAGAAATATTCTCTCTGTAGGACACTTGAACGTTGATGATAGACTTCTTCATTATGTTCTCTGCTATGTCTTAGTACCTAAGGCCTCAAACTACTCTCAACTCAATGATTTTGAAATGCAAATCATGTATGCTATCAAGAATAACAAACCTATCAACTGGGCCTATTTGGTTGTGAATCACATGTTGTCCTTTGAAGCCGAACTACAAGTTTGCCTTATGCTAGACAAATCTCCGATTGTTGGAGTCTTTGCAATGTAGACACCAACAATGAGGTTTCTCTGGAAATGACACTGCTGAAAATGAAATCCATATGGATATCTTACCAAAGATGGGTATAAAGCGGGATCTTCTTTGAGCGAGTCTACAAGCATCGAAGCGATCTGCTACACCTCCTGCACAAGAAGATGAAGAACCTCAAGATGGTGCGGTCCACAAATCAAATGATTATGGATGAGCTTAGGAGTGTCCGTGGTTACATGGTGAGAGGTTTGATCAATCTGCTACTTTGGACCGCCTTGAAGCTTTTGGAAATGACAATGAGGAGGATGAAGAGTAGCTGATTTGCTTCATCATGCATGCATCATATTATCATTATGTCATACTTGATTATGTTGGATTTCTAGTTATGTAATTCTTCCTTTAATTTTACTCTGTTTCTGTTTTTTCTTATTTGGACTTTACTAAGTAGGACCTTTGCAAAGTTTGTATGGATGTTTAATATTAAGTATTTAGTTTGTGTTTGATCAAGCGCTTGGTAACTATATGCGCTTTATTATGTTTTCTTTCTTCTTTTTGATAATGTCAAAGGGGAGGGAGATATTATCTGTATATCTTGTATTTTACTAACTTTTCGTGTTTCCCAACTCCAATACAAAGGGGAGATATACAAGGCAGGTGGAGCTTTTCCGTTATAAACCGTTAACAAGATTGGTGTTTGTCATCATCAAAAAGGGGGAGATTGTGAAGAAGATTTCCTTCTTAAACTTGGCTGGGTTTAGATGATAACAAGATTGTTGATCAAAAAGAAGAAAAGCCTCCGATAGATCAAGTCAAAGATTCTACAGAGACTTTAATTATGTATTGTCAATTCTCTGTAAGTATGGTTTGTATCTGTGACATATTACAAGCTGTGATTATATAACTTAGATGTGCTCAAACAAATCATTCCTTAAGTTTAAAACTTAATCTAAGTTATTTTCAAAGTTAAGTGTTGAAGCAATCCTTTTGAAATCTCAAGAAAAAACTTTTTTTATTGCAGTAATCGATTACCTCAAAGCTGTAATCGATTACCTAAAGTCTCGGTGATGTGGATGTAATCGATTACCTAAAAGGTGTAATCGATTACATCAACTAAATTTTTGAATAGCTGATTTTCAACGTACACATGTAATCGATTACCACAACGACGTAATCGATTACCACTGTTTCAAAATCAAATTTTCTGAAACGTTATGATTTCAAATGGTGTGTTTTGGTCCCTGGAAAGTTGCCAAACGATCACCTTGCTTCAGACACAATCTGATGATTATATATATACCTTTCTTTTACATCAGAACAGACACAACTTTCATTCTTTCAATCATAAGAGTTCAATATCATTTTACAAGTTCTAAACCTTCAAAACTTTCTTGCCTAGAACTTAGATACTATTTTCATATTCTGAAAAAGTTCTTGAGCACTAAGTTGTATAGTTACAAAGTGATATTGATCTGATACAGCCATATGCTTTACCATTCTTCACAATTATTAAACTCATCCTTGTGTTGGGTTTTGGTTTGAAAAGATAGTGGGGTGCTATCTTGTTGTATAGAGATTGTTAGGGAGCCTTGGGGTGAGGCTTGCTTGTAACAAGAATTTCTATCATAGTGAATTGCTCTGCAGGAGTCAGAAGAACTGGATGTACCCAAGTGGTTAGGGGAACCAGTATAAATTCTTGTGTCTCAATCTTCTTCCTTATCCTTTTACTTTTGTTTACCAATTAAACTCCATCTATCTATCCATAAAACAAAAGAACGAAAAATCTCTGAAAGTCACTCGAAAATCGTTCAACCTAATTCACCCCCCTCTTAGGTTGTATACCAGATTTACAGTGAGCACCGGCTCCTTTAAACCTATAAATTCCTTCTCAAGTTCCAGAAGATCCGGATTAGAGGGGCCTAAACTTGGCCTTCTGATGACCTGTTTAAGGTCAATCATAGTAGGTGGGTCAGGTGGTATTGTCTTATCCTCTTTACTGCCTGGTTGAGGAGAGGTGCAAGGGTTATTTGGGTTGATGCATTGCCAAGAAGGACAGTCAGTGTTTCCTTTCATAGCCATCAAGATATTCGATTTGGAAGAAGGTAATGGGTTAGGTTTAGGCTTATGGGGGCTAATGTGTAGTTGGGTATGTTTTTTTGATGAGGAAGGTAGCAAGGTTTTTGGACTAATCAGATTAAGGCAGGTAGTGACAAGGTTTTGTGGATGTTCAGGGTAGCTTTTTGGTTGGGAGTTGAGAGTCCCAAGGGCCTGGTTTAAGGGGTCAAAGGTAGGTATGTGTTTAGGTTGGGTTTGGTCGGGTTGTGTTGCTAGTTTAGGTGGTTTCCCATTGGCATCACATTTTGTGTGGCTATGTAGTCTAGAGAGGGCTCTGGGAGAGAGGGTGATATAAGGATATGGCTAGGAGGAAGATGTGGGGCTTTGGGTCGAAGAGAAGCTAGAGTCTGAGCTTTAGCGTCACAATTTCTTGGAACTTGGTCAGTTGGTTCCTGAATACAAATGCCCTTGTTTCTTCTAAGGAGAATTTGAGTCTGCAGTTGATTGTATTTTTCAATAGGCTCGGAGTAATACTTTTTTCTCTTGCAAAACAGTTGATAGTTTTCCCCTGCATTCTCTCCACATTTACATACTTAGTTATCAATTCTTCTCTATACTCTTTTGCAGGATTGTTTTGTGAGCTACTTTCCTCATTGATCTCCACACACTTCCAACCCTTTGTATCCAAATCTTTTTCCCTAACTAGAGAGAGGAGGTGTAGGACCTGAGGGTTTCTCTCAGGGACATTTGGATTGGATAGTTGTCTTTTGTACCTTTCATAATCAAATCCCCTGAAAATTGGGGTCTCAGTAGAGGTTTCAGCCGGTTCCCTACTGTTAGTATTACTAGTTTCACGCTGTTTTTCCTCCCTTATATCCATGCCTTGCTTCTTAATGATACTCGTCAGTGGTTTGGGTTGAGCTACCCCAGTAAATGAGCCATATTTGGGAACCGCTTTATCAAAAGCTGCCATACACTTAGAACTCTTGCAATGTCTAGCTTCATGACCAATTATGCCACAGTTGTAACATAAACCATTCAGTCTCTGATATTTAAAAGGAACCCACAGCTTTGGAGCATTTTCTTTATAGACCCAACTTCCTGACCACAATGGTTTGGTAACATTCACAAGTACTCTGCCCCTTATAAAGTGTCTCAGGATAACACCATCAATGATAGGGTCCTCCACTTCTATCACAATGCTAACTTTAGATAACATAGCATAAGCATTTTTAGTATTTAGATTATCCAGAGGGAGGCTATGTATTTGTATCCAAAAGGGAATGAAATTAAAATCAATTTCAAAACATGACTTATTTGGGGTCCAATATTGCAAGCTAAGAATGAAGTTCATGACATACCATGGGCTTCTCTTTAGAATTTCTTCCACAATCAGGTTGGTTTTGAAACTAAATAGGAATAAATTGGGTACCAAAATCGGTTACCTGAAGATTTTGGAAATCCTTCCACATTTTACCAACAATGTTCCTCACCCCTGTCTTGTTGAGAATTTTTTCTTAAAGTATCTTTCCCACAAGTGCTTGTTTAGCTAGGACTTTGTTTATTTTCTCATTTTGTTCCAACATAACCTTCTGTTCTTCTTTTTCATCTTCAGGAATATATGTTTGTTGAGCAGCAGCACAATCCATGGCTTTACTGGAGCAAGCCATTAGGGCAGGTAGCAACCGAACTTAGCCCCAAAAACCTGAGGAAGCAAGCAACTCTGAGCAGTAGCCTTGCAAGCTAGGACCGAGAAAAGGGGTGGATGAAATAGACTGGCTGACTAACTATTTATGTGAACCAAAATGAATTGTAATTTCGAAACCCCAGAAAGAACACGTAGCTGTATGAAAAGATTCTGTAATAATCACACTGATGCAGAGAAATGACACCACAGAATCAATCCTAGGATGGTAGGGAAGAAAGCTGACTCTAAACGTGACCCCTGAGAAGGGGAGACATCAGGCACTAGGACCGTGAAATGGGGGTGGACAAAAGAGACTAGTGACAGCTATTAAGGGGAATAAGAAAAGTAATGTAATATAGTGCCCAAAAAAGAGTAATTGTAGAAAGAACGATACTGTAATAGCCACACTGGGGCAGAAACAAGACACCACAAAATCAACCTAGGTAGGTAGGGACGAAGGCTGATTCCAAACGTGACCCCAAATAAAAGGGAGACATCAGGCGCTAGTAAACGGCACACCTAAAAACTAAAGACCTAAAACTAAGAGGAAACACAAGACTCACACACTCACACTAACCTAGAAAACCCAACGCTCTAATGGCCAAAGCCAAACCTCACTCTAAGACCTAGAGACACTCACTCAGGTCAAGCTCTAGGTTTATAACTGAAATGTTTGCAAACGGACCATCTGCAATTTATGGGTTGATGATTAAACTGTGATAATAGGACTGCAAAACCACAAACTTAAAGATGGTGATTTTGGTGGCTTTGACGCCGTATGAATGAAATGTTGCACCATTGAAAAAAAAAAAAAAGATTGGGATTTTGTTTTTTGTTTGATCAAGATTTCAGATAGATAGGTGGTGCACCGGAGGCCTTATGTTGGACTGGATTGGGCAGCGACCTCCACTTTACATGGTCCTGATCTTTCGTGGTGGAGTGCTTATATGTCCTTTCCATCATATGCTTGTCCAAAGTTGTTTTCACAAAAGATTAGATAGGTTGCAAAGAAAAATAAAGATTGATTATTATGGGGCAACAAAATTCCACGCGTCTTGGATGTAGATCGATAGGTATTAAATGGAATGAAAACAAAATTGAATAAAATTTCTCTATAAAAAAAAATGTAACATATGTATTATCTTGTACTTTCAAATTATAAAATTTTACATAAGATTGTGGGTGGTTAAATAAAAAACGAACTCCAAAAAAAAAAAAAAACGAACAATCTGTTTTGTATTATGAAGGCGCTTGGATTCCTTTATTCTGTGTAATATAGACTATAATAGTGGCCTAGTAGCTTGACCCCTTCCCACAGGGTGATGTAAAGGAGCCCTTTCTTTGGTTAGTGACCTGTTCCTAACAAATTGATGTTGAATCCGTGATATTAGGGTCAAGTTGTTCATTGATATCGTGGGGTAGTTGGACTGATCTGGACATTCTTTGCGTGCTATTTTTCTGGAATTGTACAGAAAAGTAAATAAAACTAAAAAGTAAGAAAGCAACCAAAAGTAGCCAGCACAGGAGTTAAAAAGAAGATTGACCTTTTATTTATGGAGGTGGCAGCATCCACATGCTACTTTGTGGTGGAGATTGTTGTCACATTGAAGATTTTTATATGGTCGGCTTGGAATTGAATTTTTCTCATGGCTTTTGCATGCGAGTGGAAGTGCCATGATTTCCTTCCCACCTAACTTACCTTTCTTTCTTTTTCTTTTCTTTTTTTTTCCTTATTTTTAATAGAATTTCATTAAAAAAATTCACAAATTATATGCCTAAAACAGTTTACATGTCAATTGTTACCAAAAGGATGCCAACAATAAAAAAAGATGTTTATATAAGTTAGATTAGATGATAAGAGGTAATTTTCACATTTCTAATTTTCCATAAAAAATGGAATTTCACGTTAAATTCTACTACTATGAATGTGTTTCTTTCAAGTTATTTTAGTAAATTTCTTGAAATATATGGCTAGAGAGTATGTATTCCCATGTTTGTTATAAGGTTATGAAATTTTATTCCTAGGGGGTGTTTGTTTCACGGATACAAAACATATTCTCGAGAATGTGAGGTTGGGAATGCAACATTCCCATATTTGTTTCAGGTTTTAAAAAATTGTTCCAGGGTATTTTTTATTCATGAGAATCCATTTTACACATATTTTTTTCACTATATATTCCCATGTTGAAGAATGGGTATATTTTCTTCCCATGGGAGTAGAAGTTATTTTTTGACTTTTCCAACATTAACTTCCCACTTTCACACTATTCCACCTCATTTTTTTATATTTTTGAATTTTATTTATTTTTTAAATTAAATGTTTTTAAACATTCCAAGAAATGAGAAATATTTACCAAACACTTTGTTGGGAATAATATTCCTGGTAATAAAATTCCTAGGAATATTGTTCCTGAGAATATAATCACATGCTTTGAAACAAACACCCCTTAGACATAAAAGATTCTTGGGAATAAATAACTTCTATATTTTCATTGTTTTATTCTCATGGGGAAGGGTTGAGAAAAAAATGCCATGAAAATGGGAATAAATCTATGTGTAACTACTCATAAACTCCCCTCTTACAATAATTTCAGGAATATTATAATTGTTAGTCAAACATCTTTTTTAAAAGTACCCAAGATAAAATTTCTTTCATTGTATTCCATGGAAAGTTATTCCTAGAAATAAGTGTACAAGACTTGAAACAAATACCCCTATGGGTTTTAAAAAAAAAAAATCTTACTAAAGAGATATATTAAGATGCGCCGATGAAAATAAAAAAAAATGAAAATTTATATGACACTAATTTTTCCTTATGATACTAACTTTTCTAGTAGCATGAATGAATTGAAAATCTCTACATAGTGGAAAAAAAAAAAGAGCATAAGCAAGTAAAAGTCATTAAGGACATCACACCCCACTGTAACTGCAGATCCGGAATAGTTTCTGGTAGCACTTGAATAGGGATCCACGTGTGTCTTTCCGTATTAGGACCACAACACTCTCTTCAATCAATATTAGTATATTACAGTTTGCCCAGCTAGAACCTAGAGTTTAATTTGTTTTATTTATTGCCTTTTCACTTTTATTTTATTTTATTTTATTTTTCCCCTTATGGTCAATGTGGCAGTGTCGTTTGTTTTTGTTTTTTACTTACAATTACAATAAAATTGCAATAATTTACAATCTTCCACACACATGACACATGCTCTTTCTCTTCTCTTGGATCAGTGTTCCCCAAAACAAGATCTTTTGGGTGGTTGTGAAATCAGTGTCTTCTTGTGAATTAGTAGTTGGATGGATGGCTTCCCAACGCACCCACAAGCACACAATGGCATGAAGGGGAGGCTTATGCTTAGACTTAGAGGTTCTCTTTCTGTTTTTTGTCACTGTGTTTATATATGTTCTTCCAGTCTCCTTAGGTTTTCTTTCATTCTTTTTTGGTTAGAAACTTTGTGATTTATGCTTATGTTTGTTAGGATGGTCAACTGTAATATGAAATACAGAATTATATGCATTTTCTTTGCTTTTTATGGATCTGTTATTATAATGAAAAGAAAAAGCTCCTACTACTAAAGAAATCTAAGAGAAGAATTATGTTTCATTAATTTAAATTTCTATATCTACTGATTGATCTCAAAAATTGAATTGAAAAGGGCTATTAATCTATCCTGGAGTTTTGGATATACATATGAGATAGTTGTGTGATTTGTGAACTATGAGCTTCTTGAGACAGTATATTTATCCTTATTCTGGCTTCTGTGTGACTTTGCTTTTGTTAATGTTTGTTTATTTTTGTTTTACTATTGTCACTGAGATAGGTATTGGTTGTGAAAAGTGAAGAAAATATAAGCACCGGTTTCCAAGTTTCTGGAATCTTCAGTTGCCATGTTTAATCTCTGGGGCAGTTCTCAACAAAACCAGGAAAGCAGTGAGCTTTATTCTGAATCCAAGGTAAGTTGTTTTTGTTTGGTGATGTCATGTTATGTTATTACCTTTTAGGTTGTGTCATGGTTCTGATTCTGAATATTTAAATTCTACAACCAGATTAAAGAACTCAAGGGTGCAATTGGACCCTTATCAGGACACAACTTGAAGTATTGCACTGATGCTTGTTTGAGGAGATATCTGGAAGCTCGCAACTGGAATGTCGACAAGTCCAAGAAGATGTTGGAGGACACACTCAAGTGGAGATCAACCTATAAGCCAGAGGAAATCCGCTGGGTAAGCTGTGTGTTTGGTCTTGTTCTTGATGATTTGTTTTGCATAAATAATGTCTGAAATACTGTAAGGGGACGTCAATGGTCAGGATGAGGTTGCAAAGGAGGGGGAGACAGGGAAAGTGTATAGAGCAGGTTTTCATGACAGACAAGGAAGAAGTGTTCTTATTTTGAGACCTGGAATGCAGGTAACCTGGTTTGGAGATATTTGGTTTAACATTTTAACCAAGGTTTTAAATTGCGGCCACACTCGCGTTTGCGTCGCGATCTTTGATATTGTGGAGAATCGCAATCAAATGCAGCTCAATCATGGTCACATTGCAGTCACAGAGACATCAAAAATCATGATGTCGCGACCCAAATCACGGCCGTAGACCTTTTTTTTTAAAAACCCTGATTTTAACTATGATTTCCAAGAGTTTCAAAGGGGTATAGAAATTGAATGTTTGATGATGTGTTGCAGAACACTTCTTCAATGGAGAATCAGATGAAGCATCTTGTGTATCTTTTGGAAAATGCTATGCTTAACCTTCCACCAGGTCAAGAACAAATGGCTTGGTTGATAGACTTCACTGGGTGGTCATTGACCAACAATGTGCCCCTCAAATCAGCCAGAGACACCATCAGTATTTTACAAAATCACTATCCTGAGAGGCTTGGCATAGCATTTCTTTACAGCCCTCCTCGAGTTTTCGAAGCTTTTTGGAAGGTTTGCTAACTTTGCTCTCAGCATTAGAATAATAACATTCTAAAAACATACAAAATAGTGCATCTTTTCATGCCTCCATAACTTCTATTTATGCAGATAGTCAAGTATTTCTTGGATAACAAGACATTTCAGAAGGTGAAGTTTGTCTATCCCAAGAATAAAGATAGTGTGGAGCTCATGAGGTCTTACTTTGATGAGGAAAATCTTCCCAGTGAACTTGGTGGAAAAAGCATACTGAGCTATAACCATGAGGAGTTCTCCAAATTAATGTTTCAGGATGATTTGAAATGTGCAGCCTTTTGGGGTTCTGATGACAAGCCCTCAAACCACATTGCTAATGGGCATTGTGCAGCAGAGGTAGCTCCAGAGCCAGTTTGCAATGAAACCCCAGCAGCGTGTGGCACTTGACCTATTTTTAACTTGGTGCAGATATAGATACTAATTATCAAGCAAATTAAGACTAAGGGCGCATCCCTAGTTTAGTTAGTTACTGCTAGGGAGATTTATGATCCACTTTATCCTTTGTTTGCAGCATTATTATTGCATCCGATCCTGATATAGTAATAGTACACTTGTTACTTAGCTAGCAGACTTTTAGCTCAAGTTGAGGGACTTTTGAAAACATGGCAATGGCAATCTTGCTGATTAAATAATAATTAGTTGACTATAAAAAATTACCATCCCATTTTCCGGATTACCAATTTTTTGCATTGGATTCACTTTTGTGAAAGGGTAAAAGTGTCTTTTTTGTGTGGTAATGACACATATTCAAGTGTCTATGAAGAGAAAAGAATTCCAGTTCTAGTCTTAAAATGAATTTGTTATGGTACCAGTATAGAGGAAAAAGGAGATATGCTCAGCAAAACAAACAAGTCACCTGAGGCAAACCAAGTCAGTAAAGTGATGGCAGCAAAATTGAGGGATATATAACAGAATGTAGGTAGGGAAAAGGGGTATGGAATTAGTTGGGTTATTCTGAGTTCTCTCTCTTCTTCTTCTTTCCTTTTCTTCTTCTGCAGAATTCTTCCCTTTCCCCTATTTTCAATTTTGTTTCTATAATGTACTAGTGAAATGCTACTCTTATCCAATTTCTTAGTACAAACCTGATTTTTCATTCTCCATCGCGTATATGCATAGTTTCTTGTAGCAGAATATTGGGTCTGTTACAGAATTCTAAATGTCATAAAAAGGGAGTAATTTTTAATTCATTTTTACATTAATGTATTCAAATATAATAGCTCTTTTGGATCTGCAGTACTCTACCATTTTCTCGCGTCCCAAGACAAGTGAATGTGGAAGCTGAGTTTTGAACACACTGCTTGTTTGGTTATCTTTGTTGCGGTTCCAAACATAGGCTAAGTCACAATGTTTTACAAAACCAATTCATTCAAAATCAGTTTTTGTTAGGAAACTCGTTTGATTGAAAGTAGAATCTCGCCAATTCAGTAATAGAGAATAGAGATACTGAATATTATCTATTGAATAGTTGAATATGAATGGAAGAAACACAAAGGAGCTCTCTCCTTTCTCCACTGGCTTAACCCAGTACAAATTTAGTTCTTCTCCCCTCTCTTCACAACTCAACTCCCCTATTTATACTAATCTATCATCCCTAAATAAATCTCCAACAAATCAAAAATAAATCCTTATCCCTAATAGATAAGATAATCCTAATAACAAATCAGAAATAAATCTTTATCCTATCCTAATAACAAATCTTTGAATTCAAATTGAAATCCTAACAGAAAAATAATTAAACTCCTAATAGAAAATCTTAACAGATAAACTTCATCCCCTCCTATTCCTTCTGGTGTAAACTTGCTGAATCCTTGGTTTGGTTGGATCGGTTGCTTGCCTACCAATACCTCCCTCCTCCCAAACAACCTTGTCCTCAAGGTTGAAGTCCGGGAATTGGTCTCTAATTGTTGAGGCATCTTCCCAAGTAGCTTCCTCAGGATGATTGTCTTGCCACTGCACTAAGACCTGTTGTACCAGTGTTCCATATATAGTAATTGCACGGGTTCCCAATATTTGCTTTGGTTGATAAGCGTGGTCTCACCTGAAGTCCAGTGGGCAACTCTGTTTCCACCTGATGATCTCCAGTCGCCTTCTTCAATCGAGATGCATGAAAAAGCGAGTGAATCACGGCGTTTCGGGTAGTTGCAGTTGAAAGGCCACTTCTCCTATCTGTTTTACCACCAAGTAAGGACCATAATATCCGGCTGAGAGCTTTGGATGGAGTTTGGTGGGCATTGAAGCCTGTCTATGGGGTCTGATTTTCAAGTAGACCCAATCACCAGGTTGAATCTTTACTAGTTTCCTTTTAGCATTTGCATAGTTAGCCATTTGGGCTTGAGCCCTCCCTAAGTGATACTTCAGCTGTCTCAATGCCTCATCCATGTCCTTCAAGTCTTGAGCCACTGCCTCTACTAATGTTTCTCCTGGAATGTACCTTGCCAAAGAGGGCGGAGGCCTCCCGTACACAACCTCAAATGGGGTGCAGTGGGCCGCACTTTGGTAACTGGTATTGTACCAATATTCAGCCCAAGGAATAAACTCGGCCCAAATTTTTGGTTGCTCAGAACTAAAACATCTGAGATACGTCTCCAAAGTCCTATTGAGTACCTCTGTTTGCCCGACCAATTCCGGGTGATAGGTCGTACTCATCCTCAGCTTAGTACCCTGCAACTTGAACAACTCTTGCCAAAAGTGGCTGATGAAAGTAGGATCTCTATCACTAACAATTGATACCGGCACCCCATGGAGTCTAACAACTTCCCGAACAAATACCTCAAAGAAATGGACCTAGGTAGTAGGGATGCGATATAAAATGTCCATATTTACTCGACCTATCGACCGACCAAGCGACCTTTGCATCGCAACCTTTGGACTTCCATAGTCCCACAATAAAATCCATACTAATTTCTTCCCAAATTGCATTCGGAATTGGCCGTGGTTGAAGCAGTCCTACCGGCGAAGAAGCTTCATATTTACTCCTTTGTGAGATATGACAAATGCATAATCCGCCTGACCCCCTTCATTCCAACCCAGTAAAGTGATTGAGCTATCCTCCTGTAAGTTCTATAAACACCCGAATGGCCTCCCGTAGGGAAGAGTGAAACTCCTGCAAAAGCCTTGGGATCCAAGTTGAATTGGCAGCCAACACCAGTCTTCCTTTATAATGCAACCTCCCATTTTCCAAAGTGTATTGAGGGTGGGAATCTGGGTCCTCTTCTAACTCTTTTATAATTTTAGCCAACCCTGGGTCAGCCCTGACCTCTTCATCAATACTAGTTATGTCTTGCCAAAAAGGCCTAGAAATTGCTTGCAACTCTTTCTCCTCCTCTTTCCCCGACAAAGCGTCCGCCACCCTATTAGAGGCTCCTACCTTGTACACAATTTCGAACTCGTAACTCAGTAACTTGGCCAACCGGTTATGTTGGTTTTGGGTGGTGATTCTCTGCTCCAATAGATACCTCAGACTTTTTTTGGTCAGTAAAAACTGTAAATTTCCTCCCCAAAAGATATGGTCTCCAATGTTGGATGGCCATTGCCAATGCCATTAGCTCCTTCTCATAGATTGATCTACTGAGAGTAGAATCAGATAGAGCTTTACTGAAATAAGCAATAGATCTCTTGCTTTGAGTCGATCACGCTCCAATCCACTCCCAGATGCATCACATTCAATTGACAAAGGTTGATCAAAGTCAGGCATTGCCAACACTGGTGCTGTAGTGACTGCTTTCTATAATTGCTGAAATGCTTCCAAGCTTTCCTCCTTCCACTTGAAGTTCCCTTTTTTCAGCATATTAGTCAGCGGCCGTGCTACTTTCCCATAATTGCGAATGAAACGTCGGTAATAACCAGTAAGGCCCAGGAATCCCCTCAAAGTTTTAAGTGATCTGGGAAGTGGCCAGGTCAAGACAGCTTCTACTTTTTGTGGATCCATAGACACCCCTGTTGGAGAGATGATGTGGCCCAAGTAACCTTTCTCCCTTTGTCCGAAACAACACTTCTTTAGATTGGCCACCAAACTGTGCTGACTCAATGTTTCCAACACCCTTCTTAAGTGATTTAAGTGCTTTTCCCAAGATTTATTATAAACAAGTATGTCGTCAAAGAATACCAACACATACTTCCTCAAAAATGGCTTCAAAACCGTGTTCATCAAGCATTGAAACGTAGCTGGTGCATTGGTTAATCCAAAGGGCACGACTAAGAACTCATAATGTCCTTGATGTGTCCGAAAGGCTGTCTTAGAAATGTTTGGTTGGTGCATTCGAATTTGATGATAGCCAGATTTTAAATCAATCTTTGAGAAGTAGGCCGCTCCATTCAATTCATCTAACAACTCTTCAATCACGGGGATGGGGAACTTATCCGAAATGGTGGCTTTGTTAAGGGCGCGATAGTCCACGCAAAAATGCCAACTCCCATCCTTCTTCTTCTTGGATTCTTGGGCCTCGAGTAGAGTACTTGGCCTTATAACTCCATTTGTTATCATCTCTGCCACTTGCTTCTCTATCTCATTCTTTTGCACGTGCGGGTAGTGGTATGGGCAGACATTTATGGGATCCGTGCCCGTCTTAAGGGGGATTCTGTGATCGACTTCCCTAGTAGGAGGCAAGCCCTTTGGTTCCTTAAAAACTTGAGACATTTCCTCCAGTAAACCTTGTAATTGCTTCTCTTGGGCTTTGGGTAAGTTGATGCCACTGTTCGGCTGCTCTTTTAGAACCCACAACATTGAGGCTTCTTCTACTTCTTCCATAGCTAATTTTTTTAAGGCTTTCACTGAAATCACCGATTCCACCAAACTAGGGTCCCCTTGGATTCTAACAATTTGTCCTTGATGCTTAAAGGCCATGCTTAAAGTCCTCCAATTCACTTTTACGGTCCCCAAGGTAGCTAACCAGGTTACTACCAGTATTATATCGACTCCTCCCAATTCTAACACATAGAACTTGCCGGACATCGCATAGTTTCCGAGGGTCACTGCAAATAGATCGCAACAACCCTGAGTAGGCTTTCGGTTTCCATCACCCAATTTAACAAAGCAAGGCTTCGTTGACTCAACTGTCACTCCCAATTTCTACACTAATCCCGTGGAGATGAAGTTGTGACTTGCTCCACTATCAATCAAAATAGACACCTTCTGGCCCTGTATCTCCCCCCATAACTTCATGGTTCTAGGCTAAGTTAAACCTCCCGTTGAACATGTTGACAATTCTAACTTTTGACAATCTACCTCTGAATCTTCTTCTTCATCCTCCTCCTGATGGTCCTGTTCGACATTAACCAGCTCCCCTGTATCTTCTACCTGTTCATCTTCTGCCAGAATCACCATTCTTAAGCTCTTTTTGGGACAGCGATGTCCAGGACCGAAAGCTGATCCACACTGAAAACATAGTTTCTCTTCTATTCTCTTCAAGTATTCTTGGTAAAGAAGATTACGAATGGCTCTGTTTCTTCTTAGAAAAAGGGTAGTCCCTCCAGGTTTAGCCCACGATGATCCACCCATGTCCTCCTCGACCTGTCGTACTCCACGATGGCGTCAGACGCGCTTTTCGAGCCACCACCCCACCGCTTGTCGTGGTGACGGAATCCGCCCGTTGCTATTCCTTCCACGAAATTTTGGTTTTCCTGCGCTTCTTCAATGTCGCGCCACCTCCATGGCTCAGATCGGATCTTGGGGGCCGTGAGGTCGCACTCCGTATCTTGAGATGCGCAATCCTGCCATGAAATAACCCATCGATTGTTCTTACGGTGTTTACGCGCTTGAGCCACGAGCTCAAATTCTTGGATGTAATCATCCATGCTTCCAATTTGTTTTGAGCGTCGCCACCTTTCAAAATCACGTTCTCGTCCCGGGTTGCCACCGTACCCTGCGCAAACAAAGCCGCCTTAAACTCCTCCCACGAAGGGTTCTTGGATTTTCGATGCGTTTGAACGATGTATCGCGTTCCCTTCCAAATTAGCGCGGTCGATCTACGGTCTTCTGATTTCACCTGTTGGATTTCGAAGAATTTCTCAGCTTTGGCAATCCAACCCAGCGGGTCGCTTCCTTCAAAAGTCGGCAACTCCACCTTCTTTATCCACGGACGATGGAATTCAATTTCGTCCTCCTCTGTCTCCTCCTCCTCCATTTTCTTCTCATTGGAAGGTTCCTTCTTGTTGACGGAATCGTCGTCTCCCACCTCAGAGGGGGTCTTCTTCTTCGACATGCATTCCAAAATGAACTCCTAGATCTGCTGTAGTGTGGGCTTGTTTTCGCGGATGAGGACGAATTCCTTTCTCACTTCCGTCAATTGTGCATTGTGTTCGTTGGTCTTCTTTTCCAGGTAGCTTACTCGATTCTCCATTGGAATTTCGATATCCGGCAGGTTGGACCAAATTGTTAGGAAACTCGTTTGATTGAAAGTAGAATCTTGCCAATTCAATAATAGAGAATAGAGATACTGAATATTATCTACTAAATAGTTGAATATGAATGGAAGAAACACAAAGGAGCCCTCTCCTTTCTCTACTGGCTTAACCCAGTACAAATTTAGTTCTTCTCCCCTCTCTTCACAACTCAACTCCCCTATTTATACTAATCTATCCTCCCTAAATAAATCCCTAACAAATCAGAAATAAATCTCCAACAAATCAGAAATAAATCCTTATCCCTAATAGATAAGATAATCCTAATAACAATCAGAAATAAATCCTTATCCTATCCTAATAACAAATATTTGAATTCAAATTGAAATCCTAACAGAAAAATAATTAAACTCCTAATAGAAAATCTTAACAGATAAACTTCATCCCCTCCTATTCCTTCTGGTGTAAACTTGCTGAATCCTTAGTTTGGTTGGATCGGTTGCTTGCCTAACATTTTTTTACAAGTTCAGTTTATTCAAAATCAAATTTTGTTATTGTAGAACTAAACACAAGCTTAATCCATACAAATAAGTGTGCTACTTACAACTAATAGAATCACACACACAATCATGTAATGTCATCTGATCCCAATGAGAAAATAATTGAACATCTATCTATACTATCTCCTCCGAAACAAGAATATTTCTTTAAAGGCTTTATGAAGGGGAAGAAGAAAATTATATTAAAAAGAAAAATTATGCAGACAAGTATTAGAATTAACAAGGAATGAAAAAAAAAGATTGTCACCTAAACAAGGGAACTACCAAGTTTTCCATTGATAAGTCTTCAAACTATAGAGGATATAAATTCCAACTCAAAAAGGGGTTATAATGTTATAGAGAAATATTAGAAACACACTTTCTGACACTCTCTTTTCAACACACTCTCTTCTATTAGTTGAAATTCAAATGTGTTCCACCAAATTTATGTGGGACCCACATGATTTAGTGGGACCCATTTAAATTTTAACCACTAAGAGAGTGAGTATTTGGAAGAGCGTGTTGATATATAGTACTCCTCAATGTTATATGAACCGCCTTTTGAAACTACGAGTAGTTGTTTGGTAAGAGCGCACTAACAAGCTGACCCCTATGCCAACTCCTACACAGATGCCAAGTCCAATTCCAACACCAACTCTTACTCCAGCATTAAACCATGATACCTCCCCATCTTCCCAATCTATATATCCTGCTCTTTGCCAATGCATGCTGTCGTAGTCCTCTTCTTGTTCTGCTTTGTAGCTTCTGTATTCAGCTACCTGTGAAGCAAAACAAAACAAAACAAGGAATCACAACAGGACTGTTGGAAAAGCTAAGCCATAGAAACTACAACTTATTCAAAAAAGTCAGGTGGCTATAAACACATGTTGCTATACTCTTAAGCACATGGAAATTCCACTGCCATTATTTGTTATTACTAGCTATGAAATTGAAGATCTAATACTAGGACAAATTAGGGATGGCAAAACGGGCCATCCGGCCCAGCCCGTCATTAGCCCGCTCAAAAAACGGGCTGGCCCAATCCGGCCAGCCAAGGGTGGTAGGTTGAGATGTTGAACCTAACCCGTCCTGTTATGGGTTGGCGGGCCAGTCCGTTAAAAAATCAAAAAACAAAAAATAAATATAAAAACTGAAATTCGGGCTAAAATGGGTCTAAAATAGCGTGTCAACTCGCCTAAAACGGACCAAATGGCGGATTGACTTGCTCGAAATATGTAAAAAAAAAAAAAGGAAATTTGTTACTCCCTCCGTCTCATTTTACTTGTCCTATTAGTTTGTGCACACTTCTTAAGAAAATGATTGAGTTTATAAATTTCCATGATAAAATGACACTCCTCCTTGACTAAAATACCCATTGTTAATTGGAGTAGTTAAGTAGAAAAAATTCATAAATATAGTTGGTTGAAATACAAGAGATATTGTTGGAAAAGAAGTAATTAATACTTTTTTATTTTCTAAAGTGACAAGTAATTTGAGACAATAAAATATTTCAAAGAGGACAACTAATATGAGACCGAGGGAGTAGAAAATAAATAAATAAATAAATATATGTTAACCCGATAGGTTGGCCCCGGCCCGACCCGCTTGTGGCTCGACGGGTTAGGCGGGTTGGGTTGATGAGCTGACATGTCGTAGTAAAACCCGACCCATTTTAGGTGGGTTGGCGGGTCAGCCCTTTGGGCTCAACCCGCTTTGCCATCCCTAGACAAATTAAGTCAAAGTAACTCTCACATGGCACAAATAGGAGAAAACTTAGATTCAGTTCCCAAGGTAATGTTGGTGGTGTTCTCCAATCACAGCATAACATGTAGACTTTTGAAAAAAAAAATGAATGATAATAGATAAATGCTTTAGATACCTAAAAGATCTGTCAAATGGAATTCTGCCTATTCATGCAAAGAAAATCCATGTATAGAGCAATTGATAGATACTTCTAAGAGAATACTGCAAACATGACAAAACCACAGATAAAAAACCAAGCTCTTAACGCAGATAATAAGTATTAATGCGTTTGTATCATGAAAGAAGGGGTAGATTGAAAGTTTTGGTGTAATTTGACTAGTCACACCTTCTAGTCTTACACAGCCTTTTGAGGTTAGGAAAGATGATGGAAATATGAAATGGGAGTTCTAAAATCACCTTGTCTCTTCGCGAGTTTTGTGAATGAGAGGTAACCATAACCATGACCTCAGATGAAATGAGTTTTGTAATTTCATGTGTTTTTCCTAATGAACTGCATATAAGTAACTCGATCTGAAGTATGGAGTTATGTCGTGCACAAATGATGCCCATTACTTCAAGCACACATACTACATACACTACCCAAAATTGTCCTTTAACTAGTAACCTTACCCGTGCAATGCACGAGTTTCTTAATGAAGTTATTAAAACTGGTTGGGTGATAAATTGAGTCTTAATCCTAATCAAAAGGATGAGTGCAAATTATATTAGCCAATTTATTTTAAATATTTGTTAGATGTTATATTGAATATATTGAATACTCTAATAGTTCAGTCCAAATATAATAACTGAGGTATTCTTCAGATTTTGAGTAATACAATATCGTACATTTGTTGGTTTTTTAGAATGTTCCATATACCTGTATGAGATATCCAAGCATGCTACTGCAACTTTATAAGATAATTTTCCTTTAATGAGGGTAGGTCAGAGGCTGTTCAAATGGGACATTGGAGAATACAAAACAGAAAATAATGAGTTAAATTAGCAGTTCCCAATGAAAAATAAAAGAGATGTGTGTTGCGGTTTGTGCCTGCCCATGCTACAATGACACTTCTAGGATATGATTTTATTCACTAGTTGGGACCAATATTCAAAGATAAAGGTACTAAAATAGAGGGACCAAAACATAGATAACGTAATACAGAATATTAGATATCCAGCAAAATGAAGTTTAGTCATAGAACATCATTTATTGTAAAATTCAGTATTATCCAAGGAATATGCCACATTTTCGTCCAAAAACACAGTATAGTCATTTAGTCATAACTTCATACAGAATTTGTAATATCCATAAAATTTGCATTGTCAAAGATACAAGCATCAGAACACTGCCAATATCTGCTTATGTAAATTAAAAGCTGTTGTGATATTTTTACCTGCAAATCAAGTCCATGATCATGATCAGACACATCTTTCTGACACTCGGTTGTTCCATATTCTGGAATGGCATCCAACTTGCATTTCCTATTATGCTTCTTCCTGCAGTTGAGCTGCAGCTTCTTAGTTAAGATTATAGGTGTTCCTGAGAAGCTTCCAGCAACATAAACCTCAATTTCAGGACAAGATAATTCAGGAACTGCAACATGTTTTCCATTAAAGAAGCCACTAGTAGGTGTCATTTCTGTTTCACAACTCATATTCCATTTCCTTTCATTACTTCTCGATTCCCCAACAAAACCATTGCCATTAGACATCTCCAAGACCCCAGAGAGAATGCATTGTTCTTTATCACGAACCTCAAACTTCATGCTCCCAGTTAAACGTATACTATCTGTATTCACAAAGGTGACTTCTTCAGATTTCTTATCCACTCTATCCCTTCTGAGAACTGAAGACTCTCCATCAGTGTACATGCTGCTTCTAACACCATTTACCTCTAACAGGGTATCAGGACTTAGAGGAATATGATGAAGAGAGAGAAACAAAGGGGTTGATTCATCCACCTGAATTCCACTAACTCTCACATAGAAGACTCTTACATCAAACCAAGGTAATGAAAATGTTAGTTTGATGCATGGTTCATAAGGAGAATATTCAATTTTCTGAAGACTTTTACTGTTTGATTCTCCATTGCATGATGTCTCATAGGATCCTTCCATCTTCATATGCAATCACTCAAATCCTCATCATTGGAAATGGAATCACCAAAGTCTACATCAGATTTGTTCCAATTAAAACCTGCTTCACAATCAACAAAGCACTTGATGATATTGTCAATTTTAAAGAAACAAGAAAAACATAAAACAAAGGACAAATAATATGGTAAAATTTTTCAAATCTAAAGGGAAGAAAAGAAGGAAGAAAGAAAGAGAACTTGAGTGAAGGCGGAAATCATAAGTCCCCACGAAAAAAGGGCAATTTTTTATTTTTTTTTTATAATTACAATGAAAAGGGAATGAATGAGAGAATGAAAAAGCTGATGAAGTCTGAAACTGAAGAGCATTTATTATGTCTCTTAAACCGAATAACAAACACGTCATAGTTGTTGTTACTAGGAGCCAAATCTGACTGTTTATTTGAGGAAGATGCAGCACCACAAACAAATTTGAATCCCTCTTTTTTAGCAAATAAACTCTAACCATGAAAAATGTTTCATACACACTCTTTGATTATGATGCTTTCTCTATCCCTTAGCACAGCCAAGCATGCTTATGCAATCAATCAAATTCTAAATTCTAATACAAAAGTACCTTTCAGATCTTTGTTCACATAACAGGCTCCAGAATTTTTTATTCTATACATCTAAGTCCTGCCCCGTGGTCGTGGCATGTTGGCAGCAATATCAACCATGTGTTATTTTTTGTTTTTTTTTTTGACAAATCAACCATGTGTTATTGAGAAAGCATATACACTAATACATAAAATACGCTTAAATATCATTTTGGTCCCTTAACTTATTTTTGAGGTTTAATGTAGTCCTTTAACTATTTTTTGGGCCAAATAAATTCTTTAAGTTTTTAAGTTTGGCCAAATAGGTCATTTTCAGCTTTTAAGTTTTTAAGTTTGTCAAATAGGTCCTTTAAGTTTTTAAGTTGGGCCAAATAAGTCTTACATGACAATGACTCATTTGGCCCTACTTAAAAACTTAAAGGACCTATTTGGCCCAACTTAAAAACTTAAAGGACTCATTTGGCCAACTTAAAAACTTAAAGGCCGAAAAAGACCTATTTGACTGAACTTAAAACCTTAAAAGACTTATTTGACCCAAAAAATAGTTAAAGGACTAAATTGAATCTCAAAAATAAGTTAAGGGACTAAAATAGTATTTAAGCCTATAAAAAACATAATAAGAAAGTATATACTTATGGGATCATTTATATGTTCCAGAAAATAAAAGTAGAAGGTATATTTTTCTGTCATTCTTTTGGATTTCTTTTTTACTTAAAGTTAATTTTAATTGCACTTTTGGTCCTCAGGTATTGTGATTGTGCGATTTTGGTCTCTCAAGTTCTTATTGAGCGAATTGGGTCATTCAAGTATCACGATTGTGTGATTTTGGTCCCCTAGTTCTAATTGAACAAATTGGGCCCTCCATATACCACAATTGTGCAATTTTGTTCTTCCGTTCAATTTTCATTCAATCTATAACCGAATGCTATAAGGGTTTTTATATTTTTAAGTCAAGTAACATATCACTAAGAATAAGTTATGTGTCAGGTCATATACATACGTGATACATCGGCATTTTGAATTAGAAATTGGAGGACTCAAATGGCTCAGTTGGAACCTTGGATACTAAAATCGAACAATCACAATACCTTAAGGATTAAATTTGCAATTGTAATACGTAGGAGACAAAAAGTGTAATTAAGCATTTTTAATTTAATATAAACTAAATGATGAAATACGATTGGAGTATAAAATTTATTTACAATTTTCACATAAACTCTTTTAATTATTTAATTTTCAATATTAGATTCTACAAATTGAAGCTATTATTCAGAACACGGAACAGCGTGATGTGGTAACTAATAAGATTGCAACAAGGAAAATGGGCCTTCTGACCAGAAAATTTCATCTTATCCAATAATCAGATAGGTACGAAGAAATTGCATTTACGTCCCACGAGGTCGGTGTCTTAAAGCGAAAGGGATGTGGTGAGTGGCTTAAGTTTGAGTTCTCATCTGCTTATAAACTCTTATTTAGTGTATATAATTTGGTGGGCGGCCTAATAAATTTAGGATAGACTTTAATATCATATTACGATTTTGGACCTAACTCAATTTTACAAAAACAAAAACCAGATTATAAGGTGAGTGATACTCTTTGCTTATAAACTCTTTTGAGTCATTATTTCAGTTTAAGAGGCTTAAGTGTTTAACCGGCTAGATTTTTTTTATTAAAATGATTAAATTATAATTGGATTAAATAATATCTACATCGAGACTAAGACTATGTTTGGTATGTAAGAAAGTGGGAAGAAAGAAAGTTTATTGGTTAAAGTGTAAAATTGATGATGTGTTATATTATTATTAGTCTATCACACTTATCCATACACACTTTTTATATTCTTCAAGAAATTTTCTCTTCTCTCCTCCCAAATATAGTGTAAGACTGTTTTACAGTCTGGTTCACTCAATTAGATATTTTTACTAAAAAAAATATATTTTGTGGTGTGCTTGGAAAATCATCACGTGTATTGTTTAATTTTTGGATTCAAAATAACTGAGAAAATATGTTTTTATGAATGAAAAAAATTCATGTCTATGATTAAATATTTTGTGTTCTCACTTCTCACTATAAACAAATAGGGTGGTGTGTATTACTCTTAAGAGTAAGTTTTCCTGAACATTTTTTACAACAAATTCCAAATATTGAACAACAATTTCCTAGTAAGTAGATCATGTGTAAAAATTCATAAAATTCAAAGTCTGATTAAAGCACTAAAAGGACTTGTGAGACCCATGACAAAACAAAGGGCTAAGGAGGCTAAGGAAGCTTTGGATCAAGAAGTGAACAACTTATTCTCACTCAAGCTAATTTAGAAGAAGAAGCACTTAAATTGGTTCAAGTGGGCCAGATTAATGAAGGGCCTAATATGGTGGCATGCCTTTATTTATTGGTTATTTTTTAGTTAATTATGTAATTGCAACTTTTAATTTCCTTGTTGGTTATTTTATTTTCTATTTGGTTATTTTGTGATTGGGCCCATTATTTTGGGTTGAACTATATGCATAGCAGAGCTAGGATTAGGTTGCCTTCTATTGGGTATCGACCATGTTTGAGCTAGGGTTAGGGTTAGTTTGCACTTTGCTTCATGCTTGCTCTCCCTAGACCTAGCCTTGACTCCTGTTATGGAAAGGAGAGGGAGTTATGAGCATACCCAATGCCTATAATTAGGCTTGTATTTGCCTTCATTTGGCACTTTTGAATTCAAAATTAGATTTCCCTCATTAAAATTCTTCAACGTAGTATATTGGTTCTTATCAAAGGCATTTCAACCTTTGTGGTGAATCTTCGATTGACTTATCACTATCCCAAGAGTGTGATGTCTTCGCATGACTTAATTCGGCTAGTGGAAATGGCGGGAATAGCTGCTGGACTGTTATCGGCCTTGCGTGAATCTCAGCGCTATTTGCGGACAATCGTTAATTCGACAGCCCTAATGGCAATCCATGTGCTCGTTTCTAATATGGGGCTCTTTATTCAGGCCCAATCCGGTGGGCTTCCGAATTCGGGCATAGTCCGGAACAATCGAGCCCACTTATGACTATTTTGATAAATCCTGACTATATAAAAACAAAAAACGAAGCTTCCCGTTAGATGTTATTAGAAAAGGCACTTCTTCCGCTTATATGAGCAAGCGTCAAAAGCAAACATTAATTAGCGTCCCATGTTGCTAATTTGGTCCCCCTTAACAAACCACACTCGTGTTTTTTTTTTAATTAATATATCTTGTCAATTTGTCATTTGTGCATTGTCAAAAAAATAAAATTGTCATTTGTGCGATTCAAGTTGCCACAGAAAACAAATATCCCAATTGACTAATGTGCAAAATCAGAACACTCACCTATATAACCAATGTCAAAACTCAAAACACTAGAGCGCGCACGCTGAGGATTTGTTTGGTTCAAACGAAGGGAGTAAAGAGATTTTAATGGATAAGAGGAGATGGAAAGGAGGGGAGAGATTTAATTTGATTTTGTGTTTAGTTGAGAGAAAGGGAGGAGATAGAAGCCTTTGTTTATTTGGTTCAAAAGAGGAGGAAATAAATACTAATGGAGAGAAAATATTAATTTACTCGTATATCCTTATAATCTTTTTCATTATATTATATATAAGAATATTTAAGTAATTTTATTTTAAATGATTTAATCTTCTCTCCTCTCCCCTTCCCCTCCCCTCTCCTCCAAAATTAAGTTACGAGGGATTTTGCTCCCTTCTCTTCTCTTTCACTCCAAAAAATTAAACCAAACATACAAAATTTAAAATAACTCCTCTCCATTCCCCCGCTTCCCTCCAACCAAACACTACCAATGACTTGTTTTATTGATTAGTGACAAGGCAAGATAAATAATATTAGACTATCTTTAAATTAATGATCTACAGATTTAGCAAGACCATTTTCTGCACTCCTGAGTCTCCGAATCGCATGGTGGCCCCAACTCAACAATTTTCGGTGCACTAAGCTCGTGTCTCGTGCCATTCTCATCACACTCGTGCAGGTTTTTCAAAATCCCACTACTCCAGAAAAAATGTACAGAACAGGGAATTTATATTTGAACATTAAGCTAGATCATAAGATCAAGATTACTCTCACTTATAATCACTGATCATGCGACGTACATCACTGTCCAGTATGAGATCAATACTTCATATAAGAGTATTGAAAAGAAAAAAAACACTTCATATAAGAGTATAGTCCTTTATTTTATATTAGAACTAAAATAACTCTTAAACTGTCACAAATAATTCTTCTCTACTGTATACTAAATACTTAGTATTAATGAGAACTTATTATTATTACTAAATGGTAAATACTTTTTTTCAGAATACTAAATGATACTTGTCAAAAAAAAATACTAAATGATAAATACTTAGTGATGTCCATTTACATGCAAAAAAGTAAGACTCGCCGTATCAACTTAGATTTTTTTATATAAAAATAATTACAGAAAACCACCAACCTCATGTTTATCATGAAATTTATGTATAATTTACTAACGAGAAAATATTTAATATTTGAATCTAAGTCATAGCTGGTACGAAGATTGGATCCTACCATTTATAATTTTATATGAACCCCAATGGCTAGACTTTTTTAACCTGGTACAACTCTTTAATTTTCTATCAATAACATGATTTACACTATGTTTAGGAGGAGGGAAGAAAATTTGAGGGAAGAGAAAGTTTCTTGAAGAATATAAAAAGTGTGCATAGATAAGTGTAACAGACTAATAATAATATAACACATCATCAATTTTATATTTTAACCAATAAACTTTCTTACCTACTATTTTTTGATTTAGATTTTTTACCATGAAAATTGATAGATGATTGAAGATAGAATTCATGGTTAATATGGTAAAAAAAAAGGGGGTGGGCAAGTAAGTACCCACTTGTGTGAGTGTGATGACCCCAACAATTAAAGCTGAGGGGGGAAGAGTGAGGACGCGGAACCCGGGAAGCAACACAACAAACACAACACAAGACAACACATGAAGTGGTCAGACTGCAACACTGCCTCTGACTCTGAGTAGTACAACACACCAAACCTGGCTAACTGCCTTACCTTACCACCACCTTACCTCTAGTAAAATTGAGAGTCCTTTTCCTATCACTCACCTCTTTGGTTGGTCCACACCCCTTCTTCCTAACCATGGTTAACTACTACTAGTACGTTCCATCACTTTTCCACTTTCTCACTATCCCCATTTCCTTCCTTACCACGGTTTTTTGGGTTTAGTTTATTTATTCTGCAGTCAAAGAGAAAAAGAAAGGTTTATTGTCTTGTCCTCACACCTCTGTTACAGTACTACTCTATTCTCTTCTAGGTTTTAGCATGCCTACTTCTTTGTATTTTTATTTTTATCTCCTTTTCCATGCATGTATAGCGGCTTCTACTACGTTGAGCCACTTTAGGATTCGTTTGGTTTAGATTCCGGTAAAATAGATTACGTAGAATTTTGTTTAGAAAACTGAGTTTTAAAAAATGGAGTTTAAAAAAATAATGTGTGTTTGGTAATGATATTTTAAAACTGGGTTTAGAAGAATTGATTTGTGTTTGGTTGACAAAGTAGAATCACTTTTGAAGTGTTAAAATACTCAAACGGAGTTTTACAAACAGAAAAGCATACTCAGACTACCGGCAACAAAACGACGTTTTTCAAACTAGATTTTGGCCACCACCAAAATTTACCACTGGAAATAATGTTGCAAACGACAGTTTGGTTTGTAAATCAAACAGACACTTAATCGGTGGTCCACGTTGTTCAATACTTTAAAAAATACTTGTAACTAAAACTCACGGTGGAATACTTAAAAAATACCTAAAACTCTAACTATGACATGATGTCCTTGGGAAAATAGAAATTCACAATCCTCTTCGTCTTTTAGGATGACTTTGTTTCGTGTCGGTTTAACAAAAATAAAGAAAAATTAAAATGAGTTGAGTTTTAAGACACTAATATTTATTTTTTTCTAATTTTTGTCGAATCAATACTGATCAGGTTATCGTCTCAGTCCTAAGAACAAAAATAAAAAAAAAAAACTATGAGCTTTTGCTTCCGAAAAGCTAAAGAGTCTTCATTGGTATTTTCAAGTAGGAGCCTACCGTAGAATTGTCACGTGTATATTATATTGGAATGGCAGTAGAAGGAATGAATGGACAAAAAAAGGAAAGTGAAAGATGACTTAAATAAATAAATGCTTTCTGTGCATTTATTATAATTTTTTATTTTATTGGCAGCAGAATGAAGACCTCTGGTTATTTATTTGTTTTTCATTCCACTATAGTTAAGTGAACGGTGCTTGTTTAGTTTTTTAGCGTTTCCAAAACCTTGATTCTGGTCAAAGATATTGGTCTCCTTATTTTTAATATATATTGCATTGCAATAATATTAAAAAAGGGAATAGAGAGAGATCAGAGTGTGTGTGTTTTTGCTTTTGAAAGAGATTCATTTGTCTGTCTTCCCTTCCCATCCTTTTTATCAAAAGAATATATATATATGTATATTGGATGATGAAGAAGAAGGGATAAAAGATTTGATTTTGAATAGAGAGAAAATTAAAGAAGGGTTTATTTTATCATATTTATTTATTTATTTATTTATTTATGGGTAAGAAGCCACAAAAAACGAAGGAGCTTTGGGCAGCAATAGCTGAATCATCATCAACAATAGATGAAACTACCGGGCAACAACAACCTCAAGGTGGTACCAGAAAAAGAGGTAGACCTCGTAAGATTATAAATGTGAAGATGGAAAGCGCAGAAGAAAAAGCTGCACAAGGAATATTATTGATAGAGGAGCAACCAGCAGCAGTAGAACAAAGCAACAAGAAGGAGAACTCAATGGAAAAAGCTGGGGAAGAGAAGCTGCAGGAGGGAACATCATCACCAACATGCATGATGAGGGTTACAACAAAAGAAGAGGGAGTGTTTGAGGAGATGCAACTGATAATTCCAAAAGGGGAGAGTTTGAGAAGCAGCAGAGCTAGGCGTAAAAGCAAACCCAGAAAAAGCAGTACTCAATAGTTATTATTTATAAAATACTACTATATATTTATTTAACTGCCAATAATCATTACTCTTTTATGATTTTCGTTTCCATTAATTAAGAAATTATTGGTTCCTTGATTTGCCATGTTTTATGGGGATTGATATTAAAACTGATGTGATTAATTATAAGTGCCAAAAGAATATATATTTTGGTTGTTTATCTTTTTTCTTATAGTTTATCTCTAATCCTTGCGTGAGTGATGTATTGTGTTGTGATTCATTCTGCGGGTTATTGATCAAAAAAATTCATTCTGTTGAGTTTAATAATTACTTGATTATTAGTTGAACTAGAATAAAATTATTGATTGCTTCAATCACACAAATAAAATTAATTTAATTGATATCGAACTTATACTAATTAGAGGTGTGTTTGTTTGAGTGCATTGATTGAAACTGAGTATTTTCTTAATTAATCTTCTAAAGCTCTTTTTTTTTTTAATTTCTTCTTTTTTTCCCTCTATATATACCATCATGTGGTTGATGTTTGCATATTAATTAAGGCTTACGATGGAGTGTGTAGTGTAATGAATCTGGAAGGCAAGAAAAATAAAAGGCAGTGTGTTAAGGATTAGGAGATGCAAGAGGAGGAGCACGAGTTGAGTTCTATTAGTTATCATTTCACTTCACTATCACATCATCATCAGAGAGTGATGAGTAATAGTGGTACTCCATCAAATTAGAAGGGTTGATGAGTAATGTGTGCGCTAAGCGCATCTCGTGAGAGTCACTTTCCAATCAACAATATTGTAGTGGCCGCCTCAAAACTAACTCGTCTCCGTGTCAAGGGGGACTGCTCGTGTAAGATCATGGCTCCCTACGGCGGACCCAGGCTGAATTCTTTGAAAAGACCAAATTGTTAAGTAATATTCTCCCTTTGAATGGCGAAACTACCGATTAAAAACGGTAGTTAAGTATATTTAATTTTTTATTTTTAATCATAATAGTTTTTATAATTTTTTTTTGAAAAAACAAAAGTTAAATTAATTTTAGGGTATTTTTAGAGCAATGACATTAAATATTGATAGCTTAGTTGAAATTTGCTTATATTTGAGTCTACCAAACTTGGTCACTTTTTGCCTATAATTGAGTCTGGAGGGACTATTTATTAATATTTAACTATCAATAAAATAACTGACGGTGGCGCATATGCTTTGTTTGCTTGTTTTATCCACAAACATGTGGTTTAAATCTTACTTTAGTCTTATTTTTGTGGTATTTTTTGATACTTGCAAAAACACCACCGTAAAAACTAGCAACACCACCACACCGGTGCAAATAATTGAAAAACACACACACACATATATAATCTTTAACTTATTTTTATGAGAAGTGCTATTTAATGCGACTGAATGTGATTGCGAATTCCACGAGTGACGTGGAGCGGCTAATCGCTGTTTCGCATAATTGTTTGCGCGCGATACAGTAAACCCTAAACGAGATCCATAGAGAGAAACCAAAACCCGTTCACCCCAAAGGCCTTCGTGATTCACTATTGGGACAGAGCAATCCCCAACAACTTGCCAAAGCCATCGTTCCTCCTCTCCAAGGCATCGCCGCTGAGCGCCACCGACGAGGTGAAATTTTGATTACCTCGCCCGCCGCCAACACGCTTATCCACGCTGACAGCCGAGTTCTCGCTCCGCGCACCTCCTCTGTTTCCCAGAGGTGAAGCCCAAGCTCGCGAAACACCCCAAGGACGCCGACTTCGCCGTCTACAACGATGCACAGAACTTCGCCAGCTGAGTCAACCCGACGGATAAGTTCAGAAATTAGGGCATTGGGGATGGAATTGGGATCTCAAATATTTGAGATAGATTAGTGTGGTGTTGAGAGAGGAAGAAGGTATTTGACTGAATTGTTGTGTTAAAGTGAAATTTTTCTACTACCTTATGATAACTTTGACCTGAAATTCGCTATTACCTTACATAGAGGTTGTTCGGTGCTTGGGATTATAGTCGCCTTCACCATTTATGATTTTGTTTCATCTTTTCTATCCATGGTATGATTTAAAATCCAAAAAAGATCCTTGAACAAAAAAAATGTTAAAGAAATGAAACAATACCACAAAAATGCAGATTTATTACTTTCTTCAATCTATTGTAAGTGGTGCACCGGCAATGTTTTACAAGAGAGAATACAGAGAACACTAGAAAGAAAGAAGTGTGTGAGTGGAAGAAGTAACAGTGCGCGGGAGATAACCGGTGACGAAGGTTGAAGCCCAGCGTCAGTGATGTATTGTGTTGTGATTCATTCTGCGAGTTATTGATCAAAAAAATTCATTCTGTGAGTTTAATAATTACTTGATTATTAGTTGAACTAGAATAAAATTATTGATTGCTTCAATCACACAAATAAAATTAATTTAATTGATATCGGACTTATACTAATTAGAGGTGTGTTTGTTTGAGTGCATTGATTGAAACTAAGTATTTTCTTAATTAATCTTCTAAAGCTCTTTTTTTTTAATTTCTTCTTTTTCCCCTCTATATATATCATCATGTGGTTGATGTTTGCATATTAAATTAAGGCTTACGATGGAGTGTGTAGTGTAATGAATCTGGAAGCCAAGAAAAAGAAAAGGCAGTGTGTTAAGGATTAGGAGATGCAAGAGAAGGAGCACGAGTTGAGTTCTATTAGTTATCATTTCACTTCACTATCACATCATCATCAGAAAGTGATGAGTAATAGTGGTACTCCATCAAATTAGAAGGGTTGATGAGTTGAGGCTGGGGCGCATAGCCATTACGGCATCACCTCAGCACACTGTGTTGTGTTATTTATTACAAAAAGACGCGGATTGAGAATGAGAGATGAGAATGTGTGCGCGTGCTGCAGAAGCGCATCTCGTGAGAGTCACTTTCCAATCAACAATATTGTAGTGGCCGCCTCATTTCGTCAACGAAACTGACTCGTCTCCGTGTCAAGGGGCACTGCTCGTGTAAGATCATGGCTCCCTACGGCGGACCCAGGCTGAATTCTTTGAAAAGACCAAATTGTTAAGTAATATTCTCCCTTCGAACTGCGAAAATACCGATTAAAAACAGTAGGTAATTACATTTAATTTTTTACTTTTAATCATAATAGTTTTTATAACTTTTTTTTTTAAAACAAAAGTTAAATTAATTTTAGGGTATTTTTAGAGCAATGACATTAAATATGAATAGTTTAGTTAAAATTTACTTATATTTGAGTCTACTAAATTTGGTCACTTTTTCCTATAATTGAGTCTGAAGTGAGTATTTATTAATATTTAACCATCAATAAAATAATTGACGATGGCACATATGCTTTGTTTGCTTGTTTTATCCACAAGCATGTAGTTTAAATCTTACTTTAGTCTTATTTTTATGGTTTTTTTTTTATACTTGCAAAAACACCACCGCAAAAACTAGCAACACCACCACACCAGTGCAAATAATTGAAAAACACACACACACACACACACACACATAATCTTTAACTTATTTTTATGAGAAGTGCTATTTAACGCGGCTGAATGTGATCGCGAATTCCACGAATGACGTGGAGCGGCTAATTGATGTTTCGCATAATTGTTTGCGCGCGATACAATAAACCCTAAACGAGATCCACAGAGAGAAACCAAAACCCGTTCACCCCAAAGGCCTTCGCGATTCGCTATTGGGACAAAGCAATCCCCAACAACTTGCCAAAGCCATCGTTCCTCCTCTCCAAGGTGTCGCCGCTGAGTGCCACCGACGAGGTGAAATTCCGGTACCTCGCCGCTGCCAACACGCTATCCACGCGATTGCCGAGTTCTGCTCCGCCGCGCACCTCCTCTGTTTCCCAGAGGTGAAGCCCAAGCTCGCGAAACACCCCAAGGACGCCGACTTCGCCGTCTACAACGATGCACAGAACTTCGCCAGCTGAGTCAACCCGACGGATAAGTTCAGAAATTAGGGCATTGGGGATGGAATTGGGATCTCAAATATTTGAGATAGATTAGTGTGGTGTTGAGAGAGGAAGAAGGTATTTGACTGAATTGTTGTGTTAAAGTGAAATTTTTCTACTACCTTATGATAACTTTGACCTGAAATTCGCTATTACCTTACATAGAGGTTGTTCGGTGCTTGGGATTATAGTCGCCTTCACCATTTATGATTTTGTTTCATCTTTTCTATCCATGGTATGATTTAAAATCCAAAAAAGATCCTTGAACAAAAAAAAATGTTAAAGAAATGAAACAATACCACAAAAATGCAGATTTATTACTTTCTTCAATCTATTGTAAGTGGTGCACCGGCAATGTTTTACAAGAGAGAATACAGAGAACACTAGAAAGAAAGAAGTGTGTGAGTGGAAGAAGTAACAGTGCGCGGGAGATAACCGGTGACGAAGGTTGAAGCCCAGCGTCAGTGGGGAGGATCCGAATTGAAATCGAAATTGGTTTGAAACTAATTCCATCAGAGAGAGTAACTGAAGCGAAAAATTCATGCCACGTCATTCGCGATGCTTTTGTTATGGTGATTGTCGCGAGGTTTAGCATTTTTCTATTTTTATTTTTGGAATAACCATTGTTACCTCATTGAAGTGAGAGGAGCCGCCCACACTACTGTTGAAATATTTATGGCATTTATGAATACCAAGCACGTACATGAGTTCAAATGGCTAATAATTTTGCTACATCATATTAATTCTCTAAATGTCAAGTCTTATTAGTCTAGATTTAGTTCATTCAACACATTACATTAGAAAAATTATTCTTCAAATGTTTATTAAATATTTTCTTTTTTTTTATAGAATTATTAAATATTTTCTTAAATATTTTGTAATATGTGGGGAAATATTGAAATTTTGTGTATTTCAAAAGTTTTAAAACAAGTGATCCACATTGCTAAGTGAGGAATATTAAACTTTCAAAATAAGTGGCAAATGTTAGTGTCAGTGGGTGGGGTTTGAAACATCTCCTTCCTTATCGCTCAACTCTTTAACTTCCCCACTCCAACCACCAAACCAATCTTATATGAATTCTCTCTTCCCACGTTTCATTTTTCTGCTCTAGATTATTCCTAGTGTTAAGATACATCAGATTGGGAAGAGCTTGTCAAATCTTAGGATATTTGTGTTGGAGCAGAAATTATATTTCTGCACTCTCACACATAGTGTTTCACTCTCACACACAAATGAGATTAAGAGAGATAGAAAACTAAGAGAGAATGAATAATGTGAAAGTTGTAAGTTTTATTGAACTAAAGACATGTTTATATACACACACTAATAATCCACATATTGTATCACACATCACACTGTAATTACTTTCAGGCCTATTAGCACTTAACTACTAACATAAAAACTATACCAACTAATTAGTTTGAATTACTTTCAACACTCCCCTGTAATTCAAACACCCTAATTACACCAAATTTTATTCACTAAATTGCATTTTTTTAAATGCACACATTATTGACACAAACAACACATATATCCAATTACTAGTACACAATTACTAGTACACAACATATTTACACTTGAGCAACACCTCTTGGATCCCGCTTCAAATTTTCCAGAATTGGACTTGATCCAATGAATCAGCAAAAAATTGACTCAATTGATCTATGTGACCAACCCAAAAATTCGCATGAAATAAGACACAACTTGTTAACTGGATGCTTCCTTCAATGCCCAAACTGGAATCTGGATTACACTATTCCTCGAATTGGGCTAGGCTCATTTGACCCAGCTATTGACCCAAGTCAATGGATCTCTTCTCTTCTCCTGCGATACTCGGATTCGACCAAACCCTAATTTCACTAAATTCCTTTCTTCTCTTCCCTGTCATCTTCTCCACCGCGACACACACCATGGCCGTTTCCTGCATCTTCGTTCTCGAAGCTTCAGTGCATACCACACCACAGTTGTGATGCCAATAGCCACGGCCCTCTTCCCATACTTCGTTCGAGACCCTTCTTCCACGATCACCTTCTTTCTTCTCCTCCAGCCGAAACATTGAGCGAAACGGTGTTGCAGGTCCATCACTTTCTGTTCTTTTAGAAACACCATATACTTGGTGCAACTCTTCCTTAGCTCCAGCATCTCTAGCTCCCATAAACACAGTGATTGAAGAACCTGGTACAAGCCCACATGGAAGAGACATCAAGCCATCACTCTTTGATTTCTGAACTTTCTGCTTCTTCACCTCTGTCGATCTCTTTCTTCTCATCTTCTCTTGCGAACTATGTTTTCGCAAAACTCTAATTTTCCAAGATTCCCTCAAATTGGGTTGCGATTCTGGTGGTTGTAGGGGCATGGTCGTTCCACCCACACGATGAATCTCTGTTGTCTTCTCTGAAACAACCTCTTCCTCGACCTTCACCACCTGCAAGGAAAGATTTTCCCTTGGTGCTCCATTCGTTGTCTTCCCAAATTCGCCTTTGCCATCCACTGTGAACAATCTTGATTCTGCATGTGGCCGAGGTGAATTCACATCCTCCGTTCTTGAACTCACTTGTTGTTGAGCCGAATTCTGGTCCTCCAACTGTTGTTGGGGTTGATCCCCAAGAGTTCTACCCTCGTCTTTCTCTACATTATCTCTAATATTATCTTGCTGAAACTATGAGCAAGATCCGACAAATTTGGTTTGTTCTGCTGCGTCACTATTTTCTGGAAGAATGCACTCTTTGATGTCTGCATCATCTTGCATATAGAGACTTTTATTTTCTGAAACTAAAATCTTTGGTTCTGCCTTCACCTTGTTTTCTCGTTTGCTCTTTCCTAAAGGCTTTGATTCTGCCTTCACCTTGCAATCTGTTTTTGCAGTACCTTGATAGGTTTGTTGCAACCTATTCCATGCCTCTTTAGCATTCTTGGCAGCACCAATAAGCCCAAGATTTTCAGAATTCACACACTGTTGAATGATGGAGAGAGCAAAATAATCTTTCTCCTAGGAAGCACTCCCTTCCACACCTAGGATCCCTTCTTCCACAATTTCCAGCACTTCATGGAAATTGAAGATCACTCTCATCTTCACAACCCAGCTTTGGAAGTTCTTGATGCCATCAAGAACTGGTAAAGGAATTTCCAGATCTCCACTGATGCTCTCCATCTCCATGGACTCTCCCAAGATCGTTATAGCTCTAGATACCATTTGTTAGAGCAAAAATTATATTTCTGCACTCTCACACATAGTGTTTCACTCACACACACAAATGAGATTAAGAGAGATAGAAAACTAAGAGAGAATGAATAATATGAAAGCTGTAAATTTTATTGAACTAAAGACATGTTTATATACACACACTAATAATCCACATATTGGATCACACATCACGTTGGGCCTCCAACACAACAGACCCATTAGCACTTAACTACTAACATAACAACTATATAAACTAACTAGTTTGAATTACTTTCAACAATTTGTGCATCACGTGGATCATATATATAGACCAGTGGTGGCCCTGAGGGTGTGCGATCGCACAGGGCCCCATTTTTTAGGGGGCAGCAATTTATTTATATATTTTACTTAGAGATGCTGCTACATGCTCGGGTTGATAGATACACATTAGTTACTTTTGCTATAATTACATTGTAATTTGCTGGTTTAGTTTGAACTTTTCAATATTACAGTCATCTTTGACTTTTTATCTGCAATATTTTATTTCCTTGAGTTTTATTAAAACTATGAATTACTAGCTTTTTGCACCTCTTGTGTGCTGAATGCTACCTGTTTTTGATAATCAATATATATATATATATATATATATATATATATATATATATATATATATATATATATATATTTGACTTATAAAAAAAGAGGGCACCAATTTCTCAGTTCGCACAGGGACACCCGAAATGTCAAGGACGACCCTAGTATAGACGGTGTGATTCCACACGTCTCATGCTACTTTGTTCGGCTTGGTTCAAGTATGACTTCGTGTTCATGTGTTTTAATGCATTGTTGCTGACCAATTTTTACAACAACTATTGCTATTTTGATTTTTGATGATGTCTTGCAACCTAATTAGAGAATATTATTGTTTGAAGAATTTTGTTTGGGTTAAATTCAAGTCACTTATTAGAGAAGCTAAGTAATAAGTAATAGTTAGACCACTTTAGCTTGGTATGAGCTGTCATTTTTAGCTATTATTCTGTTTCTACATATCTTGTATAAATACTCTTTGATGTAACTACTTTCAGAATAATAGAAATTCAATTCATTGATTTCCAACTGTTAATCTCTGTATCATAAGATGGTATCTGATGTGCCAATTCGCAAGTGTACGAGTTTTGTCGTCAAGTAATAAAAATATCGATCCCACAGGGACTGCTTTTATACTAATTAAATTAATTCAAGAAATAGAAATTGTTGTTGTAAAAGAAATAAAATAAATTAAGAACAATGCAAGTGATGATTTTAATAATAATAATAATAAGGTTCTAGGACCGGGGATACCACAGTGATGCTCTGAAATCCTAAATGACTACTCTCTTATTAACGAATGAATACAATTGAAGGCAAGCATATCCGAAATTAGTAAAAGTACCCTCTCAGCATACAGAAACCGTGCTTAACCGATACAACTCCTACTCTCATGGTAATTGAAATCGAATTACACCCATTAAGAATTGTGATAACTTGTTTTACCCTCATAGGACTAAAAACTACTCTCGTGATTTTAATCCTAAGTTCAGTTCCTCTGATTCCGATAACTAGGTTCACCTCTCAGTTCATCCCTAGGTATCTAATACATATGAACAAGTGGCCACCGAATTCATAAGAAATATTAACAATAATAAAAACGGAATCAAATTGCATTCAAAGTAATAAGAGAGTCTAACAATTAATTATTCAAGAGACATCAAAAGGCAAAGCCCCAAATCCTAGAACAAGGGAAACTACTCAAACATGATAGTCAAAATAGAATCCATTTAAAATAACATTCAAACCCGAAATTAAACGAGACGGAATGAGGGAGCTTCACGCTTTTCTTCTACTCCAGACGACAGCTTCTGGTTGTACGACGCTCTCCTCTGGATGTTACGTTCTCATGCTTTTATAATGCCTCCACCCCTTTCCTAATGTTGGGCTATATTTATTTGTAGGCCTTCTTCTTTTTTTTTCAAGGTTGCAGCGACCCTCTTTTAATTTGTGGACCTTTCTCTTTTCTAAACCAAGAGTGCAGCCCATATTTGTGTGTAGCTTTATCCTATTTTAATTTTAATAAAATATTGCACCCATTTGAAAAGTCCAAGGCTCTCTTCTTTGCTTCCAGCGTGGGGTCTTCCCTATTTTTAATCCAAGCTGCTTCCTTTTAGCACAAAAGAGCCAACACCAAGTATATTATTCAAATCAAATAAAATGCATAAATAACACGAATTAAAATAATTAAAGAGATTAAAATACAATGCAAAACTAACGCTAAACTATATGCTAATTTGAACGCATCAAATTACCCCAAGCTTAGAATTTTGCTTGTCCTCAAGCAATTGTTGTGGCCAAAGATGAAATGGAAAATAAGAGATGCAACAGATAAGAAACCCGAGATAAAAGCAAGATCAAGCAATAGGCTAAAGGCTTACAAAGACAATAGAGATAATCAAAATCAAGTCCAATTAGAAACTTAGGCTCTCTGAAATCATGTCTCTCACTGATAGGGACACCCGCCTTACCACTCTCAAAGTGTTTAAAGGTTAAGACAATTCGCTCACATCCATCAAAGAAAGTGCTCTACCATAGGCTTGACTATTAACCAAATCTCAGCAAATTATTAATGAAAACACACAAGAATCAAAAGGTCTTTCAAAATGTTGTAACGTGGCCAAGAGATTTAACTTGTAAGGTGAGATAAAAACAAGAAAGGGGAAATTCAAGGGCTAACAACATAAACAATTAAAGCAACCCTTTTAAAGCAGAATAAGTGGAGCAATACATTTTTCCTTTTTGCTTTCAAAACCTTTTTATTTTGCTCCTCTTCTGTTTTTTTTTTCTTTTCTATTTTATTCTCCCTCATTTGAGATTTTTGCAAGAATTATTGGGAGGAATTAAACAACGTAAGAGATCACAAGATCAAGCATCAAAGACAATTCAAAAGATTAAGCATCCAATTGCTCCCTTAAATATGCTCTAAAAGGTACCATAAAAATTTAACTTGGTGACATGGGTACCAAGAAAATTTTATTTCAATCAAGGCTCAAAGAGGGCAACTAGAGGAAGCTTTCATTCAGAAATCAGAGGCTTGAAAACATGCCTAAAATGCCTTAATCATATTCAAGTGTGTAATCAAAAATTTTCAAGTTTTGAAAAGGTTTCAAGTCAAGTTCTAGAGAGCACAATCAAGATGGGCCTTTTCATACAAGGAGAAAGGGCATAAAAACATGATGAAGTACTAGCCCCAATTTAAGCTCAAGTCTCACATTTAGAAGTTAAAACCAGTGAGAAACATCAAATCAGAGTGCCACATGCTAATTCTCAACTTATCAAAAGATCATCCCTATGTATATTAAGAACACTACCTTTAAGCCCATCACAAGAGAAAATAATTGGGTTCCAAATCATTGCAATCTCAAATTTCAACAAAAATGTGGCACACATTGAATAATTAGGAGGACAACAAGGCAATTGGGGGATAAAATGATGCAAACAAAAACAAAAATTAACACAAGAAGAACAAAAACTAAAATGAGATGCAAGTCTAAATGCAAACCCCTTACCCCAAGCTTAAAAACTTACATTGTCCCCAATGTAAGAAATTAAGTTGAAGCAAGGATGAAAAGGATAGAACTCACCGAGAACTTGGGTTGCCTCCCAAGAAGCGCTTGTTTAAAGTCACTAGCTCGACCCTTACAGAATTCACTCTTCTTCATTTGGATTGAGAAGGGAAAGTGTCCCACCATTCTCAATGCGTTCATCCACTAGGTAATGCTTCAACCTCTGGCCATTCACCTTAAAAGTGCTTTTGTCTTCATTCCAAAGCTCCACTGTACCATAAGGAAACACCTTTTTAACTTGGAATGGCCCAGACCACCGAGACCTCAGCTTCCCTGGGAAAAGCTTCAATCTGGAATTGAAGAGTATTACTAACTCTCCCTCATGGAATTCTCTACGGAGGATGTGCTTGTCATGCCATCTTTTGGTCCTTTCTTTGTAAGTCTTGGCACTCTCATAGGCATCCAGTCTCAGCTCATCAAGCTCATTAAGTTGAAGTTTTCTCTTTTCTCCAGCAGTTTTCATATCAAAATTTAGAAGCTTAATTGCCCAATAAGCCTTATGCTCCAAATTTCAGCGGGCAAATGGCATGGCTTCCCATAGATCAACCTGAATGGTGTCATCCCAATGGGAGTTTTATAAGTCGCACTGGTAAGCCCAAAGAGCATCATCTAGCTTCAAAGACCAATCCTTCCTTGAGCTGGACACTGTTTTCTCCAAGATACTCTTGATCTCCCTGTTAGAAACTTCCACTTGGCCACTGGTTTGAGGATGGTAAGGTGTAGCAACTTTATGAGTAACTCCATATTTCTTCAGAAGGTTCTCAAATTGTTTTTCAATGAAATGTGAGCCTCCATCACTTATCACAGCTCTAGGAACTCCAAACCTCGGAAAGATAATTTTCTTGAACAATTTGACCACAGTCTTTGCATCATTGGTTGGGGATGGAATGGCCTCCACCCACTTGGAGACATAGTCAACTGCCACAAGAATGTATTTGTTGTTGCAAGAGGACGGGAAAGGTCCCATGTAGTCAATCCCCCAGACATCAAAAATCTCCACTTCAAGGATAGTGTTCAAAGGCATCTCATGTCTCTTGGAAATATTGCCCATTCTTTGACATGGGTCACATGAAAGCACAAACTTCCGGGCATCTCTGAAAATGTGAGGCCAATAGAACCCGGCCTGGAGAACTTTGGCCCCTGTTTTAGAGGCACTAGCATGTCCTCCATAAGATGATGAATGACAACAGCTCAGAATATCAGGAACCTCATCCTCTGAAACACATCTCCTATAAACACCATCAGCACATCTCCTGTAAACATAAGGCTCATCCCAGACATAATGTTTCAAGTCTGAGAAGAACTTCTTCTTTTGCTGATAAGTGAGCTCTGGCGGTAGAACTCCACACACCAAATAATTAACAAAGTCGGCATACCAAGGGGCATTCCCTTCTAAAACTGCAAGTAACTGCTCATCAGGGAATGAATCATCAATAGGCGAATCATCTTCCCCTTTTTTCGGATGCTCAAGTCTTGACAAGTGGTCAGCCACTAAGTTTTCGGTACCCTTCTTATCTAGTATCTCAAGATCGAACTCTTGCAAAAGAAGAATCCATCGGATGAGTCTAGGCTTGGCTTCCTTCTTGCTCATAAGGTATTTGAGTGCCGCATGATCTGTGTACACTATCACCTTCGAGCCCACCAGATAAGATCTGAACTTCTCAAAGGCAAAGACAACTGCTAGCAACTCCTTTTCTGTTGTGGCATAATTGGCCTGAGCCCCATCAAGTGTTTTGCTGGCATAGTAAATCGCATGCACTTTCTTGTCTTTCCTCTGGCCCAATACAGCTCCTACAGCATATTCACTGGCATCACACATGATCTCAAAGGGTAAGCTCCAGTCTGGTGTTTGCAAGATAGGAGCTGTAATTAGGGCATCTTTCAACCTGCAAAAAGAACTCAAACAAGCACTGTCAAAATTAAATGGGACATCCTTTACCAGGAGATTAGACAAGGGTTTAGCAATTTTGGAAAAATCCTTAATAAATCTCCGGTAAAAACCGGCATGTCCCAGAAAACTCCGCACTCCTTTAACATTCATAGGTGGAGGCAGTTTTTCAATCACTTCAATTTTTGCCTTGTCCACCTCAATACCTCGCCCGGACACCAAGTGCCCAAGCACAATACCTTCTTGTACCATAAAATGACACTTCTCCCAATTCAAGACAAGGTTGACTTCTTCACATCTCTGCAAAATCTTAGCCAAATTGGACAAGCAAGCATCAAAGTTAGTACCATATACGGAAAAATCATCCATGAAAACTTCCATGATACATTCAATGAAGTCAGAGAAAATTGCAGTCATGCATCTTTGAAAAGTAGCAGGGGCATTACAAAGACCAAAAGGCATCCTCCTATAGGCAAATGTGCCATAGGGGCAAGTAAAAGTGGTCTTCTCCTGGTCACTAGGATGGATGGGAATTTGGTGAAATCCTGAATAGCCATCTAAGTAACAAAAATGAGAATGCCTAGCTAGCCTCTCAAGCATTTGATCAATGAATGGTAGAGGAAAATGGTCCTTCCTTGTGGCATTGTTCAACTTCCTATAGTCTATACACATTCTCCAACCCGTGACGGTCCTAGTAGGGATGAGTTCATTTTTTTCATTTTGGACTACGGTTATCCCACCTTTCTTAGGAACCACATGCACGGGACTGACCCATTCACTATCAGAAATTGGGTAAATGACGCCAGCATCAAGCAATTTAAGCACTTCTTTCTTAACCACCTCTTTCATGTTAGGATTCAACCTACGTTGATGCTCAACGGATGGTTTATGGCTTGGTTCCATTAAAATCCTATGCATACAAAAGGAAGGATTTATACCTTTAATGTCCTTAATTGTGTAACCAATCACTTTTCTATGCATTCGAAGTACTCTAAGCAATTTTTCAGTCTCCAAAGCATTCAATTCGGCATTCACAATAACCGGATAAGAAGAGTTAGGACCAAGAAATTCATACCTTAAGGAGGAAGGGAGGGGTTTAAGTTCTACCTTTGGAGCTTTCTCTTCCTCCCAATCCTCACCTTTGGCTTTTTGCTCAAGTTCTTCCTTTTTGGCTTCATGGGGTGGAAGCACCGCGCTAGTATCAAGCAGGCGGGCATACTCAGCAGTTTCATCCCATTCATCACATGAGCCTTCACCAATCAAGCATAATTCCAATGGATCTTTGGAATATGCTCTGCTAGATTCTTCCTTCACCACTTGGTGCAATAAATCAATCCTGCAACAAGAATCCTCAAAAGAAGGTTGTTTAATAGATTTAAATAAATCAAATTCAACCTTTTCAACCCCCACAGTCAAAGATAATTTGCCATTCTTGACGTCAATAATGGCACCAAATGGCCAAGAATGGTCTACCAAGAATAATGGGGATTTGTTTATCCTCATCCATTTCAAGCACAACAAAGTCAACAGAATAAAGAACTTCCCCACTTTTATAGGAACATCCTCCAAGATGCCAGTGGGGTATTTGTGGATCGATCCGCCAATGTCGATGAGAGTCTTGTAGGCTTTAATTCGCCTAGGCCCGCTCTCACATATGGAGAGAGGCATGAGACTCACACTAGCTCCTAGATCACAAAGAGCTTTTTCAAAATTGGTGTTGCCTATAGAAAATGGGATAGTGAAACTTCCCGGATCTTTTAGTTTAGGAGGCAACTTATTTTGAATTATGGCACTACATTCCTCAGTCAAAGCCACAGTCTCATCTTCCCCTAGCCTTCTTTTGTTAGACAAAATGTCCTTCAAAAATTTGGCATAAGTAGGCATTTGTTGCAAAGCCTCAGTGAAGGGGATATTAATGTGCAGCTTATTAAGAACCTCCAAAAATCTCCCATATTGCTTATCAAGTTTGGCTTTAACTAACCTTTGGGGGAAAGGGACCGGAGGTTGATAAGGTTTTGGAGGAGCATATGTAGACTCCACTTCTTTTTCTTTTGCATCCAAGTTTGGTGTTTTAGTAGTTTCTACATCTACATCCTCTTTTTCCTTATCACTCTCCTTCCTAGGATTTGGGGCCTGTGTCTGCCTACCACTTCTGGTTGTTATGGCCTTAGCAGTCTCATTTGGGTTAACTTCAGGTTTTCCGGGAAATTTACCTTGAGGCCAACTAGAGGAGCTAGCTTGTTGGGCAATTTGGGTTTCTAACATCTTACTATGAATAGCCAAATTATCAACTTTAGATGTTAAATCCTTAATTGCTTCAGTTACAACTTTCCCATGTTGCCTAAACTCCTCATTTTGCTTTGTTTGAGACTCAACAAAATTTTCTAAAAGAGATTCAAGTTTAGACTTTTGTACCTGGGGTTGACCTGAAAAAGGTCTACCGTTACCTTGCCCAGCTTGGTCTTGGTTGTTTCGGTAGGAGAAATTCGGGTGATTCCTCCAACCAGGGTTGTATGTGGAAGAATAGGGATCATTCTGCTTCCTTTGACCAAAACCGCTAATAGCATCCACTTGCTCTTCCGGTTGCTCACCCCCAAATTGACAGTTCACAGTAGAGTGTCCAAGCATACCACAAAATTGACACATGATGTTAGAGGCACCTACTGCGCTGACGCTGGCTTTACTCTTCTCAAGTTTATCAAAGCGTTGGTTCAGAGCATCAAATTTAGCCATTATCAAGTCAACGCCTTCAACTTCAAATTTTCCACCAGAGATCTTTTTTGGGTTAACACTTCTTTCACCTCCCCATCTAGAATGATTAGTGGCAATATTTTCTATGATCGCAGAGGCTTCAATGAGTGACTTGTTCATAAATGCTCCATCAGCAGCGGAGTCCAAAGTCACCTTTGCAGGATAGGTAAGACCGTTGTAGAATGTGTGGACAAGCAACCACTTAGGGAGTCCATGATGAGGACATGACTCTATATATGCCTTGTACCTTTCCCACCCTTCCGACAAGGATTCCCCCTCTTTTTGAGTGAAGGAGGTAATCTGAGCTCTGAGATGTGCAGTCTTGGAAGGTGGAAAGAATTTGTCAAGAAAGGTCTGCTCCAATTGAGCCCATGTGGTGATAGAATTAGCAGGTACCGTCTTCAACCAAGCCTTGGCTTTCCCGGTTAGAGATGACATGAACAACCTGAGACGAATGGCATCAATCTCAGCACCTTGAATTCTTATTGTATCACAGTTCTCTAGGAAAGTTTCAATATGCTCAGTTGGGTCTTCAGCAGGCAAACCACCAAATTGATTCTGTCTTATCATGGATAATAAGACAGGTGGTATGGTGAACTGGGTGGCTGTAATTTCAGGCCTTGCAATCCCAGACTGCAAGCCTCTAGCTGTAGGTGCAGCAAATTCTTTAAGTGGCCTGGTGTCATCATTGGCCGCCATGGTTGCAGCTTGTTGGTCAGTTTCAATTCTTTTTTGCTTTTGTTTTCTCCTTAGCAAGCGAAAGGTCCTCTCAATTTCAGGGTCAGCTTCAACTAAATATTCACTGCTTCGAGTTATTCGCATTCAAGGAGAAAGTAACTGCAGACAATAAGGCAAATAGATCAAAGCACCAAAATAAAAACAAGAACAAAAATAAATAAATAAATAAAAATAAAACAGCAACTACACTAAATTTTTTTTTATAAACAGGAATTAATTTAAAAAGCAATAAGACGCAGTCCCCGGCAACGGCGCCAAAAACTTGATGTGCCAATTCGCAAGTGTACGAGTTTTGTCGTCAAGTAATAAAAATATCGATCCCACAGGGACTGCTTTTATACTAATTAAATTAATTCAAGAAATAGAAATTGTTGTTGTAAAAGAAATAAAATAAATTAAGAACAATGCAAGTGATGATTTTAATAATAATAATAATAAGGTTCTAGGACCGGGGATACCACAGTGATGCTCTGAAATCCTAAATGACTACTCTCTTATTAACGAATGAATACAATTGAAGGCAAGCATATCCGAAATTAGTAAAAGTACCCTCTCAGCATACAGAAACCGTGCTTAACCGATACAACTCCTACTCTCATGGTAATTGAAATCGAATTACACCCATTAAGAATTGTGATAACTTGTTTTACCCTCATAGGACTAAAAACTACTCTCGTGATTTTAATCCTAAGTTCGATTCCTCTGATTCAGATAAGTAGGTTCACCTCTCAGTTCATCCCTAGGTATCTAATACATATGAACAAGTGGCCACCGAATTCATAAGAAATATTAACAATAATAAAAACGGAATCAAATTGCATTCAAAGTAATAAGAGAGTCTAACAATTAATTATTCAAGAGACATCAAAAGGCAAAGCCCCAAATCCTAGAACAAGGGAAACTACTCAAACATGATAGTCAAAATAGAATCCATTTAAAATAACATTCAAACCCGAAATTAAACGAGACGGAATGAGGAGCTTCACGCTTTTTCTTCTACTCCGCATTTACGCCTTCTGGTCAGGCGCCGCTCTCCTCTGGATGTTCCGTTCTCATGCTTTTATAATGCCTCCACCCCCTTCCTAATGTTGGGCTATATTTATTTGTAGGCCTTCTTCTTCTTTTTTCAAGGTTGCAGCGACCCTCTTTTAATTTGTGGACCTTTCTCTTTTCTAAACCAAGAGTGCAGCCCATATTTGTGTGTAGCTTTATCCTATTTTAATTTTAATAAAATATTGCACCCATTTGAAAAGTCCAAGGCTCTCTTCTTTGCTTCCAGCGTGGGGTCTTCCCTATTTTTAATCCAAGCTGCTTCCTTTTAGCACAAAAGAGCCAACACCAAGTATATTATTCAAATCAAATAAAATGCATAAATAACACGAATTAAAATAATTAAAGAGATTAAAATGCAATGCAAAACTAACGCTAAACTATATGCTAATTTGAACGCATCAGTATCATTCGCTTCCAATGGTGTCAATGGCGGTGCATCGTTCTTCTTTCTGATTTTCTGCACCTTGCAGTTTTTCATTTCTCCTTTCTTCTTGATTTCACTTCACCGTCAACAATGGTGAGACACGTTCCTAACAACGCTTCGATTTCTGATAATCTCAACAATATGAATTCTCAGAATCATGTAAATGCAACGAATCAAGATTATTCTCAGAACCCTTTCTATATTCATCCTAACGAGAATCCTTCGAATTCGTTGGTCACTCCTCCATTATCAGATACCAATTTTCTCACCTGGTCTCGTGTTATGCGTCGCAATGTAGATCTGAAGAACAAGCTTGATTTCTTGGATGGAACGATCGCCATGCCTAATGAGTTTGATCCAATGTTCAAAGTTTGGAAACGATGCAATAATCTTGTGCTTACCTGGATCATGAGTTCGGTTTCTCCTGAAATTGCACAAACCCTAGGTCTCATGGAAACTGCAGCTGAGGCTTGGATTGATCTCAAGAATCGATTCACGCAAGGTGATTACATTCGAATTTCTAAACTATAGAAAGAACTCCACCGTCTTGAACAAGGTAATTCCTTTGTTATGGAATATTACAATGCCATGCAACATCTATGGGAGGAGCTTGAGCATTTTCGTCCTATTCCTAATTGCATCTGTCATGTACAATGTTCTTGTGAAGCCATGTGTAATCCTCATTTGCACAAACAAGAGGATCAGGTTATTCTCTTTCTCACTAGTCTTCATGACAACTTTGATATCGTGCATTCTCAAGTTCTACTCATGGATCCGTTGCCACCTCTTTCTCGTGTGTTTTCCATGGTTTTACAGCACGAACGACAATTAAAAGGCTCTCAAATCCCTCCAGTGGAATCCCAAGCATTTGCTAATGCAGATTATAGTCGAAAGCCCTATGGCCGTGGCAGAGGAAGCCCCAAGGTTTGTTCTCATTATGGTAAACTTGGACACACCATTGAAGTGTGTTACAAGAAACATGGTTACCCTTCCAGTATGAAGGTTAAGGAATTAGGATCTGTCAATTGCACTATTGGTGATTCTTCTCATTCTCCACCTGATGAATCTGCTGCTCCCTCTGCTGTTCCAGTTAGTAGTGCCGTTGTTTCCCCAGGTTTTACTCAAGAGCAGTACCAAGGTCTCATTGCATTCCTACAACAATCTAACTTGCCAGCTTCAACTTCAAGCCATTCTGCCAACACAGTTTCAGTCCCGTCTAGAGTTGGTCTTTCATCAACTCAGCATGATAATGGTGGTAAGCCTTTGTCATGCATTGGTAATGATTTCTCAATTTTTTGGATCCTAGATTCTTGAGCTACTAACCACATTTATGGTTCTTTAATTCATTTCACCTCTTACAATTCCATTAAACCTATATATGTACATTTGCACAATAGTTCTTCTGTTACTGCTAAATTTGCAGGAACAGTTGAGTTTTTCCCTTCTTTGATCATTACAAATGTTTTATATGTTCCCAATTTTTCACTTAACTTGATTGTTGTTTCTAAGCTTTCAAATTCTAATAATTGTAAGCTTGTTTTTTATCATAATTCTTTTGTTATTCAGGAATTGAGTACCTCAAGGATGATTGGTTCAGTTAGCTTAGTTGATGGATTGTATTGTATAAAGCCTCCTTCACATAAAGATTCTTGTGTCAGCTTAGTCAACCATGTCACAGCTAAGTCCATCCCTCCTTCTAGCTTGTGGCATTTCCGGCTTGGTCACCTGTCCAATGCTAGACTTAGTCGACTTACATCTCAATTTTCATACATATCTTGTAATCAAAACCATGTCTGTGATATTTGACACTTTTCCAGACAAAAGAAAATTGCTTTTCCAATAAGTAACAGTAGGGCAGCTATGCCTTTTGATTTGGTACATTTGGATATTTGGGGTCCTTTTGCTACCCATTCTATTGAAAAATATCAATATTTTTTGACTACTTTGGATGATTATACTAGATTTTTGTGGGTTGTCTTTATGAGACATAAATTTGAAACCAAATCCCATATTCAAAATTTTATTCACATGGTTGAAACACAATTTCACAAGCACATTAAAGCTTTTCGCAGTGATAATGGTGTGGAATTTTCTTTGTCTCAACTTTTCTCTTCTAAAGGCATCCTTCACCAAACCTCTTGCGTAGAAACTCTCCAACAAAATGGGAGAGTTGAACGCAAACATCAACATATTTTGAATGTAGCACCAACACTCTTAATTCAGTCCAATTTACCCAAATTTTTCTGGTCCCGTGACATCACACATGCAGTTTTTCTCATTAACCGTATCCCTACTCAAATTTTGCAACAAATTTCCATTTCACTGTTTATTTGGATCTCCACCTGACCTTAACCACCTAAAAATTTTTGGTTGTTTGTGCTATGCCTCTACTCTTGAATCCCATCGATCCAAACTTGATTCTAGAGCCAGGAAATGTGTTTTTATTGGTTTCAAACCTGGCACCAAAGGCTACTGCCTTTATGACATTAATTCAAAACAAATTTTTACATCAAGACATGTTAATTTTGAGGAACTCATTTTTCCATACACTACTGCCACCTCACCACACCCATGGTCATTTTATGAACTTATTTCACCTCATTCTGCATCTGATACTGCAACTGATTCCCACACTGCATCTGTACCTAATTCTGTATCTGTTGAGTTTCCTGTTGCCACTTCCTCACCCCTATCTTCTTCTGTTTCATCCCCTGCACCTCCCACCTGACCTTCCAGAACATCTCATCCACCTCCTCACCTGGCTGATTACATATGCAATGCTTCCATCATTCCCAGCAAGCCTCATCCTTTAGGTAAAGCTCATCCTATTTCTAACTTTGTTTCTTATGCTAATTTGTCTCCAACACATACCCTATTTTGCTTGTCTTTGTCTGTTATTACTGAACCCAAGTCCTATGCCGAAGCAAGCAAGTTTGATTGTTGGAACCATGCTATAAAGGCTGAGTTACAAGCCCTTGAGCATAATCAGACCTGGAAACTTGTTGATCTCCCTACTGGTGTTACTCCTATTGGTAATAAACGGGTCTACAAAATCAAGAGAAAGCCCGATGGATCTATTGATAGGTATAAGGCCCGGTTAGTTGCAAAAGGATACAACCAAATTGAGGAATTGTATTTCTTGGATGCTTTTTCTCCTTTCACAAAACTGACTATAATTAGAGTTCTTTTGGCCTTGGCTTCTATTAAAAGTTGGCATGTTCATTAATTGGATATCAATAACGCCTTCTTACATGGTGACCTTAAAGAAGATGTATATATGACCTTGCCTCTCGGCCTTTCAGTTACAAAACCAAATCAAGTGTGCAAGTTATTCAAATCAGTATATGGCCTTAAACAAGCTAGTAGACAATAGCATGAAAAACTTATTTCTCTTTTGTTGTCTCTTGGATTCATTCAATCTCATGCTGATCATTCTTTATTCATCAAGTCCACTGCCCAAGATTTTACAGCCCTTGCCATATATGTTGATGATGTTCTACTTGTGAGGGAATTCTTTTACTGTTTTTGCTGATGTTAAATCAGCACTAGACAAAGCTTTTGGCATTAGAGATTTGGGTTTGATGAAGTATTTTTTGGGATTCGAAGTTGCACATTCTTCCAAAGGCATTTCTTTGTGTCAAAGGAAATATTGCCTTAATTTGCTTTCAGATTCGAGCTTCTTAGGTTGCAAACCTATCTCAACTCCTTCTGATCCTTCATGTAGATTCTCTCAGGATGATAGTCCTCCCTATAATGATGCTGCTGCATACAAGGGATTAGTGGACAGATTGCTAAACTTGACAAATACTCATCCTGACATCACTTTTCTGTCCAACAATGAAGCCAATTCACGGCCAATCCCGCAGAGGCCCATTTTAAAGCTGCTACTCGTGTCCTTCGTTACCTTAAATCTTGTTCTGGTCGTGGTCTCATATTTCCCCGTAGTTCTGATTTGCAACTGCAGGGTACAGTGATGCTGATTGGGGTACATGTGCTGACACTCGTCGTTCAATATCCGGTTATTGCTTTTTTCTGGGTGGATCTCTGATATGTTGGCACTCCAAGAAGCAAGTGACAGTAGCTCAATCATCCTCTGAAGCCGAATATCGTGCTTTAGCATATGCAACCCGTGAGTTGCAATGGCTCATTTATCTCCTTCAGGATCTGCATATTCAATGCTCACGGACTCTAACTCTTTTTTGTGACAACCAAAGTGCTCTCCATATTGTGGCTAATCCGGGTTTTCACGAACGTACCAAACATCTTGATATTGATTGTCATATCGTGCATGAAAAAACTACTACAGGGCTGATGAAGTTGTTACCCATTTCTACCCATTGTCAGTTAGTTGACATCTTTACTAAAGGGTTGTTTCCTGTTGTATTTCAGGGCTTTGTTTCCAAGCTGGGTTTGGTGGACATATTCCAACCCTCAGCTTGTTTGGGGGGGGGGGGTATTAGAGAAGCTAAGTAATAAGTAATAGTTAGACCACATTAGCTTGGTATGAGCTGTCATTTTTAGCTATTCTTCTGTTTCGACATATCTTGTATAAATACTCTTTGATGTAATTAATGGAAATTCCATTCATTGATTTCCAATTGTTAATCTCTGTATCATAAGATCACTAAATGAAAATTTTAAAATAAAAAATAGTCTAATAATTATATTCTAACAATAATATAAATGAGTTTTATATAGATATTCAATTACATTTCATTATCTTACCGTATCATAATGTTATTTCTTAATTAAATTGTATTTATATTGTAGTAAAATATCAAAATATGATTAGATATATGTATTAAATCTGTTTAGATGGTCAGTATGTAGTTATTGAATTGAAATATATGTGTGTGTATGTGTGTCAGTGTGCGTGTTTTGTTATAATTAAATAGAATATAAATATAATTCTGAATACTTCTTTTTTTTGGTAAATTAAGGTATCCTCCACGCGCAACTGCAGAGACTAATTCTTCGTTGGGTTTTGTGCAATTCTTATTTTTTTAATATTTATATTAGATGCTTTATTTTGATATTTTTTTCTTCAAGTGTTTATTAGGAAGACCAATTAAATGTGTATTCAATTTTTTTTTAAATATCAATTACGATTATTAACAATGATTGCCATCATTCATGTTATGTTTTGATTGCTAATTAATAAGCTCGTGTTTTCTGTTGGTAAATTTCCCCTGCTACTGAAGGGTTGGAAGGTTTGTGTTTTTCAAACTTGTATTGAGAACTTTCAATGAGAATTACATTTACCTCACACCAAAAGACTACTGATGACTTAAATCCAAAATATGTCGGAAACAAGTCTTATCATGTTACACTAGGCCAACCCTTTGGATTTCTCAAACTTGTATTTAGTCAATGACAAATTTTACCAATTGCCTACAACTAGTTTCCAACATTGAAGCTGAAGTTAAGGGTTTAGAAGTCCAAAATCAAGAATTGGAGAGGGTGGCTTGTTACAATGCATTCACCAAGAGGCAAATTAAGGCTAGAAAACCGGGTGAAAAACTAATCTAATGAACATTGCCGTTTTTTATTTGAGAATTTTTTAATTTTTATTTCTGCTTTTATTAATAACTTAAAAAGTTTAAATAGCATTTTAGTCTCACTTTAATTTCTTCCGAAAACATTCTTTGTTATATCACGGTAAGTCGGTAAGTAGTTTTTAGGGGTGTACACGGGTCCTGGTCAACCCAACGATCCAACCCAACACAAAGTGTTTGGTTTGGTTTTTTTTTTTCGTAGTTTGGGTCGAACATAAACCAACCCGTTTAAACTCGAAGTGATTTGATTCAAATAACGGATTTATGATTTCAAATTCGTGAAGCCACGAGCTCAATCCAATGACATGAATTTTTTTATTTTTATTTGTTATATACCTTATTATCACACTGTCACGACTCATTAGAGATGAGATACTACCTGCTTACTTAGAAATCAGAGTTTTTTTTTATATTTTGTGAAAATTTTATGGAATAGAATATAATTTTAAAAACTGTGGAATTTAGTTTAAGTGCTGCTAAAAATTTTGTGGAATTTTAAGTGCTGAATGAAACTATTTTTATTTTTAAAAGCATTGTTTTGTTTCATGACCCGCGAGTCCAACCCGAACAGTGTGCACCCCTAGTAGTTTTAGTCTTCACTACGTGGAAAATTAACTTGCAGCTCACTGAGTGGTCACTGTGTCTATCTAGTGTTGTGCCAAGTTGGCCTTTCCTTCTTTACTTTTCCATTCTAGTTCTTCCAAAGTGAGGAGAAATCTATTATCTATATAACAAACTTAATTAGTAATTACATTAAAAACACATGACAAAAGCTCATTGATCCATTTTTTCGTCAAAAACTATTTTCTTAGCAAAAGTTTAAGTACACTTGGGTTCCTTTTTTCTTAGCCACTCGTGCTGAGCACGGGTCGTCTCAGCTGGTTTATAGCTGGTACATTTCTTTTGTTTTGGAGATTGATTTGGTCTCATTTCGTTTTTTTAACAGCAAATATTAGTAATTAGTGTGTTATGTTAGCTGGGGAGTTGAACTTGAATCCATAACTTTCTTATCACTTCAACTCCTATGTATCTCACTCCTCAAACCAACTCATCCACCTTATAACTCCAATTTGGTCCGGTTTCTGATAAACACGATAGGAAACATGGAAGTGGTGAAAGAATCCTCTCATTCCTAAGCAATTTGGTGTCAAGAAAAACTATCAGTGCTTCCAAGGATGCCATCCCAATTCTTGTGAAGCTAATGGCAGATGGAGCTGATGGAGACTTGCCACCATAAGACACTGATTTGGTCAACTTGCCATCATTAGACACCAATTATCAATATAAAAAAAAAACTTTTAAAATATTTTTTTTTTTTGAAAAAAACTAAACAAACTCTAACTAACTTGATATGAATTGAAGAAAAAAAGTAACTACTCCCAGTATGCAATGTACCGGGCACTGACCATTACGAACAGGATTGTACAAAAAGACAACAATGCATGATGCCATGATACTTGGTCCAGAGCATGGTCAACCATTCAACAACTTGGTATCTAGTTTGTTTGGTGCGTGTTGTCCTGTCTTTTGTACGTGTTTAGTGATGTTTTATTATACTTGGTTTGGTCAAGCTTGTAATTTACCTCCATTTGCAATTTTCTTTAGTATCTACAAAAAAGAGAGGGAGGAGAATTTGATGTTTGAAAAAATTGTAATTCAGAAGGGTAGTGATCCAGAGAAACAATCACGTTTAGATAACTTTTGGTAGAATTGGAAATAATGGTAGGGGGCAAGAATATTGTACTATATTTCCTTCATAGAGGCTTGTTCTGTCGTTTTCTTTTTTATATTGCTTTTCTGTTTCTGTCGTTTTCTCGTTCATATATTAATGACAAATCACAAACGAATCAAACGCAGATCACCCATTCGCAAAGCCGTGCTGCATTGGTTCTAGTGTTCAATACTTCAATTATTTTCCAAGACAAAAAGCAGGCAAATTAAAAGCAGAAATTATATATGGTCTTCTCTGAATTTACCGCCTTCCTCTGTGTAGTATACAAAATAAGCAAGTATAACACTATAAATACAACACCATTTATCAAATTTCAAGATAATATCAAAATAATCTTAGTAAATAACTTATTTTTGTCAGTATTATTTAATATACATTGAGTTTTTTTTTATTGATACTTATAAACATTGTTTATATAAAAATTGGCAGCTAATTAAGTAACCTTGAATGATGTGAGTCATGTCTCAAATCGGACGATTCTATCATGGTCCAAAGCTGTCCTCAGACCTAATTGAAAAGAAAGATGGAGAATGAGTTATATTTTAGGCAAATTCTAGGGTGAACCACCTATGGACCATGTTTCATAATCGTTAAATCAAATAGGCTCACATATCCTATCATACACATATCTTATCATACATTTGCCACACTAGATCACCTGTCTCTCTCTCCTCTTCGCCTATCTCTCGCTTCTTCCCCTTCCCCTCCTCTAACCGTCACTGGCGCCTTCTTCAAGAAAATCTTTACGCTCCTCTAAATTTGCAAAACTCCAATCAGTTGGAAGTGTTATGGCTGAAATCTCAGGTTCTCCACCAAACTCAAAACTCGCAGAAGAACTTAGTTTCCTCACCCACATACTGCGAGAATCACCACATAATCAGAACCAAAACATATGCGACCAAACCCTCACTGTAAGGAAACATTCTAGAGAGGGATAGAGAGAAAGAGACTGAGATAGAGAGAAAGACCGAGTGGGGAGAAAGGTACCAAGGGAGAGAGGAAAGGGCCCTCCCTTTACTATCGCCCTAGTGTAGTTCACTGTCGTGACATGGCTCTGCCACAAAACACGACCTTTCAGGGTCTCTACCGCTACATTCAACATTTCCTTGCCATCTCCCTTCCTCGTGCAAAATCACAGATTTGCAATGATCTCCTTTGCACGTAGCCACAAATGGTGACTTTGTCGCCGCCAACATTGAAAGGGTTGAACTCATTAGGTAGTACCATCAGGCCTTTGACGCTTCTATTGCTAGAAACTTCCCCGCCAATGATGGCACCTTCGACCGAATCAACTCCTCCTCATAAATCGATTCAACCTCTTGCTCTTCTCGTGCCGCTTTCAAGCCGTCTTCACCAGCTTCGATTTTAGGTTGAACGAAGGTTGGGCCTCTGACTTTGAAAATCTGTTGCAGTAGACGAACACGGAGACAACAAAGATAGATGGACTTGTTGAAGATTTGTTGCTAAGACGACAAAGATCTATGTACAAGTTGTGAGGACAGTAGCCATTGTCGTTTGCGGCGTTGCATGGCAGGTCGCACCACCCTTCATCTCCCTCAACGGAGTGGCCACTCAACCATCCAAGGCTAGGGTTTCTTTTCCTGAAAGGGATAATATGTGGAAGGTCTACCGTGTTGTTATTGTCATGATAAGATGAATCTAATGGTTTTGAATTGTGGTCCACCATTGACTTCCTACGAAGGCAATCCTCACTAGAATCCACCTATATTTGAGAGGGACTACTAAAAAAAATTGCCAGAACGTAGTGCCACTGTGCGAAAGCATGTTTACGGAAAAATGGAAAATCTGACTTTCAAGTTTAACACTCGCACACAGGATAATGAGAAATTATGATTCTCTCAACATCCCACATCAGGGCAGGTAACAAAATTAGGGTGCAAAGTATGGGAAAAAACAAGAAGGACCAGCAGAAATCACATTTATAAAAAACCAAGCTACACATACACATTAAGTGAAGCATTATTCGTTTCGAATATGACTCACAATTCCACAAGTTCAGTGCATATGAAGAGAGTGGGTGATGCAGCATGCTAAAAACCGCATTAGATACCAATATTTTGACTTTAATAATATATTCAGGGGGCAACTTAATCTATAGGTTAAAGTAATGTTTTGGTCCCTATACGTAATATCGATTCTTAATTTGGACCCTATACTTAAAAAATTATTAAAACAGTCCCTATACATGTATAAATTCTTAACTTAGTCCCTGCCGTCTAACACTGTTTTTAACGACGTTAGTTGTTTAAAAACAATTATTAACAGTCCCTATACGTGACATAAATTCTTAATTTGGTCTCTATACAAAAAACAAACTATTAAAACAGTCCCTATACGAAAAAAAAATATTAATATAGTCCATATATGAAAATAACTATTAAAACAGTCCCATAACAAAAAAATGACTAAAATCTGGTCATGTTACAATCCAAATATGATCCCTAATGTGACACTTGCCCATGTGTTAGGTACTTATAAGACATATTTAATCCACAAATAAACATATAAGACATTTAATAGGGACTATTTTAATAGTTTATTTTTTCGTACAGTGACTGTTTTAGTAGTTTATTTTTCATATAGGTACTATATTAATAAGCTTTTAGTCGTCGTTTTTTATAAGGACTTTTAATAGAAAAATTTCGTGTAAGGAACAAATTAAAAATTTATGTCACGTATAAGGACCAAATGGGTAACAGTTAGAAACGTGGTTTGGACGACAGGGACCAAATGGGTAACAGTTGTCACGCGTAGGGACTGTTTTAATAATTTTTTAAGTATAAGGACCAAATTAAGAATCGATGTCACGTATAAGGACCAAAATATTACTTTAACCAATTGATAAAAACCCAGTCGTTTAAGAAGCAATAAAATACAAACGACATCAATTTACTCCCTAGATGAATTTAGTTATATAATAAATTAGTATCATATGATAGAAAAATGATAACGGATTCGGCCACTCAATTATAAGTTGACATCAATTCAGTCTCTCGATAATAGGAAATGACATCAATTTAATCTTTCAATCTCATGGTTTTTGTATAAAAGTATGATTTTGATATCGCTCTATATGATTGGGGGGATTAAATTGCTGTCATTTTGATGCCAACCCAACCTTTCAAGGACTAAAATAAATATTATTCTTTAGCAAATAAATAATGAAGCGGAGAATTGGGAAAAAGTCGAAAAAGTCAATAACTACCAAGGTTTTCAAAACTTAATACATTACTAATGAACCCTAAGAAGAAGAAAGGAGTGAATGCAACATTATCATGAGATTTATACGTCTTATTTGTTTGCTTTGCAATATGATTACCATTTTATCTTCCTCGCCTCAAAACCAAAATGCTGCCGTGCTAGCAACACAAAATTACAGCACAGCAACACCATGCAATGCTATTGCAGCGAAAGCTCGAGCATGTTGTTCCAATCTCAATTTCAAAAACAGTTGCTGCAAGACTAATCTCTATATTATGCAACTACAATATTGACATCCAAGGTTATATGTGTGGTAAATTAAAATAAATTAAAATAAAAACAAAATTCTCTCTTCAAATGCCTTGCATTGGGAAAACATTGGGGCTTGACTACAGAAATGGTAAACCTATGTCTAAAGCATTGTATTACAAAACTATCCTATTGAAATATGTTGTATAACCTATTGATTACACACGAAAGAAAAAGGATAAAAGGGGAAATGGATGTTGACTTCCCATGGCTCCTAAATTTCTAACCTGATGCATTGCGGCTCGACTTATGATGTCTCTCTTTCCTATATCTCAATTGTCCTGGATCAAATCCACCTTCCTCAGATCCATAGATGGCCCAGGATGGTGTGGCAGCCATGTAATCTCTGCTGTCAAAAGTTCTTCCAGAAGCCACCTGAATTTAAATTAATAAATTTCATAAAAAAAACAAATAATAATCCAAATTCAGTCCCAAAAAAACAGGACACAGATACCCACCAGATCATGAAATTTCTCATAGTCTATCCATGTATACCACTGGCCATCGATTTTGAAATCCTTAGTTTTTGCTAAGAGGACACAACACGAGTGAACATGCTCACAAGCAACTTCATACTCCCCTTGGCTTTTCAGAGCCAGGGCCTCTGAGAAAGCTTTCACATCGGTATGCCAAGGAACATTTTCCATTGTCAATTTTGATGTAGCGGACCTGTAAAGAGCTCATTGTCAATCAAAGGTCATAGACAAAAACATCTAGCTTGACTTTTTTTTTTGTTGGGGGGGGGGAGGAGAGAGAGAGAGAGATGCTTACGAGCCACAATATGTAACTCCCTTGATTTCAATGAAGTCAGGTTCTCCTATACTAAAGAGCTTGTAATAAGCATCAATATCTTCAGTATTCCAACCTTTCACCAGAGTCAGGCGGTATACAGTTCGCTGATGTTTTTCCTTCAGAGCAGTCAAGGAATCCTGGCACATGGTTATGAAAATACAAAGACAAGGTGATCAAGAAGGCAAAGCATCATCAAATAGTCAAATAAAATCCAGGAGATTGTAAATACTAGCACTGACATCCATGCTTCAGATGGCAATCATACAGGAAAAAGGGTCCATGATCCATGAACTGAGCTCTTAGACATCAGAAAAAGATATTTCTGATAAGCTGCTCCTTAGAGTAGTTAGGAGTTGTTTTTTGAAAAATAAAATTAAAATCTACAGTTTATATTCCCTTCTTAATACAGTTCATACATCATAAAGTAATTCTACAAACACAGGATATTTATAGATTTTCACCGAAAATGGGGAAAAAAGATACTTACAATGAATCGTTCCCAGAAATCTCCAAAGAGTGGTCTATCGATTGCCTTTAAAGAGTCCTTTGTTGCAGCATCTACACTGACATATAACTGCAAGTGACAAACAAAAATATTAAGTTTGGCTTGCTTAACCAACATGTTTTTAATTATGAAACTCTGAAAGACCCAAAACCTGGGTGATAGGATTCATCAACTTAATTTTCTCTGGAAATTGTGCATTTGTAACTAGAAAAGTGGAAATCCTCCTTTTGTGCAACTCATCCACAAGTGCATTTATCTCTGGATACATAATAGGTTCACCAACAAGAGATAATGCACAATGCCGTGGTGAGAAGCCTTCATTTAATCGCTCCAAGGTGACTCCTACAGAAAGAGAGTTAAATGAGTCAATTTTGAAACTAATCACACAATGACATGCAGCCGGGTGGGGTCGTTCTGAAGCTAATCCTCCCAGCATCAGTCAAAATTGATGCATAACAGGATGCTGGTGCCCAATTTTCTTTCTTTTTGATTTATAAAAATACATAGATGGCAGTATGAAAATCAAAATTTCAAAATGGGTCTTGCCATCACACAAATTCACAGGCATTAGGAAGTGGCATGTACATTGAAGACAGTGTTCGTATAACAATATAATCACTAAATAAAATATCCAAATTATTTAAAGATTCTGGAATGAGGTCATATTTTAAGTTTGCTTTATGGTATGCTCAAATGGAGAAGTGTCAAACTCGAGAGTCTACCTAAACTCAGTGAAGTCTCCGTAGACTTGACTCGTTACGAGTTTACTCAACACAACCATAATGTTTGATACCATGTGCATAGTGATAGGCCAGGCCACCAGATCAGACCAGACAAGGTATCAGCACATCAGAGTTGGGTTTATTCACCTTGCTGGCCTGTTGGATTCATTGCAAACTTGCAACAATGGATTTGTTCATGTTTTCTAGTTCGTGACTTCATTATGCTGGAAGCTATGGGGTTGAGAGTTGGGACTCAATACAGCATTGTTCACCTCCGCTGCAGATGGGTTCGCATTGGGATGTTAGATGCATCTGTGTGGTTGAGTGCTACAGTTGTTGACGTTAATGTTTTGTGCATTATGGATCCTTATCATTCAGATGTTGCATTTTGGGTTTTTAAAAAACATTGAAGCACCATCATTTTAAGCATGTCTGGGGGAAAATTATCATTATGTTGTAGACTAGTTCAATCGTCCTCAAACTCACAATTCTATACAAATCTATACAAGTCCACAGAGTCTACTCGAGTTTTACACAAAAATGATTTGTAAACAGATTTTGATACTCAGAAGAGTCTTAGACTCATACTATTCTATGAGTTAACTTGAGCATTTGACAACCATGATTATAAAATGTTCATAATAATGAATAAGGGATGATGAAGGTTACATAATAATCTCATACTTGAAAAAAATTCAAACAAGAGATTATTCACTTTAAATGAAAAAAAAAAAACCTTCCCTTCTATTTCCCTACAAACTCCTTACTCCACCACCCAAAAACATATCCCTAGTGCCCAATACTTTCAATGAGAACATGGTGACTGAAAGTGTGCTTGATATGATCAAGAGATACTTTAGCCAATCCATTATTGACCTATGTAAGTCCATCAACGTGACAATAGTGTCATACTTTGAAATGATAACAGCATAGAAAAACAAATTTACCAGGAACTCCTTTCATTTGTTTAATCATATTTGTATGCTGGTCTATTGCAGAATTTACAATCTCTATTGGATCGTCCATCTTCCACTGCCAACTTTTTGCTACTGGATTCGTGTGATGTCTCCAGCAGAAAACACACTTATTTGCACATGCCAAGCTAGGGGTTGCCTCCATGCACCTGTTTCACTCATAAAAGTTGACACAGTGAATTTGGCAGCTGGAGAGTATGAACACATACGACAGAAGATAAATTCACTTTTAACAAGCACCAAAACAATTCTACCAAACCCCATGGCCAGGGTGCAAAGTTTGGATAAAGTGCAATGGCAAATTGGCAATTATGACTCCAGCACATTCTTCTGAAGCCATATCAAATACCAGCTCAAACCATAAAATTATTTTCACACCATCACTGAATCATATGTTGGTAAACCAATAAGCTCCATCTTAAGATTCAGATTTCAGTGGATACAAACAAGGTAATGAAATCAAGTATCTAGAGTTGCCAGCTAAAAGGAAATCTTTAAGTTGTAACATGACACAGGCACAAAGTTCGGAGTCAGACCACCAAAACCAAAACAAAACCAGCCGTGTGACCTAAGTAATCAGTAGTAAGTCGAGCTGCCCTTACCGATGACTCTCGATTCCATAAAATGAATGCTTGTAGCAACCACCTCGACCTCGAAGCTGTGACTTGGTCCATCTACAAATCTTGACACCACTATGTGAACCAATAATTTTATATCCCTGCAATTTGACAATAATTAAAAAGAAAGAAACACAAAGAACTCATATCTCATCTAACAAAGTTCAATTGAGTGACAGTAATTAAACCACCCCCTAAGCAATAGAAGAAAGGGGAAAACTTGGGTGTTGTTCCAATGATGCTGTCGATGTTGTTCTCCAATCACAGCATGACATGCTCTATGCTCTGTTTGGAGAACCGCACCTTCAAAGCCGCACCTAAGTTTTCTCCTAGAAGAAATTGGAAATAACCAAGGGAATGGCTCATTTTTGTCACCTATACTTAGCAATGCATGCATATATGAATTACAGAAAGAACAATGTGACAATATACCTGCTTCACCAAATTTGCTCTAAGCACAGGAGTCACCATTTCTTTCTTGCCATTCAACTTCCCATTAGTCTCCTCCACCGTAGCCACAGACTTCCTGGAAGGAGCTTTACCAGCAATGTCTTCAAGATCAACAATCTCCGATTCCACCTCACTCTCCACATCAGAATCCTCTTCAGAACTCAAAACACCACATTCCCCACCACCGCCAGCATCATCCCCATTCTCCAAACCATTACCAACACCTTTCAACAACCCAACCACCTTCTCACACCACCGATCGAAAACCGCATCCAAGTCAGCACCGTCAACATCCCCTTCCCAAAGAGGAATCATCTCCGCGGCACCCAGCGCCCTCATCTGCTTAACGAGATCCTTAGCAACCGCATTGAAGGCGACACCGTAGGCTCGGCTACCGACGCCGAACACGCCGAACCTGCACTGCGAGAGCAGCAAGGAACCAACCCTAAAGTCTTCGGCGCTCTCAGCGAGCCACGTGGCAAAGAATCTAGAAGCGGGAGGAGGTTTTCCGTCTTCCCAGGTAGAAGCGACGATGAGAAGGAGCGTTTCCTTGGGGAGGTCTTCGGGCTCGTAGTGTCGAGCATCAAGGAGGTCGAATGCGACGTCGTTTGAAGCGAGGAAGCGGTGGAGACGGCGAGCGAGGGATTTTGAGGTGCCGGTTTCGGAAAGGAAGAGGATCTTAGGGAGCGTGGGTTTAGTGTTAGCATTAGGGTTAGGGTTTAGAGAGAGAGTGAATCTGAGGTTTCTGAGGCGGCGAGATTTGTAGAAGCAATAAAAGGTGGTGGCGGAGAAGAGAGCGAGGAGTGTGAGACGAGCAGGGACTGAAGACAACGACATAGGTAACGGTTGGTGTGTACTGTGTAGTGGCTAATAACTAACTATGCGTGATTCAGTGACGGTGATGCAGTGACGGGAGAGTGTTCTTTCGGGTGCGGCACGCGGTGGCTATTGCCGTCGGAGGAAAACACGAAGACTACTTCTCGTGCTTTAATGGGCCGGGGTTTAAAGTTGCAGGCCCGGTCCTGGCGGCTTCAGCGATCTGTATGGGTCGCCCAAGCAAGTGTTTTTCTTCTACTAATCATCAACTTGATCACCATGTTAGCAGTTAGCACAGGATGAATAAACAGTTAAACATAAATAATTAAATTAAAACTTCTCGTGAGATTAAAATAAATTTAAGTCTTTAAATGAGTTTATCTGACTCTTAATTGAATTATCGGAGACTTGTAATCTTTTATTTTTATGAAGAAAGGTGGAGACCTGTAATCTTTAAGATGCCGAAGATTTTAGACGAAAATAATTCATTTCAATGAGAGTTGCGTAATCTTTTGTAATTGGTATTTGAGAAAATGAGACATTCACTGTGTGTGTAATGAGAATTTATTATTGTGTATTTATTTTTAAAAGAGTTTAATTTATATGCAATCATATCTCACCATGTAGATGTTTGTTGAGATATTTTAGGAAATGATATAAAAAAGTGGCATAATGTGAGATATGATTGGGTGACGGTGTAAAACTTTTTTACACTGCCAGTGCATATTAATTAAACTCTTTTTAAAAATACAGTTATAAAGTAGAGTGATGTAACAATATGGTGAACTCTCATTGGAGGTCACTGTAAAAATATGTTACACTGATGGTGCATCCTGTTAAACTCTTGGTATTTATTTGTATATATTCATATTGTATTTAAACATCACACAAATAGCAAACGAAAGTTGATTCAGTTGGTAAGGATTCGACTCATATCCCTCAAGAACGTGGGTTTGAATACAAGGAAAAATCATTGTCAATGAGACCTTCAAGTACAAGGGAAGGAAGGTCAACACGCGAACTTAGGTAATGAAGATATTACCTCTTCGTTAATGAGATTGTTAAAGAAATCTTTTAGTCAACCACAAACGGTACATGAGATAGATAGTGTTTCCCGACAACAGAGTATACCTGCCCCAATACAAGGACCCGACTCAATGTCGAGGTATGGCCTTGTTGCATAAAGATGAATCAGGTCCCATTTGGATCAACCCTATTTTTTTTCCCCATTCTCTTAGCCAAAGCTAAACTCATACTAACTTGAGCATTAGTATGCCTTTGCAGATACCCACCCACGCCAAACCTACCAAGTAGAACGAAGGAGTTGCTTGTTGGATCAAAAAGGAGACCCAAATTAACTTTTAACTTGATGGAAAATCGAGACATAGCATGTTCCATCGACATATTGAACAGATTATACAATCTACTATGGAAGTCGGTTAACATTTCTATTAGGGATGACAATGCGAGTTGGGCCGGCTAGCCCACCAAAACAGGGGCGGGGAGGGTTGGGGTACCCCAGGCCACCAATTTGGCCCGCCCAACCCACCGGGCTAAGGTCAAGCTCGCCAGTTGGGCCATTTATTTTTCCCAAAATTTTTTAATTCATTTTTCCATTTTTCTACTAATTTTTATATTTTGGGACAGGTTTTGACAGGTCAACCTACCACTTTTTAGCCCAAAAATTCTTTTTTATTTTTTACATTTTTCGGTTTTTTGGCCTGTCAGCCTGCCCTTAAGCAGGGTGGGCTCGACATCCCAACCACCAACCCTTGATGGGTCAATTCGCTCTGTCCCATTTAAGGCTGGTCAGGGCGAGCCAGCCCGCTTTACCATCCCTAATTTCTATTGGCTAATGGGACATTTTAAAGTGCATGTCCAAATACTTATTAGTTACTACTATTCTAACGGTTCAAAATCCACAAACTATTCCTACTTCCTGTCATAATTTTCTTGTATTTGTCCCTAAATTCATTCGAGACCTGAGCAACACTCAGATTGAAGAATAATATTGTCTATGGTTTCATTTGATGTTTTCCGAGTCCTAATGTTGTAAGAAAGAATGAAAGAGAGAAAGAGATCAATTTTTATCTCTGTATTGTTTATCACACTAAATACACAAAACCACTTTATTTCCTGCCATTCTATCTCTCTAGTTTTTTCATGTTCTTCTATGCTTTTTTTTTTCATCTAGATATCTTTTCCTTTATACATTTAGGAATCTCATTTTTTTTATAAGTAGCCCAAGTGAAGCATGGATATTATGACTATAATATTAAATTTAAAATTAATATTTTGAGAATATGCACACTTGTAATATAAGAAGGTAAAAAAACGAAACTTTAACATAAAAAGATTGAAAATAATAAGCATGATAAAATCACGTGTCTTAAGAAAAACGACTGTACAATAAGAAATGATCTCACTCTTACAAGTGAAAAATCGTTTATTCTACAAGGCTAGATTAATTTTTTATTTAAAAGATTTTTAATTGTTCATTATTTCTTTAATCAATGTTTAACTTCTTCAATCAATTTTAACCGTAAAGTAATTTTTACAGACTAAATTTTCCTTTTACATATTAAATTGATTAAAACTGACAATTGATTGGAGTGTTAGTTGAAGGAAAGAATATCATGGCAATTCAATCGAGTCAGAATGGCACTCGGGGTTGATGTGATACAAGAAGTTTGCATATAAATAGAGATTTAAGGCCTCCACAAAGTTTTTTGTGCACATATGATACCCTCCTTATCCTGGTGGAAAGTCATTCGTATCTCCCACTGCATACTTCTCAATATTTCCTCCAATGGATTTAGGATTTCAACTTTGTCTCGGATGATTGTCCAACCTCCTGGGCGTAAGATACGGTCCATCTCAACAACAATTGACACGGGTTGCTTGCACCTGCAAAATATTTGTTTCAAGCACACGGAAGCAATTTGGTCCCAAGTCTCACCTAGCTCATCTATTCTATTATCTAACTATTATCTAATTAAAAAAAAAAAACTGCAGTAATCACACATGACGAAAGCTCATTCACCCGTTCAAAACTGTTTTCCCGTCTTTTTTTCTTCTTTATACACTCGTGAATCACAAGTATCTCTGATTAGTATTAAATCAAACATGGAAGTGATCAGGGCATTAGGCTTCAGCATGTAGTTAACACTTAACACTCGTAAAAAAAAATACAATTCTAACTTCACCATAATCCCCAAGAACCTAATCACTGGGGTGTTTAGATGAATAGTTTAATTAAGCTTTTATTCAATAAGCATTTTATTACATTCATAAGTGATTAAATTCAATAAGCAATTTACTATTCTTCACCATAATCCCCAAGTACCTAATCATTGGGGTGTTTAGATGAATAGTTTAATTAAGCTTTTATTCAATAAGCATTTTATTACATTCATAAGTGATTAAATTCAATAAGCTATTTACTATTCGCATCCTCAACATTCGTTTTCACAGTTGTTATCACCAGAAAATATCAGCCATAGCCGATGAAGGGAATAGCCGATGCGTGAGATAAGCCGATCAGATTTGTAGCCGAAAACTGGTCTCATTGAACCGAGGCTAGAAAGGAAAAGGTTGGAAGTTCAGGAAGCATCGTGAGGCCAGCCGATTACTAAAAATAGCCGGTGTGGATAAAGGAAATATCCGATTATTATGGCCTCATCGGCTGAGCTATTGTTGATTAACATGGAGCTTTGAAGCTCGACCAAGGGTTAAATATGTGAAAGTCATGGACTTTGGCGCCAAAATGATTAAAGCTAGCTCTTGAAGGCCCTCAACGCATTTAACACGTGATAAATCGTTTGCCCAGCCGATGGGAAAGCGGTTAACCCACGATACGCATAAGGAAGCAGTTGAGGGACACCCACGACCGCTTGTTGTCAGCCATGAACGTGTGGAACGCATAATGGCCAATAGGGGGCGGTTACATTTTTGTTTTTTTTTTTTGTATATGTATACCTTCGTTGAGAAATGTAAAGGGACGCCCAATCAATCAAACAACTATTTCTCTTGCAATTTATCAGCTTTTTACAGCATTTATCTTAGCCGATTTCATGTATCTTAGTCTTAGCCTTAGCATAGCGTAGATTCGCCACACTCAACGCTTTCTGGAGCAGTTGGGGAACCCATAATCGAGAATCAGAGTTTCGTTCTCGGTGTAATCGCTTAAACAGGAATCAATTTGTCGGCTGGACGTTAGCCAGAATCCTCTGGTGATTTTTCCACGCAAACAAGTTTGCTTACGCCGGTGGGACCATAGGTGAATTGAAGGACATGTTTGATTCTCCAGGGCAGGATCACGCTTAGCGTATGAACCTGAGGTCCGGAAAGAAACTCAACAACAACATGGAGTCGAGTTCAAATCCCAAAAGAACCCCACCACGCAAGAACAACGAGTCAGCATACACCTTGGGTATGCCCATAGTGGTTGAAGACATTCCGATCTCCGCACCACCTCTGCAGAAATGAATAACCCGGAGAATCTAAAGCCCGGTGGTCATGACCACTTCTTTCATCGAGCGGCCAGATTGATATGGGGATTCATGACATTATGTACCAAGTGTCAAGGCGGTTGGCGGATATTGTCAAGCCCATGGTGCATAACGAGGTTCAAGAGCGAGACATGGAGACCACCGAGACAAAGAAGGTGAACACTCGGCTAGTTACTGCGTTAGCGAGGGAATGATGGGCAAACCCGGCATGCACTGGCGATCGGTCTGCGGCCTCGGTAGAATGTGGGTCGGCCCGGGCCTTTTCAGCCTGACCAATCCCACTACCGGTAGGGCCACCAACCCGCAGGCGTGCGGTGATCGGCCGAATACATGGGTACCACCCGTCTTTGGGCAAGTGATGCCACTGATCAGCGAATCTGCGGTATGGGCAGATCAACATGGCCGGAGGCCGCTTAACACGGTTGGACACATTGGTCCGCCGGTAATGTCATATGCTCCAACGCATGGCCCCACTGCGTGCGAGCAAACACATATGGACACCGAATTGGCACCGATGGCCCCAGGGAAGCTATCCGTGATTGGAACCTCAACAATCCACCATTCTCGCCAACCGCAACTTGACCCCATGCCATACCCTCCGGTAAGTTCAAATATACTACGAGCGGTGGCAACTATGGGGAAGCAGGCATGGAACACTGCTCCACCTTTACCCCGTAATGCATCGGTTGTTCCAGGGACTCAGTCGGAGGTTTTGGGAATATGGTCCAGCGGCAATGGAATACTAATCCACCTCTAGGCAATGTTCCACCAAATACCTTCAACCTTCGTAATCCGTTCAACAGGCTTCACCTTGGAGACCGATGGGTCGAGTGCGTGGCCAAATCCACAAGATAATCGGCAGGAGCCTCCCATTTGATAGACCGAAATGATTGCAAGTACCATCAAGAAGTACTTCGGGATACAATTAAAGCCGTTGGACCGTCCTGTTTACAAGAAACCGTACCCTGAATGGGTGGATCGGATGGTTCCTCTCCCTAGGGATTCAAAACTCCAGATTTCACCATATTCTCAGGGGAAGATGGCAAGTCTACCATGGAGCACATAGGGCGTTTCACGGCCAGCTGGTGAAAGCGGCGAATGAGTATCACAAGCTTCAACTTTTTCCATTATCAACTCACTTTGGGACGGCGTTCACCTGGTATTCCTCCCCGCCTCCAAACTCGATGCAGAATTGGGCCGAGCATGGAGAGGTGCTTCCATGATAGATTTTACTGGCCTCAACCTCAAGTTACGATGAATCGATCTAACTAGTCTCGAGCGTGAAGTTGATGAGTCGGTTCTTTGATTACATTGAAAGGTTCAGAAAAGCGGAAATGTTACGTGCAATTCCTGAAAACAATATACCTCCATGGTGATTAACAACATGCACCCGCAATTGAAGGAGAAGTTAGTAGGACAAGCCCGCAGATTTGAATCAACCGCGAGAAGCGGCTATCCGAGTTGAGCAATATATCCAGGAAAAGGAAAAGCGAAGGGCTAGCCGAGGAAATGGTCCACATTTAGTCTCTATCATAGAGGCAGAAGAATCTGACTCCGAAGCGGTTGACTTCACTGCTGATATGATGGTTGCCGAGATAGTCAAAGGGAAGAGCTATTCCCGCCAAAGATCAAGGCCGCCAAGGCCAAAGAAACCGAGTCAACAGAGGATAGAGGCGGTACTCCTTTGACATAACTAAAGCGGCACCAGTTTCGATTACTTGCTCAAGGACAAGCAAATTCGGTGCTAGAGGGCATCGATTCCACCTCCTCAAGAATTGATGAACAAGAAATCTTGTAAGTGGCATAACTCTTATAACCATTCTACACTAATCGTAGTTTTCGGGAAGGTCATACAAAAGGCTATCAAGGAGGGTAAGTTCAAGCTAGCCGATAAGAGCATAGCCGAGATGTCGATGAGACACCAATCCATTCCCGGTTGTAACCATGGCCATGGTGTCTTTCTCAAGGCCTGATCGGCCAGGCCAATAAGAGGAACAATCCATCGTGAGTGTTTGGATGCCCAAAGAAGAATCCAAAAGAGACCAAAAGGTCACCAGGATCTGTGTTTGACAGTTGGGAAACCCACCGGTGTCACCGAAAAGCGGCGTGGGCCAACCATCTTCGAGCCGATTCCATGGTAAACCTCCCTGCATCTGGACGTTTGACTAACGAGTTGATCGGCCCGATCTGCAACATGCACTCAAAGACTAAGAGAATGCGGCATGCTCGGGAGGCGGGGGCAAAATCAAGCTGAACCTCAATCAAGCCCACCGATTATGCCCAGGATCACCGAGGACCCTCTCCCAAAGTCTAAGAGAAGGGTGGCGGAGTTCAATGTCGAAGGGGAATGTCCTCTCTTCGCATAACAAGATGAGAATGATGACGAACTCAAACCACGAGAGGATGATCAAGCCACCGCAAATGTCAAAGAAGGGAAGTGGGTGGTTAATCAACCTCAGAAGAAGAAAGAGTTTAAGTCGATCCACACCGACTAAAACGCGAAGAGAAGGCTGCAGAGGGCTAGATCCTTGCAAAGAATGAAACAAACCTGCAGATGATAGGCCGATGCCAAGCGGCAAATTAAGAAGGAGATCCCGAAGCTAAAGTGGCGAAGCCATTGGCGGGGCTTTTGGACCTTGCGGTTTGGAGCCCGACAAAGTTGAAAGCGATCGAGCAAGGAGGCCCCACGACAATCACGGTTGCGAGGTGGACATAGTGGCGACCAAGAAGGAAAAGTGGAACCTGATAAAGAGGAAGGGCATATTCACACATACACTGGCTGCTTGAATGGTAATGACGAGCCGATCTTAGAGTCCGTTACCGAAGATTCAATTTGGATTATCTCTCAGATGAGAGTGAAACCGGATTGATGGCCGCCATTGAGGTCGTTAGCCTGATCCCAAGCGAGTTCTGGGTTGGTTATCCCCAGATTGAACACTTAGAAGGAGACGTATGCGTGGAAGAGGCAGAATGGGCAACTTTAGCCGATGACACGGCAAAAGATGCTTTGAGTACTGTATTTGGTAGGCCATCTGAAGATATGATGAAGCACTTGAAGCCCTTGTATGTGAGAGCCTACATCAATGGCAAGGCCTTCAGCCGAGTGTTCGTTGATAATGGGGCGGTATTGAACGTGATGCCGGTGGCCACCTTGAGGAGTCTGAACAAGTCTGAAGAAGACCTGATCCCAACTAACATGAAAATGGCTAGCTTCATGAGAGAGGCTTCGTGCCTTGGGAATCCTCGATAGTCGAGATCATGTTGGCCCAAGAGCATCAAGTCGGCTTTCTTCGTGATTGATGGCAAACCATCTTATGCGATCCTGCTAGGAGAGATTGGATTCACACCGGCCGGTGCTTACCTTCCACCATGCATCAAGCTCATTTTTGGGAAGGGGATAAAATTGAAATAGTCCCGGTAGATGACAATCCATTCCCGGTGAGGTACAAAATCTAGAAGCTTTGTTCTACTCTCCCTCTGTGGCTCCATAGTCAATTCTTGAGGAATACGAGGAAGGATCCTGGGAATCTTGTAACTTGACACCCCAGGGATTCAAGATCGAGCAATTAAGCCAGAACCACGGCTAGCCACGAAGGTTTGTTATGTTTAAAGACACCCAAGTGGTGCAGGACTTATGGGGCCAGGCTAGAAGCTTTCGAGATTGAATCTCACGTGGTGAGTCCTGGCGATAGACAAACAACAAGGCGATGGCCTCACATCGGCCAGACGAGATCACTGAGTTGCCGATGGAGTTTGAATCACCTATTCGCAGGACTTTGCCAACCTTTGAATCTCAAGACCCCTCGAGGACCTCAATTTGGGAACTCCGTAAGAGCCTCGGCTAACGCAAATCAGGATTCTTTGGGGAAGAGGATAAGAAAGAGGTGATAGCCCTGCTGAAAAATATAAAGACCGCTTTGCATGGGACTATCATGAGATGCCTGGCTAGCACGAGAATCGTGGAACATAGGCTACCGATCAAGGAGGATTCAAGCCACATAAGCGACCACCTAGAAGGTACCATCCTCACCGATACCACAAATCAAAGCAGAAATCGAGCGTTTGCTCAATATTGGGTTCATCGTAGCAGTGGATGCGTGAGTGGTTAGCTAACATAGTACCTGTCAAGAAGAAGAATGGCAAGATTCGAGTTTGTATTGATTATAGAGACTTGAATTTAGCCACTCCAAAGGATGAATATGTGATGCATGTGGCAGACATGTGAGTCGAGGCAGCGGGCACACATGGTAGTTTAAGCTTCATGGGCGGTACTCGGGCTATAATCAAATATTTGTAGCCGAGGAGGACACTCACAAGATCGCATTCAGGTGCCCAGGGCACCGGGAATTTATGAATGGTTGGTGATGCCATTCGGCTTGAAGAATGTCAGCCACCTACCAGAGAGCAATGAATGCTATCTTCCATGATCTAATCGGCAAGACTATGGAAGTATACATAGACGATGTGGTGGTAAAATCCAAAGACTTCAAAGCCCACTTGGCCGATTTGGAACAGGCTTTGCAGAGGATGAGGGTCCATAACTTGAAGATGAATCCTGCAAAGTGCATGTTTGGTGTATCGGCTGGCAACTTCCTTGGTTTCTTGGTGCATCAAAAGGGTATTGAAATAGACCAAAACCAAGCCAAGGCAGTGATGGAGGCTAGACCACCCAGGAACAAAAAGGAATTACAGAGCTTGCTGGGCAAGATCAACTTCTTGAGAAGGTTCATAGCTAATTCGGCTGGTAAGATGAAGGCTTTTTCCCCTTTGCTGAAGCTCAAGAACGCTGAGGAGATGGTGTGGGGTCCTGAACAGCAAGAGGCTTTTGGACAAATAAAGAATGCTTTAGCTAGTCCACCAGTTTTGGTGCCCCCCATGCCAGGGAAGCCTTTGAAACTTTACATTGCAGCTGCTGAAGAGTCTATCGGCTGCTTGTTAGCGCAGGATGCTGAAGATGGAACTGAAAGAGCGGTGTACTACCTTAGCCGAAGCCTCAATGATGCTGAAACCAGATATACTCCCTTGGAGAAATTGTGCCTGTCTTTGTTCTACGCTTGTACAAAACTTGAGTATTATTTAATGCCACATGAAATATTAGTTTTATGCAAAATTGACATTGTTAGGTACTTGCTTAATAGGCCTGTCTTACAAGGTCGCTTGATGAAGTGGACCATTAAGCTTCACTTGCTTTGAAATACGTCCCATTAAGTGTCAGGCGGTCGACTCTGGCCGATTTCTTGGCGTAACATCCTGCGATGGAAGTGGAGGACCCTTGGGTATCTTCAATTACTTGCATAAACCTATTGCCTTGGGTCCTAACTTTTGATGGGTCTAAAACCCAGAAAGGAGTTGGAGCCGGAGTGACAATTACCAACCCAGATGAGAAAATGTGGAGGTTTGCGTATCGGCTAAACCCAGGTTTAACTAATAACCAAGCCGAATATGATGCCATGATCATAAGGTTAAAGTTGTTAGCCATGATGGGCACTGATTACATTCATGTAAAGGGCGACTCTCGCCAGTGGTCGACAAATTAACCAAAGAATATGGGTGCAACAACCCAAATCTGTTGGCACGTTATGCAACGACTGACAGATTGATTCACCAATTTATTGATGCAAATGTGTTATACATCCCCAGAAGAGCTAATATGGAGGCCAACGATCTGGCCCAAGAGGCCTCCGGATATAGGAACTCTCTGTTGACTTTGGAGTACGACGAATTACCAGCCGAGGTAATGGTCGCAGACCAAATCGATTCATGGAGGAACGAGTTGATCGAGTACTTACAGGATCCTTCTAAGTGCACTGACCCCAAAGTTAAGAGACGAGCTCTAAGGTATGTGCTTCTTGATGATGAATTGTATAAGAGAAGCATGAATGGGGTATTGCTAAAGTGCATAGATAAAAATGAAACCCTAAGGGTTATGGGTGAAGTTCACGAAGGCATATGCGGCTCGCATAGGGCTGGGCCTGTTATGAAATGGTTGATTTATCGTCATGGGTATTATTGGCCTACCATCACAGCTGATTGCTTTCAGTACGCCAAAGGATGCGAAGAATGCCAGTTGCATGGTCCCATTCAAAGGGTACCAGCTGAATTGATGCATTCAGTGGTGAAACCTTGGCCATTTAGAGGCTGGGCCATGGATTTGATCGGCAAAATCCATCCACCATCTTCCAAAGGACACAATTTCATTATTGTGGCAACCGATTACTTTACTAAGTGGGTGGAGGCTCGGTAGATGGTCAAGGTACAAAGAAGATGACGTTATCCGATTCATTCAACACCGGATCATATACTGTTTGGGATTCCGGAGACCATTACCATGGATCAGGAACTATGTTCACCGGAGATAAGGTGGTTGCCTTTGCTCGCCAGCTTGGGATTAAATTGATACATTCATCCCCATATTATGCACAAAGCCAATGGACAAGCCGAGGCAACCAACAAAATTATTGTGGACTGATCAAAAAGAATTTGGAAAACAAGTCCGTAAATGGCATTTAACTCGATGAGGCTTTATGGGCCATAAGGAATTCCAAGTCAACGCCACCGCACAACTCCATATCGGTGACTTACGGCCAAGATGCGGTTTGCCTTTGGAAATCAATGTCACTTCTCTAAGAGTGGCGACGTAACTCCTTAAGCCTAGAAGAGTATCGCCAGCCATGCTTATGGAGCCGATCACTGGATGAAGATCGGTTAATGGCCTTAGAAAGAATTGAGGCAAGCAAACGCAGAATGGCTAGTGCCTACAACAAACATGTTAAGTTGAAGAAGTTTGTTGAGGGTGACCTAGTTTGGAAAACTAGTTTACCAATAGAGTCAAGGACCCTAAATTCGGTAAGTGGTCACCAAATTGGGAAGGTCCATTCACGCTAGTCAAGTGTTCGCAGGAAACGCCAGACGGCTAGTTAACATGCAAGGCGAAGAAATGAACAGAAGCATAAATGGCAAATATCTGAAGAAATACTACCCCACGGTTTGGCAAAGCATACTAGAACAATAAAAAAGCTATTTATAGACAAAAAAAGGAAATTATTCTGGTGACCACAGGCCGGCCACCTAGCCAACAAAAATACTTAAAGACAACCAGAAAGAACTAGTCTGTTGGGTCAAGAGTGGCTGCAACTGGGGGATCGGCAACCATAGCAGGATCGGCTGTTTCAACCTGGTCGAATGCCAGGTGGGCTCATTTGCCTCTTGAGGATCAGCCTTTTCAATAGGATCGGCTACCTCTTGTTGGTTGGAGGCTTCAACTGGTGCAGTATGCACTTCTGCAGCTACTACCCTAGCAATCTCAGCTGCATCGACATTGTCGCAAGAAGAGAATGTGCAGAAAGGAAGCTAGGGTTTAAGGGTTCAAAGGAGTTCAAACTGCCTGAGTAATAAGAAGAACGAATGGAGCCAGCTATTTAAAGAGGAGTCATGCGCACGGCCAACGATAAAAGTTGTTGAGATATTATCGGATAGCAGCGCAGTCATCGGGTATGGGAAAAGTAGTCGTTCAGGTCATAATGGGTGGCATTAAATGCACATAAAGTGACTAGCGATTGACGTTTTCAGAGACTCGAATCTTATCCGATACATCAATCCAGCATTTACAGCTGAAATGATGTAGGGGGCAATTGTTATCACCGTAAAATATCACCATAGCCGATGAAGGGAATAGCCGCGTGAGATAAGCCGATCGATTTGTAGCCAAAAGCGGTCCCATTGAACTGAGGCTAGAAAGGAAAAGGTTGGAAGTTCAGTGGAGCATCGTGAGGCCACCGACATTAAAAAGTTTAGCTTGATGTGGATAAAGGAAATATCCGATTATTATGGCCTCATCGGCTGAGCTATTGTTGATTAACATGGAGCTTTGAAGCTCGACCAAGGGTTAAATATGTGAAAGTCATGGACTTTGGCGCCAAAATGATTAAAGCTAGCTCTTGAAGGCCCTCAACGCATTTAACACGTGATAAATCGTTTGCCCAGCCGATGGGAAAGCGGTTAACCCACGATACGCATAAGGAAGCAGTTGAGGGACACCCACGACCGCTTGTTGTCAGCCATGAACGTGTGGAACGCATAATGGCCAATAGGAGGCGGTTACATTTTTGTTTTTTTTTGTATATATATACCTTCGCTGAGAAATGTAAAGGAACGCCCAATCAATCAAACAACTATTTCTCTTGCAATTTATCAGCTTTTTACAGCATTTATCTTAGCCGATTCCATGTATCTTAGTCTTAGCCTTAGCATAGCGTAGATTCGCCACACTCAACGCTTTCTGGAGCAGTTGGGGAACCCATAATCGAGAATCAGAGTTCCGTTCTCGGTGTAATCGCTTAAACAGGAATCAATTTGTCGGTTGGACGTTAGCCGAATCCCTCGGCTGATTTTTCCACGCAAACAACAGTTAAAATAGAATTTGAGGTGGATGAGAATAGAAGGAACAGAGAATATTGTTTCCATAAGCAGTCTCAAGGAATTTATAAACTGAAAACAACTTATGATTATCATCTTAAGCTATTTCTATATAAACCTTTCCAAACACTCATACAAGTGTTTATATTATGAAATAAATCTAAATAAACTTTTCTAAACACCACTTTAATGGTCATGGAAGAATATCTAGAGAAAAATAAATGCAACAATGTAAGAAAACTTTAATTAATACCTGTTTTTGAGCCGTGAGAACAAATGATCAGCATGCAGAAGGTCATATGTTCTTGGGTAAGTACCAAAGGACTCACACCAATCATGATAGACACCAAAAAGGCCACGTTCGAATATGATGGGAAGTGTATCCGGCGCGTGAACAGGGACTACATTCATAACCCAAACCTTCTGTTTAGAGAGAGCCGCAGCCAATCTGTATTTTCATAAAATTATTAATTTATTTTTATCCAGGTTTCTAACATGATGCTGGAAATCACGCAATAGACAGAAACTACAAATGCATTGAATATGAAATAATGTGTCAAAGATAAATGCAGCTCACTCATCAATGCAACGAACTTATCCATGATATCTACAAGCTCTAAGACTTTCAAATTGAGTACAAAATTAAGCTGTTTTGCTGGCATACCCTCCATAGACGGCTTTCATGTCCATTACATTTCTGATACTTGTCCAGTTAATGCCCATTCCATTGAGATATGACTTGTTAACGATGGCATTCCAATGGTTGGTGTCGGCGACCAATTTCTCTTTATTATTCACCCAGTCAGGATAAGATTCGAGCCTCTTGGGCCATTCCTCAGGCCACTCTGCCCCATGTTGTTCAATTCCAATTGGAATGGTGTGCAAACAAGTCTTAATTGGAACATGCCTATTCAAACAATATTGTAAAGTTAGCAATTGATAAATAAGTTAATTAGAAACAAGTCCTCCTATGTAATAAACTCAAGCTGATAAATGCAGTAAACAAATTGACATCATAGGAAAATGGCCGTAATATAGCATAGATGATGAATCTGGTTTGGAAGTATCCCAAGCATCTAGTAATGCACTTGAACCTTAATCTTTCTTTCTTTCCTCTTTCCTCTTTTTTTTTTTTTTTTTTTTGAATTTGGTTTGGAAGCTCAAATGATCAATTCTGACCATAAATATAGTACTACTAAGTACTACCATGCAAATGGGCAATTGTATTTGTATGTCATAACCACTTGCCAGATCAAAGAAGTTCCTCTTACATAATGCAATTAAGAAAAATCAGGTTCAACATGTAAAGATAAGTACGATTTTTGCATTCAAGTATCAAAAATTATAACCGGGCACATATTGTAGAAAGCAAAATTATAATACATGGAAGAACAATTTTGCAAAATAATATTACAGTAGCATACCAGACAGCATCAGGATTTTCATTTTCTTTGCAAAGCGGTGGAATCTTCTTCCTCCTCAATTGGTATATGTCATTTCCCTCAGGCTTTTGATATATTTTAACTCCAACTTCACCAACATCATCACTTTTATGTGCCAGAACATTCCAACATATGGAAGCTGTCAACGAGGTCATAGCTGGAACAGAGAAGATATGTTACGGTTCCTTGGATGACATTTCAAAGAGCATTAGCACCGCGCGTTTCAATAAATAAACATACACCTAATTAAAAATCCTGCTTCAGTTTTGCTCAAACATATGATAAGTAAATAAAAACTGAATCAAGCTAGCAGTATCATGATAACCACACTTAAAGCCCGGAAAAAAAAAGTGAGCATGAATCACAAGAAATAGAGTTCCTTTATTTCATCTTAGTGCACTTTTGATTCAAAGTGAGACCAACCTTCTTCTCCTTCAATGCTGTCATGTTTAGTTGACATAACAAAGTATCCACCAGGTCTTAGAATCCGATTCAACTCTAGTAGAAGCTTACCCCCTGAAAAAGGAAGGAGGGTGTGAGCCATCATTATAACAAAATACATAGAATTTGAAGAAAATTTTATTCTAAAAATACCAAATTAAAGAGAGGGACACAAACCATTGGAATGCCAGGGTATGCTGCAAACCCCGCAATGTATAGCATCAAAAGCTTGACTTGGAAAAGGAAGCCTCCTTCTACTAAAAGGGCTAACCATCGCTGGGAAGCCACGTTCAAGTGCCACCTGAGCTAAGTCCACTAGGTCATCTTTCAAGCCAAGTGACAATGTCAAAACATCCTTATCAAGGAGAGCAGCTGCAAAACTCGAATCTGTACATCCAATGTCCAGGACAACACGAATATTTTTACCCCACTCAATGTCTGGTACCATCTATAATTTTCAGAACGAATTTCAAAATGTTTTCAATGATGACAGCAGTGAATATCAACAAAATTCTATTCTGTTTAGTTGAAAGTCATAATTTTTGCTAATATAAACAAATGTAGCATCACCATCACAATACAGTTATAGAATATATGAAAGAAATCTATCACCATGCCAAGCATTGCAAACAGTTGTAGCAAAGAAAACCGGGAAAAAAAAAAAAATCAACCAACAAACCATAAACAAGTCAATCCTAAAAATTGCATTGCCACAGATACATTTTCATCTCATCATCCAAAGAAAGAAGACTTTGTTTGGGAAACTGAAATTATCCATTATTAACTAATGCTCTTGCCACTGGCAATACATGGAACTATTTTCCATGTTTCAGTTAAAATAATTGCAACATTTTTTTTTTTCATTTTTTGTTATAAAAATTGTGAAGGAAGAGGTCATAACAATTGGTTGTGGTTCTGCAGGTAGGTACACAAGACAGTAATATAAGAAGCATTGCATTTGTCTAGAGTCCAGAGGTCAGATCTTAGTCAACAAAGCAACAGTGAGTCAAGATAGTGATAAATCCTAATAGAAAACAAAAGTAAACAAACATAATACACCCTAATGGAAAACATTACATACCTCTTCAATGGACTCAAGATAGTGATAAATCCCTCCCTTGAACTCAGACTGATTTTGAGGAAAAGTAAGATATTCCCCAGACTCCTGCAACCAACTATGCCTCTTTATATACGCAGCTAGTTTCGGGTGTGCAACATTCTTATACAATATCTGCACTGACACCAGATGTTACCATGAGATAACAAAGAAGTAACAAATTAAGGCTGCGTATGGATTGGCTTATCAACAGATTATTTAGGTTTATCTACTAGTATAAACACTTGTTTGTCAGAGTGTTTGGAATAGCTTATGGAAACAACTTATGACATGTCTATAAGCTGTCTTTAGCTTATTTTGATAAGTTCTCCAATTTAGCTTATAAAAAAAACTTATAGCTTATATAAAAACAGTTTGACTATAGAAATAACTTGTACATAATCACTTATCCTATAAGCGTTTAATTAAGTTGTTTCACCAAACAGACCCTAAACCAACATTTAAGCTAACATATTTTTTCATGTACCTTCAATTTGCTCTCAGGCCATGGCACAGGAGGACACTCATACCCTTCAAGAGGAAGAGGAACCATACACATGAGAGGTGTCCTTGGACAACTCCTCTCCGTATGACGGTAGCTCTGCACCTTTCCACCACCAACTTCAATATCAATGCAGGGAATATAGTTATGCTTGCTTCTAGTACTGCACAATTTCCATTTATATTTAGCATTTGGATCAAACAATGGTCCTTTCATCTTCCCCTTTCCCTTTCCCTTGCTCGTTTCCCTGAACTCCTCCACGTTTTCATCTTGATCTTCCAACATCTCAGAATCACCATCCACAGATTCAACTGAATCATTGCCACTGCCACCATCTGAATCCACATCCACATCAACTTCACTCTCACGATCCAATTCTTCTTCTTTATCGTCCAACGCCAACTCTTGTTCACCTTCTTCCTCTTTCTCCAATGACCGTTGATTCTGTTTCTCTTTCTCTTCCTTATGCATAGGCACGCGTTTCTTCTCACGCGCGACTTCTTTCTTATGAGGACGCGTGGATGAATGAGAAGACCTATTAACCCTTTTCTCACTCTCGTCTTTTATTATACCATGAGATGATGATGATGATGATGATTTAGCTTTCGATGCAGCGTCGTGCTTTTCTGGTTTGGGCTTCTTCTTGGGAGTTTGATTTTGAGTCCTAGAAGAAGAAGAGGAAACGGGTTCTGCAATGTCCTCAAAGCTTTCCCTTTGTAAGGTGACAGAGGAAGAAGAAGAAAAGACTGTCCAAACAAAGATAAAGCAGAGACCTAATATGGTTACAGCTGTCATCTTTACCCATAACCCAATTGGGCGTTTTGCTTGCCGAACTATGGCCATAAATTACTCACTCACTGTTTGTTTTAATAATCTAAACTCTTGAAGTCTAAGATTCGGTATTATCAGCTCTTTTCGAACTAACTTTTGTATACGCATCTGATCTGAAGCTGATCTGAAGTTTAACAAGAGAAGATTAATGAATGTAACGAATGAGAGAGTCAGTCAGTCACTAATTAATGGGAAACAATAAGGTGAATCTGGAAAGTAAGAGAGGTAAGGTGTTGTTGCCTTTATTGGAGAGATGTCTATTTGCAAGGGAAGGAAGGAATGGGAAAGAAAATAAATAAATTAAGAAGGACGGAAACACAAAAGAAATGAAGGAGACGAGTGGTTGGGGTTTGGTTTGGCAGGGATCGTGTTCCTCGGAGCCGAGATAGATCCCTTTGAGGGACGACGGGTGCAGAGACTAGCGTAGATGGAAAATACCAGTAGTCAGCGCTTTCAACTGTAATAACTAAGGAGGATTTTTTTTTTTTTTATAAGCAAAGGAAGATTTTATTAAGGGAGTACGAGGGGTACTTCAACCCGGAACAATTTGGAGGTGTCTCGTTAAAACCTCTCCAAGCTAAAACCCAATGGGAAAAAGACTAGGGGAAAAAAAAGAGTACACCAACCAAACAGTACAAGTTTATAATAGATTACAATAATTCTCACCACAAGAAACCTATACTTCTAAGCCAAGCAAAAAGATGAATTAATACTCTACAGTCATTCCTCCAAACTCAAAACAGATCTACTGTCATGAAGCCAATTGGAAGAAGCATCAACCTGCACAACCATATCCATACCAATACACATCTTCTTCATAAGAAAAGAATGAATCGGACTCCAACAAAACAACACCAATCCAAATTTCGCATCACCTAAAATGCTGCAGCACCTGACAGCAAGTCGCCAATTTAAGCAGAAAACCAATATTCCCACATACAAAAAACAGCAGCTGGGGTGTTACAATCTGCGACAACAAAGCAGTGGGTTCGCACACCAGTCCGAGAATTGCCACTCTGAGTGTCTTCCTTCTTTTGCTAGAAACCATACCCACGAAGTCCACTTAATTTTATGCATTAAAACATCAATATCAACAGCTTCCCCTTGAAAAACTACCTTATTCCTCATAAGCCAAATCATCCAGACCACAGCACACCAAATAATGTAACGAATTTTTTTACTAGCTTTGCCCGACAACGGAAATTTAAAGGCCAAAAAATTGTGCACCACCCCATAATTCCAAGCCCCAGATAGACCCATCCAAGCAGAGACAGTTCTCCAAATATTATAAGTCACCGGACAAGAACAAAACAAATGGTCCACAGATTCCACATGTTGATAACATAAAATACAACAATCATTGTGAACATTAGGAATAATACCTCGATGTATTAATGCTTCCCTCGTAGGAATACAGTACTGTAAAAGTCTCCAAACAAAAGCAGTTACCTTGGAAGGGATTGAGGTACTCCATAGCCCATTGAGAGCCTTGGACAAGTTTGAATCCAAAGCCTCGAGATTGCATCTAATTAAATTAGCATATGCCGATTTGCAACAGAATTTCTTTGTCTCGCTCAGCCTCCAATCCCAGATGTCCCGTTCTGATCTAGAAGGCTTGATATCTTGCAACTTTGACACTAAATCAGAAAATTGGTGTGCCTCCTGAATAGAAAGACCCTGCTTCCACAACCAATTCCACCGCCAAATATCCCCCTCCCAATCGCCCGCATCTGCCACTACTAAATTCTTTTTTGGGACCAACTGGTAAAGTGCGGGAAAAGCATCTCTAATAGTTTTTGAGTCTAACCAACGATCTTCCCAAACTCGAATCGAGTGCCCAGAACCCAATCGTGCCACAATATTCTCCTTAAACCACACAGATTTTAGCAAAACCATATCTCTCCACCACATAGAGCTTTGCCTAGGCATTGGGCCCCCGTCAATAATACTCCTTTCCAATGGGCCATATTTAAACCGCAAAAGATCGTACCAAATTGCATCATGATCTGTCAGACACCGCCATTTCCATTTGGTCATCAAACTCCAGTTAAATACCTCCAAGTGTTTAATACCCAAACCACCGAAACATTTTGGTTTACAGACATTCTCCCATTTAATCCAGCATATTTTTCTCTTTTCTGGATCACCCCCCAAAGGAAATTCCGCTGGATACTGATCAATGCATTTTAATGCATCTTTTATAGCTTTGAACTTGGTGTTCTCAATTGTGTGTTTTTCCCAACAACTACTTTTTAACATGGTTTTATATCTTTGGGTCTTGATTGGGCTTTAGTGGAATTATTTGCTAATTTTCGGATTTTGTTACATCCTGACCCATGTTGCTTCTACAGGCCATAACTTGGGCTATACTTGTCCGATTTCAGTGCTCTTTGTGGCGTTGGAAAGCTAAGAAGCAGAGCTACAATTATTATGTTGACACCGAAGCCCAGTTCTGCCGTTTTGAAGGTATAAAATCCACTTTACTGCTGCAGGCGAGGTTCACTGCGAGTTTTGGATCAATTACTCATGTGATTAGTTGTTATTGGGCTAATTAATCTCTTTTGGGCCCTTCTCTTTGGTCATAAACTTCAGGTTACCTAGGTTAACCTAAGGAGACATTATAAATAGGATTTTTAGAGTCTTATGATTTACCTTTTGATTACTTTTGAATATTTTACCGTTTTTTAGTTTTAGCAATCTTTTCTCCTTCTCCCCTTCTTAATTTCGTTTTTGTCAAATCCTTCTATGGAAGGCTAAGACCTTAGATTAATTCACTGGTTAGGGAGTTTTTATAAGGATCTTGAGGTTTGATTATTATTGTTAATTTCGATTTTTGTGTTTCTATTTCTTTTCCTTTTGATCTTTCATCTCTTTGATTTCTGTTTGCAAATTCGTTTTGGGTATTGATGCTTAATCATATCAACTTCGTTTTTGCTCTCTGATTTGAGATTATTTGAATTAAATTGAACGCTTGCTTTAGTTTATTTCGAATAGAGATTATTAGGATCTTTAACGCTTAGTTGTAGGTTTGATTGAATTCGGTTATTAGATTAATTGTGTTCTTGTGACGCTTATTCCTTGTTCATGATTAGTTGAATTCTGTGATGCTTAATCCAGTAGGAATTCTTATAGAATTAATTGACGCTTGATTGGTTAATTTTATGGTCAAACAAGAATAGAATCACGAAAAAGAATAATCATTTGAAACCCGTGATAGATCCAAGTATTAATTATCTTGAACCAGTGGATTAGTCGTTTTTATATATTGATATTTGCATATTTTATAACCTGTTTCTTGAATCAAAACCCCCCAATTTTATTTCTTTGTAAGTTCTTGTTTTTTGTTATTGTTAATTAGAGATCCTTGTGAGACGACCAATGTTGAATTGTCTTGTTACTATATTACTGTTTTATTTATTTTGACCCGTGCGCGATAGCGGATCAAATTGGCGCCGTTGCCGAGGATCTCTGATCAATAGTTGCCAATTCAAGGACCCTACTAACGTCTCTAACAATCGGTTTTGTGTTTTTGGTTGTGTTTCAGGTCTTAACATTGGATTTGACATTGATTAGTAAAAAAAATCGGTTTTCGATCAACTTGCTCGGATTGCTCCGAAAGTTGGCCAGAAAATCCGAAAAAAATCAAGGATCCAAATTCCCATATCAGAAACTGATATAGGGAGTAGAGGCTAAAAATCCGAAATTCCAACGTTTAGACTGCTTTTTTATTTTTTTTTATTTTTTCGTTTTTTCAAAAAAAATCCAAAAAAATTAGCGTAATCTTTATTTGATTTTTAGAGATTTTTGGTGTTGTTTTTAGATTTTTTAGATATTATTTGATAGGGTTTCTCGATTTCTTTAGTGTTTTAGCAATTAGGACATTGTTGGTATTTTCTGATTTGTTTGTTTATGATGCATGACTAGTAATAACATAGGTAGTGATCGTATAGGTGATAGTGATAGTGATAGTGATAGTTATAGCTTATTTAGTCATACTCTCTTTGATTCTAATTTTGATTCTGATTTTGATTATGATATAATGGCTGCTAGAACATTAAGGGAACTTGTTGCACCTGATGTCACTTATAATGATTTATGCATTGAATACCCTGATGTTGAGGTGCCTTTTGAGCTTAAATCTGGCTTAATACATTTGCTTCCTAAGTTTCATGGTCTTGTAGGTGAAGATCCTCACAAACATCTTAAGGAGTTCCATATTGTATGCTCCACCATGAAACCTCAAGGTGTCCCAGAAGACCACATCAAGCTGAGGGCTTTCCCATTCTCATTGCAAGACACTGCCAAGGACTGATTGTACTACCTTCAACCAGGTTCTGTGACAAGCTGGAATGAATTGAAGAAGTTGTTTTCTGGAGAAATTCATCCCTGCCTCTAGAGCTGCTTCAATCAGAAAGGAAATATGTGGCATCAGGCAGATTGCGAATGAATCTTTGCATGAATACTGGGAGAGATTCAAAAAGTTGTGTGCAAGATGCCCTCACCATCAGATTTCTGAACAGCTGCTCATCCAGTATTTTTATGAAGGCTTGCTGCCTATGGACCGAAACATCATGGATGCTGCTAGCGGAGGAGCACTTATGGATAAAACCCCAGCAGATGCAAGAAGCCTGATTGAGAACATGTCCATTAATTCTCGTGATTCACTACCGAAACAATTGATTGGTCTTTGACAAAAGGAGTCAATGAGATACAGGCTGCTGAACACAAGAACTTAAAGACCAGGCTTGATAAACTTGTTTCATTGGTGGAAAAGTTGGCTGTAACTAAAACTCAGGCAGCGAGAGTTTGTGGTATTTGCACCTCTACAGAGCACCCTACAGATGCATGTCCTACATTGCTGGAGAGTGACAATGCTAATACTCCTCAGGCCTATGCAGCAAATGTATTCAATGACAGGCCCCAGCCCAACTATGATCTGTCTTCCAACAGGTACAACCTAGGTTCAAAGGGTAATAACAAGTTGTGATGTGATAAGAGATGAACATGCTATTATAAGTCAAGAGGCATGATTCCTGAAGTGATTAAAGGATGAGGTAATAGAAACTCTTAATGAGATCTATGCTCTATGTGGAGTGAAGTACCTAGCTACAGGAGTACTTCTGATAGACTCACCTATGTGAATGTAGAAGTGGGGCCGCTTCCTATGGAATCTTGGGCAGAATTCCTAGAGCGTTCACTATACTGGGATAGACGTGCAGGGCCATTAACGCACGGGCATTTGAAGAATACATCTATTGATAAGAGTGTGTGTGATTTTGATGTTAGAGATAGAGTTCAAGACTACGAGTCACTCTTGTTAAATCTAAATCCTAATCACTATGCAAAGGTTCAAGTCGGAAGACACCGCGGCTTATGCACAATTTTAATGAGGCGTTTGACGCTATTTCTGATTTTTTTTTAAATTCAAGTGGGGGATTGTTGGAACTTGGAGTAATGAATTGAAAAAATTGGGAAGTCCCACATAGGAGAGAATAAACACTTTATGAGTGTTTATATATGTGGAGCTCACCACCTTGGGATGTGCCCCAAGGGGTACCCAGTTTTATAAACGGGAAAGGACGCACACAAAGTGACCACCACACGCGCGCGCGCGCGCCGCCGCCGTCCGACCGGTCGGGCCGGGCCGGGCTTGGGCTTGGGCCTTGGGGTGTATTTATTTTTTAGTACACGAAAAAAATTAAAAATTCAATTTTTTAATTTTAAATTTAAATTTAAACTGTGCGACTTAGTCACTACTCCATCGGATCCGAAAATCCCTCAACGAGCGAATTGAGTCAAATCACGATCCTTAAATCTCTCACCACGATCAACGATCACGATCGGATTTAATTTCGTGTTCAACAAGCCTGTTTCGCCTATAAATTTGAAACGCCGCATCAGTTTCAAATTGCCCCAAACTCGACGTACTTACCGAGTCTTCTCTTCTCTCTCCCGTTTTTTTTTTCATCCAACGTGTGCAAACAACGACCAGTTTTCCTAAACCGTATTTTGCGAGTGGTTTAATACCATACTGAAGGTGTATTATCTATGAACGAATTTCCGCAGTGCAACGGAATTCGAATTTTCGTCTGAGCTGTTTTATCCTGGGGACGTCGTGGTTGATAGCCTGCTTGCACCTTAGAGCAGTGCCGCGAAACGTCTTAAAGAGAGCGACCTAGTCCGCGACTCATCTCAGTAATTTCAATCGGTGATTTTTGATTTTCAAATATTTTCGAATTTCAGATCTATCACATGATAAATATTTACTTGGAGATAGATGTTTGCTCTATTCTAAATTGAATATTGTTAGCAGGTTCAATTGCAACAAAAGATAAAACAAGAGGCAGAACAGTTTCGGCAGTGGAAGGCCTTTAGAGAGAAAGAGCTGCTGCAAGTTTTATTTCAGATCTCCTTATCGCATCTCCTTATTTTTCTTCAATAAGTTTTATGTTCTCCCTAACATTTCCTTTTGTTTGCATTTGCAGGACACATCCTTCTTCTGCTCATTTTGCTTCTAATGCGTTCGCACGACACACGACACTATGAGGACACACACTTATTTTATATTTTTTGATGAGTTCAGTAACACAGTTCTATGTTTGTAGTACTATTAGAGCCAACCTTGATGTTTTAGCCATTTGCTTCTTTTTCTGTTGGGATGATGAACTTTTTGTAGTCTGAGCTCATCTCTTTCTTCAGCTGAAGTACCACTGAAGTGAATTTAGGTAGCAGTTATCCAAGGAATAAATATTTGCTGAGACAAACAAGTCATGTAGAAGTCTTTGAAATATGGGCTGTAGTGGTGTGCATGTAGCAATGTCAAGGAGATAGCTGTTAGGAAATTACGCAAAATTTCCCCATAGTCAGATTAGTGGAAGAGCGAAAAAATAAATGCGGAAGCACACACAAAAATTGATAACGGAGTTCGGCCAATAATGCCTACGTCTCCGGACTGCTGCAGACCTTATATTAAAAAAGAAAATACACACTGTGTTTACAAACACTCACACTCTCTCACAAAACCCACAACCCAATTACACCCAAAATATTTCTCTCTAAATATTTTTCACAAAAACTCCCTCACTGGAATTTTCTCTCGGTGCTCACTCTCTCAACTTGGAATGCACTCAATGTTGGAATGAATTTCCTCTCCTACAATGCCCCTATTTATAGAAGCCATTGGTAATGTGAACACCTACTAATATGGCTGCACCAATTTTCTTTTCTTCATTCGGTGGTGTTGAAAAATTGCACCCAATTTGGAAAAATGCACCAATTTTCTTTTCTTCATTCGGTGGTGTTGAAAAAATTGCACCCTATTTGGAAAAATGGAGATGCACCATTTGGTGCAATTAATAAGGTTGTTGGGGAGGTGCCCCTTTGACTAACAATCTCCCACTTGAAGACTGATTTCAATCGGTCTTCACACCTCGATCAATGCAGCAGCCTTCTCTGGTCTGTTACTCAAGCAGGCCAACTGAAGTTGAGCACAACTTCAGTTTGTCGATAGTCACCACCTTTGTCAACATATCTGCTGGGTTCTTACTTCCTTGAATCTTCTTCAACATTAACACCTCATCCTCAAGCAGAGATCTGATGAAGTGATAACGAAGACCAATATGCTTTGTTCTGGAGTGAAATGCTGAATTCATTGCGGATGTATCGCACTCGACTATCACATGCAAAACACTCTTCTCCGTGTGAAACCCAACTCTATTAACAATCCTGAAGCCATATCAATTCTTTCTTTGGCTTACATTCGCTACATACTCGGCCTCTGTAGTGGATAAAGCAACAATCTTACAGATCCGCGACATCCAACTAATCTTTGTAGTACCAACGGTGAATACATAACCGGTGGTCCTTCTTCGATGATCGCCTTCACCTCCAAAGTCTGCATCTACGTAGCCTTGTACTTGCAATTCTCCTTTACCAAAGTACAGACACTTCTCTGTAGTGCCTCGTAGATACCTCAAAATCCATTTCACTGCTTCCCAATGAGTTTTACCTGGATTTGACATAAACCTGCTAACAACTCCCACTGCATGGCCAATGTCCGCCTTGTACGTACCATTGCATACATCAAACTTCCAATGGTCAAGCATACGGAATCTTAGCCATGGATTCTCTTTCTTCCTCCGTCTGAGGTGACTGTTCCTTGGATAGGCGAAAATGACTGGCCAAAGGTGTGCTAACCGGTTTGGCGTTGCCCATGTTGAATCTTTGCAAAACACGATTGATGTACTCACTTTGAGATAATCGCAAAATTCCTTTTTGCTTATCTCTCGTGATTTGCATTCCAAGGATCTTCTTTGCGGACCCAAGTCCTTCATGTCAAATTCTTTTGACAATGCATCTTCAAGTTTACGATCTCGTCCATATCTCAACTCGCTACTAACATGTCATCGACATAAAGTAACAAAATGATATAACTGGACTTATATCTCTTGAAAAACAACTTGATGGTCGGAGTTGCACTTCTGGAAACCTTCCTTGTGCATGAAGCTATCAAACTTCTTGTACCACTGTCTCGGAGCTTGTTTCAGGCCATACAAGCTCTTCTTTAATCTGCACACCATATTTTCATTGCCTTTCTCCGAGAAGCCTTCTGGTTGGTGCATGTAGATCTCCTCATCTAAGTCTCCGTGAAGAAACGCAGTCTTCACGTCTAACTGCTCAAGATAGAGCTCTTCATTGGCAACAATACTTAACACAGACCTGATAGTATTGAGCTTCACAACTGGAGCAAAAATTTCGGTGTAGTCAACTCCTTCCTTTTGCTGGAATCCTTTAACGACTAGTCGGGCTTTGTATCTCTTGGGGCCATCATTCTCCTCCTTCACCGGATACACCCATTTGTTGTGAAGTGCCTTCTTTCCCACGGGTAACTTAGCAAGTTCCCATGTTTGATTGGAGATCAAAGACTTCATCTCGTCTTTCATGGCAAGCTCCCACTTGCTAGCATCTGCTGTCTGACATGCTTCTGCATAATCTTGAGCTCCTCCATCACCAACAACATGTAGTTCATGTATCTCTGTTGGGCACAGGAACTCGAGAAGACTTTCTCACTAATGAGCCGGAGTAGGATGCTCTCTTGTGTCAAATTGTTGTTCCGCTACCTGGATAAGTTGATTCCTCCGATCGAGGATTTTCAACCATAGGACTTTCTAGGACATCGCCCACCTCTGCATACACCGCCCACTCGCTCGAAGTCAGCCGTGTCTATGCTATGTCCGTCCTTGTACATCACTCTTTCATTGAAGATCACATCTCTATCACGGATCGCTTTTTGTTTTCATCATCCCAAAGACGGTAGCCAAACTCATTTTCACCATAACCGATGAAAGTGCACTTCTTTGATTTGGGATCAAGCTTATTCTGCCTTGATCAGCGATATGCACATATGCTACACAACCGAAAACTCTAAGATGTGAGAGTTTTACCTCTTTTCCGCTCCATACCTCTTACGGTGATTCTCAGGCTCCAATGGTACCGATGGACCTCGGTTGATCAAGTAAGTCTTTGTGTTGATCGCTTACGCCGTAATCGCTTGAAGCCTGGCCGCACCCGCAAGCTTCGCTCTCTCTGTCAACGCTCGATTCATACGCCGGCTACACCATTGTGTTGGCGTGCACTGGCAGTTCTTTCCATTACGATCCCGTGCTCATAGCGTAACTTCTTGAATCTGGTGTCTTCATATTCACCACCATTGTCGGTTACGAGCTTTTTGATCTTCAATCTGTCTCATTTTCTACCATGGCTTTCCACATCTTGAAAGCCTCGAATACTTCAGACTTATGTTTCAGAAAGTATACCGATACCTTCCTAGAGTGATCATCAATAAAGGTCACGAAGTATTGCTTCCCACTAATGGATGAGACGGTCGTTGGACCCCAAACATCAGAGTGAACAAGCTCGAGTTTCTCTTTCTTTGGGGTTCTTCCACTTGTCTGAAAGCTAACTCTTTTTTGCTTTCCAAGTATGCAGTCTTCACACATGTCAATTTCTCTGATCAAGACATGGCAATTTGCCGCCAGTGCATGATCTTCATCCCTTTCTCACTCATATGGCCTAGTCTCTGGTACCATAGATTGGGATTTTCATTTGCTGCAACTGCAATCAAATGGCATGCTCCTGCTGTCTTGTAAAGAGTACCACTCTTTCTGCCGCGAGCAATCGTCATTGCACCCTTTGAAATCTTCCAATGATCGCCGTGGAAGACTGTTGTGTAGTCATCGCCAATCGCCTCATCGAGATTAAGTTCTTCGTCAGTCGGGAATATGTCCGACATTTTTCAATTCCCATACTGCACTGCTCAACTTAATCTTCACTACACCTTTGCCAACAATCTCACAAGACTGTTCATTACCAAGGTAAACTTTACCAAGGTTTCCGGGTACATAATTCTCGAAGAATTCTCTGCGAAGTGGCATGAAAAGATGCTCCAGTCTAACACCCAAGACTCTTCCTTGCTCTCCAAAGAGCATATCAACGCATCACCTCCTCCCGAGGTGGAAGCAACATTTGCCTCGCCCTTCGCCTCCTGGTTCTTGATTGCACTCTGCACCGATTTTTGTATTGCCGGTCTTCCCACAATTCCAACACTACGATAGTCTTCGAGTTGGAGTTTTGAGAACTATGATGATTTCTCGGATTTGGGACCTTTGCCCTTTGATTTGCCACGTCCATTTCCTCTGGTTGAATTTCTTCCCCTTGACTCTGTATGCAATACTGAAGAGGATGAAGATTCACCCGACTCTCTCCGTCGGATCTCTTCACTGAGAACCAGATCACGAACATCGTCAGATTTCAACTTATTGTTTCCCGTTGAGCTACTCACAGCTGTGACAGTAGCATTCCAGCTCTCTGGAAGAGAAGACAAAAGTATCAATGCTCGTACCTCATCATCAAATTCGATTCCAACTGAACTCAACCGGTTGTGGCGATGTTGAGTTCATTGAGATGTTGTGCCACCGTCGCCTTCCATCATCCGCAAGTTAAACAACCGTCTCATCAAATGAACTTTGTTTGAGGCCGACTTTCGTACATGTTGGAAAGAGCCTTCATAAGATCCGTAGTGGTCTTTTCTTTTGCAATGTTAAACGCAACATTACGGGATAACGTCAAGCGGATAACGCCAAGGGCCTGTCTACCAAGAAGGATCCATTCATCTTCCTTCATCTCCATTGGTTTCTTTCTGTGAGAGGTTGATCTGACTTTTACGTCTGAGATAATCCTCGATCTGCATCTTCCAAAAGCCAAAGTCCGCACCATCAAACTTGTCAATTTTCACCTTTCCTTCGTCTGCGGCCATCACTCCCACTGAAGTCGACTTTTCAGGATCGTTTCGACAATTCTGCGAACCACCGTGCTTTAGAACACCTCCGTGGACAAATTGGTAGTTTGACCAATTTTACTATTCACGAAAAATTACTATTCACGTGAACAAAGATCCTCACCAAGATTTAGAATAAATAACCAACTAGCTCGATACCAGGTTGTTAGGAAATTACGCAAAATTTCCCCATAGTCGATTAGTGGAAGAGCGAAAAAATAAATGCGAAGCACACACAAAAATTGATAACGGAGTTCGGCCAATAATGCCTACGTCTCCGGACTGCTGCAGACCTTATATTAAAAAAGAAAATACACACTGTGTTTACAAACACTCACACTCTCTCACAAAACCCACAACTCAATTACACCCAAAATATTTCTCTCTAAATATTTTTCACAAAAACTCCCTCACTGGATTTTTCTCTCGGTGCTCACTCTCTCAACTTGGAATGCACTCAATGTTGGAATGAATTTCCTCTCCTACAATGCCCCTATTTATAGAAGCCATTGGTAATGTGAACACCTACTAATATGGCTGCACCAATTTTCTCTCCTACAATGCTGCAACAGTCATTTAAAATGCTGTGTTGGAGTTATTGTCAAGGGCTGGCTCATTCTTCATGTATAGGTTGTGGAGGGGAAGTCATAGAGCTAAGGATAGGATGATAAAAAAAGAGGGGTACTCGCTGTTTTGATGCTGCAAGATGCAGCATGCAGCTTTGGTTTGGTCCAATAATGTGTATGTCTTTGCATTTTTCCGTTTCCATTGAGTGGGCGTGGACTGATACTCCCGGGTGTTATTATCAAGGACCATGGTGATGTATTACTTCCTGGAATAGGCTCTACTTGAGCCCATGTCTACTTTGTTAGTAAAATTCCTTTTGCTTTTGCGAAAAAAAAAGTATGACTAATAAAAAGTGGTTATATAAATTGAGTGGCTATGAGTCAGTAATTTTGTTTTTGTTGCTTTCATTTGTCTCCCGTTCCAAGTCAATTCTTTTAATTCTCGGCAATATATGTTCCATAATTGCAATGTAAGCCATGTATGTGGTTGTAGGGCCTTTTAGATAGTCCAGTAATCATATTTAAGCCATGGTATAACGTGGAGAATTAAAGGTATACAGATGGCAATAAAAAAGCCATGCTATAGGAAGTAAGGAAATCCCTGAACGATGAAGCCAATACTTGCACGTTCAGCCCACATGTATAAATACTTGATTTACTGCTTACAACAAACATATTTGTCTGATATAATATATGCTAGATAGCAATCCCAGTACCGATGGTACAATAATATAATTGTTAGAAAATAAGCAAAGCCACATTTCATATCATTTTGCAAGCTCCATATGTCAAAATATAAATGAGTGGTAAATCTTTTGTGACCCTATCAACTTTAGTACTAATAGGGCTCTATAATATTGGAGCACTTTTTGTTAACTAAAGCCTGAATATATTTGTGACCTTAATGTCAACAAACTTTCATGCTGTTTGTAAATCTATTTTTATTATTATTATTATTATTATTATTATTATATGTTTAGTAGTTCCCTTATATTTTCGCATTTATAGTTACATTAGGTTGATATGAATATATATTTAGATAACTTATGATTCTATCAATTTGTATTTACTAAATTGTGTTAAAACTATTGGTAATAATGAACAACTATTAGTAATAATCAACGATACACTCTCCGTGCGAATGCACGAGTATGGTACTAGTTAATTATAAGGGACATTGGAAGTTGTATAGGAAAAAATTCTGAATGTTCGTTCAACTCCGTTCTCCACCATTCAAGGGTTCATTTATGTTAAGTTGGACAAAAAATGTATATAATACATATATACAAAAAAATATTTTTCTCTCTATACATCTATACCATTATCTATACCATTATATAAAGAGAACAGAATAAGATAACTGCTTTTTTGGTGTACTAATTTGGTTTCTATTTTTACCCTTCAATTAACTGTTTTGTAAATTTAAAAAATAATTTTTTTAAACTGCTGCAATGTGTTGTGAAAAATAAAAAAAATATAAAATATTATAACGTAATAAAAATAAGGAAAGATGGGCACGGGAGCTGCTGCTGGTACGAAAATAACTTTTAACATTTTTTTCTCATTTTACACGGCTAAAAATTTTTCTAGTATTTTTGTTCGGGTGGGCACGCACCGCTCGCGCTTCTTTTCTCCGTTCCCACCCTAGAATTTCCGATGACACAAATCTTCTGTTGCGGAGGGGGACAGGAGTGAGGATGACAAACTGAGAATACAGTCACACAGGCGCTACACAAAAAGGCAAAAAGCACGTCAGCATCCTCCTCCACGTAGCACTGCCCTCCTTCCCCTCGCTCCCTCTCCGACTCCACACTCTCTCTAGCTTCATTATTTTCATTTTTCCACCAATCAAGTTTCACATTCCCTAAACCCAAACCAAACAAACCAAGCATATTGCGCAGTCCAATTCTAAACCCTCGTTTGTTTCCTTCTCGTTCTTCCATTTTGCCTTATTTGTCAATAACGCCTTTGCATTGCTAGCTTCCAATAAAGCAAAAAGTAGTAAATGCATTGCTAAGTTTTAAGTGCAATTGCATTTGCGCCTCCCTTCAACTCCAACAATGCTTTTCTCTTGTTGTAGCATTCCAATCTCTCTTTGTCCTCCTCCTCGGCATGCGCGTTATTTCATGCTCGCTTCTCTGCATAATGAGAAATCCAAACCGTTTCATTTCGTTTCATCTTCTCTCCGTAACCGCTTCTCTTCTCGCCATTCCTTTGCTTCTAGAATCTTCGCAGTTTCTCACCCTCCTCGCTTTCTCCCTTTCACGGCGGCACTCTCTCACTCCGCGTCCACAGGTTCGTTTTCCATTTTTCCCTCTTCTCTTGCTTTACAGCACCAAATCACTTCCTAGTTCTATTGATCGTTTAAGCAAGTGATTTGCTCAAGCTTAATTGTTATACAGAGTGAAAAATAGCGGGAATATTAGATACTACGGAACTTGGGAGATTAATTCGATTGAGAAATTGATTTTTCAGGTGTTATTTGTTGGAACATAGCCTGGGAAAATTTCTGATTCTGAACATTGCTTGTTACATTGTGTTTGTTTGTGCCTTAGAATTCTTTCACGTCTTGTTCAAGAAAGCGGTTATTGTCAGTGATATCTTTTCCTTTATTTGTTTTTGCTTACCTTTTCTTCTGTTAGAGCAAATATGTGTCTCCTGTTAATGTGAGAAAGTGCAATAGTGTTTTCATGGTTAATCAGCCTCTCTAGATGGAGAAGAGACCTTGCGTCTCTTTTATCATGTCTGCATGATCTACACGTTGCGGTTTTCTTACAAGGAGAACCACAAATTGTTCCCTTGTCTGTCTAAATGTAGTATAATGGGGTTATATTTATGCATATTTCTATATAGATTTTGGACAAATATACTGTTGTCCTGCCTTTTGGGGGAAGCTTTGTAGAAACTTAGGGTATGTTTGGATGGAGGGTTTTGGAGGGGAGGGGAGGGGAGGGCTTATTTTTCTTTTCTAAATTAAGGAAGCTATAAAATGTTTCTAAAAACAAATGAAGTGTGATTAAAATGTTATATGATCATCTATCATGTTATTCTTTTAATTTTTTTAAAATCTCAAATATATATCAATATGTAGACTAAACCCTCCAAAAACCTCAATCCAAACATACCAAGGAACTTGATCTATAGTTACTGTATATGGTCTAAAACTTTGCTTTATTTAATGCATTGGTTTGTTGTTTTATATACCAGTCATTCCCAATTATTACAAGAGTGATTCTTTGGCCTTTTTTTGTTGTTGTTAAAACCTACCAGGAGATAATCAGTTACATGCTCAATTTTCAACGGATGAGATCCGTATTGATGCACGTGATGAAAGCTCTGACAGCAATAGTGCCGAACGACCACGAGAATGGTCATCATCTCCTGATTGTGGACCTAAAACTGATATAAGAAAGCAGATCTTCTGTAACCGGCCACTGAATATGAAAAACATTGTTGCTGTGGGATTTGACATGGATTATACTTTGGCACAATACATGCCTGAAACTTTTGAATCCCTTGCTTATCAAAACACAGTTCAAAAGCTGGTTTATGATTTGAAATACCCTAGCGAGGTTTGATTAGTTGATCTTGTACTGATTCTTCCAATATTATTTTTATTCTTCTTTTTCTTGTGTCAATGATGATAGCAGCGGCGTTGTTGTTGTTGTTTTTTTATTTTTTTTGGTTTATTTACTCACATCTTTTTTATTCATTTTGTATCCATCAACTTCTTCTTGCAATATAATATTCTTTATTTATACAACAACCAAAGCATTTTCCACTTCTTGGGGTTGGCGACCTTTATCAAATCATGAATCATGTCTAATGACAAACCATTTAAATATAAATCTCTTTTAATGATTTGGCTTATAGTTTTCTTTTGTCTCCTCTTGTCTCTAACTATTAAACTAATCCTCCATGTGGTCTATCCTCCTTAGTGCCGCTTATATGGGTCTTCTCCATATTTGTCCAATTACCTAAGACAAGACTTTACTATCTTTTCTACAATGGACACTACTCCAACTTTCTCTCTGATACTTTCAATTTCAATCCCATCTTTTCTTGCGTGGGCACTCATCCATCAGAGCATTCTTATCTTTTCTACAGCAGGTGCTACCCAACTTTCTCTTTAATACTTCCTTTTTAATCCTATATTGTCTTGCATCACAATTTACCCATCATAACATTCTTATCTCTGCAACACTGACTTTCTTGTTGGCTCTTTACTGCCCAACATTCAATCCCATACGATAGAAGACAAAACCTTTTTTTCATTTCATCCACCCTGCCTGAATATTCTTCGATTATAAAGGATTTAATTTATTACCGTTTTATTTGTTCAGCATTATGAATCTTAGATTGTGTGATATAGTATTTTGGCTAAAAGAACCTTTGTTTTTGCTGCAGTTACTGAGTTGGTCTTTTGATCCAAATTACATGGTTAGAGGTTTGGTTCTTGACAAAAAGAGGGGCAACATCTTGAAGGTTAAGATCAAGCAAATGTTTTATACCCACTCCATTTTTACCAGGGAAAAGATATATATGAAAATTGCATGGATTCTTTTTTAATCTCTCTTTTTATTGTTGTATTGATTGTTTTATTACTTTCATATATTTAGATGGATTGCCACAAATATGTGAAAGTAGCTTATCATGGATTTAAAGAGTTGTCAAAAGAGGATAAAGTTGGGACCTACAGAAATACTTTAGTATGTGATCCTTTTGATGGACCAGACTATGCTCTAATTGATACACTCTTTTCACTTGCGGAAGCCTACTTGTTTGCACAGCTGGTTGATTTTAAGGACAGAAATCCTGGAAAGATTCCAATGTCTGTTGAGTAAGTCCAATTATTTCTTGCATGAGTCTTCTTTTAGCAAGTTTATACACCTGCATTTTTCAAGATCAATTGCATATTAGGACAAAGGTATTTGTTACTTTTATTCCTTTGAAATGGAATGCAGTCTTGGTTGGCTTCTCAAAAAGTGTTTCATCTGTGTTTCATTTATAATGATATATTACCTTCTAGGAAGAGGTGGGCTTTTTTTTCGTGAACATATCTGAATCAATATTAGTCTTTCGTGAATATAGATTTCAACATCCTTCTAAGGCATTAAAAGGTTATGTTATGGTTGTCTGCTGCTAAACCTGTTTGTGCAAATAGCTGGTGAATATTGGGCAGGTTAAGTAAATGTATAGTGGGCAGATGTCATAACATTTTTTCTTTTCAAATGTTGGAAAATCATAGATGGTGTAAAACAGAAATGAACAGCATTTACTTACCAACAAAAAAAGAGAAATGAACAGCATTTAAAATATTGTTTTATGAGTTGTCCTTCCAGCTATGCTCATCTCTACAAAGATGTTCGAAATGCAGTAGATTTGTGCCACCGAGATGGATCATTAAAGCAAAAGGTTGCAACAGATCCCAAAAGGTATGGATGTAAAATCACTTGTTACATAGTATTTGGTTGGGAGGAAATGGAGAGGAGGGGAGAAATTATTTAAAACCTTCCTTGTTTGGTTTATTTTTTTCGAGGGGAGATGAGGGGAGGGGAGCAAAATCTCTCCTCACTTACTTTTGGCTCCCCTCAAAAATTGGGGGGATTTGGAGGGGAGAAAAGACGAGTTTAAAATATTTTAAATACATTGACTTAAATTTCCTTACATTAAATGTCACATGAAATGTTTTAAGGCTATAACAAGTTAGTGAAACCAACTAATTGTAGTGTTATTTAAAAGATCATAGTTAGTGAAATCATTGCCTTTTTCTTAAATTTATGTGCTTAAATTTCATATATCTATGGATTCATGATGAAATTATCTGACTTGGTCATTTTTCATTTTTAAATTTGAAACATTAGGTATATCAATGAAGACATCTCAATAGTTCCCATGCTTAAGATGCTTAGAGATTCTGGACGAGCTACATTTTTGGTGACAAACAGGTAGTGATGAATTCTCTATATAAGAACAGGTTAAAAAGTTATTAAGTAGTCCAACCTTATTGGTATCAAATGTGTAAAATTGTTTACAAAACAATTTAACATTCTTTTCTAATATTAATGTTATTTAATGTTTTAATGTTCAAATTGTAGAACACAATGGGTTATCTTATATTGTTAAAAATAATCATTCATGTGCCTTTATTGACAAGCTTTTGGAATAGTTGGTTCACGGCAGTATCTAAGCCTTTGTGTATTCTAAATTAAAAGTTAAATTTCAGCACTAGGTATTGCATGCTTCAAGCCTAAAAGTAGAGAGTAAAGTTACAGAATATTCATGTCTTCACCCAATATGTGAAAGTTAGTTTATGATAAAAAAAATAAGCATTGAGAAGTTTTTTTTTTTTTACAATTTACTATGAATTGACCTTATAGAAAATATAAATACACTTGTACTATGGTTTCTTTCTCTACAAACAATTAACTAAAATTTTAAAGACTCGTCTCTATGTTTTACAGTTTGTGGGACTATACAAACATTGTCATGAATTTCCTTTGTGGATCCAGTGGGGTAAATGGCAGTACCAATTTTGACTGGCTTCAATACTTTGATGTTGTCATCACTGGCAGGTTTTGTTCTTCTCCAAGCATCTGCAGCTAACTTTTTTTGTCAACACTCTGCTTAAAGTAAATTTTCAGTTAACTTTATTAAATTAGGGCCCCAGGAATTCCATAATCTCATGCTATCACAAGTAACTAGGGGCTCTTGCAATCATTTAGTTGGGTCCTTGTGTTGTTCAGTGAATGGCTTTTGCAGTTTCTTTTATCCCAATCACAAAACATATTAGATTGTAATTTTCATGATGTTACTTAGCTTATCGGTCAGTTTATGTATGTGTTGATTTATAAGAAACATCAAAATATATTTTTGTTGCAATTTGACTGTGTTCTTGTGCTGGAAAGTTCATTTATTGGGTTTCCTACAGACTACAGCAAATTTACTTCTAGATTTCCTTGCTAACCTGATCAATTCAACCATTCATACAGTGCAAAGCCAAGCTTTTTTCTTGAGGGAAATCATGCTAACCTGTTTGAGGTTGAGCCTGAGAGTGGAAAGCTACTTAATACAGATAATGGCTCTCCTATGCCTCAGGTCAGCACAATAGTGCATCAAATCATTGTATTCATTCTTCAATGATCTTTCTTTGAAATTTGTCCTTTTTTTTGTCTTGTTAAAGGTGGGTAATATATCAGCAAGGTTATTAACGAAAGATAAGGGCCGTGCTCGTAAGGTTTTCCAGGTATATTAATCACTGTCTCGTGTAAATTGAAATTCATTTTGGTTTGGTTTTTGTAACTCAAAAATTTAAGGTTAACGTTATCTAATACTTAATCCAGTAAAAGTTTGATTCCTCAATATTTTATTACTGTATATGGTGATTCCATTTCAGGGAGGCAGCGTCAATCACTTACATAATCTACTTTCAATAGAATCAAGTTCACAGGTAATGATTTTCTTTTATGAAAATATATGTTAGTAGCATAAATAAATGGCAGCAAATTTTATTGTGAATTGTGTTTCTGGTTGGTGGAGCAGCAGTAGAGCTTACTATTTATGTAGAAAACATGGCAGTTGTCGTTTTAGAATTCTAACGTAATAACATTTACTGAAGCTTTCTGTAAAACTCGTAACACTTGTAGGTTCTATATGTCGGGGATCATATTTATGGAGATATACTGCGCAGCAAAAAGGTTCTTGGTATATTAAATTAATCCTTATCACTCTTCTATTAGATAGATTAGGCTATTTCATCAGATCGACAGGTAAACTATGGTGTTACTCGTGGTTCCTAATCTTAGAAGGAGAGGAATATAGATAAATGGAAAACTAATTTAAAAATAAGGCATTGATGGAAGCTCGAATTAATGAGTCTAAGTTATGCTTATTTATGCGGAAACCCAAATTTTCATTCTTTTAAAATGTTGCATATTTGTTGATTATTCTTTATGTGACTTGACTTTTATGGTTCAATGTTCATGAGCAGGTTGGAGAACAATGTTAGTAATCCCAGAGCTTGAGAGGGAGGTTCAACTCCTCTGGGAATTGAGGGATTATCGCAAGGTGATTATTGCTTTTATTATCTCTGATTTTTTTTTTTAAATAAAATAAAGCTTGGTATTTTTAGAAATGGAAAATGAAATGATAGAGTATATGTCTAATTCTTGCAGAAAAGTTATTATGGGGGCTTCTGACATTTTTAATGAAGTGCACTTTCGCATTCTTATTTCCCTTTTTTAATCGACACCACCTAACAAGCAAGTACACATTTGGGCCATAAGATTTTTATGTGGGTAGTCTTGTGTGCAGGATCTTCGATTTCTAAGGAGTGAGGGTGATCGCATTGCGGATAAAATGCATCATTTGAATTGGTCTCTCAAGTTAGTGTAACTTTGGACCTTATTGGTCATGTCTTATTATCTTATTACAGTCTTAGACGGTAGTCTACATTTTTTCAGATTAGAGAATCCAGATGATGATACCAAGCAGAAGTTAAATTCAAAACTCGATGAATTGAAGGTTAAGTCTTTTTGGTTCATTCTCGTTTCTCATGTTATACATAGAAGTCCAATTATGGGCATTTGTTTTTAAGTAGCTAATTCTTTTATCAGCTTGAAAGAGAGAGAGTGCGATTAAGTCATGAAGAAGCCCTAAGAAAATTACACCAAAAGGTAGAAAACCTGTAGCCTTTTCCAATTATCTCTAGTTATCGTTCTACTAGTCTAATGCACTTGCATTATATTCAATTTACTTTGTACACGAGATTACAATTGTTTAAAATATACCATTGCAGTTTCACGAGCCATGGGGCCAGCTGATGAAGACTGGTTATCAAAACTCTCGCTTTGCTCATCAGGTAAAGCTCAGTGGTCTCTGGTGCTGTACAACATAAAATTTGGTGTATATTTCACACTTGTATACAACAGGAAACTCTGCTTTCAGCTATATATATATTTTTAATCAGAATGGCTGTTAGTGCGTTGTACTAATGTTGTCAAATAGCATACCGACTATTGCTGAATTATGCCTCAAAAATTTCATACCAATGCGTAAAGCATGTGTTGGTAGTTGTTAATTATAGCATATTTTTCATTTAGAAGCATGTGAAAATGAATGGGTATTTTTTACTCTGTCCAAATCATCATTATAAAATTGACCTCGCTGAATGGTTATTCGGTTAATGAACTTGTGTAATGTGCATGATGCAGGTTGAGAGATTTGCCTGCCTTTATACAAGCCGAGTATCTAACTTGGGCTTGTTCTCTTCAGACAAGTACTACAGACCCAGTGAAGATTTTATGCAACATGAATTTGACATCTTGGATAGCTGAGCTCTGCTACTGTATGCTTTATGCTCCCTCCCTATTTTTTGGAAGCATATATGCTGTCAGTACAGTATCATGAGGCTTTGAACTCTATTATGGGGGGAAGTTGATGCTCATTAGATGTTAGCTTTGTAGGGTACTATGCTTAGTGATAGCAATTGCGCTAACCGAGTTTACTTGGTTTTATTTATCATTGCGGTTATTCAAGTGGTTTGTTAATTTTAACGCATGGTAATATTTTATCTCCTTTTATTGTTTACCAATAGGAATGCTAAGAGGGTGGGATGATACGGGTAGGTAGTAAGGATTGGATTCCCTACATTTGAAAATTACGCAGTTTGCCGCAGTCAGGCGATCCTAGCCATCGAAAAAGACAGGTATGCAAATTTGAGAGAAGAATGATGAGATAAAAAAGTGAAATTGCTTGAAGAGTAAAAATCGTTTTTACACAATACATAATGAGCTTAGACAAAGAATCTTTAGTGACACGTGACTAACTTCCTAACAAATATAGTACAAGCTAATGATCCACCGAAACAAAGTTAAGTAACTAAGACAAGTAATCAATTTTTTTTTCCAAGCGTTTACCACACTGCCTCAAACCTTAAGAAGACTTTCAATGCTACATAGATATTCCCTACCTATAAATAAAACTTTATGAGAAATACAAAGTTTTTCACACTTCCAATGCTCACAAAAATGAAAACCCTCTCCATTATTTTACGTTCTGTCACACATTTATTGAACAACAGGAAGAGGTGTGCTTTAAACAAACCGGTTGAATGAGCAAAATTATTCAATTTTACCGGAGCTCTTTATATACCAGAATCTCAATGCTTACATCTCAATCAGCTTTAGAAAGCTAAAGCACTCATCCACAGCAGCAAGGTTTTTCATTGGTTCAATATGGTGGTGATGGACCATAATGGATTCTAGCTAGGTAGTGAGTTTGACATGCCAATAACAAGCAACTGCAATGGCGCAAGTAACTACCCGAAGAGGTTAAAACCTCACCGATAAAAAGAATAACCAAGTCCATTTCGAAAGTGTTTTCATCTTGCCTCGCCATTCTCCATGTCTTGCATTTCCAATGGTTCAGGGAAAATTTCATTGGATGACCTTTTATTGGAAGATGAGTGATCATTGCCACCACTACCATGAGAACCTACTCTTCCTGCTTGTTTAATGCCACTAGTGCCCTCCTTATTATTTGTATGTGTTGTGGTAGCAGCACTGTCTGATGAACTGTGTCTCCAGCTACCAAAGAATGCAGTGCTCCAAGATCTATTAGATGAAGTTGTTCTCAACTTTGCTGAGCTATAACTTTCTTCTCTAACAATCTTCAATGGATTTTCAAGTGCTTTGAGCACATGTCTCATAGGAGGACGTTTGGAAGGCTTTGGATTCAAGCATGACTTGGCCACAATTGCCATTGCCCATACCTCTTCCAACAGGTCCTCATCCACGATCAAAGACGGGTCAACAATCTTAGCCAACCGTTCTTTATCGAATATGCTGATGCAACACAGCGTATAATCTAACCACTCCTTTGCGGTGGCATCATCTGATTTGCTGACGTCAAGATTACCGGTAACGAGCTCCAGTAAAACCTTCCCAAAACAGTAGACATCATAGGCACATGTCACAGATGATTTACCTGTTCATTACAGTATTGTTAGCTTGGTTCAATAGTTGTATTATTGTAAGTCTTTGTATTATGACCATATTGGTGGAACCTAGGGGTGTTCATAACCGAAATGTGGGTAAAACAGTTTACTCACCAGAATTTCCTTGATTAGAAGATCTGCAAAATAACAAGGAATAAAAAAAGGTTACAACCTTCTATTAAATATAAATATGAACACAAAAATAAATTTAAATATCAACATTTTGCACTTTGTGTCACTTTATTACAAGAAACAACTATTATACTAATCCTAAGAAAGACAAGTAATTGATCTAAGAAGTCATTCTGGCTTGTAGGTATGGTCCAACCATTTTTTTGGCCTGTGTTATAACCATTTAAAGCTTCATATGTTTATAAATCGCCATATGAAGCTTTATTTATTATAAAACAGCTTTGCTTTATTACATTGTCATTGTTAATGAGTTCAAAACTTACGGTGGCTTGCTGAAAACCTTTGAGATGACACTCTGATGAAGATCTCCTTGGGCAGTAACCTCACTCAAACTTCCAAGTCGCACTTCAAATTTGTCATCCAGAAGTATACTACTAGCTCGGATATCTCTACAAAAATCAAAAGTAAAATATCAGTAATTTGCAGACCTCCTCACTTTACACATGGTTGACAAGAAACTTGGGATCCAGCATATTTTGACAACATAAATTCAATTATATTTTGCTAATAAATTCGACTCCGTGATACAACTGTAGTTTTGCACAATCTAAATTGCATTTGATATTACCTGTGAACAAGGGGAGGGCTGCACTCATGTAGGTAAGCTAGGCCTTCAGCAGCTCCTATTGCAATTTTCAATCTAGTGATCCAATCCAGGGACTGTAATTTACCATCTGAACCAGTGGCTCTGTGCAAGGATGTAGCCAAATCTCCATTTGGCATATACTTGTAAATTATATATTTATCCTTCTCATTGTCCAAGCAGTGTCCCAGGATTGGGACCAATCTTGCATGTGAAACCTTGCTTAATAATCCCAATTCCACAATGTAAGATTCTCTCTTAAATAAATTCAAATCTACCTTTTTGACAACCACAGTTGCTCCATTTTCCAAGACTCCCCAGTAAAAGTCTCCAGAATGACCATGCTTTATGAAATTTGCATCAGCAAAATTGCCAGTCAAATGGAGCATTTGTTCAAAAGTAAATGATTCTCCCACGCCAGTTACAAAGATAGGATCCTTAGGTGGTGTAGGACTTTTCCCATCTGGAACAGGGCCCCCATTTGTGGTCCCTCTTTGAATTTCCAAACTGTTACTTTTATGACATTGTTTTAGAACCAATATGAGGACCAATACCAGTAGCACAATAAATCCAAACCCACCAAATACACCTGCCAGTATGAATATCACTCTTTTGTTTTTCTTTGACTCAGAAGATTCTGGAAATGGTGCTTCTGCTGGTTCAAGGTCACCACCAGCAGCAAAGGGTAAATTTCTCTGAACATAAAACAGTCTACACTCTTGCAAACCCCTCTGGTTTGAAATCATCTGTATGCAATTTCTAGCAAGAGTAACATTACTAAGACCACCAACTTGCACCTCACCTTCCAAATAATTACCTGACAAATCAATCATTTTATACTTGTTCAGCAAACCATTAACAGGTCCATAGAACAAATTGTTTGAGAGATTGAACACAGCACCAGTAGAACTAACATTCGAATCAGACAATTTGGGAAGTAGACCAGTGAGGTTGTTGCCTGATACATCAAAAAAGTGCAAGCTAGGCATTGACCACAAAGCATCAGGAAGAGCACCACCAATTGAATTCCTACTCAAAATGAGAACTTGAAGTTCAACAAGACTAGAAGAAAACAAACTACCCGGCAACAACCCGGATAGCGAATTCATACTAAGATCAAGCCCAACCAACTTGGAAAGGTTACCCAACTGAGTGGGAACCAAATCAGTGAAGGCATTATCAGAAAGGTTCAAACTTTGAAGATTTGAAAGAGCACCCAGTTCAGGTGGAATAGACCCAGATAAGTAATTATTAGAAAGATCAAGCTTTGTAAGGTTACCAAGCTTAGAGAAAGAGTCAGGTACTGATCCTGAAAGCAAGTTCCCAGAAAGATCAAGAACAGATAGCAAAGATAACAACCCCAAACTTGTAGGCACTCTACCAGTAAGATCATTCCCTGAAAGAAACAAACTCTTCAACCTACTCAAACCCCCAAGTGAACCAGGAATTAAACCAGATATTGAACAAGACCTTAAATCAAGTACTTGGAGTGCACCAAGCCTCTCACCAAACCACTCTGGAATAGACCCATTAAGCATGAACCCAGAAGCATTGAAAGAGTCCAAAAGGGTCAAATTTGCAAGAGCATCCACTTCAAAACTCGGGGTGAGTCGACCCAGCCGGGTTCTCCTCAACCCGGCCACGTTGATACCCACCACTCTACCGTTCCGGCACCGAACTCCGGTCCAGTTCCGGCACGGTTCAGCTTTTATAGGCCAATTTTTCCCCCTTATCCCCATCGATGAACGAAGCTCCAATAACGCAAACCATTCAGTTTTTGAACTCAAACCCATTGTGATTGTTGACTCAACCAACAAAAATATCAACACCATAACAACACTCACTGTTAAACCTTTCATCATTCCTATGCCTAACTCTCACAAACTCCACTTTACCTTGCTCTTTGCAATTTCAGTTTCATCAACTGCATGTAACAGTTCAACAAATTTAGCATATAACCCGGGAAAAAAAAATGGATTTTTTCTATAAAAATTGGATTTTTTTTTTTTTAGTAAAAAGTTTACCTTCAATGATGACAAGTTGTTGAACTGCACTTGGTGTTGTTCTGTTGTCTCCTGTGAACTCTGACCCAATCTATAAGAAGGTTCCATTAACGTTGTGATCCAAAGGAATGTCTTATGTCTCCGTTGTTTTTGTTTCTGTTTTTTGTTTTGTTGTTTGTACGAGTCTTCATGAAAGGTTTAAGGTTGTGAGGAATGTGAGGATGGATGGAATGTAGGGGTGACAAAAAAAAAGATTGTTTTTTTGGAATTAAAGTGAAGTTTTTGTGACAAAACATTAAATGGGTATGAAGAGAATGGGTGGGATTGAAGGAGTGCATTTAATGAGGGGAAGAGAGTGGTAATGCTATGCCCCCAACTGCCATAACTTTCACTTTCAAAACTCACCGGAATTATTAATGCGTTTGGGATTGGGAGGTGGTGGTGAAGATTGAACAACGGTGTTGTTTGGTTTTGTGTTTAAAGTGTTTCTCTGAAAACAAATTGGGCGTGTTAATGGCAGTTATGGATGAACCTTGTGTTGTTTATGTAAAGAGGTTGCAAACATGAATCAACTGGTGCAAATGAACATGAATCAACTGGTCCAGTTAGGTGGCTCACCAAAAGACATGAAGGAGTTGTAAGCAGAAAATGCAAGGCTCAGATTCTTACCACTAACAAAATCTCTTTCCTCTCTAATAAAATTAACCACTACCATTTGCCTATAATAAAAAAACTTGTGCAAATGAAATTGATAGTTGAAGTTTCCTGGAATCAGAGTGCCTTTTCAAATTTGATTTTTTTTTTTTCTAGTTTTTGCTGCAGATATGAGAAGCGGGTGATGCATATTGCGTGATGATTGATGAATCAATCACCATCTGATAAGTATTGGGAGGCTGTGACTAAAATACAGTGCCCACTTGTGAATTTACACGAAGAATTTTCAAAGGCAAAATCAATTTTAGGATGTCACGCACTCATGCTTTCATACAAATGAAAAGAAAAGTCACAAAAAGCCACCAATAGATTGGTCCAAAATCCTATTTCGTTTTTATGTAGGAAAGTTTTTTTTTTGTGTGAATTTGACTATAAGACATGTTGTCAATAGAGTTAATAATACCTGTAACCAAAAAAAATAGAGTTAATAATACCGAGGGGAAATTATATCATGGACCACCTCAACATCATAGATGATCTACAAAAGACTAAAAAAAAGTTTACCTATAATAAAAGGTTTTATAAATGATGTTTCAGGTTTTTGATATTTAATAAAAGGTTTCTATATTATTTTTCAAATTCAAAATAACCCTAATCTAAGACTTTTGTAAATTATAAAAGTTATAGGAACCCTGATTCTTTTTGGTAAAATAGGAACCTTAATTTTCGGTAAGGAACACCAGACTCATTGTACAAGCTCAAACTAACACTAGACTCAACCACTGAATCAACAACATGCTCCACTTCTCACATTTTCGGTCAGGAACCATCACACGCGACCTCACTTGCACCATATACAACTCCTGTGATCGCCCTTGAGCTACCTCGCAAGTGACCATATCCTACCTACAACCTCTTGCTTTAAGCATTATCGCCTTCATGCTGATCAGATGATATAGCCACACACCTCGAAACCTGTTGAATCGGAATGCCAGAAGCATTGTTGTACCAGTCGTGCACCACCTCGAATCTGCCACCGCGAACTTATCTGCCTCTGTAGCCCTCTCACTCAAGACCACCTATCACCTAAGATCACAGCCTCAATCGTGAGACCTCCCCTCAGCCGTAATCAACCATTGAAACGATGCCTCGCCAGAAAATGCCTCTTCGAGAACTACCCCGAGGATTGGTTCCGAACTTTTTTGTGCTTGTGTCTCAGCCGCAATCAACCGTCGTACGCGTGTACCCCTTTTTGCCTTCCAGTTGATGATGATGTAGGGATAATAAGGGTGCTGCTAAGGTGATTGGTTCTGAATGTCTCGCTTGTCGTCATGCATGGTTGCAGGGGTGAAGCAATGCAAACCCGACAACGTGGATTTTTGTAAAGCTTCAATTTTTTTTGTTTGCTTTCTAGGTTTTTTTTTTTTTTTGTAAAATTTGAATCTTTCTGCTTGGACTTTTAGTTTTCTTTGCTTAGATCTTTCTGGGTTTGAATCTTTTAGTTTTCTTTGGTTTTGCCAAGGTCACTTCTCAGAGCCCAAGTCCACCGTGAGGTTTTGCATCAAGCTTTGCAACTTCCATGAAATGGCGTTGTTAACTCTCTCTGCTAGTGTCGCAAATCATGTGTTTTTTTAACTCTCTACATCTTCTCAGTGCTACAGTGTCTTTAATAGACAGAAATTAGGAGTAGATGAAAGGTTAAGGGGACTTGGGGTTAGAGGTGGTTGGCAGACGAGGGAGGTGTTGAACTCGTAAGAGCAGCTTTAACGCTGCGTGTTTTAAAATTTGGTGCTTTCTCTATTGTCCAGCTCATCCCACGTGGCTCCTAAAATTAGGGCACTGTCTCTTAAAATTTGGTCAAAGCAACAAACCAGCCAACGGCAACTAAAATAAAAACGGGGCCACCAGGAGAGATAAAGACACACATAAATTGTGATGCTCTGCTGTTGTCAGTATAACAACCGGGTTAGAGTACCCGCGTTGCTGATGCTTAAGGGGCGTGACCTGACTGGGTGGAGTGCTAGAGATGGGGAGGAAGAAAAAGAGGAAGAGGCCTTAAACAGTTTCGGTGGGTTCTTCTTCACTTCCCTAGTATTGTGCATACAACTCTACATATTGGGGTCAAATGCAATTACACGTGCCTTGGTTGATAACGTGAATCCCATAAAACAAACAAGTAACCAGTCTCCCATCCTAGCTATTCAATTTTTTATTACTGAATCCAAAGGTCAAAATATTTCAAAACGTTGTTGCCCATAATGGACCACCTATTATGGTGATCCATCCTATAACCTGCCCAAACAATATCTATAATATTCATTCTGGATTCCATTTATATCAATCCTAATTTTTTAAAACTGGAATGGGACATTGATGATGAAGGTCCCATCTTTTATTACACATGTATTCTCCCTTCACACCCCTACCTAATTGTATCTTAATGCTTACTAGCATACAAAAGGATAACAAAATAAGTTTCAATTTTTCAATTTTTTTGTTAATATAGGCTAAAATAAATTTTGCACATATCTGTTTTTTTTACAAGGTCAATAATTCAGCTTATATATCATATGTCAACAGTTTATAACTTTTTTTAAACATTATTCTAAGTAGTATTTGAACTTATAACTTATTTTCTCTCCATTTTTATCCTTATTATTTTAGTTTAATTCTTAATTTATCCTCTTTTAAATTAAAAAATAAGACCCTTAACTACTCTCACATAAAATATAATACAAAATATATTATATATTTAAGAATAAATTAACACAAAGTATCTAAATTATAAAACATGTGAACATATCACTTTATTTATATTATCCTACTTTATTTAATAAAAATATTTCAAAATAAGAATAAAATTAAGAAGTAGAGCTGTCAATTTGGGACCACGATATTTTTTTAGTCAAAATAATAGATTTTTTGCACTTTTAGTCCCAAAAAATCTTGGATTTTGGAAACGTAGGGGACCAGAAATGCACAATTCACGATTTTTGGGAATTAAAGTGCAATTATAAAAATATAGAAACCAAAATGCCAAATTGAGAAAGTTAGGGGACCACAATCGCAAAAAATAAAGTAGGGGGCCAAAATTGCCAAATTGAAAAGCTGAGAGACCAAAAATACAATTAAGCCAAAATTTTAATATAAAACTTATATTTTAATATAAACTATGTGTAGCATTATAGATACATTGTGATTAATATTTCATTTAATATAAAATATGATGCACTAATGAATATACCAGACAAGGTGAATACTTTTACATAAAAGCATATTAATATCTAAATTTACCATGAATTAATCTTTTTTTCGTTGTTGTTCGGTATGTTGTGACATTTTTTTAATTCTAATGCAATTTCACAAATGTTAAATTATTATGAAATATGTTTCAAATGATTTCACCTCGGTGTTTATCTTTATACTAGTGCAGAAGGAGGATTTTACACCGATTAAAATTGATATTTTTACACCGGTTTTGGTGTCAGTGTAGAAGCTCCCGGTGTTGTATGTTGGGTTTTTTACGCCAGTTATTTAACCAGCATAAAATGTCAATGTTTTACACCGGTTATATATCTGGTGTAAAATTTCATTTTTTGTTTATTTTTTATTTTTTTGAAGAACGTTTTACACCGTTTTGAAAATAACCGGTGTAAATAGGGATGGCAAAAAAACCCGTACCCGTGGGTATCCGCGGGTAAAACCCGCAACGGATTTTAAACGGGCAGTTAAACGGGTACCCGCGGGTGTAATGGGGCGGATATTTATTACCCGTGTATAAACGGGGCGGGGGCGGGTATCATACTACCCGTGCCCGCGGGTACCCGTATATATGTAATTACTTAAATTTTATGGATATTTGGTTGTAATTTCCATAAACTTTTTAATTTAGGAGCATGAGGTGGTATTTTATAAATTCTCATTTGAAACTTTGTCTAGAAATCTAGGTAAAAAATAATTTTTTTTGAAAATAAGTGTGTTTTTTAAGAATTTATTAAGTATCCATGGATACCCGTGGGTACCCGCGGATTCTCAAAAATCTGTTAAAAACCCGTCACGCGGGTACCCGCGCGGGTATGAGGCGGGTGCGGGGGGCAAATTATCCAACGGGGCGGGTAGTGGGGGGCTACTACCCGTGCCCGCCCCGCTCCGTTGCCATCCCTAGGTGTAAAAGACTAACCTGTTACACCGGTTTTTCGTAACAACCGGTGTTAAAGGTCTGTTTTTTACACCGGTTTTTGTTTTTTTGCTTTATTTAATAAAAATTTTACACCAGTTTCTTGTATAACCGGCGTAAAAGTTACACTTTTATTGCTTTTCTATATATTTTTATCCATTCCTGCTCGGAGGCAATCCAAAATGACAATAAATTTCACAATAATTGGCAGCAGAATTGGCACCAAATATGCCCAAAATTCAAACCATTTAAAGCTATCAAATTTAATCTACAAACATATGAAATATACACATAAACAAAGTTAAGCTATATATGTGTGTGTGTGTGTGTGTGAACAATATATAAACAATGTACAAATTAAAAAGGTAGTGCTATAAATATCTACATCTGCATCTAGTAGTCTTAGACCTCGTAAGAGAGGAGGCTGAAGAATCATCCATGATGGCTGCAGTATAGACAAAAAAATAATATGTTAGTCAGACTATAAATAATGAACAAATTAAATAACAAACATGCATGTATTAACAAAAATATCCTTTCTTGATGATCATCACGAATGGCATATACATCGTCCACTTCATTTTCATCAATGAAAGAAGGTCTTTGTGTTGAGAAAGAATAGTGTCATATATATCTACAGATGCATCTTCATTTTTATCACTCTGATGCGTGTTTCTTCTTTGGAGCACTACAGACCATCTATTGCTAGAGAGATCATTCACATAAAATACTTGTTTGGCATGGAACGCCATGATGAAAGGCTCGTCGGTATAACCTATCTTGTCAAGGTCCACCAAAGTAAATCTCAATTCATCGGTTTGTACATCACTATTACTGTTAACCCACTTACATTTAAAAACAGGCACTCTAAATTTACAATAATCGAGCTCGCAAATCTCTTCAATGACCCAAAAGTAAGCTATGGATATCAAAACAGGGTTCTTATCCTTTGAACTAGAGAAGTGCATTGCAGAAGCCATGATCATAACCCCACTATTTTGCACAGTACTCTTGTCATCATGTGACTTTGTATAAAAGAAAAATTTATTTATATCGTACCCACTCCAACATAAAACATTAAAGCTAGGCTCATTTGCTAGCCATTTTATGTCATCAGAAGCAGTATCATTATTCATAATATGTAGTTTAAACCAGCTTAGGAATGTCTTGTTATGCTCTTTCAACACCCATTATTCGTTCCTGTGGGGTTTTTGGCCTTGACAATTGTTCCGGACTGGGCCGAGGCCCAATCCGGAGATCCAGCATTCACAGGCCCAACGACTTCCCTCAATGCCACGTCGTCCGCATGCCTCTCCGCCTTCCCTCAACGTGGCCGACCCAACGGCTTTGTGCATTAATAGAATTTAATGCCGACTTCCGGGTTTCACGGGACGGTTACACATCGACAGTAACCGTCCTCGACTCATATTTAAAGAAGACCGCGTCGAACGGTCGAGGTAATGATCTTTCTACCACCTCTTACTCACCTCGACACACACTGACTTGAGCGTCGGGTGTTTGCGGTACACCACCCAACACGCCGCCGTCCTCGTCGCGAGCACAATCGCACCGCTTCCTCCGGTCATCCTCTCGAAGTTACGTTGCAACATTGGCGCCGTCTGTGGGGATCGTTTACGATTCCATCTTCTTTGTCGAAGTCTCCGCTTCTTCACTCGGCGATGATGGATCGGCGTCAGGTCGCGACTAGCGCTCCACTCATGCGAACGCAGATCTTGAACAACCAAACCAGCCGATAGCTCAGAAACCACTTCTCCAAAGATGACGCCGATTCGATCGTTCTTTGCTCGCCGAACCGATGCCGAGCGGAGACCACCGCCATCCTCATTCGCGAGTTCCGCGAATTCATCCGAAGCCATGCCGAAGCGATGCATGCTCAGAATCAACGCCTCGATCGAATGGAGGATCAGCAGAAGGAACTCTCCGCTCGCGTTGCCACCCAAATCGGAAGCGAAAGATCGAGCCTCTCATTATCCTCGGAGATCGAAGGAGTCTGAAAATCTCAGATCTGTTCATCGCCACCACCGTGGCACGACTCCACGCCGCTCTGTGCATAGAGCACTCCGCCGTGCTCATTCTGTTTCATCAACTCCTCGGAGCGATGACACGAGTGACTCGAGAGGGACCTTTGGTCCTTTACATCCGAGATCATGAAATTCCGATTCAAGCATCTTGAAACCACCCGCTTTGGACTCATACGACGGCACCACCGACCGACGAGCATGTTGGTTGCTTTGATCTTGTCATGGGCTATCGAGGCCCAGGCGCGGTGAAGTGCGTAATCTTTCCCCTTACTCACGAAGAAAGCGGCGTTGTCTTGGTTCCGGACTCTTAAGAAAAATTCCATTGGTTCGTGGGTGAGCTCGTCGACCGGTTCTCCGCGCATTTCACTGCGTCTAAAGTCGACCCAGTCGGCGGCGGCAGCGGCGCAATTCAGCAGAAGAAAGATGAGTCTATCAGAGACTACGTCGAGTGCTTCAACAAAGAAGCCATTTTGGTGAAGAAATGCTCTGACAAGATGAAGCTGTACTTGCTAGAGCAAGGCCTGGTCGAAAGAAGCATATTCAGTGTCGACATTGGTGTCGACAAACCGAGGTCCTCGACCGAAGTTCCTGGCGAGCTCGAAATTTATGAATTACGAAGAGAAGTTGATAGCCTCAAAAGCCAAAGACAAATCCCCAGAGTAACACTGACAAGCAAAGATGAAGAAATATAATTAAGTTGAAATAAATGTATCCTAAACACATAAGTGTGAAGCAGTGAAGTATGATTGAAGAAATACACAATCAGCATTTATTTACTATCAAAACCTTGCACCTCTGATGGAACCTCGTGCCGAGACCGCGTGCACGAGATCGTGATAAAGCCTTGTGCGCTTGCACAAGCACCTCTGCAACAGGTGGATACACAGTCCAGTATTCGAGCGACCTACCAGGCCCACCTCTGCAATTGCAAAATTCAGACGACCTTAAACTCGGCTACGTCATGGACCTTGATTATTTGATGACCCCGACCTTGCCGCTTGGACGGCGGATCAATTACTCCCACAGGGAAGTATAAAACTTCGACTACGAGCACTTTACTCAAAGATAAAATTAACGCTAACTTAATTACATCAAGTTGCTGCAAATTGTCTATACTTTGACAGGAACAGCATCAACCTCGTGCCGACACCGCGTGCACGAGCTCGTGATAAAGCCTTGTGCGTTGGCACAAGCACCTGATGATGAAGAGATCGACCTGCGTCTGCGAGACCGCGCGCCGCAGGCTTCGTGATAAAGCCTTGTGCGTTAGCACAAGCACCGATGAAGAGATCGACCTCGTCACGAGACCGCGTGCAGGCTCGTGAAAGAAGAGATCGACCTCGTCTGCGAGACCGTAGCGCCGCAGCTCGTGATAAAGCCTTGTGCGTTAGCACAAGCACCGATGATGAAGAGATCGACCTCGTCGAGGCCGTAGCGCCGCAGGCTCGTGATAAAGCCTTGTCGCGTTAGCACAAGCACGATGAAGAGATCGACCTCGTCTGCGAGACCGCGTGCGAGCTCGTGAAAGAAGAGATCGACCTCGTCTTTGAGACCGTAGCGCGCGAGCTCGTGATAAAGCCTTGTGCGTTAGCACAAGCACCTGATGAAGAGATCGACCTCGTCACGAGACCGCGTGCGAGCTTGTGAAAGAAGAGATCGACCTCGTCTGAGACCGCGCGCCGCAGGCTCGGGATAAAGCCTTGTGCGTTAGCCTGGCGCTGATGATGAAGTGATCGACCTGCGTCGAGACCGCGCCGCAGGCTTCGTGATAAAGCCTTGTGCGTTAGCACAAGCACCTGATGAATCGACCTCGTCAGGGCCAGCGCCGCAGGCTTCGGGATAAAGCCTTGTGCGTTAGCCTGGCGCTGATGAATGAAGAGATCGACCTCGTGCCGAGACCGCGTGCACGAGCTCGTGATAAAGCCTTGTGCGTTGGCACAAGCACCTGATGAATCGACCTCGTGCCGAGACCGCGTGCACGAGCTCGTGATAAGCCTTGTGCGTTGGCACAAGCACCTGATGAAGAGATCGACCTCGTGCCGAGACCGCGTGCACGAGCTCGTGAAAGAAGAGATCGACCTCGTGCCGAGACCGTAGCGCCGCAGGCTCGTGATAAAGCCTTGTCGCGTTAGCACTGGCACACGATGAATGAAGAGATCGACCTCGTCGAGACCCGCGTGCGAGCTCGTGATAAAGCCTTGTCGACCTCATGCCGATACCACGCACGAACTCATGATAAAGCCTTGTGCCTTGCACAAGCACATCAAGCTCGTGTCGGTCGAATCGCCAGCCAGGCGTGGAACACGAAGGTCCCGAACGAACTAATGAACAAGCATGACATGACGACACTTGCAGTTCCTTACGAACAAGGACGTCGAACGTCGACATCAACGAACTTCGACATCAAGTCACCACCTCGACATTCGAGCTAGCGACTTGGGGGGCAACTGTTCCGGACTGGGCCGAGGCCCAATCCGGAGATCCAGCATTCACAGGCCCAACGACTTCCCTCAATGCCACGTCGTCCGCATGCCTCTCCGCCTTCCCTCAACGTGGCCGACCCAACGGCTTTGTGCATTAATAGAATTTAATGCCGACTTCCGGGTTTCACGGGACGGTTACACATCGACAGTAACCGTCCTCGACTCATATTTAAAGAAGACCGCGTCGAACGGTCGAGGTAATGATCTTTCTACCACCTCTTACTCACCTCGACACACACTGACTTGAGCGTCGGAGTGTTTGCAGGTACACCACCCAACACGCCGTCGTCCTCCGTCGCGAGCACAATCGCATCGCTTCCTCCGGTCATCCTCAAGTTACGCTCGTAACATTGGCCCCGTCTGTGGGGATCGTTTCTGATTCCATCTTCTTTGTCGAAGTCTCCTTCTTCACTCGGCGATGATCGATCGAGCGTCAGGCGCGACTAGCAGTTCCACTCATGCGAACGCAGATCTTGAACAACCAAACCAGCCGATAGCTCCGACAGAACCACTTCTCCAGCATGACGCCGTTCCGATCGTTGCTGCTCGAACCGATGCCGGAACGGAGACCACCGCCATCCTCATTCGCGAGTTCCGCGAATTCATCCGAAGCCATGCCGAAGCGATGCATGCTCAGAATCAACGCCTCGATCGAATGGAGGATCAGCAGAAGGAACTCTCCGCTCGCGTTGCCACCCAAATCGGAAACAGAAAAGATCGAGCCTCTCATTCTCCTCGGAGATCGAAGGAGTCTGAAAATCTCAGATCTGTTCATCGCCACCACCGTGGCACGACTCCACGCCGCTCTGTGCATAGAGCACTCCGCCGTGCTCATTCTGTTTCATCAACTCCTTGGAGCGCATCCGAGATCATTTCCCGATTCCGAAGCATCTTCAGAAACCACCCGCTTTGGACTCATACGACGGCACCACCGACCCCGACGAGCATGTTGGTTGCTTTGATACTGTCATGGGCTATCGAGGCGCCCAAGCGGTGAAGTGCGAAATCTTTCCCTACTCAAGAAGCGGCGTTGTCTTGGTTCCGGACTCTTAAGAAAAATTCCATTGGTTCGTGGGTCGAGCTCGTCGACCGATTCTCCGCGCATTTCACTGCGTCTAAAGTCCAACCAGTCGGCGGCCGCAGCGCAATTCAGTGAAGAAAGATGAGTCTATCAGAGACTACGTCGAGCGCTTCAACAAAGAAGCCATTTTGGTGAAGAAATGCTCTGACGAGATGAAGCTGTACTTGCTAGAGCAAGGCCTGGTCGAAGGAAGCATATTCAGTGTCGACATTGGTGTCGACAAACCGAGGTCCCTGACCGAGTTCCTGAAGCGAGCTCGGAAATTTATGAATTACGAAGAGAAGTTGATAGCCTCAAAAGCCAAAGACAAATCCCCATAGTAACACTGACAAGCAAAGATGAAGAAATATAATTAAGTTGAAATAAATGTATCCTAAACACATAAGTGTGAAGCAGTGAAGTATGATTGAAGAAATACACAATCAGCATTTATTTACTATCAAAACCTTGCACCTCTGATGGAACCTCGTGCCGAGACCGCATGCACGAGATCGTGATAAAGCCTTGTGCGCTTGCACAAGCACCTCTCGCAATGTGGATACACACCAAAGATTCGAGCCGACTACCAGGCCCACCTGCAATTGCAAAATTGACGACCTTAAACTTCGGCTCGTCATGGACCTTGATTATTTGATGACCCCGACCTTGCCGCTTGGACAGCGGATCAATTACTCCCACAGGGAAGTATAAAACTCGACTACGAGCACTTTACTCAGCATAAAATTAACGCTAACTTAATTACATCAAGTTGCTGCAAATTGTCTATACTTTGACAGGAACAGCATCAACCTCGTGCCGAGACCGCGTGCACGAGCTCGTGATAAAGCCTTGTGCGTTGGCACAAGCACCTGATGATGAAGAGATCGACCTCGTCTGAGACCGTAGCGCCTGAGCTCGTGATAAAGCCTTGTCGCGTTAGCACAAGCACCGATGAAGAGATCGACCTCGTCACGAGACCGCGTGCAGGCTCGTGAAAGAAGAGATCGACCTCGTCTGCCGAGACCGGCGCCGCAGGCTCGTGATAAAGCCTTGTGCGTTGGCACAAGCACCTGATGATGAAGAGATCGACCTCGTGCCGAGACCGCGCGCACGAGCTCGTGATAAAGCCTTGTGCGTTGGCACAAGCACCTGATGAAGAGATCGACCTCGTGCCGAGACCGCGTGCACGAGCTCGTGAAAGAAGAGATCGACCTCGTGCTGAGACCGCGCGCACGAGCTCGTGATAAAGCCTTGTGCGTTGGCACAAGCACCTGATGAAGAGATCGACCTCGTGCCGAGACCGCGTGCACGAGCTTGTGAAAGAAGAGATCGACCTCGTGCCGAGACCGCGCGCACGAGCTCGGGATAAAGCCTTGTGCGTTGGCACAAGCGCCTGATGATGAAGTGATCGACCTCGTGCCGAGACCGCGCGCACGAGCTCGTGATAAAGCCTTGTGCGTTGGCACAAGCACCTGATGAATCGACCTCGTGCCGAGACCGCGTGCACGAGCTCGTGATAAGCCTTGTGCGTTGGCACAAGCACTTGATGAAGAGATCGACCTCGTGCCGAGACCGCGTGCACGAGCTCGTGAAAGAAGAGATCGACCTCGTGTCGAGACCGCGCGCACGAGCTCGTGATAAAGCCTTGTGCGTTGGCACAAGCACCTGATGAATGAAGAGATCGACCTCGTGCCGAGACCGCGTACACGAGCTCGTGATAAAGCCTTGTCGACCTCATGCCGATACCACGTGCACGAACTCATGATAAAGCCTTGTGCCTTGCACAAGCACATCAAGCCTCGTGTCGAATCGCCAGCCAGACGTGGAACACGAAGGTCCCGAACGAACTAATGAACAAGCATGACATGACGACACTTGCGGTTCCTTTAACAAGGGCGTCGAACGCCGACATCAACGACCGACATCAAGTCACCACCTCGACATTCGAGCTAGCGACTTGGGCAATCGCTCGATCGGGCCGAGGCCCAACCGAGATCCGGATTCACAGCCCAACGACTTCCCTCAATGCCACGCCGTCCGCATGCCTCTCCGCTTTCCTCAACGTGGCCGACCCAACGGCTTTGTGCATTAATAGAATTTAATGCCGACTTAGGGTTTCACGGGACGGTTACACATCGACGAACTGGCCCTCGACTCATATTTAAAGAAGACCGCGTCGAATCGGCCGAGGTAATGATCTTTCTACCACCTCTTACTCACCTCGACACACACCGACTTGGCGTCGGAGTGTTTGCAGTACACCACCCAACACGCCGCCGTCCTCCGTCAGCGAGCACAATCGCTTCGCTTCCTCCGGTCATCCTCAAGTTCGCTCGTAACATTGGCGCCGTCTGTGGGGATCGTTTCTGATTCCATCTTCTTTGTCGAAGTCTCCCTTCTTCACTCGACGATGACTGGATCGAAGCGTCAGGTCGCGACTAGCAGTTCCACTCATGCGAACGCAGATCTTGAACAACCAAACCAGCCGATAGCTCCGACAGAACCACTTCTCCAGCATGACGCCGTTCCGATCGTTGCTGCTCGAACCGATGCCGGAACGGAGACCACCGCCATCCTCATTCGCGAGTTCCACGAATTCATCCGAAGCCATGCCGAAGCGATGCATGCTCAGAATCAACGCCTCGATCGAATGGAGGATCAGCAGAAGGAACTCTCCGCTCGCGTTGCCACCCAAATCGGAAATGTAAAAGATCGAGCCTCTCATTCTCCTGAGATCGAAGGAGTCCGAAAATCTCGGATCTGCTCATCGCCACCACCGCGGGCACGACTCCACGCCGCTCTGTGCATAGAGCACTCCGCCGTGCTCATTCTATTTCATCAACTCCTCGGAGCGATGACACGAGTGACTCGAGCGGGACCTTTGGTCCTTTTACATCTGAGATCATGAAATTCCCGATTCCGAAGCATCTTCAGAAACCACCCGCTTTGGACTCATACGACGGCACCACCGACCCCGACGAGCATGTTGGTTGCTTTGATACTGCCATGGGCTATCGAGGCGCCCAAGGGCCGGTGAAGTGCGTAATCTTTCCCCTTACTCTGAAGAAGGCAGCGTTGTCTTGGTTCCAGACTCTTAAGAAAAATTCCATTGGTTCGTGGACTGAGCTCGTCGACCAGTTCTCCGCGCATTTCACTGCGTCTAAAGTCCAACCCAAGTCGACAGCGGCACTGGCCGTAATTCAGCAGAAGAAAGATGAGTCTATCAGAGACTACGTCGAGCGCTTCAACAAAGAAGCCATTTTGGTGAAGAAATGCTCTGACGAGATGAAGCTGTACTTGCTAGAGCAAGGCCTGGTCGAAGGAAGCATATTCAGTGTCGACATTGGTGTCGACAAACCGAGGTCCCTGACCGAGTTCCTGAAGCGAGCTCAGAAATTTATGAATTACGAAGAGAAGTTGATAGCCTCAAAAGCCAAAGACAAATCCCCAGAGTAACACTGACAAGCAAAGATGAAGAAATATAATTAAGTTGAAATAAATGTATCCTAAACACATAAGTGTGAAGCAGTGAAGTATGATTGAAGAAATACACAATCAACATTTATTTACTATCAAAACCTTGCACCTCTGATGGAACCTCGTGCCGAGACCGCATGCACGAGATCGTGATAAAGCCTTGTGCGCTTGCACAAGCACCTGCAAATGTGGATACACAAAAAGATTCGAGCCGACCTACCAGGCCCACCTCGCAATTGCAAAATTGCACGACCTTAAACTTCGGCTACGTCATGGACCTTGATTATTTGATGACCCCGACCTTGCCGCTTGGACAGCCAGATCAATTACTCCCACAGGGAAGTATAAAACTCGACTACGAGCACTTTACTCAGCATAAAATTAACGCTAACTTAATTACATCAAGTTGCTGCAAATTGTCTATACTTTGACAGGAACAGCATCGACCTCGTGCCGAGACCGCGCGCACGAGCTCGTGATAAAGCCTTGTGCGTTGGCACAAGCACCTGATGATGAAGAGATCGACCTCGTGCCGAGACCGCGCGCCGCAGGCTCGTGATAAAGCCTTGTGCGTTAGCACAAGCACCTGACGAAGAGATCGACCTCGCGTCGAGACCGCGCGTGCACGAGCTCGTGAAAGAAGAGATCGACCTCGTCACGAGACCGCGCCGCAGGCTCGTGATAAAGCCTTGTCGCGTTAGCACAAGTACCTGATGAAGAGATCGACCTCGTCGAGACCGCGCACGAGCTCGTGAAAGAAGAGATCGACCTCGTCTGAGACCGCGCGCCGCAGCTCGTGATAAAGCCTTGCGGCGCTGGGCACAAGCACCGATGATGAAGAGATCGACCTCGTCGCCGAGACCGCCGCACGCAGGCTCGTGATAAAGCCTTGTCGCGTTAGCACAAGCACCGATGAAGAGATCGACCTCGTCGAGACCGCGTGCACGAGCTCGTGAAAGAAGAGATCGACCTCGTCTTTGAGGACCGTAGCGCCGCAGGCTCGTGATAAAGCCTTGTCGCGTTAGCACAAGCACCGATGAAGAGATCGACCTGCGTCTGAGACCGCGTGCACGAGCTTGTGAAAGAAGAGATCGACCTCGTCTGCGAGACCGTAGCGCACGAGCTCGGGATAAAGCCTTGTGCGTTGGCACAAGCGCCTGATGATGAAGTGATCGACCTCGTGCCGAGACCGCGCGCACGAGCTCGTGATAAAGCCTTGTGCGTTGGCACAAGCACCTGATGAATCGACCTCGTGCCGAGACCGCGTGCACGAGCTCGTGATAAAGCCTTGTGCGTTGGCACAAGCACCTGATGAAGAGATCGACCTCGTGCCGAGACCGCGTGCACGAGCTCGTGAAAGAAGAGATCGACCTCGTGCCGAGACCGCGCGCACGAGCTCGTGATAAAGCCTTGTGCGTTGGCACAAGCACCTGATGAATGAAGAGATCGACCTCGTGCCGAGACCGCGTACACGAGCTCGTGATAAAGCCTTGTCGACCTCATGCCGATACCACGTGCACGAACTCATGATAAAGCCTTGTGCCTTGCACAAGCACATCAAGCCTCGTGTCGAGAACTGCCTCAGCAGACGTGGAACACGAAGGTCCCGAACGAACTAATGAACAAGCATGACATGACGACACTTGCAGTTCCTTACGAACAAGGACGTCGAACGTCGACATCAACGAACTTCGACATCAAGTCACCACCTCGACATTCGAGCTAGCGACTTGGGGGGCAACTGTTCCGGACTGGGCCGAGGCCCAATCCGGAGATCCAGCATTCACAGGCCCAACGACTTCCCTCAATGCCACGTCGTCCGCATGCCTCTCCGCCTTCCCTCAACGTGGCCGACCCAACGGCTTTGTGCATTAATAGAATTTAATGCCGACTTCCGGGTTTCACTGACGGTTACACATCGGCGAACTGGCCCTCGACTCATATTTAAAGAAGACCGCGTCGAACGGTCGAGGTAATGATCTTTCTACCACCTCTTACTCACCTCGACACACACTGACTTGAGCGTCGGAGTGTTTGCAGGTACACCACCCAACACGCCGTCGTCCTCCGTCGCGAGCACAACTACACTGCTTCCCTCCGGTCATCCTCTGAAGTTCTGTTCAGAACAACAATGGATTTGTGAGTAGTCAAGTATATATGGCTCAACCTCATCAGTGTTATTCAATATGTATAGATGTGTCTGCATCACTTCCACATGCTCATGTTCTTAACCTTTAGACCTCGTGTACCCTTACCGTCACATCTTCCCTCATGACGAGACTTGGGAATCCCTAGAGGCTCCGCTTCTGACAAGTAGTCTGTACAAAACTCAATAGATTCTTTTGTGATGTACCTTTCAACAATAGATGCTTCGGGATGGTATGAATTCTTCACATACCCTTTCAAGATCCTCATGTATCATTCGACAGGGTACATATCCACCTTAGATAGACGGGGCCACACACTCTAATCTCCCTCACTAGATGAACAATTAAGTGAACCATGATGTCGAAAAACGAGGGTGGAAAAAACATCTCCAACTGACACAAGATAATAAAAGCCTCATTTTCCAAGTCATCCAACTCCTGAGGGACAATCACTTACTACACACAACATTAAAGAATAAGTACAATCTAGTTATGGCATGTCGAACCTTTTTTGTCAAGATGCCACGAATAGCCAGTGGTAATAGTTGTTGCATCAAGACATGGCAGTCGTGAGACTTTAAGCCAAGTAGTTTGAGATCTTTCATTGACACAAGCTCTTGACATTTGAAGAGTAGCCCTGTGGCACTTTCACGCCCCGTAGACACTCATAAAAGCTTATTCTCTCTTGTTTTGACAAGGTATGACATGCTGGTGGCAAATATGTCTTGTTACCTCTTGGCTCTAGAGCTAACTGTTCTCTTATGGCCATCCCAACCAGATCTAGACGAGCAGTCAAACCATCCTTTGTCTTGCCCTTGATGTTGAGAAGCGTACCGATTACACTATCACAAACATTTTTCTCCACGTGCATCACATCAATACAATGTCTCACACCAAGACTCGACCAATATGGAAGATCAAAAAAAATTGATCTCTTCTTCCATATATTTTTTCCAGTAGACTTCTTTTGTTTCTTTCCAAAACTAACATTGATTTTCTTCACCCGTTCATAAACTTCTTCCCTAGTTAAGGCGTTTGGAGCAACTCCATTCTCCTGGCAACCATTAAAAGCCTTTTTCAACCTCCGATACGGGTGATTATGTCTGAGAAATCTCTGATGCCCAAGATAAACAGTCTTCCTTCCATGTTGCAATTGATGGTAGCATGTGCCTTCTTCACATATAGGACAAGCTTTATGCCCCTTAACACTATACCCAGACAAATTCCCGTAAGCTGGAAAGTCATTTATGGTGCAAAATAACATGGCACACATCTTGAAATTTTCATTGGAATACCCGTCAAAAACATCAATGCTTCCTCCCACATTATTTTCAAGTCTTCAATTAAGGGACTTAGATAAACATCTATGTCATTTTCTGGCTGTTTTGGTCCGGATATCATCATAGATAACATAATATATTTACGCTTCATGCACAACCAAGGAGATAGGTTATAAATAACCAAGAGAACATGTCATGAACTATGGTTACTTCTTAAACTACCATATGGATTCATTCCATCCGTAGAAAGTCCAAGCCTCAGATTTCTTGGGTCATTACCGAAATCTGGAAACAAAGAATCAACTCTCTTCCATTGCAAAGAATCAGTTGGATGACAAAGCTTCCCATCACATTTCCTCTCATCTGCATGCCATCTAATATTCTTTGCATCTTTCACATTAGCGAAGAGTCATTTAAACCTTGGAATAATTAGAAGATACCATAACACATTTGCAGGAGGACCTTTTAAGGTGACATCACAACCATCATCACCATCCTTCTTTTTGTATCGTGATTTCATACATTTAGGGCATATTTCTTTGTATTCATTCTCCTTCCAGTATAATATATAATCATTGGGACAAGCGTGCATTTTCTTATACTCCACACCCATCGGACATAATATCTTCTCCGCCTCGTAGTTACGGTTCAACAATGTGTTGCCTGCTGGAAGCATGTCTTTCAACAACTCCAGCAACTCAGTGAAGTTTTTATCAGTCCACTAATTTATCGCCTTAAGATTAAACAACATCAAAACTGTTGACAATCATGTGAAATTTGTGCAAGCCGGATACAATGGTTAATCCTTGTCACTACATAGAGTATCATACACATGTGCTTGCTTAAAAGAATCTGGTCCAATATCACGAATCATGTCCTCTAGTCGATCGCCCATATCTACCTCAACTTCCCCACTTTTAGACACACTTGGCGTGTCTATCACTTCACCATGCCATGTCCATGTTGTATAACTTTGGTAAATCCCAAAGACATCAAGGTGCTCACGTATGTCTTTAACTTTTTAGAGGTGCCTGATTCGCACACTTAACACAAGGACATTAAAATTCTCCATTACTATTAGGAAGCTTTGTTTCAGCAAATTTCAGAAACTCTGACACTCTATTCTTATACTCATCGGTCAATCGATTTTTTTGCATCCAAATACGATCCATAACTACGTTTTGAAAAAGTAAACACACGCTTATTTAATGAACACAATCACCACTTCAGGACCCTTTAACCACAAGTATCCAACAGATCTCTGTATATTTGGTATGAACCTATCCCATTCAGGAAGAAACTTTTTTTTATTTGGTTAATAGTTAGTCGTTAAATCATTATATCTTATACCTGACAAAATTTTGGCAGTATTTTCCATTGATCTCCAAGTACACGTGGTGACATCCACCACAATTAAGCATGCACCTAGAGACAATAGGAAATGTAGCAATCTGAAATTTTATCAAGCATTAGATAAAATATTTAAAGACTAACTATTAACCAAATAAAAGAAAAAGTTTCTTCCCAAACTGCCCTACTTGGACAATTCAAGATTCAATAAAATGAGCGGTACCATCCCTGGTACACACGCAAACATTTTATTAAATCTCAAACGGGAAACTAAGGCTTAACACAAATTAAATAGAGAAGCTCAAGTATAAAGACATACATCATATATCATAATCATAATTATCCAACTAAATAGTCAGGATATTATAAAAAGCAATGAAAAATACATTAATATATTCTCCTGATACATTTATCCAATTAAAATATCAAAACAGTCAAATGTATTAATAGGTAACATAATATAAAGCCGAAGCTAGTGGTGGCTCCTTGAGGGGTCTTCAGGACAAAATCAGGCTGTAGATTCCTTCGATGGAGTCGATGGAGTGTAATCATCCACGATGGGAGAATACTCCGGTGTGGATGGAGTATACTCCGAGATCTCATCGTCATCACTGGGGATCTGAACGACGTCCGTCCCTCGATGAACATCCCTGGCAGTTACGGGCCTCCTGGGAGAGGGTGGTCTCCTCTGAAGCATGTGCATACGAAGGCCCAAGCCCCAACGGTCAGTGTCGGCACGGGGATCACCGTATCGGTTCATCAAATCACGATCCTCATTGCGATAAGGATCACGATGACGAGCATCGCGATCCTCAATCCTCACAAAGATATTTTGATACTCTCTTGCAGTCATCATCGGCCTGCTAATAGAGGGACGTGACCTCCTGGAAGCCATGCGAGTACGACGCCCCCCCCCCCCGGGTCCACGGTTTTCATTTAAAGACATTGTTTGTTGTCAACAGTGGTCAGTCACAAGCAACTAAACTGAAATTTAATTGAATGACAACAAAAAGCATAATATAACTCAACAGTTTAATTATTATTCGTAAGTGTAGAGAATTACCTTTTTGTAAAGGATATAAACTTGAATGAAAATAAAAAAAACCCAGTAAAGCATTAAACTTCAAACATTTGGCCATAATTTGAAAACAACAATCCATATTATCTTTGTAGGTAAACTTATATACACATCGCATACAATATTACTTGGCATTCTTTGTCATGTGTTAAATGTCAAAAATCATGTACCAAATGTTTTCATAACACTTAACAGCAACACAACTGGCAGAGAACGACTTTAACCTGAAACAGTGGCATAACCCCGAGTGGCACAAAGTAAATAGAAACTAAACATAGTATATAACTCGCCAATGATGAATACCCATGAAGCTAGCTAATGTTCAGCATTGGACCAAAGCTATATTAGAAGCTAAGGTGAATAGATTATCAAACAAATGAAAACCAAAAAGGGAAAAAGCTATAAGGTAAAGGAAAAAACCTATAAGCACGGAGAAAGAACAAGTGGCTGTGGTTGCTTCTGGTTTGCCTCTGAGACAGGGCTTTGAAGGTGAACGACGATGAGTACCACGAGAAGGAGAACGGCGGTGAGAACCACGTGAAGTAGAGGTCTTCGAACGACGGCGAGAGAGGATGAGAACGATGATAGCGCAACAGCGAAAGAGATGGCTCGAATGGCGGAGAGAACAAGGAGAGTGCAGAGGCATAAGAGAAAGAGTAGGGTTATGTCAGAAAAATACTTCACGCGTATCTGAGAATAAGAGGGAGAAAGTAATTTTAATCAAAGAGAAAGACTCTTCACACCGGTTATATACAAATCCGGTGTAAATTGTCTTCAGTTTTTAAATGCGAAACCTTTTACACCGGTTGGTTATATACCCGACATAAAACGTTACGCGATAATTTCAAAATTGCCACCGCGTCACTTTTTACACCGGTTAAACATAAAACCGGTTCCCTTAAAAAAAATCGGTGTAAAACACCTAATTCTTTTCTGTTTCGCGCACTAGTGTTACATTAATATTTCATAGATTTAAAAAGGAACTTTAATTTTTTTATAAGAGATTTTCTATAAATAGCTTATAGACATCATTAAAACCTTGACAGCTAACGTATAACTCATTCATTACACAGGTCAATCACGTTAGTTAGAATAAAAAAAAACCTAATGTGAGTGCTTTTTTGGCATAGTGAACTTTTTTTTTGACGCAAATAAAATCATTTCATTTCACTGTTAATAATGTTCCAAATACACTGCGGAATAGAATGAAAAATAGTGCGAGAAGCATAACAAGTAGACGCTTGTGCAAGAGCATGAGTGCTACTATTTGCTTGTCGCTTCACAAAGACAACTTTCAAAGAGTTGTTAGAGGATAAGATGTGTTTGCACACACATCGGAGGCAACCATATTCTGATACATCTAATTTGTCATTAAGCACATCGTCCACTACTTGTATGCAGTCCACCTCCAGTATAACATGTGTGAGTCCTTCACTTGTAATCCACTTCAGCGCCTGCAAGAGATCCCAAATTTCTGCTTCACCCACTGACATGACTGCAGGCATCCAGCTTGTCCTTGCCTGCAAGAAATGCCCCAAGTGATCAAGCAGGCAGGCCCCTATTCCAATATGTTGGCGGTCCTTCTAAACCGCATCATCTATATTGCACTTTTTCCAACCCATAGGTGGTGCGGCCCATGTGACACAATGAGGCATGATGATGGACGTTGTTTTGTTTTGCTGCATCGGCTTCCTTGCCAAGGCCCAATTTCTTAACACTTCCTCGGCCCTAATAGTGATTTGCTCCAATGTTTCTTGCCTGTTGTCCCATAGCATGGAATTTCGACGTTTCCGTAAGCTCCAAAGTAGCATACCAAAGTGAGACAAATTATCTCTATTAAGCTGTTTGCTAACCTGAAAAAATAAATCACAAAATCTGTTAGCTTGGAGCATATCTCCTCCTAAGATTCGCCATATATTTGTCTTCCGCCAACATGCTTCACTAATTGGACATCCCAGGAGGATGTGTCAATTATGGCATAGTGAACTTTGATCGGTGAGTTTTGAGTAGGAACATGTCTAAAAAAATTTAATTGATTCAATTTGTAAAAATTTTAAATAGATTATTGAGAATTTGAGATTTTGAAATAATTAGAACGTTATGCACAAACTTTATTATAACAATTGAAAAATTGAGGGACTAAATCTACTCAAAAAATTATCAACTATAATAAACTAAAAGTATAGTTAAGTCTAAAAAATATAGATACTCCCTCTGGTCCTTTTTATAAGAGACAAAATAGTTTTTTTTTTGGTCCTAAATATAAAAACCAGGTATAATTTTTCAAATGCATTAAATGATGAATTCTATTTATACTCTTATTTAAGTCTCATATTAGTGGAAGTAATTAAGAAAAAGTCATTAATTACAACTACGAGCCACCATTTTTATTAAGGGTTTTGGAGAGAAGTTTATGTTTTTTGGTGTATTAATTAAAAAGTTCTAATTTCAAAGATATTTTTTTGTATGTGTGAATTAATGTTTTGTCTCTTATAAAAACATGGAGGGAGTATATAATATACTCTTTCCGTTTTTATTTATAAGCAAAAATCACTTTTTATATTCATTGAAAAATATATGTATCTCCGATTAAATACATATATTTTTTAATGAATATAAAAAATGACTTTTGTTTATAAACGAAAACGGATGGAGTAATTGAATAAAATAGTGATCAATAATGAATCACTTGTTAAGGTGGTTGACCTTATCTATGGCCATAAGTAGCAATGCACAGCGTTTCATGATTTTGTGGAAGCTTTTGTATATTCATAGAGTTATTTGTTAGTTGGGCTGCTTAGCTTTCCTAGGTATTAAAAGAGTTATAAAAATTTATAATCAAAGTGTATACTTATGATTTTAAATTCAGAGAAATAAATTAATTTTTTTGATAAGAAAATAAATTAATTTTTTTCCTGAAAATCAACGTCAAACATTTATAATCAAATTTAAAATGTTCACAGTAAGTTAAAAATACGAGATTTTTTTCAGTAGTGTATTGATTGATGATTGATGAGTATTATCCAGTCAATGGTCATCTTGCCACTTGCCAACAGATGGCAAAGTGGGAAACTGAAAATTAAAAGATTGTGACTGATATGGGATGTCGTACTCCCAAGCCAACGCGTCCCGATAACACCCGCCCCGTTGGTTTTAGGCCATCTCCGATGAAGTTCCCCTCAATTGGGTACTATAGCGACTGAAAAATGTAGTGAGATTTATTCGAGGTTAATAGAGTCACCACTAATAATTTATTTTTTAGAAAAAATATTGAAAAAACTCTTTTTTTTAAGAAAATAGTCCTTAAAACCAGATTTGGGTTCGGAAGTCGATTATGCGTACGGAAAGTTTTAGCACCCTACGACATCCTTTCGAAAAAAATTACTTCAAATTAATTGTGTAAAATATATTAACTTCTAAAAAATATTTATTTCCCTTTTAACAAGATAAGAATTAATAAGAATAAAAAGAAAACTTAACAAAAATTATTTATTTTTGCACTTGACAAGAGTGGGCTCCTGCTCCTACGTATCTTCGGGTACAGTGGAGAAATCAAAAGCTACGTAGTTCTTGGGTAAAAAATAGTCGCGTGTTGGTTTGATTTTAATTAGTTGTTTTTTGAAAGAGTAGGGTTTCGCAATGGCCAAATAAGAAGCAGATCCGGAGTGACCATCACTAACAATATATTTTATATTTGGAAATTTGAGGATGCTTCTAATAACGAAACGGAAAGCAGATTCCGAGTAATCATCATTAGCAATCTATTTTATGATTGAAAATTCATGAGTATTTGCAATAATTAAACGAAAAGCAGATTTCGAGTGGTCACTGATAGCAACTTGTTTTTATGTTTTGAAAATTGAAGGGATGTTTGCAATGGTCAAACGAGAAGCAGATCTCGAGTGGTCATTACTAGCAACAACTTTTAATCAAAGTGTTATATCTGATTTAAAATATCTGTATTTTGACGTAATATTGTGTACGTAGTGAGGTACCATTCATAAAAATGACTACATTTTTGTTATAGGAAATTAAGCTTAAACACCAACAAATAACAATTGAATAAGCTTTCACGTATGACACAACGATTGGGGGGGGGACCGTATGAATGGGCTGAAGCCCAACATCCAAACCCACATAAAAATAATTAAAACTAAAGGAATAATAATTTTGATTTTTATAATAAAACAGATAAGACAAATTAAATTAAATATTGAGAGGGGTCTTGTTAGTGGGTTCATTTGAACCCTATTTCCACTGCTGCCAGAAGCAGCTAGAAAAGCAGCTAGAAAGAAAGAAGATGCGATAGAGAGAGAAAGAGAGAGGAGGAAGGTGCACGGCTGGAGACGAAGAGGCAAGGGACGACGAGGCGGCGGCGCCATGGCGACGCGCAAGCGCTCGCGGAAGGGTGGCGAAGAACGACGCGATTTTGTCGAAGTGAAGGGGCATCGCAGCGATGCCATGGCCAAGGTGAAGTCCCTCTCATCCATTTCCTTCTCTAATTCTTCTTTTCCATCTCTATTTTCTGATGCTTCTCTTTTCATCTCTGAGATTTTTTTCTTCAAAAGAAGGAAATCAAAAAAGGGGAAATGTTTGTAGTTCTGATTGGCTTTCTCTGGTTCTGTTTCCTTCTCTTTAGTCACAGAGATGGTGGATTTGGAAGGAACTTTCAAATGGGGAGTTGAGATGTCATTTTGACAACGAAGGAAAGAAAAGAAGATCACTGATTTTATGTATTTTGCTTCCTTTTGTTGATTAGGCTAGTGATTACATGTTACTTCATTTTAGTTTCATCATAACATGTTAATGAGTAGATTAGCAATACATGTATCTACCACTCGAAGCAAAAACATTGATGCCAACAATTCACTTAACAGAAATTAGTCTCAAGAATTTTACCTCAATCCCAAGCTCTTTAGATGTAACGATTCCTTTCAGTTGTTGGGTTGTCGTTCTTCTTCAATCAACACTCAGACCTCTACACTGTTTGAATTAAGTGAGCTAGTACCCCAATGTAGGATCTCTAGCTCTTTGTGTGGTGAGGATTCTTGTTAAAAAATTCTCTTCTGTGAATTGAGGTTGTATTTATAGAGAATATCATTTTGTTAAGCTGATTTTTTTATTCTTCATATCTCTTTCTTGATCAGACCAACGTCTTCCCTTTTCTGATGAGTCAAAATCTACAATTTTGCTTTATCCCATTTTTCCTATTTTGATGCTCTATTACTTTGGTCTAGTATGGTTGCTTCTCCCAATCCCCTGTTGTATGCACGTTTTCATTCCCTGGTTTAACTTTGCTTTCTTTCATTTTTGTCTAATTAGCAGAGTCCATTTTGCTCTTATCAGATTGAGGTTTTCTTTCTTAGCTTTGGGTGGTCCTCTTCGTGGAGAAACAGAGCTCGAGAGGATAGGTTTGGCAGGCTCAACAGGGTGGCTCAGAAAGGAGGGTTTGTCCTCTTCTTGTTGTCACAGCATCTCGAACTTATTTTATGTTTTTTCAATTAATTATAAACTCTATCATAACCACAACTGTGTACTCTTGGACCTTGTATTCATGATTTTTTTTAATTGTTAGGAGTGTTGCTTTAATGGAAACTGGATTCCAATTGGACCAAGGATCAAAACCATGAGCATATACATTATTGCAAACCCTCTCATTTTTCTTTTTCCTTTTTAAAAAAAAATAAATCAAATTGAAAGGGAAAAAATGAATAAACAAATAGTTGAAATAAAAGGACGGACAAAATTTGGGTATTACAGTTGCCCCTCTTTAGTTATATTTTACCAGAAAATGTGAGTAACAATGGTTTTCATATTTTCATCGTAAAATATAAGTAAAGATAAATACACTAATTTTGTTCGGCATTACACTAAAACGAGCGAGGAACTTGGGAATTAATACCCAAAACTCGCAAAGATAGGCAAATAGTACGGTTGAAAATGAAGGGCGTTAACTTGGCGTGCCGATCGAAAAGCAATAATGAAGGATCAACGCTTGGCGCATTGATTGAACATTAATAAAGAGGGATCACCACCAGGTCAGGTACTGACACAGTGACCAGAAAGCAGTAAATGAAGGATCAACGACGCGTTGATTAGAAAGTGATAAAGAGGGATCACCGTCAGGTTGGGTACTGACGCGGTAATTAGAAAGCCATAAATGAAGGATCAACGCTTGGTGCGTTGATTGGAAAGCGATAAAGAGGGATTACCGTCAGGTCGGGTATTGACGCAGTGATTGGAAAGCAATAAATGAAGGATCAACGCTTGGTGCGTTGATTGGAAAGCGATAAAGAGGGATCACTGTCAGGTCAGGTACTAACACGGTGATTGGAAAGCAATAAACGAAGGATCAATGCTTGGCGCGTTGATTGGAAAGCGATAAAGAGGGATCACCGTCTGGTCAGGTACTGATGCGGTGATCAGAAAGCAATAAATGAAGGATCAACGCTTGGCACGTTGACTGGAAAGCGATAAAGAGGGATCACAGTCAGGTCGGGTACTGACGCGGTGATCGGAAAGCAATAAATGAAGGATCAACACTTGGCGCGTTGACTGGAAAGCAATAAATTGGTAAAAGTGCGGTGACATCATCGAACACACGGACGATGCAACATATGAAGATGAACCATGAATGGATGGCGTTTGATGCATGGTATGCAATGCGACTATTATTTTATCGTCTTGGTTCCTCAACCTACATGGTCTCGAGTGCCCCAAGCTAAGGGATGGACGAGAATTCATCAGGTCCAATCACACTATGTCTTAGACATTGGGCGGGAAAATCATGTGAAGAAGGATTTATTGATGCGATGCTTGCCATTTGAGGTGATCACTTGGTTATTACCCTTTTGCGATGACTTATTGAGGATGCGCCGTATTTTCCACGATCTTAAAATAGTCACAATAATTGTAATGCTTTTCAGTATCATCACATGTTTCATACTTCAGTGTTTATTATCAAAAAATGACATTTTGAAACAAACAAGGTTAAAGGGCAAAATGGAGGTATTTATTATCCAAAAAGGAATCTCACGTACAGGGAATGATATCACATGAAAGTGTAATGACATATACAGACAAGAAAGTACATTGAGAGTCGGATAAGGAAAATTGTGGAAAAGAAAGTGATTGAGCAAAAATATAATAGGTCTTCAATGACTTGTGCCCTTGAGATAACAATGCCAACTATCCACATCTATAACTTTGAGCACTCATTAATCAAGCTTCAAAGAATATTGACTGCCCCAGTTTAGTACCTCAAGCCTCTTACTGCACCTCACAAAGTTTATCGTCCGACCTTTTGACCCTAACTTTTGCCTGGATTGCTCTTTCGAGTTTTCAACCCAACGGGTTGCTCTAATTTTTGCCTAGGTCGCCTTTTCAGGTTTTCAACCTAGCGAGCTGATTTTTCTTCTTCTTTTTTTTAAGCATAATACTTTTTAACTGCATCAGAGTTTATTCGGTGATGCAGTTCTTCACCGTCCATCTTTGTGAGGATTGGGGCACCTCCAGAGAAGGCTTTCTTCACAACATATGGCCCTTCATAGTTTGGGGTCCACTTTTCACGGAAGTCCTTTTAAATGGGCAAGATCTTCTTAAGTACTAGGTCTCATTCCTGAAATTCTCGAGAACGAACCTTCTTCTCATAGGCTTTCTTCATCCTTTGCTGGTACAACTGTCCATGACACAGGGCAAACATTCTTTTCTCGTCAATGAGATTCAATTGATCGAGTCGAGCCTGAACCCATTCTTCTTTTTCTAACTTTGTGTCCATCAACACCCTCAGTGAAGGAATCTCTACTTTAATGGGAAGTACTGCTTCCATCCCATATACTAGCGAAAATGGGGTTGCCCCTGTTTAGGTACGAACCGAGGTCCAGTAGCCGTGCAAAGCAAAGGGAAGCATTTCATGCCAGTCTTTGAAAGTAACCGCCATCTTTTGGACAATCGTATTTATGTTTTTGTTTGCTACCTCAACTGCTCCATTCATTTTTGGGCGATACGGGGAGGAATGGTGACGTTGGATCTTGAAATCATCACACAACTCTTTCATCATCTTGTTGTTCAAATTAGTCCCGTTATCGGTGATGATCTTATTTGGCAAACCATAACGACATATCAAATCTCTCTTGATGAATTTGACAACCACATTTCTCGTCACATTAGCATATGAAGCAGCCTCAACCCATTTTGTAAAATAGTCGATTGCAACAAGAATGAATCGGTGTCCGTTTGATGCCTTAGGTTCGATGGGTCCAATAACATCCATTCCCCACATTGAGAATGGCCATGGTGCCGTTAAGACGTTCAAGGAAACTGGTGGCACATGAATGTTATCAGCATAAATCTGACACTTGTGGCATTTCTTCACATAACTAAAACAATCTGCCTCCATAGATAACCAATAGTAACCGACCCTCATGATCTTTTTTGCCATTGCATGCCTGTTTGCATGAGTTCCGAAAGAACCTTCGTGAACATCTTGCATGATCCTATCTGCTTCAGTTTTATCAATGCATTTGAGAAGCACCATGTTATGATTCCTTTTGTAAAGCACATCACCATTTAAGAAGAAACCCATTGCCAACCTCCTCAATGCCCTCTTATCATTCTCCGAGGCGCTTGAAGGATATTCCCTACTTATAATATAGTGCTTAATATCATAGTACCAAGGTTTGCCGTCAGGCTCTTCCTCTACTACCTGGCAATGTGCAAGCTTGTCACGGCTTCGTATTTTTATAAGTGGCATGTTCTTCCAATTATTGATTCGGAACATTGACGACAAGGTGGCTAAGGCATCTGCTAACTGGTTTTCTTCACGAGGAATGCGATGGAAAGTAACTTTGTCAAGACATTCTAGTAATCCTTTAATGAGGGTGTAATATGGAATTAACTTAGAATCTCTAGTTTCCCACTCCCCTTTTAGCTGATGAACGACCAAAGCTGAGTCTCCATACTCCTCAAGAATTCTGACTTTCGATTCAATAGCTGCTTGAATGCCTATAACACATGCTTCGTATTCTGCCATATTGTTTGTACATTCGAAACACAATCGAGCAGTAAATGGGAAGAACTGATTCTCTGGGGAAATTAGCAAAGCTCCAATCCCATGCCCCAATGCATTAGAAGCACCATCGAACAACAAAGTCCATTTTTCTTTGTCAAGGGACTCCTCTTCTTCAAGTAAGGCCATTATGTCTTCATCCGGCAACTCACATTGCATTGACTGATAGTCTTCTATGGGTTGTTAAGCCAAATATTCGGCCAGGGTGCTACCTTTAATTGCTTTCTGAGTGACATACACCATATCATATTCTGATAACAATATTTGCCAACGAACAATTCTTCCGATGAGAGCGGGTTTCTCAAAAATGTACTTGATTGGATCCATTTTAGACACCAACCAAGTTGTGTGGCACAACATATATTGCCTCAACCGATATGCATCCTAAGCTAAAGCGCAACATGTTCGTTCCAACAATGAGTATTTCACCTCACAACTAGTAAACTTTTTGCTCAAGTAGTAAATGGCATGCTCCTTCTTGCCAGATTCATCATGTTGTCCCAACACACAACCCATTGATTCGTCCAACACTGTCTGTCAAGTACATAATGAGGGGTCTTCTTGGCACAGGAGGCACCAAAATTGGGGGATTCTGTAAATACTGCTTGATCTTATCGTAAGCCTCCTGACAATTCTCATTCCATTTAGTGGCTTGATTCTTGCGCAATAAATTGAAAATTGGCTCACAAGTAGCAGTTAGCTGAGATATGAACCTAGTAATGTAATTCAATCTTCCCAGGAATCCGTAAACTTTTTTTTTCTGTACGAGGAGCTGGCATTTCTAGGATTGCTCGTACTTTGACTGGATCAACTTCTATCCCCTTTTGGCTGACAACAAATCCTAGTAGCTGGCCTGACCTTACACCAAAACTGCATTTAGTTGGATTTAAATGGAGTTTAAATTTCCGTAATCTCTCAAAAAGCTTCTGCAAGTTAATGACATGATCTTCCTCCGTCTTGGACTTTGCAATCATATCATCCACATAAACCCCAGTCTCCTTATGCATTATGTCATGAAACAAAGTCATCATCGCTCTTTGATATGTTGCCACAGCATTTTTCAACCCAAATGGCATCACTTTATAGCAGAAAGTTCCCCACAACGTGATGAATGTGGTCTTCTCCATATCTTCAGGGGCCATTTTGAATTGGCTATACCCAGAGTATCCATCCATGAATGAGAAGAAGGAGTGTCGAGTAGTGCTATCCACTAATACATCGATATGAGGCAAGGGAAAATCATCCTTAGGGCTGGCCTTATTTAGGTCTCGATAGTCAACACACATTCGAACTTTTTCACCCTTCATCGGGACTAGAACGATGTTAGCAACCCACTGAGGGTATTTTGCCACGGCTAAAAAGCCAGCATCAAATTGCTTCTTGACCTCATCTCTAATCTTGAGCGACATATCAGGCCTCATCCTCCTTAACTTCTGCTTAACCGGAGGACATTTAGGTTTTAATGGCAACTTGTGTTCAATTATGCTAGTATCTAGTCAAGGCATGTCCTTGTATGACCATGCGAAGACATCGACATAGTCAAACAGAAGCTTAACTAACTTTTCTCGCTTGCCTTCTTTCATTGTGGTGACAATCTCAACCTCTTTTTTATCATTGTCAGTTCCCAAGTTAATTATTTCAGTTGCTTCATCATGGGGTTGAATCACTTTGGCTTGTTGTTCCACCAACCTCATTAGTTCTAAGGGAGTTTCCCAATTATCCTCACAATCCTCATCAGTATAATTAATGGGGTAGTCAAAATCATGGTATGGGTCATTGACACTATCATTTTTAGGGATGTCATTTTCGGATCTGCATTGTTTGAAATTAATAGAAAATGAAAAATAGGTGGATGATGAAAAAAAAGAAGAGAGAAGAAAAAATGATTGGAAAATTCAAAATGCTTTTTATTGATAATAATACTGAAATGAAACATGTGCGCCCTTTTGACAATGAGTTATCCTAAAGCCTTAGGCAGAGCAATAGGGTTTGTATTACATAATTACTTTGAATCAAAAATCGCGGGAAACTCGATGACCTCCCAATTTCCAAGCTCTTCATTTGGAGGACAAGGGTAAACAAGATTGACAAAATCGCCCTCAGCAACGTGATCACCTTCAACAACAGCTACTTGGTTTGGGTTCAAAAGTCCCGCACTTCGAAAGATTCGCTTGATGTCGCAGATAGGGATCTCCTCATCATTTGGCTCCCTATTTTCCAATCTAGCTATCCTTTTCTCTTTTCTTTCTTTTGCAATTCTCCTCTTATCAACCCTGGTGGGTCTATATCCCATCCCGTATCGGTTTATGTTCTCTAAGAGTTCCACTGGCGTTGCAGTGCCTTGTTCATACTTCCTTAACCCACACCCAACTTGAAATCCTTCCTTCGTCATGACCTTGGCAATCATCATGTCAGTTTTGGCTTCACCATCGGGGCTCCTTCATCTACAAAGTGGCATTTGCAATTTCTAATGATTGGAAGGAAGTCTCTAGAGCTTCCTCTACTGCTTCAATATAACGAGTAGTGGATGGCTTGCTCACCAACATTTCTTCTTCCCTAGAGACAATCACTAACTTATTGCCCAGTACGAACTTCAACTTTTGGTGTAGAGTGGAAGGCACAACACCTGCAGCATGAATCCAAGGCCTTCCTAAAAGGCAACTGTAAGCGGGAATGATATACATTACTTGGAAAACTACCTCGAAAGTATGAGGGCCGACTTGGATAGGCAATTCAATTTCTCCAATGACTTCTCTCCTTGATCCATCGAAAGCTCTTACTACCATGGCACTAGGCCTTATGTACGACCCATCGATAGATAGCTTCGTCAGTGTTGACTTTGGCATGACATTCAAAGATGATCCATTATCAACAAGCACCCTAGCAAGGATAAGTCTCCGCATTTCACAGAAATATGCAATGCTTTGTTGTGTCCTAATCCTTCAGCTGGCATATCATCATCGGTAAAGGTAACGCAAGTACTGGAAGTAATGTTACTAATAATCCCATCAAATTAGTTAACAGTGATGTCATGGGTGACATGAGCCTCCCTTAACACTTTCATCAATGTTTCCCTATGATGTTCAGAATTCAGTAACAGTGATAGCATAGTTATTTTAACCGGGGTGTGGTTCAGCTGATCCACCACTTTGTATTCACTCTGCCTCATAAGTTTCAAGAATTCACAAGCATCTTCTTCAGACACCGTTTTCTTGTTTCCTTCCTTTTTTCTCGTCTTTTTCTCCACATCCTTAACAATAGACTCTGCCTCCTTACCTTTTCCTTTATGGCCATGCTCTTCTTCTTATGACTTTTCTTTCATCTGCCTCTCGGGGGTATAGATTCGACCACTTTGAATTATCCCACTGATCCCTGAAATATTAGTGACAGCTGAGTTGTTAGGGCCAGGGGCCATCTTCAATTGATTATCCCCCGAATTATCCACGTGGACCTTCATATCATAGTTCCATGATACCACTTTAATGTCTTTGAAAGGAAAAGGAGTTGGGACATGAATAGTTATTGGCTTAGGCCCACAAGGAGTTGGCTTGAGATCCCCTTTGGTGTAGCGAATTTCCAAAGGCCTTGGGTAAGTGGTGCCCGTATCGTTGCTTGACTGAAGAGTCAATACATCCTCATCGGTCTTTGCACAACTCACTTGTACCACTTGTTTGTCTACTAAATCTTGGAAGACCTGCTTGAATTCTCCACATTCTTCTATGCAGTGATTGTCGTTAGGATGAAAGCCACACGAGTCCCCCTCGTTATAGTTTTTATCAATAATACCGAATTTGCAAAGTTTGGCAAAAATGACTCTAAAAGGGGTGCAAACGTCTTCTACTCTCATTGTTAAGGGTTGATTCCTAAACTTCTCAATGGCATTGACTACTGAAGCCCCATGGCCTGGCAGGGGATTATTACCGATGTTGGGACCATCTTCCTTAAAATTCAACCATTTGGCATTGATTAAATCCTTTACTACAAACTTCAAGGCTTTGTAATTTTTGGTTGTGTGTCCCACATCCCCTGCATGAAACTCACACTTAGCATTTGGATCATACCCTTTTAGGAAAGGAGGCTTAAGAGGTTTCATCGGACGTGGGGAAACCAAGGAGTTACGAAGGAGTTGCTGATAGAGATCTGTATACGACATGGGAATAGGATCAAACTGGACATATCTCCTCTCTTTGTTATTTGGCGGTCTCTGGTTTGGGGGAAGGTTTTGGTTCCACTAATGATTTAGCTGGGAAGGTGCAACAGGTGGAATTTGTGGTTGGATAGCGAATGGTGGTTGAAAAGGTATTCCTGGCTGGTTTGGTTGAGGGGTGGATTATGAGAAGTTGCTGCAATGTACGGAGGTTGCGTATAAGGGAATTGGAAGGGCTGTGGAGGAAAGTGGGGTGGTTTTCCTTAGGTATATCCTCATTGGCCTGTCATCACAGCATTGGTCTCTCCTTCCTTCTTTTTTGTGAAACCTGTGGGGGTTTCCTTGCATTATTTACTCCAACAAAGTTGCAAGAGATTTTCCCAATCTTCATTCCTCCTTCTACCCTTTCACCTATGATAACCATATCTGAAAAACACACGCTCCAAATCATTCTATCATAGAAGGTGATTGAAGAGTGTCCATGAATAGGGAAGCCATTTCTTTTTCAGACAAAGGTGGTTCTACTTGTGCTGCCAATCCCTTCCAGCACTGGGCATATTCCTTGAATGACTCATTGTCCCTCTTCATCATATTTTGCAACTGCATTCTATCAGGAGCTATATCAATGTTGTATTTATATTGCTTCAAGAAAGCATCAACCAAGTCTTGGACCTCTTCATTTTCAATGGGTTGCATCGGTATCGGCTCAACTGACAACGAGCTATGAAACGACAACTTAACATGTTGGTCTCTCTCTCGTAGTCACTAGCGGTAGCTTTCTTTGGCGTCACAACTCCTTTTGCCAAGCTCTTTCCCTTTTCGAACAACTTGGTCCCATGCATGATGAACCCTCTTAAGCATTTCAACATTTCCCTGATTTGTTTCATACACAACAAAGGGAACTATTAACTCATCCATATGTGGGTGCACCATTGGTCCCATGCATGATGACACTCTGCATTTATTATTAAACGTGTGTGTGATAAGCCATACATAAAGCATGGGCAAACATCAGGACAATTTCTTCCCTTTCCTTTCATAACAACGAGTGAGGGTACAATATGTATCTGCTAGAGCAACGGGTATTGGGCTTTCTCCCCTATATCTGAAGGCAAGAAAAACATCAATCGCCACAAGATCTATGTGGTCATCAATGTGTGGAAACAAAACAATCCCAAAAATAGCAAGAGCCAACACTTCCATGAAAGAATCCCAATCTTTAACGCCCGCTAGATGTTTCAATCTTTTTTCAAAATACTCTTTTGAAAACCCGTAAACACTGTTTCAGTTCTTTTTATCGCTTTCCAAATCACTTCCTTTAACTTTCAGTATGGCAGCAACCTCTAACAAGAAATCATAGTCCTCTAAGTGTTGGTAGGGTTTCATGTTCTCCAAAGGGTACCCTAAGATTTGTGCAAATTCTTCTAATGTGGGGGCCATTTGGAAATCCTGGAAAGTGAAACACCTCATGGGAGAATCATAGAACTAGGCAAGCACAGAGATGGCATCCACTTGTACGTTCACTTCTAGCAATTTAAGAATATTCCCATACTTTCCGTCAAAGCCTATACGCTGAAGGTTTGTCATCAGATTAGCACACTCTTTCAAACCTTCAACCTCAGGTTTCCTTATCTTCGGATGTATGTGTTTCTTTGTCAAGATTGAGGTGGCTTCAGCGCTTGATCCCATATTATCTTAAAAATGCTCACAACCAAGCTTTGAATTTCCACGATTCTCTGGAGACCTAAATGAAATGGGAATGAATGATTTTTTTCTTCAAATTTATCACATTTTCAAGTATGGGTGCTGAAGCATAAAGATGCAATGCTTGATGAAACATATTGATGCCTACTTGTTATGATGCATGCATGACATTTTATAATTAGTAAACCGATGTAAGCATAGGCATGCCATGACAGACTTTAGCAAGTTGGATGCAATGAAAACGATAACATGCCCTTTGTGTCCTAAAGGGTTACACCTGAAACTAGAGGCTTTTCTACCCTAGTGGTCTATGGTCTTTGTATTATGTGAAAAATCTCACAGGTGGCTCTAGTCACGCTCTTATTAAAGGTCTCTAAAGCTAAAGTCCCCTTCAGAATATTAGCCACAACGATAGATGAACTACCCGGTATGGAATACTCATGAAGAAGCACACTCTAGATGAGGTTCTAGTGATAGGCAGATGGAAAACAGATCCCAATTGACTATCACTGAATCTCCACTCATCATAGGTTTTACTCAGACCCGGGTATAGGGCCGCACTCATAGGTGTGTGCAATATGTGTAAGTATAGTGTGTGATTGGAGCAAACTCCTAAAACTAATTGAGCTGCAAAACAAGTATCACATATAGAACATGGTTCTCTAACCTAAGGTTCAAAGAAGACTTGTGAAGAACAACATAAATATTTAGAAAAAGCACACTAATAAAATAATAAAATAAATAAACGAAAGGTGAAGGGAAATAAATATAGAAAATGTTAACAATTTGCACAATCAACTATATCAGGCTTGACACTCTTGATGTCCCCGGCGGCGTCGCCAGCTGTAGCGACCGAAAAATCCGGTGGGATTTATTTGAGGTTAATTGAGCCACCACCAATAATTTATTTTTTAGGAAAAATATTGGAAAACCCCTTTTTTGAAGAAAATGGTCCTTGAGACCAGGTTTGGGTTCGGGAGTCGATTATGCGTAGGGAATGTTTTAGCACCCTATGACATCCTTTCAAAAAAGGTTACCTCAAATTAATTGTGCAAAATATATTAATTTCTAAAAAAAATATTTATTTCCCTTTTAACAAGATAAGAATTAATAAGAATAAAAAGAAAACTTAACAAAAATTATTTATTTTTACACTTGACAGGAGTGAGCTCCTGCTTCTACGCATCTCCGGGTGCAGTGGAGAAATCAAAGGCTACGTAGTTCTTGGGTAGAAATGGTCGTGTGTTCATTTGATTTTAATTAGTTGTTTTTTGAAAGAGTAGGATTTCGCAATGACCAAACAAGAAGCAGATCCAGAGTGGCCATTACTAACAATATATTTTATATTTGGAAATTTGAGGATGCTTGTAATAACGAAACGGAAAGCAGATTCCGAGTAATCATCATTAGCAATCTATTTTATGTTTGAAAATTCATAAGTATTTGCAATGATCAAACGAAAAGCAGATTTCGAGTGGTCACTGCTAGCAACTTGTTTTTATGTTTTGAAAATTGAAGAGATGCTTGCAATGGTCAAACGAGAAGCAGATCTCGAGTGGTCATCACTAGCAACATTTTTTAATCAAAGTGTTATATCTGATTTAAAATATCTATATTTTGACTTAATATTGTGTAAGTAGTGAGGTACCATTCATAAAAATGTCTACATTTTTGTTATAGGAAATTAAGCTTAAACACCAACAAATAGCAATTGAATAGGCTTTCACGTATGACACAACGATGGGGAAAAACGTGTAAATGGGCTGAAGTCCAACATCCAAACCCACATAAAAATAATTAAAACTAAAGGAATAATAATTCTGATTTTTATAATAAAACAGATAAGACAAATTAAATTGAATATTGAGGGGGGTCTTGTTAATGGGTTCATTTGAACCCTATTTCCACTGCTGCCAAAAGCAGATAGAAAGAAAGAAGATACGATAGAGAGAAAAAGAGAGAGGAGGAAAGGGCACGGCTAGAGATGAAGAGGGAAGGGATGATGAGGCGGCGCCACCATGGCAACGCGCAAGCGCTCACGGAAGGGTGGCGAAGAACGACGCGATTTCGCCGAAGTGAAGGGGCATCGTGGCGGTGCCATGGCCACAGGTGAAGTCCCTCTCATCCATTTCCTTCTCTAATTCTTCTTCTCCATTTCTATTTTCTGATGCTTCTCTTTTCATCTCTCAGATTTTTTTTTAAAAAGGAAATAAAAAAAAAGGGAAATGTTTGTAGTTCTGATTGGCTTTCTCTGGTTCTGTTTCCTTCTCTTTAGTCACAGAGATGGTGGATTTGGAAGGAACATTCAAATGGGGAGTTGAGATGTCATTTTGACAGCAAAGGAAAGAAAAGAAGATAATTGATTTTATGTATTTTGCTTCCTTCTGTTGATTAGGCTAGTGATTACATGTTACTTCATTTTAGTTTCATCATAACATGTTAATGAGTAGATTAGCAATACACGTATCTACCACTCAAAGCAAAAGCATTGATGCCAACAAGTCACTTAACATAAATTAGTCTCAAGAATTTTACCTCAATCCCAAGCTCTTTAGATGTAACGATTCCTTTCAGTTGTTGGGTTGTCATTTTCTTCAATCAACACTCAGACCTCTACAATGTTTGAATTAAGTGAGCTAGTACCCCAATGTAGGATCTCTAGCTCTTTGTGTGGTGAGGATTCTTGTTAAAAAATTCTCTTCTGTGAATTGAGGTTGTATTTATAGGGAATGAAGATCATTGTGTTAAGCTGATTTTTTTTATTCTTCATTTCTCTTTCTTGATCAGACCAACGTCTTCCCTTTTCTGATGAGTCAAAATCTACAATTTTGCTTTATCCTATTTTTCCTATTTTGTTGCTCTATTACTCTAGTCTAGGATGGTTGCTTCTCCCAATCCTTGTTGTATGCACGTTTCCATTCCCTGGTTTGACTTTGCTTTCTTTCATTTTTGTCTAATTAGCAAAGTCCCTTTTGCTCTTATCAGGTTGAGGTTTTCTTTCTTAGCTTTGGGTGGTTCTCTTCATGGAGAAACAGAGCTCGAGAGGATAGGTTTGGCTGGCTCAGTAGGATGCCTCAGAAAGGAGGATTTGTCCTCTTCTTATTGTCACAGCATCTCGAACTTATTTTATTTTATTTTTGTTTTTTTCAATTAATTATAAATTCTATCATAACCACAACTGTGTACTCTTGGACCTTGTATTCATGATTTTTTTTAATTTTTAGGAGTGTTGCTTTAGTGGAAACGGGCTTCCAATTGGACCAATGATCAAAACCATGTGCATATATATTATTGCAAATCCTCTCATTTTTCTTTTCCCTTTTTTAAAAAAATAAATAAATCAAATTGAAAGGGAAAAAATAAATAAACAAATAGTTGAAATAAAAGGATAGACAAAATTTGGGTATGACAGGTACTCCATCCCCTCAATTGGGTACCTAAATAAGTTCAACATCTACACATCACTTATTTTTTCTTTTTTTAATTTTAGTACCTAATAAACACTTAATTACTCCGATCTAGCACTTCCAAGTAGGTCCCGCGAGAGGATACCAGTGCATTAAATGAGTCCCATCAATGACTCCACATCATTACATTTCAACAATAACCGACAAGCAGTGTCAATTATCACAAGGGATCAAATTCTTTTTTTCCCCTATTTTTTAGGCGATGGCTAGGGTGGTACAGCGCAACAAATGGTTTACGATGGACCAACGCTTGAAAATCACTTGAAACTCCAGTGACGATTAACATCACCCCCCGTAAGTAGAAGCTCACAATCCTCCATGTCCTCATGATCGTCAATGGTGACCTGATCGATGCTGATTCGATAAAAAACAAAGAAAAACGAATATAAGTGCTTTGTTGGAAGTAATTCAAACAAATAGAGTTAGTTAATTAGTGTAACTAATAGTGTGTTAGTTAAGAAGTTTGTTAAGAGTTTGTTAATTAGTAGTTAAAGTGTAGGCTTGTGTATTGGGCCTAATGTGGTCCAACTTGTGGCCTATTAGTGTGTGTATATAAACTTGTTTCTAGTTCAATATATAAAATTTAATACTTTCATATTATTCATTCTCTCTTAGTCTTCTATCTCCTTAAAACTAGATTGTGTGTGTGTGTGCATCACAGTGAGTGAAACCCTGTGAGAGAGTACATAAATACATTTTCTACTCCAACAAATGACATCAGAGCTATAACGATCTTGGGACAGTCAATGGAGATGGAGAGCATCAATGGAGATATGGAAATCCCTCTACCAGTTCTTGATAGCAAGAACCTTCATCGTTGGGCTGTGATGATACGATTGATCTTTAATTTTCATGAAGTGCTAGAAATTGTGGAAGAGAGAATCCTAGGTGTGGAAGAGAGTGCTTCCAAGAAGAAAGATTTATTTGCTCTCTCCATCATTCATCAGTGTGTGAACAGTGAAGATCTTGAGAAAATTAGTGCAACTAAGAGTGCTAAAGAAGCTTGGGATACATTGCAACAAATGTATCAAGGTTCTGTAAAAACAGATTGTACAAAGAAGAAGAGGATAACCAAAATAGAGAAAGAGGGAAAAAAGAATGGTGCTGGCAGGGAAGGTATTGGGGATTTCTTGGGTGAGCATAGTCCCTCTGCTTCCCCTGTTCGTGATCTGCTTAGTGAAGAAGCGGAAGAGAAATTCAACAGTGAAGCTGATAAAGAAAGGAACACAGAATCAAGATCAGAAATCAAGCAAGAAAAACGTGAGTGAACCTGAGACGAGTTGGTTTTCGGGGGCTTGTAGAAACATCGACGGCAGCTTCTTAGTTGATGGTGTCGAAATAGAGAAGACGATGGCAGAAAATGCAACACCAACCTTGGAAGGCAAGGGTCAAACCAGCAGGTTCCTTTTGCCATCAAGCTCGCGTATTACGATGAAAAGGGGAGGGGGTCATCAATCGATGAAGCAAAGGAGATGGTGAATGAATCCCCAGGGAGCAAGCACCGGGAGATCCGACTCGACTGAAGGAGGGATGGCCGCCACCGAAGCCGCTGGACGGTGACGATCACATGGTGTGGCCACTGCTATTTCAATAGAATGACAGAATTTGAGGGCACTGAGAACAAGTTTAGAGGGTTGAATCGTGGATGAGAACGAGATGTCGAGGAAAGGGAAGAACTGTACGTCAAGGGAACTGGCCGGTGTTACTCCGGTGACTGAAACGAGGGTGGAAGCTGATGGCTATTGGCATCGCAACCTTGGTGTGGTGTGTAGTGTTATGATGGTGGGTATTGAGTCTTGGATAGCTTTTTCTGATACTCAAAAACATAAGAATCATATTGAGAGTGCTGCTTCAAAGCTTGAGGATGCAGCAGCTTCTGTGCCAAGTGCTGGTGAGGTAGCTTCGCGACCAGAACCGCAGACAAATTGTGAGCTTTGGGAACTTAGGGTTTTGGGGAAATCGAGCATGGTGGACCAAATTGTGGGCATAATGGGTCAAACCCATCAGAAGATGAAGATACACACAACGAAGATGAAGGCCCAAGGTGGGTCAAATGTTAAACTTAATGGGCCTAGCCCAATTCGGGTTCAAGAGAAGTGAAGAGAAGAGGTTCATTGAGTGGGTCAAATGCTGAACTCGATGGACCTAGTCCAATGTGTGGAATTTTTGGGTTGGGTCCCATAGATTTATTGGGTCAATTTTAATTTTTCTTGTTGACCTATTGCGTCAAGTCCAATTCTGGAAAATTTGAAGTGGGACGTGATTCTCAAGTGGAAATGTGTTGTATACTAGTAATTGAATATGTGTGAGTTTGTGTCAATAATGTGTGCATTATAAAAATATAATTTAGTTTAATAAAAGTTGTAATTAGGGTGTTTGAATTACAGGGGAGTGTTAGAAGTAATTCAAACAAATAGAGTTAGTTAATTAGTGTAGCTAATAGTGTGTTAGTTAAGAAGTTTGTTAAGAGTTTGTTAATTAGTAGTTAAAGTGTGTGCTTGTGTATTGGGCCTAATGTGGTCCAACTTGTGGCCTATTAGTGTGTGTATATAAACTTGTTTCTAGTTCAATAAAATTTAGTGATTTCATATTATTCATTCTCTTTTAGTCTTCTATCTCCTTGAAACTAGATTTTGTGTGTGTGTGTGTACTACAACAAATTTGAGAATAAACAGCGCTTATTTTTTTGCCTTAAATAGCACTTAAAAACGCTGCTTATTCAGCCGCTGCTGAATGTGTTACAAAAAAGCAGCGCTTAAGCAACGCTATTGAAAATAGGGAAAAAAACAGTGCTTCCTCAAGGAAGCGCTACTTATTCCCACTTTTAAGCAGTGCTTTTTACTAAGAAGCACTGCTTAAAGGTGGGAATAAATAGCGCTTCCTTTAAGAAGCGTTGTTTATTACCCTTTTTTTCAGCATTACACGAAATGGGACCAATCTCATCCAGAAAACACAGATTCAAAAACACCAGATTCAAAAGAGAGAGACACAGAAACACTAGATTCAAAAGAGAGAGACGAATATAGATCTTTGCTTACAAGACGAATGAAACACAGAAACACCAGATTTTTCTTTGAATACATATCCAAGAAAAATAAAAAAAACCTAAGCTATGTTTGATCTTGAATACAAATCCAAGAGAAGAATACATAGAACTTTGCTTACAAGTTTGATCTTGAATACAGATCTTGAAAAAAACCAAAGCTACGTTTCCTTCTTCAAACGCTCTGCCCCTTTCCCTGATTTTTTCCAGATTCCCGAACGCTCCCCCCCTCTGACTTGCATCCTTTTGGCTTTTGTAGCTTTCTCGTTCTTTCTTCAAATACAGATCCAAGGGAAGCAACAATTAATAACATAAAAAATTAGAAACTTTTAAAAGAAATCAGAAAGATGAAACAAGATCTTCCCTTTGCTGGTTTCAAACCGGATTCGAGGAGAAGACGCGTAGGTTTCCTCCTTCTCGCAAAAACCTTCCGGATCCGTAGAGATTCGGTTCAGATTAGGGCTTTCTCGTTTCTTTCTTCTCTGCAAAAAGGGAAAACAAAAATTAATAACATAAAAAATCGAAACTTTTATAAGAAATCAGAAAGATCAAAGAATATCGCAACCACTATCAGAAATCACAAAACGGACGCAAAGCCCTAGCGGAGGAAGCAAAGGCAGACGCAGAGGCCGAAGAAGTGGAGGCTTGCACGGTGGAGACACTATTCGCAGGCTAGAGGTGAAGGAGCTGGACGCGCCGATCTCGTCGTTGCTGTTGATGGCGCTGTCAGCTTCGCATATAAACGAGCAACCCCTTGTCGCGAGCTCCGGTGAACAGGCGAGAGAGTGAGCGTTTACGAGAGAGGAAGGAAAGAGCTCCGGTGAACGAGGGTGAGCGAGAGAGGGAAGGAAAGAGCTCCTCCGGTGAACAAGAGTGAGCAACAGAGTGCGATGGAGAGAAAGATGTGGGAGGGACACAACGCGAGCTATTAATGGGAGGAATTAATCGCTGAATTTGTTTATTGAGAATAAGTAGCGCTTCATAGAGGAAGCCCTACTTATTGTTAGGACCAAAATTAGCGCTTTCTCTATTAAGCGTTGTTTATTCTTTTAGTACAACTTTAAACAGTGTTTCTCCACTTAAGCGTTGTTTATTCCTCAACGCCTAAAGCAGCGTTTCGTGTTCTAAAGCGCTATTTATTAGCTAAAGTAGCATTTTTCTATGTAAGCGCTGCTTAAAGTGGCGTTATCTTTTACACATTCTGTTGTAGTGGTGCATCACAGTGAGTGAAACACTGTGAGAGAGTGCAGAAATACATTTTCTACTCCAACATGCTTCATCGGTGATTTGTCGGTTTTTCCTTTTTTTTATCGAAGCGACACCAATGATGTCACTGTTAAGGACCGTGGAGGACCGTGAAATTCTACTTATGGAGGTGGCCTCGGTCGTCGCTGGAGTTTTGAGCAATGATCCACGTAAATCATTGAATAATTGGTAACATTGGTCCTTGGAAGTATAACTCGGTGTCACTTTGGTCCCTGAAAGAGTGAAAACTCCAAAATAGTCCCTGAAAGTGTTATATGTTTGTCACTTTGGTCCCTGCCGTTAACAATTTCATTGATTTCGTGAGTAATTGGTCACATTGGTCCCTGAAAGCGTGACTCGGTATCACTTTAGTCCCTGAAAGAGTAACAACTCCAAAACAGTCCCTGAAAGTGTCCTACGTTTGTCACTTTAGTCCCTACCGTTAGCCATTTGATTGTCTCCATTCAAAAATAATGTGCTAACTGTAGGGACCAAAGTGACAAACGTATGACACTTTCGGAGACTATTTTGGAGTTGTTACTCTTTCAGGGACCAAAGTGACACCGAGTCACACTTTCAGGGACCAATGTGACCAATTACTCACGGAATCAATGAAATTGTTAATGGCAGGGACCAAAGTGACGAACGTATAACACTTTCAGAGACTATTTTGGAGTTTTTACTCTTTTAAGAACCAAAGTGACACCGAGTTACACTTTTAGAGAGTAATGTGACCAATTACTCTAAATCATTTGTTGCGTTCCACCCTAGTCATCACTTTTTTTTTAACAGATAATATCTCTCGGAGTCCAAAACTAATTCCTCTCGAAGCATTGATACCGCGTACTTCTCATGCGCAAAAAAATATTTTAATATAATATATTTAATTTAATTTTTATGAGTTGCGTCTTCATGCAAAAATTAGTATGTGATATATATGACCCCGTCAAACTCCTCAATATCTCTTATCCGTTATCACGCCGCGTGCGATGATACGGCAATGGCATGGCCATAGTAATACTATCACACAAATACTATTTGTTAATTAAGAAAGAAAGTGAGAGGAGCAGAGACTAAACTCCCAAATACTGTGATATCTTTGAGTTTGTTGTCTGTACGAATTGTTTCATCTGCTTTTTAATTCAGAATAAATTCAACTATTTTTAATAGTATATTAGTACAATAACATACTCTCTCTATTACCTAATATAAACAAAATTATCTATATATTTAATCTAAATTTAAACTAAATATATAAAAAAAAATTTGCTTATATCGGAAAAACGGTGGGAGTATTTTCTTAGGGGGAAAAATAGAGATACTAATATGATGCGTGTGGATTGTGGAACATGGATTTTGTGCGTGTCGGCTACAATACAACCCGTGGTCTTGGAAGTGACGATGGAAGGGAACTGAAAGTGACTTGGGAAAAAAGAAAAAATAAAGATGCAGTTGACTGACTCGAATTGCAAATGTCCTTGACTCAGTCTCTAGTGCAATGTTAAAGCATATGGCCCTAGGGATGACAATTTCTTGGGGATTTTTGCGGGGACTACTCCATTCGGGGCCCTGTAGGTGGGAAATTTTTCTCTGTGGGGACGGGGGCGAGAAAATCCGCATGACCGGTCTGGGATGGGGCGAGGATCACACTCACATGTGGTCGCCGAACATATTACATAACTATCCCTAAAAAATACATATATATGTATTATAATGATTGGTTTTTTTGGTCTTTTTATGTCTTTTTTTAATTTTTAAAAACTATAATGGTTTTAGTAAAATAAAACAAAAGAAATGTCATCACTCATCAGATTCACAAATCATGATCATAATGACTTCACATGTTGGACTAGACATGAAAAATTGATTTTGATATTGTAATTTTGAAACTTTTTCATACTTTTTTTTTTCAATTTTATTGAATTTCAGTGTTTTTTTTTATTTTTTTAAATTTTCGGGGTCCCCGTGGGGATCTGCGGGATCCGTGGGGACGGAGATGGGGGAGAAAAACTCTCCATGACGGGAATCGGGGACGGGGGAAAATCTGGAGGGCGGGGCGGGGAGCAGGGGAGCACTCCCCGGTACCGCCCCGCCCCGTTGCCATCCCTAATGGGCCCCTCTTATGTTACATTCGTTCATATTAAAAATAAACAAAATATGGTGTGAGTAGGTAACATACTCTATCTAAATAGGCAATTTCAATTAAGACTGAGTTCGATTTAACGATGGAATAAGCATTTGGAATCGAGGCTTGACTTCTCAACTAGATTAGTCAGAATTCTTTTTCTCCTAAACACTAGAGCGGGGTCAAAGAGTTCTGGATACAAAAAATATCCACTTCAAACATCAAACATGAGATACAAAAGAAGAGAGAAAGCGAGAAATGTGTTAAATGAAAATTTATTTTTATGTCGCCTTTTTACGCATTTGATCTACATTGCGTAAAATAGTATCTCTGTTACGGAATTGGATTCCGTTAGATTTGGTTAGTTTTCTATTGGATTGGTTGATTTCCCAGTTAGGTGGTTACTGGAGATGTCTCCCATGAGTTCTGTCCCTGGTAGAGCTACTTGTTTTGCTTGTTTTTGCCGCAACTCTTGTGAGATATATAAACACTTGTTTCTTTGGGTCATGTTGGGTTTCCTTCATTTAAACAAGTATTGGATTTCTTAATTTTTTGGTCTAATAATAATAATAATTACAAAATGCACTAATATAAAAAGTTGAAATAACAACGAAAATTAGAGATTAAAAAAATGAATTTGATTTCCAAATTGGGCGTCTCTAAAACTTTTCATGTATTCATATAGGATGTATCCCACCATCCATCCATCGGTTTGAGGGGGAGTTATTACATAATTGGATTTTGATTATAGTTTATTAGTTCTTATGTTAGTTAATTTTTTCATCTCATAGTTAGAATAATTAGTATAAATACCCTCTTTATGTATCTCATAAATCATCTTTTCATAATATATAAAACCTCTTGAAATTTTCTCTCCTTCAAATTTCCAAGCTTTTCCTTCCCCTTTTCCCCATTGTCTGATTCCTAAGTGAATTTTTTTATATGTAGTAATTATGGAAAAATGACCTAGAATTATAAGAGTTAGAAATTGAAATGTATAAACTCATAACATGTTTGGATTGACGTTTGAAGGATGCAAACACATATTTTAACTAAAAGAAATAATTAGTTTCTCTCACATTCATTTGTTTAGGAAAGTGTGTGTATGCTAATCTAAAACACTGTTGATGTGAGAATAAATGCTCTTGAATATGAGTGGTATGATGAGGAAAAATAAAATAAAATAAAATAAAATAGTAATGTGAAAAAATGTAGAAATCTTTCGTCAAAAAAAATGCAGAAATCTAATAACTCTTAAAAACAATGGTTGAAATGATTAAATGAGGACCAAGTCTTCCTCCTTCAATTATTTTAGTCTTGAGAGATACTTTTCAGCTTTCCTCCTTGTCGTGTATTTTTTAAATTTCTAGTGTTGATGCCACCTTTAATTTGGCTTTACATACACGTGTGTTCTCTATCAATGAGATAATCCAAGTGCAATTTTTTTTTTCATCCCCTAATATCTCCACCACTCTATTCAAGCACGGGTCCAATTCTCTTTCAAGGGACCGAGGATGCTCCTTTTAACATCACGCAACCTGCATTCAAATAGTAAAAAAAAAATATTTAATTGTTTAACTCGTTTATTTACCACTTAAATTTTAGAATGATAGCAAGAGAAGGAATGATGAGAAATAAAATTCACGATATTTATTAAAAAAAAATTGAAGTGATTTGAAAAGAGGAAGTGAAATACTGTTAACAAGTGAGAGACTTCTCAACATAGTTGCAAATGATCATCGATAGGATTTGAGGTGTCAACATAGTTGAGATCTCTTTTCCTATAGTGATGCCTCTGCATACCATTTTTGCTTAAAAAAAAAAAGACTTCTCAAAACTTTCAATTTTTGTCCCTTTAGACAATGAGAAAATAACATACACTTCATTTATCCCTTTCTTGTTAAAGTCATTAATATAAACAATCAAGTGATATAGTGATATAAAAATAAGTGGTTAAATTGCTTGCAACTCATTAGGAGTATGACCTTTGTTTATTTCCACGTTTATAGAGAGGGTAATGTTTGTGTTGATAGGCTAGCTAATTTTGGTGCTTCAATTTCGGGATTTATGTCGTGGGATTTAGTTCCAGATTTTATAAAGCAAGATTTTTTCCGTAATAGGTTGGGTCTTCCTTCATACATGTTCTGTTGATCTCATGCTGGTTTTTTACTGTCTCCTTTTTGTTTCTGATTTTGGTGTGCTACAAATGATTGATAATGACTTTGGTGCCAACATAGTTGGGATGAAAGCCATTATAGTGATGTTTTTGCATGTCATTATTGCTTTTTCTAGATCTAGGTTCTTCATTATAGGTTGGATTTTCCTTCCTATTGGTCTGACTTGTATTTTCGTCCATGGGTTTTGGCCTAGTCCCCCATGTGTCTTTGTACTTCTTTTTCCATTTTATTAATAAAATTAGAGAGGGAGTACTCTTTTTCCTTCTAGATTTTTTTCCCTAAGGAGGGTTTTGCATCAGAAGGTTTTAATGATGCTCCTTCCTTTTCTTTTGCTCTAAAAAAAAAAGAAGTCATATAGTGATATATTTTATTCGTTTCTTTTCTTTATTTTTCGTTTCATTTCAATTTTATTTCGAGTCATTCAACATTCCATCGTTTTCAAAACTCACAATCATGTCGTTTTCTCAAGTAGCAACAAGTTGATACATGGGGCTATGAAACTCCAATTATTGCATATATATTCTTCTGCCAAAATTATAGAGACAAATTATTGTCAATTCTTTTATATGCGATGAATTATATGGGACATGATCTATGATATTGAAATTAACTTTATATTACACATTCATTTTAAAGGGGAAATTGAAAAAATGAATGCATTTTTTCCTCCTATTTTGAATAACTATATATTTTTAAATCTCTCTGTTAATGTATTTTTAATACTCTTTATGCACAAAATTTATTAATGACAAAAAGTAGTGAAAAAGAAATTATTTATTTGCATTTTTTGGGGTCAAATTTATTTGCATTTTAAAGTGTTTCGGCTCTTGTTCCGTCCAGATAATAACAAGAGTTTTTTTGGGTCAATGATAATAAACAAGAGTTTTTTTGGGTCAATGATAATAACAGAAGTAACAGAAGTTTTTTTGAACGAGAAATAGAAGTTAAAAAAACATGAAGAGCATTGTTGAGAAAAAAGCCCAATCTCATAACTCATACTATTAGCCCAACTACCAAATTCATGGATCAGCCTGTCATTGCAGTAAAAGGCCAATGTTATTAGCCCCTCCCGATTTCAATTTTGCCGCCTCCATTCCACTAAACTGACTAAAATATCTCTACCCTTAAAAAACCTCAAATTAATCTTCTTCTCCTTCCCCTTCTCCACCACCACCAAAACTCCAACACCACCATCTCCTACCTTCCTGAAGCACTCGCGAACATTAATTTTTTTTTTTCAAACATTCCAAAATCTTATTTTTGGAGGTTCTCGAAATTTATATTCTGGACGTATAAAATAAAAACACACGTCATTTTTTTCACTTTTCTATCCACACACATTTTTTTATTAACTTTCAAAATCTTATTTCCAGAAGTAATTAAATTCTGAATCACATGAGGTGTAATTTTTTTACACGTTCGGAAACTTGTTGTCAGGTGTTTTTAGATCCTTGTTTTTGGACTACTTGTAAACGCAAAAAAAAAAAAAATTAAAGTTTCGCAAATGAGGAACTTAGGGTTGGGGATGAGGGAGAGGGTTGTCATGGCTCTGAAACATAGTGGGGAGGGGTTGTGGGTGGTTAGGTGGGGAATGATAAGGAGGGGAAGAATGGCCATGAGATGGGGAGGGGAAGGGGATGGTTTTTAGGGATAGGGGTATTTAGGTCATTTTGTTTCAAATTTGGAGGTGGCAAAATTAAAATGAGGAGGGGTTAATAACATTGACCCAATAAAACTAGATATGGGCCAGTTCAGCCTAACCAAAAGAAGAACACTGGACGCTCACATTTGGAAATTTGGATCAACCTACTTGGTACTTGTACGTAGTTTAGGGCTTTGTTATCTAAGTCTCCCCGTTGAATTTTGACACCTCCCCTCTCCTCTAAAAATACCAGCTTACTCTTATTTTTCTCTATCGTGCATCCCTATTTTTTTTTGCGTTTACGTATTTCTCGTCACCTTGTTGACGAGGGTTCACGTCAACTTGTTGATGAGAGATATTAATGCTCACATAGTTATCATTAACACGCTTATCAACTTGTTAACGAGGGGTTTTGTCAACTTGTTGACGAAAATCCTCGTCAATAAGCTGAGGAGCGTGTTATGAACACGAGAGGGCTACCATTAACACGTTGATCAACTTGTTGACGAAACCCCTCATCAACAAGTTGATGAGCGTGTTAATGGCACGAGAAGGCTGCCATTAAAACGCTCATCAACTCGTCAACAAGTTGACGAGGGTGTTATGAATACAAGAGGGCTACCATTAACACGGGCATCAACTTGTTTACGAAAAACCTCCTCAACAAGTTGACGTAAAGTTCAAATTTTCAGGGAAAAAAACCAGCGAGGACGATGGGGTTAGGAAAATTAAGTAGGGGTAGTTAGGTCTTTTCAAGGGGAGGGGAGATGGCAAAATTAAAAGGGTGAGGTATATTTAACAAAGCCCATAGTTTATTCACTGCATGTGATAGCCAATAGCCATTATTGATTCTATTAATCAATGAATAACAAAGTTGTTCTTTTTCCCACATTTGTTAGTCTATCAACTGTTTAACAAAATTAACTATGACAAGTTTGGTTATCCACGTTATTCTACGTGATAACATCTCCATTTTTTATATAGAAAAACCATTTCTTACTGATTTTCTCGCACCAATGATAAGCACTGACCCATCCACTAGTTTATAATAAATTTTTATGATAATGCTAGTTTTTTCCTTTAATTTATTTCATCATTCTGGTCGTTATGTTATTGGAGATAGTAATAATGCTTATGAGTATACTTGTAGCCAATTGATTCGTGATTTATTTACTCAACATTTTCTACATTGAATTGATGCTTGTAGGCAATTTGGCATGGGTTGGATTTATGTTGGAACAATGGTTATGAAGAGGTTATTTGTGAATCTGATTCTTTATTTGCTATTACTTTGATTGAAGAGGGTGCTCATCACACTCATCCTTATGCTCCTATCTTTGGTGGTATTCGAAATTTCAAGTTCTTCTCTTTGAAGCTGTCATTTATGCACACCTTGAGTGAAGGAAATTTTTGTGCAGGTTGCTTAGCTAAATCTGGTGCTTATTCAAATAGTAGTTTCTCTGTGTTAAATCTTGTCTCCTGCTTTCTCTATTTTTTTAGCAGATGCTATGTGGGTTTAGACTTTAAGACCTTAGTTTGTTTATGTTTTGTCCTTTTTTTTATTTCATTTCCCACTAACAAAAAAATATTTTAATTTTTCGTTCAAATTTTATTAATCAAAATATTAAATTTCAGGTCAGAGAATATGAGAACAAGAAAATATAAAAGATAGGATTGTGATGAAAAGAGAAAGAACGAGATTAAACGAGCAGGTCAGAGAATAAGATCGAAGAACAGAAGAGAGTGTGGGGGTATGAAAGAAAGGATGAAACCAAACAAAAAATTTATAGAAAAAATATAGCTAATTAATTGAGGTGTATGAAAGAAGAAAGCAAATAAACGGATAGATAGAGGGTACATGGGAGGTAGAGCCCTACATCGCATTCCAAAATAAAATCATAACTAGTGCGTATACCCGTGCGATGCACGACTCATAAATAATAGTCTATGATAGTCACAATTTATTAGTTCAATTCAAAGAAAATATTGTGAATTACAACCCAAACTCTTTTTGTAAAAGTTGAATGAAGGTAATGTTAAAAAAAAATTAGTTAACATATTGTCGCTGCTTTAGTTATTAGCAGTCCTTTAAAAAAGTTTGAAGAAGCAGATTTAGCATCATAAAAGTATCGGTACTCAAATCCTTACTATAGTATATTAATATATTTAATATAACACAAACAATTATAAACTTATAGTACAAATCTTTTATATATGCTAAGAAAATTGAATTTTCAAGTAACTGTAACTTCAGCAGCAGTTATTCATAAAGTAATAGCTATTTCAACTTTATCATATAAACATGAGGCAAAACACTGAAACTCAGTGCAGAGATGCTATATGCAAAAGTACTTTACCTATATATCTCACTTTAGCATTACATTTACAAGGCATGACAAGTTCATGTTGATATCCAAATAGCAAGTTAATGTACAATATAATGCAAACTGCGTCATTAATAAAGTAACATATAACACATAAGATGTAACTTACCTATTTTAAATTCTGGAATCCTTTGTAAACAACATTTGAAGTTATATTAATAATTACTGAACTTGTCATGCATTCAGTGATTGACATTCGCAAGAATCGTGAACTGAATATCGTGATCGTGATTTCCTTGTCAGTGATTATCCTAACGCGCTGATTAATTTTGATCTCCCTGTAGTGAATCACGATAAATCACTGGAAAGTAATTAATTAATGATGGGATCACTGATTATGTTATGTTATCCGTGATTGATATTTTAGATTTGTGATTAAAAAAAATGAAACAGATACAGTATTTTTAATTTATAATATAGAATTTACAATATAGATCATTTGAATATCGTAATTATACATATATTTGCGGAAATTCTTTTGCACGGTGATTGATTATTACTTGATATATTTCGATTGGATATTATTAATTTTCTGATTAATTTTTTCTGTATTGGGAATTTTTTTCTTTGATTGCATATTAAATTAATTTTCTAAATTTTATTACTTGAATTTTTTTAGAGGAATATTATTACTTGACATATATCAGTTACAAATTGATATTTTGTAGCCAACATTTAAAATTTAAAATTGATATATGAAACGGTGATTGTAATTAACAGTTGATCGTATATTTTTGCTAACCAATATAGTATTTGGTCGATTCTAATAAATGTTTGGTATCTTAAACCCAATAATTTGAGCCAATTTTACGCTAAAATAATGATTTTTCATCGTATCATCATTTATTACCTCAAGTCATTCCTTACTGGACACATTAATTATTTGATCAAAAATAACCTTATGGATTGGCGGACTAATGATGCTTATGCGGAACAATTAGGAGGAAAAAGTTTCCCATAATTTACCAATTTTTATAGATAAGATTACAGCCATTTCAGACAAATAAATTTTATAAAAAAATTTCCCATGAGAGCGAGGATGAAATTCATATATAATTTATTTTTAATTCTTATAACTATCTTATTCTTGATAATATCATAAAGGTTTGTCAAACTCTCTTTTTTTCTTCTTCAAAAAATACACAGGAATAGGATTCTCATCGTTATATTCCTAATAATATTATTCTCAAAAATGAATTTACATGACTTGATTACCCATGACTTAAAGACGGATTTGGATTTGGTACAGTCGGTGACTGCGTGCAGTCACGCGACATCGGTCATCCGATCTCGATCGGATGGTCTAAATTTAATCACGATTTTTTAATTTTTTAAAATATAAAATGCCGAGATTAAATCTAGACCGTTCGAGACTGCGTGATTGCACGCAGTCACCGATTGCACACAAGCGCTATTCCTTAAAGAGAGTTGTAGACAGCTTCAATAGAGTTCACGAGGACCAATCAGAATGTGAAGCTGTTCTTGTAGATCATAGGCATAATTTCCTTTTTGTTTTCAATTCTTCATTAGAGTATGCTGAAATATAAGCTAATATGATTGCTCATACTTTGGTGTGGCTACATATATGATTAGCTCTCGTGTTTTTTTTATGAGATTTCCATTTATATTGTGGACTTGATTACAGGTGAAGGTGAAATGACATAATCTCTAAAAACAAAACACTCCTGTCAAAAAATATAAAAACAAAACACTTGAAACAAATACCCCAAAATTGCATACTTACATTTAATAAGCATACTTACACATTTCTCATTTGTTTACGGCCTTAAATTTTAAATCGCCGCCAAACTTCTTTTTTTTTTTTTTTTAATTCTCCCAAACACTAACGATATCTAGTTATAAGATTGGCAAATATGAATCATATTTTATTTAATTTTATTTTGCATCTGCATCGGATGGACTGTTACTATATTTCAATACAAAACACGACATTGACTAGTAAAATGCTCCTCATAGCTGCAATTGACAATTTGTGTCACAGCTTTATTTAAAATATTTTTTCAATATAATTTTTAAAATATAAGAATATCATATGATATGGTACAGAATACTTGGTAATTTTTTAATCGTGGCCAAGAAATAGAGATTACATGATAGCCGTGACTATTGAGACGCTTACATCAAAGGTTTCCAGTGCCGCCTTGGAATTAATCTCTACTACGGTTGCCGTGAGTTTTGAGATCTTTATTATGGCCTCACGCAGGCCGTTTTAAACATTTTAGAAGTCATGTTCTAATTTTAAAAATTGGGCCCTTAATAAAAAAAGACAACTTTAATAATTAAATTGGGCCTCATTAGATAGCCATGCACTGAAACGTTTGATTTTCTGTGCATAAGTTCCGTGCGTAAAACGTAATTTGGGGCCTGTAAAGCAATTTTTTTGGTGAAACAGTAAAACGCTTGAAAATTTCTTCTGTTGATTTTTTTTTGTGTGCGTTTGTTGAGCAAAATTTGGGGCCCTCAAATTTGGGCCAAAATTTGGAGTCATGTGCTATTAGTCTGTTTATACAGCCCAGTAACCGGCCCTGGCCTCACGCTTGCAAGGCAACTCAATATCCAATCCCTCCTAGCTGAGGTAGATTCTCAAGTCATTTGTAGAATTGCGGAAAATGGCTTTTGTTCTAACTAAGCTTTTCAACCTCTCCTCATGGAGGCAATTCACCTTCTTCGTGCCCCAAATTTGAAAGTATTGATTTGTCAAATTTATATAGAGGCAAATAGTTGCACTGACTTGCTTGCTAATTTGAGTCATCAAGGCTTCTCTTAGACTGTTCTAGATGCTCCACCTCCTCAACTTAATTAGTCTTAGATTGCGTTTTGATGTAACGGGGAATAGCATTCCAACATGCTTCCTTAGCCTTGTGTGCTACCACGTTTTTTCTATAAAAGAAAATAAAATAAGAGATTACATAGTTAGAGCCTTGGAGGGAACAAAATATTGTCATCATGTCATATATAGAACCCCATTTGTTGAGAATATATTGGAAAAATGACATCCAATAAGTACAATAGGCGCTAGAATCTATCTCATCATATCCCGAATGTAATTAATCTTTTATCTCCGAATCTCAAGTATGAAGTATCAAATTATCAGCTCTGATAATTAGAATATAAGATTCCGCTCATCTACTACAGCCTGGCAGAATTTGACCCTAAAGTGAATTATTTTTTGGTCTAAAGTTAGAACAACAATTTAGAACTTTTCAGCAAAAAGAAGACGATAAACTTGCTGAGAAATATAATTGAACCAGTTCGTTTTTCTTAGAAGCACACACACAAATTATTGAATCCCAAGCATTAGGGTCGAACAATCCTTTACAATTCTCTGGTATATGGCACTATCATATTTTCCAGGAAAACAAAAATACACCACAAAAAGAGTTGATAAGTTGGTTGAAAGTTAAAAAAAGCTATTTTTTATTAAAAGATGATAAGTTTGTTGATTAAATCAGTTCTTAAAATTAGCAGTTGAACTATCTGATAAATACAAAAAGATATGTTTATATGATTTTCTTATGTAAATTCTATTTTATATTTATTTTAAAACAATAATCACTTTAATATTTTTTTTTGGTTCCCCACATGTTCTCTCCACCAAAGGTTTATCCTATTCGAGACATTGTCAAACACTAAATGTGAACACATCTCCTAGCGGGGATTCGAACATTGATTTGCCACGTTGTGGGAGACTAGCTCCTTTTACTAGACCCAACCCCCATTGGTTTATAATCACCTTAATATTTTAACTTATTTAAAATCATTTATCATATTACAAGTTAGGATATTAATTTTTAAATTTTATTCTCATTTATAAATATTTTTCTTAAACGTAATGAGATAATATAAATGAACTCAGATTATAATTTAATGAAATTAACTTATTGCTTAAAATATTTTTAAAAAAATTGTATAAAATTTTAAGAAACATTATTTTGAAAGCAAAAAGTATTACCTTTTTATAATTTTGAACTCTTATAACTTTTTTAAAAGATATAATATTTTATTGAAAGTTAAAATAAATAGTGTAATATTAGAAAAATATCCCAAACAATAGCATCCTATGGTAGGAGCTTAGTCTTGTAACCCTAAGGGACATGGTTCAAATCCCATCGGGAACAGTTGTAAGATAACCATTAGCGCTATTGAAATAATAATATAAAAATAGCATCCTACAATAATAAACAAAATAAAATATGAGAGTGTTTAAGGGTTTCATAAAGAGCAATTAAGAGAGGGTTAAAAATAAATTTTATTAAAATAATAATGATAGAATAGGGAAAAATATAATAAGTTAAATTATAAGCTAAATTCATTTACATTATCTCATCACACTTAAGGAAAATATTTACAAATGAGAATAGAATTTAAAAAATAATATCCTAACTTTTAATATGATAAAAGATTTTAAATAAATTAAAACATTAAAATGATTATTGCTTTAGAATAAATATAAAATATAATTTACATTAAAAAAAATCATATATGGCCTAAAACTATGTTCATACGTATTTCTGCTTATTTTCAGAAGATGTTACCGATTGATACTTTCCATACCCAGAGGGAATAATGAGTCTGCATCAATCGGTATTTTTCTTTTGGGCTATGACTCTATATGTCTCCTCCCCCCTTTTTGTTCTAATCAAATATTCGCCAAAGAACGTAATGATTTGCTAAAACTTTATGGCAGCGTAAAGAATTGATCGAAGCAATTTTTGGAGTAGTAAAGCAAGCATAATCCAGATTAATTCCAAGGGCATCACCGAATAAACCTGTTCAACTTGTGAGGAAGGGACCTCACCAATATTAGACCTTTAATAGACCACTAGTTTGGAACAAATTGGTAAAGAACAAAAAAGTATCCAACGTAATTGGCTTATGGTGTGAAAATAAGCCAGGATGATAAGGATTCCAACTTTTTGCACTGATTAGTGACGTCTTTCATAAAACTACTGGCCGGGGTCCTTAAGATTTTAGGTGGCATGTGAAAACTAAAAAAATAATGCCTTATTAATGGGCAATAGTGATCATAGGTGAGGTAATCCGACAACAAGTTGAACGCAATAGTGATTTTTGTGAGATGGTCTGGAGGAGAGAGCGTGAGGCAATACAGAGGTGAAGTGCTCGCTGCTAGTTCCTCTGAAGGTGACAAAAGCATTCGTAAATGACTTGGTAGTGGTGGTTTTCGTGGAGAGAGAAAGTGCCTCTCTTGCTTCTAGTTTAATTGGGGGGAAATGGTAAAAAAAACATAAAAGGAGGCACAGCCTGACTTGAGGAAAGAGAGAAATTGATTTTGTTTTATTAGATGATTAAGTGGCTTCACATCAAAATTTTCAATTATGTAATTTTTGTTGTTTTCCCAAAAAATGAGACCTTATACGATCGCACACTCAAAACATACTGAGGGTTGTCCATGACTGTTAGGGGTATAATTGCTCCTTCTTTTAGTATGTTTTTGAGGGCATCGATAAAGAATAAAAATAAAGAAAAAATATTAAATGTTTTTTTAGATTTTTAAGATACTAAATATTTGTATATTTTTTAATTTATAATATGTGTCCTTAGATTATGTTTAGATATCTACTTTAGAGCAGTACGAAATGGAGGGAAATGCAAAATAATGAAATGAAATAAAATAAAATATCCAAAAAATTGTAATAAAAGAGGATGGAACAAAATTTTCATTTTTTTTTTTGATAATGGAAGGAAGAAATTTTCATTTTATTATTTGATTACGATAGAATGGAGAAATTATTGGCTTGATGATTTCATCTCATGCCATCAAAATTAATAGCATATTTGAATTGGTGTGTGAAGAGGTCAAACATCCCTCAAGTCTACATAAGTATTTGGTTTAAGGCGATTGCTACAGTGCAAAATCCTATTAAGTGGTGCACGAAACACAATATAGAAAATGCTTTTTGACTGTTTGATTTCACAGTCGCACTGAATGTAATTATGTATCCTCAACATCTGATCTTGTCCACATTCTGTCTTTTGGAGATCCCAATGTGGTGACTCTGTCGAGCAACCACTACTCTGCCACGGCCATCGCGCTAATGGCGTATCTAGCCTCGTTGTTCCCCACCCAGCAAACTGCACCCAAAAATGCATCCACACCCATCTCCATTTTGCAGTTTCATATCCAATTTCAAACCCTAACTTTCTTTGAAGGATCCCCATTCCTTAGGGTACCGACCGAAGGCAGAGAATAAATCAGTAGAAAAAAAAGGTCGTAGAAGAGACGAAGTCGACGGTGGGGAAAAGGGCCCAACGACAGAGAAGCTGAAGGCCGTGAAGAAGCTTCCAAAGGAGGGTGAAGACGTCGACAACAATAAGAAAAAAAAGGAGCAAGAAGAGTGTAGAAACATACAAGATCTCTGGGTGTGCATGCTTCATAACCTTGAAGCTTCTTGTTGACTCTAGCAAGGCCAGGGTCGCTCAGATCTAAATCGATCAGCCTCGTGCCACTCAAAAAATTAGCCAAACAGGTCATCTCCAAGTAGTGCCCAAACATGCCATCTCAGCGAACAACTTCTATTTTTTTTAAGTTGTTATTTGCTGGGTTGTTACCTCCCTATTTATGGGTGGATGGGAAGGGTTGTGGTGGAGATTGGGCGGAGCAAGAGAGAGCACCATCGTGGGAGAGCAGCCCTTGACTAGGAGAGTAGAGTGTGTCTGAGAGGGAAAAAAAGATGATTATGATTCAGTGTAGAAAGTCTACAATTAGATACGGTAGTCATGTTTGATCTAGCGATAAATACAAGTTGTGTATGATACACAACCTATTCAGGTCGAGCGTGCTAGATGTCGCCTTGGTTTAATTACAGTTTTTGATTATCTAGTTTGGCCTATAACCTTTATGTGATTTTCTTCTATTGTGTTTTTTCGAGCGATTTCAGTCCTTCTATTTTCAAAATTAAGTAAATATGATTCCATCGCTAGTTTTCTTTCACCTAAACCTCTTAAAGTCTTATTTTTTATTAAAATATTTGGGGAACGATGTTGGATTTTAAATATAAAATAAATATAAAAGTTTAAAAGTAAAAAAAATTAGGAATTTTGTAGATAGTAGATTGTGTTTTCAATTTTGTTCACAAATCATTTTGTAAATACATGTTGTACAAACACCGATGAAAGATAAGAACATAGTTAGCGTGCTTTAAGCAAGTGTCAGGCGCACATATAAAACTATCAGATGCAAGAGTTGTTGCGTTTTGTCTCTTAAAATGTTTTCTTAAACTTAAAAAACATTTGTTACTCTTCAAATCCCAGTTAGTATACTTAATCAAAGATATTAAAATAAAAGAGGAAATTCAAAAAGAATTGCATAAGTATTTATCTCGATTCACTCTCCAACTGAGAGTTATGTCTAGTTCCTTCGTTTAAAGGATTTTCCACTAACCAACCTAGTTACAACCTACACATACCTTCTAGCCTAACCTGACTATAAGTGTAGACTTAGGGTGTGTTTGGTACCAGTGAAATAGCAGCGAGAGGGACTGGCGAGAGAGAAGAAATCTCTTCTGTTTGGATCTGCAGAGAAATAGCGCAGAGATGCAAAAAACCCATGGGGCCCACACACTTTCCATTTCTCCTCCCATATGCGAAGAAAGGAAGGGAGAATGGTCGCTTTCCACTTTTACCCTTGTCTGAGATTGCAATCCTGTGCGTCGTCCACTGAAGAGACGAAAGAGACGAAGCGGTTCCAAATATTGAAGGGCTATGGTTCTGCAACTATTATTCGAGTCAATGAACAACCACCACACACTATGAAATATTGAAGTAGATGATTCCAGAAAAAACCAACGTGTCATTTATCCAAAAAAGCAACGTTTAGGCTAAAAATATATAATACTTAATTTTATATTATCAAACATTGTTGCTGGATTGAATAAAAAATATAAAATAATTTATAATTTAATTAAAAGCAATAATTTAATTATATAGAGTAATGTAAATGATTTTTATAAGAAAACTAAATTAAGAAATTTAATTAATTAATTCAAATGAAAAAATAAATCAATTTTTAGCATAAGGATATTTTCGTCCTTTTAAAAATTAAACACACTTCTCTCTCTTCTATTTCTCTTAAAACAATCAATACCTTAAATCTACTTAATTTCTCATCTTTTTCTCTCTTCTCACACTCTTTCTCACCTATTTCTCTCTTCACAATTTCTCCTCAGAACCAATCATAGGCTTAATGGAATACTTCGACCAATGCACTTGGCCTTACAAGTTACAAACAAAGAGAAGAATGTTTGAAGCGTAAAGCAATAAGTCTCAACCAGAGCGCATATGAAATAAAAGCTCAGGTGCTTTCTCTTTAGTCTCAACAGATATGATATTAAATGTAAGCCTTAAAGAATAAATGAATGCAATAATATGAAATAAATTCTGCAATGTTTTAGCAAGATAAATGTTGTTCGTTCTAGTTCATTCTTCAATCATTCTAGCATTTATATAGCCAAAGACGAAATAATCCCATTGTGAAATGACTTGTCTATATTCTAAATTGCATTAAATGTTATATTCGTTCAGTTTGCCTTCTTGCTACAGTGTCGATAGCCTTCCAAAGTAGTAGGTGGCTCTTTTTCAGAAAAGTATACTTTTTCTTTGAAGATGTATGCTTGCTTCCAAGATTTCTCTTTTCTCTTAAAACAATAATCGTTCTTATGAAAGGTCATTTTGTATATACGATGCTAGGTAGCTTACAGCCCTTCATAGTTGACTTAATTAAAATATAGGTATTATCTTCTAGAGATAAAGGCTTGATTCCTCGTGCACCTCAGTAGAAGCATGACCAGACGCAAGAAACTTCATTTGAACTCTTCATGAATGTCATCCTGCTATCCTCACGCAGACACATGCTTTCCCACGTGAACATAAGTCACCATATGCAACTTCCTTTGTATAATACACAAGACGCTTCTTCATCAGACGTGCTCTTGTAGAAACTTCATGCAGACACACATTGATGCTTGTTTGTACTAAGCTTAAATATTCCAGTCGTATGGAATTTCTTGCTATATATATATTGTTATCACCAGAAAATATCAGCCACAGCCGATGAAGGGAATAGCCGATGCGTGGGATAAGCCGATTGGATTGGTAGCCGAAAATTGGTCCCATTGAGCCGAGGTCAGAAAGGAAAATGTTAGAAGTTCAGGGAGCATCGTGAGGTCAACCGATTATTAAAGAGTTTAGCCGATGCGGATAAAGGAAATATCCGATTATTATGGTCTCATCGGCTGAGCTACTTTTAATTAATATAGAGCTTTGAAGCTCGACCAAGGGCTAAATATGTGAAAGTCATGGACTTTGGCGCTAAAATAACTAAAGCTAGCTTTTGAAAGTCTCCAACGCATTTAACACGTGATAAATCGCTTGCCCGGTAGATGGGAGAACGGTTAACTCACGATACGCATGAAGAAGCAGTTGAGGGACACCCACGACCGCTCGTTGTCAGCCATGAACGTGTGGAACGCATAATGGCCGATAGGGGGTAGTTGCAGTTTTGTTTTTCTTTTGTGTATATATACCTCCGCTGAGAAATGTAAAAACACACGAAATCAATCAAACAACTATTTCTTTTGCATTTTATCAGCTTTTTACAGCATTTATCTTAGCCGATTCCATGTATCTTAGTCTTAGCCTTAGCATAGCGTAGATTCATCACACTCAACGCTTTCTGGAGCAGTTGGGGAACCCATAATCGAGAATCAGAGTTCCGTTCTCGGTGTAATCGCTTAAACAGGAATCAATTTGTCGGCTGGATGTTAGCCGAATCCCTCGGCTGATCTTTCCACGCAAACAAGTTTGGCACGCCCGGTGGGACCATAGGTGAATCGAAGGACAGGTTTGATTCTCCAGGGCAGGATCACGCTTGGCGTATGAACCTGAGGTCCGGAAAGAAACTCAACAACAACATGGAGTCGAGTTCAAATCCCAAAAGAACCCCATCACGCAAGAACAACGAGTCAGCATACACCTTGGGTATGCCCATAGCGGTTGAAGACATTCCAGTTTCCGCACCAGCCTCTGCAGAAATGAATAACCCAGAGAATACCGAAGCTCCAGTGGTCATGACCACTTCTTTCATCAGGCAGCAGATTGATATGGGAATTCATGACATTATGTACCAAGTGTCAAGGCAGTTGGCAGATATTGTCAGACCCATGGTGCATAACGAGGTTCAGCAGGCGAGAGACATGGAGAGCAGCCGAGGACAGCAAGGTGAACACTCGGCTAGTTCTGCGTTGGCGAGAGAGCAGGCAAACCCGGCATGCAAAGCGATCGGTCTGGCAGCCTCAATCGAATGTGGTTCAAACTGGGCCTTTTCAGGCACAACCCATACCACTACCGGTAGGGCCACCAACCCAGACATGCGGTGATCAGCAGAATACATGGGTGATGCCACCTGATCAAGCGAATCTGCAGTATGGGCAGATCAACATGGCCCGGAGGCCAATTAACACGGTTGGACATATCGGTCTGCCGCCAGTAATGTCGTGTGCTCCAACGCATGGCCCTACTGTGCAGGCAAACTCATATGGACAGCCGAATTGGCAGCCGATGGCCCCTGGTTATGGTTCAGGGAAGCTATCTGGTGATTGGAATGCCAACAATCCACCATTTTGTCAACCGCAACCAGTCCTCACACCATACCCTCCAGTAAGTTCAAATATACTACGAACGGCTGGCAACTATGGGGGAGAGCAGACATGGAACACTGTTCCACCTTTACCCTGCACGCATCGTACTGCTCCAGGACTCGTGCCTGAGGTTTTGGGGAATATGGTCCAGAGCAGCAATGGACTACTAATCCACCTCTAGGCAATGTTCCATCAAATACCTTTAACCTTCAGAATTCGTTCCAACAGGCTTCCTCCTGGAGACCAGTGGGTCAGAGTGCGCCCCAGCTGAATCCACAAGATAATCGGCAGGGAGCCTCCCATTTGATAGACCCAGAAATGATCGCAAATACCATCAAGAAGTACTTCGGGATACAGTTAAAGCCGTTGGACCGTCCTGTTTACAGGAAACCGTACCCTGAATGGATGGATCGGATGGTTCCTCTCCCTAGGGGATTCAAAACTCCAGATTTCACCATATTCTCAGGGGAAGATGGCAAGTCTACCATGGAGCACATAGGGCGTTTCACAGCCCAGTGTGGTGAAAGCAGCCAGAATGAGTATCACAAGCTTCAACTTTTCCCATTATCACTCACTGTGATAGCGTTCACCTGGTATTCCTCCTTACCTCCAAACTCAAGATGTAATCGGGCCGACATGGAGAGGTGTTTCCATGATAGATTTTACTGGCCGCAACCTCAAGTTACGGTAACCGATCTAACTAGTCTCAGGCAGCAAGTCGATGAGTCGGTTGCTGATTATATTGAAAGATTCAGAAAGAAAGCAGGGAAATGTTCTGTGCAATTCCCTGAAACCGAATACACCTCCATGGTGATTAACAACATGCACCCGCAGTTGAAGGAGAAGTTAGTAGGATAAGCCTGCACAGATTTGAATCAACTGGCAGAAAGGGCCATTCGAGTTGAGCAATATATCCAGGAAAAGGAAAAGCGAAGGGCTAGCCGAGGAAAAGGCCCCCATCTAGTCTCTATTATCGAGGCGGAGGAATCTGACTCCGAGATGGCTGACCTCACTGCTGATATGATGGTAGCCGAAATAGTCAAAGGGAAGAGCTATTCCCGCCAAAGATCAAGGCCGCTAAGGCCAAAGAAACTGAGTCAACAGAGGATAGGCGGTACTCCTTTGACATAACCAAGGCGGACCAGATTTTCGACATTTACTCAAGGACAAGCAAATTCTTGCTAGAGGGGCATCGGATTCCACCTCCTGAAGAATTGATGAACGAGAAATACTGTAAGTGGCACAACTCATATAACCATTCTACAGCTAACTGTGTAGTTTTCAGGAAGGCCATACAAAAGGCTATTAAGGAGGGTAGGTTCATGCTAGCCGACAAGAGCATAACCGAGATGTCAGTAGACATCAATCCATTCCCAGCTGTAACCATGGCCATGGTGTCCTTCTCAAGGCCTGATCAGCCCAGGCCAATAAGAGGGGAACAATCCATCAGGAGTGTTTGGATACCCGATACCCAAAGAAGAATCCAAAAGAAACTAAGAGGTCACCAGGGGATCTGTGTTTGACAGATTGGGAAACCCACCAGTGTTACCGAAAAACGCCAGGGGCCAACCATCTTCGAGCCGATTCCATGGTAAACCTCCCAGACCCGGACGTTTGACTAACGAGTTGATCAGCCAGTACCGCAACATGCACTCAAAGACTGAGAGAACGCAGCATGCTCAGGAGACAGGGGGCAAACTCGACTGGGAACCTCAGCTGAAGCCCAGCCGAGTATGCCCAGGATCACTGAGGACCCTCTCCCAAAGTCTAAGAGAAGAGTGGCGGAGTTCAATGTCGAAGGGGGAATGTCCTCTCTTCGCATAACCGTAAGGAATGATGATGAACTCAAACCACAGAGGATGATCAAGCCAGCTGCAAATGTCAAAGAAGGGAAGTGGGCGGTTAATCAACCTCCGAAGAAGAAAGAGTTCAAGCCAGTCACACTGACTAGAACGCAGAAGAGAAGGCTGCAGAGGGCTAGATCCTTGCAAAGAATGAAACAAACCCTGCAGTTGATAGCCGATGCCAAGGCAAATGATAAGAAGGAGATCCCGAAGCTAAAGTGGCGAAGCCATTGACGGGCTTTTGGACCTTGCGGTTGGAGCCCGACAAAGTTGAAACCGATCAAACCAAGGAAGCCCGGTGACAATCCCAGCTTGCCGAGGCGGACATAAGGCAACCTGAAGAAGGAAAAGGAACCTGGTAAAGAGGAAGCGGCACATTCACACATACACAAACCGCTTGAATGATAATGACGAGCCGAACTTAGAGTCCAGTTACCGAAGATTCAATTTTGGATTATCTCTCGGATGAGAGTGAAGCCGGATTGATGGTCGCCATCGAGGTCGTCGGCTGATCCCAAGTGAGTTACGGGTGGTTACTCCCGGATCGAACACTTAGAAGGAGACGTATTTGTGGAAGAAGCGAGAATGGGCAACTTTAGCCGATGACACGGCAAAAGATGCTTTGAGTAATCAGATTTGGTAGGCCGACCAGAAGAAATGGTGAAGCACCAAGCCCTCAGACGTGAGAGCCCACATCAATGGCAAGGCCTTCAATCAGTGTTCGTTGATAATGGGGCGATAAACGTGATGCCCGGTGGCCACCTTGAGGAGTCCGAACAAGTCCGAAGACCTGATCCCAACTAACATGAAAATGGCTAGCTTCATGGGAGAGGCTTCGTGCGCTTTAGGAATCTGATAGCGAGATTACGATTGGCCCCAAAAGCATCAAGTCGACTTTCTTCGTGATTGATGGCAAACCATCTTATGCGATCTGCTAGGGAGAGATTGGATCCACACCAGCCAATGCTTACCTTCCACCATGCATCAGAAGCTCATTTTTTGGGAAGGGGATAAAATTGAAATAGTCCCAGCCGATGACAATCCATTCCCAGCTGAGGTACAAAATCTAGAAGCTTTGTTCTACTCCCCCTCTGTGGCCCCATAGTTGTTACTGAGGAATACGAGGAAGGATCCTGGGAATCTTGTAACTTGACACCCCTGGGGTTCAAAATCGAGCAATTAGCCGAACCACGGCTAGCCACGGAGGTTTGATATGTTTAAGGACACCCAGGTGGTGCAAGACTTATGGGACCGGCTAGAGGCTTTCAGGATTGAATCTCACGTAGCTGAGTCCTTGCTGATAGACAAACAACAAGGCGATGGCCTCGCATCGGCAGACGAGATCACGGAGTTGCCGATGGAGTTTGAATCACCTATTCGGAGGACTGTGCCAACCTTTGAATCACAAGACCCTTGGAGGACCTCAATTTAGGAACTCCGTAAGAGCCTCGACTAACGCGAATCAGCGGATTCTTTGGGGAAGAGGATAAGAAAGAGGTGGTAGCCTCAATAAAAATACAAAGACTGCTTTGCATGGGATTATCATGAGATGCCTGGGCTAGCACGAGAATTGGTGGAGCATAGGCTACCGATCAAGGAGGGATTCAAACCACATAAACAGCCACCTAGAAGATACCATCCTCAGCTGATACCACAAATCAAAGCGGAAATCGAACGTTTGCTCAATGCTGGGTTCATCAGAACAGCCAAGTACGTAGAGTGGTTAGCCAACATAGTACCTGTCAAGAAGAAGAATGGCAAGATTCGAGTTTGCATTGATTATAGAGACTTGAATTTAGCCACTCCAAAGGACGAATATGTGATGCCTGTGGCAGACATGTTAGTTGATGCAGCTGCCACACATGGTATTTTAACCTTCATGGACGGGTACTCGGGTTATAATCAAATACTTGTAGCTGAGGAGGACACTCACAAGACTGCATTCAGGTGCCCAGGGGCACTGGGAATTTATGAATGGTTGGTGATGCCATTCGGATTGAAGAATGTTGGGGCCACCTACCAGAGAGCAATGAACGCTATCTTCCATGATCTAATCGGCAAGACTATGGAAGTATACATAGACGATGTGGTGGTAAAATCCAAAGACTTCAAAGCCCACTTAGCCGATTTGGAACAGGCTTTGCAGCGGATGAGGATCCATAACTTGAAGATGAATCCTGCAAAGTGCATGTTTGGTGTATCGGCTGGCAACTTCCTTGGTTTCTTGGTGCATCAAAAAGGCATTGAAATAGACCAAAACAAAGCCAAGGCAGTGATGGAGGCTAGACCACCCAGGAACAAAAAGGAGTTACAGAGCCTGCTGGGTAAAATCAACTTTTTGAGAAGATTTATAGCTAATTAATTTGGTAAGATGAAGGCTCTTTCCTTTGCTAAAGCTCAAGAGTCTTTGAAGAGATGGTGTGGAGCCTGAACAAAGAAGAGGCCTTTGAACAAATAAAGAAGGCTTTAGCTAGTCCACCAGTTTTGGTGCCCCCCATGCCAGGGAAGCCTTTGAAACTTTACATTGCAGCCGCTGAAGAGTCTATCGGCTGCCTGTTAGCACAGGATGCTGAAGATGGAACTGAAAGAGCGGTGTACTACCTTAGCCGAAGTCTCAATGATGCTGAGACCAGATATACTCCATTGGAGAAGTTGTGCCTATCTCTGTTTTACGCTTGTACAAAACTTGAGTATTATTTAATGCCACATGAAATATTAGTTTTATGCAAAATTGACATTGTTAGGTACTTGCTTAATAGGCCTGTCTTACAAGGTCGCTTGATGAAGTGGGCCATTAAGCTCACTGCCTTCGCGTTGAAATACGTCCCATTAAGGGCGGTCAAGGGTCAGGCGCTAGCCGATTTCCTGGCAGAACATCCCTGCGTGGAAGTTGATGACCCTTGGATACCCCCAATTACTTGCATAAACCTATTGCCTTGGGTCCTAACTTTTGATGGGTCCAAAACCCAGAAAGGAGTCGGGGCCGGAGTGACAATTACCAACCCAGATGGGAAAATGTGGAGGTTTGCGTATCGGCTAAACCCAGATTTAACCAATAACCAAGCCGAGTACGATGCCATGATCATAGGGTTAAAGTTGTTAGCCATGATGGGCGCTGAGTACATTCATGTAAAGGGCGATTCCCAGTTAGTGGTCAGACAACTAACCAAAGAATATGGGTGCAACAACCCAAATCTGTTGGCGCGTTATGCAACGGCTGACAGATTGATCCACCAGTTTATTGATGCAAAGGTGTCATACATCCCTAGAGGAGCTAATATGGAGGCGAACGATCTGGCCCAAGAGGCCTCCGGGTATAGGAATTCTTTGCTGACTTTGGAGTACGACGAATTACCAGCCGAGGTAATGGTCGCAGACCAAATCGAGTCATGGAGGAACGAGTTGATCGAATACTTACAAGATCCTTCTAAGTGCACTAACCCCAAAGTTAGGAGACGAGCTCTAAGGTATGTGCTTCTTGATGATGAATTGTATAAGAGAAGCATGAATGGGGTACTGTTGAAGTGCATAGATAAAAATGAAGCCCTAAGGGTTATGGGTGAAGTTCACGAAGGCATATGCGGCTCGCATAGAAATTTCAGGCACTGTTATGAAATGGTTAATTTATCTCCATGGCTATTATTGGCCTACCATCACAGCCGATTGCTTTCAATACGCCAAAGGATGCGAAGAATGCCAGTTGCATGGTCCCATTCAAAGGGTACCAGCTGAATTGATGCATCCAGTGGTGAAGCCTTGGCCATTTAGAGGCTGGGCCATGGATTTGATCGGCAAAATCCATCCACCATCTTCCAAAGGACACAATTTCATTATTGTGGCAACCGATTACTTCACTAAGTGGGTGGAGGCCCAGCCGATGGTTAAGGTACAGCAAGATGACGTTATCTGATTCATTCAACACCAGATCCTATACAGGTTTGGGATTCCAGAGACCATTACCACGGATCAGGGAACTATGTTCACTGGAGATAAGGTGGTTGCCTTTGCTCAGCAGTTTGGGATTAAGTTGATACATTCATCCCCATATTATGCACAGGTCAATTGACAAGCCGAGGCAACCAACAAGATTATCGTGGACCTGATCAAAAAGAATTTGGAAAACAAGTCCAGGAAATGGCATTTAACTCTGGATGAGGCTTTATGGGCCATAAGGAATTCCAAGTCAACGGCCACGGGCACAACTCCATATCGGCTGACTTACGGCCAAGATGCGGTTTTGCCTTTGGAAATCAATGTCACTTCTCTAAGGGTGGCGAGACAGAATTCCTTAAGCCTAGAAGAGTATCAGCAAGCCATGCTTATGGAACTGGATCAGTTGGATGAAGATCGGTTAATGGCTTTAGAAAGAATTGAGGCAAGCAAACGCAAAATGGCCAATGCCTACAACAAACATGTTAAGTTGAAAAAGTTTGTTGAGGGTGACCTAGTTTGGAAAACTATTTTACCAATAGGAGTCAAGGACCCTAAATTCGGTAAGTGGTCACCAAATTGGGAAGGTCCATTCACGGTTAGTCAAGTATTCGCAGAAAACGCGTATCGGCTAGTTAACATGCAAGGCGAAGAAATGAATAGAAGCATAAATGGCAAGTATCTGAAGAAATACTACCCCACGGTTTGGCAAAGCATACTAGAACAATAAAGGAAGCTAGGGTTTAAGGATTCAAAAGAGTTCAAAATGCCTGAATAGTAAGAAGAACGAATGGGGCTAGCTATTTAAAGAGGAATCATGCGCACGGCCAACGATGAGAGTTGTTAAGATATTATCGGATAGCAGCGCAGTCATCGGGTGTGGGAAAAGTAGTCGTTCAGGTCATAATGGGTGACATTAAATGCATATAAAGTGACTAACGATTGACGTTTTTCAGAAACTTGAATCTTATCCGATACATCAATCCAGCATTTACAGCTGAAATGATGTAGGGGGGCAATTGTTATCACCAGAAAATATCAGCCACAGCCGATGAAGGGAATAGCCGATGCGTGGGATAAGCCGATTGGATTGGTAGCCGAAAATTGGTCCCATTGAGCCGAGGTCAGAAAGGAAAATGTTAGAAGTTCAGGGAGCATCGTGAGGTCAGCCGATTATTAAAGAGTTTAGCCGATGCGGATAAAGGAAATATCCGATTATTATAGTCTCATCGGCTGAGCTACTTTTAATTAATATAGAGCTTTGAAGCTCGACCAAGGGCTAAATATGTGAAAGTCATGGACTTTGGCGCTAAAATAACTAAAGCTAGCTTTTGAAAGTCTCCAACGCATTTAACACGTGATAAATCGCTTGCCCAGCCGATGGGAGAACGGTTAACTCACGATACGCATGAAGAAGCAGTTGAGGGACACCCACGACCGCTCGTTGTCAGCCATGAACGTGTGGAACGCATAATGGCCGATAGGGGGTAGTTGCAGTTTTGTTTTTCTTTTGTGTATATATACCTCCGCTGAGAAATGTAAAAACACACGAAATCAATCAAACAACTATTTCTTTTGCATTTTATCAGCTTTTTACAGCATTTATCTTAGCCGATTTCATGTATCTTAGTCTTAGCCTTAGCATAGCGTAGATTCATCACACTCAACGCTTTCTGGAGCAGTTGGGGAACCCATAATCGAGAATTAGAGTTCCGTTCTCGGTGTAATCGCTTAAACAGGAATCAATTTGTCGGCTGGATGTTAGCCGAATCTCTCGGCTGATCTTTCCACGCAAACATATATATATATATATATATATATATATATATATATATATATATATAGTATGCACACTCAAACAAGATTGGTTATAAATATGTTAAGAACCATTTTTCTATCACAAGTGTTGTGCTATCATCAAAATTGTTGAGAGGTCACACTTATCAATCATTTGGGTTCCAACATGATTATAGTTTCAAGAGAAAAAAATTTGAGATTTTTTATTTTGAGTTAAATTTGATATTTTAATTGGAGAGTTTTAAGTGACATAATATTTAAAATAATTTAATCGATACATTTTGTGAAGATTTTTTATATATTTTGAGAATTTGAGTTTTAAATAAATAGAAAAGAAAAAAATAATTTAATTTTAACAATTGAAAACTTAAGAGGCTAATACCGCTCAAAAAAAATCTAGAGGGGCCGAAATCGCATGTAGCCCAAAGTAAAGAGATCAAAACTGCAATTCAACCTAACGATTTATTGTTTTGGCATTTAAGATATTTTGGAATGCATGTCAGGGTAAACCAAATACACTATAAAACGATAAGAAAAGGTATTGAATATAATATCACGTTTTTCTTGATTCTATTTTATTTTAAAGAATCTAAATATTGAATTTATCAAAAAAAAGAATCTAAATAATGAAGTTTATTAATTAGGGTGAAATGAATTGTGGTTAACAATTGTCAAACTTAGTACTCATGGATACCCCCTTAATTAAGTTCTTTGACTAGACCATTTTGATCGCTATTTTTATGGTTCTATTGAGCATCGATCTGCAGGAACTATGCTCCTGACCAATTTCAATATGTTCCATGTCAATTTTTATTCTTTTGTTCTACACTTTTTTATGAAAAAGAAGGGAGATAAGAAAGAAAAAAGTGATTCCAATCTTTTGTTCCTATAGAAGAAACGGGCTAATGAATTATCTTCCCCGTCAAAAAAAAAAGGGCTAAGTGAAAATGTAAATAATCAGCAGTTGAATTGACATTATTTTTGGAACAATTTTCATGGCTGGCACTCTTTGACTAATGTCAAAGCATCCATACTTTGGAATCTAAACATGGATATCCCAATCTGTGGTTACAAATAAGTGCTGTGTCCCCAATTTCCAACTTGTATTGGCAGTGTGAGTGATTAATTATAAAAGCTTCTGAAGGAGAAAGGCAAGTTCTTACATTGATAAATATTCAGTTTGGATATACATGGATGATAAGGATTCCAAATGTATCAGCATCACAACCATACTAACTTATAAAAAAAAAAATTGTTGGCTTAAAAAATAATCTTTAATGAACACTATTGGTGGTTTCAAGGATGAAATTCAATGACCAATTGTTGAGCCCGGTTATATTCCATCCATTGAGGCAAAGAGATAAAGTAGCCCAAGATAATAAGATTCTGTTCCACATAACTTTCTCTTGCAGTCGTTTTCATTCCATGTGAATGAAATAATTAAGCCCTTTATAACTGTTAATATATATATGGTTCAAAGTTTGCACCCCGTCCATGGTTCAAGGGGTTGAAACCCCAAATCACGGTAGTAACAACTTTTTGAGACTACGTTTCAAAAAAAAAAAGTTTAATTAATTTGTATCTCTTTAGACTATTTGAGAATTTTTACCTAGTGTCTTAATTAAAAAAAGAGTTTGTAATAAGTCTCTGAACTTGTCAATAATTTGTAATTAGGTCCCTGCATTTTAATCGGTTCACAGACTTTAAAATAATTTGTAATTAGGTTTTTGAATTTTTGAATAATTTGTAATTAAGTTCCTGCTTATTGACAAATTCAGGAATCAGATTACATGTTATCTTAAAGTTTGGGGCCTTAATTACAAATTATTTTAAAGTTCAGAGACTCTATTAAAATGTAGAACACAATAACAAATTATTAATGAGTTCAAAGACTCAATTACAAACTTTTTTAGTTTTAGTTTAGGGACTAATTAAAATTTCTAAATAGTTAAGGGATATGGAGAATAATTAAAAATACAATATTACACACCCAACAAAGTCAATCGTTAAGAAACATTCAGCACCACATATATACTGTACATTATTAAGATATGTATATTTTTTTTTTTTTAAGGCAATGAAGTGACAGTCATTAAATTTTAAGAAGTGTGAATTTATTTAACCAAAAAAGAAAATCCATATTTTTTTACCAGACTTTACAAATAAAAAGACTGATTTCCCATATTCATCAATCATAGCATCAAGACTTCCCTTCATATCTTAATCTCACCTCAGAGTAAATCATTACTAACAAAGTTAAAAAATTCATTAGTCAATATATAGTCAAGTCACCTTTTTATTTAAAAGAGAAAAAATAGCAAGCAGGAACCCAAAAAAAAAAAAAACACAATGATGTAATTAGGCTATGGAAAGAAGATAGGAACACCAAATGTGACAAATGTTGGTGAAATATTCACAAGTGTACAAGAATAATGATCACCACACGGACAAAGTGCCAGCCCAATTTGATATAAATCTTGGAAGATTGCAGAGTAAGAAGGGTACTGCAAGAGCTGGATATATATTTGGTGCCTAACCACAACACAAACACGGAAGGAGGAAACACCGAAAAGATAAAAAAAAGTACTTTTGTGCTTTTTCTGTCTGATCCATACACAGCTCTATGACTATTGTGGCCTGAAATTTTCTACATGGCCGCATGATATACCTGCGCCCGTGAGCGTCTCAGACACTGAAACTGGACCCATATTGTTTTATCCTCTGTAACAGTACTAAATGAGACCTCACCATCAGCACTTAGCCACTTACCAATGCAATGCAGCACCAAAAAATTTAACAACATCAAAATTAACTTACCTTACATAAACCGAGCTTTCAGTTTGATGAAGGTGATTTTAAATAAATTCGATTTAGTTACGACTGAGTTTAGACTAAAGTGATTGGTGTTCTGGAAAGCAAGTTTAATGTAAAATCAAAGTGTAAATTTTTCAATTCAATACAAAAGCTACACTGTACCACTCTTAGTGAAATTGAGACCCAGAGACAAGATCAATTTCGTCTAACAGAAACTAAACCAAACACATGTATTTTCACTAAAATCCTGCTCGATAAGAAGTAGTTATTCAATTCTGAAACATTTTGTTACGAAACCAAACACTTGACATGGTAAAGAAGTAAAAAAAAAAAAAACTATTGTTTTATTATTAAAAAACATATTATTTTTATCTAGTGTGGATAACTCAAAAGCTGATAACTCTAATGATAACTCTAATCTGTTTAAACCTATTTGGATCGACTTATGAATAGTTTATTTAGTTTTATCTGCTAGTATAAGCACTTATGAGCGTGTTTATGTGAGTTTATAGAAACAACATACGACATGTCCATAAGTTTTTTCCAGCTTATGTTGATAAGCTCTTCAAGATAGTTTATGAAAACAACTTATAACATATATAAAAATAATTTGACTATATTTCCTCTTCGGTTATAGACATTGCTTATACATAAGCACTTATATGATAGACATTTATCTTATAAGCGTTTAATTAAGCTGTTTACACAAATGGTGTTCAATGTCAATAATAATTATGTTGTGTATTCATAACTACGAGTATTAGAACTGAATACTCTTCTCTTTTCTAATTGATTGTCGTTTTAGATAAGTATTTTTTTTCATATTAACTGTTGTCTTATTGTTTCAATGTAGCATTAATTTTTTCTTCCAATTTTGCCTCCAAATAAATACTATGTACATTACTCTCAAGACATCATACTCTATTATGCGTTTATGAAATGGAGGGGAGTACTTTATTGCTTCACTCATTTTTGCGTTTATGAAACAATTATACCCTCAAATAAATTGTTTCACTCATTAAGTTATTTATTGCTTTTATTAATACTTGTGAAAAACCTTAAACGACGACAATTAAATGAAATGGAGGGGAGTACTATTTTGGGATCTCAAGGACATTCTTCTGTTTTTAATTTAATTTCTTTAATTAACAATCCAATTGCCTCTAAATTTTAGTAATGGAAGACATGCTTGTGATAAGGAAATAGAAGAATGAGTGAAATTTACATGATGCATTCGCTTTCTCGGTTTAGGGAAAGTCGGCGAGAGGGATGAGTATAAATGTACTTGTTAGTTAGAGATATTTTATTTTTAAAGTAGTATACAATATTTCTTGGAGTTCAAGCATTAAACTAATATGCAAACTCATATAAATGGTAAATTACCTAAAAAATTCCGGGATTTTTAACAGTTTGTACCACTATTATGCTCGGAAAGCAACAGCTAGCATGATAAGCAAGCACACACTTTCTACCCCTCCACTAGTATATAAAGGGTATAGCAATGACAACCTCTTCATTCTCACAGCTAGCTCTATCTACCACAACAATAACACTTAATTTTCTAACCATCATTCATTGTTTTTTTAATTATTTATTACACTTATATTTATATTAGCGTTGGTACAATGGCCTCAAGCTCAGGTTGGACACCAAAGCAGAACAAAAAATTTGAGAATGCTTTGGCCATCTATGACAAGGACACCCCAGATAGGTGGCAGAAGCTGGCCAGGGCCGTTGGAGGGAAGACGGTGGAAGAAGGGAAAAGACATTATGAGATGCTTGTTGAAGATTTGAAGCAGATTGAGGAAGGCCATGTGCCTTTACCCAAATACAGAAATGCTGCAACAATAGGAGGTAGCATCAAAGGTTACCCTTATACGGATGAAGAACAAAGGTCATGTCATTTTATGTTCATTTGCTCTGTTTAATTTACTCACACACGACAACACGTATAACCATTAAAAAAAATTGAAATAGCGACAGAAATTTAGAGACAGAAAAAGATAAATTTGTCTCTAATTCTGTCGCTAAGTGTTAACAATACCAAATTTGAAGACAAAATTTATTTTTTTTATCTCTAATTTCTGTTGTGATTTTAACTTTTTCTAGTATAATGTATTTCTAAATTGCGGTTGCTGTTGTGGTTACACCGCAATCTTTGATATTGTGGGAAAAATACGTGCAAATGCAACCGATGTAGCCGCAATTGCAATCACGATGCCATTGTGGAGACTGCAGAAACCTTTATATTGCCGTTGTAATTGCGTTTGCAGACCACAATTTAGAACTATGGGATACCCCTAAGGGATCATAAACTTATTTCAAATATAATTATTTTTTATGTTTCTTTTTTTTTTTTTGGTAAACATGTTTCTTTTTTTTCCCCTATAGAAAAGATATTCATTGTGAATGTGGCCTGAATCTGATTGTGTGTTATATTCGTTGTAATGCAGGTTGAAGGTTCTAAGCCTTCAGTGAAGTATAACAGCAGCAGAGCCAAATTGGATGGGAAAAAAATGGGAAACATTCGTATATTATCCCAATCAAGTCAATTAAGTGAAGACCAAAATGCATGCACCTACTTAGTTTGGTTCTGTAAGAACAAAAATCATATGTTATTCGGTTCTATTTTTTTTTTTTTTTAACTTTCTATATATGTCTAGTATCGCTGCATCAGTGCTGTGTAACCTTATAAATGTGTAAATCAATTATCTCAAGGACATGTCAACAGCCGTTTGATGGTAAATCATGGCCATTGATCACTATATGTTTCTTTCAAGAATCCCTAAAAAAAAGGGTTTCTATCAAGCATTCATGTTAATTCTCTTCTGGATGAATATATAAATGATAAGGACTTAAGTTGCAGTCTCACAAGAGATCGTAGGCGTAGAGCACCATTCAAGGTAAATGTGTGTTTGTTTTAATGTCTTACTCATATTCTTTTAACAATAATAAACTATTAGATGAGACCCGTGGTGAACACGAGCGCAAGAAAATAAGTGAATTTTTTTATTCTGTAGTTTATATAAAAGATAGAGATATTATCACGTAGCGCAACGTGGATAATTAAAGTTAGTGTGGTTAATTTTCTTAAATAGATAATAGACTAAAACTAGTGTAGTTAATTTTCTTAAATAGATAGTAGATAATTGATTCTAGCATGAAAACATATTTGGAGCTTAAAAAAGGCTGCTTTTTTTTTTGACTTGTGAATGAGTTTATGTCACATGTTACAACTATAGTTAGGTTTGTTAAATAACTAGTAGAATACCCGTGCATCCGCACGGGTCGCGCCATGTTGGTTACAATGAATGTTTTTAAAGGATTTATATGTATCAACTAAAATTGAATATCATTTGCTATATCTTTTGACTTGGCAAATATTTTAATACAGTGATTCTTATACCAATTTTAATAGCATCTTTCTGAACCATCCCTATGCATTAATAGCCATAAAACAATATCAAAGCTAAATTAAATACATTTATAAATAATAAATACATTTATAAATTTGATATGTGTTTAATGATTATAAAATTACAGGAGAACATGTAATGTTTTCCCGTAGGGACTAAAAAGCAAAATAATCATTTATAATAAAATTACACCGACAACATGTAATGTTTCCCCTTAAGGACTAACAAGCAAAATAATTATTTATAATAAAACTACACCGACAACATGTAATGTTTTCCCGTAATGACTAAAAAGCAAAATAATTATTTATAAATGATAAAGACATTTGCAAGTTTTGATATGTGTTCAAATACGATAAAATTACACCCACGGCATGTAATGTTTTCCCGTAAGGACTAAAAAACAAAATAAGCATTTACAAATGATAAAAACATTTATTAATTTGATATGTGTTAAAAGAATATAAAATTACACTCACAACATGTAATGTTTTCCCATATAGACTAAAAAACAAAATAATCATTTATAAATTATAAAAACATTTATATATTTGATATGTGTTTCAAGGTGATAAAACTACACTGACAACATGTAATGTTTCCCTATAGAGACTAAGAAATAAAATTATCATTTATAATAAAATTACACAGACAACATGTAATGTTTCTCCCTCAGGGCTAAAAAGCAAAATAATTATTTACAAATGATAAAGATATTTACAAATTTGATATGTGCTCAAACACGATAAAATTACACCCAAGCCATGTAATATTTCCTCGTAAGGACAAAAAACAAAATAATCATGTACAAATGATAAAAACATTTATTAATTTGATATGTGTTAAAAGACTATAAAATTGCACCCACAACATGTATTGTTTCCCCTATGGATTAAAAAGCAAAATAATCATTTATAAATTATAAAAACATTTATATATTTGATATGTGTTTAAAGATGATAAAACTGCACTGACAACATATAATGTTTTCCCGTAGAGACTAAGAAGCAAAATTATCATTTATAAATAATAAAGACGTTTACGCTGGTATAAAAAATAAACATTTTATGTTTCTCCATCTGGACCTAAAAAACATAATCATTTATATCGATAGTATGTAACGTTTCCTTCCGTTAAGAGTCAAAAATAAAATAATCTTATATAAATAATATATAATAAAGATATTTATAAATTTTTATGTTATGCCGACAATATTTTATGTCTCTTCGTCTATACCCAAAAGAAAAATAATCATTTATGCCAATAGTATGTAATGTTTCATCCCGTTAAGAATCAAAAGTAAAATAATCATCTATAAAAAATATATAATAAATTTATTTATAAATTTTGATACGTGATCAAAGACGATAGAATTATATTGACAATAAGTAATATTTTTTTATTGAGACTTTAAACAAAAATAATTATTTATAAATTTTAAAAAAATTATAATAATAAAATATAAAAGTTAAAAAATGAAATTAAATAATGTTAATAAAAAAATATAAATATAAATAAAATAGAAAAATTAAAATAATTTCATTATATTTATTTTAAAAAAGAGAAAGAGAGAAAGATAACAAAAAAAAAAGAGAAAGAGAGAAAGAGGGAAAGAGTGGGAAAAAAGAGAAAGAGAGAGTCATGTACGAGAGATAAAGAAAAAAGAGGAGAGACAAAAAAAAAAGTGAAAAGTGAGATAGAAAAAGTTAAAAATAGGTAGAAAAAATTAATTTTTTATGTGAATTTAATTTTTATTTTTATTTAAATTTATATATTTGTCCCTTTAAAATTTTAGGTGACAAAAATATATTAGTCTAATTTTATCTTTTTAACGACTCTTTCTATTCTTATATTGATATTGATAATTGAATAAGATTGCGTTAAAGTGCTTTAAAACGTGTGTTTCAATTAAAGCAAACACACTATAAAAACGAAGCAAGAGAGAGCAATAATAAAAACATGCTGGATTTGGTAAGTAAAAAAATGAGGTTATATGGGTAACGACGATTGATCTAATTGGTAAGGATTTGACTCGTATTTCATAAGATGGGAGTTCGAATTCCGTTGCTTCGTTAAGCGTTTAAAGAGCTTTGAGGTCTTTTCTGATTCTAAGCATGGGACCAAATCATTTAAACATTTTTCAATAAAAAAAAATAAAAAAGAAAAATGAGGGTACATTTGTCTAACTCAGTCCACCGACCCTAACTTGGATTCATCACTGGTCACTACTGTCTACTGCCCGGGAGGTGTGGAACCAGGAAATATCGGATCCAGATGATATGATAAGGTTGACAAAATCAACATACGCAACTTTTTTCCTAAAAAAAAAACATACGCAACTTTTTTTTGTTGGTTACAACGTGTTTTTTATTGTATAGAAAATCAAAATACGCAACTTCGAGGTCGAGGGCTAAACGTAAGTAAATTTTAGCAATTTATTAAATAAAAATTAAAGTCATTTTTTTTTGGAGGGAATTAAAGTCAGGTTAGACTTATAAAGTGATAAAAATATTAAATATTAAAAATAAAAATCTAATGAACTTCTTTTTAATAATAAAAAAACCAAAAAATACACGTATTTTTTAAATAACTACTACTAAAGAGGACTTTAGTGTTCACTCTCGTCTTTGGCTTTCTTTTATACATGCTCTCGCCTTTGGCTTTGAATGTGTCTATTTTTTTTGTCCCTAGTACAAATAATCGGGGCAAGGGATGGAAAAGTGGAGTTTTGCGGGTTCGAACCCGCACTCCCAATATTTTGCATCACTTTACTATTTGGCTGCCCTATCTGGGACCTTTGAATGTGTCTATATGAGCACTATACATTTACTTGTACAATCTACTATCTACTATATTAATATTATATAGTTTTGCCACGTGGATTATGCCACGTGTTACCTTTATATTAATCTATTTTTTCGTCTAAAATAAAAGTTAATTTTGAATTATTATTATTTTAATATAATCATTATTACATTATTATTTTTTTCCTGAGAGAAGCCTCCTCCTATTTTAAGAAGTTATTCCAAGACAATGATCAGTGCAGCCCCTTTTCTTTGAATCTGAACCACATCCCCCTCATTGATCAAGACCTATATGATTCTTTGCTTATTCCGGTCTCCTTTGTGGAGGTTAAGCAAGCTTTGTTCTCTATGGACTCTTACAAAGCCCCTAGGCCTAATGGGTTCCAACCCATTTTCTTCGAAACTTATCGGCACATAGTTGGTAAGGATGTTTGAAGTTGGTGGATGAAGCCTTCACTTCAGGTGTTATTGATCCTAAGTTGGCCGAAACTCTCATTGTCCCCATTCCAAAAACGGATGTGCCTAATAGTTTGAAGGACTTTAGACCCATAAGCCTTTGTAATGTCCTTCTCAAGGTTATATCCAAAGTTCTAGTTAGAAGAATCAGACCTTACCTGGAGAACTTCATTAGTCCTCTTCAAAGCAGCTTCATCCCACATAGGGGTACTTCGGATAATGCAATGATTGCTCAAGAAATGGTCCAACATATGCATAAGAAAAAGATAAAAAAAGGGTCATCTCCTTTTTAAAATCGATTTTGAGAAGGCCCTTAACAAAATCGATTGGGAATTTCTTAGAGTGACTTTGGCTTCCCTGCCATTATCATTAATCTCATCATGAGTTGCACTACCTCTTCTTTTCTTGCTCTCAAGTGGAACAACGAAAGACTTGAGAATTTCACTCCTAAACGAGAACTTAGGCAAGGAGACCCCATGTCACCTTACCTTTTTGTCCTTTGCATGGATAAATTGTCTCTTCTCATCCATGAGCAAGTTCTTAGTGGGGCTTGGCTTCCTATGCAAATCTCTAGGCAAAGGCCTGCTATTAGCCATCTCTTTTTTGCGGATGATTGCCTCCTTCTTACTCAAGCTAAGACTTCTCAAGCAAGATTAGTTAGAGATGTTTTAAGCAAGTTTTGTAAAGCTTCCAGTCTTAAGATTAACATGCAGAAGAGTAAGTTTCTGCCTTCTTCAAATATTGCAAGCAAGAAGGTTGTTAAATATGAGTCAATTGTGAGCTTTCATCATACTTACAACCTTTGTAAATATCTTGGCTTTCCTTTGCTAACTGGTAGGGTCAAAAACTCTGATTTTAACTTCATCTTGGACAGGATCAACAGCAGATTAGTAGGGTGGAAAGGTAAGCTTTTGAGTAGAGCGGGCAGAATAACTCTTGCCAAATCGGTTATTACTTCTATTCCTGTTTATACTATGCAGAATCTTTGGTTTCCTCAAGAGGTATGTAACAGAATTGATGCATGCACTAGACATTTCATTTGGGGCAGCAACTATGGGCACTGGGTCAAGTGGGAAAACATGGTTTCTTCCAAAACCAGAAGTGGTCTTAACATACATACTGCTAGAAAGATAAATATTGCTATGTTGGGAAAGTATGTTTGGGACAACATTCATAACCCGCAAAAATTATGAGTAAAGCTTCTAACTTCTAAGTATTTGTCAAATTGCAATCTTTTTCAGGCCACTAATACTGCAGGTAGTTCTTGTATCTGGAGAGCAATTTTGGAAGCTATGGATAAGCTAAAATATGGTTTTAAAGTGAGGGTGGGGAGAGGTGACGTTTCCATATGGTATGTTAAATGGTTGGAGGAGGGTTTTTTGTGTAATCTGATTCCTTTCGTTAAAATAAGTGACACCATGCTAAAACTCAAGGATATTCATCATGAGGGTAACTGCGACTTTAACAAACTTGCTACCGTTATTCTGAACGATATCCAAATGCAAATTAAAGGTTTGTTTCTTAATGATGAGACTGGTGATATTCTAATTTGGAATGCTACTGTTGACGTCTCTTACACGGTGAGTAGTGGTTATAATTGGTTAATGCATTCAAATGATTTAATTGGTAACCTTGCTGAAAGTTAGTCTTGGTTATGGAAATTACTTATTCCAGAGAACATTAAACATTTCTTTTGGCTGACTCTTTGTGATTCTTTTCCTACTAATCTTCTAAAAACCAAGAGGCATATGTCTTCTTTGGCTATTTGCTCTATCTGTTATGGTGCTGACGAGTCTATTCTTCACAATCTGAGAGACTGTCCTCGGTCGAGTAGAATCTGGTTTTCTCTTCACTTTAACAACCTACAATTCTTTCTTGATCAATATTTATCCCAATGGATTAAGCTAAATTCTCTTACAACAAATGGGCTGAATTTCATTCTTACCAGCTGGGCCCTTTGGAGAGCTAGAAATGATGCGATCTTCAATCGGCATAAGTGGCAGGACTAGTTTATTTTAAACTTTGTTCATTCTAACTTTGTGGGAGTTAACAATTGTTTGGGAAAGCAGGTTAAAAACCATCAGCCTTGACAGGTGAAATGGTTACCTCCTTTGATTAACACAGTTAAAGTTAATGTAGATGGTAGCTCATAGGCCAACCCGGGCAAGTCTGGCTTCGGTGGCATTATGAGGAATCATCTTGGGGAATGGCTGTTGGGATTCTCTGGCAGTTTTGGTTATGTTTCTAATCTTTATGCGGAGTTGCAGGCCATTTATAATGGCTTAGATCTTGCTTGGCATCATGGTTACAGAAGCATTGTATTGAAATCGGATTCTACGGCTGCTCTTAAGCTCATTGCTGATTTACCTCCTTCTCATCATCCTCACGCTCCTTCGATCAAGTCTATTAGGCAGATTATGGGCAAAGATTGGTCCATTTCTTTTAATCATACCCTCCGGGAGGGCAACGAGTGTGCTGATTGGCTTGTGAAAACCGGAGCTTCTTCTAATGTTTCTAGAAAGATTTGGGTTGTTTGTCCCCTTCCCTTGAATTTGAGTTTGTTAGCAGATGCTCTTGGCATTTGTAGGGTCAGGCTATAGCTGTTTTGTTGTATTTCCCTCTCATAAAAAAAAAGAAATATATTTTCTTAAATAATTTACTTATTTTAAATTATATATCATTCATCTTTATCAATAATCATTTATTATATTTAGAACTAAAATGAAACAATTATTAACTTGTCTTGGAAAGTCAATAATTATTATATTATTGTACGACAATGATTATTTTTTTTATGCATTATTACTTAACTTAATTAATTAGTGCCTATGTAAGGCACAAGTAATTTCACTACTAATCTTAAAACTTTGGTTTTTTATCGTGTGGAAGGTTGCACAAGTCAAACCTTATTAATTACCCACTTATACCTACTATGTGAAGATTACATGGAGGTTTTATTACCTATATCTCTCTTATTTATTTCTTGAATTCACCTCCATCTAATCTTTCTTCACAGTATAGTTAATTAAGTGAGTAATTAATAAGACAAACTTGTGCAACCTTGCACATGATAAACAAACAAATAAAAACTTATCATATTGTTGTGTGAGGTAGATAAGAAGGATTTTTTGGAATTAAACGGGCTAAAGGCCCAAAAAATACAAATTATCCAATGTCACAGGTAATGAAGCCCCACTTACATTACCAATAAGCAATCTAATAAGATCGGGAAAGGGAGACTCTATCTTACGAACCCCAGAAAATAGGCCAACCCAAACTCTAATTGGCCATCCCATCAGCACACATGTTCCCATTCTTATAAGAATGCTTAAAACCAACTTTCACTCTTTACAAAGCCACTCATGAATCCGAGCAAAGGATTTGCTACATCTAGACTCCAAAGAGTCTTTATTAATAAGAGAGATGATAATAGAATCAGACTCTACTACTAAGTTTTTAGTCCCAAGTTGCCATGCCATGTTCAAACCATGCAAAATGCCCTATAACTCCGCAACAAAAGGCAAAATAACCAACATTGGCTACAGAACCCATCATCCAATTCCTTCTATCATTTCTGATCGGCCCCACACACTAGTAAGTCCAAGATTATCCTTCGCATCCCCATCAGTACTCCACCACCAATATGTAGACTAGATACTCCAAAAATGACAAAGTATTAGTGTCTGACACGTATCGAATACCGATACATGTCCGATACGTCTCGATACGTATCCCACAAGTATCCATTAATTTTTATTTATTTTTTAAAAAAAATTAGATACGTTTCCGATACGGCTCCGATACGGCGTAGCATATTCAGATACGGCTGGGAAAGGCAGGATACGTTTGCGATACGGTTACATTTTAGTCAGTTTTTCTTTTCTTTTAAAACGTGTGTTTTACACCGTGTCTTTTAAAAGACCCTGAGAGTGAGACCGATATTATAAATAAATAATAATATAATAAAAGGATAAGTTAAGATTGGTGCCATTTTATTTATTACTATTATTATGTGTCTCGTTCCTTCTTTCCTTTTGTGTCTCGTTCTACGAAATGGAGAAGTTAGGGTTTGCAACCATCATCGGCAGCGGCGAACTGCTTAGCCACCGCGCCGGCCTCTGTTCCATTTTCGGTTCTCCTTTGTTTCGAATAGCCACGATGCCGCCTCTGTTATCCTATTCTTTTGTTTTCTTCTCTCCTCAATTCGGCCATAGCCACCGCGCTGCTCTGTTCTCCTTCTGTTTTCGCAAACCCTTGCTTCTTCTTCTTCGTTGGGTCACTTGCGAGTTGCTATGTTCCTTTGTGCGAGCTGCTCCTTTGGGTCACCGTTCTTTGCTTTTGCCTTATGTTTTGGGTGTTGGGTCACTGTTTCTGTGCTTTTGCTTTCTGTTTTGGGTTTTGGGTCACAGTTCGCTTCTATTTTGGGTGTTGGGTCTGAGTTGCAGAGTTGTTATTAGTTCTAGCTACAGCGTGGGTGGAAGATAAATGGCTCTTGGGGAAGAAAAGATTGATGATGGAGGTAGCAATAAGCTCTAGAGTTGCAATTTATGTGAAAAAAATTGTGAAGAGTTCATACTCTAGGGTGAAAGCACACTTACTCAGAGTTTCTGGTACCAGAGTTGCTATTTGTCCTAAGGTTAGTGCTCCAAACTTGACTGATTTAAAACACATTTGTGAAGAAGCTGAGAACAGATTAAAACCTAAAAATGTTCCATTACCTACTGATTTGTTATCTTTATTATCATATTTAGATATGTTTATATTTTATGCTTTTATATATTTATATATTTAAATTTAAATTTTTATTAAAGTATCATGGCTGTGTCATATCTTGATTTTCAAAATTTTGTCGTATCCCCGTATCCGTATCGTATCGTATCGCGTATCGTATCGCGTATCTAGGCTTCTGACCACCATTCATTTGGGAGACACTAACTAATGTGCACTGTCGTGTTCCTTGAAGATGTACTAGACCTAAATACATTGTTTCCATATCCTTTTCAATATGTAGCGCTTGCTCCTTTATCCAAGCGCTAGGATTCCAAGGAGCCTGAAAATCCACTTTATGGACATACCAGTTTCTCTAACCCCATAACCACTAATAAGCCATATACAATACATCGTTCCATTCTTTCTGCTCCATCTAACCAAAAGACTTGTTCAAATTGGCCTCAATCCAGTCAGCAATATCTGAAGAGAATAAATCACTGAACACATGTTGCTTCACTCAAGGAATCCATATTCTACTTGCCACAACAATCACGTGAAACATTGGGAGAAGTCTCAAATGTACTTGCACAATGAGGACAGTAAGCTCCATATGATCCTACTAAGATTTGTGGGTAACCTATTATGGTAGACCTTCCACATATGCAATTGCATCATCTTGGGTCCCTTTCAACTCCATAACTTGCTATAAATCTTAACCTTCGAGTCCTCCTCCACATATTCAACATCATATAAGCACTTTTAACCGTAAATTCATCATCAGAAGACCTTTTCCAAGCGATGCTATATCCATTATCATCTTCACTAGGCAATAGACAAGTCGCTATCTGCTTAAAGATAATACCATGAGCCAAAGATCGCAACTTTTCCAAGTCCCATTCCTCGTTATCATTGATCCAATCTCTAAACGAGTGGCTTTCCTAGAGTGAAGCATAGGAAGGACACCACTAGCTCAACGAGTCACAACCTACCAACCACTGGTCGTGCCAAAATAGCGTGTTCCTACCATCATCTAAATCAATATGGATAACTTCAAGCAAATTTGTCCAAAGTCGTTGAATACTCTTCCAAAGTTTTGACTTACCCTGAGCACACCTAGTTTCTCTATGAAGATTATAGCCTATAGCATACTTTCCTTTTAATACTTTCACCTAAGAAAAATGTTTTTTTGACACAAAAATTGGACATCAATGCGTGACACCGTATGTCCGTACGGATTTGACATATATATATTAACTGGTTAATACAGATTTGACATTAACCAGATAATGAATAGCATTAACCAGATATTTGAACCTGATTAACCAGATAAGAAAATTAGATCATTAACCAGATAATGAATATCATTAACTAGATATTTGAACTTGATTAACCTGATAAGAAAATGAGATGTCCAAAGTTTCAGGATTTTACATTAACCAGATAATAAATAGCATTAACCAGATATGTGAACTTGATTAACCAGATAAGAAAATAGGATGTGCAAAAGTTTCAGGATTTGGCATTAACCAGATAATGAATAACATTAACTAGATATGTGAACGTGATTAACCAGATAAAAAAATCTGTAATATTTTTTTTGGAAATTTTTTTTAAAAAAAAAAACTTTTTTGGAGGGAAAAAAAACTTCCGTACATGTATGGACCGTATATCCGTACATGTTGTCGCGTATAATGTCCACATTTTGTGTCCAAATAACGGGACCGTTCATCTAAAGTGCCTGTCGGTTAGAAAGGATACCTCAATCTAATTTAAGGATAAATGCCTCATTGGCCAACTTAAGATCCTTGAAACCAAGTCCTCCCGCAATCATGTGTAGAAAAGGCACGTTCCAGCTCACTTGACACTGCTTCTTTGCCTCACTAGATGAACCTTATATAAAATTCCCTTTAAGCCTCTCAATATCTTTACACATTGAGAATGAAAATTTGGAATGTTGCATTGAATACATAGCATCGAAACCAACTCCGATTGAGCAATCGTGAGTCTTACTGCCATAGAAAGACATTAGGTTTTCCATCCAACAAGCTTAGAATCCATCTTTCCCATGATGCTCCTACAATATTCTCTCTTATTCCTGCCATGATGTGTCACAGAGCCTAAGTATTTACTAAGGCCCACAGCTCGAGAGAAGCCTCTGCGAATGTTGATATGATCCTTAATCTCTTGGCTCATATTCTGCGAAAAACACACACTAGTTTTCTGGTGATCAATACTATGACCAAAAGCATCACAAACTCCTTCAAAATACGTAAAATCACATCCATTTGAGTCACGCTAGCTTCCACAAATAACAACACATCATCAGAAAGCATCAACTGAGGGATCGTTGGACCAAGCCTACCAGCTCGGATTGGAGACCATTGATTGATATGAACCACATCTTCAATAAAATCGGGCAAGCTTTTCCATGCATAAAACAAATATATAAGGCGATAGCGGATCACCTTGCTTTATGCCCCTCGAAGGAAAGATTTTATCCATTTTCTCCCTGTTCCAAATCAAATTGAAGTTATAAGAGGTAATGCAGGTCACAGTAAGCGTCAACTTATGTGGTAATCCAATTTTTTCAAGATAACGCCTTATAAACACTCACGAGAGCCTATCATATGCTTTTTAAACATCAATCTTGATATACATGCATACCCTCTCTTGCCTCCCGTACGTCTCGTGGAATTCACATGTAACAATTCTAATTTACTAACTTGAATGCCTATCTTATTTTGTTATTGCATTAGGAATATGAATTGGAAAACATTGTCAAACTTTAGTTTTAGTTTGTATCACCTTGAAGTGTATGGAAACTTTATAATTAAAAGGCTTAAATATGAAAAAGGTCTCCCAAAAATTAGCTAAGTTCATTTTTAGTCCCAAAAAAAAGTGAAGGTTTTTAGTCCCCCAAATTTAGAAAAGTTTTTCCGTCAGTCCCTCTAGCTGACGCCGTTTGTGGCGCTTATGTGGCGGGGACTAAAAACGAACTTTTAGAATTTTGGGGACTAAAAACAAATTTTTAGATTTTTTGAGGGACTAAAATCATGACGGAAAATTTCTGAGGGCCTAACGGAAAAACTTTTCCAAATTTGGGGAATTAAAAATCTTCACTTTTTTTTTGGGACTAAAAACGAACTTAGCTAATTTTTGGGGGACCTTTTTCATATTTAAACCTAATTAAATTAAATATTTGAATTAAATATATTTTTAATCCATATAAATTTGGTAAAATTTTGTTATAGTCTATATACATATTTTATTTGTATTTGCTCCCCGATATGTAGAAAAACATTATGTTTTTAGATCCTGATAAGGGATTGAAAAGGACTAAAAACAAACTATTGTTATTAACCATAATGACTAAAAATGAATAAAATTTTTGTAGTGACTAAAATCGAATTGTACCAATTTTATAAAGATTAAAAACATATTTAACCCAAATTAATTTATAGTTTTTTCATTATGATAAAGTTTCTATAAGTTTATAGGTATATAAAATTAGATAAAAAAACTTCTAAAAAAATTAAAATATAATTTGTTATAAAACTAACCAAAACAATAACAAGATATATAGATCATAGAAGTATAGAGAAAATGGAGTCTTTGTATTATCCTTTCCAAAGTGCATCTATAACAATGTTATAAGGTTCCTATTTATAGGATACAAGTATTGTAACTTACAATAGAGAAATAATGTGCCACTAGCACCTAGTCTTATCACATTGTGGAAGTTACAAGATGGAAGCTTAATGCTCATAGTGGAAGCTTAATGAACATGGGAGTTTAGGAGCTAAATAGACTTGTATGGACATCCACCATATATTTCATAATACTCCCCCTTGGATGTCCATTATTTGAGAATGTGCCTCATTAAAACCTTACTAGGAAAAACCCTGCGAGACAAAAACCTAGTGAAGGAAAAAGAGTACATCATTCTTTTAACATGTGAACTGTCTCATTAAAAACCTTATCAAGGAAAACCGTGTAGGACAAAAACCTTGATTAAGGGAAAAAGAGTACAGTTTTCTCCCCCTGTTTGAACCATTACTTAAGATGTTTGAATTTCATCATCGTGATTTTCTCCCCCTGATGCATTTTGAAGCAATATGCTTTGCTCTGTCACCTTTGATGAATTCTCCTTTCAATTAAGCTTTTTCAAGTAACATTTTCTTTAGTTGAATCTTCCTCTACAACAACTTGTTTGGATTCTAACTTCATCTGGATCAGAAAAAATAACTTGCATCTGCATGATCAATTAGTTGGATATATATTCATATTAAACCAATATATCAGGTCATGTAGTTTTTAGCAATATGATGTGTGCTTCTATAACATTAAGGTATGATCTTCAGGACTAAGATATTTATTAACATATTTCATTCAAAGATAATCCTTTATATCTTCTATAGTTTTGGAATAACTTCAGGTCATTCCGTAATACTCAAATCATCAATTTAATAATATATGAAACACCTTTACAAATTTATTTACACAGGCATCTAAGAAATTAAAAATATTGTTAATGAATTGAAATAAAATTGTCCATATAATTGCATGAAATAACATCATGTATATAAACCGTAAATCCAAATAGATACCTATTTATATCAACATATTTTATATTCTCTAGAATTTGGACTTCAGGTCCATTAGAACTTCTTTTGAGGCTCGAGCTATAGGTTCAAAATCTTCAAATTGCGCAATTTTAAAAGTACACCTTATATCCTTCAGGGATACGCTATATGTATTTTAAATCCTTCAAGGATATGCTTATGAAATCTTAAATCCGTCAGGGATATACTTCATGCACTGTGAATCTTTCGGGGGTATGCCACAGGCATCTTAAATCATCCAGGGATATACTTCATTAATTATGAATCCTTCAGGGAGTTTCATATAAATGTCATTATCCAGTGATCCATACAAAATAGGTTTGTAATAACATCCATTAGATGTAAATTGAGTCCTTCATATGCTGCCAGATTAAATAAGTATTGAAAAAATACTTGCATCCACCACATGTGCATACATCTCTTTAAAATCAATGTCAAGTCTGCGAAAACCCTTGAGCAACAAGTCGTGTTTTGTCTCTCACATTTCACATTCTTATTTCGTTTTCACACACACACCCATTTGTATCCAACTGGATTTACACCTTCAGGTGTACGGACTACAGGTCTAAAAACTTTTCGCTTGGCAAGCGAGCTTAATTCTGCCTATATTGCAGCTTTCCATTTTTGGTCAATCATTTCTTTGTCTACAATCATTAATAGACTTTATTTTGTGACGCTCATTATCATTTGTTTATTTAGTGCTACATTATATACAAAAACATCGTCAACGTTGACACTTTGTGTTTCGGTTCCATCATATTCCATTCATGACATAACTTATTGAGATCTATTTATTTTCACAACTTTCAGGTATCCGAGTTTCTTCTGAAACTGAAAAAAGCTATTTATATCTGAGGACTCTTCTGGAGTCTATATATCCTCAATTTGGCCATCTATCTTTTTAGCTCGTTTTCTTGTTTGAGGATTTTTTATCTTTGGAACCGACGGGTCTCCCACGCTTCAAGCGTGTTTCAAACTTTTTGCAATATTAGATTGTCCAACAAGGACATCGATTTTAATTGGAGCATTAGAAGTAGCTACATATGATTTATTCAATGAATTATCTTTTGAACTTTTGGTTCACATTGTTTCATACTAGGATCAAGATAAGACAATAATTCATTCCAACTAATCTCCTTTTCCAACTGCTAATTCTCCCCCCTAATATTTGGAGAAGTGATACATCAAAACGACAATTGGTAAATCGAGTTGTAAATAAATCTCCACTTGATGGTCAAGATATTTTATTATAGATTGAGATTTATATCCAACATATATTCCCAAATCTTTTTGAGGACTCATCTTAGTGCATTTGTGGTGGAGCAATTAGAACATATACATCACATCCAAAAATTCTCAAATGGGAAATGTTAGAATCCTGACCAAAAATCAATTGTAAAGGGGAGAACTTATGATAACTTGTTAGCCTGATGCGAACCAATGCCGCAACATACATGATTGCATGATCCCAAGTATAAATTGGAAGTTCTAATCTCATAAGTAATGGTCTTGCAAGTAATTTTAGACCCTTAAAGAATGATTCAACAAGTACATTTTGTGTATGAACATGTGCTATAGGATGTTCATTATCAATCTCAATATAGACATACAATACTCATTCAAGGTATGAGATGTCAATCCACCAACATTATGAAGACGTATTCTCTTAATTGGATAATCGAGAATGAGCTCTTAATCAAATTAGTTGAGCAAGCAATCTCGCAAGCTTCTAGTTGCGAGTTGACAACAAAAGACATGTGACCATTTAGTTGATGCATCAATTAGAAAAATAAAATATCTAAATGGTCACCACAATAGGTGTATTGGTCCGCAAATATCACCTTGCATACGCTCTAAAAATGTGAGATATTCACTTCCCATTTTTGTTGGTGATGGTCGAATATCAACTTCCATTGGAAACAAGTAGTACATGATAATTTATTGAATTGAAGAATCTTCTGGTTCTTCAATAGATGTCTTCAGGAACTAACCAAGCTACAAATTCTTCTTATAAATCATCGTTTTGTGCAATCCTACAGGGATGCTCGAATAGTAATTTCTTCTAGAAATTATCAAGATTAGTAACATATTCAATAAAAGAATAAAATGATAATTGTGTTGATTAAACAAAATTGATCAGAAAATTTCTATGGATGAAACACGAAAAAGTTTTCATACTAAAAGTAACATGAAAAATAAGACAATAAGAAAGGATACGATGACCCAAAGAGAAGAAATAAAAACCTTTCATTACAATCTCCAAACTGATGAAGTCATTACTCATATGATAGACTCTCGTACTATGCATCATCCTTAAAGCTTTAGATTTCAATCGGTTAGAGCTTCGTGTTGATAACGTGTTATAAAACTAACCAAAACAATAACAAGATCATAGAAGTATAGAGAAATTGGAGGAAGAGAGGAAATGAAGTCTTTGTATTATCCTTTTCAAAGTGCATATATAACAATGTTATAAGGTTCCTATTTATAGGATACAAGTATTGTAACTTACAATAGGGAAATAATGTGCCACTAGCACTTGATATTAAGACTACTTATCACATAGTGGAAGTTATGAGGTGGAAGCTTAATACACATGGAAGTTTAGGAGCTAAATAAACTTGTATGGACATCCACCATATATTTCATAACATAAATAATAATTTTAACTTATAAAAATTATTATTTAAAAATTATGTTTATTTCAAGATTTTTATAATATTTTTTTGTATATGTACTTTCTTTACTTATAACTAGCGGCAAGACAGGCACTCCCGTGCCCCTCTTTCTACATTTTTATTGCGTTACAGTGTTTTATATTATTATTTTTTTCCTTGTCTACAGCACATTTGTCGTGAGAGAGAGATAGTTATATTTGTTGGTGTTGGTTTTTTTGAAATAAAAGTACAGCTGTTTAAAAAAAAATTATTTTTTAAATGTATAAAATAGTTTATTAAAGGGTAAAAATGAAAACAAAAATATTACACCATAAAACGGTTAACTTATCCTATTATCTTTGTATAATGGCATAGATAATGGTATAGATTAAGTCTGGATGGAGTATTAACGATCGTTCCTCGGTGTTACTACCAGAACACACAGACTACTGAAAGAAACAGGTGTCACAGCGCATTACTCGTGGGAGCCTTCGTTCCATTTTCCATTAGTTCCCGCCATCCATTTGGAGTGAGTGAGAGCTTGCGATGGAAGCCGGTACTTCTTACAAGGTAGCAGCTTTCAATCTAGGGTTTCCACTCCATCATCATCATCATCTTCCATCTATCTACTCAATCACTCTCATCATTCATTCCTAGCAAATTGGATTGGTGGTTACTGTTATTCCCTATGTTAACTCGCCCTATTTGCAGATTATATTGGGTTCGTCCTCCGTCGCACGCCGCAAAATATTATCCGAAATGGGATACGAATTCACGATAATGGTGCATATCCTATAGCGAATGAAATTCCTCTGCATTTCATTTCAGTTATAGCTTTATTCTTTAATGTTTTGTATAGACTGCAGATATTGATGAGAAGAGCATCCGAAAGGACACTCCAGAAGAGTTAGTTATGGCTCTAGCCGAAGCCAAGGTTTGTTTTTTTATTCTATTCTATTTATTTATTTATTTATTTATTATTATTATTATTATTATTATTATTATTATTATTATTATGGTTCTGTTAATTAACCTACTGATGTTGCTTAATTTGCTTACTGGTTGATAGTCTATAGAGCTTAATTTTTATGCTAACATTCACGGAACTGTGAAATCCTTTTTTTTTTTCCCCTAATAAAAGAGGAACCGGTAAAGCAATCATAGTGCTAGTGTTGTATGAGATTAGAGAACATATATTTTTGTTTGCAATTCAACTAGAGAGTAGAGATAGCATAAACAAGGATATTTTATAACTGCTTTCTGAATCTACCTGCTTTGGTGCTTTCTTTGTCTTCTTTCCCTTTTTTCTTTAATGGAAGGGTGTGTTAAGATCAATTTTCCTTTCATTTGGGCTGTGAATTGTGCGTCAGGCCAATGCCATTATATCCAAACTTCAAACTGGTGGTAATCAAGAGAGGGTTGATGAACCAACAATTTTAATTGCAGCAGACACAGTATGTAGTTGTGTTTCCTTTTCTTGCCATTGTTGCCCCTTAGTTAAATGTTGCTGATTCTTAGGTCAGTTGTCACCCGGGCCATTTATTAATTGAGGATATACAGCTTCCTTTTTAGAGGATGTAGTGTGGTAGTATACTCCAGTTTGTACATTACAGATCCAGCTTCTTCAGCCATATTGAAGAAGAAACAAAGAGATATGAACCTTTGCAAAGTACAGACCAAATGCTGTCTTGGTAACCTTGCTGTAATCACTTTGGTTTTTTTTATCTTCACCCTTCTTGTTTTCAGTTTTCATGCATGTATCTGAGGGAACTACCAAAATTCAGGATACTATCCTCGAGTTTCCATCTATCGGACATTTTGAAATTTGAATGAATATTGCATGGTTTTATTGAAAATTGAATGCACAAATGGAAGTTTTTGGCTGTTCATTTGTTAATATTTGGGTCCTGATACCGTATGCTTATTTTGTTTAAGACATGTTTCTATTATTTAATACCTGCTCATTATAAAATCATTGAAGAGCAAGACCTGCAAATTAAGTTCTTGTGTTTCAAGTTGCCCATAGTTTTTGACTGTTGCATCAGTGCCCCTCCTGAAACAGTTACCTGGGTGATGTCATGTGATTATGTTGAAGTTATGGGTTATAGATTAAAGACAGAGAAGAGAAAGAACTAAAACTTCTGCAATATGATTATGGTGTAATACGATTGATTATAACTCAATGATGACTTGTAACAATAGACTAAGCACTAACCCTTATTTACACTAATACAAGACTCCAAATCCTAAATAAATAGGGAAATCAGAAAACAAATCATGATAATAACTAAGAAATATGAAAAACTAATCTTAAGAGATAATTTAAGATACTCTAAGATAATAAACTAAACCTAAGAGATAAACTAATATACTCCCACATAATATCAAGGTATTAAAATATATTTTCATATATTCTAATTTTCCAACAATTCATGCTTTATAACATGCTATTGTCCTCTTATAGTCAGTCATGTAGGCATGCAGCTAATACTCTGATACTTATTTTCTTTGCTCTTAATTAGTCATGCTTCTAATACATTGATACTTACTTTAGCTGCTCTTAATTTTTTTTCCCTTAGGCAGAAGCCATCTTAGAAAGGCTCCCTGTTGATGACTACTTAAAGGATGCTGAGCCAACATTATTAATTACTTCTGACCAAGTATACATCATATTCTTCTGAATTTTTATTTTCTAATTTGCCATTGTACGTCTGCTGCATATCACTATGCATAAGCGACATCTTTGAGAATTTTTTCTGTTGAAAGAAAAATCTGAAAAAGTTCAATAATACTGTCACTAAAATTGTCTTTGTTCGTTTGCTTCTCCCTCCCTTGTTTTCTCTGTCTCTTGCTGCTTGTGGTTATTAATTTATTAATAGTGAAGTTTTGTGTTCACGGACTGTAATTGTCTAGTTTTGATTAATAACCTAAAATATGTCCAGTGTTCAAACAAATTGATTTTTGGTGTTAAGGAGGCCTAGATGGCTTCCACTCTTAATGCCTAAACTTACATGCTTGTGTGCTCGCTATCCTTGTAAATAAATGGCCTTACGGTGACAACCAAGACTAGTTTGTGGCAGAAATTGTCAACTATTTTTTTGTTTCGAGTCAAAGTTTGCTTTTGGCTTACATTCATTGCCAAATGATTTGGAGGTGGTGGTCTATGAAGGTGTGATTAGGGAAAAGCCATCTACCAAAGAAGAAGCTCGACAATTTTTGAAAGGTCTGTTTAATGTTATATTTTTATCATTTATCAACTAAAAATAATTTCCCCTCTCTTCTTCAGTGGTTATCTTGTGAACTTCCAACCACCTCATGTATATTCATATCTAATGGCTCTTTACAAAATTTTAGATTATTCTGGAAGGCATGCAGCAACAGTGGGATCTGTATTAGTCACGAACCTCAAAACAGGCTTGAGAAAAGGAGAATCAGATCGTGTGGAGGTATTAATTTCTCCTACCTTTTTTATTCTTGGGTGATTATTGTTCAGTCTGTCTCTTATTTTTTCTTACCAAAAGTCTAAAACTGATCCACAGTCCAATATGTGATCCAGTACCCAGGGGTGGATCGATAAACACCCTTTTGGAAGAGGGGGGGGGGGATGAACGATCTTTGACATGCATAATTATTTTATTGGGTCACAAGACTACAATTTATATCTATGTATGCATGTGTAATAGTTACAATACATACTTATGCCCGCACCTGTGATTTTCTTTCTTCAAAAAAAATTGAGGGGAAGAGGTGGCAGACATTGTAACTTTTTTTTTTTTGTTGATAAAAATAGACGTTGTAATTCTACGATGCTGATAAAATGGTAATGTCAGAAGTGGTTCTAACTTTTGTTATTTCAATATATAGAAATGTCCATTTTCAAATAACTCGCTGTGAATGATCCCTTTGTTGGGATGGAAGCTAATTCTTTACTTTACTTTTATCACCTACACGACATTTTAAATGAATCCATGGGGAGCTATGCACTTCACCTTGTTCCTTTTTTTGGGATAAATATTCGTAAGTGATTTTTATAGGAACCGGATCAGAAGTTAAGAAGAAAGAATGAATTTCTTTATTGAGTGAACCCTAGTCCCTATTTGCACCAGTGGGATCCAGAACCAGGATAGGTCAGAATTACAGTGAATGCAAGAAAACCAAGGATTTACAAGACACCTGGACTCTCCCCAAACTGAATTGATACATATATGCCTGCTCTCTCACCTTACTCACCTCATACTTCCTCCCCTAGTTACTCTAACCTATTAACAGTAGTTAGTTACTCTAATACAAGGACTTCAAGGGTTTTGATCCCCTATTACTTTCCTTCCCCTTCTTTCGTAGACTCTCCTAATTGGTGGTTTCCTATTGGATTGGCTACTGTGAAAAGTTATTAGTAATGAAGCATGAAAAAGATGACATTGGATGCTTGTCATTTGCTAAAACTGAAAGTTTTGGAATTATCAGTTTCTTAGTTATGAAGCATGAAAAGATGACATTGGGTGCTGGTCATTTGCTAAAACTGAAAATTTTGGAGTTATGAGTTCTTAATTGATGTAAGTTTTGGAATTATCAGTTTCTTAATTAGTGTAAAAGATTGACAGGTAGTTTGCTGATGAGTGATGAAGCCTAAGTGGCAAAAGTACAATATCAACTCTTTTCAAGTACTGGATACTGGATGACAATCACATTGATAGCACTACTACCCTATGTGAGAATTTCCCCCACAATTTCATAAGAATAGTACAACTTGTGAACACTAAATGATTTTAACCATCACTGACACATCAAAAGTCAAAACAATTACTACCTCTTATGGGATATGTGTCCCACCGATTCTTGTTGCCATGGCAATTTTGAAACCTCTATGGATACTTTTGATTAATTTGACATTTTCTCACCAAACAAATGAGAAGAGCTTACTTAATTCAAAGTTCAAACAATGGACTTGTGGAACTTCAGTTTTCTTTTTCCTTTTCTTGGCACAGTGATGTTCATGGGCTACATGTAAGGTTGCGCTGCTCTCTCTCTCTCTCTCTCTCTCTCTCACCTTTGGAAAAAATTGCACACACTAAGGATAGAAGATGAGAACACACAATACACACCACAAATAAGGTAATAGAACACACAAGAATTTCTTAGGTTTGGCACCCATTGCCTACATCCACGAAAACACTTCAACAAAATGTTTACCATCTCAACACAAACAAGATTACCAATTCTTTAGAAACTTGAAAATCCACCCCATGTTGTGTATCACCCACCTTACGAACCTGAGTACCCCACTTAAGAGCTACAATAAATGATAAACACTCACACACAAGTGACACTCTCACTACGAGTGATCACCCACACTTGCCCACTTCTCATAGATTTGGATGCTCCAACTGTTTACAGGAATCTCTTTATATAGCGGAGGGGATGTGGCTTCTTACAAAAAGATAATGGATGTCAAATTTTTCACCTTTTCAATAGTAGTGATTATTAATTTATCTCATCTTTTAAATAGTATTTGAACAATGCATTCTTCAGTTTTAAGATGAACGTGAATTTTCCTAAGAGTAGCTATTTAATATGTATTGGAACTACTAACTCTCCTTTTTATTTTTGGAAATTTCAATTGATATTCCCATTACACATGCATCTATTGTGGAAATTGATTTCGTCTTGTGATGTTTTACAGATCTATTTCAATGAAATACCTGAAGAAATCATTGAGAAGCTGGTATGTTTTGTTTCTTTTAATTGATTATTTCATATACATTTCTTGTACAGAACCTGCTTATAGTATGAACTCTCTTCAGTTGCTCAGTTGAGTAGTTTAAATGCTTTCTATCCTTTTTTTTTTTTTTGGTTTAGGTTGATGAGGGAATTACTCTCAACGTTGCTGGGGGGCTGATAATAGAGCATCCTTTAATATTTCCATTTGTCAAAGAAGTGGTTAGTTGACTCCTCTTTCATACTTGGAAATGTCAATGCATCTTAATTATAGCCATAGGAGGCAGGCTGCCTTGACCTTGGGGGACAAGGACCAGATTCATGGCTGGACTGCATTTCTCTGTCTAAACCCTGATAGTTTAGTGTATAGATGTTGCCGTCCAATATTTGGTTTAACGAATGCTTCTGTTGGGCTTATATCCATGTAGTGGCAATTTTCTGCTGTTCACCACTAGAATTTTTGTTTTTAGAAAAGAATCTTTAATTGCCTAAAGTTTAGCTGGCTAGAGATTGGTGTTTGGACTTGGAGCAAAAGCCTACAGAACTGATTTAGAAATTTATAGACCATGTCTAGTTTAGCTTTGGATTTCCTTGTCACTCATACTGAACCAAAACCATTTTACATTTTTGATAATATGCTAAGTTTGCTTGTTGATTATCCTCAAATCTTGGTGATACTTCTGTGTTTTCCTAAATTAATAGAAAGTCATTGGTATCAAAGTGCTGATGGCCTGCCTTCACAAGTTTAGTGCAAGTGATATTGCTAGCTGGTTTCTTGCTGGGATAAGATTGCTAGCATTTTACTTCCTAGTTCCTTCAGACAATAGATGATTTCTAAGTGATGGTATATTTGCAGGCGGGAACAACTGATAGTGTGATGGGGCTTCCTAAAGATCTGACAGAAAGACTCTTAAAGGAGGTCCTGTAGCTTGAGCTATCTATCCAATCTACCTTGTGGGACTGCTATGTAATGGCTTAATTTGTGAGTCGTGACCTTTGCTCTCTACATCCTCATTTATCTAGACTCAATGCTGTCTCTTCTGGCAACAGTTATTCTGCCGGGATGTACTGTGTGGCAGTTATGTCTGAACTTTTTAATGGCTGTTTTGTTTTAAGTTAAATAATTTGCCCATATTTTACTATTAACAAAAGGCTGTATTGTTACTATTAATTGGTTCATTAGAAAAAGAATCACATGCTGACATTTTGATCATGGGAAATGATTCAATTCAGATATACCATGAAATATAAAGGAGTCGGGTGGTTGGAAATATTATTATACTGAAATTAAGGAAAACATGGATGATATGTCTCTAGTTTTTTCTCCTTGGACACTTATGGCTGCGAAATAGTTGATGAGTTATGTCATCAAATGTGCAATGCATGATTAAATTTCTCGAAAATCCAAGAATAGATTATGGATTGAAAGGTCAAATCACGGCATATTGATGATTCCGTGTTCTATTTTAATAATGCTCCCAATTGAAATACCCGAACTCTTGTTTGTGTATATGAACTAAGATGGTCATTTGGTAATTTGCAAACATTCCTACCGGCAACACCTGCAGAGTGTTGGCATTTCCTCGGATTGACTCGTTAAATTGTCTGCACTTCAAAGGTGCGTTTGATTTGCGAAAAATTAAGAGACTAAACAACACAAAAATATTTGTCATGTGTTTAGTTTACAAAATGGTCAAAATACAGGACAAAAAAGTAGACAAAAGACTAGACAAAACTATAAATTTTTGTGTCCCACTAAACCATGAGACAATTTTTTGTCCATGGACGAACTAAGTAAAAGTTAAAAATATCGTTCTCTATTTAATGCTAATAATATTATGCGCTCTCTCTCTCTCTCTCTCATAATACAAAGGGTATTATAGTAAATTTAACATTATTTTGTTTGTACCGTCTATTGTACACCAAACAATATATAGGACAACTAGGTGTCCAGTGACTTGAAGGTTTGTCCTGTGTTATTCTATCTGTCTTGTCCTTCAATGCGAATCAAACGTACCACAAGAATTCTCCTTGGATTTATTATGACTTTGTTTGGTAAGGTCATTTTGCGAGCTTACCCCTCTCTCTCTCTCTCTCTCTCTCTATATATATATATATATATATATAATACAAAGGGTATTATAGTAAATTTAACATTATTTTGTTTGTAACGTCTATTGTACACCAAACAATGGACAGGACAACTAGTTGTCCAGTGATTTGAAGGTTTGTCCTGTGTTGTTCTGTTTGTCTTGTCCTTCAATGCGAATCAAACGTACCACAAGAATTCTCTTTGGATTTATTATGGCTCTGTTTGGTAAGGTCATTTTGCGAGCTTATAGCGAATAAACTTGTAGAATGTGTTTGGTAATATTAATTTATAGCATTTTTTCACTAGCTTATAACATTTTTTTAAACGCTATTTAAAGTAACGTTTGAACTTATAGCTTATAGCGTTTCATTTTTTCTCTCATTTTTACCCTTATTACTTTAATTAAATTTCTTGTTTATCCTTTATTAAATTATTAACCTATGTATTCTCTCTCACATTTATTACAAATGTCATTTTATGTCATTTTATATTTATCAACTAGTTTAGTTGCTAGTTTTACTAAACACTTTAAATTCAATCTGCTAGCTCATCCACTATCCGCTATAAGCTCATCTGCTATCAGCTAGCTTATCCGTTATCCTCTATTTTTTTATCAAACCGAGCCTATATCACTCATTTACTCTTCCAATCTCTGTCAAATATCATCAAATAATAGGAATTTTGTTGTTCTTATTGTGTAGTTTAATATAATTAGTGTAATAATAGTTGCGTATATTTTATGTTTATAATTTTTTGTAGGTATCTTTTTTAGTGGTTTTAGATTTAGATTAGGGGAGAGCAAAAACAGAAGACCCGACCGAAACTGACCTAGTCGAGCCTCAAATGAACGCACGGGTCGGGTTTTCACGGGCGAACGGGTGACGCGGGTGAGAGAACGAGTTAGATGCGGTTTATTTTGGGCGGTTTTGGTTCTTAAAATTGCAGCCCAACGGTGTCCGAAACCAACCGAAGAGCCACATATGCTTAACCAGTTAGCCCAGCAGGCCCAGTAGGCAATATCACACACATCGTCTAGTCTTGCTAGTGCCGTCACACTGTGTGTGTCTCCGTCGTTGGTCCTGTTTGCGCGTCGCTGGTATGAGAGCTTTTGAGCACTGATGGAGTCTTAAGAGAGAAGTCGTTGGACATTTACAAAATAACCAAGCCCAATTACTTTATCACTAGATCACTGACGTGGATAGTTGAGCACCATTAGATTTGATATCACGAGGATAATGACTTGTATGGCAGAGATCATTTGATTTTGTGTTTCTTTCCTGGTCCCTAGACGAGAGAGGCGTAACTTTTTATTTATAGCTTTTAGAATAATATCAATAATTTAAATAAACCTACTAATAAATTAACCATTTAGGCTATGTTTGGTATGTAAAAAAGTGGGAGGAAAGAAAGTGGGAGGAAAGAAAGTTTATTGGTTAAAGTGTAAAATTGATGATGTGTCACATTATTATTGGCATGTCACACTTATCCATGCACACTTTTTACATTTTTCAAGAAAGTTTCCCTTCTCTCCACTTTCCTTCCCTCCTCACAAACATAGTGTTAGTTTCTTTTATGAAAAAAATAAATTGACCAATTAGTTTCTTGTCTTCCCGATAAAAAAAACCCTTGCACCCATTAGTTTATTTTTATTCTTCTCTCTCATTGTAGTTCCCATTTATCTCAATGTCCATCTCTATTCTCAAACTCACCGCCACCTCTTGCCATCAAGATCCCACGAGTTCCGTCTCAATTTGTCGCCACTGCTGCGAAACAAATGCTTTGTCTTGTCTTCTTCGGTACTGGCGTGTATTTGCCATGCTCTCTGTTGTCTTCCTCTGCGCTGGAGGCGCTTGAAACCTCAGAGAAGATGTGGCTCTGTAATTTTTTGTGTTTGTCATTTTTTCTGTATAGCATTTTTTAAGATTGTGAACTGGATTTTTTCTGGATTTTGTAGAAGGTATTTTGTTTTTATGTCTTTGCAGATTGTTTCTGTATTGCAATTTCTTCTACCATTTTTTTTGTTGTTGCTCTTCATCGGAATGGAGAAAATTGGCGTTCATATTTTGCTTCTAGGGTTTCAACCCGTAACAACCCACCCATAACAACTCGTCACCCGTTCTACCCGTGATCCGAATAAACCGAAGGCACAAATGGTCGGAAACGATCTTAGATTTAGGCATTTCGGTTTTTTTCGGATTGACAATTTTTGGCCCGAAACTGACCTAGACCGGCTGATGCTCTGCCCTAGATAAGTCTATCCTAGCCTGTAAAGCGTACTACCGTGGAGAGCTTATGAAGATAAATGGATGTGCAAATGTCTATTTTTTTTAATAGACCAAATGAAAAACGTGGTGCATATATTATTAAATTGGTGGTAGTTGAAGATGACATGAATGGCGTCGCTAACTCGTCTAGTCTTTACATCATCGATTAAAAAAAAAAATGGTTTGTCATCTGACTGAATCAACACCCCCGCCCCCCCCCCCCCCCCCAAAAAAAAATCTTTTTGGACCATTTGATTATTTTCGGGTCGAAATGGGCCATTTGATTTGAATGAACAATCTCTGCTCGCCAGAATTTTCCGTCGTTACATCATCCTATCCAAGGGTTTCCAAGTCTAGATTTTGAATTGTAGGACTTTGCTGTTTTCTTTTTTTGTATTATTTTTTCCCACTTCTTTGATAGTTGAATATCAGGGCTACATTCCTGTAACATAATATTATATTAGTTTTAATTTCAAAAATGAATTAAAAAAATAGGAATGATTGGTTTTACATTAAAATGAATTATTTTAATACGAAAATTTTTAAATATAAAGCAATTTTTTCAAAAACATATTTTTTCAAATATATTTTATTTATATTTTGAATAATTTGTTTGTTAAATTCCAAAAATCTAAAATTATAAAAAATATCCTTCAGATTTATGCACAGGCGTCCGGGCAGTTTATTAATATGCAAAAGTCAGCCATTTACTTTAGCAGAAATGTGAGTAGTGATAAGAGAGCTAGTCTTGCAAATATCATGGGAGTCCAGGAGGGAGAGGAGAACAATAGATATTTGGGGCTACCCTTGATGATAGGGCGGAACAAAAAGTCTATTTTCAACTACATTAAAGATAGGGTGTGGAAAAGGATCTCTAGTTGGAGCAGTAAGATGTTATCTCAGGCGGGTAGAGAAGTGCTCATTAAATCCGTTTGTCAAGCAATACCCTCCTACTGTATGAGTGCTTTTTTGATTCCTATATCGTTGGAGGAGGAGATTCAACGGATGATCAACTCCTTTTGGTGGGGTTCGAACAAAGGTGAGAAGAAAGGCATCAATTGGTTGTGTTGGGATAAATTGTCTGTGAGGAAGGAATGGGGTGGTATGGGGTTTAGAGATCTTCACGGCTTTAATTTAGCCATGTTAGGAAAACAAGGTTGGAAGTTTCAAACCAACCGGGACGCTATGGTCACAAAAGTTTTCAAAGCCAAATATTTCCCGGAAGGGGGCTTTCTTAGGGCTACTCTTGGTAACAACCCCAGTTTTGTTTGGCGTAGCATCTGGTCTTCTCAAGAGCTGGTTAATGAAGGGTACCGTTGGAGAGTGGGAAATGGAGCTGCAGTAGATGTGTGGTCATCTCCGTGGCTCTGCTCTATTGATTCCCCTCGCATACAATCTCCAAAACCTCCACACACAAATGTGCACCTTGTTCGTGACTTGATTGATACTAACACTATCACTTGGAATGCCTCGGCCATTGCTCAATTGTTTCAACCGAGTGATGCTCAGGCCATTTTGAGTATTCCCCTAGTTAACTTGTCACAACAGGATGCAATAATTTGGCGCTAGAAGCATAGAAATTATAAGGTCAAGAGTGCTTATAGGGTCTATATGGACCAGTTGCTAGGTAGAAACGAGTTGAGACTTGAAGGAGCTTGGACTAAGATTTGGTCTTTGAATGTTCCACCAAAGGTTCAGACATGTGTTTGGCGTGCCTGTCGAGATTGCCTACCCACAAGACTCGCAATTCGCAGTAGAGGAGTTGTTTGTACCCCACTTTGTGTTGTTTGCAACAATAGAAATGAGAGTTGTTGGTACTTATTTTTGACTTGCCCTGCTAGTGTAACTTGTTGGAGGAAAAGCCAACTGTGGAATACTTTGAAAACTATCATGCCTCACGCTACAAACTTCTGTGAAGTTTTCTTTCAATTATGCAGGTGCCTGACCGAGGAGCAGCTCAGCATTTTCAGCATGCTGGTGTGGAGCATTTAGAAGATGCGAAACTAGTGCTTATGGGACAATGTCTCTGAACAACCGGACCAAATTATCCACCGAGCTGAGAGCATGTTGTTCACCTGGAAGTATGCTAGAGGACAGCGCATCCAGCAACAGGTTCCAGCACCCCGAGCCCATGCTAGCTGGTCCCCTCCACCGTTGGGTTGGTTAAAGTGCAATGTGGATGCTGCAATCAACAATCGGTCCAATACTGTGAGTTTTGGCTGCTGTCTTAGAGATGCTGTAGGCGTTTTTGTCAAGGCTAGGACAACATGGATCAATGCTATTATGACTCCAGCAGAGGCAGAGTGTTGAGGACTTCTTCAAGCACTTATTTGGATTGGTGAGCTCAATTTGCATGCTATCATTTTTGAGATGGACTGCCAACAAGTGGTACTCGATGTGCTCAAAGATAAATCCGCTAGGAATGAATATAGTTGTCTCTTATCAGATTGTAAAACCCTTTTAGCTCTACACAACGATTTCAAAGTTATTTTTGTGAAGCGATAAGTGAATAGTAGTGCTCATGTTTTAGCAAAGGCAGCTACTATATATGCTCCTCACACTACTTTGCTTTCTATGTCTTATTGTATTTAGTCAATTGTTATAAATGAATTGCCATAATTTGGCTCCTTTCAACAACAAAAAAAACTATAATTATAATAAAGGGGATAGGAGACTTTGGTGTTTTGTCAAAAGAAAAAGATTTTGGTGTACAATTTTTTTTCTTTCAATTTTACCTTTAACTATACGGTACAACAGTAATTATATAGATAACTGAATAATACATGTCTTGAACAAAATTATAAGAAAAGTTATAATTATATAATACAACGGAAAAATAAAAATGCACACAATGCTCTGCACCGGTTAAAGTAAGGAAAATTATTTGGTATCTATGAAGAAAAAATAATAATTAAATGATCAAAAATTGGGCATCGTACCAAATAAAACCTTAGGAAACTGTTAAAGTAAAGGGAAATTTGCGTCAATGAAAAATGTTAGAAATACACTCTCTAACTCTCTCTTTCTAACACATTCTCTTATTATTTAAAACTCATATGAATCCCATCAAATTTATATAAATCTAAATGATTTAATGAGACTTATTTATTTAAATTTCAACCAGTATGACAATGAGTATCGAGAAGAGGGTATTAAAAAGTGTGTTCACGGCGGTCACCGCTCTTACCCGGGCAGAGGCGCATATTCTCTCCTTCCTCGGTCCCCACGTACCTGGATGATTAAAATCAGTTGCCGCTCAGTGCACGGAACAGTTAATTAACGGTTTCCATAACATAACTGTCCAGTCCACTGAAGCTATCAGCTATGCATATCTTCTCTTCTCCCACTCTTTATTTGCCTAATTTTCTCCTTCCATTTCTATCCCTTCCAATACTAATCAAAATAAAATACAACCACAACCGCCCAAAACCGCACTTCTTCCTCTTTGTTCAGTTTACCGGCCGTTCTAGCCACTACATTGACTGTTGACATTCGCATTCCGAAGATGACAGTTACCACCGCGACGACACACCAAGACGACGCCGTTCAGAATCAGATCCATCAGCAGAAGAGTAGTAGAATAGTTCTCCCAGATTTCCTCCTGAGCGTGAACATCAAGTACGTAAAACTAGGTTACCACTACTTAATCTCCAATCTCTTAACCTTATGTTTAATCCCCTTAATCATAATCACGTTAATCCAATTCTCCCATACAACAAACCTCCACCACCTATGGCTTCACCTCCAATACAATCACCTCACAATCCTCACCTGTTCCGCCTTCCTTGTCTTCGGCCTCACACTCCACACCCTCACGCGCCCACGCGCCGTCTACCTCCTCGACTTCTCTTGTTTCCGCCCCGTCGATCACCTCAAAGCTCCCTTCCACAGCTTCATGGAGCATTCTCAACTCACCCGCGACTTCGACTCCTCCTCCTTAGAGTTTCAGCGCAAGATCCTCCTCCGATCAGGACTCGGCGACGAAACCTACGTCCCTGAAGCCATGCATTCCATCCCTCCCCGTCCCTCCATCGCCGCCGCGAGAGCCGAGGCGGAGTCCGTCATGTTTGGCGCCTTGGATAACCTATTCCACAACACAAACCTAAAACCAAAGGAAATTGGAATTCTAATTGTAAATTGCAGTTTGTTTAACCCTACACCTTCACTTTCTGCCATGATTGTGAACAAATACAAATTAAGAGGTAACATTAGGAGTTTTAATTTGGGGGGAATGGGTTGCAGTGCTGGAGTTATAGCAATTGATCTTGCAAGGGACTTGTTGAGGATTCATAGGAATACTTATGCTGTTGTTGTTAGCACTGAGAATATTACTCAGAATTGGTATTTTGGGAATAAGAAATCCATGCTAATTCCCAATTGCTTGTTTAGGGTTGGTTGTTCTGCAGTACTGTTATCTAACAAGTCTGTTGATAGAAAGAGGGCAAAGTATAGGCTTGTTCATGTGGTGAGGACTCATCGCGGCGCAGACGATAAGGCATTTCGATGTGTTTATCAGGAACAGGATGATGCTGGGAAGACCGGTGTTTCTTTGTCTAAAGATTTGATGGCAATAGCTGGTGGAGCACTTAAGACGAACATAACTACACTTGGTCCTCTTGTGCTTCCTGTTAGTGAGCAGCTTCTGTTTTTCGCTACTCTGATTTTGAGGAAGTTGTTTAAGGCTGATGTAAAGCCTTATATACCGGATTTCAAGCCCGCGTTCGATCATTTCTGCATACATGCTGGGGGAAGGGCCGTGATTGATGAGTTGGAGAAGAACCTTCAGCTGCTACCTGTCCATGTGGAGGCTTCTAGGATGACACTTCATCGGTTTGGGAACACTTCGTCGACCTCCGTTTGGTATGAGTTGGCGTATATTGAAGCTAAAGGGAGGGTGAGGAAGGGTAACAGGGTTTGGCAAATTGCATTTGGAAGTGGTTTTAAGTGTAATAGTGCTGTTTGGGAAGCACTTAGGAATGTGAGGCCTTCTCCTAATGGACCTTGGGAAGATTGCATTGATAAGTATCCTGTGGAGATACCCACATAGCTTGGTAGTAACATATTGGTTAGACTTAGAATTTGATTCTCTATGTTGTAGATATCTTCATGCTGTAAATTCAGTAGCTCATTGTGTTTGATGATTGTGCCTTTTCATTTAGGCATTTAGTGTCTAATTCAGGTGTCTAGAGCAATGTGACATGGGGAATTCCTGATTTTTTTATTTTTTTGGTTTCCTGTTAATGGCTTAATGCTCAATGCTCATTAGGTTTTTTTTTTCAGCTGTAAAACATTGTGTTTCTCACTGAATAATGTGATGGTGCATTATGATCTTCTGTGAATTTCTTCTCGACTCGCTTTGGTAATCTAATGCCTGTCTGAAGATTTTTCACTTAAAATTGTGCAATGCTTGTTATTAATTACGCTTTTCTTGAGAACTTTCTTGCTTTCTATCTAGTTTATCGGTTGATGTTGCACATCGCTCTACACTTTGCTGGAACATTTTGGCGAAATTAGTTTATGTTGCCGCACCTAAGATTCAAGTGCTCAAATCTCTTTACTTGTAAAGTTGCAGTGAAGTTATCTGTCACAGTGGTCTCAATTTTGATCTCTACCACCAATTCATGTTAATCACAGTTTCATTACTGAATATCTATCACGGAGTGAAGTAATTAACAAGACTATTCAGTTTGTACAACGAACCGTGAGTAAGATCATATTGTTTGACGAAGTTGCGTGATAGGACTTAATTTGAAAACGTCAAATAAACTGTCACTTTCTATTTGCTCTAAACAAAATACTTTAAACATGGCGTGTATCCAAACAATTTTTGACTAATTATTTATTTATTCCCTCGTTTAAAATTACTAAATCTTAAACACTAAATTACCCAAAATTAATATATTTTGCTTGCACTCCTAATTAATGTAATTTTGTTCACACTTCTAACTAATTTTTAGCTACCTAACTTTAAACAACTGATACAAAGAAAATACCTTACCCTTGGACAAATTAAGCATAACAATATCAATGCTTCCGGTGTACTGCCCGTATGCTACTGAACCATCAACAATAGTTCTGGGGGAAAGAATTTATTTGAAAAATAAGTTAGGATTAATTGAATGTGAACAAGCTGAGATTCATTGCAGTGTAGTGTACATTTACATGATATGTCTCTGTGGCCGCATTCTCATTTCAGGTTATGTTGCAGCCTCATCCGTGCATGTCCTTTAGGAGTCGTCACATTCACAATTCACATCACATAGGAGTCCTTCCTTATACAGCTACTAGTTATGGCTCACAAGAGTGACTAAAGGTTCCATTTCTTTGCTTTTCAATAATGCATGAAAATACATATTAACAGAACAATTTACAGTTTATATGCTTATAGTCTGTCTGTCTTTTTTTTTTTTTTTTGACAGCAACAAACTCATCTCATATCATTTAAAATAACGTCCACAATACAGAGAAGTATATAATCAAAATCTTGGCGACTAGCGAACAACTGAGACGCCCTAGCTAAAGTATGAGCAACTCGGTTAGCTTGTCTCCTAACATAACTTATCCCAAAGTTGTTCGACAAATTCAGAAGCAAAGCGCAGCTAGAAAGTAAATTATCAAGTTCAGTGAGGTTACTCTTATTGCCATGTATACGCTCCACCACTGGCAGATTGTCCAGCTCAATAGATATATTGGCAACATTCATATCCCTTAACCATGTGATAGCTTCCAAAAGGCCCACTGCTTCAGCTTCCATAACTAATGGAGAACCTGGCAGGTGAAGTGTTCGGGCTTTAACAAACTCCCCATGCTCATTCCTTAAACACATTCCAATGCCACAGTGATTTTATTTCAAAAACATTGCAGCATCCACGTTGTAGGACATGAAGCCTGCTTGCGGTCTTATCCACCGAATAAGCTCAAGCGGTTGCTACAGAGCACCGCTTGGTTTCTGCTTGTTTCGAGCCTGAGACCACTCATCAAGGGTTGCCACAGCTTTCCTAACCGTTTCAAAAGCACTAGCTGCAACATTCTCCCAAACCTTGGCATTTCTCTATCCCCATAAACTCCAAATGATCATGGCAGCAAGAGTTCGTTGGTGGCTTGATAGATATGAAAGAATAGCCCAGAAGATCTCAGTAAAGCCTTCAGCAGCATCAAAGAGAGGCTGAATGTAACTCCAAAGACCCGATTCAGCCCACACCTCTCTAGCAAAGTTGCACCCAAAAAAAAGCATGCCATTCATTCTCATCCGTGACTTCACAGTGCATGCAATCAGGGACACAGTTTACTCCTTTCCTCCTCAGCCTCTGCCTCATTGGCAGCACTCCTCTTGCTGCTCGCCACAAGAACACATGCACCCGACTTGGCACTCTCAGGCGCCATAAATCCTTCCAAGCACCTGGCACCTGTAACTCCCTTGTGTCTATAACATGCTCCATCAAGTGGTAATAAGCAGATTTTACTGAGAAAGTACCACTCCTTGTTAAGCGCCACATCATCTTGTCCTCTCCGTGAGCATGTGCTATAGGGATAATTTCTTTTGCATCTATGATAATTTTACTGATTTGGTTTTCGTTTTTAACAGTCCTAACACAAATGCAAGTGGGCTATATAAATAATTTTACTGATTTGGTTTTCATTTTTAATAAACAAGCTGAAAGTACAGGAAAAAGAATTGAATTAATGAGAAATAATTATGAAGGTCCATACAGGAGCACTAGTTTGTCAACAAAGGATTCCCACTTTTCATGCAAGGGAATCAAATATGAATATTACATCACACATAATCCCAGACATATTGCGATGTGAAATTTCTGAAATCAGCCTATGACAAGAAAACAAAGCAAATGCTGCTAGAGAGGGAAACTTCATCTGAAAAACCGTTGGATTTCTTCAAGAGTTTTACCCTTTGTCTCAGGGACCCAAATGGCAACAAATCCTACGGTGAAAGCACATACTACTGTATATATAGTGAAGGTTCCTGAAAATAACAGAGGAAGCTTCTTAGTTAACAAAAAAATTAACAAAAATATTTAGAGGAAAACACAGGCTATGCACACAAACCTCCAGAGCTCCAGTCCAAGAGCAAATTTGCTGTCAATGTAACCAACCAGGAAAAGAGCCAGTTGGCAAGTGTTGCAAAGCTTCCAGCAAGGCCTTTGATGTTAATTGGAAGAATCTGTGATGCAATATTCAACACATCAACTTTCACTTCAATTGCAATACTAATCCATGCTCCATTCTAGAAATATAGTTATGCTCAAGAAAAACTTGAATAAATCAAAACAATTATTTCTATGCAAATATTTTTCTTTTCTAAAATACTTGTTGCGCAAAGAATGTCATGATTTGTGCAGCATCGACGCATCTTAAAAATGGGTGAAAATACTAATTTAGTCTTTAAAATTGTAGGCACTGGCAACTTAGTCCCTACAATTAATGAAATTCCAAAATGATCATTGAATTTGAAAAATCTCGATCATATTAGTCCCTACCAAACAATTTTAGGTACTAAATTAATCGATCTAAAAAGATTTATATGATTGAAGATTTTCAAATTTAGGGACTATTTCGGAATTTCATTAATTTTAGGGACTAAATTGACAGTGCTCTACAATTTTAGGGACTAAATTGGTGATTCACTCGCTTAAAAATTAGTAACATGCCAACTCTTGAGATTCCAGTACTGGAGTAAGTATATGTAAAATTTGAACTTAAGGGGCAGAGGAGTTAAAGATGAGTAAAATCCAAACAACATAGGATCAGCATGCATATCATTATTGAAGCCTATATGGTACCTCAGACATTATAATCCATGGCATAGCTCCCAATCCCAAAGAGAATGCAATCACCATGACCTAAAAGAAATTGGAAGTTCATAATAAAATAGTTAGGGAAACAAGAAATAATCAAAAACTTTATTTGTATAATGAATTTACATGTATTCACATACCACAACTCCAGCCATTGACAAGAGACTCAATGTCCCATATAAAGAAGAATCTGGTGATATATATTCCTGGGAGCAAATTCAAGACAAAAAATATATCACTCAATGTCTCAATGTATGACATGTATATAGCAACAAAATAGAAAATATTATTACCTTCACATAGAATGAGATTGAAACAACCAAGAGACTCAAAGCCATTCCAGCTGAAGAGACCTGCAATTGGAAAATTTGACTATTCTTTTTCCAATCCTTCAAACAAATAGTCACATGTAATTAAACATGATAGAAAAAGCTCAGACTAACAATAAGTAGAAGACGGCGACCGGATTTGTCTGCCAACCACAAAGTTATACTGGTTGCAAGAACCTGAATGGATGACATGTATGTATATTTGTCAGGTTATGGTTTGAGAATAGTGGACAGAAAAAATGGGAATATTACAAGTTTTCTTTCAGCTGAACCTGAACTGCACCAACTCCAAATGTAGCTACATCACTCGAACTAATACCTGTTTAATATATGTTGAAATGATGAGAATAAAGCAGAATTTTATATATAAAAGAATGAAAACTGAAATTTAAGCCAATCTGAAAAGCATGCCTTTTTCTTTGTGTAAGATCAGTAACAGTAACTAACATAAGAATTTCCCATGAATGTGAAATAAAAAGGAGCAATAAGCTAGGTTCTTTGTGATGAGTAATGACCCCCCAAAAAAAAGAACATATAGATCGTTAAGGTAATTATGCATTACCATGCAATTGTTGGCTTCATCAACTGTTTTTAGTAAATTTGAATTCATCTCTTCACTAATTCTAATACATGGTTCTGGACACACAATGAGTGTTAGAACCAGTTCAGATAAACTTCTTAGGAAGCACTTATAGAAAAAGAAATATTTAAAGAAACATACTATAACGATAGAGTTTTTTAAACAATGGCTTCTCGTATAAGTTGAAATTAGTTTGTGCATCTAAATTTTTTTGGAAGTTGTCTCTTTTAACTCGTCCATGAATTTCTATAAGCTTATAAGGACTTTTCTGTAAGTGAAGAACCTAAAGTTTGTTGAGCGTCCCACATCGATTAGAGATATGACCTATATAGTGTTTATAAGGCTTGGATATCCTCACCTAATAAGTTGCTCTTTTGGGGTTGAGATAGGCCTAAAGGCCAAGTTTTAAGATGGTATTAGAGCTTATATTTGTTATTGGGCCAAGATCTCAATTAATTCACTCGCATTGTCCACGCTCCGGATGTCCAGATTTGGGCGTGAGGGGACCAGTTTTGTAGGGCTGAGTTTGGCCTAAAGCCCAAATTCAAAGAAAATTATGTTAATTGAAAAGCTCCCATAAGCTAGAAGCTAATCCAAATTGGTCTCATTGAAAGTCATACAAGATATCACTCTGGTCAAAATGTTTCATAATTATTTCTCTAATATTGCTCCTAGAACATTACTTGAGAATATTTGTAAGAAATCAGTACAGCATACCAGCATTTTGAAAGATGGTACTGGAATAAAAAAGGACACCATTGATCCCAGAAAGCTGTTGCAAAATAAGCAGTCCAATTCCAATCTACAGGATATATATGAGTTAAGAGTTAGCATGAACTGGTTAGGCTCTGATGGCCATTGTTATGCAATCCAACTCTATAAGGCAGATTAATTGAAACTAATTCTTCCAGACAGATAAGAAATACCATTAAGGGAAGCCAATATCTTCTTTGTTTGAGTTCTGCAAATCGAACTGTACTTCTTCTGTTTGTCGATGCAACAGAAGTCTGAATAAAATGACTCCCATTGATACACATTAAATGGCAATACAAATATTAGGCAGCAGGAAATATGAGGTTCATGTAATTCCAAAAAAAATTGAAATCTGAATGTTTATCACCTTAATTTCATTCACTTCAACAGAAATATCTGTTTCAAAACCTCTGAGCACTTGCAAGGAAGTTTCAAATTCTTCTGTCATGCCCATTTTTGCCTGCACTCATCAAACCAAATTCACTTTTAAGAAATTTCCATCGCATTACATATCCAATAATTACCTTAAGAATACTGAATTATATAGCTTAATTACCAGCCATCTAGGAGACTCAGGAATGAAAAATAGACCAGGTATCAATAATGTACATGGTAAAATTCCTGCAAGAGTAGGGCATAAAGTTGCTTAGTTTAAATTTTCTCATGTAACACACAAGTCAATATTATTTAGAAATGTTGTAACAACATGCTTTTCTCCAAATTTAGTGTAAGATGGCATTTGATAGTCACCAGAAACATGAATCCATCTATTTGAAGAATTTACCAAGTGCATAAAGTCTTATAGTCTACTAGCAGATGGAATCCGTGAGCAGCACGAGTGCGAAAAAATCAACGAGAAATAATTTTTCTATATGAAAGATGGAGATGCTGAGTGAATAACCAAACTAAATGTAGTTAATTTTCTTGAATAGAAGATGGAGATGTTGGCACGTGGTGCAACGTGGATAACCAAACTAAGTGTAGTTAATTTTTTATAAATAGATAATAGATTACCTAAAATTGCAAGGAATCTCCATTGAACAAAAAGTCCCAGCAGATAAGCCAGCATAATTCCAATGGTGACAGAAAGCTATGCAGAAAACAAAAATCAAAGAATAAAGTTCACTAATTGATCTAACATCTAAATACCAATTTATAACACTAGTTGATCTTGGTGGTATCAACCAACCTGATTAACTGAAACCAGAGCTCCCCTCAAGTTTTGAGGTGATATCTCAGCTATATATACTGGCACCTATATGAATTTGAAAACTCAATAATTGTGTCTTCTCACATAACTTAATACCACACTACCAGAAGAAAGTGAAAACATTTTAAAATTACCGTGTAAGATATTATTCCCACACCAAAGCCTTCCAACAACCTTCCCATATAGAGAAAAGAAGAATCCTGAAAGATGCATAAGCAAACCATGTTAAAAAAAACAAACCATGTTAAAAAGATCAACACTGATAGGTGAGAAAGAGTCTCATGTGGTCTACAGTGGACTGATGTTTGAAAATCGCATGAAAATCCAATGACGACCGACACCGCCCCCATAAGTAGAAGCTCACATTTCTCACGGCTGAGATGGTGGCCTGATCGGTGTTGATTCGAAAAAAACTGGGGAAAGTGAATATCAGTTTCAAGGCACTCATTCATTTTTTTTCTTGTTTTTTGTCGAACCGTCACTGATTAGGTTAACGTTTGAGTCGTGAAGACGAGGAATCCCATGAGCTTCTACTTACTGGGGGCAGCGTCGGTCTTTATTGGAGTTTCAAACGATGTTCAAGCATTGATCCACCGTAGACCACATGGAACACTTCTCCACGCTAGAAGTCCCCTCTGGTAAGAACTTAAATAAATGGAGAAAAATAAAATGATCCAAACTCACTTTTGCAAATGAGATGAAGAGCCAACCAATAATATTGGGAATGGATGCTATCATCAAAGACTGAAATTTTAGACAATGAATTTGGCCATTGACCATGACATAATTAGCCTTAATTAGCCATCAAAAAAATGAAGTAAATGAAAAAGACACATGTATATACAATACAAGAAAAGAAAAAGAAAACAAGGTTACCCCTTTGCGCCCAATATACTCAGCAATCTGACCACTAGCTATTGCTCCAACCATGGCACCCACATTGGACAAGGAACCAAACAAAGAGAACTAGCCAATAAAATAAAAATAAAAATAAAAATAAAAATAAAAACAAATGAAGCTATGAAGAAAAAAAAATACAGAAGATCAACAAGATTGAATAAAATCAAGTAATAGCTCATCATATATAATTCTCATACCTCAGAGACTGAGAGGCCTAGATCAGTGATGATAGCTGATTGTGTAGGTGATGTATACCCGGCCTGCCAGAAATTATCATAATCATACATATTATAATAATGAAGCTTTGTTTGAATTTTTTTTGGGTCTGATCCTCGGTATAATCCGAGTCGAGCCAGTTGGACTTATATCAGGGGACAAAGCTTTCCCAGAGCCTATTTTTTTCTATTCACGAAACTCGAATCCGAGACCTTGTTTATGTAAAAATAAGCTCCTCACCAGTTGGACCAATAGGTGTTGGTGAAGTTTTGTTTGAATGAGTTTTGCAAGTGTAAAAGAAAATGTACAAAAGAAAAAGAGTAAAAAAAATGTTATTTCTTACTGTGAAACCAAACTGAATAGGACCCAAAGCAACAATAAGAACACAGGCAAGGACAGAGATGGAAGAGTCACGAATGGCTTGAGTTGAACCCAACAAACTTGATTTTCTTTCACTAATACGATACCAGCTTCCTGTGTGTAGGAATGGCTTCTTAAGATCCCTTCCCTCTTCATTCTCTTCCCTCAAATTACTCATGTTGCTACCAGCTAGCTCTGCCTTTTCTTTCTGCTATGATTTCTGAAACTTTTTCTTCACACAAAGGCAAACAGCTACGGAGAGAGAAGAGTGACTCTAATATCATATCATATGATTATAATATGGAAATGTTTTGGTATTAAAGTTTTAATAATATGCTTTTTTATATAAAAAAGTTTTATTTTTAATAATATATGCTGATTCAAGATAGGCACATGAGATAGATATTACATCGATTGCTTGTAAGAAAACTAGATAAATATGTACCCAAAAAAAAAAAACTGGATAAATATTACAATCTATTACTTAACATGGCCACACACACATCACTATATAGTTCATCATTATCTGTTTTCTAGTAGTTCATGAACAATCCTTAAGTGGAATACACTGACTATAGACACCACTAATCAAAAACTTAGAAAATAATAAAAATATGTTCAAATTTTTGTTAATGTTTTTTAAAAGTTTTAATTAATTGTATTTATTTATAGTCACTGTATTTGCGTAACGTTACATCAGTTATTAATTACTCGCTCCTCTCGTATTATTTGTCTTGTTTGATATACTTATTTGTTTGTATCAAATTATTTGTCAATTTGTAATATTGATAGAGTATTAATTATATTTTTCTAACATTACTCTTATTTATTTATATCTCAACTAGTATTAATTGACTATTCCACCTATCTCTCACTACAATAAAGGTATATTAGTAATATTTTATCTTGGAAATTAGTGTAATCAATAATTTTTTTAAGACGTGTGCCTAACCTTAAACAACAAATAATATGAGAAAGATGAAGTATTTAATAAATTTTAGATAATAATAATAATAATAATAATAACAAAATTTTGACAATCATTATCCTTCGTAATAATTTTCTTATGAGGATAATTGGTAATCGGAAGTACTTTTTTTCAATGTTAAATTTTTTTACTTAATAAAAAAGTGTTAAATAAAAAAGAAAAGTATTTAATATATTAAGAATATTAGGAAGGTTAATTAAAAAGTTAAAAATATTCAATTTTCAAATATACATTTGACTTATTGTTTTTATTATTGGTCTATCAGTTCACTTTTTCTTAAGACGCAATGACCAACCAAATGTCAATGATTATTTGCAATTTACCATCGACTTTGAATACCATTTTTTTTTGGTTGAAAAAAAGTACTTTGAATACCATTTAACTGAACGCAGCTCCTTTCCTTCTTTTTTTTTTTTTCTGGTGCTGGAGCTCCTTTCCTTTTTAAATATTTTAAAAATTTTATTAGGCGCTTTTTTATCAATGTCAAGAAGTAGGAGTATTTATTTTTAGCACTGTTAGAACTACAACCATAATTCTAACACCGTAACATAACAACGTATGCCCACAAACACAAAGCCGATTTCGTGGTACGTGTCGGAGAGAGAAAAAGACTTTAAAAAAACGCAAACCGTATTAAAATACGGTGTTGGACAACTTTATATTGTCCACTTATTTTTATTTTTATTTTTTGGTACATGTCAAGTGGGAGTATTTATTAAGGGATAAATAGCAAAAAGCAAAAGGTCTCGATCAATCAAAAAAATGACTCCTTTAGCCTATGTTTGGTTCAGAAGAGAAATATATAAGAGAGAGTGTAGGAAGAGAGAAATATGTGAGAAATATAATAGATTGGGGTATTGATTGGAATAAAAGAAAGAGAAGAGAAATAGAGAAGGGAGAAATGTGTTTAATTTTTGAAAGTACAAAAATATCCTTATACTAAATTAATTATTAATTGATATAAAGAAATTATTAAGTTTAGTTTAGTTAAATTATTATTATCACGTGGAGGGCAACACCAGAAAGTGAACATAAAAGGGACACTTCTCAACACTTTCTTTGCAGATCAACGAAGAGTGAAAAAGCTAGTGGACCCTATGAAATATTTATCTCTCTCTCGTATTTCGTCGCAAACCAAAAGAGGTTAGCTATTTCTCCGATACTTCTCTCGCACTCCAACAGTTCACGACAACCAATCCCAGTGTTAAAGTGATTTTAAAAGGTGAAATAGGTAATACTATTTTATTTTATTTTTTGGTACAAGAAATAGGTAATACTATTAACCATTGATTTACAAATCAACTCTATTCAGTGCCAAAAAAAATCTCGATCTAAGAAAGATTTATATATCCATCACAAAATAAAAGAAATATTTAAATAATACGGTCACATTGCATGGGTGACAATCGATTATTAATAACACATGGACTCATTTCCATCCTACCTTTTTTTCCCCGAATTCTCGAAGTTGGGATGGGCCAAGTCAATTCAACATATGATCTTGCATTTTAATTAATTAGTATGTAGACTCGTGCATTGCACGGGTACCGTTTAAATTATGTCAAAAAGATAATAAAAATAATAATTTGAATATATAATTGAGTGTATTAACTAAAAAAATTATCTGTCTGATATTATTACTTGTTAAAATTCGGAGAGTGGGTTAATGTGTAGATATTAGGTGAGTTTAGTACATTATTTTTTCATAGCAAAAATCACAACAGTTGAATATATAATATGTGTTCTCTGCATGGTTTTGTAATTGATATGATTATTAGAAGATAGTGATGGTATCCATCAAAACCAATAGATTATTTCCGTAACAGGCGAACCCCTCCCAATAATTTGTAAGTATTAGTGTTTATTTGTGAGTGTTTGATGTTATACAAATTAATCAGTACACACAACTGTGCCATACAATGGGCCTCAAAAAAAAAAAAACTGTGCCATACAATGGATGAAAGTATTGTATGATGTTTATATTAACATTATAAAACCGCACTTTTGACGTAATTTATTTACGTAAGACCTAACAGGCAAATATGGTATTACAAATCTAATTATTTTTATGATATTGTATGTTTTAAATGAATCAAATATTTGTAGTTCAAATATTTGGTTTTACATAATACATATGTGCACTCCTCTCTAAAGTTGATTTAATAACCAAAAAATAATTGTATATAAATTTATTTATTAGTACCAAAATTAAACGTGGTAAATATTTAACTTAATAGATTTAAAAACTATGCTATAATCTTCATGCCCAAATTTTAGTTAAAAAAAATCTTCATGCCCATATAATATTATATGTAGCTTATATGGTTACTTTTTTATTTGTTAATAATTATATTGAATTCAAGAACTTATTTAACTATTTATCAATAGAAGTCAATAATAGATTTGATTTAGATTGCAAGTATCTATATTAAATTTTTATTAAATCCGTAATAAAAAAAATCGATTGACTAAAAAAAAAGTCCAATAAAAATTAAGCAGAAAAAACCTTGTCTATATATGTTAATTCTGACGTCCGAGTGATTGTAGAAAATAGTAGTCGAACTCTGTTTCTTTAGGGTTTGGAAAGGGAAAGCGAGAGCGTCATCGTGGAAGGCCGGCTACGGTGGTTTCAAGGTTCTCGAGACACTGCATCCTTTCCTGGTATGTCCCTATAAATCCCTAATGGTTTCGAGTTCTAATTTGTGATTAGTATGTATCCATACGAAATAAACGTTAACAATCTGGGTTTAGATTTTGATTATAAACACCTATCAAAATTGAGATTATTACCTTTCGATCACAATATCCTTTCATATCTGGTTTTATTGATCAAACTCTGTCAAAAGAACTGTGTTCATCGATACTTATAGTTGTTTTACAATCTTTCTCATATATTTGGGTATACCGATTAATATACCTAGTGCTTTAGTTGTACATGTAAGTTTGGTTGTGTCTTTGTTTTTACACATGCGTATTCAGTAACTGCATTGTGTTTACTAACTTTTAAAGACCATATGTTTGGCAAAGATATTTAAGTTCTGACAGTTCAGAAAAGTGAAAATAGTTGGAAACCTATAAGAACATGTGACCGTGGGACAATTTGAAAACTTAAAAGTAAGAAGCTTTAAGAATGCTTATAGCTAGACATTCTGGCTATTGATAATGTTAATCGTAAGTTCAACGAATTGATTAAGTTTGATTTGTATTTTGGGTCTAAACTTCTGAAATACGAATTACTCTTATGTCAGGTACTCTACAACAACATCATGGCGGTTGATCAATTCATTGTTAAAAAAGTGTTGATACTGACATGATTGTAAGTATCTTGTTTCAATGTTATAGTTAATTTAACTGTGGACCCTTTACTTAGTTATGATCATGTTTTACATTGACAAAGCATTTGTGGCATTTATGTTTATCCTATCCCAGTTAATTACTGATGTAATTAATGTTTTTTAATGAATGTACATGATTTTATATTTTAAATCTATTCTGAATGATCTAAAATGTATACACTTTATAATATTTGTTTTCTGTTGTTCAATTTAGTAAGTCATTCGGTATTTATGTGCAGAAACTATCTGCTGAATTCACAAACCAAGTGGGCCCTACATTGTCAAACACTTTGAAGTTTAGGTTCTATGATAACAATGTATGGGAAGTTCAAATTGAAAGAGTTGATGGACATATTTGACTGGATTTGGGATGGAGGCAAATTGCTAAAGAATATACTATTGAAAATGACTATTTGTTGTTTTTCAAGTACTCTGGTGACTTGAATTTCAGTGTAACGATATATAACTATACTGCATGCGAGAATCTACACTATAGTCGCAAATTTCTCGATCTAAGAAAAATTTAAATATCCCTCACAAAATAAAAGAAATATTTAAATAATACGGTCACATCACATGGGTGACAATCGATTATTTAATAACACATGGATCAATTTCTATCCTACCTTTTTTCCGTTATTCTCAAAGTTGGGCCAAGTCAATTCAACATGTGACCTTGCATTTTAATTAATGTGCTTAAGATCAATTCAACGGTATTTTTATATTTTAATTTTTTAATGTTGACAATGTTTTACTATTAATTGAAGGATTTAATTTACATACACCGTCAATGTAAAAATATTTTACACATGTATTCAATTATGTGTTGTCACATCATTTAATGAATATGACAAGTTATTTTTTTAACTCATTGGATGAGGCGGCAACATATTATTGAATGTATGTTAAAGTATTTTTACACTGACAGTGCATAGAAATTAAACTTTTAATTAAATGATCTCTTATTGAATTTTTAATTTTTTAATTTTTTGCTTTTATTTATAAGTATCCATTAATTTTTAAACGTGAGTTGCCAACTCACAAATCATTTAATTAGTTTTTCTGTAAAAAAAAAAAGTCCTTTAATTATTTTGGCATTTTAAAGATTTGTATTTGCTTATTGAGATATTGGCATGGATAATTAATAGAGTATTTGGGTAAAAAATTTAATTAAGTAATTAATGAATAAACATTTAATATGTATATAATTCACAAAAGAACGAGAATAAACTTCTTTTAAGAAAGAAAAAAGAATGAGGATACAATTTCTGTTAGCTCTATATAAACTATTTAGACAACTTTATTATAATAAGTTAAAAAGGCTTATGGAAATATTATAAACATGTTTTTATAAGCTCTTTGAAGTACTTACTCAGGTCTCTCCCTAGGTCTATTGCTAGGGTTTTCTTGCAGGTGAGCATCATGGTTCTTCCCTAGGTCTTGCTAGGGTGCTTCCTCCAGACTGTTGGAGCTCCCCTGGAAACGATCTTATTGCCTTTCTTCCTCGCTGAAACATGACTCTACCGAAGCTCACCCTTTCCCTAAGGGGAGCTCGCTACCTCAGAGTCCCCACCCCCACCCGATCCACCGAACAAGTCCCTCTATCGCACGGTAGCAGATCTGGCAGTGGATCCTCGGGTCCTCGACGCCATGCCCTTGTTCTAACCCTCTTGCTATGGAAACCCTAACTATCGCACCCACTTCTACTGTTGGGTATCTGACGACAGCGTGGAGCACAACCGCTCTCGGGTGGCTCCCCCTAAAGACAAAGTCTTTACCTCCGTCGCTACCGAGTCCAACAATAAATTCATCAAGGGTGGCATACATTTCTATGCGAAAAAGAAAACGCACAGGATAACCATGCAGAGGGAACACAAATTTGTACTTGATTCTTGCCGCCACCTTCAGCAAGAGGAACTTGAGGTAACCTATCCTCCCGTTGAGCTTGATGGGTTGTTTGAATTGAAAAATATTTGGGTTGTGGTTGGTGATATTTCTGGTTTGACAGTGAACACTAAGAAAGGAGTTTTTCCAAAATATGGAGGAAATTGGTGGTGCAAATGATGCAACCCCAAAGAGAAAACCACATAATCAAACTTGTTGGCCCCAACATCAGTGGTTCAATGGTTGCATGTAGTGCATGACCATCAGCGAATCTCAGCTAGTTGCGAGTTCCGTCGTATGGTGAAGAAACATACAGGGGCATTTCGGTCGTTCTACGATGAGGGTTTCCTTGTAGCCCTAATGGGCCAGGCCCATGTTGATAATAGTGGAGTTTGGGTGCTTTGTAGAGCCACTAGGGTTTCCGTTGCTAGAGGAGACTTAGTTTTTGTCTATTCTGTTAGTTTATGTCCTTGGTAATGTAATTAGTCTTGAATGTGTTGAATTATAGGCCTGTCTTTGAGCATAATTGCTTATGTGGTTGAGGCATTGTGATTCCCTATCTATGCTCGACATATGGTCATTCCGAGTTTTTTGTATGACTTTGAGCCCTAAGCTTGGCCTAGCTTTCATTATGCTAATGGAGATGACTTTCTTAACAAAAAAAAAATATTTACTCAAGTGTTAGTATCTTAAGATAAGAGTTTAAATACATTATTTCAAACTCTTCTAACAAAAATAAAAGAATGGTAGAAGCCAAGTCATGATTGCTTGGTTAAATTATACTTTTAGTCTCTTATGTTTATTTTAGGTTTCAATTTAGTCTATTGTGTATTATTTATTCCGAATTGGTCCCTTATGTGTAAATATTACACTAATGTGGTCCATCTGTTTCGAAATGGTCCATTATGTTACAAAAATTACACCAATGTGATCCATTTTTATGGAAAATAAGAGGGGAAAATGGACTACATTGGTATAATTTTTGTAACATAAGGGACCATTTCGGAAAAAATAAACAATATGGACCACATTGATATAACTTTTACACATAAGAGACCGATTCAGGACTTTTAATATGTAAGAGACCAAACTGAAACCTAAAATAAATATAAGAGACTAAAAATATAATTTAGGCCTCTTTTTATTTCCTTTCAAAAAGAAGTTTTTTTATTTTATAAAAAAAACTAATTTGCAAAACCAAAAAAAAAAATTGACTTTCAATATTATTTGGTTGGGTGCGACTCCCATATGTTGTCGGTCAAGAGAGAAGGTGATCTTCCATTATCATATCCACATAGCTGTTCTAAAATATTTAATAACATCATATCGTCCAAAGAAGAAAAAAAAAATATTTCATAACATATGAATCACGTTAGATGCCACATATTTAAAATTTTGCTAATTAAATTATTTATAAAATAATATATAGCATGCCACACATGTATATTATCTTTGTCTGGGAACGTGTTAAGCAATATTTATAAATATATATCTTTGAAGTCCCAAGTAGGTAGTTTGATGCTAAAGGAGTGCAAGCTGGAGGTCTTGGGTTCAAACTCAGGAAACTAACAATTACTAACAACTAACATTTGCATATATATATGTAAAAAAAAGACAAAGAAATGGAAATTTCATGACCTTATTGATATGACCAGGAAAAAAAAATTATATACTTAAATATCTCTTTGCATTGAAAAAAAAATTCTAAGGAGTTTGAATTGATATAAATACAGTTATATAATCAACGTCATTTTGGTCTTTATATGAAAGAGTACTTTGAAACTATACTAAAACTAAAGTATAAAAGTATATATAACTATTTCAAATTTCAAATTTCGATACTATATTTATCTATTCTAGAATATATTTCTATAATCTAAAATAGAATGTAGACTATTTCTGATATGATATATAATATAATTTATAATTAATATTTATTTCTTTTTTATAATATTAAAAAAATTAGTAAAATTATCAAAATTTTATTTATATTACTCTATTATATATATATTCTAGAATAGATTAATATAGTATTTAATTATAAAAAATCTTATTTATTTATTTGAATTGTTCGAATTGTATAATCATCAATTACTGAAATTGGTAAATAATATTAAAGAATATCAAAGCATATAGAAAAAATATTTCTATAGAATATTAACATATAAAAAGAATATTAATATTTCATATATAATTATATTATATAAAATATAATAACATATAGAATATAATAATATGTATTTAATTAATATAATAATTTACTTATATAATAATAAGCAAAAAAATGTAAAATATTATTAAAATATTTAAACATATATTGTTATATAGCTAACAATATATATTAATATAGATGGAAAATATGAATTTCATTTATTTTGTCTTTAAATATAAAGAAGAATTATATATTTAAAGAAAATGTATTCTATTAAAATAAAATAATAGAAATAAAGAATCGAAAATATTCAAAAGAATAAAAAGAAATAGTATTTTAATTCAAAACTAAAAAAACAAGATAATCTTACTATTTTAATTAATTCCTATTACTATACTAATTAAAATGAAGATATTGTTTTATTGATAAAAATGGATTTGGTCCGATTAGAAAAGAAAAAAAATGGAATTAAAAATCTTTTCTGGAAATATCCATGAAGTACAAACAGTGTGCGTAGAATTAGCCGCTTCAATGGGATCTCTTATTTTGGTAGGAGGGAAAATTACCAAACGTCTAGCATTTCCTCACGCTTGGCATAAATGATTCTTAATTTCTAGAAAAAAAAAATATATGTCTCTGCTAATATTAAGTAACAAAAGCATGGCACCTCGAGTTCGATATGCAAAAAGAATTTTTTTCAAAACCATTAGATTATATATCAAAAGAGTTGTATGAAAAGGTGTATTTACAATTTGATCTGATCTCTCAAGAGCCTCTTTTAGTGTCACAATTTTCAGTTCATTGAGTTAGCAACCCTAATCAAATTAAAAAAAGATGTGTATATCCAATCACAATAAAAAAAATGGAATTCTCTAATCAAATAAAGTATTACATAAAAATGAAAATGGAAAATATAGAAAGAAAAAATGATAGACCACTTCTTTGTCTACTACTATGTTATACATTATTTTTATTTTCTTTAATATTTCCCCCCAAAAACTTCTTGTTTGTATCAAACAAAATCCAACGAATCCACCTCATAATTATCATATAAGAAATAAGAAAATCATAATGATCATATCATAATTATCATATAAGAAATAAGAAAATCATAATGATCATATCATAATTATCATATAATAATAATAATGAAATTGCAATAATCTGCAATAAATAGAAAAAAAACAACGGGAGAAATACCATGATTTATCAATCTTTTATACTAGCTAATCTAGTATCTTAATACCATTTCTTTTTATTCTTTTGAATATTTTCGATTCTTTATTTCTATTATTTTATTTTAATAGAATACATTTTCTTTAAATATATAATTCTTCTTTATATTTAAAGACAAAATAAATGAGATTCATATTTTCCATCTATATTAATATATATTGTTAGCTATATAACAATATATGTTTAAATATTTTAATAATATTTTACATTTTTTTGCTTATTATTATATAATTAAATTATTATATTAATTAAATACATATTATTATATTCTATATATTATTATATTTTATATAATATAATTATATATGAAATATTAATATTCTTTTTATATATTAATATTCTATAGAAATATTTTTTTCTATATGCTTTCGATATTCTTTAATATTATTTATAGAATACATTATAGCTATATATATTAGAATATAATATATGTAATAATAGTAAAATAGAAAATATGTAGAATAGTATATTTACTATATATAGAATACTATTTACTATTCTAAAAAATATGAAAAATATTCTAATTTTTTTAGAATTTGAAATTATGAATAATTAGATTACAGTAAACAGTAATTTATACAATAGGTCCTGGAGACTTCTTGGTTCATCATGCTATTGCTCTTGGTTTACATACAACTACATTGATATTAGTAAAAGGTGCTTTGGATGCACGTGGTTCCAAGTTAATATCGGATAAAAAGGACTTTGGTTATAGTTTTCCTTGCAATTAAATATTATTAAATAAATTTGAAATTTGGATTTATTCAAATATAGAAATATATATAGAATAAATGAATATTCACTATAAGCTATAAGTTAATATTAACTATAAGTATAGTAATTTATAATTTATTATTAATATAAAGAATCTTAAAATAAAGAAATAAAATGTTTCAATTTCAATACGAAGTTGTATTCTTGCTTTTTTTCATTTCCAGTGTTAGTTAAATAGAATAATTTTTTTCTATTTATATAAAAGAAAATAGAAAAAGATAGGAACAGAATATTCCTATTCTATAGGTTAATATATTCGAATATATTTACAATAGTCTAGTACATAAAAATAGTATAGTATATAAAATACTAATTTGAATTCTATTATAGAAAAAAAGAAGAATCTATAGATTCTTAATAGAAACGAATAGGAATAGAAAATATTCTATTTTGAATAGAAAGATATATAGATATGGAATATCTATTATTTAGATATTCTATTTCAACTTTTTTAATTACCCCTAATAGATATGATATCAGACATAGCTCAATTCAAATAGAATCGATATATTACGTATCAAGGACAATAAGAAAGAAAAATGCGGATATAGTTAAATGGTAAAATCTCTCTTTGCCAAGGAGAAGACGCGGGTTCGATTCCCGCTATCCGCCCCTGCCTTTTTCTGTATTGAATAGTAATAGTATAATACTATATCTTTCTTTTATAAAATATAAAACATTTAATATATATATATATATATATATATATATATATATACATGGAAACAAATACAGATGCTACGGCAGATCGAGCATAGTATTAAATAAGAAACAGACAGTCTACAAATAACATCAAGTCCGTAATTCTTTTTTTTTTTTGACGAATAATCTGTATCTTCTTAAATCATATATAAAAAACAAGTAGAGATAACACATCTCAATTTTGGGAGTAAAGATCATCTCTATTTCTTAAAAGAAATTGAGATTTCCATTACTATAGTTTTGAGTTTATAAATGCACATTTTTTAAAATAATGACATAAATTATGCATTTATTTACATTTATACACCCAAAACTTTAGTAATGAAGATCTCCCATTTCTTCTGAGAAATGGAGAGGATCCCTACTCCAATTTTGGATATAGAAAATAAAGACTAACAAAAGCAACAATTTACACACAACCATTAGTTAGTTAATTTTTTGAGGTTTTGTCAATAATGTGACGGCAGTGCTATCTCCAATCCAGGTAAGGTCGGTTTTCGTGGTCTTCTGCGTGATCACGATGCAGCTTGATTAGAGGCTTTTACGGTAGTGTGGGGATGTCCAATAATATTCATGCTGAGGTTATGCCTATTTATCATGGCTTGAAGCTTTGTTGGGAGGCTGGGATTAGAAAATTAGTTTGCTTCTCAGATTCGTTGATGGCAGTGAAGTGCATTTTGGAGGGGGTTTCTCTGTATCATCTTTATGCTAATGAGATCTTTCTTATTTGTTAGTTTTTGGATAGAGATTGGGATTTAAGCATAAAGCACACGCTTAGAGAAGAAAATAAATGCTCAAATTTCTTAGCTAAGATGAGAGCTAGGAGCGAGGAGCCCCTCATATTTCTGGATAGAACTCCTACAGGTTTACGAACCCAGTGACACATATTTTATCTTTTGTGCAAGATATTGAATGCACTAATCAAGTGCGCATGCAGGGGTGGAGTTCTGCAAAGAAAACCATTTATGTTAATTGGACAAGGCCTCCGGAAGGATGGATAAAAGTTTAATTATGATGGAGCTTATAGGCAAGGATCTGATTCTGCTGGTTGTGGCGGACTGCTATGGGACGCTAATGGTGTTTGGCTGAAAGGGTACACACACAGAGTTGGAAAACGTAGTGCTATCCATGCTGAGATGTGGGCAATGTTTATTGGTATTCAATTAGCTTGGGAGGCAGTAATCAGGAAGCTTATTATTGAAAGTGATTCCAAGGTGTTATTGGAAGTGATTCCAAGGTAACCTATCTCGCAGTTTGGTGCAACAAAACTAGCTTGTGTTGGTAAAGCGTACTCGTAGTTTGCTGCAACAAAACTGGTTAGTGAAAGTCGCCCGTATTTTGAGAGAAGGAAACAGGAGTGCGGACTAGTTAGCTAATCATAACTTCACCATCAGTTCTTTGGAGACTCAAGTGCTGGAGCAACCATCAAGATAACTTCAACAGGTGATTTTTTATGACTTGTGTGCGGCAGCCTTGCCTTGACATATTAGTTTAGTTTGTTAGTTTTCGTTTTGTTGGGTGTCAACCCTCTTTTGTACAAAAATAATAATAACAATATAAAGACTAACAAAAGCAACAATTTGCATACAACTATATGGTCAGGGTAATTCTAAAACTGTTTATATTTAATTTAATAACACTTGATATGTGACTTAACGGTGTATAAATAATGTCATCATGTCATGCTTGCTTTTTCCTTTTCGGCTTAAATATGTTTTTGGTTTCTATAATTTACTCACTTTTTCGTTTTAGTCCATTTGAAACCATTTTTCGAAATAGTCCCAGTAATATATATTTTTGTTTCATTTTAGTCTTCTTTTTTTATTTTAGTCCTTATAACCTATACTTGTTTTTTTTTTGTCCTGTAATATTTGGTTTTTATTCAATTAGTCCCTGCATGATAGAGACTTAAACGAAAAAAGTATGTTGTAGCGACTAAAACAAAAAAAAGAGTATATTATTGGAACTAAAATGAAAAAAAGTATATTACAGGAACTGAAACAATACAGTGAGATGAAATCGAAAAAATAATTTTAAAAGGACAAAAATGAAAAGTAGGTATATTATAGGGGACCAAAAACCTATTTAAGCCCTTTTTAATAGGATTTGGATTAGATGTTGTCAAAATACTCTGTAATTGAGAGTCATAGTTTCTCATTTGTATCGAGAGACCAACTCTTGTGCTGTAATTGAGAGTCATAGTTTCTCATTTGTATCGAGAGACCAACTCTTGTGCGGACTTCCTTACTAAGGAAGGTGTTCTCTCCTCGGTGGCCCATACGATTTGGCGCTCCCTTTGTTGGTCTAGGATCTCTTCTTCTTAGAAATGTTTTAGAGCTTGCCCCCTATCCTTTTTCTCTTTCTTTTTCTTTTTCCTCTTTTCATGTATGTTATTCACACACAAAAAAAACCATACAATTACTACAGTCAGTAAATCTCAACCGTTAGATCAAGATTGAAGGGTTCGTATATTGGGTTTGTATTTAAATCTGGTTTGGTGATGTTAGAATATGAACCGTCTAATCTTGATCGAGTCGTCGAGATCTCTTGCAAAGCATTTTATCTACAAACAACCCAGACCCCTCCCACAGAAATTGTGTAATACGACCAAAGTACATGCCACGTCACACATACCGTATGAAATCGGATGTAAAATTTATCCTTTTTACCAAGTTGGGCCTTCAGTCACGACTCACAAGACTGACTATGGGCTTATTATCACAATTTGCTAAGCCTTGCGAATCAAGTCAAGTCCAACTACAAAAAACAAGTTAACGCGGAGCATGCACTTCGATCTGCACTCGCTTCGTTTTGATTTTGTTTCTTATGCACTGTATGCACTTTGATTGATTAAAGAATAAACTAAATGGTACAAGAAAGGATAATTCTTTCAATGTTGGTATACTCTCCAACAGAACAGCTTGAGTGCATTTTTTGATGAATCAGCTTAAATACATTTGTGTGCACACAACAGTATATATTGATCAAATTAAAAAGTGATGGGTCTTGCATTCAGAAAATGGATTTTCAACTTAAAATGCAAAACTTTCTACGTTGATGCAACTAGATTGTGTTTTTTTTTTTTTTTTGGGTACACTAGATTGTGTTTTTCTATCCTATTCCGCCTGCCCATCTACCTGTGCTTGGGAGAGATTCTTGTACAGACCATGTTTACAAAAAATATGTAAATTAAGCCAATAATCAATTGACACATTATTATATTTTAATTAGGTTTAATTACTCGGTAGTTCTCTGAACTATTTGAGAATTTCTAAATAGGTCTCTGAACTAAAAAAATTTGTAATTGGGTACCTGAATTTTTCAATATTTTGTAATTGAGTCCCTGCATGTTAAAACATTTTAAATAACTTGTAATTAGGTCCTTAAACTTCTAAATAAGTTGTAATTATGTCCCTGAACTTTTAGATATTTTGTAATTTGGTCCCTGCATTCAGGGACTTGATTACAAATTATTTAAAAGTCCAGGGACCTAATAATAAATTATTTAAAAATTTAGGGACCCAATTAAAATACAGGAATCTAATTACAATTTATTAAAAAGTTCATTGACTCAATTACAAATTTTTTAACTTCAAGGACCTATTTAAAAATTTTCAAATAGTCCATGGACCTACGGAGTAATTAAACATTTTAATTATAAATAATTGCGTGTCAAAAAGGGTTAGAGATCATTATTTATTGGCTTAATCTACACAACATTAAGTCTAGAAATAACACATCTATTGTAGAACTAAATCAATAATATATCTCAAGCTTGGGGTGTTGCTGCATGGGGGGCATGTGCTTGGGGTGCAGTTGAAGGTGCCCGTGTAGGTGCATTTGTTGTTGCCTTAAAGGGTGAATTTCTTGGTGCTAATTGAGGTGCTGCATTTGTTGGTGCCAATTGAGGAGCATCTATGGGTGCATTTTCTGGTGTCAATTCAGGTGCTTCAACTGGAGCATTTTTTGGTGGCAGCTCAGGTGCCTCCGCGGGTGAATCTTCCTCTTCGTCATCCGGTAAATCTACTGTAGGTGCTTCAGCAGGTGGTGGATTTCCTTTGCTGGTATCATCACTGAATATTGTGATAACAATAATCACAGTTAACTTTTGAGAAATTGTATATTTTAATCTTATATACCAACATCACTTTTTTTTAAGGGCTACACATCATTTTAGTCTTTCATTTATAAATATTTTATTGTTATTTTTAAATATCATATGCCTATAGATACAATCAGTCAAAAGTTTTTTTTTAACTCCTTTTATAAGCTATCATTTGAACTTATTGAAATAAGGTAAAAACTGCTAACGAACATAAGTTATAAGCTATTTTACAAGTTTTTCAAAATATATGTACAAATGCCTATGACATGAGATAAACACATATAAGCTATAATACACGTACATTAAAAGATTATGTGTATAGATATTATTAGTATTCACGCTAAATTTGTTTCATGATTGATCACTTTTCGAAAATGTATTGATTTTTAAGAAAAATTAACTTGTCAATAAGAATAATGTATGTTCATGAATGTCTCACAAATAATGTGCAATACTAAAAAGAAGGCACATATGTGATCTTACTTGGCTTGTTGAACCCAATCAGCCAAAGATGATCCGTCGTCCAATGCTTCCTCAGCAGTCTGTTGGGCAGAACCATCTCCCAATGCCTGTTGAGCCACATCTAGTGTGTCTTGAGAGATACCTGATTGTTTTGCTTGGTCTATTATACTTTGCCATGCATCTTCTTGACACAAAACTGGATAGAATGGCAACAACACCAATGCAAATGCCAAACAAAATGATATCTTTGCCATTTTCCTTCTCAGTTCCTTAGAATTAATCAACCGGTTGATGAAATTAACAAGCCTTCACAATTTGTAATCTGAAAGTTGCAACAACATGCAATGCAACTTTATTTGGTTAAAATTCGGTGATTATATAGTGCAAAATTAGTTATGTTTGGCTTTCACGTTCAAATTTAAAATGGGAATCACACAAGTGTTGAGTATTCGGCTCTCACGTACAAGTTTGTTATATTTAGACAATTTTATGTGTTCTATTGCCTAACGTTAGGAGTCTCGAATGGTCAACATCAACCATCTTGCAACGTTGAGCCTTCATTTGCGGGTTTGCTAATTACATATAGCCATTAAGTGGTGGTACACCATCATCACGCTTTACTCCCTCCATTACTTTTTAATTGTCTCAATCGTGTTGTTAGTTTAAGGTTATATTTTGTCAATTAACCCTTATCCCCATTAATTATTTTACACATTTCCATAAAATTGATTAATAAATAATTGAGAAATTCAAAGATGATTTAATTATGATACATTTACTAAAAAACATATTTTATTCCCAAAGAAATAAATTTGTTATGATACGTGGTGGTGAATCTATATTTAAAGGGAAGATGTTCATATGAAATTATACAAAAAATACTAATGGAAAAAGGTGAAGACCATGAGTTAAAACTAGAAGATGTGATATTTGCTTTGTAGAACCAGTTGAAGACTCCTCTGACACCATATAATATGAAAGAGTTGAAGACTCTTTTGACGACATACAAGAAGACAGATACACATGCTTGCAAGGGGAGAAAATGCAAAAAGCTAGAGATTGTGTATGCAGGGACAGATCCAGAAACCTATTAAACGGGGGGTTGAAAAAATGTAATACTACATAAATATTAATTTTTTTTAAAAGGAGTAATAATATTACATAAACATTAAACAATAATAGTAAAATATATAAAAATATAATATATGCAGAGGAGGGATCAAATTACACCCTTACACTAACAGTGTAATCATTCAATAACATCATACCGGATAAATATTTTACAAAACCAACCGTTGGATTGAAAGTCATTATCATATAGATTATATCTGTAAATTTTAACATTAATCTGTAATCATTTGTTATGTCGTCAAGATTAACGTCAACAGTGTAATTGCAAATAACGTTAATCTTGACGCATCTTGATGACATAGCAAATGATTACAAATTAATGTTAAAATTTACAGCTATGATCTATATGATAGTAACTTTTAATCCAAAGGTTGATTTTGCAAAATATTTATCCGGTATGATGTTATTGAATGAATGTAACTATTGGTGTAACTCTTCGGGTGTAATTTGATCCTTCGTCATACATACATACATACATACATACATGGGGAGGGATCAAATTACACCGGTGTAACACTTGAGTATTATTACACCGTTCAATAACTTCGTAACGGAAACCTGTATTACAAAACTCACTGTTGGATTGAAAGATACTATCACATAGATCATGTTTGCAAAATTTTATATTAATCTAAAATCATTTAATATGTCATTGAGATGTATCAAGATTAACGTCTTATGCACTTTTATTAAACAACGTTAATCTTGATGCATCTCAATGACAGATCAAATGATTTTAGATTAATATAAAATTTTATAGACATGATCTATGTGATATCTTTCAATCCAACGGTGAGTTTTGTAATGCAGGTTTCTGTTACGAAGTTATTGAATGGTGTAACAGTACCCAAGTATTACACCGGTGTAATTTGATCCCTCCCATATATATATATATATATGTTAATGTAATGTAATAATAGTAATTAAAAAGTATGATGCTTACATTTTTCTAACTAGAAAGTGACAATTCTTTGTTCCATATAGAACTCTTGCATGCATGCTGTAAATATGAAGAGATGTATTTGTATTTTACTCATGATCTGGACATACTCTCAAATCATGTTTATAATTATACAATATATGTATGATATAATTTTGGGGGGAGGGGCAATAGACCATGGTTGCCTCCCACTGTATACGTCCCTGTGTGTATGTGATTTGAATAAATTTCCTGAAGACGAAGAAGAAGAAGAAGAAGAAGGAGAAGAATCTTCAAAAACAACAATGTATTTTGACTTAAATATAATTGCAGATTGTGGATTTGATTTGAATGAAGAAGAACAAGAAGAATGGGTATCAACCGGTGTTTAAGTAATTCAAAGCTTCTTGTACTAATATTGGATCACACTTCATTTGAATGGATAGTTGTCCTTTTTTTTTTGGTGAATTACAAAATAAACAAACGAAAAAACTCATAAACAAAGAACTAGATGCCCAATATTAGCTGATATTCTGAGTATATATCTTATTTAATGTAATTGATATTGTATCTTGTAGAATCAGGTTGTCAATTAGCTGTCAAACGTATGCACATATTAAGGTAGAGTCAAAGCTCATCTATAGGATAGAATTAGGTTGTTAATGTTGTATTAATGTTCCACAATTACAGGAACAATAATGGCCACATGCACTATCATAGGATCTGATGTGGCTATATGTATCGAGCCCATTTGATCAATTGTAATCACTGAAATTCCATTTCATTCTATATTATTATATGGTATCAGCTGCTTATGCCTAAAGGCCATCGATCCTACCAAAATGCCTATTTCCTCTAGCACCATTTCCGTTAACTCAGCAGATAAAACTTCTGTTGTAGCCCTCAATACACAAACAACCATTAAACTAAATGGCTCAAATTATCCAGCCTGGAATGTGCAGCTGAATGCCCTTCTAGTAGGCTACGATCTTATTGGATTTGTAGATGGCACAAATCAACGTCCAACATCTACCTATGCTGACTATAACTTTGGAGAAGGCCAGATCAACTCATACTCAATGCCATCATTTATTCGGTTGATCAGAAAGTGATCACCATGCTTGGCAATGTCAAATCCTCGAAACAGGCTTGGGACATCCTAAGCAAGATGTTTGCAAGCAAAACCAGGGCCGGCATCATGCACTTGAAAGAAAGGCTCACTCGGTTCAACAAAGGTGACAAACCCATATCTGAATACCTTCATGGTATCAAGGCCATATCTGATGAATTGGTCATTATCAACTCTCCTCTGGATGATGTTGACTTAGTGATACACACCTTGAATGGGCTTGGCCTAGAGTACCGCGAGGTTGCTACAGCCATAGTTATCAAAATCGAATCGGACATTGAACCGGTGTAAGCACTGGTTCAAGGTTCAAGAGTCTGACCAGAGTTAAACCGGGGTCGAACCGTTAATAATTAAATATATTGTTTGAATCTTTTAATATAATATATTAAGTATATTAGGCCTAATTTTGAGTATAAAATTATAATAAATTTTTTAAGTAAGGCTTCAATAAGTGTCATTCTTATTAGGAATTTTAGAAAGATATATAACAACAATAATTTTTATATATTTTACATGTTTATCATTAAATAAAACTGCATGTTGTTTTTAACAAATGACTTAAGTTCACTTTTTATTAATAAGATTAATATAAATTTTATTCAGTAGCAAAAGAAATAAAAAACTTACTACTAACCTTTTTCAGGGATAGATTAAATAGTAATTTTTTTTGGGTAAAATAGGGATAGATTAAATGAAAAACACACACGACATTGTCCTTCTATAGCAAAAAAGAAAACTCACCAATATTATCCCACCTCTATTGTTATGATAAAATTGTTTCACATTTTTTTGGTCAACAAAAATTCAAAACAACGATGAAGCGATCAAATCTGATTTGGCCTTTTTTTTGTTTTTGTTATTGAACAGATACACTTTCTCTTAAAACATGTGTAGAGGTTTTACCTATAGCAGAAGAGCATCATATCAGTTCAAGATACATACATTCTTTTGGTGTTGTAGGCTATAGATCCAAGTTTAACTAGTTTTCTTATCTCTGGTACTTAGAGTCCAGAGAAGGAAGACATGTGGAGTGGAGTAAGAGTAACAACAAAGGAAGCTGGTGAGGTGATAACACTAATATTGCATCATTTTTATGAGGATATTAGAATGTGATTTGAATAATTATTGAATATTATCAATTGAAATTCACTCTCTTTTAATCTAAATTGTGCAGAAATGAAAAATTAGGCAATATGGTGGTCAAATACAAATTTGGGCTTCAAATAGGCCCAGAATGCTAAGTACGGCCTTCGCATAATATAATAAAGCATGCACATGCTTACCTGAAGCAGCAATTAGCCACGAGCGGGCCTCACGTGCGTCCACGCTCTCCCCGGATAGCTGGTTGGTATTTTAATCATATATGGAGCTGTAGATATCGGATTAAGGCGTTCTTTATAGCGTTGGAAAGCTAAGAGAATTTCCTACAACTTTGTCACAAATTGGATGGAGCACGACCTCTTCATCATGGAGCACGGCCGTGCTCAACCAAAAACATCAGAAAATCATGTCGGCAAGGTCGGTGACGCGTAAACTGGCTGTAAAGGGAGCACAGCCTTGGAGCACGACCATGCTGGTGTCGTGCTGAGCCCAAAATTTTGCCTATAAATCTATTGACACTTCATGTTCTTTTTGTTTAATTACTTTGCATGATCAAACTGAGTAATAAATTAGAAAGAAGACTGTTAATATTGCATGATCATTGGGTATTAATAGCTTTTAAATAGATGATTGGTAATCAGTAAGAATTGTTACTCATGTTATAAATTAATCAAATACACAGATATAAGTATTAGTGAACCCATTATCTTAGTGCTTTTATTATCTAATTCCTTTCTTAAATATTTTATAATCTCTTTTCTACTTAATTTTTATACACTTTTTATTTAAAGTTCACTTCGAATCATTTGTCTAAATAACAAATTGATCTAAGTAGAGCAGTAATCATTTCAATTCCCTGTGGAGACAATAATATTTTATACTATAACTTGACAAGATCATATACTTGCGATTTTGACCGAACATGAGGATTGGTGGTTTCAAGACGTCTCTTCCCTTAGTTTGCCATGAGTCCCACATCGAGAGGGAAAAGCAAGAAGAATGAAAATGGTTCTTATAAATAGAGCGTTTGTTGGTTATCATTTACTCTCACCAGTGATTGGCGAGTGTGCTGACCAACCAGTGGCGGAGCTAGGAAAATTTCGACGAAGGGGCCAAATATAAAGATTGAATAAAATATATTTTAAACTTAATATATTAAACTTAACCGATAAGCAAAAGATTCACAATTTTTTTTAAGCTAAATAAATATAGCTGAAAATAAAGTTGTACCACGCACAAGTTTTGCATATAAACAACAATAGATATACATAGGGTGCATACAGCGGATATACATAGTTCTGTTGAAACAAAAAGTGGTGTGCTATGTCACGGACACACACCAAAAAATCCAAACCTCTCACAGTCCATTAATTCCTAAGACTAGAAAAGAAAGTGTCCCATAAGTCATCACAGAATACAAAATGAAGCCCTTCCAACACAAAACAACCACCCAAAACCAAAAAATCAGATCAAGCACATCCTTTCTGTCCCACCAAGTATCTTAGCAAGCCAAACCAAAATGCCATCACCTAAGACAGCAACATCCATGCAATTTTCCAAATTAGAGCAGCCATACCACATGGGAGCATCACCTGCAACAAATAGAAGTGGGGAAAGTAATAGGTGACTGCCATAATGCATCAACAACACCACATCATCATCGTGAGAAAGTTAAAACATGATGTCCAACATATTCTCATACCACGAAAGGAAAGAAAACTTACAACCTCCATTTAGGACAGTTGAGCTCGACGACGCTTCAAGAAGTCATTTTCATCAATAACTGTCTTTGTACTACACAGCCTAGCAATATCTTTTTCAATGTAAACAACTAAGCTATTTGCAAGAAACTCATCATCCATTTTGTTTGAGTCTTGTCTTGACAATTTTCATTCTTTGAAAAAGCCCTCTCAGTAGTTCTTTGTAGAGACTGGAAGTGTCAAAACAAGACGAATCAATCTATCAATCAAATGATAAGTATTTGACTTTCCGTCTCTGCTAATTTACAGCACAACTCGTAGAGTGTTGTTATATCTTTAAAAGTTTGATGTTGAGGTATATCAATGATGTAATGTCTTAATTGTAATCTCAGATGAAGTCTTTCTTGCTCAGTGAAATCATGAGAATAGAAACTCTCCACTAGCCTGCAAATATCATCAATGTAACATGGTAGTATGATAATTTCTATTATAATTTCATATTTTCACAAAAAAAAAATTATAATCATATGAAGTATGTTTTGGCCAATAAATCATAAGAATAAAAACTCTAGCTAACCTGCAAATATTATCAATGTTAAATTCCTTGTAATTGTTGCTAGGGTCCAAAGCTGTACTTAAAATTAAAAGCTCAACAGTTTGCTCATTGAATCTTAAATTTAGTTCATGCAACTGAGAATCAATTACAACCAAGAAGATATCAACCCGATAATGATGCTCCATAGTTACATTTGGTTGACGAGATCGACCTCTTCCCAAGACATATTGTGCACCCATGTCAGGAATCTCTATCTCATGCTTCAGACAATATTTTTTCACATTCTCCAACAAATTAGACCATCCATCATTTCTCAATTGTTGAAGGAGTGATTTTGTAGTAGAAACAAGACGCGTTGCATTTAAAATATCTTGAGAGCGTGATTGCAATGTTTGACAAAGAATATTAGTGATTCCCATTACCTCAAACATCATGTGCAATATGAAAATAAACTCAAATGATGATAACATTTTACTAGCAGCAGAAGCATCACCTCTTTGAGAATAAGTGGCACCTTCATCAATAATATTGGCAGTAACAGTGTAGACTGCATCATACATTTTCATTAAGCTACAAATAGATTGAAAATGAGAGCTCCATCGAGTATCCCCAGCTCTTTGTAGAGTACCCACTTGATTTGCACCTTTTCCTGTTTGAAGTTCATCATTAGCAATCATGTTTATAATGTTAATTTCTTGAGCAGCTAGCAATTGGTCGTGCCTTTTAGAAGAAGCACTAACAATATTTACAATAAAAGTCAGCTGCGTAAAAAATTCATGAATATGAACAACTTCTCTTGATGCTGCAACCAATGCTAATTGTAATCTGTGAGCAAAACAATGCACATAATATGCACATGGACAATCATTAATTATCAAAGCTTTCAACCCATTCCATTCACCACGCATATTGCTCGCACCATCGTATCCCTGACCTCGAATGTTTTCAACTTCAAGATTGTAACGAGAAAGAACAGACACCAACTCTTTTTTCAAGGTCATTGCACTAGTATCACTAACATGGACAATATCAAAGAACCGTTCTTGAACAAAACCATCACCATTAACAAACCTCAAGATGATAGCCATTTGCTCCTTTTTTGACTCATCTCGAGCTTCATCAATAATGATGCAAAATTTAGCATTTCCAACCTCCTTCCTAATTGAATAATTCCTCACCATATTAGCCAAAATATGCAAAACCTCCTTTTGAACATCCTTGGATGTATATTTAGCAACCTGAGGAGCATTCTCTAAGACAACTTTATGCACTTCATCATTGTAAGATCCTAATAATTTCACCATCTCGATGAAATTTCCCCTATTTTTTGAAGTGGTACTTTCATCATGACCTCTAAACGCACAAGCTTGGAAAGTTAACCATCTAACACAATCAATAGTAGCTTTAAGTCTAAGTCGATTCTTTTCAACCTCTTCTGATGCTTGCTTTCTAATAAACCTATCAATATGTTGTGCTTTTTCCAACAAAGCCTCACAAGATTGAACAGCAATAATATGTGGAGAATTTGGTTTTCTTCCAATATGATTTAAAAGTGGACAATTTTCTCCACCATTTACCTTCTTCCAACTATTAAAACCTTTTTCAATAAAAGCATTAGAACCTGGACGATTAGAAGCCTTTTTACCAAAAAGATAGCATGGCAAACAAAATATAGCATCTTTTTCATGAGAATACTCTAACCAAGAAGGATATAACTCAAACCAAGAAGCTTGAAAACGACGAGGATGATCATCGTTTGATGAAGGATACTTTTTAAGAATAGGTTGGCAAGGCCCACTTTTCAGATAAGCATGTCGAATTTCATCTCTTTGATTTATATGAAACTCCCAAATCATTGGTCGCAATCCTGGATCTGCTGCAATATGAAAATTGTTCATTTCTTCAGGATGAAGTCTTGGGCGTTTTGGCTCACCTTGCTCTTGTTCATGAGCGAAAACATTAAGGTTGGAGGTCTCAAACGTAGAAGAACCACTTGGGACATTTGTATCCTTTCTTTTGAAGAATTTGTCAAGTGTTTTCATTTTACTCATACCTAAAACAAGAACTAACTATACGTATGAACTGACTAATTTTGAAAAAGTCACAAAATAATTTCTTATAATAAACAAGCATAACAAACCACAACAATTAGCAAGGAATAACATAAGACAAAATAAAATTGTATCTAATTATTTTGAAATTCCAATCCTTTTAACAAAAGCTCAAGCCTTCAAGGAAATGACAGCTTAAATATTTTGATATTCCAATCCAAACCACGAGTCAATATTCAGCAACTAACATGACAACACTACATTTGGATGGTGAAATGCATTTAGGTTATCAAAAAATTACCTGATACAGTTCGGATGGTGAAATACAATCTACTTGAAGGTGAATTGAATGGGGAAATGCAATCTGAAACAAGTAAAGAAAGGATGGTTAATAGCTAAAAAGAGAGATGTAGTGGCTCATTTTGGGGATTTAGGGTTCAAGAAAGCAGTGAAGAAGACTAGAGGTTTGGTGACTGGTACCTGCAATAGCATCTTCTGCTCGCGTGGCTGTGTTGTCGAAAGGGGACGACGCCAACTGAAGTCGCCCGGCCGGCATTCTTCTTTGGAGTCTCCGTGAGTCACTCTCACCGCCGTTTCTTTCTTTCGCTCGCTTCCCATTCCTTCGTAAAATTTGGGCTGATATTTGGAAAAGGCTGGAGGTAGTAGCTGCCAGCTGGTCTTGGGAAAATGTACTCTTACATATTTGGGAAAAGGTAAAGTGAAGGCACTGTCATACATTTTTTATTTTTTATTGTTTAGTTTGCTTCTTTTGGGGGAAAAGGCACACACGAAGTCAGCATAAGTTTGGAATTTTTTATTGTTTAGTTTAGTTTAGTTTATTCAACTTTTTTTCTTTTGACGTGAAGTTTCTTTATTCAACACAGTTACATGTATACTTGTATTTTATTAAAAAAAATTTTATGGGCTAGCCATGGCTCCCTCACAAGTGTGAGAGGAGTCGCCCCTGTTTGGTGACTGGTACCTGCAATAGCATCTTCTGCTCGCGTGGCTGTGTTGTCGAAAGGGGACGTCGCCAACTGAAGTCGCCGGCGCCGCTGCTGCTGGAGTCTCCGTAGTCACTCTCAGCCGCTGCTATTCTTTCGTTCGTTTCCCATTCCTTCGTGTAAAATTTGGGCTGATATTTGGAAAAGGCTGGAGGTAGTAGCTGCCAGCTGGTCTTGGGAAAATGTACTCTTACATATTTGGGAAAAGGTAAAGTGAAGGCAATCATACATTTTTATTTTTTATTGTTTAGTTTGCTTCTTTTGGGGGAAAAGGCACACACGAAGTCAGCATAAGTTTGGAATTTTTTATTGTTTAGTTTAGTTTAGTTTATTCAACATTTTTTCTTTTGACGTGAAGTTTCTTTATTCAACACAGTTACATGTATACTTGTATTTTATTAAATTTTTTTTTTATGGGGTAGCCATGGCTCCCTCACAAGTGTGAGAGGAGCCGCCCCTATGACCAACAATAATAAAACATTAGGTTGGTCGGTAAACTTTTTTTAAAAAAAACCAAGTTTTGTTTTGAACTGTTATGAACCGCTTGACCGCTGGTTCTAGCGGGTTTACGCCGGTTCACCGGTTTTTGTACCGGTTTCCCTGCTATGCGGTATCTAGTATCATTTGGACCGGACAAGGGTCCGGTTCCCGGTTCGGTTTTGATAACTATGGCTGCAGCACTACGCACACGTGAGAATCCAATCAACTTTGAAGATCTGCACGATCTTCTTTCTGATTTTGAAAATTATCTCAAGAGAGATGAACCAGCCACTGACATAACCTCCATTGTCACTGCCAATACTGCATTCAAAGGCAAACACACATTTCAGAAATGAGGATATGCACCAAGCACACCACCAATCCGATCCACCTCCCCAGACACATCCAAAAGAGTCATACGCCAGTATTGTGATAAACCAGGACACACTGCCAAAGTGTGCTACAAGCTGCATGGTTATCCAAAGCACCCAAATGGACCTACTGCCCATCATGCTAGGACTGCATCCTCTTCTGCTGCAACTGACTGGATTATAGATTCCGGTGCAAACCATGTCACTAATGCTCTGGAAAACCTCCACTTCAGCAATCCGTATCATGGCATGGATCAACTTCTTATTGGTGATGGCTCAGGGTTACCTGTAACCCACACTGGTAAAACATTTCTTCACACACAAACACGCACTCTGCATCTACCCAAAATTTTACATGTTCCTAATATATCTCAAAACCTTTTATCTGTTTCCTCTTTGTGCAACACTAATCCAATCACTGTTGAATTTTTTTCTGATCATTTCGTGTTGAAGGATCTGAAGACAAGGGCCCCTCTAATCAAAGGTCACCATAAAGATGGACTCTACATCATGCCTACGCCAACAACCATTCCCAAAGCCCTCCTCACCACATCATCAGCCCAACCTCCTTGGCATCACATCCTAGGACATCCATCAGAAAGCATTATGAGACATTTCCCCTTCATTCCAAAAATAAAGTTGAGTACTCCCTGCATCTCGTGTAACATCTCCAAGAGTCACAAGCTACCTTTCACTACATCAAGTCTGACTAGTAGTAAACCACTTGAACTTGTTTACACAGATGTATGGGGTCCCGCTCCAATTACATCAATAGATGGTTTTTCTTATTACTTAGTGTTTGTAGAACATTTCACCAAATATATGTGGTTGTACCCATTGAAAAATAAATCAGATGTCTTAATCATATTTACAAGCTTCAAAAGTCTTGTTGAAAAGTACTTTCATTTACAAATCATTGCACTCTACTCCGACAATGGAGGTGAGTTCATAAAACTCAAACAGTTTCTTACCACTCATGGTATATCTCACGTTATAACCCCACCCCACACCCCAGAACTACACGCAACAGCCGAAAGACGTCACAGGCATATAGTTGAAACTGGAAAAGCTCTTTTATACACAACAAACCTACCACCATCCTTTTGGATCCATGCATTCCACAATGCCACATACCTCATCAACAGACTCCCAACACCCACCTTAAATATGCAAACTCCATTTCAAATGCTCCATAAAGCAAACCCAAATCCATCCAATCGCCATTCCTTTGGTTGCCTATGCTCCCCGTGGTTGAAACCATACACCACCAATAAACTACAACCTCGCTTAAAACCTTGCATCTTTATAGGCTATGCAGAGTCCCAATATGCATACCATTGCCTTGATCCTACCACTCAAAAAATCTACACATCCAGGCATGTCAAATTCTATGATCACATATTCCCATACAGCAACCTCATAACAAATATACCACCCAAACCAGCCCACACCATCCCTATCGACCAACCTCTCCACACAACCATACCAATCCTGCCAACCATAACCGCACCTCAACCTCCAATTCCCCCATCAGTGGCGACCACACAAGAGGGTCCCGAGTGCTCAGCTTCATCAATAGGTAATGTCTCTAATCCGATTCAACACGTTCAAAACTCTTCTACTTGAACTAACCCTCCTGCACAGAACACAACTTCACATAGAATGGTGACTCGTGTGACACCCTCTACCCCGCATGTTATCGTTACGAAAATAAATTAAGAAAAAAATGTAACTGCTGAAAAATACAGTTAAATAAAATTTTTCATAAACGAAGGTAGAGTCGTCACACTCTCATAAACTTGCTGAAATAATCAATTGACAGCCACGAATAAAATTCAAATGATACAAACACCCCGATGTCACAACGTCTCAGAGCTGACTCTAAACATATACTTCGAAAATAACAACATCGATAATAACCAAAGCATCGAAAATCCTAATCTACGATGACCGCGCCCATAGATCACTCCTCGCCACGCGTCGTCGCCGTCACTGCGATCTCATCGTCTAAACATACACAATGGTGTATGAGTAGCCACAGCAAAAAGGGGTTAGACATCATATACAATCATAGCACAAAACGGTAAAGGACATAGCTTAAGCAATGCGCATACAACACGTTAACTTAATCAACACATAACATGAATGCTTGACTCAACGAGTACTTATGCAATCCTAGGCAACATCTACTTCACCGAACATGTGGATCCAAACCAACTCAGATGAGCGAGTGAGAAAACATCATCACTCTTGAGTACGAACAGTGTCTAGTCAGGGTAACCAGTATATTTATTGGTCACGCCCCAGCTGTGGTAGCTATCCACCGCCTTTATATAAGACGCTCCTACCCGATTGACCCCAAGGTCGGTACCTTGCCCATCATGGTCGATACTATATCGCATCATCGTTGCTCACCCCCAATAACGTTAACTTAACAAGACACATATGATGCATGAACACAAACCAAGCAAGTGTCTAACAACAACAACAACAACTCACCAACCATCTCATCAAGCGGCCGCTATAACAACGATAACAAGGTACTACTCACGATGAACCGACAAATTTCCGCAATCTTGGAACAAGTCCAAGTTATCAACCTACCTCACCACACTAAGTCTAGGCTAACTTAACTAAATTTCCAACTCTTAACTCAAGTGTTTCAACTTACTTATTTGACCTGACGTACTGCATTACTCCCCTAAAATTATAGGACACTATCCAAGAGAGTTTGGGTCAATACTTATTATATCCTGAATTTAAAAATTCAATTAGTGAGACTTTGCTAAAATAATTCTAGACTTAGTCATCTTTCTGCATAATTTTTCTGTATAACTATTACTCTAAGTTGTCAACTAGGCTGAAATACTCATAACACCAAATCTTGCTTCTAAAGCATTTAAACCACCGACACCACAATATGACCATCATATCCTAGTCCTAAGACTTGCTTGTACCATAACTTAAACGCTAAAAATATCATTATACCTTAGTTAACTCCTAACAATTACACCCATCATCCATACTTTATCCTTTCACATAACCATGATATACCACCTAGAGAATCTAAGTGTAACAAACCACACTCTATGATAATCTAGCTCTCACTCAACACAACAAATCCAGAACATCAAATAGCAACAAGCAATCTCATTTAAACACATTTACATATATTTATCAATAACAAGCCAAGACAACCAAATCATCATATGATCCATACATGACATTTCATCGTAACACATCAATTCAAACAACACCTTATAAGACAATTTCAATTAACATTAACATCATGACATAATTTAATATAAAATTTTCCCATCACAATGGCAATGGTACTTATTTTGCACAACCGCGCCAAGTCTAGGGACCATGGGACGTCCCTGTTGCCTAATTATATCCATAAGCCCACTAATCTTGTATCCATCTACCCCCTTACCTCAAAAAAAGTTTGAAGTATTCCAAGGCGAAGAAAACTGGCTACAACGATAATTTGAGCACCAACTGAGCACAGGATAAAATTTTCGGAAGAGCGAAACGCGGCTGGAAAAAATAATAATTAGTATAATATAGTTTTTTATAATTTTTAAGGCTGAAACAAAATTAAAAGGAAGCAAAAAGAGTGACCAAAAAACGCCATACCGAGACAAAAGGGTTACAAGGGGTCCGGCGTCAACTTCACCGAATCGAGCAAAGGAGTAGTGCTTTCTGAAGGTTTTGACGCGAGGAATCCGAAAATGGCGTCTGTTTTTGGAACCGAAAACTGTGGTGGCCGAAAAAAGGAAATTACAGCTCGCCCCACCAAAATAGACGTGACGAACGGAGTCGCGGTTGAACGAACAGAGGCCGGAAACGAATTCTATGGTCGATTTCGAATTGGGTGGTAAGTTTTGGGATTTTTTCGTGGTCTAGGATGAGAGAACAGGAACAGAAAAATTGGAGCAAGGTTTTCGTTTTCTCTTCGATGGCTCTAGGAGATGATGAATAGTGACATTAAATTGAAACAGGCGTGGGTGGTGAGTGCTGCACTAAAACAAAACGTGGCCCATTTCTTTTTCTTGATAAAAGGCCCATTTTTTTTCATATAAAAAGAACAACAGCAACACTACATACACATATATCTATATATATAATAATGTATATAATAATTATATTCTTTTTAAACTATTCTCAATTAAAAAAATTCATGTTTTTACTAACTTTTAAAATATACCATTATTCTAAAATATCTATAATAAATTCAAAACTAATATTTAATAAAAATATAGTAAAATAGTATTAATTAAAATATACTAATTATTAAGGCAAACACACTCAAGTTGACACAAAATTACCAATATGAGCACACAATTTATAGATCCTAAAAATTCAAATTTGAGGGTGTTACAATTCTCTCTTAACAATAGTACTAAGAATAATAATAAAATATCATTCTAATACTCCTTAAATTTAAATAATTATTAACAAGATAATATTAATATTTCAAACTAATGTTTTACAAAAAATAAAGATAATAATAAAACAATAAAGCATTACTAAAAGTACTAATTTCCAAAGTAACTTACATAAAAATTATCACAAAAATTATTAATATATTCAGGCATATATACATATGTATTAATACGAAAATTGGGGTGTTACAACTCGCTCCCAAAACAATATATTCAAGCCCAAAAGAGTGTTCAGTGTCACCAAGTACCCACTGCCAGAAAATCATGAGCCATCCACTGTTAGAGAAGCCATGACACACTCACATTGGAGAAAAGCAATTACTGATGAATTTGATGCACTTCTCAGAAATGGAACATGGACACTCGTTCCTCCCCCTAAAGACAAGAACATTGTTGGTTGCAAGTGGTTATTTCGGATCAAAAGGAATTCAGATGGAACCGTTGCTCGCTACAAAGCACGACTTGTAGCAAAAGGTTTCACTCAATGTCCAGGAATTGATTTTTCTGAGACTTTTGCTCTAGTTGTTCGTCCTCAGACAATAAAAATTATTCTTACTATGGCACCTGGACACAAATGGAAAATGCATCAGCTAGATGTCAACAATGCCTTCCTTCAAGGGGCACTCAAGGAACAAGTCTTCATGTCTCAACCTCCTGGTCTTAAGGATCAGCAATACCCAAATTATGTGTGCAAATTTCACAAAGCAATATATGGCTTGCGTCAGGCACCTCGAGCTTGGCATGATGCATTGAAGGAATTCATTTTGGGTTATGGCTTCAAAGCATGCAAAAGTGATCCCTCATTATTCATCTACAACCTGAAAGGAACCATAGCATACTTTCTAGTCTATGTAGATGGCTTACTTCTCACAGGGAACAACAACAAATTCCTTCTAATGTTCATTGATGCACTCTCACAGAAATTTTCCTTGAAGAATATGGGATCACCTCATTATTTCTTGGGCATTGAACTCATTCCCACTACCTCAGGTATACTACTTTCCCAATATAAACACATCAGGGAAGTACTTCAGCGAGTTGATATATATGGAGGGGGCGAAGCCATCTCCAACACCTCTATCCGCATCAGCTGTCCTTCAACTCCATGATGGCACCCCCTCAACAGATGCTACCAAGTTTCGCAAAATCAATGGAGCCCTTCAATACCTAACACTCACTCGGCTTGACATCTCATTCTCAGTAAACAAACTCTCTCAATTCATGCACAAGCCCACCAATCTCCACTTTCAGCATCTCAAACGTGTGTTACGTTACTTAAAGTCTACAATCAATCATGGAATCCTGTTGCAACAGCCTTCAAATTCCATCTTAGTAGCATTTTCAGATGCTGATTGGGGAGAAAATGTAGATGATAGGACATCAACCACAGCATATAGATGATAGGACATCAACCTCAACATATATACACTACAAGAAAACTCAGGATTACCGACGGCCAAAAGCCGTCACCCCCAAAAGTCATCGGTAACGCGACTTTTCCGACGGATAACCGACGGCTGAAAGCCCATCGGTAAAATGGGCGTCGCAAATGCTTATCGACGGGATCCTACGGTACATTCCGACGGGTTAAACCCTTCGGTAGTTTTCCGACAGCCTGGCCCGTCGATAAAGCCGCAAATTTTTTCCCAACGGCTCCGCCCGTCGGTAAAGCCGAATTTATTTTTTTAAAAAATTAATTAAATTTATTGATTAATTTTTATATTTAATTTAATTAATTGATTTATTTATTTAATTTTTATATTAATTAATTTCTGTAATTAATTTAATTAATTTATTAATTAATTATTAAAAATAATTTATTTCGATATTAAAAAATATTTATTTATTAATTTAATTAACTATTACTAGTAATTTAATTAAATTAAATTGATTATTTTTAATTATTAATTTATTCCCATATTTAAAAATACGATAACGTAAACTAAAAAACAAATTAAAAAAAAAGAAACGTAATAAAAAAATAAAAAAATCAGATGAACAAAGATCAGTAACTAAAAAGATATCCGGAAATATAAAAAAATATAAGTACAAACAGAACTAATAGTCCTGGTAGTCCTGATCATGATCGACATGCTCTACACCATCTGCATCATCGACGTGATCATCAGTACGCGGAGGCGGAGGCGGAGGCGGAGACGGAGGCGGAGACGGAGGCGGTGGAGGAGGCTGATGGCGAGCTAGCAACTGGTACATTTGCTCATGTCGCTCCAGCACCTGAGCCAAAATGGCACTGGTCCGACAGGACTCCTCCTCCTGCTCGGCCAAGACCCGTTGCTGCTCAGCCATGACCCGCTTCAGCTCGGCTATCACTTCCTCATCCGCGACAAAGCGACCAGTGGCAGCACCACTACTCGACGACTCTTTGATGTGGAGGCGGTGGGTCCCTTTCTTGTAGTTACTGGCGAGGTCGCTAACACCGTATAGGCGACCCTTCTTCTTGCCGCCAACAACATCTGCCCATACCCTGAGTGGTGCAGATGGATCCTCAAGGCTCTGAGAGGGGGAACATGATGATGTCTGAGACATCATCTGAGACATCCTCGCCTCAAACTCCTCCTGTCAAACATAAACAAATAAGTCAATTTTTTTGTAATAAAATAATATAAACATTATTAAAAAACTATTCATGATATTTTATAATTACCTGGGTTCGCCTCGACCGCTCATCGACGAAATCACTGGTACTCCTCCTAATATGAGTTGCACGATGGAGCTCGTGCAACTGTACCTCTCTACCCAATCGCTTCGACTGTAATTATTTAATAAAAAATCTTAACTAAATAATAAATAGTAACTATCAACAACAACAACAACAACAACAACAACAACAACAACAACAACAATAATAATAATAATAATAATAATAATAATAATAATAATAATATAAAACGTACAAGTCGAAATTTGCGTCTTCTTTGGTGACGAACCTTCAATGTGCAAGCTCCCACCCTTCTCAGAGGCTCTATTCTTCTTCGCCTTCTCGCTTACCGCCTTGAAATCAGGGGAGTTATAGTGCGCTTGCAGCTGCTGCCAGAGCTGACCCCCTATCCAGTGGGGCTGTCCATTGAGGCGGGCATCTCTAAGCATATCAGAGAGGCGGTGGGAGGCCTTCGTATAAAAGTTCTTCTCGATCCGCTCCTCATCCTCTTCCTTCCATGAAACCCTCTCCTGTATGAATATAATACATTATTAAACATAATTGAAATTTATGAAATAAAAAAAATAATATACAAAAAAATAAAAATTACAACTTACTTTGAAAGATTTGAAAACATGCTTCCACTCCCCGTCCTTCAACTTCCCCCAGGTGGGCCAAAATGTGTGGTAATTATCCTCAATAACTGCGGTGATAGCCGTCGCAGCTGGCTTTGAGGGAAGGAACCTGAACAATAACAAGATGTCAAACAAATTAAATATATATATATATATATATATATATATATATATATACACACACATGTAAATTATTAATAACTCGAAAAAAATGTAAATACTTACCCTTTACCAGCTGGCCTGATAGCAAATCGGTCATCATGCAGCATCTGAATATCATCAACGACCTCCTGGTCAACCTCCTGCTGTTTAACCTCCTCCTGCTCATCCTCGTCCTACTCAATCCCGGTCTGATCAGGTGTATGGCCTGTACTATAGTCATGATCGGACAGATGAGTATCGGGTACCATCTCAGGCACAAAATAGGAGGAAGAGCGCCAAGTGTCTGTTGGAACCCCAGGGTAGGGACCATGTAAATGGGAGGCAAATCGGGTGTCAGTGCAAAAGGTGTTGGATATTGTGTATGTGCCGAACGCACTGGAGGCTGTGTAGGGGCCGAACGCGCTGAAGCCTGTGTAGGCGTAGATGTATGCGGACGTTGTGTGGATGACAACGTCGCGTAGCCAACATCGCTAATCCTAATAATGTTCGGCCTCCGACGATGAGGGGGTCAATGGCGATGCCCTTCCCCCTCGTTTACCACTAGCGGGTGGTCTGGGGGGTCAGATCCTGGACCTCCTGATGCCATATATGTCTATAGAGCAATTCAATAATAGTAGTTATGAAATATTATATTTAAACATAACAATATAACAAATGAATTCCATAAAAATAAACAATTTATATGAAAATAACTGACAAATTAAAATATATTGTTAGACATTAATTTCTCTAATTGTAAAAGTTAAACAATTTTATTCTGCCCATTCTTCCCACTCTGCTTCGACATAGTCTTCAAATCTTGATGGTTCCGCCACTTCTTCATTTAATTCCTCATCTCCATTTAAATCTTCATATGTGATTGGATCGTCACGTAGTCGAGAAATGGGTTCCACTTCATTTACTGCGTTGACATGAGACATCTCATCCACTTGATAAGCCACTTCTTCTTGTGGATTATCTGCATCAATACGACCCCTTGGTTTTGTCTTTATTGCAACACACCAACCTTATTTGTCCCTTCGAGTTGATGGATAAAGGACATAATACACTTGTCTTACATGTTATGCCATGATAAACGGATCAAACATTTGGTATCTTCTGCTCATGCATATGTCAACAGTATTATATTTTCGATCCACTCTTGTGCCTCTACTTGACGGTGAACGTGGCAAAAACACAAGAAAGTGGGGTTTGAATTAGGTTTTAAAAACTTTTCGCAAATATAAGTGTTTATGAAAAACTTTTTCAAAACAACTCTTTAATAAAACAGTGCAGTAAGTAAACAGGTGATAGTTCACTATCACCCAATAGCTACGTCTAGTCCCTTCACACACTTGAAGGATTTTTCCACTATAATCAACCTGATTACACTTGAGAGTATAATATTGCCAAACTAGCTATACTCACAACTTCTCAGAACGACTTAGTACATTCAAGCCTCTAAGGAATATAGCCACTACTGGGCTTAATACAAGTTCAAAGGAGTTTGAAACAATACAAAGATAACTCTCACAGAGAGAATTTACAATGAAGAACTTTAGCACAAATAATAACTTTCAAACAGAAAGGATAAAATAGTTAAGTGCTTTGTTCAATGTGATCCCAGAGACTTGGAAGATTTCTTGGTTGCTCACTGTCTCAGAAAATAGTGAATTGAAGTTTGATAAGATTGTAGGCACTCACTGTACGATCACTTCGTATTTTGTTGCGTTCACTTTCTTTTCAATCGTTAACCTACTTCAGTGACTGAAGTAAGGTATATATAGCTAGGGTTGAGAATAGTACCGTTGTGACACATCTCTTTTTACCCTAGGTCAATACCTCAGATCCCGTTTTTGTGGCTTTTGCAGGTCACGTCGCTTTCCAGACTGTATAAAGCATTCTGGGCACTGCACACAAAATCAGAATCTTTGTCTCTTGAGAGCTTTTTGAATATGAGACACTTCGAGAGCAAGTTTCCTTGATGATTAAATTCATTGACATTCCTTTTGGTCTTTGATACCTCGTACATTAAAATGCTTAATCAATGAGGTCTCTTAAATACTTGAAGTAGCATTAAATATTCTTCAGTCTGTTTCCTAACAGAGCTACACTGTTCACCAGAGTTGAGTACTGTACTTCAAAGTGAGCTTGAAATAGAGTTGAGTTCTTCAGCGTAGAATTCAATGGGCTTTCACATAACAGAGTCTTGTGGACATGCATGAAGGCTTCTATAGTGTAGACTAACTAAAGTCTGTTGAATGTGTTGACTAATGACCAGAGCGTTGACCAAACAGAATGTGGTCTCAATAGAATGTGGTCTACTAGAGTGTTGACCGCCATCAGAGCGTTGACCAAGATAAGAGCTAGTCTTTAGAGCTTGGTTCACCAACAGAGTTGACTGTTCAACAGAGTTGACTAAGTCAAGAGCTAGTCTTAGGAACATGGGTCACCAGAGCGTTGACTGAACAAACGGAGTTGACCAACTTCAGAGCAAGGCTTCACAATGTGACGTCAGCATAAAAACAGAGGATCACTCCCAGACTTAGATGTGTTAAATTCATTAGAGAATAAATTGTTCTAATAAATAGTGATTTCTGCATACTAGCAAACACATTAGAGAATAAATTGTTCTCTTAATCATTTGTTATCATCAAAACAATTAAGGGTCATTGTTTCTGAATCCACTTGATTCCAACAGACGGATCAAACCAATTACAATAAAATAGCACTATTCTTTTAGTATAGTCTAAAGTATTGTACGCCAGTTCATATATATGTTGAATCACGCCGTAGAAGTCGTATTCACCTCCATCTTTGGCACCTTTTACATAAACTCTGATGTTAACTTTTTCCCCCCTCTGTTTTTGATTGGGTTTGAAATTTGTATTCGTTTACGAAAAACGTGTGCCATTCTTTTACACGTGATTTAGGACCATGAAATAAATTTCTCAAGTATTCGATTTTAGGAGATTCTGACTCACTGTACACTTGCGTATACATGCACAAGTGATTTATGGTTTCTTTTTTCAAACAATCTTTTGTATTTTCAAACAATAAATAGTTGAAATAGGACTAAAAATACATACCTGGTTCATAAACCACGTTGGAAAATATTCATGAATATAGGCAGAAGAGTCTTGTTTGCTTGTGGGCTTAGTTAACAAGAATGCCCTGATCAAGTCATTATCAAACAAATGATCATGAGTAGCTGTGGATAAAAGAAATTGAAAGTGGTCAAAATAATACATATGTAAGCTATGGTGATACTTTGGCACAGTTGATCAACACGTGAACGTGGGCTGACTTCCACTCTTCTCCCGTTAACTAGTAAGTCAGCTCCTTTCCAGCATGACGACCGGGAAGGCAAAACACTGATAAGGCTAGCGGGTGTCTTTCACTTTCAATTTATATTTCATTCCTATTGTTTGTTGTGTCAGCATGAAGTTCGTAAAATAATGGAAACAAAAATGGATTGTCTCACGGTGTAAGTAAGTTGCACAAATAGATCCTTCAACCCTAGCTTTATTTTTCACCGATCATTTTGAGTCACCCATAAATCTACAAAATAAGAAGGTTGATGATAAAAATTGATACATTTAACCCTTCAAGTGAATATTTGTTTTAAAGAATATTTTATTATATTACCTTTCGAATGGATACATCCATCTGTATTCAACCGGTCCACCAAGCCTAGCTTCAAGTGCAAGATGCACTGGGAGATGCTCCATATAGTCAAAGAAACCAGGGGGAAATATTCTCTCCAACTTACAAAGAATGACTGGTCTGTTCTGCTCCATCTTTATAAGATCATCCTCTCTCAATGTCGCAGAACACAAATCTTTAAAAAATTGGCTGAGTTCAGTAAGTGGATTTAAAACATTTGATGACAAGGAACTAAATGCAATAGGAAGCAAACACTCCATGAATACATGACAATCATGGCTTTTCAAAGTTCTTTTATCCACCGACAGATTGATCTTGCTAAATTAGAAGAATAAATGTCTGACATTCAAAGTTCTTTTATCCACCGACAGACTGACCTTGCTTCCTCAGTAGTTAAAGAGTAACAGGTTTGGGTTTCAGGGTTTTCCCTTCTACCGAGTCGTCAAATGTAAGTCCTTTCACCTACAGTAAAGTAGTAAGTCCAGTCTGGCCTTATCGTTGTCTTTCGTTCTTCCTCTAACGTTCATCACTGTGAGAAAAGCATTGTCAAAAAAGTTCTTCTCAATGTGCATACCATCAAGGTGGTGTCTCAATAAATTATCTTTCCAATATGGCAGATCCCAAAAAATACTTTTTTTAGTCCAATTATGCCATTGTCCATATCCTTCAAATCGATCCAATTTACCAAAATCTGTGATTTTTGGCAGATCCATAACTCTGCTCCAAATCTGTTCCGATGTCAACCTTGGGGGCGGGCCATCTAATTCAATTTCCCCCTTCTTGAAGGCGTTCTTATTCCATCTAAATAGATGATCACCTGGTAAAAACCTGCGATGTGAGTCAAACCAAGAACTCTTCCCCCCGAATTTCAAGGTAAAGGCCTTTGTATGCTCCATGCAATAGGGACATGCCATTTTACCATGAGTACCCCAACTAGACAACATGCCATATGCAGGGAAGTCATTAATGGTCCACATAAGAGCTGCCCTCATTGTAAAGTTCTTCTTTCGTGCAATATCATAAGTCAAAACGCCATTCCACAACCTTTTGAGATCGTCAATGAGAGGCTGTAAGTAGATGTCAATACTATCTGTTGGATTATCTGGACCCGGTATAATACAAGTCAAGGACATATAAGGCTTAGACATGCACATTTCGGGAGAAAGATTGTATGGGGTAACAATAACTGGCAAGCAAGAATAGGGTTTCACTGTTGATTGAACATACAGGGTAAAACCATCAGAGCATAAGCCAAGTCGTACATTGTGGATCTGCTGCAAATTCGGGATGCACACGACCAAAGTGCTTCCAAGCTTCACCATCACATGGGTGGCGCAACATACCTGAAGTGCTTCTATTCTCATAGTGCCACATCATTTTGTCTGCAGTCTGTGTTGATGCAAACATTCTCTGCAGCCTTGGAATAATTGGCAAATAAAACATTGTCTTCACTGGAACTGGTTTTTGTCTACTCTTCCCATTATCAGTGTGTGAAATATACCTTAGCTCACCACAAAATTTGCATTCAACCAACGCGCTATCGTTTACCGAATTCATTGTCGTAATATAACATACACCCTCTCACACAACAATCAATCCTTTTAGATTCCAACCCCTACTTGGACACTAAGCTTTTAGCCTCGTAATAACTTTTTGGAAAACCATCTCTGATAGGTGACGAGTCCAACATCATCTTCGTTACAAGATCCAAGCACACATCTGTAGCACCATAGTTGGACTTAAGAGCTAAAAGCCTCACACACATTGATAACTTAGAGTCTGCAGACCCTTTAAACAACGGCTTATTTGTTTTTAACAAGAGATTATAAAATTTTTGTGTTGTCTCATTTGGAAGTTCATCTGTGTCATCATATTGTTGCTCCTCGAATGATACGTTGACCCCAAAGGCATCACAAACCCTATCTTGCAACAATTCAATTTGCTCACCATATCTCGTATCTATGCAACTGCTTGAAGCACCTTTGCAATTATCGCCAACCCCTAAATCAACTCGAGGCATCTCTTCACCATGTCTAGTCCAAATCCAGTAATTAGGCCTAAATCCAACTCTCTGCAGGTGATATATGACCTCATCTGGGCTCTTGATCCTTCTGCAATCGCAATTAAGACACAGACATCTAATCCCTCCATTAATTTTGAAATCTTCATGTGCCATTGCGGCTTGGAAAATGTGATCAAACCCATCGCAAAAAGATTGTTTCAAACCCGCTCTCCCCAGATACAACCTATCATACATCCAACTACGACTCGAAGGAAAAAATTCCATCTTCTGCATGTTAAAAAAAATGAGAATTTCAGCTGCACGACGTTCTTGCAACTGCTCTCTTTCTTTAAATGGTATGGCCCGTATCCCATTTAAGGAAAAACTTTTTCAGAACTCGTATAGTAGTCATTCCTTAATTCTCATATCTTATACTTGACAAAATTTCAGCTGCGTTTCCCATTGGTCTCTGAGTACACTAAATGATCGCAGTTATGAATACCGCGATCATGTATGCACCCAGAGAACAAAAGGAAATGAATCGAACCGAAATTTCATCAAATATAAAGATACGAGAATTAAGCAACAACTACTATATGAGTAAAGAAAAAGTTTTTCCCAAACTGCCCGACTTGGACAATTCAAGGTTCAATACACAATGAGCACGCGGTACCCTAAAAGAGTACATGCACTCAATAATATATTGAACCTCAAACGGGAAGATAAGGCTTTTCTCCGATACTAATAACAATAATCAAACATCCATTTCAACAATAATTAACATAACAATTAGACAAGCAGAATTGGCAAGGGTAGAAGTAGAAATTCGACTTGGTCATTTAAAAAAAAAGTTAGAAGTTGACATCCTCTTAAAGGATAGAATTAGACAAGCAGAAGTGGCAAGGGAAAGAAGTACAGAGAGATGTGCAAAGCAAATTGCAGCCAAGGATAGAATTAGATCTTTTTTTAAAAATTTCTCTACTTTTTAATTATGAATAGAGATTAGGTTAAGTAAAACATCTCTTTCCCCTGATCAACGCTATCTTGAAGCAAATAAGCTTTCACTTCGAATCTTAGCACACACGGTAATGTTCCTAGGCATAAATGTCAAAAGAAAAGAAAAATATCAAAACCAGAAAACTTCAATTGGATTGGGCTAACATAATTTTTTTATCATTTTTATGGAGAAATTATTTTGATATTGTGGTGACTTTTTCTGGTAAAAAGTATTAGGACAGAGAGGTTCTAACTTCTGGTCTTCATTTTATGTTGCAGGAACTTGGACTGTATGAAGAAGTGAATATCTTGTTAACTCCTAATAAATTATGAAATGTCTTGAGAATAAAAAAGAGATATATTCTGCTAATATGGGGCATGTTATTATTATGCTTTAATGAAAACTAGTTCTAAATAAGTTTTAAATGGTTTTCTTTCATTTATTTCACCTATGTAACAATTAGTTAAATGTTAAATCTTCACTGATTGATCTGAGTATTTTCTTTTCTTAATTATTAGATTAAATTACTGTGATCCCTTGATTCTTAATTATTTTCTTTTCTTAATTGTGTGTGTGTGTAAAACCTATGTGCCCTGAAAAACCAAAGTCATTGTTGTGGAATTTTTAAGATGATGTAATGAAGGGATGTATAAATGAATAGCAAATATAAAGTTTGGTTTAATTAACACAAAAACAATTTAAATCCACACATTTGGAGCTAAATCTACTTTCCTTCTGAACACAAATGTGAAGTTTTTACTTGTAGTAGAAATATAACATCTTCTGCTTCTGTTATTTATAAGCATGTTGTTTTACTGCTTTGTTCTATGTTAATATGAGCTATGGCTAATAGATTAGATCGATTGCTGGTGACTCATAGGACGGATACAGCTATCAATGATCTTGTGTCTGGCCTCTGAAGGTGACAATTGATTGGATAGTGTGCCCCCTCATCTTCAGGAGTTGATCAGTTCCTATCAGTTGAGTCATTTTATCACAAAAGTGGGTCTTTGTTATTTTCCCTTACAAATAGCATGCATCAAATATTGATTTCTAAACAGTTTTGTGATGAATTTTGACTTTTCTAGTTTGATTATTGTTATTAATAATTATGATGAAGCTGCAAAGCTATCTTACATTTATCGTGGAATGCATGGTCAATTACTTTACTTTTCACTTTCTTGTAAACAATTTCATATCTTACTTTATGGTACTGAATTAATCATTAGAGCTTAATCTTGAAGCATTGACATTTCTTTTTTATTTTTTTGTTTTCAAAAACTTGCTAACCAAATCACAATTTAAAAGAAATAGCAAACCCTCAACATTGGAAATCAGTAGCTTATATATGAATGGAGTTTTAATTTTATCATGTGTGTGAAATGTGTATGCAAAGCTCTAGGACCATGTTAGTTAAATGGCCATCCAATATTTTCTTAGGGTCCACTATCAATGAAGACAAAGAAAGATTATTAATTGATCTAAAAGATTATTGTGTGTATTGGCTGCTTCAATATATTTGTCTTCTTTCTCTTGATAAAATATTTTTATCCAAAGATACAGACAAAAACTTGTACAGCATGCTAGCCTATCTTTTCTATCTTTGTGTTTCTCTCCTTGTTTACTCCTTTGTTTGTTCCTCTATTTCTGACTGCATCCAAAAGCATTAGGGTCCCCAATCCCCATCACCTTTGACTTAAAAAGGAGATCTGTATTCCTGGATTCTCATTTCCTCTCTCCATTAACCATGTGCAATGTTTATGTACAAAAATACTGGTTGTGTATTCAATAGAATTCCAATGCATGGAAGTTTTCATTCTTTTGCAGTGACAACTGATACTCATTAAAATTTAGCGAAAAATGTGGGAACAGAATTTAGTGATGTCATCAATATATTAATATTTATGTTATCTATTTATATACGCTTAATGTAGACGAGACTGTTATTATTATATAGAATGTTAGATAGGTCAGCATCATTTTTGACAAGAATTTAGAGGTTCTTTAGGTCCCTCTTTTTTTCTTCTCTGTTTTCTAACTTGCTTGTCTTACTTGTATATTCATACGAAAAAAGGGATTGGTTTGAAGATGAGCTCCGAGCTTTTCAAGGTGGAAAAGATGGCATCATGCCCTGTGTATAGGAGAACGAAATTTTTAGCTTTCCTCAGGTATTATTTCTAGCTTTCCTTAGGAACAATCAACTACATGTTTAGTTAATAATATTCAAATATTTTTTAATGGTTAGCTATATGATTAGATCTGTTTCTCTACTTTCTAACATAAAACATACATCAGACAAAATTCCCTCTGTAGAGAGAACTATACTTCGCTTCAACATAATAACTTTTTGGCAGCAAAAAAACACACATCACTTCAAAATTCACTCTGAGGAGAGAACTATGAAGCAAAACAAAGAAATATGTCGGTGTGAGGGTCAACAGACAACCATTTTCCACCCAATGAGTCAACCGACATTTTGTTAGAGTGCATACCTCGATTGCATAGTAGTGGTAGAGGCACGAGCGATGGTGGCGGCTGTGGTGGCGCGGCGAGTGGTGGATTAAACAGAATCTACAAATTCACGAAAGGAAAAAGCAGTTAAATTCACAAAACACAAGAGATTCAAAAATCTTAAATTGACATGTCATATAACCTAGAAAGGGAACCTAAAATATATGAAGATGAGGCAACGGAGCTGTGCGTGGCGGAGCAGTGTGTGCGGCACAGCTGTGTGCACAAAATCAACACAAAACACCCAGTAACAAATCCAATAGTAAAACAAATATCCATCCCATTAAATGATTAAAAATTAAGGTGAACAAAATGAAATTAAAGAGGGGAAAAACACTCACAACTCCAGTAGGTGAGTAGGTGGTGAGGGTGAATTTCTGGTCACTGTGATAGTCCTTGAACAACAGATCTACAGAAAGCATACAAAAACCGATTACAAATTTCGTCAAACTAGGTCAATTTACCATAGAAAAAAATAAAACAAAAATACCCAAAAATAAAACAATTGAAAATTCCAAAATCACAAGCAATGAGCTCTCAAATACATTCCTAATCCTCTCCTCTCTCACCCAATCAGCTCTCAACAGATTCAACACAACGGATTATGGAATGGCGAAATTCAATTTCGGAATGGCGAGACTCAAAGGAAAGGGATTCCACTGTAACTTGCTGCCCAACAGAATGAAAGAATTTGATTAGTTACCACTCCCATTATTGAAAATGCCATACACATCAGAAGTAATATAAAGCATCAATTATCTAAATCCCTATGACTTGTTCGCTTACAAAACAAAGCACAGACCCTCGAAGCGATTTGTTCTCCATTTTCCAAGGGTTTCAATTTCTAAGAAAGACCCTAAACCCTAATCTCATAAATAATCACAGAATGAAGACTAGGAACTGACCTATAATAAGGAGCGACAGCGGCGAGGCAAAGGAACGACACAGTGGGATTAGGAACAGCACGATGGTGGGATTAGGAACGTCTCTCTCTGTCTCTGTTGCATTGTGCCTCTTTTAAGGAGCGACGGCGGCGAGGCAAATGAATGGCACAGTGGGATTAGGAATGACACGACGGCGGCAGTGTGGTGGCGGGAGACATGGAGGAAGAGATGAGAGAGAGGCGCTCCACAGAGAGAGAAAGAGATGAGAGATAGGGGTTTCAGAAAACTAAAGGGGAAGATCGAGAGTTGTTCCATAAAAGCATCATACCGACGACTTTTATTTACTTACCGACGGCCTAAGCCCATCGTAAAACAAATCGGTGTTTCCGACGGCCAAATTTAAATACCGATGGACAACCCGTCAGAAATGGAAAAAGAAGCGGGAATCTGGCTTGTTGTCGCTCCTTTACCGACGACATATTACCGACGGGCCATACCCGTCGCAAAAATAGCGGTTTTTTCGATGGCTTTAACCGTCGGTAAAGGCAGATCGTCTCATGCTTAACGTTACCGATGGCCACGACCGTCGGTAACGTTAACCATTAGACGACCTGCCTTTACCGACAGTTAAAGCCGTCGAAAAACCCTTTTTTTTGTAACGAGTATGACCCATCAATAATATGGCTGCTGGTAACGTTAACCATTAGACGACCTGCCTTTACCGACGGTTAAAGCCGTCAGAAAAACTGTTTTTTTTTGCGACGAGTATGACCCATCGGTAATATGTTGTCGATAAAGGTGTGATTTCTTGTATTGATAATTTTCTTTGGGGGCAATCCAATCTCTTGGCTCTCCAAAAAGCAAAGAATTGTGGCTCGCTTGTCTACTAAAGCTGAATATAAAGCAGTAGCTGAAGCAGTCGCTGAGATTATGTGGCTTCAAAAACTGTTGACTGAAATACAAGTGCCAATGCTGACTCCTCCAAGACTCCTTTGGACAACATTAGAGCAACCTATATCTGCTCTAATCCAGTGATGCATTCTCGCATGAAGCACATATCCCTTGATTATCACTTCATAAGAGACCAGGCTCAAGCCAAACAACTCCAATTATCGCATGTCTATTCAAAAGATCAACTTGCGGACATCTTTACCAAGCCATTACCAGCAGAAAAATTTCAAGAACTCACATCCAAGATAAAAGTTGCCGATAGCACCATTATCTTGAGGGGGCGTATTAGCTGATATTCTGAGTATATATCTTATTTTGTAATTGATATTGTATCTTGTAGAATCAGGTTGTCAATTAGTTGTCAAACGTGTGCACATATTAAGGTAGAGTCAAAGCTCATTTATAGGATTGAATCAGGTTGTTAATGTTGTGTTGATGTTCCACAATTACAGGAATAATAATGGCCATATGAACTATCATAGGATCTGGCGTGGCTATATGTATCGAGCCCCTTTGATCAATTGTAATCACTGAAATTCCATTTCATTCTATATTATTATACCCAAGGCATCACTCAAGATAATGGGTAAACGTCCTTCTATTTCAAGCCTTGCCTTATTCACGCATGAAATTTTATATTTATTGGAACCTTTAGCTTTTGTGATCTCTATCATGCATGAATGCAATGTTAAAAATATGCGATTGGACTTCACAGAAGAAAAGTTACAAATGACGTTACCATTGCGCTGACAAGTTCATCAATAGTTTTAGGTGATGCCTTGCATTACAATGACTGTATAGCATTAATAAATCCAAGTTCTAAGACATTCAAATCCGAATAATTTGCAGGTTGACACATCAAACGAATATTAAACTCATATTGTGTGGCTGCTTGTTGGATAAATATTGTAGACCTCAAATCCTCTCCTGATCTTATGACATCTCTCTTTATCGAAGTTATTGCTTTTGTCTCCATTGTTCCTGCAACCCTCTTAACACTTGTCCGTTTAGTTGGTTCCTAAGTAGCAATTTTCCCCGAGAAAACTTCATTTCCTTGTGAGTCAAATCTTGGTCGAGTTAGAGAAACTAAAACCATAGCTTTTGCAATGAAGATTTTGCTTTTAAAAGTATGATGTGGATCATCCTCGTCTGGTAGCAAATAATAATTCTCAGGTTTTTCTTTTGTCATGTAAAACCATTTCTCATCAATATGAATAATATTATGCATACTTTTAAACATTGGATCACGCGGTCTACCTTCAAGCATTAACAAGCAAAATTCCATTCGAGATCTTCTATTTTCTTATTTCAATAGTGGCTTTATGGCACAAGCTAGAGATCAAATTTGACAAAAGGGATTTCACGAAGTTGAGCGGGATCAATTTGAATTCTCTTACGTCCACAATTTTTTTGGCTTCCTTTGAGACATATCATGCATCTCACTTTCATTTGCTCTTTTCCAAATAAGTTCAATAGTTCTCACATAAACAGAAACTGATGAAGTCACCATATCTGTCACTCTTTTATGTAATTTCTATCAACATTTTTTTTGTACTATAACAATGATAAATGACAGTGCGCTCTTCATTAGTCAACATTTTGATCTTTCTTTGATTTTGGGGTTCTTTATCTTCAAAATTTTCTTGGCTTGTACTTGTGATTTCTTGCACTAAAAATAAAAATGACGAGATACTAAAATATAAATAAATTTAAACTCAATAAAACATTAACTTAACAGGATGAAAATCAGGTTCTACTACATCTAAATCAACTCCCAAGTTCACATCTATCGATAAATAATAATCACCATCAATTATGCATGTTGTTAATACGTATCAATTCGCCAATTCACTATTTCATATAATCAAGTCCTATTTTGCCAAGTGTCAACCTGTGGTTAAATTTCATTCCTTCCCTCTTGAAGCCATTTTCAAATTCAAATTATTCCACCACTTAAAGCCCGATCTCAAATTTCATAAATTTTCTCTCAACCCCACAATCTCCTTCTCCTTAAAATCAAATTGGTTCACTTCTTTTCCACCCACACAACTTTTATTTTCCAACCCTTTTTCCTCTTCCCCAACATATATTCCCCTTCACCCATATCCTTCTTTTAGCACAAAAGGTGATTTTTCTTCTCCTTCACCAATTTCGTTCTCTTTATTTTGTGGATTTTGTTTATTTTTTGTTCTTACATATTCTATTTTGAAGGGGAAGTTTTAATGTCGTGGTGGAGGCACACCCATGGCTGAGAAGCATGGTGGACAAAGACGCTAAAAGGTTGTTGTGGGTATGGGAGAAGAGCCCACAGAAGCAACAGTGAGGGTCTCTGTAGCTCCAAACCCGCCTCCTTCAACCACTGGAACTGTAGAAGAAATGTGTTCATGTTTTTTAGTTTATTTTTTACAAGTGGGTAGTTTCCTAATATTTGTTATAAAATAATGGACCTCCTCTGGGTGCCAACTATTCTTGGATGTTGGGTTTAGTGTACGATACACATGTTATCTTTATTTGCATTGATAGAGATGACTATTTTCAATTATTCATAAGATATATGAGATTTATGTCTTTAAATAACGAGCTTGTGATTTCTTTTACAAGTATCTATAGCTCGTGGGTGTGACAGACCCATTCGATTTGGAGATCATGGCGAGAGAGCCACAAATGGCGTGACAGTGGAGCCTAATGGTAATAGTAATGATACCTCTTGCACATGTGGTGGTGAAGAGTCTTTTGAGACAGTCAGGACTGTCAGAGGGTTGACGACAATAGTGTTACAACAAACTCAGCAAAATGCCAAGTTGACACAGATGGTTGGAGAGAAGCATGCGGCACAAAATATGAGGAGAGAGGCTAAGATGGCGAAGTGAGGGAAATGGGAAGAAAGAAGTGGGGGTGGGTTTTTCGAGAAGAAGGGCAAAAGAGTGAAGGAGGTTTGAATGATTTGGGGAAGAAGATGGATCTAAGGGGGAGATGAGAATAGATCAAGGGAGTGAGAAGTGATGACCGAAAAGACAAAAAGAGGGAGGAGGACAGTGACACACTACCCACTATGGCAGTTGTAACACCCCGTTTCTGGAGCGCTACTAATTTAAAAGAACTCTATATGCGGTGAAGTTTCAAAATAATACTCGGCTTGTCTTTTGGAAATTACAGTAATTTTTTTTTTCAAACGCCTTTTTCAAACATGATCAGAGTATCAATAGTGTTTTTGAAATCATGATGGAGTCCTGTCATGCAAAAGACAAAATATAACTGAATACATACATATATATAATTTTCAGAAGAGTACAACTACCAAGTTTTTCTCACACTAAAAGACGATAAAGAAATATGCACAAGTAGGAATGCACCTAATGCATGAATACCCTATCAAGAGTACTCATACCTTAGAGGTACTCCCGGTAGACACTCATACAGGAGGCTGCTCCAAAAGTAGGTCCTCAAAAATACTACAAACCACTAACCATATAACTACGGACTGGCCACCACAACAGTACGCATATATACATATATTACAAAGATCACATCCAAACAACTACTAATCGCTACCGAAGTACTCCGAATGGTCCTTCTCCGCCATCTCCTCATCCTCAAAATCATCATCATCATCGCCTGTCAGATCAATCACTGGAACTGGAGTGGGTACCACCCAGGGCCTCACCTCATACACATCACCAATCCCGCCTGTGCCCCTGCAACCTGTCGCACCACAACTAGTGGCAACCGGATGTGAGTCCGCTGCCAGGAGTAGATACCCTAGGAGGTATGGGAAGAGTCGGAAATCTTCGAGCCGGGTAGGGTTCTTTGTGGGTGTACGTGCATCAACCATCGTGGCGAGGTGGATGCTCTGCATCCCAACCTCGAGATCCAATACCCATATGAACGGTCCTACCAACTCCAAGATCCAAAGAAACTGATGCCTCTCGTAGGGTGGTCTGCTGTGGAATCCCAGAAGGCTCAACTGGAGGAATAGTAGCCGCTGTAGGAACGACCTGGTCCTGCTGTGACGCTAGCCATCCCTCGACAATCTGCATCACTGGAACCGGAAAGCTTACCGTCCTGCAATATATCTCTCCACGTGTGGCCAATCCTGCAACCGTAGTAACTTCTACAATATCCCCACTGTACTCTAACCGATCGGAGCTGAGGTCAAATCTCCATGCCGGGCCGTCGTCTCGCCCGTAAACTCAAACGCCATCGGCTTACGACGTCCTCATCGCCGGTATCACATATGTCTTCTCCATCAGCTGGGTTACAATCATTGATTGAAAGAACCACGGGCAATGGTCAACTTCTTAAAATAAACAGATATATATTACAAAAGTAGCAGATACAATAGCCTATCCTATCGTACAGACATCACATAACATGAAACAACATACTCCAGCACGTATAAACAATCATGTCAACCGTATTAAAAACAAATCAATAAGGATGCACCCAAATCCTATTGACTCAACTATATGCCAGTGCAGTTTTAATTCCGAAATCCATACGCTATGGTCAATCGTTCTGTACGTACCAGAACTAAACCTTTTCCATGCGATGGTTAATTTAACGACGTTCCTTGAATTCCTTTGGCCATGGGCAATCCATCACCCAGGATATTCAGGTCGACGTTACCAACAAGACACGACAATGCCTTCCACCAATCCCAACGAACATATCAATCATAGGATATTTTAACAAAGCATAAAACAATAAATATTTAACTATCCAACATTAAATACTATTGCATTATCCAAAACATCAGCAACATATTTCTTAAGCACAAACAAGCATATATGTAAACACATCATGTTATCAATTCAGAATTACACAGCTCAATAACTCAACCAACTTGCATCCACATATCAATAATCACAAACCTAAGCAGGTAATCATCAATTATATTTCAGCATATCCATATCCAACCCTAATCATATCACAATCATTCATCAGCATCGATAACACACTTCATCCCTTTGAAACTCGATGGAGTTAGCAAAGAGGTAATCAAACAAGTGTGGGGGTTGGGGACAGCTGCCAACCACTTGCAGACAAGCCCACTAAAAATCAGTATATCAAAAAAAAACATAAAGCGAAGGGGTACACGTGAGGTTCTCAGACTTCTTCGCATAAACACTTGAAATTAAATTCCTATTGTATCTAAAAGTTGCCCCTACACAAGGACATACAACAATAAAAGCCTACAAATGTCTAGAAGTGCCCTTACCACAGTAACAAGTTCACGTGTCTAGGCACAACGCAACCAATTCAGCACGAACGACTCTCGGGAATTCTACAAACACATCAAGGCTTAGTGCAAATTCTAGTTAACCCAAAAATACTTCCCAAGTTGTGGTTTACTCCCAAACTCCTAAGTTGCTCAACCAAAATTTCTTTTTAATAAATATGTGCATTTAAGGTAATAAACAAAATTAAAACTATTTATTTTCAAATACCAAAAATTCATTTTCTTCCCTTCTTGAAACTTGAAATCAATACAAAAAGAAATAAAAATAAAAATAACAATTATTTTGACTCTCAAATTGTCAAGTCTCCACCTTAGCTTAAGAAATACTAAAGTTCCTCTAGCATAAGGATTTCATAGTCTTGACATACCAAAATAACTCTCTTACTACTACTAACTTAAATTAGATTTTTTTTTTCTAAAGAAATTCCCAGCTTCAATAACAACTAATCTGGACATGAATCAAATTTAAAAACAAAAAAAAACTTCCTCCCTTCCTCACCTATAGCCCACGGTTACAGCACCCTAAGTAGGAAGAAAAATTTTAAATTTCCAAATCCAATTTTCAACAAGACATATACTACACTCACTTCTTACAACTGCCAAAAATTGTAAGTCAAACTTCAATCCCTAATAAAAACTTCTCCAATCATCACTTGAGTCAAGTTCAAGGAGCTCAAAAATTAATAATTTTTTTTTGTTAATCAATCATAAAATAATAACCATAACACCTTAAAATATCAAAAAAACAATGAGATTCACATGAAGAAATCTCACCCCTTTTCCCTTCCAAGCTTGCAGCCTAGGGTTCCAATCAAGGGAACAATGTGTCATTTTTCTTCATGATCATTATCCTTAGTTATATAACAAAATAGACAAGAGAAAAAAAAATATAAAAGAATCCATGCCAAAAGCCACTTCACAGGCCAGGGCTAGGCTTCAATAATAAAAGGAAGGAAAACTTAATCTTACAACTATTTCCTTGATTAGAATAAGAGTATGTTTAGGGCTGAAAATAAAAGAAAAGGTGGTGTTAAAAGAAAGGAACTCACGTTCAGATGCAACAAGGGGAGGAAATAAAATTCTTTGGCTTCCAACTTCACCCAAACTCTTGCAAAATGAAAAAAAAGAAAAGGGAGGGAAAGCAAAAGAACAGAGCTTCGATCTGTTGAGGATATAAGAGAGGAGGAAAAAAATTTGTTTATAATATAATTTTTTTACAAACCTTTTTACTTGGCTAAAATCAAATTTTAGAAGATTTTTTTTTATTTAACCATAGGTTAATGACACCTATCAATCCTAATTGGATACTTAAAACTGATCCCCCCCAAAAAAAAACTTGACACCTAATCCTTCTACTCAAGAATAAATACTAATCTTAAAGTTTTGGGTCCTAAAAATTACAGCGTCGAGTAATTGCGTTCACAATAATTCGCTCGCCGGCAAATTGCGTAATTAATTTACTTAGAAATTAATTTACCGCGTGATAATAATTAATCCATAAATAATAAAAAAAAATTGAAAACACTCAAACATTGTCATAACAAGTTACGATTCAATTTTCATCGAAATCGGAATTCGTTTCAAATATTATTGCGGATAAAAAATTTACCCTAAGAATCCGTAATACGAATATTCATAAGAATTATTCAACAAATTTTTGAAATATGAATATAAATTCTTAAATTAAATTTTATCTTGATTTAATTCACTCACTTTTTTATCAAACATGACATTGCTTATAATAACATAATTAACACAATTTATAATATAATATCGTTAAATAACGTATCGCAAGAATACGGGTGTTACACTACTCCCCCCCTAAAAATAGTTTCGTTCTCGAAACTACAAGTCAGATACGTACCAAGGAATAATGTTGGATACTGTTCTTTCATCTTCCCTTCCAACTCCCAAGTCGCATCACCCGCCTTCTGGTTCCAAACTACCTTGACAATCTGAATCTCCTTGTTCCTCAGTTGCTTGGTCTTCCTATCAACAATCCTTGCAGGGGATACCTCAAAAGACAAATCGTCTCTCAATTGAATAATGTCAGGTTCAATAACGTGGGATGAGTCAGAAACATACTTTTGCAATTATGAGACACGAAAAACGTCATGAATATTAGACAGGAAAGGTGGTAGAGCTATTTGATATGCAACCGGACCTATACGACGAAGAATTTGATAGGGTCCAATAAATTTAGGAGTAAGCTTTTTGGATTTGATCGCTCGACCAACTCCAGTTGTAGGTGTGACTCGAAGGAATACATGTTCTCCTTCTGCAAATTCTAGCTGTCGGCGACCCTGGTTTGCGTAACTCTTCTGTCGACTCTGAGACGCTTTCATCCTTTCTCGAATCTGCCTGACTTTCTCTGTAGTCTGCTGAATTAAATCGGGTCCCACAATAGAGCTTTCGCCATCTTGATACCAACAAAGAGGTGTCTGGCACTTACGTCCATACAGTGCTTCATAAGGTGCCATGCCAATGCTCGCGTGATAACTATTGTTGTAAGTGAATTCCACTAGCGACAAGACGTCATCCCAACTCCCTCTGTGGTCCAACGTACATGCCCTCAGCAAGTCTTCGAGTGACTGGACTGTCCTCTCAGTCTGTCCGTTTGTTTGAGGATGATACGCCGAACTAAGCTTGAGCTTGGTCCCCAAAGCTTCCTGTAAAGCTCTCCAGAAATGAGATGTGAATTTCGGGTCTCTATCAGAAACGATATTGGAAGGCACGCCATGGAGTCGTACAATTTCTGCTACGTAAATCTCTGCCAGCTTCTCCACGTTGAAAGTTGATCTTACTGGTAGAAAATGAGCGGATTTGGTCAATCGATCGACGATTACCCAAATCGAGTCATTTCTCTTCCGCGTCCTTGGCAAACCCACAATGAAATCCATGGAAATACTGTCCCATTTCCATTCTGGTACGTCCAGTGACTGTAGCGTCCCGGCTGGTCGCTGATGTTCCACCTTCGCCTTCTGACACGTCAAACACGACGCCACGTAATCCGCTACTTGCTTCTTCATTCCAGGCCACCAAAAGTGCCTCTTCAAGTCATGGTACATCTTCATAGCTCCGGGATGAATGCTCAATCTGCTCTTGTGTGCTTCGTCGAGAATCAGTTTCCTCAGCTCCGCCACGTCAGGCACACGTACAGGTTCGTTGCATCTCAAAATGTTATCTGATCCAATTTTGAATTCAGTCGCTTTTCCTCGTGTTATCAGCTCTTTCTTTTCCTGCAGTAACTTATCACTAGCTTGTTGGCCTCTGATCTCGTCCAACAGTCCATTAGAAATAGTAAGCATTCCAAACTTCAACTTTCCCGGTGACAATTCCACGTTTAGGCTCAGGTCTCGAAACATCTCCAGCAGCTCCAACTCCTTAATCATCATCGTCGAAACTAAAACGCTCTTCCGGCTCAAAGCATCTGCCACTACATTCGCTTTTCCCGGATGGTATTCCAGCGTAAAATCGTAGTCCTTCAAAAATTCAGTCCATCTTCGTTGTCGCATGTTAAGTTCCTTCTGATCGAACAAGTACTTCAAGCTCTTGTGGTCGCTGAAAACGGTGAACGTACTCCCGTACAAATAATGCCTCCAGATCTTCAGCGCGAACACCACTGCAGCAAGTTCCAGATCATGCGTAGGGTAGTTTCTCTCGTGTATCTTAAGTTGTCTCGAAGCATAAGCCACAACCTTCCTATGTTGCATCAGCACGCATCCCAAACCTTGGTGTGAAGCATCACAGTAAACCTCGTAAGGTTCTTCCGGTTGAGGCAAAACTAACACAGGTACTGTCGTTAAAAGATCCTTCAACATCTGAAAACTGGATTCACATTCCTCAGTCCAAGCAAAAGGTTGATCCTTCCTCGTGAGTCGCGTAAGCGGTGCTACAATTTTCGAGAATCCTTCGATAAATCTTCGATAGTAGCCTGCCAATCCAACAAAACTTCGGATACCTGATACTGTCTTCGGTTGTTCCCAGGCTAACACAGCTTCAATCTTAGCTGGATCCACAGCTATCCCCTCCTTTGTTATCACATGTCCAAGGAAATTCACCTTTTCTAACCAAAACTCACACTTGGAAGGATTAGCATAGAGTTGCTTCTCCCGTAGAATCTGCAACACTTGGCGTAGATGCTCTTCATGCTCTTCTCTGCTTCGCGAGTAAATCAAAATGTCGTCTATGAATACAACCACGAATTGGTCCAAAAATGGATGGAAAATCCTGTTCATATAGTCCATGAATATCGCTGGTGCGTTCGTCACTCCAAAAGGCATGACTAGATACTCGTAATGACCATATCTAGTTCTGAAAGCAGTCTTGGGAATATCTTCTTCCTTTACACGAATCTGATGATAGCCAGACTTCAAGTCAATCTTGGAAAATATCGCAGCTCCTCATAGTTGATCCATTAAATCATCGATACGCGGTAGCGGATACCGATTTTTGACAGTAACTTTGTTGAGTTGTCGATAGTCGACACACAATCTTGATCGTCCATCTTTCTTCTTTACTAGTAACACTGGGGCTCCGCATGGTGACACACTAGGTCGTATGAACTGTTTCAACTCTAAATGCTCGATCTGAGACTTCAGCTCCTTCATCTCTGCTGGAGACATTCGATAAGGAGATATCGAAATCGTTCCTGTTCCTGGAAGCAAATCGATGGAAAATTCGATTTCCCTCACTGGCGGTAATCCCAGACATCTTCGTGAAAACATCTGGGAAGTCACACACCACTGGAACATTCTTCAGCTCAATCTCTTGAGAAGCTTCTAGACTTTCAAGACACATGTATTCCTGAGTTCCCTCTTTCAAGGAAACCCCGATGTGATTAGCAGAAAGATAGTTGGAAATTCCAAGATCAGGAAGAATTACTGCTTTTCGAGCACAGTCCAAAAGGACATGGTGGCATGACAACCAATCCATCCCGAGGATGATATCTAGACCTTTTAGTGGCAAACAAACCAAATAAACAATAAACTTTCTTCCCTGAATAAACACCACACAATTAAGACATGCAGTGTTGGTAACCAAAGTTTTAGCAGCTGGAGTAGTAATTACTAATTTAAAAGGTAAGGCAGTCACAGCTAACTTCAAACGGTTTACGCAATCCATGGAAATAAAAGAGTGGGTTGCACCAGAATCAAAGAGTACGGATAAAGAGTTACCCTCAATCTCACAATCCCCCTGGATTAGGTCGTCTGATTGTTCCGTTTCCTCTCCACTCATGCTGAAAATCCTGCCCTTGGCAGCTGGACGTTTTCCCTTAGCCTTTGTTGCATTCACGCTTGGTTCAACCTTCGGAGTCGTGCAGTCCTTCGCAAAGTGTCCGGGCTGCCTACAATTGTAACATACGTCGCTATCCTAAGTGCAATTGTTTGCATAGTGTCCCGGCTTGCCACAACGGAAACAAATCAATCCATCTCTGGTCTGACTCTTACCACCCGAGTTCTGAGCCATAGGGCGATACTGCCCCTTACTGTTCCCTTGAGGCCGGTTGTAAGGTTTCTTCTGTTGCTTCCCCTTCTGATCATGCCTCTGACCCTGGTTCGGAGGTCTGATAGGTCCACCAGTACCACTCTTCCTTTTGTGATTTCTCATACCTTCCACCTCAACACACCTATCAATCAGCTCCTGTAAGTTCCGAATTCTCAGAGACACCACCGACTTCTGAATATCAAACCTCAATCCCCTCTGGAATCTCTCGCTCAACCAACCTTGATCAGCCCGATCACGAAAAGGACTGAAATACCTCAACAGCGACTCGAACTTGGCGGCATACTCCGACACCGTCATGTTGCCCTGATGCAGACGGAGGAATTCCTGTTCCTTCTCCATCCGTGCAGTCTCCGGAAAGTACTTCTCTAAGAACCGTCGGCGAAAAGTCTCCCAGTCAGTCTCCTGATGATCTGCAGTCAGCGTCTGCTTGACTCCCTTCCACCAATACTCAGCATCTCCCAGCAGCAGATAAGACGCATAATTCACCTTGACATCTTCAGGACAATGGATTACATCAAATATCTTCTCTATCTCCTGGAGCCACAGATCGGCCTTGTCCGGATCCGGTTCACCATAAAACTTTGGTGGATCATGCTTACGAAAATCAGCCAATCCTTTAGCCTCTGCATTCCTTTCCGCCCTCTGTTGTTGCTGCAGATTATGTTGATTCATGGCGATGAGTCCGCTGAGCTACAACATCGGTTGTTGAGCCACAGCAGATTGTTGTGCCATAGCGCTGCCATCTCGATTATTGCTTGAATTGCTCTGTCCATGTTAGAGTTATCGTGTCCGACCATGTTATCTCTGAAGCGAATTAGATTCCTTCAAGGTCCAAACCTGTCAGAATCTCACAATCAAGTGGTGTGTTAACACACATTGCTTCAATCAAGAAACAATTCAAACAATTTCAAGCAAGTTGCTTCACTCATCAAACAATAACCACAACAACACAACCAACTACCTGACAAAACAAAACCCGACACGGTGACCAGCCTAGTGTTCCCTACTCACAGTCCGGTTAGAACCGAACTGCTCTGATACCACTATGTAACACCCCGTTTCCGGAGCGCTACTAATTTAAAAGAACTCTATATGTGGTGAAGTTTCAAAACAATACTCGTCTTGTCTTTTGGAAATTACAGTAATTTTTTTTTTCAAACACCTTTTTCAAACATGATCAGAGTATCAATAGTGTTTTTGAAATCATGATGGAGTCCTGTCATGCAAAAGACAAAATATAACTGAATACATACATATATATAATTTTCAGAAGAGTACAACTACCAAGTTTTTCTCACACCAAAAGACGATAAAGAAATATGCACAAGTAGGAATACACTTAATGCATGAATACCCTATCAAGAGTACTTATACCTTAGAGGTACTCCCGGCAGACACTCATACAGGAGGCTGCTCCAAAAGTAGGTCCTCAAAATTACTACAAACCATTAACCATATAACTATGGACTGGCCACCACAACAGTACGCATATATACATATATTACAAAGATCACATCCAAACAACTACTAATCGCTACCAAAGTACTCCGAATGGTCCTCCTCCGCCATCTCCTCATCCTCAAAATCATCATCATCATCGCCTGTCGGATCAATCATTGGGACTGGAGTGGGTACCACCCGAGGCCTCACCTCATACACATCACCAATCCCGCCTGTGCCCCTGCAACCTGTCGCACCACAACTAGGGCAAACTGGATGTGAGTCTGCCAGAGGAGTAGATACTCTAGGAGGTATGGCAAGAGTCGGGGAAATCTTCGGAGCTGGGGTAGGGTCTGCTGTGGGTGTACGTGCATCAACCACTATGCGCGAGGTGGATGCTCCTGCATCCCAACCTCGAGATCCGATACCCATATGAACGGTCTTACCAACTCCAAGATCCAAAGAAACTGATGCCTCTCGTAGGGTGGTCTGCTGTGGAATCCCAGAAGGCTCAACTGGAGGAATAGTAGCCACTGTAGGAACGACATGGTCCTGCTGTGACGCTAGCCATCCCTCGACAATCTGCATCACTGGAACCGGAAAGCTTACCGTCCTGCAATATATCTCTCCACGTGTGGCCAATCCTGCAACCGTAGTAACTTCTACAATATCCCCATCAGATTTCTAACCGCCGAGCCGGGTCAAATCTCCATGCAAGCGGCCGTCGCCCGTAAACTCAACGCCATCGCCGCGGACGCCCTCATCGCCGGTATCACATATGTCTTCTCCATCAGCTGGGTTACAATCATTGATTGAAAGAACCACATGCAAAGGTCAACTTCTTAAAATAAACAGATATTACAAAAGTAGCAGATACAATAGCCTATCCTATCGTACAGACATCACATAACATGAAACAACATACTCCAGCACGTATAAACAATCATGTCAACCGTATTCAAAACAAATCAATAAGGATGTACCCAAATCCTATTGACTCAACTATATGCCAGTGCAGTTTTAATTCCGGAATCCATACGCTATGGTCAGTCGTTCTGTACGTACCAGAACTAAACCTTTTCCATGCGATGGTTAATTTAACGGTGTTCCTTGAATTCCTTTGGCCATGGACAATCCATCACCCAGGATATTCAGGTCGACGTTACCAACAAGACACAACAATGCCTTCCACCAATCCCAACGAACATATCAATCATAGGATATTTTAACAAAGCATAAAACAATAAATATTTAACTATCCAACATTAAATACTATTGCATTATCCAAAACATCGGCAACATATTTCTTAAGCACAAACAAGCATATATGTAAACACATCATGTTATCAATTCAGAATTACACAGCTCAATAAGTCAACCAACTTGCATCCACATATCAATAATCACAAACCTAAGCAGGTAATCATCAATCATATTTCAGCATATCCATATCCAACCCTAATCATATCACAATCATTCATCAGCATCGATAACACACTTCATCCCTTTGAAACTCGATGGAATTAGCAAAGAGGTAATCAAACAAGTGTGGGGGGTTGGGGACAGCTGCCAACCACTTGCAGACAAGCCCACTAAAAATCAGTATATCAAAAAAAAACATAAAGCGAAGGGGTACACGACCCTCACTGCGAATCCTGAGGTTCTCAGACTTCTTCGCATAAACACTTGAAATTAAATTCCTATTGTATCTAAAAGTTGCCCCTACACAAGGACATACAACAATAAGAGCCTACAAATGTCTAGAAGTGCCCTTACCACAGTAACAAGTTCACGTGTCTAGGCACAACGCAACCAATTCAGCACGAACGACTCTCGGGAATTCTACAAACACATCAAGGCTTAGTGCAAATTCTAGTTAACCCAAAAATACTTCTCAAGTTGTGGTTTACTCCCAAACCCCTAAGTTGCTCAACCAAAATTTCTTTTTAACAAATACGTGCATTTAAGGTAATAAAAAAAATTAAAACAATTTATTTTCAAATACCAAAAATTCATTTTCTTCCCTTCTTGAAACTTGAAATCAATACAAAAAGAAATAAAAATAAAAATAACAATTATTTTGACTCTCAAATTGTCAAGTCTCCACCTTAGCTTAAGAAATACTAAAGTTCCTCTAGCATAAGGATTTCATAGTCTTGACATACCAAAATAACTCTCTTACTACTACTAACTTAAATTAGATTTTTTTTTCTAAAGAAATTCTTAGCTTCAATAACAACTAATCTGGACATGAATCAAATTTAAAAACAAAAAAAAACTTCCTCCCTTCCTCACCTATAGCCCACGGTTACAGCACCCTAAGTAGGAAGAAAAATTTTAAATTTCCAAATCCAATTTTCAACAAGACATATACTACACTCACTTCTTACAACTGCCAAAAATTGTAAGTCAAACTTCAATCCCTAATAAAAACTTCTCCAATCATCACTTGAGTCAAGTTCAAGGAGCTCAAAAATTAATAATTTTTTTTTGTTAATCAATCATAAAATAATAACCATAACACCTTAAAATATCAAAAAAACAATGAGATTCACATGAAGAAATCTCACCTCTTTTCCCTTCCAAGCTTGTAGCCTAGGGTTCCAATCAAGGGAACAATGTGTCATTTTTCTTCATGATCATTATCCTTAGTTATATAACAAAATAGACAAGAGAAAAAAAAATATAAAAGAATCCATGCCAAAAGTCACTGCATAGGCCAGGGCTAGGCTTCAATAATAAAAGGAAGGAAAACTTAATCTTACAACTATTTCCTTGATTAGAATAAGAGTATGTTTAGGGTTGAAAATAAAAGAAAAGGTGGTGTTAAAAGAAAGGAACTCACGTTCAGATGCAAGGGGAGGAAAAAAAATTGCTTGGCTTCCAACTTCACCCAAACTCTTGCAAAATGAAAAAAAAGAAAAGAAAGGGAAAGTAAAAGAACAGAGCTTCGATCTGTTGAGGATATAAGAGAGTAGGAAAAAAATTTGTTTATAATATAATTTTTTTACAAGCCTTTTTACTTGGCTGAAATCAAATTTTAGAAGATTTTTTATTTATTTAACCATAGGTTAATGACACCTATCAATCCTAATTGGATACTTAAAACTGATCCCCAAAAAAAAAACTTGACACCTAATCCTTCTACTCAAGAATAAATACTAATCTTAAAGTTTTGGGTCCTAAAAATTACGGCGTCGAGTAATTGCGTTCACAATAATTCGCTCGCCGGCAAATTGCGTAATTAATTTACTTAGAAATTAATTTACCGCGTGATAATAATTAATCCATAAATAATAAAAAAACAATTGAAAACACTCAAACATTGTCATAACAAGTTACGATTCGATTTTCATCGAAATCGGAATTCGTTTCAAATTTTATTGCGGATAAAAAAATTTACCCGGCAATCCAGAATACGGCGAATATTCATAAGAATTATTCGACAAATTTTTGAAATATGAATATAAATTCTTAAATTAAATTTTATCTTGATTTAATTCACTCACTTACTTATCAAACAAGACACTGCTTATAATAACATAATTAACACAATTTATAATATAATATCGTTAAATAACGTATCGCAAGAATACAGAGGTGTGGGGTCAAGGAATAGACGACCGCGAGCACTGTTGCACCAACACAACGGCAAGGGTAACTCCCTTTTCTCTTCCCATGCTTCTGTTTCTATCCCATTTTCTTTCAAAGAGATGTTGCCTTTTTGTTTGGGAGTGGGCGAGATAATGGCCTGGGTTTATGGTGGTTGTTATAATGTTTCTGTGTGCTTGAAGATTAAGTGAAAGAGATGGATGGTGAATGGTGGGTTCCCTTTGGAGACTTTTCATCAAATTCTTCTTCCCTGTTTTTGCTTCTTGGTGATGAAACTCCCTCTTTCCGTTCCCTAAAACTCCTATGGAATTGGTCTTTGAGAAGGACCGAAAGTTTCGGATTGTTACTTAGGCCCTTTAACGGACACGTGGATAGTTTATTAATAGTGTTAGATGGAAACTTAATAAGTCCAACAATAGTAACGTTTCAATATTTGAAGGACTAACTTGAAAATAAAAGGCTAAAATACTATTTTAGTCCTTTATATTTATTTTAGGTTTCAGTTTGGTCCCTTATGTTTTATTTGTTTCGAATTAGTCCCTTATGTTACAAAAGTTATACCAACATGACCCTTCCGTTAATGACACTGTGAAACCGATGAGTTGGCACGTTAGGAGACCAAATTGAAACAAAAAAAAAGTAAGAGACCAATTCGGAACAAATAAAGTAAGGGTGTTCGCGGATTGGATTGGATCGGTTTTAAGGGAAAAAACCATCCGATCCAATCCTTTCGGTTTTTGTTCTAATCATCCAATCGGTTTGGTTTTAAAATCAAATCCGATCCGATCCGATCCAATTTACTTCGGTTTGGATTGGATTGGATTTCGGTTCCTTATTTATAATCTAATCTCCTGGTTTATATTTTTCTAAATGGTGAAATTACGATAATAACGATAACTTACATTTCATAACATTAAACTAATAGTATTGCAGTAGCCAACAGTAGGGTAATAACGACCCAGCTTTTTTTTGCTTCTTATAAACGAAACTACGAAATAATCAAAAGGAATCGTTGGCCCCAGGAATGCTTGCGGTACGACCATATCACGCATTATTTTTCTGTATTGATATATCACGCATTATTATATTAATATAAAAGAGAATTATAAAATGAGAAACAGAGGACTAGATCCACAAATTAAGAAAAATATGTTTAAAATTATAAAAATAAGAATAAAAAATTATTTGCAAGCTTAAAAATGTACCCAAAAAAATGTATATTAAAAAAGTAAAATATTCTATACTATATAAAAATATACATGATTAATTTAAAAAATTAAATTTTATAATGTGTGAGAAAATATATTAAAAATAAAGTAATTATAAGTATAATATTATGTTATGTAATAATACTTTGGATCTGTTTGGATTGGATTGGTTCCATTAGGAGGATTCGAAAACCGATCCAATCTAATCCAAAATTTCGGTTTTTTGCGGTTTTCGATTTTTTCGGTTTGCGGTTTTTCGGTTCGGTGACTGCGGTTTGAATTGGATTGGATCGGTTTGTGAACACCCTTAAAATAAAGCACAAGGAAAAGACCAATTTGGTGTCAATTTGGTCCCTTATGTTATTTTTTTGTTTCAATTTAGTCCTCCTAACATGCCAGCTCATCTGCCAACTCATTAATTTCACAGTGTTACTAACGGAATGACCATGTTGGTATAACTTTTGTAACGTAAGGCACCAATTCGAAATAAATAATATATAAGGGATAAAACTAAAACTTAAAATAAATATAAGACACTAAAATAATATTTTAACCAAAATAAAAAGATAAATGACAAATATAAAACTTTAAATTAAGATAAAAATTATCAACATCAAGAGAGTAATTTTGTCGATCAATTTTGCGATTAAGATAATTGACCTTGAATAAGACGAGCGGAGTACATATACATTCTCTTTGTGCAATCATAGAATTTAGCCGGTGGCGTTGGCGGGAGAGCTATTTATACCCGCGCAGTGTGAAGAGAGTGCAGCGGTAACCTTGTTCCTCTCTTCTGTTCTGTAAGCCATGACGGACGGTCATCACTTCAACAATATTACCCTCGGCGGCCGCGGCGGCACTGTTAGTTCTCTCTCTCTCTCTACACTTCCATTTTCTACTTATTTCGTTTTCCATGCCCTTTGCTCAAACCCTCGCTTGTTTCTTTTCTTCGGAACCCTTATTTTTAACATCGCTCAATGTTCTTGAAGTTCTTGATTGTGCTTTACGTGTATCAATGAGAGTTTCGCTAAGTTGTTCCCCTTTTCCCCCTCTTTCCCTTTTGAAAAAGAAAAACCCTAGCCTTAGGGTTTTGTTCTGTACTTTCTTTTTCTTTTCATCATCGCTATGCCCTAATCATTATTGTTGTTGTTATTTTACCGTAGAAAACTATCTCTTTATTTTGTAAATATGTTCAAAATTTTGGTTTTGAGTGGCTACTGTGGGAAATTTGGGGATAAATTATGTTCGTTCCTACTCTCAAAACCCTAAGGGTGTGCTCTGTTGAAAAAATGGGAAGGTGGAAAATAGACAAAAAAAATAAATAAATTTAATCATGACTGGACATGAGGTAAATTCATTTTCTGCTGGATCATATTTTTGGCTACACCAACTACCAAGCTTTGCAAAGGGTTTTTTTTCTCTCCAAATCTTCTACCTTCCAGCCGTAAATCCACTCAATCAAGCACGCAGTGAGTAATTTCATTTGGTGTTCTGTGCAATTTGTTTAAATATCCATAGGAAGAGGTCGAATATGCATAGCCTTTACTCTGTTGCACTGCCTGTTCCCTGTCAAAATTTTATCTATTTCATTGTTATTTTTAGTTAAAAAAATAAGGATAAGATCATTAGAGGGAAAGATGAAATTTTCTAGTAAATTTTGTGAATATGTGGTTAAAATTAGCAATTGTTATGTATGACACTTCTTTTCATATTATTGGGGGTGCAGAATCCGGGGCAGATAAAAATGCATTCTGGAGGAATTTTATGGAAGAGACAGGGGGGCGGTAAATTAATTGAAGTTGATAAAGCTGACATAATGGGCGTGACATGGATGAAGGTTCCAAGGACTAATCAACTTGGTGTTCAGATCAAAGATGGGTTGTATTACAAATTCACTGGTTTCCGTGATCAGGTTACTCTCTGCCCCTCCCGAATGTGGATTTTCATATCATCGATGTAGAAAAAAAGGAATTCCAATATCTGGTTTGATTTCTTATTTAAACATTGATGATTTGGACTTGGATTGTTATCAAATAGCGTTTCTTATGTTGATATTTTATACTTTGCAGGATGTTGTTAGTTTGACCAATTTTTTCCAAAACACCTTCGGAATAACTGTAGAGGAGAAGCAGCTTTCTGTCAGTGGGCGCAATTGGGGAGAAGTTGATCTAAATGGTTGGTGATGTTTACCTGAACTGACTTATGTGTTGTGATTGATATTTCTCCACATGATGCGTGCATATTTCTCAGACATCCCTCTTTGTCATTGTTACTTGCTATGCTCCGAGAAAATTTATGTGTTTGTGGAAAAAAATGTTTCCAATATTTTAAAATGGCAGCATCATGAAGACATGATATGTAGTATTTTGAGCAAGGGGAAGTGCTCTACTGTTTCAAAGAAATTCAGTTGAAACAATTCAGTTTGTATTTGGAGATGCACTAGCTTTCCTTGTAAAATGCGGGACAATTTCCTTATGTGAAGAAAGGCTGAGAACTTATGTGCTGTTACTTTTTGTTGGTGTACGTCTAAGATGAATCTAAGCACCACTACCTCCGATCTGGTAGTTACATCAAGTGTAATTTAAAGTGAAAATGTTGTTAAGCTAGGAATTTTTTTTGGGAGGGGGTGGGGGTTGGGTTGGGTTCTCAAACAGGAACTTCATCTGATTCTTGCTTTCTTCTTTTGCCAATCAAATGCAGTCTTTTTATTTATGGCGGAGCTTTTTGATGGAATTGACTTGACTGCTTTTATACAGTTATACTACTAGTGGATGTCCTTATGCTTCTATTTCCATTGCAGGAAATATGCTTGCTTTCATGGTCGGTTCAAAACAAGCTTTTGAGGTGTCTTTAGCAGATGTCTCTCAAACACAACTTCAAGGGAAAAATGACGTGATCTTGGAGTTTCATGTGGATGACACAACTGGAGCCAACGAGGTATATCTATATAGTCTTATAAGTTTTAAAGAATTCATACAGTTTAGAACAACTTGCAGCTGGTTATAAGAAAACCTTCCCGACCCAAACGTGGGCTTGAACAGTCTTGCAGGCTGCAGTTAATAGGTTCAATTTGGATGTGAGTTTTTATGGTCTAATATTGTTCATTATATGATCTCAGAAAGATTCATTGATGGAGATAAGTTTCCACGTACCAAGTTCCAACACCCAGTTTGTTGGTGATGAGAATCGTCCCCCTGCTCAGGTGAGTTTGTTTGTGACTTTGATAAATCTCTTGTTATAATAAGTTATAGGTAACTGAGATTTGCAAAATCTTGTGTATCAGGTTTTCCGTGATAAAATAATGTCTATGGCTGATGTTGGTGCTGGAGGCGAAGATGCTGTTGTTACATTTGAGGGCATTGCAATCCTTACACCAAGGTAATGTCCTTAATTGCGCAAACACTTATCGTTCAACTACTTCTAGCTTCTTATCATTGACTTGTATGATTTTGATTGCATTTACGTCCTTTCAAGAAAAAGATTAACCTACCTATGAAGCACAAACACAGACACCAGACACGACACAAACATGTAGACACTGCTAATGTCCAAAATGTGGGACATATATATATTAATATTAATTAGATTAGATACAAATAAAATATGAACTTCATTTATAAAATATCTAAGTTGAGAATTAAGACTGAAGCGAAACATCAAGATGTCGTCTGAAAGCGGATGTTGATTGCGAATGGAGTGGAGACGTATCGATGTCAAACAGAGCACCGAGCGGGAGCAGAAATGTCACTACGCCAGCAGAGCATCGATGGGGAGGAAGACGTCTGCCGCGAACAAAAAACACATAGAGGGAGGAAGATGTCAACCGGAAATGGGAAATCGAGAACGGAAGAGAACGTGCATGAGAAGACTTGCTTATGCGAGTGTCCTCTCCCACCAGAATGGTGTCCTGTCTGTGTTGGAGCGGTGTTGCTATTAAAAAATATTTTTTAATTGGACACCTAAATGAGGTGTTTGACACGTGTCGTACGGGTGTCGGTGTCCAATATGTGTCAGACACGGGACACGCCTAAAAACAATAGTGCCTGGGCTTCCTAGCTCCCTACTAATAGAAATTTGTTTTATTGTGCAGGGGACGATACAGCGTTGAGTTACACCTGTCATTCTTGCGGCTTCAAGGACAGGCTAACGATTTCAAAATCCAGTATAGCAGTGTGGTTCGCCTATTTTTACTTCCCAAGGTTTATTTCCCATTCCTTTGCTTTCACTCCACTGATATTTGTTTTCATATTAACTAAAAATATAGGGTTAGCAGCCAACCATGTCTTAAAATTGATGCTTTTCTCTGGACTTGTTAATCTTACTGACAACTTCTCATGTCAATTGGCTGTATGTATTTGTAGTCTAATCAGCCGCATACCTTCGTCATTATTAGTCTTGATCCCCCTATTCGTAAAGGACAAACTTTGTACCCTCATATTGTGATGCAGGTAATTGTTCATGGTTTGTGGTTTACCAATTTAGTGTTTTGCTTCTGATCCTAATTGTTTGCTCATTTTTGTATAGTTTGAAACTGATTATGTTGTTGAAAGTGAATTGGCATTAAATGAAGATCTTTATAACTCGAAGTACAAAGACAAGCTGGAGCTGTCTTACAAGGTATTGCCTAAACTTTTATTAATTTATTGATATATAGCCCCGAGGTACTGCTTCTCAAGGGCTGCTTGGGAAAATGAAAAGGAGCATATTTTAGTTAATTGATGTGAGAAATTGGTAACTCTCGGTGATGCCTATCACGTGATGCAATAGTTGATGTTTCACTCACAATTCAATAATCAGGGGCTCATCCATGAAGTGTTCACCACAATATTACGTGGCTTGTCTGGGGCCAAAGTTACTAAGCCTGGAAAATTTAGGAGTTGTCAAGATGGTTATGCAGTGAAATCATCTTTAAAAGCTGAAGATGGAATTCTATATCCCCTTGAGAAGAGCTTCTTCTTTCTACCTAAACCTCCCACTCTTATTCTTCATGAAGAGGTAAAATCCAGTTATAGTTACTGATGACCAGATATTTGTTACCGGTCAACATGCATGATATTTACACATTTGGGATTTTGATAGTTTTATCATTTCCTACTAGATTGAGTATGTGGAATTTGAGCGACATGCTGCTGGTGGTTCAAATATGCATTATTTTGACCTTCTTATCAAACTGAAAAACGATCAAGAGCATCTCTTCCGTAATATCCAGAGAAATGAATACCACAATTTGTATGGTTTTATCAGGTAAATATTAGCTCTTTTCCAAAATTTACTTACAAGTTACAACCAATTGTTTGTTATATAAACAATTTATTTTTGGCCTGCACATGCAGTTCAAAGGGCTTGAAAATTATGAATTTAGGAAATGCCCAACCAACTGTTGGTGTGGCTAAGGTTCTTGAGAATGAGGATGATGATGCTGTTGATCCACATCTTGAGCGCATCAGAAATGAAGCTGGTGGAGATGAAAGTGATGAGGAGGTGCCTAATCTGTACTTGATATATTTTTTATCCTCATCCTTAGTTCCTGAGTAGCTTTTGGTATATTTGTGTTCTAATTTAAGTAATTGAGGGAACAATATTTATGCATGTCCAACAGTATCTGAATATATTTGGGCATGAAGTACATAAGTGAGCTTGGAACTCTATTTACATTTCAGTTTTTTCCGTTCTTAAACTTCCATTTCTATTATGCAGCTGAATTTTATGCTGTTATCCATCTATCCTGTTCAGTTTCTTATGCTCTCTGTATTGCTTATCTTGTGGTTGTGTGCATTTGTTCTGTACTTCTATGCATGTGATAATGTCTTATGGGGGGCTTCATGTGGCAGGATTTTTCTCTAGTTGTGGTTTGCTTTTGTATATATTAATCAGTGGCAGATGTCTACAGGATTCAGATTTTGTTGCCGAAAAGGATGATGAAGGTTCTCCTACTGATGATTCTGGGGCAGATGACTCTGATGCTAGCGGAAGTGGTGATGAGAAAGAGGCAAGTGACTTGCTTTTATTATTTTGTGATACCTCATCTCTACTCTTTAAATCTTTGGTGTTCCTGACACAAAATGATGGCCAATTTTCAGAAGCCTGTAAAGAAGGAATCAAAGAAGGATCTGTCTTCTAAGGCATCTACTTCTAAGAAGAGATCAAAAGATGCCGACGAAGATGGAAAGAAGAAGAAACAAAAGAAGAAAAAGGACCCAAATGCACCTAAGAGGGCATTGTCTGGTTTCATGTTCTTTTCTCAAATGGAAAGAGAGGTGCGTTTTATATTAAAACATATCGGTGGTGTGGTTTTGGATTTGATTCTGTCACATGTGGGTGAGAGTATTCATCACTTCCATTCTGCATAGCTACCTAGCCTTTCTTGATTTGGGGTTTCAATTGGTTGTTCAAGTAGGTTGTAATCCTGATCTTGCTCCCCAATATTTTTGGGGAGAAAGTCAAGTTTCTCTTGTTGGGATTGTAAAGGATTATCTTTTACAATGCTAGGTTGTAGATAATATCTTAATATGAGATCATGTGGCAAACCTGTAATTAATAATGCAAGTGAGCCTCAGAAGGTCCTGTACCAATGTTACTGAGCTCATGCTCTGAACTCAGTATAGCCAAATATGACATTTCGCAAAATTGTTTGTAGCTATATTGGATGTAATAAATAACAATAGCTATTTTTTTTAATGACAGAATCTAAAGAAGACTAATCCTGGAATTTCATTTACGGATGTGGGAAGAGTACTTGGAGAGAAGTGGAAAAAGATGTCAGGTATGGCTGGTTGCCAGTTGTTTCGTTTCATGCAATGCCAGCTAGTGTCATTTGTGACCACTGATCAAAGGCTATTATGTGTTATGACTAAGTTTTTTGTTTCTTTGCATGTTGAATGCACAGCGGACGAGAAGGAACCATACGAGGCAAAAGCCCGTGCGGATAAAAAACGTTACAAGGATGAGATTAGTGGCTACAAGAATCCACAACCCATGAATATTGATTCAGGAAATGAATCTGACAGTGCCTAAGGCTGCTTTAATATTGAAAGTAATCCCGACAGTCTTATGCTATATGCCAAGTTCTCACTGGAACGTGCTGAGAGTACTATGCCCTGGGAGCTCAAACGTCGGCTTGTTTGCATGGCTTGGGGAAGGTGGGAGAAGGATGAGGTTTAAGTGCTTAATACAATTAGAGATCTGTATTTGTAATCCAATCTGCTAACGTGTACTGGCTACAGTGTATCGTAAGTTTGTGACTTGCTTAAATAGGCGACCATAATTTTTCGTTTAATTTTTGCACTAATTGAATTTTAAATATTTGCTTAAGCCATCATTTCGGGTTTTCAGCTTTATTCATTATTAGGGGCTTGTCCCCTTTAAATGTGATGGCTATTGCTTTTTGTTTGTAAAATATAGTTTTGAAATTCGTTATATTTTTGTGTGTTCATTTTCTTTATGCTCTTTCTTTCGTGTATAAACCTTATGGTCTCCTGAATGATCAAAAGTCCATGGTTTTTTTTTTTTAATATTAAAACTATGTTGACTTGTCGCGTTGCATAAAAAAAAATCCTGAATGATCAAAAAAAACCTTATGGTCTCCATTCCAATCCCGTTATCACAGAACTATTTATATGTATGATTAAATTCCCGACTTTTCAACCAGCACTGGTACTTGTCGGGAGCTCGAGCATCTCTGCCTTCTCTTTCGGTGGTGTTGAGGATGTTGAGCTTCAAGCGTTGAGAGGTGGGGGTACTTGTAAGGATACTTCAATCATCAAATCAGTATTTGTCAGTGGTGGTGAGAAGTGAACAGTGCACATACTTGAAGAGTGAGTTCTGAAGCCGCTGTAATGGGATTGGGAATTGTTTGCTAGCAAACATGCCTCTGCTTGGTCGGTGTATGACAGGTCTAATCTGCTCTTTGGTACGCCCACTGTCGGCTATGTTAATGTCAGATTTGTCCCCTGCTGCATAGTCTGAGGTTATTGACCCTTGGATCCTAGGTTGTCTTTACATGTGGACAGTTGAGGTGATGGGACAAGTCGCTATCAAGGATTCGCGTGGAGGCTTTGCTCGTACGTGGGTGACAGCGACAAAATCATGGAATTTAGTGGTCAACCTTTTGTTGGGGCCTAATCCACCCTAGGCCTAATGAGACCGATCCAGTTTGGAGAGCCCAATCCAGGTAAGATTACCCCAGTTCACAACCTGTGTAGTGAAATTTCTCCTTTGTTTTGGGGTTTTGGCGGGTGGGACTTATCTTTCCCATTCACAACTTTTAAGTTTTTTATGCAGCCAAAAATCTGATAGTAGCAAGGGGATATATTTGTAGGGTCTTGTGTTTGCTTTCCTTTCCTCTCGGTTACCCGCTCAAAGTGGAGATTCGTTAAGCATTATTCGTGCTATCACTTGAATGATTGTGCCTGACAATATCTGTATTTTACACTCGAAGCATGGGTGATTGTATCTCCTCATGGCCAAAGTTATCACTCGGCACATCAGTAAGTAAATTAACATCAACTCGAAACACTTGCTTCTTACCAAGGTCCATCACCTCTCAAACTCCATTCCACTATCAGGACGTGACTCAACCGACTTTTCTCCAATTAAGCGACCCAACCAAATACATTTCAGCCACAAAATCCAATCTTGCCCAAAATGCAATTGATGGGTAGGTTTTGACCATAAGTAAGGAAGGATTAATGGCTAAAGTCTACCCTTTAAGGTGTATACCAGTTGTTTGTTTTGGATTTGAGATAAAATAAATGGTTAAATATGTTTTTAGTCTCTACAAAATATTTTTCACTCATGTTTAGTTCTAACAAGCATTTTCTCTTAAGTTTCACTTATTTTACACTTTCAACTATAGTTTCTGTCGTTACATTTCTGCTGACCGGACTAATTTCTATTTGGGGTTCCCAAAAAAAAACCAATTTAATTGATTTCGTTTGAATTATAGAATTAATCGGGTCAATTTGATTCGGTGAACACTCCTACCCTCCCATGGAATAAAAAACATAACCAATTTATAACAATCATTTTTTTTTGACATTAAACGGGGCTAAAAGCCCAAAAGAGAATTACACCTGAATAGCACGAGGAGTAGAGACTCCGGAAACATCAGCAACAAACAACGACTCCACCTGAGAGGGAGGAGACTCAAACACCATGAAACCAGATTGTAACTCACAACCCAAATTAGCTAACCCGTCAGCAACTTTGTTTGCTTCACGATAAACATGTTTAATGCGAACTTGCCAATCCAACTGAAGCAGAGCTCTAATCCTCTAAACAAGAGACCAACCATGAGCACTCCCCAAGGAGGATCCATTTAAACAATTAGCAATCACTTGAGAATCCGTGTTGAGCTCTACATAGGAAAAACCATGGTCTTGAGCTAACCGAAGCCCCTCCAACACACCCCAAAGCTCTGCTACATAAGCATTGGTATCACCAAGAAATTTCGCAAATCCACAAATCCAACGCCCCTCATCATCCCTAATAACTCCACCACAGCCCGCCACCAACGAAGAGCTCCGCGCTGCTCCATCACAATTAAGCGCAACCCAATTCCTACTGGGAGGAATCCACCTGATCAGAATTGTTTCATAGGCCTTGGACCTACCAACCAAATCAATAGAGACACACTGCTTATAATTAGTCACACATCGAAGAACATGGACTGAAGGATGAAATGGTCGAACAAACAATGGGTCATGAACCATCTTGTTTCTCCAAATCCACAGAAAATGACAGCCCGTGGCCCATACACACCTCTAATCCGAGAACCCCTGACAATTCCACACCTCCGGTCAATGTTGAGCACACCCACCCTCAAGTCCATGGAAAAGAAAATAGCACGCTTGCTCGCAGGAACAAGATGGCACCAAAACCGGTATGCAAGAGGACAATCTTCGGGCATGAAGAATAGATTCTTCAACATCGCTACAATGGTTGGGTAGTGGTTTCCATGGCCCCATTTGCTACACACAAGGTCAGGTAATCTACCATTCAAAATTCGCTACAAAAACTTAATCGCGCCTGAACCCAAGCTTCCACACTAAACTCCACAATTCATGCGAAACCAGAGATCAAACCCACTCGCCAGAGAATAAGCTCGAGCAATAGAAAAACACCTGCTTCAAGCTGTGCCGTGCCAAACACGCATGTCCAACCCCAATCATCATTAGGCACGGAATTGTACATGAAGCTTATTCAAACAGGTGAGACAAAGTCCTCGAGCAGCTGACACATTCCAAGTCCCTACTTTGATCCACCAAATCGATACATATAGGTCCTCCATGTGTCGAGGGATATTGTGGACTTCCCTCAATAAGACGCAAGCCTTCTCCCAACCAACAATCCCTCCAAACATCGATCGACGATTTGCCATCACGAATGTACACCACATTCGTGTTTTGAGAGGTCTTCCCACACATTCACAATACTCTTCCATACAAAAGAGCTGGCAGCTGCAACAACCTGTCTCCATGCTCATGATATTTCTACCATATTTCCCTTTGAGAACATTACACCACAACCTGTCATTACCTTCCCAAGATTCCAACATCTTCATGAGACAAGCTCTATTCATGCGATGAGATTCCTTATAGCCAAACTCTCCAAGATTTTTAGGGAAGAAATAACTTGTTCCAATTCACAAGATGGATACTTCGATGGTTTTCCTCCTCACCCCAAATGAAGCGACGTTGAAACTTTTGGATTTCGCTTAAAACAACTTCGAATCTGGAGGTCATCATGGAGTAAATAGGATAGCTTGCACAACAGATTTTGCAAGAGTCACTCTCCCCGCAAAGCGAGAGATGCAAGCCTTCCAACCTGATAACTTACTCTTCACTTTATCCACCAAATGTCGAAAATCTTGCCTTTCTGAGCTCTTCCAATTAGGGGCACTCCCAAGTATTTACCCAAACTATAAGTCTCCTCAAGCCCGAGCACTGATCAAGGCATTTCTAGTGGGCCTATCCACATTTTTTAGAAAATAAATGGATGTTTTGTCCAAACTAACCACTTGGCCGTATTACGAGCGTAAATGATCAAGAAAGAGATAACGATCTCATTTGCCGCCCGTAGCTTTGCTACAAAGAGAAGTAAATCATCAAAGAAACATCAAGTGAGAAACAAGAGCCCAGATCTACTCACAATGGATCCACTTCACCTGCACTCCACCTCCTCAATAATGAGGTGAGTGAGTTTATCCATACACAAAACAAAAATATAAAGGGAGATAGGATCACCTTTGCCTCGATACCCTCTCTCGAGAGAAAACCTTCCAACGGCTACCATTCCAGAGCACATTAGTCCGAACACCGAGATACAAAGGTATAATGCAATTAATCAAATCACGGGCAGCCCCACCTCAATCAAGACTCTCAAGAATAAAAGACCAACGGCCTTCGCCATAAGCCTTAGCTAAATCAACTTTGATGGCTTAAAAACAAGATTTACTCTCAGATCTGTTCATACTGCACCACCCTTGGGCAACCACAATATTCTCATGAATGCTTCTAGTTGGCACAACCCAGCCTGGTAAGGAGACACAATCTGGAATAAGAGGCTTCAAACGATTAATCTATAACTTTAGTAAAGCACTCAGAATATCATTGCACAAAGAAATAGGCCTAAACTGACTCATAAACTCAGGTTTGTCAAGTTTAGGAATGAGACAAATGTCAGTGTTATTAACCTGACTAATCTCATGCGGATGCCTCCAAAGCTGAGATACAAATTGACAAAATGTGTGCTCAATAATAGACCAATTCGCCTGATAAAATCCAGCAGGGAAACCATCCGGCCCAGGAGATTTCCAAGGCTCCATCTTGAACAAAGCCTGACGAATTTCCTCCTTTTCCACCTATTTGCTAAGAGATGAAGCCACCTCACCATCCAATGGGACAAAGGAGAATTTGGTGGTAAGCTTCAAATGGGGAGGGTCCATTTCTTTAAAAAGGCCCTTAAAGAAGTCATTGACTAACACCTTCAGATCTTGTTCATCTTCAATCCACTCTCCAGCATCATTCCTAAGCATGAGGATTCTATTCTTCCGCTTACGGGTCGTAGCTTTAATGTGGTAGCACCTTGTATTACGGTCACCATCCTGAAGCCACTTAGTTCGAGACCTTTGAAACCAGATGAGCTCTTCCTGGTACAAGACATCAGCCAACTCTTTCTGAAGATCTTCCTCTAGCTTTATGAGGAAGTTATTAATGCGACCTTCTTCCTGCTTCCTCTGAATGCCTCCTAACCGAGCAAGAAGCTGCTTCTTTCGACCACTGACACTACCAAATGTATCAACTTTCCAACGTCTGAGACAATCTTCTACTCTTGCCAAATTATCAGATAAACCAATATCTCTATCCCACCAGCTATGTAGAGCACCATTAAAGGAATTATGGGTCAACCAAGCACTCTCAAACCGAAAAGGCCTGGGTCCCCCCATGAAATTAGTACCATGCATAAATAAGGCGGACGGTGGTCCGAGAATCAATCCAGCAAGCACTTTCACAATAGCATTCTGAAGGCTACCTCCAATTATCGCTGCAAAGAGCCCTGCCTAGCCTCTCAAAATTCTATCATAACCTTGAGCTTGGGACCTTTCCAAGTAAACTGAGCCGATCGAATTCCCACATCCAACAAATTACATGATCAGATCCGATCCTCAAACAGGTGCACCTCCTCTCAATAACCGGGCGACCACCTTTCTTCTCAAGAGACCAAGAATATCGTTGAAATCCTCAAAGAAGCATCCATTGGTCCTAAGTATTCTCGGAGCAATGTTAGCTAAATCATTCCATAAAGTACTCCTAACTTCATCATCCTGACTTGCATAAACCAAGCAAAACCACTTCCAACCAAGCTTCATCAGGATCTCAACATGAATGAACCGAAAGTCGGTTGACTTCAACCACATCTACCAAAGGTACTTCCAGGTCAGAATTATACCAATTCCGCAACTATTACCAACGTGAGACTAGAAACCATCAAAACTCAAGAGCTTCAAAGTCCTCTTAAGCGGTGCGGGTTAATTTCTGTCTCCATAATCACTAGAACTTCGGATGATGAACATCCAAGCATCGCTTGCAATTTTCAGAAAATCTTTGCTAGTCGCACTACCAATTCCAAACCGTAATTTTGTTTAACATCAATAAACAAATAATAAGGAAAAGCACCCAAGAGAACACTAGGAATTAAACATGGTTAAGACCAGGGTCTCACCACTACCTCTCCATTTCATCCTCACAGGCATGCCGAAAGTTCTTCACGCTCTACCGATTGGCTCCTCCATTCAAAGCGGGAAATTGACTGCAGCTCACCGCAGGGCGTGAGCTCGCAATCGGGTGGTCCAATGTAGGTCCTGAGGTCGAGCGAGCGAAAGCAAACTCGCGGGTCACTTTGGCCCAAACCACTTTAGTGACGCTGGGCTATGTTGAGACTCATTCGCCCATTTACTAACCTAATGCCACCGATGTTAGCACTTTGTATCAGCTTACCAGCTCTTAGTCACTTGGTCACTAATTCACTCGCCTCTTTATCTCTCCTATTAACTGCACATGTAAAATAATCCTCCAAAATGATTCGGTTCAAGATTTGCTTGATTGCCTCTCCGTGATTTCTCGTGAAAGCACCGAATAAATCATTCCGCGGCCCACGTAAGCGGTCTTACCAGCCCTCCCACAAATGTTCTCACCAATCCCTACGCTTTTTGTAGCGGAGACTTGATTTACCTAGCCCAACCACGCTCTACCCTTTTTAAAGGGCCAAAGCGATTGACTTTCCTTGGTGGTCCCCAAATCTCTTGCATGGACCACTAATTTCTCGCTTAGTTCCTTCTCCAACCGACTTCCCTTACCTCGACGCCGTGGATAATCTGCTAGATCCACTAATTGATCGCCATGCTTTCCTTCCACCAAGCTTCATTATCAATTAATGCTCCATATCTGGATCCCGAAACTGATGCATGGCCATTAACTGCCGCCGGAGAAACATCACTAGGGTTTGCAAGTCCTTTGTGGCCGCCGTTCTGCACCGCCACCTACTCCTTATTCCGCTGTGGTCGTCTTTGTTTTTGCACCACCGTCCATAGACTTGGATCATTTGTCCCCACCTCACCTCCTGAGCAGTTGTCTCCTTCTTTCTTACCCTCTACTTCCACTGGCTTATCCGGGCAACCTTCTCGAAAGTGGCCAAATTTACCACAAGATAGGCACAGAAGGTGTAAACCTTCATATTCCAACTTGTAATAACTTTCCTCCACCTCGCAAATAGCTAGTAGTGGCTTCGATAAGTCCACCTCCACGCATATCCTTGCATATTTCCCTCTCTCCTGGTGCACTGTGTTCTTATCCACCTTCACAGTTTTCCCAATCATGTTGCCAATAAAACAAAGAATCTTGGGATCATAGTACTCAACCGGTATTCCTGATATTCTCACCCACACCGAAGCTCTCTACGAACTACCGGAAGGCTCAAGTTCTGACTCCACTCCTCCTGACAAAGAAGATAATGGTCATAGATCAACCAAGGCCCCTCCAACAAGACATGCTGCTGATCCTCCCTCGCAAGGAAAATCTGACAAGGGAAGTAATCATTGCCCAGGTCTATCATGCTGATAATTCCACTCTTAACCCACATTTGCTTCCAACCTGGTTTCTAGCGCCTTGTAACCCGATCTTTCCTTCCCAAGAGTTTCACAATAACACCATTCCTCCATGGCCTGTGAACGCGCTTTTCTTCCTTCTTCGATAAAGACAAATTTAGGACACTCATATTTCCTAGCTTTTGTTCTCTCACCTTCAACCCTTCAAACTCATCATCCTCCTCTCCACCAATCTCCTACTCCGAATCCTCCTCCTCATCCGAGTCCTCCTTACCTTCCCCGACCACCGAATCTTTGTAACTCTTAGCATGCGTCTCTACTATTCCATCGTAGACCAGTGGCACAGATGACGTGCCCATGAATGCATGGTTACCTTCCTTCACCTTTTTTGAGCTCCTAGCTTTCAAATCTTCTTCCTCCTTCGAAGTTTCCCCCTGTTGTTGCGTGAACCCTAGCAGAGGGTTTGCAGCCGTCATTTTTTTCCTTTGTTTTTCCCTAGTCATAGCAATGCTCATAAATGTGCCTCTCCCAATCAAAGCTTAATAGATGCAAGGGAGGAGTAGGCATCTTCAAGTAGGGATGACAAAGCCGGCCGACCTACCCCGACCCGCTCTGCCTCGCCGTGAGCCCACAAAAAATAGGGTTGTCTAACCTGGCCCATCAAGAAGTGGTGGGTTGAGAAAGTGAGCCCACCCCGCTCCACCGCGGGTTGACGGTTTGACCAGCCTTAAAAATAAATAAATAAACCATAAAAAAGAAATTTGGTCTAAAAAAGTCGCGGGATTAGCGGGTTGGCCCGCCTAAATCTGCCATAAAACGGGTCAAAATGGCAATTGGTGGGCTGGCCCCGCCTAAAATACTTAAAAACATAAAAAAAAATTGGCTAAAATAAAATAAAATAAAATATGTGGGGTGGTGAGCTGACATACCCCAACCCACCTCTCCCTGTTTTGGTAGGCTGGCCCGCCAAGCCCTGCCCGTATTGCCACCCCTATCTTCACAGATACTTACTCGTGAGCTACGTGAGTTGTACTGGCTTTGTTCTATAGAATCCTTGTGATTGTGTGGACACTATTCTTCACAATATTTTTAAATTTTTTATATTAAAATGTTAATTCGAGTTTATGAATAATATATCAACAAATTGAATTTAAAAATCTTTTTGGATTACGAACTTTTCAATAACTCGTCCCAAGGAAGTTTTCAAAATATTTTTGAAGTGCTTTTATATGTTAAGTCACCAGATAATTAAATGAGGTGCAATATGATTTATGATTGAAGTTGAGATTTCATATTATTTTGATAAGGGGGTAATTTGTAAATTTTTCTTACATTTATGAGGGAATTTTTTTACCCACACAAATACTTATTTTAGCTATTTATTCAACATAACCTAATTATACTAAGGATTTGCTGATTGCTAATAGCTTATAGCTGAAAAGCTAGCTAATTAAAATTGAAGTGTTCGGTCAAATTAGCTGTTTAACTAACTGATAAATATAAAATGACGAAAAATGATAAGATTTTATCTTTATTTTAAATTTGAAAAAAGGTTAAAAAATAAAATAATGAGGATAAAAATTGGAGAAAAGATAAAAAGCTGTAAGCTATAAGCTGAGATGCTACTTCAAGTAGCAACTTAAAAAAAACTATAAGCTAGTGTGATAAATTTACTCACCAAACACCTTTCATTCGGTTAAACTAATAAGCTATAAGCTAGCTTCTTGGTCATACCAAACCGAGCCTTGGTAAGACCAAGAAGCTAGCTTATAATCTTGTTTAACTGAATGAAGCATATCACACTAGCTTATGATTTTTTTGTGATGCTACTCGAATTGGCATCCGAGCTTATAGTTTTTTATATGTTTCTTTCTATTTTTATCCTCATTATTTTATTCTTTATCCTTTTTTTTTTATAAAACGAAGGTAAGGAGCCTCGTTAAAACCTGCTGATGCAAAACCCTCCTTAGGGAAAAAACATCAAGAAGGAAAAAGAGTGCCCCTCCCCGATATTATTAAAAAAAAAAAGGAAAAAAAGAGAACAAGGAAATCCTGGGGGGACTAGGCCAAAACCCAAGAAACAACAGAGAAGGCAAAAAAAAAAAAACAACAGAGCCCAAAGAAAAGGACTATACGAACTATAGGCCGGAAAGCCAAACCTATTAATAAAGAAATCAAAACCAAGAAAAGTAGGAATGGAGTCCCACCAATGAAAATTCTGGTTAGTGATGGCAAAATTGGCAAGCTTGTCGGCACATGCATTGCCTTCCTTGTAGATATGAGAGCATAGGAAGCGCATAGTTTTAGTAAGGCCCAGGCAGTTGTTCCACCTATTACTTAGCTGCCAAGGAACTAAAGAAGGATTCTTCGTAGCCTTGACAACCAAGATGATGGAGTCGCATTCAAGCCAAAGTCGGGCGCCAACCCAGAATGAGCAATCTCATCATAACATGGCACCATGGAGTTCAAAGATGAAAGCATCAAGAACCTGTGCTTGGCAAAACAAATTCTAAGACAAAGAACACCACTATCACGAAAAATGCCCCCACTGTGCCGCCACACCAGAGAACCAATGGCGCAGACCATCAAGGTCAGACTTAACCCAACAGGCAAAGGGGGAAGCCAGGTAACCTGAATGACCACAGGAGCTTCGGCAAGATGAGGTATGACACCGAAAAAGCTCAGGATGCTAGATTCAGAAGGGTAAGAAATACCTTTGCTAACCTTGCCAACCAGAGCAACATTAGAGATGATATGCCTGATAGCAATGTCGAGGGGATAAAATGTTCTCAAATCTAGCTTGATTACGATCAGGCTAAATATGCCAAATGATAAAGGAGATACAAGCCACCATTAAGTCCCAAACTAGAGAGCTCCAAGTATTGTTGCACTGAAGATAGAGATAGGCCGAGGATGTGTCGATAACACAATCTAAAAACACCACTCATCCAAGACCACAGAGATTGAGCATAAGCACACTGAAAAACAAGTGATCGTGAGGACTCAATGTACCTGATTGCAAAGAGAGCACATAGAAGGATAAATTGCACCAACTCCAAATAAATGATCATCCGTGGAAGGTCGGTGTGTTTTTCCAAGAGACAAAAGCCTGTAGAAGGAGGAATACAAGGTCTCCAAAGCATTTTAGACCAAGGCAAGACTGACCATGATCCTCATAAAAATCATAAGCATCTCTAAAGGGGAGGTTGCCCTGAGTTAGAATGATCCCACACCAACTTATCATCAAAGTCTGGTATTAGGAGAGTAAAAGCCTCAACTTCCTGCTTAAGGCCAGTGACATTTGAAAGAATAGGTCGAATGCACCAGCAAGAATAATTGACCACAATGAAATCATCGACCTTAGTTGCGAATTCACGATGGAGATTCTAGGAATACCCAACATATTGACTATAGGTTTGCTTTCACCATTTATCCCGCCAAAAGTTGACAAAGAGAACCCGAGCCAACGTGCCAAGAAGAGTTGTCCAAAATAGTGGGATGACATGCTTTGATCCCACGTATAGTGAACCTGGAGCATGATAAGAAACAATTTTGCAACGCTTAAAAGCTCTAGCCTTCATAAGATGACACCATTCCAAAGAAGAAGAGAAAAGTCCCAAATGCAAGTTTAAGAATGCCACTTTGTTAATAGAAAGAAGAGAGCGAATGCCCGTACCACCAAATAAGAAATGGGCTTGTAAACTCTTGACCAAGCAACGGTCACCGCTTTCTTAGAATGGATGCAACTGCACTAAAGGAAATTTCTCACCAATATTCACCAAATTTAAAAGAGAGACAGGCCAGGAGTATAACTTGAAACTGTACATTAAGGTGCTTTGAAAAACCGACTTGATAAGCTGCGTTCTGCCCATGAAGGAAAGCATAGTACCTTTCCAAAGCCCAAACTTACTCCTGATTTTATTCTTTATCCTATTTCAAATTAAAATAAAGATAAACATTTATCTTTTCATGTCATTTTGTATTTATCAGTTAGTTAAACAATTAATTTTACTAAACATCAATTTTAATTCGTTAGCTTTTCAGTTATAAGCTATAGGCTATCAACTAGCTTTTCAGCTATCAGCTATAAGCTAGCTTATATCTTATTTTTACCGCCATAGCCTAAGGGTCTGTTTGGTTAGGGGTTTTGGAAGGAAGGAAGGAGAGGGGTTATTTTAAATTATGCTTGTTTGATTCAATTTTTTAAAGAGGAGGGGAGGGGAGCAAAATCCCTCCTAAGCCAATTTTGGCTCCCCTCCAAAAGTGGGGGTTTTGGAGGGGAGGCGAGATTAAATTATTTAAAATAAAATTACTTAAATATCCTTATATATAATATAATATAAAAGGCTATAAGAATATACAAGTAAATTAATCCCCCTCCATTAAAATCTCTCCCTCTCCTCCTGAACCAAACATGTAAAGGCTTCCCTTCTCTCCCCTCTCAACCAAACACAAAATCAAATAAAATCTCTCCCCTCCCCTTCCATTCCAAAACTCTGAGTATCATTCAGCCGTGTCTCCTTCGCCAATTTCTGATGATCAAAGCTCTTGTGTTTCTTGCAATTGGAAAGAGAATGGCCTATTGTTTTTTTGCAAAAGGAACAGAAGGCAGGAACCTTCTCATACTCGATTCCAATGTTTAGAGCAAAACCTTCTCTTTCAACCATTATTTCATCAAGCCATGGTCCTGTGAGATCGAGATCAGTAAGCACTATGGCAAAGTGTCCATAAACACGATTCCTAGTTGCATCATCAATTGAGATACGATTCCCAATACTTGCAGCAATTTCAAATAGTGTTTTTGGTCGCCAATATTCCTGCGGGAATTCATGAAATCGCACCCAACATTGGGCATGAGTCTGAGTTTGATGACTTGGTTGAAAATCACTCGTCCACTTCGATAGCCGTAGTAGTTTTTGGATTTACTCATCATCTCCACAGGCTAAACCAGTAGTTTTTTGGATTTACTCGTGTAGCAGATATGCCAACTCTTTTAAAGAATACATTACTGTCGCATCGCAGCATCTCCACAGGCTAAAGCAGCTATACATAAGTTTCCACGAAATAATTGTTAGTCAAATGAGGCAACTTACTAACCAAAATAAGGAAAAACATGGGTTGGAAAATATGAAAAGTCATAAAACACATGATGGTAGGTGGCCATCCAATTTGATGTGTTCATATTATATGTTCACATTGCAAACCTTGCCTATAAATAGAAGCTTGAAGGCAAGAGCAAATCATTCCAACATTGAGTGCATTCCAAGTTGAGAGAGTGAGCACCGAGAGAAAATTCCAGTGAGGGAGTTTTGTGAAAAATATTTAGAGAGAAATATTTTGGGTGTAATTGGGTTGTGAGTTTTGTGAGAGAGTGTGAGTGTTTGTAAACACAGTGTGTATTTCCTTTTTTCAATATAAGGTCTGCAGCAGTCCGGAGACGTAGGCATTATTGGCCGAACTCCGTTATCAATTTTTGTGTGTGTTTCCCTATTTATTTTTTGCTCTTCCACTAATCTGACTATGGAGAATTTTTGCGTAATTTCCTAACAATAATTCCATGAAGTCTTCTTCGGTCAAAACGTGAAAGATTCCCAAAAATCAGATTCGCTTTTTACAAGAAAAAAAAAAAAAGCATATGTCCTACGCGTTTATGTTAGTTTTTTCTAAATGTACTGTACTGACCATGAGAGAAATGGATACATAAATAAATCCTATTGAATTGAAGGTCAAGACTAGAAAAATGTCTCAATTATTGATATATATGCTGCTGTCACAACAATTACTACAAACCAATCACCGATTAATATTAACCTGAAAACAGACAGACAGAAGAAGAAGCAAAGACACCTTCAAACTAAACTGCACACTGTTGTGTTCTGTTTCTCCTTAACCTGTGTGTCTCTCTGTCTGTCTGTCTGGTTGGTGGCTCCTCTACAAATATATTGCAACGTGGCACCTTACCCATCCATGATTACCTTACCTTTCTTCTTTCTTCTTGCTGAGTTCAAATCTACAGTTATGTTTGCCAATAGCGGTAGTACTACACCTGTGCAGATTCCAATTCCAAGCCGTTGTAAAGCTAAGGTATATCCTCAAAATCAAATCTCTGTTTAGTCAACATTAATTAACGCCACCAAGTTTTAATTTTTAGTGAAAGGGTTTCACACAGTTATCAAATTTAGGGTCTGGATCAGCAAGTCCTAAAATTAGTTTCCAGGAATTCAATGTCCAGATATAGAACGACAAATAGCTACTCGAAAAAAGTCTGTGTGTTTCATCTTAGACTAAAATATAAGTAAAAAAGTTTATGTAGACCAAATATATGGATTTTTTTATTTATATTTCAGACCGAAGGGAGTAATTCAAGAACCACTATTTATTAGGCAAACAGCTATGTCCATGAAAGTGTGAGGTATTGTCACACTGGTTCCTAATTGTATCAAAATTGCAGATTAATCCCCTATTACTGATTATTTAGTCACATTAATTAGTCCCTTTAAGTGATTACTTACTATTAATCTGGTCCGTGTATTAACATACAAATTTGGCCCGAAAGGAACAAACTGGCTAACAAAAAATATATTTGAGTACTAATTTGTAATTTTCATACAATCAGGGACTAGTGTCACATCGCCATCGCCTCACACATTCAGAGACAAAAGTGATTGCTTACCCTTATTTAATCTCTTTCTCAGGGGGAAGTTCCGTCGTTTTTTAGACCTTGACTAATGTGTTTTAGTTCTAATATGTTGTACAGTACAACATATTAAACTGGTATGAAATATAACCAAAAAACTAAATACGTAGATTTTTTTGCTTATATTTTAGACCGGATGGAGTATTGAATAGCAAAACTTTTATGACCTATGATTTTATTGTAGAAATAGCATAGTAGTATTTTTTATTACAAATGATACTAGAGTTTAATTATTATAATTTTATTAACAGTGATAGCACCATATGAGATGAAACTGTATAAAACATGCTTATAATAAATCACCCTTTTGTGAGATTGATTATACTTCATTCAAATTTTCACTTGTGCAGGCACACCGTTCAATATGCATAGAACTTCACGGATTTGTTGATAGAATTTTGCATATAATATTAGCCATTGAATCTGCCAGACCAAATTGTGCTTTAGCCGTGCATGCATTGTGCTCATTGCACTTCACTTTGGATAAAGCCAAGTCAGTTATCAAACACTGTTCCGAGTCCAGTAAACTCTACCTGGTACTTCTTGAACTTCAAACCTTGACTCTGATATTAATAGATCGGTTCTTACTCAATTTGATATGCAGTTGTTTGCTATAATCTGACTTGTATATGTTTCTTCATACACTTTGGATACTATCACATATGGCTGGTTCTAGAGTGGGCCTTGGTCCACAGTGAACCAGTACTTGAAAATCGTTCGAAGTTCCAACGACGATCGACATTGCTTTTGAAAATAGAAGCTCACGGCCCTTCTTGTCTTCACAGCTGAGGCAGTGACTTGATTTATGCCGGTTCAACAAAAACACGGGAAAACAAATATGATTTGAGTTCTGAGGCATTCATATTTTTTTCCTTACTTTTGTTAAATCGATATGATCACGTCACCGCCTCAATTATGAGGATGAAGAGGACTGTGAGCTTCTGCTTCTAGGGGCAGCGTCGGTTATCGTTGGAGTTTCATAGAATTTTCACGTACTGATCCACCGTGGACCACCAATCAAATATTAATTTGAAATAACTAACCTTCTAATTTGTAAACTGGTTAGGCAATCACATCACACAAGATACTTTCAAGATGTGAAAAAATACGAAATGCTTTTGAGTTGTACTTGGCTCAGATTCAAAATACAGTTCCAATTCCATTGGTTACTGAGGTTAGTTATACTTACTAATTAGCCTTTTACACAGCATTGTTTTCTTTCTTGAGTAGGAACCCTTTATTGTAATAGTATTTTTTTCATGCTTCATATTCCACATGTTGTTTGAATTTTTTATGGCTTTGTGAAATGTGCAACTTGATAATTGAGACTTTGAACCGGCCTACAGATATCTGCAATACTACATGATCTTAGGGATACAGAATTTTCCTTGGAATTTTCAGAAGAGGAGGCTAGGAAAGTAATACTGTCACTGCTTAGGAAGAACTTTCCTGATTCAGCTTCTGTAGAAAATACAGAACTTGAAGCTATTCAAATTGCAACTTCAAGGTTGGATATCAAGTCTCAGTTCTCTCTCTTAATAGAGAAAGAAACTCTTAAGAGGCAACTTGAAAAAGTGAATACTACAAACCAAAAGGAGAAGAAACTTCTAGAATACCTTTTATATCTGTTGATCAAATATGGGAAATTCATTTGTAAGTCTCAAAATGGAAGCCACTCCTTGAAACATGAATGTCATGACCAACTGTTTGAGCATGAGTTGGCTGTGGATGAGGCAATATGTGAGAAGCAAGTCAGTGACACTGTGGACCTAAATGTTGGAGATTTATGATTAATTATTTATTACTTGGGGTTGTCTTGTTGGTACAATATTACTGTCAATTGTCCATAGAAGCTATTGTGTGACTTTTAAAGAAGCATTTCTATTTTATTTTGTTAGGACACATGGCAATTAAAAGAGAGTGAATTTCTCATGGGAGGCAGTGATGCATGTAGGTTTTAGAGGGGATCTAGATTTCTTGCGGTCAGAAACTCACGCATTTGATATTCTATCATGTGATCTAGATCGTCTGATCAAGATATGATGGATCACACTCCAAACTTTGGCCCCGATTTACCAAAATCGCAACACGAGCCGTTCGATTTTGATCTGTCAATCCAGCTCAACAACTGAGTGAATGCGTGAATGCTTGGAATTCAAATCCTTTTTGGAGGGAGTGGGTTGGCTGAGGTAGGTATTTTGTGTTGTATTGTTCAGAATTATAGTTGAGGCTTGGGCCGGAGAATAGTTTTTCTCTGAGTAAGGGGCAATAGTCCTTGGGATTCTCTTGTCTTTGATGCAATTACCTAATATCAGCAAAGATAATCCCTTTGAGTTTTGCTTTTCACTTGTTCTCAATCAGATCATTAGAATTTTAGAATTTGGAAGCATATAACAGACAGACTCCCTTGAATTGAATGTGCTCCAAATAGGTGCATAAATGGATACCATGTATCTTTGGAGGGAGGGTTTGAGAGGATCTTGGAGGGGAGGGTTTTGGAAGGCTAAGTCTATATTTTGATATGTATTTGAGATTTTAATAAAATTGAAGAAATAACATGTTAGGTGATCATATAACATTTCAATCATATTTCATTTGTTTTTGGAAACATTTTATAGCTTCATTAATTTAGAAAAGAAAAATAAATGATCTCAACCCCTCTAAAACCTTCCATCTAAACATACCCTAAGGCTCCGTTTGAGAGTTTAGGAAGGGAGGGGAGGGGAGGGCTTTGGGAAAAAGAAGGATGAAAAGGAATGAGAAGAAAAGATAGTCTCCCACCTTGAATGAGGGGTTTATTTTTTCTTCATGATAATAAAAACCCCTAATATATTGATCAAAAATAGAAAAACCCCCTAATATGGGGGAACTCAAAATATATTGGAGGAGGGTTTTGAAGGGCTTAGAAAAATTCTTCAAATCTCTTCTATCTTTTTATATTACTCTCAAAATTAAAAATATATTAGTCATAAGCATTCTCTTTTCTTTCTCTACAAAAACACTCTTTCAAATAAGGTGGATGATTTTTCTCTCTTTCCCTCTCCTCTCCTCCCCCCAAAGCTCTCTCATTCCCTCCCCTCCTACCTCCCAAACAGAGCCTAAGTAGTAAATGCAGAACTCCCACAAAGATGCACAGCTTAAGATTGAAAGAGATGACAATCTTTGCATTTCTTGAGTAATAATCTAAGAACTTCATTACAAATAGTTTTAAAAAGTTACATTACTTCTTTCGAAATTTTTCTTAAAATGTTTCTGCCAGTAATTAATTGACCAAAATGTAAGTAGAATTCAACAGCTGAAATATAATGGCTTATTTCGTGCATAATCAATCTAGATGGACGCATAATAACTTTCAAAATGTAAAATTAATTTTATATTTTATATCTGTTTTATCTAAAATATGTCGGTGATTTTGTGGTAAGAATGTTGCAACTAGTAAGGACAAACAAATAGAAATTACAAAAATAATGTGAAAATGATATGATATAGAAAATATTGCAACAATTAGAAAAATGAAAGAGTTTAAAGCGCAAATAAACTTCAACGCGTGTGTGAAACACTAAGTTTTAGGTTTGATTTGTCCCCCCCAATCACTTTAGATTGAATGCAATAAGGTAACCGGTGAATCCCCTTCAGGATTTCCTTGAATTGACTTGCACTTCCAATTCAAGCTTATCGCTAATGGTATACATTACAGAATAATAGTTTCTCTCATTCTCTTTGCGCACAAAAGAATAAAGAAAGTGCTTTGGTGTAGAAACTAGACAAATATATCATGATGAATCTGCATGTAAGTGGTTTTATTTATAGACCAACTCATATCTTTAATTTGGTGAAAAGACAAAACTGTTTAAAGAAGAGATGTAACATTTAATTCATATATACCTTTTAATGAGAAGACATGACTCTTCAAAGAAAAAATGTAACCTTTCACTCATGCTTTTTAGTGAAATGACATGCATAAGAGATGTAGCTTTTCATGCGCATACAACCAACCGATACAGACATTCACGAAAGTTAAAGATCTCTTCAATAATTAAGAATAAAACGTTGTTGATATTGCCGAATTGTGATGGAACGAACAAAGAACCTGCAAAATAGAAACTCGTAAGAAAGAAACTCGAGGCGTCGGTGATACTGTCCTTAAGGATTTATCCGCCCTTAATTAATAAATCCGTTCGGAAAATAATTAATAAAAAGAGACGTTGGTGAATATAACGCGGGATTAGTGGTGGAATGTTACCGTTAGTGGATTGGTCAAGGATGAAAACTGACTAAAATCAATGGTTTTCAAGGATCAAAACTGACTAAAATCAATGGTTTTCGGATAAGCCTTCTCAAATAAAAAATATCTTCGAAAATATTAATCCAAGAATTAAAAAGGAACGCAAGGCTAATCGTAACCTCCCATTTTGGGCCAAACTCATGTGCGCGAGACCCATCTCTTTCCTCAACCACTCTTATCACCTCATCTAACATATTGACTTATAAACACTATGACTCTTAAAGAGTCATCCTATGTGAGACTTCCCACTTTTGAAATATCACAAAATTACAACATAAAACTCCATACCTACCTCAATGATAAGAACCACGAGATTAGGAGCATTTTGAAGAAAGCTAACTAGCATATCCCAACTACAATTCTCAGATATCCGAACCCATAGATACAATAAATTGTGAAACCGGAGAAGACGTAGATTAGCAAGATTGTCCAGCTTGCTGAGAAACTGCATGCAAAATAAAGAGTGATGCTATTTGGCCCGACAAATATAGCACGAGAGCGTCACGAAAAAAAAAATTGAACAGTAGTGCCTTTATGACCATACATGGCAGCTGAAAATTGAAAAAAAAAAAAGGAGTAATTAGGTGCTGCCACGTTTCTCGTGCGGCACCCCGTGCAGTACTCTTCGGGCTACTAAGCATTTCCCCAAAATAAATTAAGAATGTGTTTGGTTCTGAAGAGAAATTGTGAAGAGATAAATAAGTGTGAGAGAGTGTAAGAAGAGAGAAAGATGTGAGAAATAGAATAGATTTGAAGTATTGATTGGAATAAGAGAAATAGAGAAGAGAAAAGTGTTGATTAATTTTGAAAAGACATAAATACCATTAAAATGAAAAAGTTAATATACAATTATTTTAATTAATTAATGTAATTAATTTAAATTATTTGAGATTATTATTTTCATTTAACATTAATTTAAATTATTTAAGATTATTATTTTAATTTAAATGTTAATTTAATTATTTAATTTCATTTTTGGTTTTAATTTAATTAATTAATTTTATTTAACTTAATTAATTAATTTATTAAAAAATAAACAATACGTAGCATTCATTTTTTTCCCGATTTAACTTAATTAATTAATTTATTAAAAAAATAAAAAATATGTAGCATTCATTTTTTTCCCGAAGTGGCAAACTGAAACCACACGTAGCATTCTTTTTTTTTTTTTGAAGTGGCAAACTGAATCACGTGAGGCACAGTTGCTTTTTAGCATTCATTTTTTTTTTCGAGGTGGAACAACGAACGAGAAGAAGGGTATTACAGGAAAGTGATGACTTCTTTGCTATTTTTTCACAACTTTGGGAAGAATTGAAAAAGTAATAGGTCCACCAGATTTTATTCTCTCTTTCCTATTTCTCAGCAAATCAATCAAGAGAAATGAGTCTCTTCTCTTCTATTTCTCTCTACTCCCACCCTCTCTCTTGTATTTCACTGCAACTAATCACAGGCCAGGTAAAAAAGATAATTATATATATACTTATATATACTTGACTATATAATTAAACTAAACATATATATTAGGGGCTAGCTGAGCTCTACTCTAATAAATTTAATTAGCAAGCTTACTCCAATTGTGTCAGAATGCAGAGAGAGTGATTTGACGTTAGAAAGTGCTTCTAGGAGTTTATATAGACTATCAAAATCCGGATGCTTACTTATGCGCAGAGTGGCTCGATCAACAACATTGAACAAGTTCACAATCTCATATTTGTGGAGGAGAGAAATGATCATAAATATCAACAACTTCAATTGAGGGGACGTTTATTTGTATGACACCACGAGTATGAATATTAGTAGTAGTCATTAAATTCAGGCATAACCTCTTCAAGAATTGGAGATCAGAGATAATGAGGGGGAGTTCCAAGCTGCGGCCATGTAAACTAAGTTCCTCAAGATGTGGACAGCCAGATAGAAAAACAGAGAGAGAATCTGAATCTTGATTAGTTTCCAAGTGATGATCAGTAGTAGTTAACTCAAGATGAAGAATCTTTAGTGACGACAAATAAACAGAAGAAGAAGAAGAAGAAGAGAGTGTGGGTTGAACGACGCCACCACGCAATTTTAAGACCCTGAGTGACTCCGACGTGGAAAGCCTCCGCGTCAGCAAGGTGGTCCTATTACTAATTCTATCGAGAAGCAAATACAAATCAAGTTCCTCCACACCGAGTTCTAACGCTTTCACGACCCACAATTGTACCTCGTATGGTTCACAGTGACAGTATCCATCAGTAATTTTCTTATTTTTTGGGTGCGTCCAAGGAGTACTGCGTTTACAGAATGGATACACCGTTTTCTCAGCTTATAGGAAGATAGTAATTACCTTAAATATGTTGTTAGTTATAATCCTAATTAAATTAAAATTTATTATTCTGGTATTCTTTCTAATTATTATCCTAATTAAAATTGATATCTCCTCTAATACCAAAAAAAAAAAATTGATATCTGTTTGTATATTTAAACAAGGATACGTATAATCTGAACGTTTTTTTTCTATGACGTCAGCAATGTAGTTGAGGCAACAAAGGAGGAAGTTTTTTTTTTTTTTTGACAGAACTAAGGAGGAAGTTAATCCACCAGGAATTGCGGAATTGAATGGCAGTTCAAAAGTTCGGAAAAGGTCAATCGTGAAAGGCAGGTTTGGAAATTGGAATCAATCCTCGCATCGCAAAACGTTTTTAGCGGAGGTGATGAGCACGAATCGGGAGTGGATTCAATGACTTTCAGATTTGATATTTTTGGTGTCTTTGTGTCTTTCCTTTTCATCATAATTTATACATTTACGTATCACCAAAACAGCTTCGGTTAACATGTGTCAATAAATAGAGCTTTGTAAATAACGTGGATTACACATGTAATCATGTAATTAAACTTAACAGGTTCGGGTGCCAAATGTAATAATTCTGAACTTCATTTGTATAATTTTGTCTTACCAAACCTGGTCAAATTAAAATAGCCATATTCAGCCAAATTATACCGTACACGTAACATGATGAAATTAAGGGATATATGATTTCATTAAATCGTCCGTTTAATCAAAAAACACCAATTTGATTGTAGACCTAACATCGAATTTTTCAAAATTACATTAAATGTGCATTAATGGTTGTGGGTAATGGTTATAATTGTGGCATCAAAATCTTATTATATTTTGTTAATTGTGATATTGTATTATAATTGAAATAAAATCGCATTCCTGCAATTATAATACAATATCTACAATTTAATTTGATGTTTTTATATTTGAAATAAAATCACATTCCAGCAAATCAAACCGGTCAACGATGTAAAAAGATTCCTAAATTATAATAAATCAAATATCATGTCCAGCATTCATAATACGTATGAGTGAGGATCAATAAAATAAATTTGAATCAAAACTTTAAAATACGTTCATCAAAATTTATAAAAAAAAATGCTAGGAAAGATAAAAAATATCATGTGATATTAAAAAATAAAATATGTTATAAACAAATGTTTAAAATAGCGACGTTAGAAAAATAAAATACATTAACAAAATTAATAAATATCACTTGATTATAAAAAATAAAATAAATTGGAAGAAAAACTTTAAAATAACGTCATTTAAAAATTAAAATAAATTAGATAAATTAAAAAAAAACCACCTCAATTAGTCTCGTGCCTTTCCAACATCGTATTTAATTCTAAAAATCAACTATATTATATAAAGAGGAATTTTGTCACATGGGCCCATTTCAATCTCATCATTCCAATTCTCGCCAAAATGCAACAATTATTTTATTTTAATTTTAATTTTAATTTAATTTATAGTTTTTAATTGATTCATTAATTACTAATTAGAATGAACCAATAAATTAGATTTGTGATCATATTTTGATTTGATCCATCAATTAATTTCATCGATTTTTTTTATTTAATTTATATATTCTATCGATTTTTTTTACTATATTGATTTATTAATTTCATTGATCACATATTATATATTCCATTGATTGTTTTTTTGACGGGATATATTCCATCGATTGAATTCTCCAATATCCTATTACAAATTATTCATTAAAAAAAATTATATAAAAGCCTATAAATGTATTCCAAAAAAAATAGAAAATATATTTGATTCTCAAATACCCTATTACAAATTGTTCATAAAAAACAATTATATAAAAGCCTACAAATGTAATCCAAAAAAAAATAGAAAACATATTTAATTCTCCTCCTCTAAACTTCTCTTGAACTTGAAACCAAAATAGAATATAAAAAAATCCGCTTATTATAATATTTTTTGACAATTTCAACCAAATATTTTTTTCTGACAATATTTCAACTAAATATAGAATTAATTGTAAACCGATCAAATTATTAGTTACCTAGATTTAAACTGGTCAAAGGTAAGATTTTAATTCATATTCAAAATTGGTATACACCAAATATAAGACATAAACATTCTGATGGATGAGATACAGATTTCAAAATATTTGGTTGGAATTAAAATATCTAATCTGATACATTACTATTTTAGCATCATCACTATCTCAACTATAAATTCAAGGCATTTTAATATCATGATACGTTTCTTTATTGCACAAATACACAATAACAATGCAAAATATTCTGCCACTTTTGACGCCATTGCAAACATTAAGAACAAATACGCTAGTAAAATATGGAAGTTGCGGGTTAAAATAATAAGGCTGTGGCGATTTCGAAATTTTAAACAACAACAAGAACCATAATTAATAGAAATGGTTTTAATAGACGATAAGATTTGTATAACATTCTGACAAGTTCATTTGTTCACTTAAATGGTTTTAATGGACAATATGTTTCTATTAAATTTTTTTTATTTTCCTATGCATCTTGACAAGATATCCAATTATAATTATAAACTTTAACATTTTTGACTAAATCATGGAAGTTGAAAGATAACTGATGTAATTTCTGCATATATGAGTAGATTAAGTGTTTACATATCTATTATATATGCATGTATATGAATATATTTATAAACTAATAAATTTATTTTTTCTAATAAATATTTTGTAAAAAAATTATAACAACTGCAATCATACATATACATTTCAAACTATTTAAATATATATTGATACCTATAAGTATGAACAAAAATATGTGCAAATATTGAATAAAAAAATATATATGTGCAAGTATTTATATTCACGTCTATAAACACATGTATATATGGTAAAGTCAAATATATATATATATATAAACACATTTATAAAAGGTATGATGAATTAAATATCAAATATATGTAATTATTTAATTAAGTCCCGTGCAAAGCACGGATAATTACGCTAGTTTGATATATTCTCTCTCATCTTATCTCATTTTTCTCTCTCCAAAAAATACCTAAAGACACTAAAGTCACCACATATGAAAGTCACTGAATCCAAATCCAATATATACCATTTTGTTGTTTGCGGTATACATTTTTGGAAAAAACTTAAGTACAGTGCCTTAAATGTTGGACATGTTTTCCACTGAATACTGCAAATAACTGACGTGAACCCATTTTTTAGGAGCACATCTGTGCAAATAAATGGTTTCATGTTGTAAATAGAAAAGAAAGTAGAGAGATAATACAATAGAAATATAGACTCAAAGACCGGTTCTTCAGGAACCAGGATTTAAAGACTAGTTCTTCAGGAACTAGCTATAATCTTTGTATTGATAATCTGATCAAGTGTGTACAAGGACAAACCTAATAGCCCTATTTATAGAGAATGGGCAACTAGTTATGGACCAAATTAAGGGATATGGTAAAGATATAATGAGATAACAAATTGATATAGTCATCCATCAAATCAACATATTTATAACACTTCCCCTTGGATGACTATACACTATGAACATGCCTCGTTAAAACCTTGCTAAGAAAAACCCAGTGGGATAAAAACTTAGCGAAGGAAAAAGAGTACAATATTCATAGTGACATACTTCCCCTCGAAAATACATTATTTATGAATGTCCTTTAAATTGCTTATCGACAAGCTTATTGAAAATTGAAATTCACAATGCTTTTGTGAATAAATATGCTCAGTTGTCATTTGATCGAATCTTTTCATGATGCATTATCTTCTTGAAATGTTGTTGGCTTGTCATCTTCTTTCATCAATTTGCATGCTCCTCTAATATACTGAGTTATGGTTCTCAGTCATATGCATTCACAACTTGCTGTTTCTCCACATGTGTAAACATCACCTGATTGTGATTGAGCTTTATGAAGATCAGAAAGAACGAAGAACTTGTTTGACTTCATTCTAATGTCTTCGGGTTGGTGCTGAACAAAATCTGGCTAACAAGTTCACTACAAAAACTATATACAATCTTGTGCTATTTGCAACATAAAAAAGTATTTCAATAACAACATGATATGGTACTTCAGGACCAAAGTTCTTTGTTGCAAATGCTCGAGTTGTAAGCCGAGACAACACCTTATCTTTCAAAACATTTTATTTGAAGATATTTATTTATATCATCTATAGTTTGGAACAAACTCAAGTAATTTCTAGAATATTAATAATCAAAATTCATATCAATCATATTAAACAATGTGAGAAAAAAGAAATAAACAAATTTACCCATAATTGCATCATGTATGTAACTCAAACATTTCTTACCAATATGAAATGTTTAATATGATAAATAAGAGAATATAAACTATCAGTATATGTAAATCCAAATAGATGATTTCAATAGTTTTAATCCTTCCGAGATTTTCAATATAGAGACCACTCTCTAGTTAACCATGAGCTGTAATAACACATATTCGTGTCATGAGAGTTCAGACTTCAAAAACCATCTTTTGAATCTCGAACTATAGGTTCAAAGTCCTCATATTTCCAAATTAAACTGATTACATCAGTCAAAACATTTCAGATGCTTTAGATCCTTCATGGTTATGCTTCATGCATATTTATAATTCTTTAGGATTATGCTTTAGCTATCTTCAATCCTTCAGGGATATGCTTCATGCATTTTGAATTTTCAGAAGTATACTTCAGGTATCTTAAATCCTTCAAGTATATGCTTCATGCATTTTGAATTTTTCAGGGGTATGCTTCAGACATCTTAATCCTTCAGGGATTTTCATATATCTGTTATTATCCAATGACCCATATAAGCAAGTTGTCACTACACCCATTTGATGTATGTCAAGTCCTTCAAAGACTGCCAAACTAATACAAAATCTATAAGTAATTGCACGCATAACAAAGGTTGACAACTTCAGGTGTCTAGACTACTGGTCCAAATGCTTTATGTTTGGCAAATAAGTCTTGCTCGGCTTGCATTATTTTAATTCACTTTGGCCAATCAATTTAATGTCGACATTTCTATATGATTCGAGCTTCATGCTCATCGTGATTAATAATTTTATAATCAATTGCTATTGTATAAGCAAAAACATATCAACAACTTCACATCTTCCCCCCATATTTCCAGGGTTTAATGAGATCTCGTAATTTGTCGGTACCGGAACCACTTCTGGGATTACTTAACTGGAAATATGGAGTTGTTGATTCATATTGCTTTTGACCTCTTCTAGAGTGTCAATGATCTTCTGGATCATCACTTTGAATTCCCCCTTTTAGGAATAATATCATTTGCTTTTGACCTCTTCTAGAGTGTCAATGATCTTCTGGATCATCACTTTGAATTCCCCCTTTTAGGAATAATATCCTTTGCACCAATAAGTCTACAACTCTTCTAGCGTACTTTAGATTCATGGGTTGCCATACTCGCTAGTTGTCCTGCAGGGACAATTAATTATGCGATAATATTTGCAACTAACACAAGTGATTTAGAGACTTTTTGGATGTTTGTAAAGATATCTAGTAATTGGTTTGCAACATTTTGCAAATGACTTATTCTTTGAACTTCAAGTTCACATTAATTTATGCGTATATCAAACATGGATAATGTTTGTGTCTTACAACAAACTTCTTGTGCTTTTATTCTTTTATCTTTTTCTTCCCCTAATGAAGAAAATTGATTCATCAAATATATAATAATAAAATATATGTCAAGATATCACAATATCTAAATATACATGAAACAATGCACAATTCAAAATTGCCGAGCCATATAACCATCCAATAAATTATGAATTGTATAATATATAATTGTAAATTTATTAATCAATGCATGTTATCATCATATGTATCCAATTATATAACATATAATTGACATTTAAAAATATCAGAATAAATAAACTAATATTTTGCACTCACACCATGCTTTCAAACACAATATATTCAAATGTTTCAGCTCTTGTATATATTTAAATAATATATATTATTATAACTACTAGTTAAAAAATAATCAAATAATTTAATTAACAACAGTAAGTGACACTAAATTTTCAAGTGATAATTAAAATTAGCTTCAAAAGATTTGTTTTGCAATACCTTGAAATTTTTACTCGTATATATCTCATATGATAGTGTAGCAAAATAGCGACGCCTTTTGTTTCTCAATTAATTATTTTTACATAATAATTAAAATATTTCCTTTCAAAGAATTAGCACATAGGAAATATATGTCACCCAAAAAAATAATAATAACATGCAACTCAATCATATCCGAGCTTTAAAAGAAAAGAGTAATTATCTTGAGCATGAGAATGACAAAAATAATCATCAGGTAAAAGGATTCTATAATCCTTTAATAAGTATCCATGTGTATTTTCAATAATACATCGCATCATAGTTGAACTGGGATGACTAAGACGGTCATGTCAAAACATAAAAAGTTGTAAGATCTGAGCACTTTTGGTGCATATAATTTGACTCTGTCATCCTTACTTAAGTAAGATATAATCCAATTAACGAGAAATCTTAAAATTTCTCTAATATGAACTTTCAAAACAATAGAGATACACCAAATCTCCCTCATTTTTTGATTTCAACATGATACTTATTGCGATGTGTATCTTTGAAATTTAGTAGATTTCTTCGGGATCTACTAAAATATAACGCATCATCAATGGATAATTTTGTCGTATTTGAGAATATATCACATGCTCTTCTGGAGCCTTCGATCATATTTGCAATACCAGATACAATATCAACATTAATTTCAGCTAATCTTAATTACATAAAATATTTTCTTAATACAAATAATTGTGTAGGTTTTGCCACTGTCTACTAAATATTGGTACTTCAAGACCAAAAAGAGATTATAGTTTGTGCATTGATCGTTTTTAACAGTTATGCGTGGATCCAATATTGGTCCTTCGAGACCAATTTCACAATTACTTAAAATTTTGTATCGGTACTTCAAGACCAATTTCACATTTACTTGGAATCTTATATTGGTACTTCGAGACCAATTTCACAATCACTTAAAATTTTGTATTGGTGCTTCAGGACCAATTTACGATCAATCTATATTTTAAATTACTTGAAATCATGTATTGGTACTTCGGGACCAATAAAAGATAAGAATGTTTGGCTATTCATTTGCTTTGGTACTTCAGGACCGATCGTGAGACAAATCTTGCAAACATTGAAGAATAGCGCATTTTTAGTTTTAGCATAAAAAAAATATGTATACATAAATTCTTACCTTAAAAAGAAGCATACGTAAAGGTTGTTACACCGTTGAAGACTTGATCGTGCTTGGTAGCAATTGGCATGAATACTATTTGCTTGATGCTACACCTGAATGTACTCTTCAGCTTTCATTTAGTGTTGAGAAAGATTATCTTATTATTTCTTCCAGGGACATAAGATTTTTTGCATTTATATGCGTGTCTTTATGAATTTCAAGCAAACAATTCAACTTTTCATTTCATAAATCAACTAATAAAAAATTTTCTCATTTTTTTTAATCAAAAATAGATATAACCAAATACATAGTATTTGTATGACAACGATCAAATGCATAACTTTCATAATCAAAATTTGAACACCAGCATGAATTTAAAAATCCACATTTCAAATTTAAAATACATAACTGCTATATTAAAGGTCATATCTTTAGAGCAACAAATTTTGAACGATTAATTAAAGATTGTATCTTTATTCAATTAGAAAAATAATATCTTTATATAACAACAAAATTTCCAAAATATAATTAAAGATCACATCTTTATATAAAATAAGGATAAAAATTCTAAAAATATATGAATCACAATAACAAGAATTGCAATATATCACATACACAAAAATCCAAATTTATATGAAAACATGGAAACAAATCAATGATAATATCTTTTGCAAAGAACATATGTTTTTGCAAATGGTTAGACTAGTTTTTCAAGAACTAGAATTTAACGACTATTTTTTAGGAACTATGATTCAAAGGTTAATTCTTCGGGAATTAACATGTAAAGATCTCATCTTTAATATGAAAATAGGCAACGAGATTCAAATGTTAGTTCTTCAGGAACTATCTTGGAAAGATACAATCAATAATTTATTTTTTTCGCTTTTCTTTTGTTTCAAATCAGATTATGATCAAATCTAGTTCTTCCGAACTTATGTAGCGCTAAAATAATCGTGTTGTTCTTCTTAACTATACGCAAAGACTAAAAATTATGAGGTTCTTCAGAACTATATGTAGTGATAAAAAAATTCAAAAGTTCTTCAGAAACTTTTGGTAACGCTAAAAAGTTATAAAGTTTTTCATGAACAAATCTCGTGCTATAAAGTTCTTCAGGAACTTTTCTATCCAATACACAATTTCATTCATGGTCTAAAAGTCTAGTTCTTCAGGAACTATTCCACAAATTTTTATATAATGATGACCAAGAAAAGCGTGAGTTTGTGCAATCCTCTTTGGGATGCTTGAATATGAAATTCTTCCATAATTCTATCAAGATTCTTATACACAATATGATAATCATATAATCAGACAATATGAGAATAAAATTTTCATGAAAAAACCCAAATAACATGAAAAACACAAATATTAGAAAAACATGGTCTTCCAAAGAGTGTGAGAAAGAAAACGGGTTCTTTCAATAAAACCTCTTTAAACAATTACTCGTATGGTAGAGTTTCGTGCTGATAACGTGTTGTAAATAGAAAAGAAAGTAGAGAGATAAGACAATAGAAATATAGACTCAAAGACCGGTTCTTTAGGAACCAGGATTTAAAGGCTAGTTCTTCAGGAACTAACTATAATCTTTGTATTGATAATCTGATCAAGTGTGTACAAGGACAAACCTAATAGCCCTATTTATAGAAAATGGACAACTAGTTATGGACCAAATTAAGGGATATGATAAAGATATAATGAGATAACAAATTGATATAGTCATCCATCAAATCAACATATTTATAACATTTCAATCATTTTGAGTGTGGTTTTATTAGTGAAAAACCATGTGCACAGTACTTAGAGTATTGTACCTAAGTTTTACTCTACATTTCTTTTATAAAAAAAATATGCACCGCAAATAACTTGTTTACGGTGGTCAATTTTATCAAATAGCTCAATTAGTTTACGGAAGTGTGTAAAATGGGGGAGGGGTATTTTTTTTGTTTACGTAGGGTATCACTCAAAATTTGTTGGGTGCCTTTATCGCTTACTCTCTAGCTAAGTTAGGTTCAAAAGAGAAATTTTGAGAAAAAAGTTAAAAGAGAACAGTTTTTTTCACGGGAAGATGTTTTTTTTTTTTGGGTAAGTATACGGGAAGATGTTTTAAGAGTTTAGTCAAGATAAAATATCGCATTATTGTAGATTTCATTAACTAACTTTAAATAGCAATGTCGCATTATTGTTAAACTACAGAAGATGATCTCATTGTGGGCTTATTGCGGTGTGTTAGTTTTAGGTCTGCACTCCAAATTCATTGTCTCTGTTTCTTTTTCACTCACAAATCCTACTTGTTTGACTCTAGAGCCTAGCTGATAAAAAATTTTATTCACCCAAAATCTAGGTTTCATAAATTTCAATTTCTTGTATTTCTAGAATAATATTATCAGCTTTTTGTCGAAAAAAAAGAGAATAATATTATCAGCTTGCAAAATAATAATAATAATAATAATAATAATAATAATAATATTTTAGAGTAGTCACTGAATCCAAATCCGGTGTATACTATAACCAGTGGTTTATGGTAAATATAATGTTTCAAAAAATCTATAGTAAACAACTTTTTGAACTATCAGAAACAAAAAAAATGGGAGGAGTATTTTTGTCCAGTGAAAAATTTGTGGGGATTCAATGATGACTTGTAGGGTGTTAATGAAATAGTCCGGTCCAATTCAAAACTTGTGGGTTAGATAAGGCACAAGGGAGTCTTTCCCTAGTCTGCTAGGGTTTCGGTCCCTAGAGTTGCTAGGGTGTTGCTGTTGCCGATCGGCGGTGCCTGGCCGGTGATCTGCACCGCGTACCGCATATCCTCCCCACGGTTTTCTCCTTCATCTTTCTCCTCACTATGCGACGAGTTCGAGCTGTTCTTGGGCCTCGGCGGCGAGAGCCGCTTCCACCTCCTTGTTTCCTATGTTTCCTTTTTGGCGGAGGCAAGCCCCCAACCGCCTCCCCTGTGACCTTTCGACCCCCTCCACAGCCACATGATGAACCATCCCCTATTCCCCCTAGATCCTCCACCACTTAATGGCCCCCTTTCCTACCACCAGTTTGTCAATCGCTCCTCCTTTCTCAACACCCCTGCTACCAACCGCCCTAGACGCCATCTCCACTCGCTAATGTTGGAGTTGATTCAATCACTTTCTCCGTTTAAGCCACTGGATTGGTCTCTTCCGTATGGGTTTGTTTCTCCCAAATTTCCTCATCTTCAGGGTCTCTATTCTGCGCTCCCTAGTTTCCTCAATCACCCCTTCTACAGTACCTCACCACCCACCTTAAATGGTTGCCATGTTCGTGAGGTTAAGCACCCCCTTTGTGTTGGTAAAGATGTAGAGAGGGCTTCCACTGTTTTGGTCCGGCCCAATAAGGTGTTGGCTGCGGATGTCATGTGGAGGGCAACATTTTTTAAAGCTTTGACTGTGTCTGAGACTGAGTTTTGGAGGATTGATGAGGTTGAGCCAAAGGAGGAGAAGCGAAACAAGGTGTTAGTGCTCCACAGAATGAAGAAATCTCTAAGCAGGGGAACTCATCTAAGGTATCACTGCTTCGAGAATATCATTGAGGTGGTTGATGATAAACCGTTTTTAGGTTGGGTCTCTAGTAATACTTTGTTGATCGAGCTAAAATGTACTGGGATGGGTTTAGATTCCAAGAATCATCATTATCGCAGTAATCAAATGCACAGTATCATGTTTTTAATCGTGAGCCCCATACCTTCTTTCCCTTCCCTCCTTGATATACAAAGATGCATTGCAAAATTAAGCTGTATATGGAACAATTTGCCAAAGGTATCAAGGAGTGGACTATATGATTATGAAGGAGGTGGTAAAACACTAAATGTGGGCTCTTATCCAATTATTATTGTGTGCCAGTATAAGATTCAACAAGGAGATCCTTTCATGTATGGTCCAGTAGCAAGGGATGAGGTTCCTAGACGTGGCCAGGCTCTACACCCACCACCAAAACCACCTGAACTTATTTGTTTTGGATTGCTTTCTTTGGAATGCTATGTTGGTGGATTGGTAGTTGTAATGCTTAGCTTAACCTGAGGTTAGTATCGTAGGTCTGTACCTAGAAGTCAGGAGCAACTCCTTGTGTTTTAAGGAATGATCTTAGAGTTTGCGTTAAGTCATGTACTTTGCCCATTAGTGGGTTGATGCTTGCACCTGGTGTAATGTTCTGGTGGTTTTTACCCTATATGAATGAAATATTGCACTTTTGACCCAAAAAAAAAAGATAAGGCACAAGGGCGTGCAAAGATTCACTTTGGTAATTGGTGCCTACACCCCACAATTCACTACCCATAACCTCTTTTTTATGTAATTTGACTAAAATACGCTTACCCCACATACACCTTCATATTTTTTTTTGTTTTCAGGATTAGATGCTAATGCATTCATGAAAATTAATTTTCAAAAATACTTTTTGTAGGAATTGGGAGCTTTCCGAAAACTAATTTGCGAAGCACTTTTTATTGTGTTTCAGAAATTAGTTTTCACTACATAATTACGTTTCAGAAACTAATTTTCAGAACACACTTTTATTCTTTTTATTTTATTTTTTTACAACCAAAATTTAATTTTGAGAATGTTACTATTGCTTTCGAAAATTAAATTTCGAAAGGTGTTCTGATTCTTTAGCTGCCTTATTACGCTCCGGAATGTTACACTCTCCTCCCTCTCAAGAGTCCTTCATTTGGGTCTTGCTCATTTGGTTTAACAAATAACAACTAACAACGAGGAAAGGGGAGGGGTCAGGGAGAGTGGGAGGGGGCGATGGGGTTAGAGGGAGAAGGGAAAGGGGCGCGACTGGTCCATTGTCTCCGACAACTTTGCGTAGATAGAGGTAGTTCATTTGCATGTCAAAGCATTCCCCGTTCACTTCCGAATCTGCTCCACTCATTTGTAATGGATCTCTTCTGAGTCTCCGGGGGAAAGGGGGAAAGGAGGAGAGGGGGCGGGACCAAGGGATGGGGTGATAATGCGGGTCAACCCGTTCTGGCTCATTTCCAACCCACTGAGGCGGTTGAAAACATTGGCTTACTCCGACCCATCCCAACCCACTTTCTCGACGAGTTTGATGAGGTGAGTTGGTTGGTGATTCACCTAACCCACTTTGTCATTTTGGGCGGTTGACCCGCCTGGTTCAACTGGAAAAGAGTATTTCCGAAAAGAAAATTTTTGAAAAAGGGTTGGGGTGTGTGGGTAGTAGATTATGGGATTGGGGGTAGCAAAGGGCCTTCAATTTTCATATGATATTAGGCTTAGCCTCGTACTGGATGGGCCGATTATGGGATTACGGGCTTATTATGGTTTCATTTCATTTCCTGTTGCTTCGTCTTCTTCTTCTTCGCTCGTTCGTTAGTATTCAGCAACAGTGTAAGTGAGCCATAGCATAAACCTAAAACCCTAATCACAGTTGATTCTGCAGTGCCATCAGAGATACAATGAGGTGGCGAACTTTACTTTCCCTTTACTCTTCAAGCCACACATTCAACAAACTCAACGCAATCTCCCATTCCCCTTTACTCTTCAAACGACTACCCGTTTCGCCACTCACCAGTTACAGTTACAGTCACAGGAACCTTCATTTCCATTCCCCTCAACACGACAACTCGCTGATCGATCCGTCACTCAGAATTCAACAAAACGACGACGTCCAAGACAATGACGAAACCACGAACGAGTTCCTCTCCCGATTCGCGTGGATAATGAGGAAGAAAGTGAAGGAATCGTATCCTGAATGCGACAAACGCACCGTCGACGGCATGCTCCTCGTGATCGTTCAAAGAGTTGCTTCCGAAATGGAAAAGGATACGACGACGTCGTTTTCTCCTTCTTCTCCTTCTTCGGTGGATTTCAGCGAGGACTTGTGGAGGACGGTGTGGGAGGTTAGCAACAAGGTGTTGGAAGACATGAACAAAGAGAGAAAGAAGGAGAAAATGAAGGGTTTTTTGCAGTGTGATGAAGTGAAAGAGATGTGCAGGTTCGCCGGTGAGGTTGGAATTCGTGGTGATTTGCTTAGAGAGCTTAGGTTTAAATGGGCACGTGAGAAAATGGAGGAACACGAGTTTTACGAGGGTTTGGAGAAGTTAAGGAAAGAGGAACAAGTTGAAGAAGATACAGAAACAAATGTTGATGTTAATATTGTTGAGGAGAAGGGTGAGACTAAGGAGAAGGATGAGAATAAGGAAGTTGTTGGGCTTCCCAAGAGGAAAGGGAAGATAAGGTTCAAGCTTTATGGGCTTGATCTGTCTGATCCTAAGTGGGAACATGTGGCTGATAAGATTCATGAGGGAGGACAAGTGCTTTGGCCAAAGGAGGCAAAGCCAATAACTGGGAAATGCAAACAAGTTACTGAGAAAATTTTGTCATTGAAGGAGGAGGAGGTGGAGGATGGTGATAGCTTGTTGACCCTGTTGGCTGATTGGGTAGAGCTTCTACAGCCTGACAGGGTGGATTGGATCAGTTTGCTTGACAGATTGAAAAATCAGAACCTTCCTTTGTACTTCAAGGTATGCTAGTAGTTTGCTTTTTATGTCATTGGATCGATATACAAACGCATTGCCTTTTTAGTTTTTGAGAGCAATGGAATTTTTCAATGTGACTTGTGTATGTGAATTTGTTCTGATATTTTAGCAGATTAATATTATTAGGAAATGCCGTCTAATGGTATAAGCCTTGGTTGTTGTTGTTGCTGCTGCTGCTGCTACAATATGATTAGGAAACGCAGATGTTTAGATCTAAATACTGTCCCCCTCGAATGTCTATGTGAATTTGTTCTGATATTTTAGCAGATTAATTGGTGGTTGTTGTTGCTACAATATGATTAGGAAATGCAGATGTTTAGACCTAAATACTGCCCCTCTATGAGGAAATGAAGGACAGGATGGGGGACATATAAATGCATAATGGAGACTGTATACCAGGATCCATGTTAGTCTTTCTGGTTGAAGATATTTAAATGACCGGTTTCAGTGTGGTTGCAGAATGGATCAATTCCTTCTTATGTTAATATGCAAAACTGGGAGTTGTTCCTTGAAACCTGTGTATGATCTTGGTGGCATCCAACTTCTTTCCATTTTTTATGTACTGTTTACTTCGACTTGACGGAGCTTAGTTATATATACATTCTATTTACAAGGACAGCATGAAAGTGTTGATCTGTCTTGTTTGCTGCATGGTCTTTGGCTTGCATTCTTACTCTTTATGACATGGTAAGAATTTTTTTTAATGAACCCCTTGTCAATAGCCTCATGAAAATCAATACCTTGGTCATAAAAAAAGATTTAAGTAGGAATTGTTGTGTCGATAGGGAATTATTCATGTATTCTAGGATCTGATCCAATTCTTTTTCCACATATTTTATTGTTCCATGCTTATATGAATCACTTATTCGAGAGCATTGGTGATCCTAATATGGCATCTTCATATGCTGCATACGGAAATTGTAGGAACCTTCATGTAATACATATATTTTCTGAAGTGAATTGCTGTGTTTCAAAATGGGATGAAGTAAGGCCTGTTTGGATTTAATTTTTGTCAAACCCTATGCTTTTGTAGGTGGCAGAAATGGTATTGACTGAAGATTCTTTCCAAACAAATATATCTGACTACTCTAGGCTTGTTGATATGTATGCTAAAGAGAACCGCGTTGATGATGCTGAGAGGATCCTTAAGAAGATGAACGAAAATGGTATAGGACTAGATGCTTCAATAGCCAGTACGGCTGTCCACATGTACAGCAAGGTAGGTAATATTGAACGCGCAAAAGAAGCATTCGAAGTCTTGAGTAGCCAGGGTTTCCAACCAGACACAAAAGTTTGCAACTCGATGATCATGGCTTATATAAATGCTGGCGAACCTAGAAAGGCTGAGGCACTGATTAAGCAGGTGGACACAAGAGATATTAAGCCCACAAAGGAAATATACATGTCATTGCTCCAATATTATTCTCAATGTGGTGATATTGATGCTGCTGCACGAGTTTCAACAATGATGCAGTTTGCAGGATTCCAGCAGAGTATGGAGACATGCACCCTGCTTATTGAGGCTGCTGCAAATGCAGGTATCCCAGATAAGGCAAGAAGCAATTTTGACTACATGATGAAGCTTGGGCATAAGCCTGATGATAGGTGCACTGCTGCCATGATTGGCGCTTATGAGAAGAAAAATTTATTGGATATGGCATTAAATCTTCTACTGGAGTTAGAGAAGGATGGGTTTCAGCCCAGGGTTGCGACTTATTCTGTTTTAATGGACTGGTTAGCAAAAATGCAGCTTGTTGATGAGGCTGAACAGCTTTTAAACAAAATCGCTCTGCTGGGTGAGGCTCCTCCTTTTAGGGTTCAAGTGAGTCTCTGTGATATGTATGCAAGGTCTGGAATGGAGAAAAAGGCCCTTCAAACACTGGGCGTTCTGGAAGCTAGGAAGGATGAATTACGACCGGATGAGTTTGAGAGAATTATATATGGCCTTATTGGTGGTGGGTTTCGGCAGGATGCACAAAGAATGTGTGGGATCATGGAGGCACAGGGTTTCACTGCATCTGAACAGCTTAGGTTAGCCCTTAAATCTGGCCACCTACGTATGAGGTAGTTTAGCGATCATGAGAAGCGCCATGTTAGTCTTTCTCTGCCAAGTGGCCAACTGCTTTATTAAGGAAGCCATGGTCTGCTCGATTGACCATACCATGTAACCAATAAAGGACTAGGTTTATGCTTGATATGTTATTAGTTTCCCAACTGTATCATGTTTATGAATTTTGCCATGGTTACGCATTTACATGTTCATTTTACTGATTTACTTCTCTCAATATTCTTCTGAACTTTAGTCCTCTGTATAGTAGATTAATTTGAATAGGCATTTTCTTATTCATATATACAGTTTATTCTTTGACATGTTTTTCACTGATGCATGATTTGTTCTGATTTTAACTTGAGCTCTTGCATGCCTAAGAATTAGGATGCAGTTTCATCTCTTTACTGATTCTAATAATACGTTGTTCTGGACAGACAAGAGTGTTGTTGAAAGTCATACAAACACGAGATATCAATTCTTGCATGGAATTAGGATGCAGTTGCATGTCTACTTCTGAAAATATTTTTCAACCTATCTGTCAATGGATTGCTCCAGGTGTTCTATATGCTTTCAGTTAATGTTCTTTATGACACCAAACAAACTATAATAAAGAATATGATCAGTGTCATGCGAGGTATATTTCTGTATAAATATGTAATAATTCCAAAATTGGAATCATTTAGCCTTGCTGGTATTATCAGAGGCATGCTGCGGAGACTTATGATAAAACTATGGTAATTGGTTTTAAAAAGATTCTTCATGCAGAAATAAGACATGAATTTCGTATCTTCAAATTCGTGGTTGAATGTCTGAAAAACTTATTCACTGGTGATATGGTCAATAAATATGCAGAAATTCATCTGATCATTGAATTTTCCTCTATATCACAAAAGAAGAGCTCTATGAATTCTTTTCTTAATGGAGTGTATGAAGAAAGGAACTTTTTGATTTCTTTTACATGGAAATAAAATAAAAAAGAAAAATATCACACTCTTTCGTTCAAGTTCAATAAAATGAAATTTGTTTTCAATAAGTAGATGAATAACTAAAACCAAGAACTCAGTAACCTACAACTAGGTAAAGCATATGCTGGAATTCCTTTCCCATGAGGCAAGAAACAATATTAGAATAGGGGGTGGCAAACTTTTCATTAAAACATTAATATAATAAGAAAAGAACCAAAGGAAAAAAAAAAAAAACTCTTTGAAGGGAATCAGTGTGAAATGTTGCAAAGGAAGCAACAAGAAATTGCAAGCTCAAGTAAAAAATATCCAATGAAAGCCCCATTATGCATCCAAGGTATAAAACCTCAATTATGTATATATAGACTAGAATCACATTCTGCAGCATTACATTTAGCCAAAACACCAGAGAAAAAAGAAAACATCATCCTCTTGTGTAATCAGATATTAACCAAATCATTAATCATTCATGGCACAAAGAAAACATTCATTTCGTTTTAGAATCCCTTGGCTATCAGTAGCACCTGAATCATTCTCTCGCCGTCTGAAAGACACATCAAAATCTACTTCTCAATCAGACACAAATGTACCAATTCAAAGACCATCTGTCATAACTCCTGCAGAGTCACCTCCTAGTCCTACCAAAACTCAAGAAGCCCCAAGAAGAGTTGAACCTCAAAACAAGTCACCACCTCATATAACTCATCCAACAACACCATCATCATCTTCTGTGATTGTTGAGAATACTCAATCAAAATCCCCTTCTCCATCAACGTCTCCACATCATGTTAACTCTCCACCACCATCACTCCAACAACCCTCATCATCTCATGAAATCATGAAGGTGCCAAAGGCTGAAGAAATCACTCATCCTTCATCATCTGCCTCTCAACAAGAAAAGGAAAAAATTGTCAACAAATCTGAACCAATAATGCCACAAGAACTTGAGCCTGAGCCTGAGCCTGAGATGAAGGTGAAGTCACCATTGAGAGCAATCACAAAGTCGCCAGAGACCTCTTTTCAACCAACACAGCCTGTAGGCTTTGAACAACAAGCTTCTTCTATGCCCTCTTTATCCCCAGTTTCTAAAACTGAACAAACAAGTGAGGTGTTAAAGTCTAACCATGAAGAAACCACCACTTCACATGCATCATCAACCTCTCAAGAAGAAAAAGAAAAGATGGCAGTGGCAGTGTCTGAGACAGTGCCACAAGAAGCAGAAGAACCAAAGATGAAGTCACCATTGAAAATCATTCCCAAGTCACCAGAGAATCTGTCTACACAGCACACAGCAACAACTTTAGATGAGGAAAGATCAATCTCAAAAACACCAAAGGGCCCTTTGGAAACTCAAAGCAAGTTCCTTCAACATGAAGAAGAGATCGAGGAGAAAGCGGTGCATGAAACCAAAAAGGTAGGAAAAGCCAAAGACACAAGTGGCACAAAGGATAAGAAGAAACCTGGAGTGAGAGAAACTGTAGAGAGAAAGATAATGTTTGCCACATCCAACTCTATTGGGAAAGACATAGGAGTTGTGAACTCAACAGATCCAAGGACAAGGAATGTGTCAAACTCAAGCATATCACCCCAAAGAACTGTTCCATCCAATGAGGAAAGGGAAAAGGAAAAGGGTCCACTGCAAAAAGGTATCAAAGATGATATTACAAAGTTTGTTCATAAAATAGCAGCCTCTGTGCACCCAACACAGCCTATGGAGGACAAACAATTCAGTGTCATAACATTGGCTGGTGACAATAGAGGAGCAACAATGCATGTGGGTTCTGAAGCAGCTAAGAAAGAGGGATCAATCCACATTCACAGGGCCTACAAGACTGATCCTGATGAAGAGAGCACTGAGGTGACAACAGATGGAGAGGGAAACAGTACTAACACTGAGGAAGAAGACTCAATGGAAGATGGTGAGGTAGGGAAGGCATATGTTAACAGCAACATACAAAGTATCAATAATTCACTCATGTATCATGGTTCAATCACTGAAAGAGACCCTGGAGTTCAAGTCACACTTCCACAAAAGCCCTTAGAATCCATCAAGCCTAATGATAAAGACACACACAATCACAGGACTGAGTTTAACATTAGCCGGGCTCAGAAGTCAACCTACCAGCCAACGGTTCAAAGAAGACGCCTCAGAGGCCTTTTCCATGAACCAAGTAACTCTGATCCTGATAACCCTGACAAACCTCGCCGTCATGGTTGCAAGTTCAGTTGTGACAAGAACAATGAAGACATTGAGATTATATGAAAAGAACAAACAATAGAGCTTCCTTTGTACACCCAAAATACACTGTTTAGAAATATTACAACGCTCAGTGTAAGAAAATAAGGATCAGCCAGTCATTGATACTGGGATTTAGTGTTTAAACACTTCTATCAAGCAAGTCTTGACAACATCCACAATGTGTAATGTGAAATGTCACTTTTTTTTTATTTTTTTTATTTTCATGTACAATGTCATTTTTATTTTTAATTGTTCATTTACATTACAAGATAAGATATATGTGCAATGGGGTACTTTGCAACTGTCTCTCATAACTACAAAACTATAAAGGGTATTCTCTCATGTGATTCATGCTTAGGGAAATTAACAAACTTGGTTACAGTGGCCAAAGAGAGTTGCCATTAAACATTAATCCTAAAAGCTAGTATTACACAAACTTGGGCCTATAGAATGAAAAAAGAGAGTTATTTTGTCCAGCTTCTCTCCTTTCTTAAGAAAATATGTACATTTTATATTCAAGGAAGAGTAACAAGAACAATTTGTCCACTAAGGCATTATTATCATTCACAAGCTGGTTTTGTGTCGAAGCTGCTCAAACAGATTGCAAAGGCTTGAAAAGCTGAGAGGGGATATCGATAATCCATGGTGAATATATCCTTCCCAATTTTCCCAAATTGTAGTATAACTTTCTCTTGTTCTGCAGCTGAAATGTTTTGGCAAGTTTCTGCAGCTGCTACAAGCTGAAAGTTCTTCACAGAGGCCACTGTAACCCTTCCTTTGAAATTCAAGCACCAACATTGCAGTTGTTCATGCCATCTAGGAGCTTTGTTTTTCAAAACCAGTGGTTCCCTTACACAAAGGGTTGATTCTGGTAGTGGACTATTGCAAGTGCCAGTTGAGCCAAAGTCAACAACTTCTGGCTTATTTCCTTTTGAAATTGTCATGGTAGATGTATGTTCATCTTGGCAATTGGTAAACTTCAAAGGAGTAGGGGAAGTTCCTCCTTCTTGGATTGCAGATATAGGAATTAAGTGCATTTTACACCGCATTCGCCTTGGACCTCTTGTGCGGAGAACATTGAGTTCATAAGATACTGTGGCCACTTTATAGTTAGTAGCAGCAGCAGCAGCAGAAACCTTTGGAAGTACTTGCTTCAGATGGACCTTTTGCTGCAACTTGCAATTCAATGGAAGTGAAGAATCATCTGGGGGATTACCATCCATGATCATAAACTTGGTTCCGAGAAAATTAGACCTGTTGGTTGCTTACAGATCAAGTTAAAACAGTAGAATAATGCATCAACCATAAAAGGATGAATGAGGATTGAGGATACTAACCTTAATTTTCCAATATAAGTATTGCTAGCTCTAGAGAAATCATCAGCAACCAATGATATTAGAAATTCTGTACATGTTGCCCTTCTAATTTTCTTTGCTGCCAAGAGCAGTTTGCTCATATCACCAGAAAGAGCTGTAAATACACTAACACAATTCTCAAAGGAAGCAAGAAAGAGGCATAGAGAGGACAGTAGATTCAGTTAAACACATTCCAGCTGTGTAACATTCAATAATTCACTTCCAAGGTGATTGGAAGAGAATATGAAACAGAGTAACTAGAAGATTCAAGAACACAAGAGAACTCTTTCTGTCATTAACAAGTCATCATGCCAAAGCAGAAGATCAAACCTATAATCAAGGAAAAACAACCAAAAACATAATCCTCAAGGAGGGTGTTTCAAGTTTCAACAACGATAAACTGATTTTAGATTCAAAGAGAAACCTTAATGTTTTATTACTGAAATTCCAACAAAATTATTTCCAAATAGAGAATAAATCATGTGAGAACAACAATATTACCAGGGCTCAAACCGAGATATAAACTATATGTAGAAGTCACCCTTTCTCTCTTAATAAAACACTGGATTGGATTGTCTCTTGGACCAGGCTGAAAAAAAAGATAAAAGACAAAGTAATCACACATTAGTACCATATATCATGAGCTTCCAATCTTGAAGCAAATAAGTATAAACATCAAATACATAAAAGAGAGTGAAAATTACCTGTTTCAGTGATATAGGGAAAGTGAGCAAACCACACTGTTCAGGTGTCTTGACCACATCCTTTGTTATCTCTCTCCAAAGCCTACAAACTGAGGCACAAGCCACAAGTGCTCTCCTTGCAGGCCAAGAGGTTTCACTTGCTTCCACCCTTTGAATTATGTCTAATAGCAACTCTGGTGGTAAGCTAGCCCACTGGATCTGCGATGACGACGATGATAACGACGATAATGCTGGTAGTGGTGATGGTGATGGTGATGGAGAGGAACATTCTGGTGCAATGTGAGATTTTCCATGCCTATGCATATGCTTGGCTTCTCCCCCTCTTCTATACATGTTGCCAATGCCCTCACCCATCTCCTTGAGCTCTCTCACAATACTCTTGAATGGCATTATGTTGCTTGGTCAAGTACAGAAGCCGAGTATCGGGCTATGGCTCACGCCACAACTGAGCTTTTGTGGTTGAAAAATTTACCGCAGGAATTGCATTTTTGTGAGGTTGGTCATATGGTACTTGTGTGCGATAACCAGTCAGCCTTGCAGGTGGTGTAGGACTAGCAATCTAACATAGCCATTGTGTTTGAAAAGAAGAAATCAGACGACAATTTTTGTATGTAAGCTTGCACAACAACTGTATTAACATTTTTGCCTAAGTTTACTGGATTTATTGTATTAACAATGATGGAATAATGAGAACATATATTTGAGTGAAATGCATTGGAAAAAAATAAAATATTGGTACAAGATTTAACTTCTTAATCAAATACACAAACTCTCTTATTGAGAAACAAGAAAAGAAGTGAAAGAAGAGCTCAAATTTTTAGAGTGCAAATGCGTGTACCGTGAGACAAGAGTCTAGAAAATGAGGAAATCTTGCAGAGAACTTGGAAGGCACAAAGGATGGTGGATTGGGGGAATAGAATGTGGAGAGTGCTTCCAAGATTGTACCTCAAACTCCAAAGCCAATGTCTTGGAGAAAACAAAAGGTGAGAGAGTGTGGGTTTATAGGCTACAAAGTTTTTAACTTTCAAAACAAAGCTTGTGGATAAAACTAAGTTATAAAAATGGGGCATCAAATCCTCATGCCTTTTTGTTTTTTGTTTTTCCAAGCATCAAGCAAAGCATCCCTTCTTCACAAAAAAAAGCTTTGCTCTTTGCAGCAACACACCTCAAACTGTAAATGCTAGCAGTTTAGTTTTCATGTGCATCATCACTAACTGTTTTCCCTTTTTCTTTTTTGCAAACTTTCATTGGTGATATTTTTTTGTTAGACCCTCGATATAATCGAGTCGAGCTGAGTGGACTCATAAGAGGATAAAGCTCTCTTGGTACTTATTTTTTTTATCACAATACTTGAACTCAATATTTTATTTATTTAAAGTAAATCAAACTCCTTACCACTTAAATCGACACGTGTTGGTAATCAGTGATAGATCTATTTTTATGTCATGCCTTAAATTATACCTTGACAATTCATGGCGCAAAAATAATTATTTAAGTGGGACCCACCTTGATAGTAATCTTTCTAAGATTTTTGTCGTGAACTATGTGACTGACTCAATCAAAGACCAATCCAACGGTCAGTGGCTGGCTATCAAACCCGCATAGAAGATCTTCAAGATCTTTAGTTATTGTTTTTAAAAAATTTTCATTCTTCCCATAGCATAGGAAAAAATAATAATGAATGAATTGATCAATCTATTCACCAGGATCTTATTAAAAAAGTGCACCAAATTTGAAGACTTGATTGAATGGCATTCATTCACCATAATAGAGACTTTATGTGGCAGCAGTATATGTGGGAAACTCGACCAACCACTACACTACCAATTCAATGTGGTACTTTATTATCTAATAAAAAACCATCAATGGCCTTAGCCTTCAATACTATTGACATAGTTTCATGTTCTTTTATTGAACCAGGGTATCCCTTAAGCGAGATTAAGTAACTAATCTATCAAGGTAATAAGATTAATTATCTCTCTCAACAGATGCTCTTTCATACACATAGATTTCGGATTGACCTCTAACCATAAAAGACTCAGTTATCTACCAATTGTATCACACCGTGTTGGTAGTTTCATGTTATTTTTCAAATGGAAATTGTTTACAACATCCCCTCCCTTTATGGTCAAAAAGTGAAGACAGAACACTGACCACTAAGATGTTTGGATGTGAAAAAGTTGGGTGTGGAAAAGGATGGAAGGATACATAAAAATATATGATTGATGTCCCTTTCTCCCTAACCTCTCCATTGATTCATTCTCGAAATTTCTTCTTCCTCCTGGATTTAGGTAAAGGTCAGATATTATTGGTAGCTGTATATTATGGCTATAGATTCACATTACTATCTTGTGGGGACACATTATCTACGGCTCGATCGTGAAGAGACTTTCTTAACAAAGGACGTGCATGTTTGGATTTCAATTTGAAAAACTAAAATGTATAAATTGGTTCGAATGACATTAAAGTCATTCCAAACTAAAATCCAAACACAAGTTAGTACTCAATTTAATCGTATCAACCTAGTCCCCACATCATTAATATTTTAAAATAATTCATGAAATTACAAAACGTTAACCAAACGTTCATCAGGTTTGTGCCTCCATGTGGATCTGTTAGAAAATAAATTCTTGACATTATTCACTTAATTTCAAATATATCTCTGACATTAGCAACTTAATGACATTATAGTCCCTGTAAAAACAAACGAAAGAACAAACCTGATTAATATTTTGTAATTACAGGGATCATTTTGAAATATTGATCATGTGGGGACTAGATTGATACGGTCATATAATCTCAGGGACCAAGTTGATATTAATTTACTCATCCAACCACACTTGAACTCTTAAGTCAGTAAGATTTAACTGACATGCTAGAATATGGTATAACAAAATATATTTAATACTGTATATTAAAGAAAAACAATTTCTTTAACCTGTGCAACTTTACACAAGATAAGCATAATTAATTGTCTATTTTTTTTATTAATTACTCACTTTATTTATTTATTTTATAGATCTATATAATCTTTCTTTACTCACAGAGTAGAAAAATAGCTACTTAATGAGAAAAAATAGAAATTAATTTTTTTTATCATGTGTTAGGTTGCAAATAAAATATAATTAAAAATAAAACAAACTCTTTTTTTATAAAAAAAAGTGTTATATTTTTGTTTCACTTAAAAAACGAAACTTCAAGATAATAAAAGATGTTTCATTTTATTCTGTTCTCGTGGCAAATGTTATCTTAATCTTGTACATGATGTATGTAGTAGCTGTGTGTCACTGTCATGACTCCTAAATTAATGTTTGAAGCAATGTCCCTACTAGCACACGTGCCCGTGCCATATCCCCATATTACTATTATTATTATTATTATTATTTTTTGGGTACAATTACTATTCTTTTTCTAAGTTAGGAATTCAATGCAATGCAGTGGACTTTTCAAAATGAATATTTTTCATTTTTTGTGCAATGTGTAGAGTTATCTTTATCGAAAAGTTTGCAAAGGTAGCTGACAGATAGATCAGTTAGCGTAATTGTACCGCATGGTCCACTCACCAACTTGTTCACTACAATAATTCAAATCAATTTCATTGATGGTAAAGTAGTACATGTTTTAATCACTATGGCCCGGCACAAACCTGTTATTCGTTCAACGTTACTATTTATTTGGTACTTTTATTTCATGAATGTGGCTTGCTTCTTAAATAGATAGATCATGCAATCAATTATGTCCTTCTAGTTTTCTCTTCCCCTTTCAATTTCTTTTGATTTTCTAATTTCAATGTGGAAAAACAATTTTCTGATTTAAGGATGAGTGGAACTTGATGGGGGGCTGTTTATAATTCACTAGATTTATGTCATGAACCTTAAATACAGACATTACAGTCCACCAACCAACTAGATCACTTGTCAGTTCTGCATGGGAGTGAATCCTAAAATAGTAAAATGGATCAATTTATCAATCATATATGGCAAAAACATTATTCAAATGTTTTTCTTTCCTCCTTTTCTTTCTTACCAAACTTTACATTTATGTTTTTCATAAAGGGTTAATAGCGTTTTTCGTTCATATAATATGAGTAAAATTCGGTTTTAGTTCCTGTAAAAAAATTTATTTGTTTTTTAGTCCCTACAATATAGAAATTTTTGTTTTTTTGGTCCTTGTTGTTTCGATTTTAATCCCTGTAATAGTTTTTCATGATGATTCTAGTCCTCGTAACATGTAGTCCATGTTGATTTAATCCATGTAATATGGATCATATAAGGACTAAATTCAAAGTAAACAAATATTATAGGGACTAAAATCGAAACTACAAGGACTAAAAGCAAAAATTTCTACATTGTAGGGACAAAAAACAAATAATTTTTTTGCAGGGACTAAAACCAGATTTCACTCATATTACAGGGACGAAAAACACTATTAACTCTTTTGGTAAACTTTGGTGGTTTAGCTGGCGCTTATAGGTACAATGACACTACTTAGTAAACCCTAGTTTTGCAAATGTTTGAGATGTATTTGATCGTTTTAGTCTTTTTTTTTTTTAAAATAATTGACTGCGTTTAGCCACTAATTGCTTTCACGGTGAAATCACGACTCTCGAGATACTTTCAACGTGAAAGCTATCTGTCATAGCTTTTATGTCATTGTGCCTTAGGATTAGATTCAAGAACACACAATTAGTTTACTCACATCTTTTAGGTCTCCCTGTATAACTGGTTTTGCAATTGATACGCGTTAGAAATTGAACTTAACCGATCATCTGCTCAAGTTAGCTGACTAGTTTTTGTATTTGATGACTATGATTGAGGTTAACTTCATGCTATTGTAATACTGTTAATTTTTGTTGTTGTTGAGATTAAGCGGGAATCAAACGGGGAGTAGAAACTCTCAATAAATAAGCAACAACTAAATGCTTAATCTGATGGAGAGGATGCTAAAAAAAGATCAAGCCACCTTCCAAATCGCAACCCCCAAATTTTGTTAGACCATCAATGAACATATTTGCCTCACGATAAGCATGATGAATCCGCACACTCCATTCCGATCGAAGCAACCTGTTAATCCTCTTCACCAAGCCTGTATGTCACTACCAACCTCATCACCTTGGAGGCAATTAGCAATAATTCATAATCCATATTTAGCTCCACGCCTCCACCCTATTAAAACCCCTCCCTTTAGCCAAGTTCAAACCCTCCAAAGCTCCACATAACTCTGCAATGTAAGCACTTGAAGTCCCAATAGACTTCACGTAACCACAAATCCATCGGCCTTAATCGTCTCGAAGAACACCGCTGCATGTAGCCACACCTGAAGCACCTTTGGCTGCGCTATCCAAGTTGATGCAAATCCAAGTCGGAGTAGGAGGAATCCAACGCCCCCTACCTTTGCAACAGACCTGGTACGCCCAACAACAGCATGGCACAATCCCTGCATATAAAACGATACACAATTGATAACCACCCTTGAGGGATACACATGCTTAACAAATTGTTCCTCCACATCCAAAGGAAATAAGAAGCATTAGCCCAAATGATCTTCAAAGAAACTCCATAAGTCCCACTGCATATAAATTTAAATGGACCTGGTCTGTCATGCTGCCTCCAAAAAACTCGGCTCTATTCTTACTAGGGACCAAATGCTGCCAGAGAAAAGAAGTTACCAGACAGTCATGTAAAACATGTAGGATGGTTTCGTCCACCCCAGGGCAGGATTTACAGTACAGATTTCCATGCCCCCATTTGCTACAAGTTTAATTTGTGGGCATTCTTCCATGCAAAATCTGCATAGCAAAGCATCTAACCCTCTTTGACACCTCCAACTTCCATACCACCTTCCATAATTCACTAGCCCTCATGTTAGTGCATCCACTTAGCAACTTGTATGCATTAGCAATAGAGAATTCACTAGGTCTATTACCAGACCAAACTTACTTTCTCGTCTGGCCCGTCTTCAAAGCAAGGCACGGGGATAACAAACAACTTTTGAATAATATTTGCAGAAAGGATATCACACAACAAATCAATGTTTCAACACCCTTATTGGTCATGGCTCTCGACAATCTCACCTCCTCCAACACCTCCAAAGTAAATGACCAACTCAAGGGGTCATAGGCCTTAGCAAGGTCCACTTTAATAGCAAAACAACCAGACTGAGCCATTATGATATTCTCATGAATACTTCTTCTAGTAAGGCGATATGATATCTGGAATGTGAGGCATAGGTCTGTTAGCCACAACCTTAGTTAGAACTTTGAAGCTAACGTTGCACAAAGAGATTGGACTAAACTGATTAACAAATTCAGGTTTGTCTATTGAAAAAAGGAAAATATAGTGGTATTTACCTTACCTATATTAGCAGGCTTCCTCCACATATGATGGATATAGTCACAAAAGGATGTAGAGATAATGTCCCAATTAGCATGAAAAAACCTCGCTTAGAAACCATTTGGACCCGAAGCCTTCCACGCATCCATGCTGAACAGAGCCTTCTTAATCTTATCAAAATCAATATCCTTGTCGAGCTCACCGGCCACATGAATATCCGAGGACGTGAAACCATACGTCATCCTCAGTTTCTCACTAGCAACCGCATCCTCCTCGTATGCCGAATTAAAAAATGAATTCACCAAAGCTTTAAGTTGCATCTCATCGTCCACCCACACACCATCACTATTTTGAAGCATGTGAATTCTATTCTTCCTTTTTCTATTGGCTGCTTTGATTTGATAGCATCTAGTATTACGGTCCCCGTCATGCAACCATTTAGTACAAGAACATTGATACCACATGAGCTCTTCTTGGTACAAGATATCTGCAAGCTCCTTATGAAGATCCTTTTTAAGCTTGAAAAGAAATATACTCATAGTCCCCTCTTTTGTGCTTCTTTTGGATACCCCCTAAGTGAGCTAGCAAATTCCTTTTCCTGACACGAACAACTCCCAAAAGTATGAATTTTCCATGTCTTGAGCTCAGCTTCAATATTAACAAGCTTGCTCTCTAAATCACTACCTGTCATCCACCATCTACTCAACTCCTCATGAAAGTTTTGATGAGTCATCCAAGCACTTTCAAACTGGAAGGGTCTCTCCACAGGGGCATGCGCCGAACCATGAAGACAAATAAGAAGAGGGTAATGATTAAAAAAATCAACTCGGGGAAGATCCTTCACAATAGCATTAGGAAAAGCAACTCTCCAATGATCATTGCAAATACTTCGGTCTAACCTTTAATACATTCTTTCGAAACTATTAATGAGAGACACCAGTCCAAGTAACCTTTCATACATTCTTCAATGCATCCTTCACCATTAAAAATTGGGGATCTACTTATAAAACCACCCTCATGTCGGAAAAAATAGTTTGATGTCATTTGTACCTCTTGAACAAAGAGTCTAGTTTTGATACCACTTGTTATCCCAAGTGGCATCAAACACAAAAGAAGGATGACTTGGGTTTGAAAACTTTTCTCAAGCCTTTTATCGAACACGTGGATGATATGCTTATTCAAAAATCAAAGCTATTAATTTTACCAGAGCGATTGTTAATAGGGAACCTTTTAACTCAATTTTTCACAAATATATAGTGAGATTTACAAAAATATGCAATAATAACAGTAAATAAATTGCAATAATTAAATAGTACATGGATAAAGAAAAGTGCTCTACAATTTATCCTAGTTCGATTACCAAGCACTTGTGACCTATGTCTAGTCCCCAAGCCATGCTTAGGATTTTCTTCCACTAATCAATAGTAATCTTACACCATCATGGATACCTTACCCTAAAATAGAAGCCAATAGGGATATCTCACCCTGAACAAAACCAACAGGGAGTTTTCAAATTCTTGAAGGCTCTGTTTGGGTGTTTAGGAGGAGAGGGGAGAGGATGGTTTTAGGAAAAAGGAAGGAAGAAAATGAATGGGAAGGAAGGATAGTCTCCCAACTTGGATGAGGGTTTATTTTTCTTCATAATAATAAAACCTCCTAATTTGGGAGAACTTAAAAAATGTATTGGATGGGGGTTTTGGAGGCCTTTGGAGGGTTTGGAAAAATTCTTCAAATCCCTTTCATCTTTTTATATTACTCTCAAAATTAAAAATATATTAGTCATAAGCATTCTCATTTCTTTCTCTACAAAAACACTATCTCAAATAAGATGGAGGATTTCTTTTTCTTTCCCTCTCCTCCCCTCTCCTCAAAGCCCTCTCATTTCCTCCCATCCTACCTCCCTAACAGAGCCGAAGGAATGTCATCACAAGCTGGAGCACTCAAGTGTCCCGTGGCCATGTCCCTATAGTGGAAGATATAATTGTGTTGAAACTAGCCAACCCCTGTTTTGAATTTCGTATGAATTAATTTCATTAGCATCTTAGGCATGATTGGGCAGCCAAGGAGAGTCTCATTATTTTCATATAGAAATTACTTGACACCATCATCATCTCAAAAGCATGATTGCATGCACAAACTGCAACCCACGCCAATGTCAAGTGAATGATTACCAATATTCATCATAATTCCCTTTTCTCATGCGAGCTTTCCTTCTTGCATAAAATAACAATAAAACTTCCATATTAATAAGCTTGCTCTCTAAATCACTACATGTCATCCACCATCTATTCAACTCCTCATGAAAGTTTGGATGAGTCATCCAGACACTTTCAAACCGGAAGGGTCTCTCCATAGGGGCATGCGCCCGAACCATGAAGATAAATAAAAAGAGGGTGATGATTCAAAAAATCAACCCGGGTAAGATCCTTCACAACAGCATTAGGAAATGCAACTCTCCAATGATCATTGCAAATACCTCTATCTAACCTTTCATACATTCTTTCAAAACTATTAATGAGAGGCGCCCTTCCAAGTAACCTTTCATACATTCTTCAATACATCCTTCGCCATTAAAAATTGGGGATCTACTTATAAAACCACCCTCATGTCGGAAATAATAGTTTGATGTCATTTGTACCTCTTGAAGATGTTATGCTCCTTATAAAGAGTCAAACTCGGATGCCACTTGTTATCCCAAGTGGCATCAAACACAAAAGATGGGTGACTTGGGTTTGAAAACTTTTCTCAAGCTTTTTATCGAACATGTAGATGATATGCTTTTCAGAAATTAAAGCTATTAATTTTACCATAGCGATTGTAAATAGGGAACCTCTTAACTCATTTTTTTACAAATATAAAGCGAGATTTATAAAAATATGCAATAATAACGGTAAATAAATTATAGTAATTAAAGAGTACATGGATAAAGAAGACTACAATTTATCCTGGTTCGATCACCAATCACTTGTGACCTATGTCTAGTCCCCCAAGCCATGCTTAGGATTTTCTTCCACTAATCAATACTCCCCCCGTCCCATAATATATGTCGCAATTGACCAAATCACACAGTTTAATAAAAAGTAATAAATGAAAGAAATGAGGTGATAATTTTACCAAATTAACCTCATTAACTATTGGTGTATTAACTATGGTCATAAATACAAAATGAAGTACTTGAGGGTATAATTGACAAACAAATATTTAATTTTGCATTGAAAATTGAAGATGACATATATTTTGAGACAATTATTTTTAGCAAATATGACATATATTATGGAACGGAGGGAGTAGTAATCTTACACCATCATCGATACCTCACCCTAAAATAGAAGCCAATAGGGATATCTCACCCTGAACAAAACCAACAGGGAGTTTTCAAATTCTTGAAAGGAATGTCACAAGCTGGAGCACTCAAGTGTCCCGTGGCCATGTCCCTATAGTAGAAGATATAATTGGGTTGAAACTAGCCACCCCCTGTTTTGAATTTCGTATGAATTAATTTCACTAGCATCTTAGGCATGATTGGGCAGCCAAGGAGAGTCTCATTATTTTCATATAGAAATTGTTTGGCTTTTCAACACAATTTATAACACTTGACACCATCATCATCTCAAAAGCATGACTGCATGCACAAACTGCAACCCACGCCAATGTCAAGTGAATGATTACCAATATTCATCTTAATTCCCTTTTCTCATGCGAGCTTTCCTTTTGGAATAAATTAACAATAAAACTTCCATATTACTAAAACCTTGAAACGCAAAGAAAAGTGTGGTATCGGAAGTAATTGAATAATTCTCTTTAATTTCCACAGTAAGCAGAAACAGGAAAAAGTGTCGTCTAAGGAAGAATTAAAAATGAGCTCGCTTTACCATTTTTTCCAACCTTAATTAACTTTGCTTTTTTTTTTTTTTTTTACAAAATTAACTTTGCTGGTGCTTATTAGATTTTAGAACTACCCATGCCCGGACATCACGTGCTTGTACTTTTCGTAGTACCCCGTTGATTCAGTCTGGTGTGAATTCTGCTAGGTACTTATTAAGTTATAAAATTTTCATATGAATTAAATAAATTTATAAAATTATACTATTTTTAATAGTCTAAATTTGAAATAAACTTTAATATTATTATGTTACAATTTATGGGATAAGATATATAATTCATTTTTATATTTATTATATATTTTAAATTTGTTTATCACTTTCTAAAAATAAAAATAACAAAATGGGCTCAAATCCAAATCAGTTTAGCTAGATTGAATTAGATAATATCATTTTGAAAATTTAGATAATATATTTAAATTTTAAACCAGTGCGATTGAATACTTTAAAAACCAGTGCGACTGAATAATTTAAAAATGAAAAAAAAACCAATACTATTGGATTGAATAAATGTTTTTTTCCCCTCAAAATCAATCTAACTTAATAATTCACGAATACCCTTGGAAATCGAAAATATTAAACCCTATATATCTAAATTCATAAGTAAGATGCGATACAACTAGGTAGGATTAGATTGGAACATAACATATTGTTTTATTCTAAATTTGGCGCATATTTAAAGAAAAAGAAAACATGACATAAAATAAAACAATACTACATTAAGTTGAATTCCACCCTTTTAAGAGAGTATTAACAAATTCTTTTCTTCCGAGATGACGATCTAAAGCGAGAGAGGAAATGAGGTTTCTCGAGAGGAGGCAGACCCAATTGCTAAAAAAGGTTTCATATAGGTCATCAAAGTGGACAACAACTTCTTCTTTCTTAAGTTTCACTCAATGGAAGACTATGACTTCACTATTACCGAGGATTGTGGCTCATCCTTTACCACTATTAGTGGTGTTATTTGTTGAGTATTGATTGTTGTTTGGGTTCAATTCTGTTTTAGTGTTACATTGATTGAGTCTCTTGTAATGTGAGTTAGTTAGTTTGTGTTTAACTAACTAATCAAGTAGAGTTAGTTGGCTGGCCTGTGCCTAACTAACTAGAGTTAGTTTGATTGGTGTTTGTATAAAAGGGTTTCTATACAGTAATGAAAGGTGAATTCAGTTGTTTAGCATTGTGTGATCTCGACAAGTGATCTCGACAAGGAATTGATCTCGACAAGTGGTATCAAGAGCCTCTTGTGGGGCCCACCAGAAATAGCAATTTCTGCTGAAAAGAGAGGAGAGAATAGAACCACCGTGGATAAACACAAAAGAGGGAAAACACCGTCTTGAGAGCACCACCACCAGATCCGATCGAGAACCATGACGGAGAATGGCAACTTCGTTCAACCGGCGGTACCCAAATTTGATGGACACTACGATCACTGGTCCATGCTCATGGAGAACTTGCTGCGGTCAAAAGAATATTGGAGCATCGTAGAAAATGGGATCCCGACGCTACGTAACTACCATGGCACCAACAACTGAGCAAACAAAGGCGGTGGAGGAAGGAAAGCTTAAAGATTTGAAGGCGAAGAACTATCTTTTCCAAGCAATCGAAAGAAATGTCTTGGAAACGATTCTTAAGAGGGACACGGCGAAAGAAATTTGGGATTCCATGAAGCAAAAATTTCAGGGATCTACAAAGGTTAAAAGGGCGTAATTGCAGGCTCTAAGGAGAGAATTTGAGATATTGGCGATGAAAGATGGGGAGTCAGTAAATGACTACTTCTCCAGAACATTGGCAATCGGTAACAGAATGAAGATTCATGGGGAGAATTTGCAAGAAACTACTATCGTGGAGAAGATTCTGCGATCTATGACAATGAAATTTGATTATGTTGTTTGCTCAATAGAAGAGTCAAACAATGTATCAAATTTGTCAATAGATGAACTCCAAAGTAGTTTACTGATTCATGAGCAGAGGATGCGGGGTCATAAGGAAGAAGAGCAGGCGCTGAAAGTGTCATCAGGAGGTAGGAATGGTGGCAGAGGAAGAGGACGTGGTGGCTTCAGAGGAGGAAGAGGCAGAGGATGGGGAAATTTCAACAAAGAATCTGTAGAATGTTTCAAGTGCCATAAATTAGGGCATTTTCAATATGAATGTCCTAATTGGGAAGATAGTACTGCAGCAAACTATGCTGGTTTTGACGATGAAGAGGAAATGCTGCTCATGGCTTTCCAAGATTCACAAGATTCAGAAAGAAGAGCTTGGTTTCTTGACAGTGGGTGTAGCAACCACATGTGTGGTGTAAAGGAGTGGTTCTCAGAGTTTGATGAGAATTTTAGAGAGACTGTGAGACTGGGAGATAATTTCAAGATGAATGTAATGGGTAAAGGGAGCATAAGGTTGAAGATTAATGGGCTGACTCAAGTAGTTACTGGAGTCTACTTTATTCCAGAATTAAAGAACAACCTGTTGAGCATAGGGCAGCTCCAACAAAAGAAATTGATCATAACCTTCAAGGAGAATTCGTGCAGGGTCTATCATCAAGAGAAAGGCCTTATCATGGACTCCAAGATGGCCAATAATAGGTTGTTTCCAGTAATGGCTTCTGCTGTAACCTTTTCATGTCTGCAAGTTTCTAGTGGGGATGAATGCAAACTGTGGCACTGCAGGTATGGTCACCTGAGTTTCAAAGGCCTTAAAATTCTAATTCAGAAAGATATGGTAAGGGGACTGCCGAATCTCAAAGAACCAGAGAAGATTTGTGAAGAATGTCTCATTGGAAAGCAACATAGGGAGCCAATTCCCAAACAAAGTAACTGGAGAGCCTCCAAGAAGCTTGAGCTGATTCATTCAGACATTTGTGGACCTCTCAATCCAATCTCCAATGGAGGCAAAAGGTATTTTATTACCTTTATAGATGATTTTAGTAGAAAGGCCTGGATATATTTCTTAAATGAGAAATCTGCTACTTTTGAAACTTTCAAGAAATTTAAAGTAATTGTTGAAATGGAACCTGGAAATAGAATTGGTTGCCTGAGAACAGATCGGGGAGGGGAGTTTACTTCAAGTGAATTTGATAGTTTCTGCAGGGACAATGGTATAAGGAGACAGCTTACAGCTGCATACACACCCCAGCAGAATGGGGTAGCAGAAAGAAAAAACAGGACAGTTCTCAACATGATGAGGAGCATGCTGGTTGGAAAGGGTGTGCCCAAGAATTTCTGGCCTGAAGCTGCAAATTGGGCAATCTATTTGTTAAATAGGTGTCCTACATTGGCAGTTAAGGATGCCACTCCAGAAGAAATGTGGAATTTGGTCAAGCCATCAGTGAAACATTTGAGGGTATTTGGTTGTATTGCACATGTTCATGTGCCTGATGTGCAGAGAAAAAAATTAGATGATAAAAGTGTGAAGTGCATCTTTTTAGGTGTAAGTGAAGAATCTAAGGCTTATAGATTCTACAATCCAAACACCAAGAAGATTATTATCAGTAGAGATGCAGTTTTTTCAGAAACTGAGAAGTGGAATTGGAGCAGCAGTGGCACAGAAAATGAGAAGACTTTGGCAGAAAGTGATGCAGAGTTTAGTGAGAATACTGGTTCAGAAACTGAGGAAGTGCAGGATGCACTGCAGAGAGCAAAGTGATCGCGACCAAACTGAGCAAGCTGAGACAGGAAATGCTGCAGAACCAGAAGAGACTCCAAGCCAAGGGAGGAACAGACACCCTCCAAGGTATCTTGATGATTATTATACAAATGAGGAGATGGAGATACTTGATGATGATGAAGAACTGTTTAGTTTTGCAATATATACACCACTTGAAGACCCTCTCACCTATGAGGAAGCTAGTAAGCATAATGTGTGGAAACAAGCAATGGATGTGGAGATGAAAGCTATTGAAAAAAATGATACATGGGTACTGACCAAGCTACCTGAGAATGCAAAGAAGATTGGTGTGAAGTGGGTCTACAAGACTAAGTATAATGAGAGTGGGGAAATAGAAAAACATAAGGCAAGATTGGTGGCCAAAGGGTATTCTCAAGAACATGGAATAGATTATAATGAAGTGTTTGCTCCAGTGGCAAGGTGGGATACAATTAGAAGCCTGCTGTCTTTTTCTGCTTATCAAGGGTGGAGTGTATATCAATTTGATGTGAAAAGCGCCTTCCTACATGGAGAATTGAGTGAGACAGTTTTTGTTGAACAGCCATTGGGTTATCAGCAGCAAGGCAAAGAAGACATGGTTTACAAATTAAGGAAGGCACTCTATGGCCTAAAACAAGCCCCTCGGGCTTGGTATAGTAGGATAGAATCCTATTTCATCAAGGAAGGTTTTGTAAAATGTCCCTATGAGCACACACTATTTCTGAAAACTAATCAAGAGAAGGATGTTTTGATTGTAAGTCTCTATGTAGATGACCTTATCTACACTGGAAATAGCAAGCAAATGTTTGAGGAGTTTAAAGCTTCAATGAAGAGGGAGTTTGATATGACTGACCTTAGTAGAATGAAGAACTTTCTGGGTATTGAAGTCACTCAAGGTGATCAAGGGATTTTTATTTGTCAAAGTAGGTATGCTAAAGAAGTGCTTCAAAGGTTTGGAATGCAAGATAGCAATGCTGTTAACAGTCCCATAGTTCCAGGAACAAAGCTGTCAAGAGATGAAGAAGGGAGAACTGTGGATCCTCATCGCATACAAGCAAATGGTTGGCAGACTTATGTATTTGACTGCCACCAGGCCTGATATGATGTATGGAGTTTGTTTGATTAGCAGATTTATGGAACATCCAACAGAGAAGCATTTAATGGCAGCAAAGAATACTCGAGATACCTAAAGGAACATTGGAGCTTGGAATATTGTACAAAAGAAATCACAGTGCAGAACTGATTGCCTTCTCAGACAGTGATTACGCGGGTGATTTAGATGATAGAAAAAGCACTTCCGGATATGTTTTCATGATGGGTTCAGGGGCAACATCTTGGTCTTCCAAAAAACAGCCCGTGGTGACTCTTTCCACAACAGAAGCAGAGTTCATAGCAGCAGCTTACACGGTCTGTCAAGGAATTTGGTTGAGACGGATTCTAAGAGAAATGGGACACAAGCAGAAGAAATGTATTACAGTTTTTTGTGACAACAGTTCCGCAATTAAGTTGTCTAAAAATCCTGTATTGCACGGAAGAAGCAAACATATCGATGTTCGATTTCACTTTCTCAGAAATCTGAGCAGATATGGTTTGGTTGAACTGGTTCATTGTCCATCTCAGGATCAATTAGCAGACATAATGACAAAGCCTTTGAAGTTTGAAGCTTTCTCTAGGCTTAGGAAAAGATTGGGAATGTATGCTCTGAGTGAAATAAGCTGACAGTGGAATACCACTCAGCTTAAGGGAGGATATGTTGAGTATTGATTGTTGTTTGGGTTCAATTCTGTTTTAGTGTTACATTGATTGAGTCTGTTGTAATGTGAGTTAGTTAGTTTGTGTTTAACTAACTAATCAAGTAGAGTTAGTTGGCTGGCCTGTGCCTAACTAACTAGAGTTAGTTTGATTGGTGTTTGTATAAAAGGGTTTCTATACAGTAATGAAAGGTGAATTCAGTTGTTTAGCATTGTGTGATCTCGACAAGTGATCTCGACAAGGAATTGATCTCGACATTATTTGTTGTCACCTAAAGTCTAGGCCCATTTATGCTCTCTGTTGCTGCGTGGCCCAATTGAAGCGGTTGGACTCGGCCCAATTGTATTCCTCCAACCCGAAGCTTTTGAAGTTGTTTCAGTTGTTATTGAGTTAGTTTTCTGTTAATACCTTGTAACTGATTTGGTTAGTTAGTTATTAGAGGTTAGGTTGTATTTAAGCAGTTGTTATAGCATTACCGCAGTATGCGATTAATTGTACATTTACAATACAAAAAAACAAAAGAGAGCAGAGAGAAAAAGAGAGAGTTCTTGAGAGTTTGTGTGTGTTCATTCCATGGAAGATCGAGGTGCTTCATGTATTGATCTTTGGAAGCTGTCAAACTTGTATTACCCTTATTCATAGTGGATTCTTGTGCTCGAATCTTGTCCCCCAGATGTAGGAGCTTGCCTTTGTACTGGATTACCAATTGTGGTGTTCTTCTATTCCTTTTACTTGCTTATTAATTCCCTTAATCAATTTTGTTATCTATCATTTTGCTGTTTTTGATTAATCATTGGTGCAATTCTGCAAATTACTGTTTCATTGAAATAGATTACTGGTTCGGTTTTATTTAATCAATTCCAGGGAACCTCATTCAATCTTGGTGCTGAATTCTTAACAATTGATATCAGTAGCAAGGTCATCTTGAAGCCATGGCATCCACCAACTTCGATGTTGAGAAATTCAATGGCAAGAATGATTTTGGCTTGTGGCGATTGAAGATGAAAGCACTGCTTGATCAACAGGGTTTGGTTGAAGCTTTGTCCAGGGGAAAGGGCCTACCAGCAACTCTCTCAAATCATGAAAAGAAGCAGATCATGGATAAAGCCCACAATGCAATTATTCTGAGTTTGGGTGACAAACACTTGAGGGAATTTTCCAAAGAATCGACTATCGCTGCAATTTGGCTCAAACTCGAGAATCTTTACATGACAAAATCCCTTGCAACCATCTTTATTAAGACTTTGCTCCTTCAAGATGCAGTCTGGGAAGTCTATAGAAGAGCACATTGATAAGTTCAATAAGATCATCCTAGATCTTGAGATCATAGATGTTAAGATTGAAGATGAGGATCAAGTTCTCCTCTTGGTAAGTTCCATACCAAGCTCTTATGAGCATCTCAATGATACCTGGTCTATGGTAAGGATTCCTTGAGTCTTGATGATGTGCAATCCGCACTGATATCAAAGAAACTAAAGAGGAGATATGAAAATAGAGGAGAACTTAGTGGTGAATGTCTATTTGTAAAGGGGAAATCTGAAAACAAATGGTCAAAACAAAGGCAGAAGAACAAGTCTAAAGACAAGGATAAAGGCAAAAGAAGAGTTTTATGTGCAAGAAAGAAGGGCACTTCAAGAAAGTTCAAGAAGAAGGCAGAAACCGATTTTGATGCAGGAAGTGTTTCTATTGCTTCAGATGGTTATTACGATGATGATGTATTGATGGCTGCTACTGACATTTCAAGGAGTCATTGGGTAATGGACTCAGGCTGTTCCTTTCATATGTCACCTAATAAAAAGTAGTTCATTAGCCACAAGGAGCTGGATGGTGGCAGGGTTGTGATGGAGAATACAGTTTGCAAGATTGTGGGAATCAGGTCTATCAGGTTAAAGTTTGATGATGGCAGTGTCAGAACTCTTTTTGAGGCAAGACATGTTCCTGACCTTAAAAGGAACTTGATCTCACTTAGAATGTTGGAGGAATCCGGATGCTCTTATAAGGCAGAAAAAGGAACTCTGAAAGTGGTCAAGGGATCATTGGTGGTCATGAAAGGATTCAGAGAATATAGGATCTATTTCATGAAAGGAAGTGTTGTTACAGGCCATGTCACCATTGCTGTTGAAACTTCTGATATGACAAGCCTTTGGCATCAAAGGCTCGGACATGTGAGCTCCAAAGGCATGCAAATCCTGCCTAAACATGGAGTGTTTGGTCAAGACAAAATTGGAGAGCTCAAATTCTGTGAGCACTGCATCTATGGCAAGATGCATCGGGTCAGGTTTGCTATTGGCCAACATAACACTAAAAGAATCTTGGATTACATCCATAGTGACCTGTAGGGACCAGCAAAGACATCTTCTCATGGAGGTAACAATTACTTTATTACCTTCTTAGATGACTATAGTAGAAAAGTGTGGATTTACTTGCTGAAAACTAAAGATGAAGCCTTCAAAACCTTCAAAGAATGAAAGGTTATGGTGGACAATAAAACCAGTAGGAAGATTAAGCATCTAAGGACAGATAATGGACTTGAATTTTGTAATGAGATGTTTAATAATTACTGCAAGGAACAAGGAATAACTAGGCATAGAACTAGTAGAGGCACTCCCCAACAAAATGGCTTGGCAGAACGTATGAATAGAACCTTACTAGAAAGAATGAGGTGCTTGCTGTCTCAGGCGGGTATGCCAATCAAATTTTGGGGGGAGGCTGCACAAATAGCCTGTTACTTGATCAATTTGAGTCCCTCAACAACTCTGAAGTTCAAAACTCCTTAAGACGTTTGGAATGGAAAGTTGCCTAGCTATAATCATCTCAAAGTATTTGGGTGTGCTGCTTTCTATCATGTGACTCAAGGCAAGCTGGTGCCAAGGGAAAAGAAAGGGTATTTTGTGGGTTATCCTAGTGGTGTGAAAGGCTACAAAATCTGGTGTCCTAAAGATAAGAAGTGTGTGATCAATAGAGATGTTAAATTTAGTGAGAATGAGGTGTTCAAGTCAAGCAGAACAGATGCAGATCAGGAAATGGATCAAAACAACTTAGAGAGTTTTGAGATTGAGGTGGGGCACACCAACAAACCAAGAAAACATCCTACAGACACTGAATCTGATGAACAAATAGGTGCTCTGCAAGATGCTGCAGCATCACATCAAAGCTCTAATGATCTGGCAGACTACTAGCTTGCAAGGGACAGAGAAATGAGGGAATCTAAACCACCACAAAGGTTTGGATATGCTGATATGATATATTATGCTCTTTACTCAGCAGAGGAACTTAATTGTGATGAGCCTAAGACATTTAAGGAGGCAATTGGTGGCAAGGACAGCAAAGAGTGGTTACTTGCAATGACTAAGGAACTTAATTCCTTGGATAAAAACAAGACATGGGAATTGGTTCCTATGCCTACTGGTACCAAGGTTGTAGGGAGCAAGTGGATTTATAAGAGAAAGGAAGGGATCCCGAGAGTTGAAGCACCAAGGTTCAAGGCAAGATTGGTGGCAAAAGAGTTCACTTAAAGAGAAGGTATAGACTACAATGAGATCTTCTCTCCAGTGATGAAACACTCCTCAATTCGGATTATTCTCTCAGTGGTTACTTTGATATGGAGTTGGAACAAATGGATGTTAAAACAACATTTTTCCATGGCGATCTCAAGGAAACAATTATGATGCAACAACCTACTGGTTTTGCAGCTCAAGGCAAGGAAGATTGGGCTTGTCTCCTAAAGAAATCACTTTATGGACTCAAACAATCTCCAAGGCAATGGTACTTGAGGTTTGACTCTTTTATGATTAAACATAAATATGTTAGAAGTGATTTTGATTATTGCATTTACTTCAAACATTTGTCAAACAACTTGTACATTTATCTCCTCCTATATGTGGATGATATGCTATTGGCTTACAAGGACATGGCTCAGATTGTTCAGTTGAAAGGTTTGTTAAAGCAGGAACTTGATATGAAGGATCTTGGTCCAGCAAAGAGGATTTTTGGTATAGAGATCAGAAGGTACAGAGAAAGGGGGAAATTGATCATTGCTCAGAAGACATATCTTGACAAAGTTACAAAGAGGTTTAATATGGAGGATGCCAAGCCTACTAGTCTACCATTGGCACCTCATTTTAAACTGTCTTCTACTCAATCACCTACAAACAGTGAGGAAAGTGAAGCTGTGGGTCACATTCCTTATGCTAATGCAATAGATAGCATCATGTATGCTATGGTATGCTGCAGACCCGACATCTCTCATGCTGTCAGTGTAACTAGCAGGTTTATGGGAAATACGGGTAAAGATCATTGGATGGCTGTTAAATGGGTTTTGAGGTACTTGAAAGGGACTGAAGGCATTGGTCTGGTTTACTCTAGAAACAATAAGGAAGCTCAGCCTTTGCAGGGGTATGTTGACTCGGCTTATGCTGGGGATTTGGACAAAAGGAGGTCTCAAACTGGATACTCATTCACTTTGTTTAGGACTACAATTAGTTGGAAGGCAAATCCGCAACACATAGTGGCTCTATCCACTACTGAAGCAGGATATGCCGCACCCACGAAGGCAGTTAAGGAGGCTCTCTAGTTGCAAGGCTTAATCACATAATTGGGTATTAATCAAAGCTCAGTTTGCATTCATTATGATAGCCAAAGTGCTATACATTTGTCTAAGAATCCCGTGTATCATGAAAGGACCAAACACATTGATGTTAGGTACCATTTCATTAGGGACATTATTGAAAAGGGTGTGATTGAAGTGGCTAAGGTTCATACAAGCCAGAACCCAGCTGATATGATCACCAAAGTTGTTCCTATTAGCAAATTCAAGCATTGCTTGGATTTGCTAAGAGTCAACGATGATTGATGATGACTCTGAACATTAAAGGATCTATTTACAAGAATTCATGCCACTGTTGTGCTACTTAGACTATTAGGTGTCAAGGTGGAGATTTGTTGTTTGTTGTCACCTAAAGTCTGGGCCCATTTATGCTCTCTGTTGTTGCCTGACCCAATTGAAGCAGATGGACTCGGCCCAATTGTACTCCTCCAGCCCGAAGCTTGAAGTTGATTCAGTTTTATTGAGTTAGTTTTCTATTAATACCTTGTAACTGGTTTGGTTAGTTAGTTATTAGAGGTTAGGTTGTATTTAAGCAGTTGCTATAGCATTGTTGTAGTATGCGATTAATTGTACATTTACAATACAGAAAAATAAAGAGAGCATAGAGAAAAACAGAGAGTTCTTGAGAGTTTGTGTGTGTTCATTCCATGGAAGATCAAGGTGCTTGATGTATTGATCTTTGGAAGCTGACAAACTTGTATTACCCTCATTCATAGTGGATTCTTGTGCTTGAATCTTGTCCCCCAGATGTAGGAACTTGCCTCTAAACTGGGTTACCAATTGTGGTGTTCTTCTATTCCTTTTACTTGCTCATTAATTCCCTTAATCAATTCTGTTATCAATCACTTTGTTGGTTTTGATTAATCATTGGTGCAATTATGCAAATTACTGTTTCATTGGAATAGATTACTGGTTCGGTTTTATTTGATCAATTTCAGGGAAGCTCATTCAATCTTGGTGTTGAATTCTTAATAGGTGGTTTGCAAATTGGAACCAAGATTAAAATCATTCACCACGAGAATCAACAATTAGAGGTGTATGTGAGGAATTGCCTGTCTACCAGTTGAGTGCAATGACCGAAAGATTATCTAGGCAATGGGAAACCTTATTGGCACTAAACTAAAGGCGAACACGAATATGACTCAACATGCTTGGGAAAATTCGCAAGAATTTGTAAGGTTGATTTAGATAAAACCTTGGTGCCATACTATAGCATATAGCATAGATTGTGAGATTCTTCGGTTTGTAAATGAAAGCATTCATCTTATATAATTTGCTTTTCGTGTGGAAAATGTGGCCATGCAAAGGAAAACTTCCTAGAAAAGAAAGAGAAAGCACTAAGGGAGAAGAGAGGCATGGCAATGGATCGGATTGGGAGCGGGTTTTGCCTTCCCTGTCCCCAACGGGTTCGTGTTTTGCCTTATCTATCCCCGTCCCGATAGGGCTGGATTTCCCCACGGCCCCCAACTTCGCTCCAAATATGTAGAAAAGTTGAGAAATTATATTTATGACAATTAATAAAATAAAATCATAACTATTATACAATAATAAAATAAAATAAAATAAAACATCAAAATAAAATTTTCTATTGAAAATAAATTAAATTAAAAATAAATAAAATATATGAAACAAAATGAATGAGTATACATACATGAAACAAAATAAAAATTAACAATTTATATTTAGTCAAGCGGGTTTTGGTCGGGGGCGGGTCCCAACTTCGTCCCACCCCCGGTCAAAACAAATTTTTCGTATCAAAATCGGGTTGAATCGGATGAGTACCCATGAGTTTGAGTTCTGTTGTTATGTCTATTAGAAAATTGAACCCTCGAGAGTCGATGGAAGAGAGAGGTTGTGGACCTTGGATGATGGTTGCAAGGCAAAACCGCGAGAAATCGAGTACTCTTACCTTGGATGATGGTTGAAGAGACGGATTGCGGACATTGATTTTTTTTTTTTTTTGACTCATGCGGACATTGATTGTTGTTTTGGGACCTTTTGTGAAAGAAAAAAAAATCTCTAAACATGGAATTTTGATTCAATTATTAATAATACGTCAAATCAATATTCTGAGTTTTAATTATAATGATATATAACAGTTAATAATCCATTTGTTTAGACTTTTAAAAAACATGATTTTATGGCTATATAAAAAATATTTTACTTTGAAAAAATTAATGTGGAGTAAAAGTTATTTTTTAGTTATAACTATAAAAAAAATATTTTTATTTTAAAAGATAGACATGTAATTACCAATGAATTATTTACTAATTTATATTATATTAATTTATATTATATGGGAAAACGAAATTACTTTCTTTAAAAAGGGTGGGGAAAGGGATATATTATTATTTTAGTCGTACTAATGGCCATTTTACAACTATCCCCGATGAGATTTGAACCATGTTTATTGGGGTTACAAGGTCAAACTTCTACCATTGAACTATTTTTATAGGGGTTTGGTTCGTAGAAAGAAGTTGAAAAATGTTTTGCAAAAGTTGTGGCACTCGGTTATTTGGAGTCTTTGATTAAGTTAATGTCATGGTCTTAGTTTGTAGCAAAAGTGGGGTTGTAATTTTCTTTTGTTTTTTGATTGGATCTATTGTCCTGTGTAATGTATAAATAGTTGTGTTGGCTGATTTTGAGATTGAACTATTTTTTATATGGGTTGTAGTATTCTTTGTATTCCGTTAAATTGGGACGGATCTAGAAGTCTATCAAACGGTGAGTAGAATTGACTAATAATAAATATTGAGTACTATAACTTTTTGGAAATAATTTATATTATTCATTATATTATTTTTTACATATATTTCTTTTTTTCTAAAAAATAAGCATGTAGATGAGTTAGGTTTCGGGTCCTCAGCAAGGTTAGAGAAAGTAGGTACTTATATATTACCCACCAACGAGGTCTTCGCATCGGTACCGGGATTCGAACTCACATTCTTATGAAAATGAGTCGTATCCTTACCAACTAGACTAACATTCGTTGTCATTTATTTCTTTTTTCTAATCTTTTTAAATTTAAAAATTGAATTAATAAATATTTAATTTATATATCAGATAATATTAACAAAAAAAACATGAAGGAAGGAGGAAATTAGATTTTACTCATAAAAAATTAGATTTTATTTTTTTTGAAGTTTTTATTGATGATATGCATGTCTCACTTTCTCTTTAAAATAAATACTAGATTATTCATAGCTTATAAAAAAATAGATTATTCATAAACCTGAATTAAAACGCCAACACGGTTCTAACAATTTGCTAATGTATTAAACAACATTGACTTTCATGGGTTTGGGTTTCTTTGTGAAAGTATCATATGCATTCGCTGTAACGAGGATATGAAACAATCTTGGTCCAACCCAAAAGGAGGCCACATGATTAGCTTGAAAATTGGGCTTTAGTAAATACACCCCCCATTTTTAGTATCATATAGCCCCTTTCAGTTTTTTTATCCCAAAATGCCCCTGCCCGTAAATATATTTACGGACGTGATAAACCCTGCCCACACGAATTAGTCGTCCATAATGTCATTTAAGGATAATTTATAACCTCCATAAATATATTTTCGAAGAAAATGACTTCCGTAAGTTTAAATTTAAATACAAACATGTTTCAGAAAGACTCCATAAATATAGTTTCAGATACGTTTGATAGGCTTCCGAAAGTATATTTATGGACATGTCCTAGACTTGGAAAAAATCAGACAACATTAAAACATTGTGCACTAATGCACTTGCAGTCGGTATTAAAACAATCAAATACATACACCTAAATAACCAGAATGCTCAATATTTTGTATCATTAAAAAACTATATTGGATTATTAACAAAGAACAGTATTAGTTATACAACGTGGATGTATAGGTGTTTCGAAATGCACTTTTATACTGACCATGGATATGCAATAAATTTCATACATGTTTGAAAAAGTAGTTATTATAAAATACGACAATTTAATAAGGTGCATAAGTGATAAAATAATAAAACAAATTGATAAGATCAAGAACATTTCAAGGAAAAAAATGCTCATTTACATAAGCTTCAGCAATAATTATATCATTTTGAAAATGTTTTTCCTTATTTGCTATTTTTTACAATCCTTGCATGAGTAGAACGCCAAAGATAAGAGGACATTAGGGCATATCCAATAAGAGTATCTATTGGGTATCTAAGGCTTGGATACCTATTTAGAATGGTACCTAATAGGTACCTCCATTACGTGAAAATTTTTTTGGGTACCTCAATAGGTACCATTCTCTCTCCTCTTTTGCGAGCTCCGCATGTTAGTTATTGATGATATGTGATATGTGAAGTTATTGGTGGGACTAATTTAGTACTTTTCTAGATGTATTGGGTTGGAGGGATTGAGTACCTATTAGGTACCCAAATTTAAAAAATATAAATAAGTGATGTGGATGTGTGGGGCTCCTTAGGTGCCCAATTTATGGGTACTCCATTGGAGATTGCCTTATAAAACTTTACTTTTCTGACTTTGAAAACATGTAGGGAATCGTGTTAAGCTACAATACCTTCAAATTTTATGATTAACAACAACCTTGTCACAACCGGGATCGCGATGGGCGGCGACTCCCTAGTGGAGTTGTCATCCGTCGGGATCCCGATTGTGACCGCGTTGAAGATTTATGGAGATAAGTACACCATAGAGAAGCAGAGGAGCGAGAAGGGGAGTGAGGGAGAATGATAAGGAACACCTTTTTTTTAGATGTGGGTAGACCATGATAGTAACCTGTGCAATTTTTTAATCCAGTGGCAAAAACTGGTCACTCATGGTGGGAGATATATGAAGGTCTCTCAGGCGGACCTACTCACAAGTGAGGGTGGGTGTGCACATGCATCCCCTCAAATTTCTAAAATTTCATTTAATAGCTTGTTTTTTTTACCCCACTAGTTTTTCATTTTTAATTGCATCCTTACAATCTTTCATTTCTCCCATTTGTCTCTATCTCACAACACGTAAGTGATTGTTCATATTATTTTTGCTGACTCGGGTTAAATATCTAGTGCACTACACGCACCAAGGTTGGTTTCAAAATTACCAGTTTCAATTTTTTCATCTGTTTACTCTTATGAAAGGAAATTAAGTGCTTTTTAAAGTTAAAATATTATGTTTGATAGGAAATTATACTTAGGAATTTGTCTCGGTCCATATGTTATTGGCTTGCTGAAAAATATAATATTTCATCAAAAAAATCCTATTCACTTCAAAAGCATAACTATATAAATCCTGATAAGTTCTCCAACCCAAATTCCCGCCCAAACACCTAGGACGAACATGCTTTTACCCTTAATTAATACATGCATGCCCATACACTGCACTCTTAATTGGTTATTGGTCATGCATTCGGTGCATGCGGATGCTCTCTCATTTACTTACTTTTCATAAGCATGGTCTCACCCCACCTTTCTCTAGGCCAATACCCAAAAACATGTTACCTGCTCTCACCCCACCTGCTCTGCACCGCACAAAAGTATCAGGTTCTCAAAGCAACATTAATGCAGTGTCCGCAGGACCCACAAATTTATTTTCTCTCAAAATTTAAGCATGGTCTCACCCCACCTTTCTCTAGAGTTTGGATCCTTTCCAGTCCATGAAATCAATGGAGAGGCCAATAGCTGCAATCTTGGCCGTCCACGTGGCATTAGTGAAGATCAACGGATGAGATTTTAAGTTATTTTTTTTTATTTTTAAATTAAATCAAAAAAACTGAATCAAATTTCCCTTCAGTTCTAGCGGGTTACTCACTCTCCCAAATCAAAAATTTGGACTGAGCCGCGCTGCCCCTTCGTGTCCTGTCGATGCGCCGTCCTTCCCGTCGTTGCCGTTGTCCCTCTGCCCCATTGAACCATCGCCGCAACGCTCTGAAAAATTGCAGAATACACTGACGCTGACCCTTGCTACTCAATTGCCGCCATCGCCATTGAGCCTTGCCACCCCTCCGCTCGCCGCCACACCTAGATTTCGCCGCCGCCCCTCTGCCATTGAGCCTTACCATTGATTCTGTGTATATATGAGTAAGCAAAAACACACAAACCATTTATTCTTTTTTTTTGTTACTTCTGATAGCTAAACTCCAATGCCACATTACTGAAACAATGAAGAAGGAGAATGGAGACAGATAGTGTGTGGAAAATGACAAAGAAAAAGGAACATGAACCTGATGTTTCTATTTTTTTATATTAATACACTAATTTATATTAATGCTAATGCTAACAGTTTTTTTTCCCACTGTTTCATATAGATCATGGTGTAGATGCAGCTTTTGTTCCCACTGTTTCAATTTATACGTCATTATTTTTTAATGCTAATGCTAACAGCATTTATTCCCACTATTTTCATATATTAATACATGATTTCTATTTTTTTTCCAGAAAGGATGGATATAACATCAATTCCAGTAGATGATGGTGTAGATAAATGGGTCAATAATATCCATGAAAAAATTGTGCAACATGGTCAAGAAAGAGCTGCGGACTATACACCACATTTGGAAATAGAGTTTGAGTCTGAGGTAGCAGCTTATGATCTTTATAATGAGTACAGTAGGATGATTGGGTTTGGTATTCGTAGAGAATATGCAAATAAAAGCAAAAAAGATGGAATTCTGACTTCAAGGAAATTCACATGCTTCAAAGAGGGTAAACGAAGTGCTGACAAACGAGACCACTTGACAAAAGAGCCTAGAGCATAAACTAGAACAGGATGTGACGCGCATATGGTTATTTCATTTAATCGGAAGATTGGGAAATACAAGGTTGTCGACTTTGTAGCTAAACACAATCACCCTCTTCAACTGCCAAAACATGTCCATATGATTTGCTCTGATCGACATATATAAGCATCACAAATTGAATTGGCTGAGAAGTATGGATTAAGGCCAAAAGATTTTCATGAATATATGTCGGAGCAAGCTGGTGGAATAGACACTATTGGCTATACAAGACAAGACCTTAAGAACTACCTTCGAATTAGAAGGAAACAGTCACTAAGGTATGGTGAAGTGTGCATTGTTGATATATTTCAAACAACAAAGTGAAAATCCTTCATTCTTTTATGACTTTCAAATGGATGTTGAAGAGCAAATAAAAAATATATTTTGGACGGATGCACAAATGATAAATGATTATGGGTACTTTGGGGACGTCCTCACTTTTGACACCACATACAAGACAAATAAGGACTATCGACCATTGGGAGTATTTGTTGGAGTTAATAATCACAGGCAAACAGTTGTTTTTGGGGCAACATTGTTGTATGATGAAACAATCCCTTCTTTTCAATGGTTATTTGAAACTTTTCTCAAAGCAATGGGTGGAAAAAAGCCTAAAACCATTCTAACAGATCAAGATACAGCAATGGCTAAGGCTATTTCTTTAGTTATGCCAGAATCATTTCATGGATTATGCACTTGGCATATTAGAGAAAATGCCTTAAGGCATGTGAACCATCTATATCAAAAGAGTTCACAATTCTGCTCAGATTTTGAAGCATGTATTGATTTACATGAAAAGGAAGATGAATTTTTGAATACATGGAATGCTTTACTTGTTAAGCATTGTTCCTGGTGATTCATGGCTACATGTGATTTTTAAATTGAAGGAAAAATGGGTGTGAGCTTATGTTTGGCAAACTTTCACTGCAGGTATGAGATCTACTCAATTGAGTGAGAGCTTTAATGCCAATTTGAAAAACCATTTGAAGTCAGACTTAAATTTAGTAGATTTTTTCACACAGTTTGAAAGGGTTGTTAATGGAAAACGAAACAATGAGTCAGAAGCTGATTTTGAGTCAGGACATAAGTTGCCAAGATTGATGATGAAGAAGGCCCCCATGCTCGTACAAGCTGGAAACATTTACGCTCCAATTTTTTTTGATGAATTCCAAGCGGAATATGAGGAATTTCAAGGTACTTGCAATAAAGGAGTTGAACGCAGGGTTTTATGCTTTACAAGTTATGATAACAGTGAGGAGCGATTAGTAATGGGTAATCTTATGGATCAGAAGGTTGCTTCTGATTGTCATAAATTTGAGACACATGGTATCTTATGCAGTCATGCTTTGAAAGTTTTGGATGTCATGAATATTAAGCTAATTCCTTAGCACTATATACTGAAGCGATGGACAAGAAAAGGAAGGTTAGGATGTAATCGAGATTGGAAAGGACAACATATTGATTTGGACATAAAAGCCCATTTCATGAAGCGATACAATGAGTTATGTCCTCGAATGGTTAAGTTGACAACCAGAGTATCTGAATCTCATGAGACTTACACATTTTTGTCCAAAGTATATGAAGAGTCCAACAAAATAATTGACAACATGTTGGCTAAAATGTTTGTGGATGGAGAATCAATTGGAATGTGTCATGTATCCATATCAATTGAAAGTGACGAAATTGAAAACATTGTGGACTCTGTTGATGTTGGTGGGGCTAAAGGCATAAAGAAGTGGGACTGCTCATATAAGAGTAAAAAATGGCCTAGAACATGGGTTGAGAAATTGCATAGAAAGAGAAAGAGAAACTTGTCACAAAAAAAGCAAAAGTTTCAAGAAAATATGGTAATTTACTCCTTACTTTAGTATTACTATAACATATATATAATACATGTTACTTATACTATCAACTATGTAGGAACATTCTCAAGCAACAAATGATGGTATGCAGCAAATTGGGAATCAAAGTGGAAGTGGAAGCCAAGTTTTGAATGTAAGTCTACATGGGACTACAATTCAAATAACACAATCAAGTCAAGCTGAGAACAGTGCATTGGGGATGTATAACTTCTTTTAGACATAGTGGGCACTTTTTTGTGTTTGGATTTTTTGGGGGTATGTACAACCTGTTGTGTTTTTTATATGAAGCAGATATTGGTTTTTTGGACACCTCTTTGGGAATAGGTATTGCTTACATAGTGGACACATTGTGTAAATTTTGGGGAATAGTTACAGATTACTTACTGGTGCATTCCACCTTTTATATAGTGCATTATTGGACAATGGAACATCAATGGAATTTATCAAATATTATTTCATATTGTATCTATCATATTGTTTGCAATTTTTTTTTATAAGCAAAAGGAAATTTTATTACTTCTTAACAAGTAGCACAAGGAATGCCACTGTTAAGATAAAAATAAAAATGCAGTACATATGAGGGATTGTGCCCATCTTATCAGTACATGAATAAACCAACAACTATGACCCTGCGTAAGTAATACAAGGGAAGCAATTGAATGGAACGTAAGTATAAGACAATGGAACATACTGGACAAAAGATCAATTTCCAATTGTACAAAAGAATTTTTAATTTCATTACTATTCTATTACAATGTGTAAACAAGAGTACAAGAGCTCTTTTGATTACAATTGAATACAAGATGTACAAAGCTTTTCTTATTACTATTTAATAAAAGACCAAATTCAGCTTCTTGGAAACCATGTAAATGTAATCTCAGCATTCCTTGTGTTTGGATTCAAATCTAAGCCACCACTGGTGTACTAAAAGGCAACTGACATGGTTTTATATATCAAAAGAACAACTCTCCCAGTTGCAGTTCAAGCCTTGACAGCTTTCTCAAGGTGCAATTCAGCTTTGGAGCTCTTAAAAGTGTGCACAGTTCAGCTTGAGGATGCAAAGCTCTGACTGGAACACAACACAACAGGTTTCATTTTGCCTCTGGGACTTTATCTGAAAATGGTGAGCCATTTATTAGACCAAAACATGAGCACCAAATCAAATTTCTCTGCTCAGCAAACAATGGCCAAGATATGAAGTCAATCTTACTATATGAAGTCAATCTTACTATACTGTAAAGACAAAAATATGTTCAAACCATTTCTAAAAAAAAAAATTGACCACAGCTCTAGTAAATTATTTATATGAAGGGAAATTAACAATAGTTCAGCTTATGTGACCAATATTCACTCACATGAAGAAGTGACCAATGATCGTTAATCTATTAATTGTGTCTGTCATCATCAGATAAAAGTATTAACATAAATATTATAAGAGACAATGAGAAAAAATTATTTTCCATTTGGTCAATATTTCGGTTCCAATAAAAACTGGGCATTCATAGAAAATTGATTTACCTGAGCAAGCCCAGCAGCTGCTAGTTGAAGACTTGGTTCAATTTGAGATAACAATTTGGAAGCACGTTCAAATCACTCTGTCCAGAATCAAAGTCCAGAATCAGAATCACTGAGCACAAACAAAGTTCAGAATCACAAAGCCAACATTAACCAAATTGGGAGTATAAACAAGTGTCCATTCAACAGAGCCAAAATATACAGGAAAATAGAAGAAACAGTGCAAAATTTGATAGGAGAAACAGTGCAAAATAGAAGAAACAGTGTTCATTCGACAGAGCCAAATTCGATAGGAGCAAAATAGAAGAAACATGGATCTAATTCAACAATTCTAATGTAACTAAAGGAACTAAGGTATGATGCTATTTACAAGGAGAAAAAGGAAGCTTCCAACTAATTCAATCGAAGCAATCTTTAGTACGGAACAGATGAGCCTACCGTACCCAAAGTTCCTCAAGCCTGTAAGTAAAGTAGGTTACAACAATTCACCAATCTTGCGTTTTCTCAAACCTGTGTTTCTGGCTCTCTGGGTTCGGTAATCAGTGGAAAGGCAAGCACGATGTGGACTGAGGCCAAAGGCTCGGGACGGGACGGCGTCGCTCGGGGCGGGACATTGCAGCGACAGCGAGGAATGGCGCAGCGACGGCGCACGAAGGGGCTACGAGAACTCGAAAGAATTTGGGGGAGGAGACCTGCCCCTTTCAGTTTCCTAAACCCTAAAATAAAAAAAATAAAAAAAACTTAAAATCTCATCGTTGATCTTCTCTAATGCCACGTGGACGGCCAAGATTGCAGGGAATGGCCTCTCCATTGATTTCATGGACCGGAGAGAATCTGAAATCCTTTTTCTAGGCCAATACCCAAAAACATGTTACCTGCTCTCACCCCACCTGCTCTGCACTCTCTACACCCCACAAAAGTATTGGGTTCTCAGAGCAACATTAATGCAGTGTTCGTAGCGGAGGAGAGGCGTTCATGTATCGTTGTTGGTATTTTTGTAGATCTGCCATTGCTCAGTGTTTTTCAATCTGCAATTTATGGTTGTCCCATTTTTTGTTTTTGTTGAGTGTTCAGAAATTTGAATCTATTGTAATGTTGAAGGTTTTGCATTTTACTGTTTTGTTATTTTTTTTAGTTTTAGTTATTGCAGTTTCTTTCCCTCTCTTCTGAAATATTGAATGTATTGCATTTTACTGTTACTTTCTCATATTTTTCTGGTATTTTACATGCAGTTTTCTGTTGAAACTATTTTACATGATTGGTTTTATTCTACCGTCGTTTGTTAGTTCTGAATATTTTACCCCAGAAGAAAAGGATTGAGCTATTACTTCAGTTATGGTTTTCTTCTACCTGGCAGTAAGGGTTTCATGCTCTTTTATAAGGTTTATTTCTGCCATGGCAACCTCCAAGGAATGTGAAAACTTTGTCCATGTCGCAAAGCTCGCCGAACAAGCCAAGCACCACGAAGGTTTCTTTTTCTGTCCCAACAACTTTAGTAATTCACATTTTTTTTTGTTCCATTTCATTTTCAGGGAAGTGAATGAACCATGTTTTAATTTATATTTACTTGCTTATTTTATTTTTTATTTGGTTTAGAAATGGTGGATGCCATGAAGACCATGACTAAGCTGAATGTTGAAATGACCATTGAAAGTGGTTATTTAAGTTTTTTTCCTCATGAAGACCATGATACATACAAGAAATACCGACTACTTATGAGTAAAAAAGTGGTTATTTAAGTTTTTGCTTCTCATTCATTCTGAAGTACAGGTTTATTTTAATTGCATTATTGATATTATATAAAGGTTATTTTTTTCCTATTGATTCTTTTTTCATCCCTATTTAGATGCTTTAGAGGAAAATAATATCAACGAAACAAGCCACTGAAAGAATAATATGGAGAGGCCATGAGGATGTCTCTGCAGTAAGCCCAGAGCAATGAACTAATCAAACAAGTGCCATTATCTGGAAACACCAAGGAGCCGTCAGAAGCTGAATATCCACGTGCGACAACAAAACCTGAGACTCTCACTGGGGGGACCTTAGACAATAGACACTAAGGTAGTTCCTTTGCCTAAGGAGAAAGTAATTGGAGTTTATTTAAGGTTAGTGATAAACTATATAACATATGAATACGCTGTTGTAAATGGTTAATGATCTTTAAAATCTCTGAGCTGAAAGTTTTTTTAAGAGGAACTTAAGTTTGTCTAAATATAAAATCAAGCTGAAAGTTTTCTATCTATATACTCATCATTTACATTTTATTTTCAGGTTTCTTATTTCCGGGAATGTGCCAATTGCACTATCCTGGGAATTTTCATCTGGTCTTTTAGTTTTCTTAATCCTAGAAGGATAATCTTTGATGCTTTAATGAATGGTGTTATTTTGAAATGGGGGAAGGGAAGGGACATAATCCATGATATCAAGCATTCCCATGTGAGTTTTTTTTTTTTTTTTTTTTTTTTTTTAAAGGGGAATGGGGGAAGGAATATTTTTATTAAAGCAGTGACACTAATAGCTATATTACAACTGTCCTCGATGGGATTAGAACCTTGTCCCTTGGAGTTACAAGGTCAAGCTCTTACCACTGAGCTGACACCCCATGGACAAACATACCCATGTGAGCTATAAGCTCCTTTGCTGCTATTTCCTTCTTTCTATAAAAACATAATGCAAATAAAAGATTATGAACTTATTATAACTTTCAGTTTCTTCTTACTATCTTTGTATCTTACTTTAATTTTAATTTTTTTTTTTTGGTTTTTTTTCCTTCAAGTTTGGTTTTGTTTAGGAGCATAATGATTAAAGATTCTCTTTGTATTTTTTTTTCCTTTCTGTCCCAATAACTTGATATGTTTAATGCTATGTGATTGTCTTAGCAAGAAATACTTGGAAGCTTATTCCATAAGGACATGTCCTTTTTAATGTGGTTTAACAAACATATGTTGTGGGATTTAAATCTGTGTGTTTTAAATATGTTTTGTGATACACTTAATCCTCAATTTGTATGTAACCTTTAGAATATATTGAATTTCCTCAATACCTTTAGAATATAAGAGGCAAATCATCTAGCAATCACTGCTGATGAGCATGTTGTGGGAAATTGTGTAACCCAATAACAGCCAAATATTTGAAAAAGGATGGCCACTCCAATATGTGGTTTGTAATGAATGCTTTGAGCAAAAATTAGAGTTGTAGTCTTTTTCAAACAACCTGACCGAATCTGAATAAATTGAAAGCATAGAAATCCAGAACGTATAGAACACCACAAGGATATCATATTATATGACTGGAAAAAAAAAATAAGCGCTTAAACTTCTCATACCACTTTTGCAGCAACCTTGGAGCAATATTTGCAATAGAATGTGTAACAAATTTGGGAAAGTTATGTTTAACTTCATAACAAGTGGATGCGTACACTAACATGGGGATACAAGTCACAGAAGTTATGAAATACATGTCCATAAGCAAGTATATGATTTGAATTATATTAATCTGGTATATGATTTGTGTATTTTGTCTTGATTTTTATTCTGAATGGTGATGTTTGATTTGGAACTGGTGTTGCTGCCATTAAAGGAAAATTACATGCTTATATAGGTAGGTTTTGTAAATGGACTGGTGAGTCTACTATGTGATAGGTAGGTTCTTTTACTCCTATTTTGTTGTCACTTTTTTGTATATTAGTAATCAAGTTTCTACTTATAATATTAGATATCGCAATACAATGATTAAGTCAATACAATTGAGAAGATCAGTTGTTCTTATAGATCTTTGATAAGCTGGTTGGATTTTATGATGGCTTTTACCAGTCTTTAGTTTTGAGGATCTTTATGTTACTAAGACATAGTAGCTGATATGCCGAGTAGATGAATAAGCTACATGACATATGGATAAGAGAGCAAGAGTTGCATCAATTCTGGGATTTCCTACTAATTAGTGTGCAATTCATTGCCTAAATAAGGTACAGGAAGCCCATTGATAGCTTTTCAAGTTGATAGATTTTTTCTCACTTTCTGGCTGGCTGGGTGGCTAAAAGCACTAAGAAGCATGAGATTGGGCGAGAAATTGAGCCAAAAAGGCATTTAAATATTTGTTGTGTACATCGTAGTAGGCAGTTTACTTAAAACAACTGCAATTCTTTCAGACGGGTACAATTGGCAACTATTTCAAAATTTGAAAGTCAATAAAAAGCTATTGAACTGCAGTATAATTTTAATCTTTCTTTTTTAGCAGTTACTGTTGGACTATTTGTCCATATATAAGCCAACCTACTAAGTTTAAATATGTGAATATCAACAAAGCAACGTAGTGATTTCCTGAAAAATCCAAATCCTAATTTTCATTCATGCTTGGTTCATATGAATTGGGAGTTTTCATGTCTAATTGATATGTAGGTGCAAAAAGCTGTTGGTGCATACAGGAGTCATATTAGAGGTTTGCACAGCAACAAAAAAATTTCTTACATGGAATTGGTCAAAGTTAGTAATTGAATATGCTTGAACCCGAGAAGCGCAAAAACTACCTCCAGTTGGAATTGGTCCATCCAAGTGTTTATGTGCCACACTGAATTTTGGCAGTGACGATTGTTCTGTTTTGGTCATGATTTGATTATGTGATTTTGCTTTGGGGATGGTTACTAGATTGTTATCACATTGGTGCTGGTATGTAGTCTCAAGCTAATAGTTGCTCAACCATAAATTTGGTATATGTGTGACGTAGTGCTTGCTGGTGGCATTATTTGCTATTATCATGGAATTCGGGATCCTGATATATGTATGACAGTGATTATGCTTATTGTAATGTCACTATTGTTGTTTTGGTATGGCATTGTTTTGGTTTGGTGGTTTGATTTTTTTGGCTTTGGTTTGTTTTGCTGCTGGGGCATTATTTTTGCAGCTATTTCTTTTGTTAGAACTGTTGTGTGTCAAAGTTTAGGGCTGTTAGAACTATTGTGCAACAGATATCGGTCTTAATTTAAAGACGTACAGGTAATAAAATAATACTATGGTATATGATTTTACTTTTTGTATTGCATTTACGAATTTAAAGAAAATACTATTTCATTTCAATATCTTATAAGCTAATGCTTTCTTATCCACGTATTTCCACATAATGTAATGGGCATCTTGAAGGTTGTGCAATTAAGGATTAGATGTAAATAGGCAACAAAGAGAAGGTGAACCAATAGTAAGCAAATGTTCTAATCTTTCACAAAACTTAACTAATTTAACAACAAATCTCAAGGGGAAACAACTTTGTAAAAGCATCAAATCAAGAGTCTGTTAGGTGCCATAATCAGTGTGTATGTTGCTGTTTAAACTGTTCAATACTTCCTGTCATGGTGATATGAAGTTGGATTTCTATATTGGACTTTGTGTTGGTGAAACTTCATGTGAATTAAGGTTAAAACTTTGGCTATGGTGGATATATTTTAGTACATTGGTTGGAAAGCTTTACTTAATATTCGGCAAATTAAAATTCACCCGTATCACAATGTCTTAATCTGCACAATCCGTTTGAGAAATGTTTGTGTACCCGATCGGTTGTGCCCGTGCATCGCACGGGTTCCAGACTAATTATCATTAAGATTTTTTGCTAACATTTTTTATTTAAAATATAGAAAAAGAAACGGGGAAACAAACAATACTCTATTAATTAAAAGACTAGGAAAGTGAATGATAGATGAGTAAAGAGTGGGAAAAAAAAACACTAAAAAATGTGAACTCTTTTTAACAAATTAAGTCTCACTCTTTGATTAAGATTTTTTTTTTATTCATAATTATTATTAATTTTTATTTTTTATAGAAATTGCCAACCTCGGACTTAGGTGAGGTCCACCACTGTCTCCCACCCTACGATCCGACAATTCAAACACTTGTATTCTAACAAGAGTTATGTCTCATTGTACGCATCACGTCTACCAAGAGATGTCTTGTGTAGTATAAATACCTATAAACTTGTGCATTTGCAAATACAAGTTACATCAAGTCAAGAAGTCTCGAGTGTTCTAGGTTCTCTACTTATCACCCTATTTTCTTCACTTTAAAACAAAATAAACTTTACTATATTCTTTAGTTAAATTTGATGATCTAGATGGACCATGTGTCTTGCTTATCCATCCGGAAAGCGTCCTAACATAATTGGAGTGCAGAATAAAAAAACGAGTTACATCGTTAGGTCGGGTTTTGGTTTGACAATTAGAGGAAAGAGGAATAGGGATCGTTATGTTTTGCGTCAGATGCTCCCGCCATGTTTTGTCGTTTGGCCATGATAGTGACAACAAACACATGAGCGAAAGCACAGAAGACAAAAGGGAAATTGAGATATTTTCTTCAAGATAAGATTCTTTGATAGTGCTGGATCCCATCTCATGAGGATATTAGAGACAATTCATTGTTACCACGCGGCGGTAATCATAGTATGTTCAATACATGATTAAGAAATGAAGTGTTAGTCATGGTTAAATGCACTTTTAAGTCCCAAGTTTTTTTAATTTAGCGATTTTAGTCTTTTTATTTTAATTTTAAAATTTTGGACCCCTAAATTTTTTAATTTAATGATTTTGGTCTCATGTTTTTTTAATTATTTTTTTTTTCAAAAATTGTGAATTGTGCACATTTAGTCATCTACTTTCCCAAAATCCAAGTTTTCTTTGGGATCAAAAGGATAAAAAAATCCATAATTTTGAGGGACCAAAACTGTAATTAAAAAGTATGAGAACTAAAATCGTCAAATTGAGAAAGTTAGGGACCAAAATCCTCAAAAATAAAATAGAGAGACCAAAATCACCAAATTGAAAAAATTGGAGACTAAAAAAAGCAATTAAACATTTTAATTATAATCTCGTTAATTTTAGATTGCACAAAATAAGTAATGCAATAAGGGTAAGCAGTGATTTTGGTCCCTATATGTGAGGCGTTGTCATTGTAAGCCTTAAATATATCAAAATTACAAAAAATTATTGAACGTGTCTTTCGTTAGTCACTTTGGTTCTTGAATGTGTCTCATATTAATTAGTTTAGTCCCTAAAATTACTAACAAAAGACACACTTAAAAAATGTTTTGTAATTTTAATACATTCAGAGACTATATGTTGACAGCGTCTCGCTGGTTTGTAACGCTCGATATTTAAATATTATAGTATTAAATATCAATTAATTTGATTTGCATATATATTTAATGAATATTATTCATACTATTGGAGTGAATATCGAGTATTATGAATAAATCCAGAGAGAAACAGAATGTTAGTGCTAGATATGATAATTATTGGTATTAGTTGGAGATAGAGGTGGAAATAGGCTAGAGATTTTCGAGTATGATTGAAATAATGAAAGTTGTGTCTTTTCTGATGTAAAAGAAAGGTATATATATAATCATCAGATTGTGTCTGAAGCAAGGTGATCGTTTGACAACTTTCCAGGTACCAAAACACACCATTTGAAATCATAACGTTTCAGAAAATTTGATTTTGAAGCAGTGGTAATCGATTACGTCGTTGTGGTAATCGATTACATGTGTACGTTGAAAATCAGCTATTCAAAAATTTAGTTGATGTAATCGATTACACCTTTTAGATAAGCGATTACATACACATCACCGAGACTTTAGGTAATCAATTACAGCTTTGAGGTAATCGATTACTGCAATAAAAAAGGTTTATCAAACCAAAACCCAACACAAGGATGAGTTTAATAATTGTGAAGAATGGTAAAGCATATGGCTGTATCAGATCAATATCACTTTGTAACTATACAACTTAGTGCTCAAGAACTTTTTCAGAATATGAAAATAGTATCTAAGTTCTAGGCAAGAAAGTTTTGAAGATTTAGAACTTGTAAAATGATATTGAACTCTTATGATTGAAAGAATGAAAGTTGTGTCTTTTCTGATGTAAAAGAAAGGTATATATATGAAAGTTGTGTCTTTTCTGATGTAAAAGAAAGGTATATATATAATCATCAGATTGTGTCTGAAGCAAGGTGATCGTTTGACAACTTTCCAGGGACCAAAACACACCATTTGAAATCATAACGTTTCAGAAAATTTGATTTTGAAGCAGTGGTAATCGATTACGTCGTTGTGGTAATCGATTACATGTGTACGTTGAAAATCAGCTATTCAAAAATTTAGTTGATGTAACCGATTACACCTTTTAGATAATCGATTACATACACATCACCGAGACTTTAGGTAATCGATTACAGCTTTGAGGTAATCGATTACTGCAATAAAAAGGTTTATCAAACCAAAACCCAACACAAGGATGAGTTTAATAATTGTGAAGAATGGTAAAGCATATGGCTGTATCAGATCAATATCACTTTGTAACTATACAACTTAGTGCTCAAGAACTTTTTCAGAATATGAAAATAGTATCTAAGTTCTAGGCAAGAAAGTTTTGAAGGTTTAGAACTTGTAAAATGATATTGAACTCTTATGATTGAAAGAATGAAAGTTGTGTCTTTTCTGATGTAAAAGAAAGGTATATATATAATCATCAGATTGTGTCTGAAGCAAGGTGATCGTTTGACAACTTTCCAGGGACTAAAACACACCATTTGAAATCATAACGTTTAAAAATTTGATTTTGAAGCGGTGGTAATCGATTACGTCGTTGTGGTAATCGATTACATGTACGCTGAAAATCAGCTATTCAAAAATTTAGTTGATGTAATCGATTACACCTTTTAGATAATCGATTACATACACATCATCGAGACTTTAGGTAATCGATTCTGACTTTGAGGTAATCGACATCGCAATAAAAAAAGTTTTTTTTCTTGAGATTTCAAAAGGATTGCTTCAACACTTAACTTTGAAAATAACTTAGATTAAGTTTTAAACTTAAGGAATGATTTGTTTGAGCACATCTAAGTTATATAATCACAGCTTGTAATATGTCAAAGATACAAACCATACTTACAGAGAATTGACAATACATAATTAAAGTCTCTGTAGAATCTTTGACTTGATCTATCGGAGGCTTTTCTTCTTTTTGATCAGCAATCTTGTTATCATCTAAACCCAGCCAAGTTTAAGAAGGAAATCTTCTTCACAACTTTGGTTCTTGAATGTGTCTCATATTAATTAGTTTAGTCCCTAAAATTACTAACAAAAGACACACTTAAAAAATGTTTTGTAATTTTAATACATTCAGAGACTATATGTTGACAGCGTCTCGCTGGTTTGTAACGCTCGATATTTAAATATTATAGTATTAAATATCAATTAATTTGATTTGAATATATTTAATGAATATTATTCATACTATTGGAGTGAATATCGAGTATTATGAATAAATCCAGAGAGAAACAGAATGTTAGTGCTAGATATGATAATTATTGGTATTAGTTGGAGATAGAGGTGGAAATAGGCTAGAACTAACAAGCTGGTATATTATTTGTTATAAGCTTTTTTTAGGTCTAACCTGACCTTTTTAAAAGTTTATCTTGCATGTTTGTATGTTTAAAGGTTTGTCGTGCGATCTATATATCTCTTAAAGGACTAATATGCAAACGAGGACAAACATGATAAATTACAAATTTTTAAAAATTAAACCTTTACTACTGAAGAGCATGAGATAAAAGGGTGAAAATAGATTAGGTTAAGCTAAACTTTTTAGAACTGATACTGCATTATTTATTTGATTCCAATCTTTTTCAATATGCTTAAATATTTAGAAAAATAAATAAGTAATATATTATTTATATTTATTTAAATAAGTTGTCCTAATAAATCTAAGAGACATTTTAAGTGAACTCAGACATGACATTTTTGTTTTTCAAAATACCTTAACCTTTTCTAATTAAAATAAATCTAAGGGGTCAAATGTTCTTTCCTATTTCGTAGAGAAACTAGGAATTCAAATAGAATACATGAAAAATTGGCAACAATTAGAGGAGATCGCTAGGGTGGAGAAGTGTCAATGTAATATACGGGACTGATACTTGAAAATCACTTGAAACTCTAACGATAACAAACACCTTGTAAGTAGAAGTTCACAATCATTCACATCCTCACGGTTGAGATAATAACCTGATCGGTATTGATTCGACAAAATCCAGAACATTCAAACATAAGTTGAGTAATTTTGAGACACCCATATTTATTTTTTCTTTATTTTTTATCGAATAAATACTAATTAAATCACCGTTTCTAAGAATGAAAGTATGAGCTATTATTTACGGAGGCGGCGTCGGCCGTTACACTTCCCCACCTTACAAACAGCTGTTAAAACCACAAGATATGCATCAGCTGTGCCAAGGGGGAAAAGTCAAAATAACAGATTAAAGGTTGAAACCAAAAACTGCCGGTAAAATCGCAGTTCAGCACATTGTTTTCTACGTCGGTAGGCTACAGAAACTGATCAAGCCTAGAATATTCAATTATATATGGATCAGTGCTACACTTCTTCGGAGTAACACGATCAGCGTTAATACTCCCTTCTTCACTTAATATATGTCACAATCGACCGAATCACATTGTTTAAAAAAATAATAAATAAATAAAAAGAGTAATAATTTTATCAAATTAATCTCATTAACTATTAGTGTATTAACTATTGTCATAAATACAAAATAGAGTACTTGAGAATATAACTAACAAACAAACATTTAATATTGTATTAAAAATTAAAAATGACATATATTTCGGGACAATTATTTTTGATAAATATGACATATATTATGGGATTAAAAGAATACTATTTTAAGTGGGACCCATTTCATCCATTCCATTCATCACGCATGAAAAAAATATCGACAAGGGATAAGAATAAGACCAAAAGAGAAGTAAAATAAAAAAAGTAGTAGTCCCCACCACACCAGCACTATATAATAAAATATAATGAACCTATTGACATTACAAATCAAGTAGCATTGTCTATCCATTTAGAAAGTGCACTGTGGTTATTGATCATACTCTGATAGTTACTATACAAAAAGGAAAATCAGCAACTATGGGTTCTCTTATGGCAGGATGGGACTCTTCCTCCATTGATCCTAAATCAGGTACCTTAACATAATCAAATATCAAATATATGCTTTAATTTGTGCTTAAGTCTTTTTTTGGACTACTTAATTAATTAACCATATTAAAACTAGTGAATATTAATTTCCGATGAGGGGAAATTTTTTTCTTCTTTGTTTCAGCCACACTTAAAAGGAATCAATCGCTCACCAGAGATGAAATTGATGCTTACTGGAAATCGAAGAAGAAGATAGAGGAGGAACACCTTAGTGCCATTTCCAGTCCATCACAGACTATCCAGGTTTTTCTTTTTTATTTATTTATTTGTTTTTCCCTTTTTGTTGTGTGTTTGTGTATGATGGTTATTAATTACCTTAAATAAAAGCTCAAATTTGCAATTAATTAATGTTTATAACATGATGCATGCAACAACCTTAATTACAGGATAACAAATACAAGGATATTCCTGAAAAGAATAAGTTTCAGAAGTCAATCACCATGCCTGTGTCCAACGTAAGGGACTACCTTAATACAGGCGTTGACACTAGTTTGGAGCAGCTTATCAAGAAAAATGGCTGGTAAATTAATTACCCTTCCAATTATAATATATATAGTTGTACAATTAGTTCACTAGTTCTTTTTTTTTTACGTTTTTATTGTTATTTTTCAGTGGAAATAATGTCTTATATATGGATCATATATTAATTTAATATTTAAATTTTGGATATGGTTGGACGAATTAATTTGAATTCAGGTGGACCAAGAGTAGCTGGGCATTTCTGAATGAGCCTCCAGTGACTGAAGCTGCATCCAACAAGTATACACCCCAATTTCACGTTGCCAACTTGGGATCATCAAAACCTAACCCCGGAGATGAAATTAGTGCTTGATGATATGAATCTTTTTTTTTTTTTTTTGGTCCTAAAAAAAAACTAAGTAGTTAATTAGATATGAATCTAATTAACTAATTAAACCTCAACCCCTGTATATATATAATATATAATATGCGTAATGTTGAACCAATAGTGGAGTTTGTTTTTGAAGTGTCCCATGTTACTATGTAATGTAAGAAGCTTATTGTATAATAGATTTGGGTGCGAGTTCTGTTTTGCTGGTTATTGCTATGCCAGATCAACTGTGTTTCCTGGTTTGTTTGAAGAGTGTAATGAAAAACAACGAATAATTAATGTGTGAAATATCGATGTGCTAATTGTTGAATTAGTACAAGCGTTACTTGTTATTTGCCAGCTGCTATGTTATGTTTTTTTGTAAACAACTCCTGCAATTATTTGGAGAAAAATGTAGCTCATGAGCCGATAGCTTGGAAGATTAGAACATAGAAATAATAAATGTATGAACATTTGATAAAGCAAAAAGAAATTTAAAATTGAAGATTAGTTCTATTCTTTCAAAAAATTATCGCCAAGTTATCGAGGCCAAAGTTCCATTCCATTTTAATAAAATAAAAAGACATTCGGTGCTTTGTATTTTGCCGCACATCAGAAGAATTTACTGTATATATTGAACTTGGTTGTTTTTCCTAAAAAATGAATTTGGTTGGTTTATAGTGAGATGATTTTTAAAACTTAAAAGATATAATTTTGATTAAAAATAATTATTACAAAAGTTAAGATATAATGGGTATTGTTGGAAAATAAGTTATTAATAATTTTTGAATTTATAAAAGGACCAGTAATTTGAGATGATAAAATATTCTAAAAAAAACTACTAAAATGAGACAGATGAATTACTTTTCTATTAGCCACAATTTAGACCTGGACATCACAACATCAGATCAGAACTCCCTTTTGAGAAAAACCAGAACCAGTGAATCAATGCTTCCACAACATCACATGACAATAGCATCACACAACAGCATTATTCATAATCTGATATTTGGAAGGATGATTCAAGAGCTCCGATAACTCACTATCTGAAAACAACCACTCCTATTACACCAAGCAGACAAAATTAACTTACTTTAACAATGCCCCTAATTCAAGAGATCCTTCCATGTAGATTCTTTTGGATAGAAAGCCTTCAAAGCTATATGTGCATAAAAGGAATGTTATCACCAATGTTATTGAGATTAATTGTGAGTTATATCTTAAGCATTTCCAAAATGTTTTTTTTCATCTTAGTGGGAAAAACACAAGTCTCACATAGACTAGAGATAAGAATTCAAAAGAGCTTATAAAGCCTAGTCAATCCTTACCTTACAATCCGGTTTTGTAAGGATGAGTTAGATCCAAAAATCCTAAAATGGTATCAGAGTCTATCATAGATTCATTTGTTGGGCCACCCGTTATCGAGAAACTCGGGTCACACTCTAGTTGTCTAGTCCTGGGCGTGAGGGGAGTGTGTTAGAAGTCCCACATAAAAGAATGAGATGACCCTGATTGGTAGTTATAAGTGGGGGGTAACCTTCACTCCATGAGCTAGCTCATGGGGTTGAGTTAGGCCCAAGTCTCACATATTGGGAAAAACCTAAGTCTCATATAGACTAGAGATAAGGTCTCAAAAGAGCTTATAAAGCCTAGGCAATCCTCACCTTATAAGCCAGTTTTATAAGGATGAGTTAGACCCAAAATCCTAATATAGTATCAGAGTTTATCCTAGATCCATGGGTCACCCATTGCATTATATACACGCACCATGTAACACCCATTTGAAACAGAGTCTTACTTATGTAATGAAAAAGTCCATATTTAAGAAAAACTCACATTTATTTATTACTAGAAAAGTACACAAGGTTTATTATACAAGTACAAAATGAAAACCTACACCCATAACGGTGACAGACAAAACTCAAATGGCCGTGATCCCTACGTCTAAGCAATCTACTCAAAAACCTTTAATCCACTTCTTATATGTTGTTCCTGTTCATCTGCTATTCATCACACAATATGGAAAATACAAGAAAGCACAGGGGTAAGATATCCATTAACCTCTATCAAACAGGAAAACATCATAATAGAGTACCTGTTACCATGTTCAGCACAATATCCAATCATATCATACAAATATCAGACATATCAAACTTTGGGTACACGGTCACAGACCAAACCATTCTGTCACATCATACTGACAAACGGTCACATCGACCTCTGGAAACACAGACTGATAATCCTCACTTGATCTTTCGGGCTGATCACCGACCCTACTCCCTAGACCGATCACCGGTCTTAGGGCACCGAGTACGATGAGTTGGTTGTCCCGGGAACATATCTTGTTACGCTACCATCTCCAATTATCGGTTATGGCATCCTATACTACCACACCCTATCATCGGAGTAAGGCACCGTCCTACTCGCAAAGACGGTATTCCCATAACAGGAATGACCAAGATTGTCCACCGTCAGACGTGGAGTCCTGGAGACTCATCCACGTGACAGAGCATATACCCTCGAGGTCACCGACTATCCTCAAACTACTCCGTACCTTTAGTACTACGATCATGGAGAGACTCGTCAGAAAGACCGAGCATCTACCTTCAAGGTCTTGGCAGAGCATATACCTTCAATGCCACCAACTATCTCTTCACCATCCCGTCACTACCTAGGTACACCAACCTCGAGTACACTGACCCGACTACCACCACTATCACAAAAGTATCGATAGTAATACTCACTATTACTGTCTAGGGATTCGTAAACCTCTAACTAGAGGATGTCACCCTTGACTCGTATATCAGACTCGTATACAGTCAATAGCATGTTAATCAGATTATCAACCATCCTTTAGTCAACATAAAGACCCATTCTAGTATCGCGTAGGCGACCTACTATTGACATGTTATCAATCAGCACATCGATAGTCACACAATCATAGGTAACCATAACAAACATTACAATAATCAACTTCCATCCATAAATATTAACGGATCAATCCTATGGTTGATAGGTCTACGGTGATTATCCTTAGCCACCGTACACATGCAACCCCACTTCTAAGGTGTTGCTACTATTAACCTCTAGTAGGGCTAAGGAACCCTACCTATGCTAACAGACTACTCTAGTACCTATTTTTCCTAGAGATTAAGGTATCTTCCCCCTTACCTGATTAAGAAGACCGTTGCCGCTCTCGTTCCTCGCGTTCTATTGCTCTTCCTTCTCCCCGAGCTCTCTTTGTACTCCAAATGGCCAAATGGAGCAGTTTACCAAATGGGGAGAGGCGAGCTCTATATATAGGCAAAACTTGGCCCTATCGCATCACAATGGCCCTTAGACACAGAGTCCAACGCGTCGCGAGCTAGGACACGTGTCAGCAATCCCGTGCACTGATCCACCGACTTACGTCGCGCCATGACGGTTTCCTTCGTTATCTCTGTCGCATCGCGAGCATCCTAAACCAGGAAAGTTCCATTTTTGCCCTTCTACATGTTTCTAGGGTTTTCTACACTTTTCTAGACTATCCTAGGCCTTATTTTAAGCCCAATTTAACTCTAACTAAGATTTTTAATACTCAATTGTTATTTTATCAGTATTCTAATTTATTTTTAATCTTTATTTAAAAAAAATCAGGATGTCACACACCAAGCCCAATAGTGCTGGGAGTGAGGGGGTGTATTGGGAAAAACTCAAGTCCCACATAGACTAAAGATAAGGTCTCAAAAGAGCTTATAAAGCCTAGACAATTCTCACCTTACAAATCGGTTTTATAAGAATGAGTTAGGCCCACAAATCCTAATACATCTCTTTTTTATTACTTTTCCTATATTATATCAAGTTTGGTCATGTTTCTATATTGAATTGGTTTTTATATTGTACAAAGAAGTAAAATAACAAACTAGTTAGAGTTATGTTTAAGAAAAAATATAAAACAATCATAAAGTAAAAAAAAAATGCAAAATGGAAACTTTAGAAATTATGATATTTTCTTGTCGTCGATGCTAAATAAGTGATAAGCAATTAACAATTTCTATGCTTGTACAACGGAATCATATAACTTGTATTTTTCTAAAGGAAAATAATATATTAATAGGGGAGTACTGGGGGTACTCCAAACCTAACGCAAACAAAAATAAAAACCAAGGCGAGGGTGGAAAGAAAAAACCATCCACCATCGGCCGACGAAAGAAACTAAAGACGCAAGAGAGCTACCTCCTAGCAATATAACCAAGAGGGTCACTTATAGAACAGACACAGTGGGGACTTACTTGAGACATAATAGATAGACAAATCTGCTCCTCAATATCCTCGATCATTACTGCCTCTCATAAAATGCAGGATCAGTCAACACTGTATTAATTGCTCATTAGCTGTCATATTATGTAAATCATTTGTAATTCAATTCTGATATTTTCTAGTTAATGATGTGCTGATTTTGTTCAATCGGCCAGCTTGTTTTGTAATTCTATTTAAAGCCTTTCAAGCTAATGAAATGAAACATGTAATTGCCTAATTCTTTGTGGTAATCAGAGCTCCTCAAGCTTAACAACATTTTTTTCTGATCCACTTTCATTTCATGGCTGCTGGTCCTGCCACCGATGGCCCTGTGGTCCTCAATGCAATCTCTCAACTGCATATCAAGTTAGATATGGACAACTTCCCAATATGGAGAATTCAATTCCTTGCTTTGTTGACTGGTTATGACCTTATTGGTCACATTGATGGCACCAAGCCTTGCCCAACAAAGATTATTGGTGACCCTGCTGTCAGCAATCCTGCGTTCCCTAAGTGGACAAGACAGGATCAACTTATTGTATATGCTATTGTTTCATCTGTCACTGCAATAGTGGTAACTCACCTTGCCACAGTCAAAACTGTCAAACAAGCATATGACGCCCTCAACACCATGTATGCAAACCGATCCAAAGTCAGAATCATATGACATCATACTTTCAAGGTATTAAATCTATCTCTGATGAACTCTCCATCATTGATCATCCTCTTGATGAAACCGATCTGGTCATTCACACACTAAATGGCCTCAGTCAAGAGTACCATGACATAGCTACTGTCCTACGCAACAGAGAAACGCCAATTTTCTTTGCTGAAATGCATGAAAACCTTATGGACTATGAGACTATTCTGCACCATGAACACCCAGCCACCAATGACTCAATCATTGCCACTGCCAATGCTGTCTCACGACACAGAGGTCAGTTCCAACAAATGGACAGATCCAATCCATATACTGCTAGGACCAGAATCATCTGTCAATTCTATAACAAGTCTGGATACACTGCAAGAAACTGCTACCGGATCAGAGGATTCCCAAAGAAAAATGGGAGCAGACCAATAGCAAATATTGCAACTCATCACTCAGCCCCACATAACACTAGCTAGATTATGGATACAGGTGCCTCTCACCACATTGCCCAGGATCTTCAGCAGCTGAACTTGGTCGATCCTTACCCATGTTCTGATCAAGTCACCACTGGTGATGGCTCAGGTTTGAAAATATCTCACATTGGTCACTCACTTATTCACACACACACCAAGCCTCTTCACCTCAAACAAGTGTTGTGTGTACCTCATATACAGTCCAATTTATTATCTGTTTCAAAACTTTGCCAATCTAACAATTGCTAGGTTGAATTTTTTCCTATGTGAATGAGTTGAATTCGGGCCAAGTGCTGTTGCAAGGACCACTTAAGCAAGACCTATATCATTTGCCCACCTCTCCATCCATTCCACTTCAAGCACTCACTGCATCCATCCAGTCTGCATCCACATGGCATCACAAGTTAGGACACCCATCTTCCAAGATCATGCAACATATGGCACACAGTCATCGCATCCCAATAAGGCTTCCATCATCACATGAATGTAGCTCATGCCATTGTGCCAAAAGTCACAAACTCCCCTTCTCCAATCATTACCTCACCAGTACCAAGCCATTAGAGCTCATTTATTCTGATGTTTGGGGGCCAGCCCTTATTAGGTCCTTAGATGGTTATCTATATTATGTAGTCTTTGTTGACCATTTCTCTAAATATGTATGGCTGTATCCAATGAAAAATAAGTCAGATGTTTCCAGTATTTTCATTCGATTTAAGTCCCTTGTTGAGAACTTTTTTGGCTTGCCAATTGTCACTCTCTTCTCTGATAATGGTGGTGAATTCATCAAATTAAGATCTTTCTTAGCCAATCATGGTATTTCACACCTTATAACACCACCTCATACCCCTGAGGTAAATGACACAGCTGAGAGGAGACATAGACATATTGTAGAAATAGGTCGTGCCTTACTACACCATGCCAAATTACCCCCTCAATTCTGGTCTTTTGCTTTCACCACAACCACTTATCTTATAAACAGAATGCCAACCCCTGCATAAAAATAAAAACCCCACATGAAATTCTGTTTAAAAAGATTCCAGAATATGACAAACTTCATTCCTTTAGTTGCTTGTGTTTTCCATGGCTGAGACCTTACACTAAGAACAAACTACAAAACATATCACTTCCTTGTATTTTCCTTGGCTACTCAACCTCTCAATATGTCTTTTACTGCATGGAACCACTGTCTAACCGAATCTATGTGTCTAGGCATGTCCATTTTATTGAGAATTCCTTTCCATATTCATCTTTGACTCAACCACCAAAGCCATGTCCTTTTACCTCACCTACTGACTCCTCTCTACACTCCATTATCCATCCAATTACCACTCCCAATCCTACTGTCACAACCACTGGCAGTGCAACTGAACCAATCCCTGCACCTGCACAACCCGAGGTGGTCCTTGCAGCAGCGTTTGCTCCAAATTCAACTGTGCTTCATGAGCTACAATCAGGTAACAATTCTTCTAGTAATTCATCTCATGTTCATTCTGCTACTGACCCTGCCTGCACCCACACAATGGTCACTAGGTCTCAAAACAATATTTTCAAACCAAAGCAAGTGTTCACAGCCACCAAACACACGCTTCCTGAAAACCTTGAGCCATCTACTATCACTTAAGCACTTATAATACCACACTGGAGTAAGGCATGTTCTGAAGAATTTGATGCTTTGATGAAAAATGGCACATGGACACTTGTTCCCAGACATGAGACAAACAATCTTGTAGGATGCAAATGGCTATTCTGAATCAAGAGAAACCTGGATGGTAGCATTATTAGATACAAGGCACGATTAGTAGCAAAAGGATATACTCAGATGCCTGGTCTTGATTACAAGGAAACATTTGCTCCTGTTGTCAAACCACGAACCATTAAAGTGGTCCTCACAATTGCACTTGCTAGAGGATGGTCTCTCCATCAAATGGATGTCAATAATGCCTTTTTACAAGGTCAATTTTCAGAACATGTATACATGCAGCAACCACCAGGTTTTGTCCATGCAGAATTCCCTACTCATGTTTGCAAACTAAAAAAGGCCATCTATGGCTTGAAACAAGCCCCACGGGCATGGCATGAATCTTTGAAGTCCTTTGTTGTGTCATATGGCTTCAAGACAAGTCTAACTGATCCCTCTCTATTTATATATGACAAGGAAGGAGTGCAAGCCCATCTCTTAGTATATATAGATGATTTACTTCTCACAGGAAGCAAAAATCAGTTCCTGCATCAATTCATGAGAGAATTAGCAACCCGGTTCTCCATAAAACAGCTGGGGTTTCCCCGCTACTTTCTTGGTATTGAACTTATTCCCAACAAACATGGCCTGCTTCTTAGCCAACGTGGCTACATTCGGGAATTCAATATGGCCGGTGCTAAGCCAACAACCACACCACTTTGTTCAAGCACACCTTTGAAGTTAAATGATGGCTCAGCATCAGTAGACTCTAAACTATTCAGAAGCATCATTGGAGCCTTGCAATACACAACATTGACCCGCCCCGGATGTTGCTAAACTATTCAGAAGCATCATTGGAGCCTTGCAATACACAACATTGACCCGCCCCGGATGTTGCCTTCTCCATCAACAAGTTATCTCAGTTCATGCATCAGCCCACTCAAACACATTTTCAACAGCTAAAAAGGGTCCTTAGGTATCTTAAATTGACCATGAATCATGCCTTGCAACTCAAGCAACCAGATCACCTTCAACTTCAAGCGTATAGTGATGCAGATTAGGGGGGTAACCTTGATGATCGCACCTCCACCTCGTCTTTCATCATATATCTTGGTGGCAACCCAATCTCGTGGCTCTCAAGAAGGAAGAAAACAGTTGCAAGATCCTCTATAGAGGCGGAATATAGGTCTGTAGCAAACACTTTGGCTGAAGTTATGTGGCTCCTCAACCTACTAAATGAACTTGGATTAAAGCATCACACACCTACCCTGTTCTGTGATAATATTGGCATTACTTATCTATGTGCAAATCCTGTGTTTCATTCACGGATGAAGCACATTGCCTTGGATTATCACTTTGTGCAACAATTGGTTCAAATGGGAAAGCTTAGGGTGGCTCACATTTCTACGAGGGACCAACTAGCTGACATCTTGACCAAGCCACTCTCAAGAGCAAGATTCACACTTCTAAGAGACAAAATTGGTGTCAAAGATGGTGACCCAATTTTGAGGGGGCGTAATAGATAGACAAATCTGCTCCTCAATATCCTCGATCATTACTGCCTCTCATAAAATGCAGAATCGGTCAACACTGTATTAATTGCTCATTAGCTGTCATATTATGTAAATCATATGTAATTCAATTTTGATATTTGCTAGTTAATGTTGTGCTGATTTTGTTCAATTGGCCAGCTTGTTTTGTAATTCTATTTAAAGCGTTTCAGGCTAATGAAATGAATCATGTAATTGCCTAATTCTTTAAGACAGAAACCACCTCCAAGACAATGAACTGATGAGGTCAACTGTATACCCCAAGTCAAGCACCCTTATAGAGAAAATACACGTGTTCTTTATGGAGATCCCAAATAACCCATAGAATAGTGTGCCAAATCGGCGACAATCCTCTAGTACATCCCGACCTATCCCCCAACAAGCCAAAAAAGGAGAACAAGGTGAACAAATTTGGAGTCATCACGAAGCCAAACCCCAACCAATTAACTATAGCATACCACACCGAAAAAGAAAAGTAGCAACAACCAAAGAGATGTAATACCGACTCGTGGTGAGCTCCACACAAAATACAAGCAATAGTAGAAGGATCAGATATTGAAAAATTTGTATATCTAAGTGAGATCGAAATTTTAATTAATAATTTCGTGTAAAAGAATTCAATATCATACTAAACACTTTATATGAGACGTACTCCAAGAATGATAAATATATGCTTGCTTTACCAAGTTCGATTGGAATATGATAGATATATACTTATCATTTTCTACAAAATGAGAGTGACAAATTTAATATTGACCAATAGTAAAAGCATTACTAGTATATCCCAATAATTAATAAGCCAAACATAAGATATCCGGGTAATGAATTAAACCAACTATAAGATAAAAAAGGGTCGTCAATTCAATTTGCACGCTACAATTATTTATAAATGGTAAGACTCATAGTTTGGATGAATTCTCAACAAATACTGAAAGAAAAAAAGGTTAAAAGGATCTTATAATAATTATGAGTTTTAAATAAGAGCTATACTCACATGAATTAGTTTCTCCATCTCGATTGTTTCACAAGAAAATCGTTAAACCCTTTGTGCGTTTTTTTTTGTCTGATGGCTCAGCGGCCTGCAACGCACTCTTAAGAGTACTGAAAGGGGGTGTAGCGGGTTCGAACCAGCGCCCAAGCGTCCAAACGATAAATACTTTGCCAGTTGTACTAAGCACCACGGACAAACCCTTTGTGCATTGGATACTTGTATATGATTTATAGTATTTATGTACTTTGTTTAATTAATTTTTTTCTTATAAAAAATGTAAATATGAAAAATGAATGAAGTGTTGGATTATTTTAGTTGGACTAGTATAGTCAGTTAAATTTTGTCTAATACTCAGATTAGTAGATGTCAAAAATATTGGAGCATATTGTTATTGTTAATCCCAATTACGTGATAACTACTACCTCTGGTCCTATATATAAGAGAAAAAACACTTTTTTGGTTCATTGAATAACTCATGTATTTGGTCTATATTATAGACCAAATACATGAGTTATTCAATGAACCAAAAAAGTGTTTTTTTCTCTTATATATAGGACAAGAGGTAATAATGTTAAGTTTATTGGGATTAATTTTGTAAAACATTTTATTTTGGGTTGATGTGGAAGGCCTTGTGTGCGGGCTTGCTATGATGGGTAAGTGAGCTCATTTGTTTGACACAGGGAGAGGCCCCTATCTCTAACCACTATGTAGTGTAGTTGCCCCATTGAGACTACACGTAACAACACACAGTGGAATAAAGATAGTTTCTCTTCTCACACTTTTAAAAACTGTAGGTTGCAGAGATTGGTCATGGACTCACTATCATCTAATTATTCAGGTAATTCTCATTCTAATATTCTAATATTGATAATTAGATTAGAACGATGTGTTCCAATTTAGGATTAGAAATTTTACATAATTGATTTTATTTTATCATGAAGGTGTAGCCTTCTCAAATTCTTTTATTGGGTTAGCGATTGAATTATAAGTTCTTACCCATAGAAATATAATAGTAAATTATAAAAAGCTATAAAAATTAATGTCATGAATGTCCTTAGGATCAAGAAAGGAATCATGCAAATTGAGAGAAAGTAATACGAACTTCTTTGCAACCTACTCGGATAATGCCGGCCTAAGAAATTTTCCCTTTGATTCTAAAAATGAAAAAACAAACAAACAAACAAACCATATCATTTTGGGATGAATATATTGCTTAATCAAAAGAGGTGATGAAATTCCCCTTACTATTACAAACAATAGGATTAAAGAGATGAAGATCTATCTCATAGGAAAAGTAAGCTTGAAAGCTTAATTGAGAGAAATTCTCATAAGGAATCAAATTGAAAAGATACGTAAATATGTGATACAATGTGGTATTTATAGTGGGACCAAACTATCCTAATAGAATCTCTATACTGTAACAGCCCCCCTCAAACTGGTGGGGTGGTAATCACCCTAGCCAGTTTGAAATACAAACATCAAAAGAAAATTGAAAATACTTATCAACAATTTTATTTTATTTTTTTGTAAAAAAAAACACACATCTGCCTCATGTGTGCAGCACTTGTTGGAAGAAACTCATTAACTGACGGGCCAAAAAAATAGATCCAACAAAAATCTGGCCCAAAGTGAGTGAATCTCGTAGTCCCATGAGCTTTCACCAACAAAACACAGGGCAGACTTGCCGTTTGTGAGTACGTGCATCCACATCTGTTGAAACAAAGTAAAGTCTCGCACGTGAGAGAATGAGAAACTATGCAATCCCACATGCTCGTCACCGTTTTCTCGAAGATTCCAGAGGAAGCCAGACCGAGTCTCGTTCTTCAGTGTTTCAAGTTTCAAAAACCGAAAACCAAATGGCACCAGCTAGGACTTTCAACGCATCTACTAGCATAGCGTTCATGACTACGATGGAGAATAGTGCGACCAAGGAGATTCCTGTGTCTGGTGGAGCCGTCGTCACAACCAGCGCGGAGAAGATGAGACAACCGCAACGGCGATTTCCGCCGGGATCGAAGATGAAAACGCCAACACGAGGCGGAAATGAGATCGAAGCAAAATTTGACAGAAATGAGAGCGCAACGGCGGAGTAGGAGATCTCTGTGCAAGTTCTGCCGGGATCGAGGACGGAAATGCTGACACTGTGCAAATCGGAGAAGACAAAATCACTTTCAACTGTGTCTACGGTGGTCACGATCTGTGGTTCTAGTGTCTCCACAATGGCGATAGTTGCAGAGCTCTGCTTTACCGAATCCAAGCTCATCGAAACCAGATCCTGATAGTTGACGATGGAGGCGACGTGATCTACAGTTGCGATGCCGAAATTGGCGCGATGATGTTCGAATCTGTAAAATACAAGTTCCGAAAGATCTGTTATCAGATTTGGCAGATGCAGATCCAAAACATCAACAGCTTCAGATACCAGGAGGAAGCAAATGATTTCCCCAATTTTGATGGATCCTCCATCAATTGTTGGCTTGATTTGCTTGATCGGAATCATTGTGTTAAGATTTGAGTCTCCGAAACTGCCAAAAACGATATCACTGAGACTGATTTCTTCTTATACCTCTGGTTCTGCACAGTCAGAAACCATTGAAGCAGTAGCATCCTCATCTTCATCGCTAGCAGAATCCTCATCTTCATCAGTAACTGAATCAGAATCGGAAGCCCAAGGATCTTCATCTTCATCACTGTTGATTGCGCAACTGTATCGCTCTGATACCATATTACAAACAATAGGATCAAAGAGATGAAGATTCATCTCATAGGAGAAGTAAGCTTGAGAGCTTAATTGAGAGAAATTCTCATAAGGAATCATATCGAAAATATATGTAAATGTGTGATACAATGTGGTATTTATAGTGGGACTAGCTAATAACCACCGTAACAAACTATCCTAACAGAATCTCTATTCTGTAACACTTACATCATACAACAAGATAAGATTAAGAGAAGAACTAGCTACATCTATAACTTCTCCATCAAATGAAGAAGCATATGGCCTTGAATAGTTAAACGACCCACCTTTCTATTTGCCTCTCTCTATGCACATAGATTCAAAGAAGTCTTTCAATCTGGTTGTTGGAGAATAGAAGTAACCTCTTGGATAAGAGGTTTAAGGAAAGCATTGCTGCAGGTTGTACCATTTTTTACCATGTGGACAATGACGAGAGAATCCATATCAAATTCCACCCATTTAGGGTCTGTTTGGTTCAACAAAGGGGAGGGGAGGAGAGGGATTTTAATAGAGGGGAGGGGAGGGATTTTAATTAAATATGTGTTTGGTTCAAAGGAGGGGAGGGATTTTAATTAAATATGTGTTTGGTTCAAAGGAGGGGAGGGATTTTAAAACTAATTTACTATTTTATCCTTGTAACCTTTTATAAATAAAATTAAAACAATATAAGCTTCTATTAACGTTGAATTAAAGAAAGAATAAAAAAAAAATTAAAAGCTCTACATAATACGTCGTATTAAAAACAAAATAAAAACAAGCATCAAATTTCATTATAAAGAAAAACCAATGTTTTGACATAGATAAAGAAACACCGCAAAATATCCAAGTTTACGACATAAATTACCAAAAATGCTTAAGTTTAGATAGTACACAAAATGTTAATAAAGTATTCGGAAAAATGACAACTATTAAGCTCAAGTCTTCAATCAAATGCATCATCACTCTGAAGAACCAAAGACCATTTGCATGATCACTGCCTTGCGTGCTTCCGCCGGACATTGAAGAATCATTTTGAGTTTGTCAGCATCTTTCATTAAAGAGCAATAGATCTTAGGCAATGAGTTTGTATCACATCCACAATCCTTGATTAAATTCCACGCTTCTTCCCCAAAAATTGGAGGCAGCTCATAGTTATGACGTTCTCTCATTATGTCATTTCCTTCTCTAATTGCTGCATTACCTTCTCTCAAAGCCTCTGCAACCACATGCATTGTCTCTTTAAGTTCAACAAATTCATTATTTTTGTCTTTGTTGGCCACTCTAGATTTCTTCTTTTTACTGCCATCATTTGCCGTGGGTGAAGGATCTTGAGATTGCATTCCATGAGTAGAGAAATTAAGATTATTACCATCATCAAAACAAGTATCAAAGCTCTCCAAATTCACCTCATTCCGAGAGATACGGTTATCAAGGTCATCAATAGATTCAATGAAGTCTTGCTCCGTGGTAGAATGCTTTTGTTTTCTTGTCTCCTTTGAGGTCCCACCTTCATCTCCATTAGCTCGATTATACCCATAAAGTTTCACCATCTTCTCATAATTTGGAATAGGGACATTTTTCCAATATGCTGCTTTTGGTTTTGACTGAAAAAGGTAAATTTTATAGAAGTTAATCAATTATTGATTAGTGACATATTATAAATTACAAAATTAAGAATTTTACCTCAATTAGAGCATCCCAAACTTCTGGCTCAGCATCCCATAAATGAGTAGATGGGTTCCAAGCAAACCCACTCATACCATTTTTAAAAATATCATAAACATCAGTAAAGTTTTTTTTAATGGTTTTCCAGCGATTTTTTATCCTCTCCTTGTCAACTTTCTTCCCAAATAATGCACTCAACTCAGCCACAATGTTTTCATATGCAGTTGTAGTGAAGGTACCATTGACTTTGTTACCTTTTTCATATTCGTGCATGAAAGCATCAATAAGAGCATCGTCCATGAGTCTAGACCAAGTTAAGTGCTCCTTACCATTGTTTGTTGGTAATTGCCTTTTGGGTGCCATGCTACTATATTTATAAATTATAACATAAAAAAATTAATAAAATAAGATAATAAACAAGAAATATTGGAATAATAACGTAAAATGTTTCATTTTAATGTCAGCATTGCAAACTCAAACCCAACGTACATCAATGTAAAATAAACATTCATGCATTATGCATAAATACAAGTGCAAAAAATTTAGCCCAAATTATCATTTTGATAATTTATCCACATTTGATTTGCTAGACTATCTCTTATAAGCTCACCCCGAGCAACCTCCTCACCGTCACTTCTCGAAGCTTGATTATTGTCGTGAGATACATTTTGATTTTCAAGTTCAGCATCTACTTCAGCTATAAGGTCTTCATCCGGGTCTATGCTCATTAAATAATTGTGAAGAATGCAACATGCAAAAATGATTAGTTTTTGAGCTTTGACTCCGTAAGTGGGCTCTGTTGAGCTAGATAAAATCTCAAATCTTTTTAACACCCCAAATGCTCTTTCAATTGCATTGCGCAATGATGCATGTCGAAGATTAAATAATTCTCTATAATTTTGGGGTGGATTTCTTGCGGAATATTCTTTCAAATAATACCGAACTCCTCTATAAGGTGTAATAAGCCCACTTGTCAACATGAAGCCAGCATCAACAAGGTAATATTTGCCTATAATCAATGTAAATAATCAATGTAATAGGTTGACAAATAGGAAAAAGAAGAATTTTAATGTGTTATGAGTTCTTAATTACCTTGAGGAATTTGAAGTTTATCTTCTCGTGTTAATGCATTCTTTATAATTCTTGAGTCAGAGGCAGTGCCTTCCCATCCAGCGAGCACATAAGTAAACTTTAAATCAAATGTGCACGCTGTTAACACATTTTGTGTTGGGTAGTCTTTCCTACCACGATACCGAGGAGCATCTCTCGAAGATACTTTGACACGTATATGTGTCCCATCTATGGCACCAATACAATCCTGACACAATGTATTTATATTAATATAATCTAAGTAAATCATGCTAATGTTTGAGTGTAGGGTGACTTAATGATAAAAATTTTACCTTAAAATATGGGTAGAATCTATTACTACCATGAATTTCAAGAGGGACTGTTGAGCCATCGGGTTGTACAAGGAATTTTTCTTCCAATTCAAGAATAGCTCTCAACACTTTATGAAGATGACGACTAATTGTCTCGCCAGAACGACGAAACCAAAAGTTGACTTCACGATTTTTAGCATTATGTGTCAATATGTAAATTGATGTTGCCACTTGTTCTTCCACACTTGACCATCGAGTTTGTTGTAAGCCACCCTCTCTTTCTAACATACCACATAATGTTAAGAAAGCTTTCGGACCCATTCTTAATATATTTCTACTAGTTTCACTACTACTAATTCGACCCATTATTTCTTCACGCACTCTTTCTCTCTCGGAGCTCATACTATAACTCAATTTTCTCTTACGAGGCATCCGAATAACAAAGCAATAAACAATAGCACACATGAGTTGAGCTATAGCTCTTCGGCGCAAATAAAACTATTTATTTACGATAATTTTCCAACTTTGATGATCCATCTAAGACAATAAAAAATTTATAAAATTAAAATAGAACTTTTATATGGTTCAAAAAATAAAAAATACAATAACATGTAAATAAGTGTTTCCATGTAGTATAGGATGCTGATAAATAAAACAAAAAATTATTATTATTATGCACAAAAAATATCATGGAAGAGGAAGAACTAAAATTGACAGCGGCGTTCGTAAGGAATAGTAGAATACCTGCTATGGGATTTTGAATTTGATGAACTAAAATGCACAAGAACTAAAATTATCATGGAAGAGGAAGAACAAAAATTATTGTAATACCTACTATGGGATTTTGAATTTGACGAACTGCAACTCCAAATTGACAGTGGCGTTCGTAAGGAATAGTAGAATTGAGGAATAGTAGAATTGAACGGTTTGACCTGGATATAACCTGAGGATAATTTTGGATTTTAATATATAAGTAGGGATAATTTAGTCAATGTATTTAAAATTTTAATTGCCCACTTTTCCTCCCCTCCAAAACCCCCCACTTTTGGAGGGGAGCCAAAATTGACTCAGGAGGGATTTTGCTCCCCTCCCCTCCCCTCCAAAAAATTGAACCAAACACTCATAATTTTAAATAACCCCTCCCCTCCCCTCCCCTCCAAAACCCCCAAACCAAACGGACCCTTAAGCTCAAGACTAGGAGCTAATTTGATTCCAATCCTGAGTGCCCATTCAGCCCAAATGGCATTACTAGATCCCACCTTATTGTAGAATCCTTTCACAAATTAGGCCATTGGAGTCTCTGATAAATCCACCACAAGTTGTACTACCCAAATTACATATGAAAGACCCATCGACATTTATTTTATAATAGTCAATGGGAAGACATTTCCAATAACTTCAATCTTTTGAGCAAGTTTATTAGAAGCAGGATGATGTAGTAATTGTGAATTCTACAACAAACACTTGCACCATAGGATAATGATTAAACATGTATTAAATGTATTAAAATGTAAAAAAAGCGTAAACATGTATTAAATGCTAATAAAAAATTTCAACTACTAATTATCTTTGTACTTTATACTCTTGGCACTTCAAGAGAGTTCAACCCCAAAAGCAGCAAACACTTGCATCATAGGATCATTGGTGGACCTATACATTGTTCGTGTGTGCACTTGCACTCATTGAAAAATTAAAAATACTATTTACTCCCTATAAAATTTATATTTTGACCCCTCTCAGTATAATAATTTGCACTCAATACTCTCATCTAGTTACTCTTTCATCTCATTCAGTTGGACACGATCATCTCTCTTTCTCAAAACTCAAAACACAACTTTTCTCATAGTCTCACATCTCGACTCACTCTCCCTCCTATTGATGAGTGTCATTTTTTGTCTCTGTCACCCCTTTTTACTAGGTTCAAGTTTCCCCCAATTTATACTAAAACCGTAATTTTATCCCTCTATTAATTTTCTCTTGTAATTTTGTCTTTTGTAATAGATCTCTATTAATTCAATCTATGTTTTTTTTGTTTTCTCTTGTAATTTTTGTTAATTCCAAAATCTTTCTGTTCTGAACAGAACTTCAGAGGACGACCGGAGAGAAGCAGCACGGCGGTGTTCGCGACGGACGGCGATGGCGTGCGGTGGTGGTGTACCTGCAAACACTCCGACGCTCAAGTCAGCGTGTGTAAGAGGTGAGTGAAGAGGTGGAAATGAACGATTACCTGGATCGTTTGAGGTGATCCTCCTTTTATACGAGTTGAGGACGGTTATTGAGGAATAACCGCTTCCGTGGGATCCGGGGCACCGTCAGATCGTTGCCAGCCTGTGATGGGGTGGGGTGGAATCTTTGAGGCCGTTGGATCGGCCACGTCGACATGGTCTCGAGGCAAGGCGGAGGGAGCTGAACGCGGAAATGGGCCTGAAGCGTGAATCGTCGGATTGGGCCTCGGCCCAGTCCGGAACAGTTGCCCCCCAAGTCGCTAGCTCGAATGTCGAGGTGGTGACTTGTTGTCGAGGTTCGTTGATGTCGACGTTTGACGTCCTTGTTCGTAAGGAAGTGCAAATGTCGTCGGCTGCTTTGCGAAAAGAGAGTTGAAATGTTCTCGAACCCTAGGCGCGTGAGGGTTAATTTCAAATTTCAAAATGTTCCGTCAGCTGCCTTTGGGATTCGGGGAGATGCATTGTTTCGAGGCGTGATGATTGCTTCTTTAGTAAGAGTGCAACGTGTCGTTGATCAACGACATGGGGAGAGGGGATGTCACATCACCCGGATCAGATTAACGGCGGGGAAGAGGAAAGGTCACGTCACTCCAACTAGAGCTAGGGCTATAAATATTCATTGCGCCCTTCCCTTTTGTTTCCTTCGTTTCTGCAATATCTTTCCCAATTCTTGAGAAGTGTTTTTCTTCTTTCCTCTTCCTTCTCCGGCGATCTTCGAGTGTCTGGTTGGTTGATTTTCTCCGGTGGTTCGTTTTCGAACGTTTGTGGTTGTTCGCATTTCATTCCCAGGGAATTCCTCCGCAAATTTCATTGTTTCAGGTAAATTCCCTCCCTTCTTATCTGTTTCCGCTTTCGTAGTTTCCAGAATGGGTAGCAATATTAGGGCTATTTTGAGGGATTCCTCCTCGTCTTCTTCCATATCTGGTTTTTCTAGTTCGTTATCTGGTTTTTCTAGTTCATCTTCCTCGAATGGCCCTTCTGGGGGACCAAATGACGGTGATGCCGGAAACGGTTTCTCATCACCGGATGGTAGTGTCGTTTCGGTGAATTCTGGGGAGGAATGTTCTTCCCCTGTAGTCTATTTCCCAGGGCTCTTTGTAGGAGATTATGAAGGTAAGAAAGTGTCCCCTGTAGACCCGGTCGAACTCGAAAATCTTTCTGTAAACTTAGAGAAGACGTTCGGACGGGCCTTCACTGAGAGGGAGGTAGAAAGGTGGTTAGTAGAGATAGATAAACACCGACCTTTTTTTCATGACAGTGCTTTGTCGAGGTCGAAGATGGGGAAGAAATTACTTCAAAGGGACGACCTCATCATGCCCCCAACTGCAGATGATTTCCAATGGGTGGCATTGGATGCTCTTGGCACTCGTTCTGTTTTCTCATCGTCAGAGAATTTTTCTTTAATGTTGGATTCCATGGACATCGCGGATGGAGTCCGCAAGTTCGAGAACTGGAAAATACATCGTCCTCACATCGATGATCGAATTTGTTCGCAATCGGACCTGATAGTGATGTTTATGTATGAGGTTTTTTTCAAAGAAATGGGTTTCTGCCGTTCTTTTCGGATTTCAAGTCTCGCTTTGCGAGATCTGGAGCTTGCCCCCTCACAACTTCATCCAAACGCGTGGGCGTTTATCAGGGGTTTTCAAATTGTGTGTGCTTATCTTGGTGTCGACCTCCTCCTCGAAACCTTTTTCGCGATCTTCTCTCCGTTGTGGACGAACGCTGACCCCCAGAAACGTCAAGGATGGGTCTCCTTGAAGCAAAATGGGAAAGTGTTCGAGCTGTTCGCGGAGTCTCATCGCGGATTCAAGTCGAGGTATTTCCTCGTTGAGGCCATCAGTTCAGCTGCTCTGGAGAACGTCTGTGTGCCAGTGGAAGCACTCGACGAAAAGGGGCAGGTAGTGACCGACTGGCACAAGAGATTCCCACTGTGCTGGAACGACAAGCATTTTCAATATGAGAAGAGTGGATTCTCGTTTAAAGTTGAGGATCTCGAGGACAATGCTCGCTACAGTCTCAGGAAAATTCGTAAACTTGTGGTCGGACTCAAAAAACGGCAGTATACGAATAAAAAAGGGGAACTAGTCACTAAAATAGGCTACGTCTACACTCGGCGTCTTCTCAAATGCAATTCTCAAGAGACTGCCAACGCGTGTTTAGGTAACTTTGCACGAGAAGCTACTCGATTTCAGTTCCCTTTTATCGTTCTAACTCATTGTTTTCTTGCAGCTTCGATGGCCACCTCTGCATTCCTGTCGATCATGAGGAAAAAGATGCAAGCGGAGAAGGCTCCTTCTCCGGTAGTTGGAGAGGGTTCGAGCTGGCCCGCCTATTCAAACTCCTCCTCCGGCTTCCCCTGTTCAGGGTGTCGGCCCTGAGGTCGCGTCGAGTCGGGCTCAAGGAGTCCCCGCCAAGATCCAAACCACCAAGGAAGTTGAAGGAGCTTCAGGGAGTAAGCGACCTTCGCTCAGATCCAAGAGGAACTCCGCCGCTAAGAAATCAAGGAAGCCTCCTCCTCCGCCCAAGACATCGGCTCCTCTCACGACAATCAAAGCGGGTGGGAAACCGAGCAAGGGTAAGGAGGTCGTGGAGTCTCTGGCGAGGTTCCACCAAGATGGTCCAAGACCCAAGTGTTGGATGCGGACGAGTCGATGGGTGGTTCCACCCTCTGATGAAGCTTTCTTCAACGAGCTCTCAGAGAGCGTCAAAGCGGACAAATTTTATGAGACCCTGACATCCATGATGCGTCACGTGGTGATCTCAAAGTGGATGTTCGAGAAGAACAGACATCTGGAGGTCGAGCTTGCCAACATTCGCCAGAATACGTCGAAATTCGAGCAAATGGAGGCTGAGCTCGCCACACTTCGCAAAAGTAAGTCTAAGTCTGACGAGAAGATTCGGTCTTTTGAGACGAAGATCAAATCTCTCGAAGATCAATTGAAGTCAGCCCAGACGGAGACCCTCAATGTCAAAGGCGAAGTGACAAGGCTGTCTGAGCAGGTCAAGACTCTCTCCTCTGAGAAGAATAAGTTGGTCGAGGAGCGTGCCCAGCTCTCACAAAAGATTCAGGACTTCCAGAAATTGGAAGAAAGTATGAAGCCGAGGTTTCGAGTATCAACGCAAGGTTGAAGGGTTGAGCTCGGAGGTCGAGCTCCTTACTAAAGACAATCAGCCTCCTTCGACCGAGAAGGTTACAAAGTTGGAGGAGGAGAAGAAATCGATTGTGGAGATGTTCTTGAAGGCTGGCGACGATTTGTTCACCAACGCTGTTGCTCAGATTCGATTTCTTAATCCTGGTCTTGTATTCAACACTGCAGGAATGAACCCCGATGCTGTCATCGAGGGCGACAAGCTCGTGGATGCTGAGACCAAAGAGGTTCTCCTCAGTGGGCCCGGTCCGTCTTCGGAAACGGTCATTCCTCAGGCTTCTGATGTTCCTCCTCCTTCCACCTCTGTTGAGGCAGTTCTGTCGACTTCGGGGGCGGCTGTGAGGTCTAGGTCTAATCTTCGTTTCAAACCTCGTAAAATAACCCTGTTTGCGGTCTCAGCTTGTCCGTTTGTCTGTGGGTGTTCTACAGAGGTGAAGTGTTGTTTGATGTCGAGGTCTTCCAAGGTCTTTCGGAATCCGCGATCTGCGAATTGTGGCGCTAGAAGGAGGGCGAGATTGCTCCTCGGATGGATGAGTTGCTCCTTCGTGCTGCGTCACAGAAGCTGATTCTTTCTTTTGAGGTCGAGGTGATCTAATGTTCTGAACAGAACTTCAGAGGACGACCGAAGAGAAGCAGCACGGCGGCGTTCGCGACGGACGGTGATGGTGTGCGGTGGTGGTGTACCTGCAAACACTCCGACGCTTAAGTCAGCGTGTGTAAGAGGTGAGTGAAGAGGTGGAAATGAACGATTACCTGGATCGTTTGAGGTGATCCTCTTTTTATACGAGTTGAGGACGGTTATTGAGGAATAACCGCCTGGGATCCGGCACCGCCGTCGGATCGTTGCCACCGTGATGAGTCAGTGGAATCTTGAGGCCGTTGGATCGGCCACGTCGACATGGTCTCGAGGCAAGGCGGAGGGAGCTGAACGCGGAAATGGGCCTGAAGCGTGAATCGTCGGATTGGGCCTCGGCTCAGTCCGGAACACTTTCTATTTTTTAACTTCAAAAGTTTGTTTTGTGTTATAAAAAATCATGCCCTTGTTATTTTGTAAGAAGAGTAAACATTTATTCTTTTTTTTTTGTAAAAAAAAAATGTGCTGACGCTCTTATTATAATTTCGGTAATTTTAAAATTTTATGTGTAACACCATACATTCATCTAAACTTGAAAGTAAGATAATTAACATTTGATACAGAGATTACCAAGTGGAATTTAAACTTAAATATTACATTAAGTCTATATCAACACAAGGTTCCTAATCCCTCAAAGGGGAAATATTCCATATTTCAAAATTACATAACCTTATAGAGATTTAATACAAAATACTAGTTCTTTTGCATCAAATTCCAAAGAGAATTACATAATCCAAAATACAAAATAACATAAAGGAGCTTCAACTCTTAGCCTCTTCAATCTTCCTTCGTAACCTGCAAATCTGTGATAATAATAAAAGGAAAGGGGTGAAATAAAAATCTCAGTGAATCCTCTCCTCGACCCCTCACCATCTCTCATAAACTTAAGACAATTTCTAAGAAAACAGTCAAACATAATGATGCAATGCAACTTTACTAAGAACATTTAGTTCTTCATTACTTCGTGCGTAGCACGTCTAAACTATTCCCTTGATAGTTAACTTGGTGACTAACCGGGAATCTATGTTACTGTGTTTGTCATAGGCTTTAACCATAGACCCCAACCAACATAGCTAACGGTATGGTGGTCAGACGTCATTAACCTCCAAGTGGCATCTCACGAGACTAACCATACCGTACTCTCCTCTTATAAGGAATCTTGGTGTCTTTTAAGTGAACTTTAAATCACAACTAACATGGCTTAGATGCATGCTTTACTTTAAGGTAAAATAACCACTTAGGATATTTGAGCCACATCAACATATAATTTTAACTCATCACATAAACAAGACAATAACAAGTCAACATGAAACTTTGCATATATCTTCAGTTCAAAGTCACTTCAAACCAAAAACACATTCCCATTGGAGCTATATGGAGCAACCAATGGTTCAAACATCAAGCACACAATTTGTGGGGGGTTGGGGGCAGCCATCCAACCTCTTTCAGTCAAATCCACTACATAAATATAACATAAATCATAATAAAAGGCTCTAAAACAAAGGGGTTAACAAAACCCTAACTTTGAACCCCAAAGGTTCTCAGACTTCTTTGATAGGAAAATCCTAATATGGGACTTATGGGTGCCCATCACCTAAGAGAAGGAAGAACTCACTACAACACCAAGAACTTGGACTTAAAGTGGTGAAGCTTATTCCTCTTCCATTCCTTCTTCTCCTTCTTTGAGTTCTTCTTCTTCTTCTTCTTCCTTGCTAGGGCTTCTCCAAACTCTCACAAACAATGGAAACTCAACTCTCCAACTCTAATTCAAGCTATGATTTGATGAAATCTAGCAAGAATTCATCAATCTCTCACAAGATTTGTGAAACCCTAACATTTTCCCTCTCTTCTCCTCTCTCAAATGCTCTCTCTTCCTTTTTGCCCCAATTCGCGATCTGTCCCTCATTTCTGCGTTTTCTGCTTTTAAAGGACCTGTGAATCGATTCACATAAAATAGGTGAATCGATTCACACAATTAAAAAGTGGCAGATTCGAATTTTAAGTGAATGAATCGATTCACACTTCAGCCCCCAGAGAATTGTTTTTGCATGAATCAATTCACACTTCAGCTCCTAGAGAATCAAAACTATGTGAATCGATTCCTGGCTTGTGGGAATCGATTCCCACTGCAGAACAAAATTAAGGAAACTTAGTTTTAACACCCAATCTTGAAACCTTCTTCCTATTCCTTCTTAAACCAAATCCTAATCAACCCTTAACACCACTTTAAAGCTACTATCAACTCATCTAATCACTTAAGATCATCAAAGACACAATCTCCTTATCTTTCAATCATACATTCATCTTGAAATCAATTGAAATTCATAATTAATAACACTAATCTTATGCATCTAATTTCAAGCTAAAGTTGAGGAATTTAGGGTGTTACATTATGCACCCATTGACCCAAGTCCTAGGTCCACGACTGCATAGGATAATGATTAAATTAATAATAGTTTTATATCTATTGACCATCGTATATCTTTATAACACAACTTAAGAAACTATAAAATCATGAGAGAATGTGATCGGTTGAGTCCCAAATGGATTAATACATTTGAAACAAAACATTCTTAAATGGTACCCTACTAAGATTTCATATTTTCGCCTTCTGTGGGGTAGGATCCAAGGGAATCACATTGGGCTCTTGTGGTCTGCCAATGGCGTTGCAACATCAGATTCGACACTCACATGTCGAGTCTTCTTGGGTTGTCCTCAACCTCGCAATAGTGTTAAACAAATCATCCCAAACAGTAGTGTACAAATTAGGATAAGACGAAAGTGCTTCTGTTAGGTAGTGGTAATCGGTAGTAGTAGCTTCAGGATCCCACATTAGTGATGAAGGAAGAGTGCTTGTGTTAGTGAAAGGTGTGGGAGGAGAAAGGGGTTGAGTTATATAAATAGGGACATTAACATGAGTGGTTTCACTCCGGTGAGTGTTTTCAAATGAATCTTTGTTCAACATTTTTCTCACTATCTGCTAGTTATGTTCTCTCTTGGGTGAATTGAGAATGGGATGAGCCTGCCTTCATCTTATGTATTATATTGTGAACTCATCTTGATTGAAAAGGTAACGCACTTATTTTGGCATGCTAGTAACGTTTTGAATCTTTGAATTTATATATAATATAAAGTGAGTTACCACATGTGAAACAAATTTATCTCCAAGCGTTCCTGCATATGGATAAGATTTACTTACTTGTGCATAGATTTGAATAACAATTTTCCACCCAGAAATCCCCATTCCCTTCTTCTCTAATCACCAACAAAAGAACATATGTGTGCTGGTTTTAAAAATGGTTACCAACTAAAAGTGATTACTATGAACAAATAAAGAAGTATAGAGCTATAAAAACTAAAAAAAATTCAAGCAAAAACAAGGAGATAGACATTTCTAATTGTTTAAACAAATACTTCAGTTCCATAATATATGAAATCTTTAACTAATTCACACGAATTAAAAAAATAGTTAATTTGTTAATGATATAAAATTTGTACACTATTTGTATTACTATTTTCCAAAATTATCATTGAAATTATTTGGACTCATAATCTCACTCTTTCCATTTAATTAATTGCACACTTCATTTTCTCAATCCTCAAAAGAGAGAGAGAGAGTTTATCTTAATAAATCACTCTAATTAAGGCCAGCATATCGTAGCAATCCTCAACAAACTCAAGAGATACAAAAGCAAGTGGAGGAATTGTTGCGCAAAGGGTGGGTAAAAGAGAGCTTGAGTCCTTGTGCTGTACTGGTAATTTTGGTACCCAAGAAGGATGGTAGTTGGAGGATGTGCATTGATTGTAGAGCCATCAACAACATCACCATCAAGTATAGGCATCCTATTCCCAGGTTAGATGATTTGCTTGATGAACTATTTGGTGCATGCTTATTTTCGAAAATTGATTTGAAAAGTGAGTATCATCAAATTAGAATAAGGGAAGGGGATGAATGGAAAACTGCTTTCAAAATAAAATATGGTTTGTATGAATGGATGGTTATGCCTTTGGGTTTAACTAATGCACATAATACTTTCATGAGACTAATGAACCATGTTTTGAGGGAATTTTTGGGTAAGTTTGTTGTTGTATATTTTGATGATATCTTGATATATAGCAAAAACTTAGATGACCATTACAATCATTTGAGGGTTGTTTTGCATGTGCTTAGAAAAGAAAAATTGTATACCAATTTGGAAAAAATGCATTTTTTGTACAAATCATGTTATTTTCTTGGCCTTTGTTGTGAGTGCTGAAGGTGTGCATGTTGATGAGGGAAAAATTAAAGCCATTCAAGAGTGGCCAACCCCTAAAAATGTGAGTGATGTAAGGAGTTTTCATGGGTTAGCAAGTTTCTATAGGAGATTTGTGAAAGGCTTTAGTACTTTGGTTGCACCTCTTAATGAAATTGTTAAAAAGAATGTTGGTTTTAAATGGGGTGAGAAACAAGAGCATGCCTTTGCTGCCCTAAAAGAGAAACTTACTCATGCACCCATTCTTACATTGCCTAATTTTACAAAATCTTTTGAAATTAAATGTGATGCATCTAATGTTGGGATTGGGGCTGTTTTAATGCAAGAAGGCCATCCAATTGCTTATTTTAGTGAGAAATTAAATGGGGGTGCCCTTAACTATTCTACCTATGATAAGGAATTGTATGCCTTGGTAAGGGCTTTGCAAACTTGACAACACTATCTTTTGCCTAAAGAATTTGTCATTCATAGTGACCATGAATCCTTGAAGCATTTGAAAGGGCAAGGTAAGTTGAACAAGAGACATGCCAAATGGGTTGAGTTCCTTGAACAATTCCCATATGTGATAAAGCATAAGAAAGGTAAGGCCAATGTGGTTGCGGATGCACTTTCAAGAAGGTATGTCTTACTTTCTTCTCTTGAAACAAAATTGGTCTTGAACTTCTTAAAGAATTGTATGAAAGTGATCCGGACTTCTCTTCTAAATATTCTTCTTGTGAGCATGCTGCCCAAAATGGATATTTTAGGCATAATGATTATTTGTTTAAAGAGAAAAGATTGTGTGTGCCAAAAAGTTCCATTAGAGAATTGCTTGTGAAAGAAGCGCATGAGGGGGGACTAATGGGGCACTTTGGGGTTCAAAAGACTTTGGACATGTTGTAAGAACATTTTTATTGGCCCCACATGAAAATTGATGTGCAAAAATTTTGTGATAGATGCATTGTGTGTAAAAAGTCCAAATCTAAGGTAATGTCTCATGGTCTTTATACTCCTTTGCCTATTCCTGATTTTCCTTGGATTGATATTTCTATGGACTTTGTTTTGGGGCTGCCTAGAACAAAGAATGGCAAAGATTATATTTTTGTGGTGGTTGATAGGTTTTCAAAAATGGCACATTTTATACCTTGCAAGAAAGTAGATGATGCTTGTCATGTTACTGATTTGTTCTTTAAAGAGGTTGTGCGCCTACATGGGCTGCTAAGAACCATAGTTTCAGATCGTGACACAAAATTCCTAAGTCACTTTGGAGAACTTTGTGGGGTAAAGTGAGCACAAAACTGCTTTTCTCCACTACTTGTCATCCTCAAACGAATGGACAAACTGGGGTAGTGAATAGGACTTTCTACTCTTCTTAGAGCTGTCCATAAAAAGAACCTTAAAATGTGGGAATAATGTTTGCCTCATGTGGAGTTTGCATATAATAGGGTTGTCCATAGTACTACTCAATATTCACCTTTTGAAGTTGTTTATGGATTTAATCCTTTAACTCCTCTTGATTTATTGCCATTGCCTAACACTTCTCTTTTGAAGCATAAAGATGGAAAGGCCAAGGCCGAATTTGTGAGAAAATTGCATATGCAAATTGAGAGGAAAACTGAAAGCTATGCTAAACATGCAAACAAGGGAAGAAAAGGATGGTTTTTGAACCTGGTGATTGAGTTTGGGTGCATATGAGGAAGGAAAGGTTTCCTTTATAAAGGAAAAGCAAACTTCAGCTAAGAGGAGATGGACCTTTTCAAGTGCTATCCAAGATTAATGATAATGCTTATAAGATAGCACTACCCGGTGAGTATGGTGTTAGTGCTACCTTTAATGTGGCTAATTTGTCTCTTTTTGATATAGGTGATGAAGATTTCAATTCGAGGTCGAATTCACTTAAAGAATGAGGGGATAATAAGGACATAATAAGCAAGGAAACTAGTGAACTACTTCAAGGACTAGAAGGACCAATGACAAGGGCACGTGCCAAGAAAGCTAAGGAGGCCTTAAACCAAATGGTGACAACTATAATGGAAGCAAGGCCTAAACTAGAAGGAATGGAGCCCAAATTGGTCAACTACTTGAGGCCACATGAAGGAGGGTTGGGCGCATGACATGCTGCCCATTTTTTTTACTTGTTTATTTTTAATAAGTTGTAATAAAATGTGTGGGTGCAGAATATTTAATTAATTAGGCCCCAACACTTAAGTTTATTTTGCATGTGTTTATTTCAAATGGAGCAAGGGCTGCTACATTTGTTATGCGCTGCCCAAGCCCAAATGTTGAGTTATTTTTGTTGCTTTTGTTGGTTTGAATGATGATTGGGCTGAAGCATGAGGAAGGGCGCCATGGAGCTACAAAGGGGGGGTGCAAGAGCACTTATTTGGTGTTAGAAGAAGCAATTCTTGGATGCCTTTTTAGATACCTTGCTGAAGAATCAGTTTTGAGAGTTTTGTAACCACTATTCCATTAAGAGTAGACAAAGTCATAAATAGGGAGGTTCCAAATTACCACCAAGAATAATGCTAGTTAAGTGGCTTGTCTCCTTTATTGTAAATTCAACAAAGAGGATCCCTCCCTCTATATATATGTTGTGCCCAAATCAATAAAAGCTTAGCTTGAAATTTTCAGATAATTGATACCTTGTGTATTGTTGAGAGTATGTCTCTCTTGGGTTCTTCATTGAACCTTCCCTTTTGATCTTATCAAGAAACCAAGTTTTCTTGTGACGATCATTCCCCAAGGCTTATCATTTCTTCTTCTTCTCCATAGAAGCAAGAGTCTAGCGCCTCCCCCATTTCTTTCTATTCCATTTTTTCCATTTCTTCTTTGTTCTAATTTCCTTATTCTGGTTCTTTACTATTCAGCCTTTACATTTCCTTGTCATTTAAATTCTTGCAATTTACAATTCATTGTCAAATTTATCATTTCTATTATATTATTGTGAATTGCAACTGAATTGCACAAAGATTAAGAAACCATGCAAATTGGATAGTCATCAAAAACTATGCAGGTGGATCATGAGAAAACCATTTGGAAGCTTGAAGAAGATGTTGTCGATAAACACAAGTGTGGATTTGATTGGGTGGTCGCACAAGTGAAAGCTCCTTACTCTGCACTTGATATGTTTGAGGTTAACGTGCTTCGTACTATTGTCAACGACAAATCTGTTGCCAGCCATGTCAGTTTCATTACATTCAACTATCAGAAAGAAGGAGTTTCAGGTAGTAGCTAGGACTCCATTTTTGGTCAACTTCCTTAGTGATGAAACAAATCCTTATTTAAGTTGAATCAATATTCTTATAATTTTCTCTTCTAGGTAGGTGGACCTTTAGGTGAAAACCATGCATGGAGGAGTTGCCTCGAGTGATGGTGAAAACAGGTTGGGGAACACGAAAGTGTTATGACGATGGCATGGTTGAAGTGGTTGATGTCCTTTAATGTTCTAGACTTGACGGTGGGGGAAGGAGAAGGGTGTGCACGCAAAAAAGATTTGACCTCCTATGCACCACATAAAAAGTGGTTATGTTGTATTTAAATTTAGTTAAACAATTTTATGAATAAGATTTAAATGTTTTATGAATTTTTAATTGAGTTATATGTTATAATTTTAATTAAAATGTTTAATTAACTGTGCACAATTTTTTTTTTTGACAAAAATTAACTGTGCACAATTAATATTAGTATTATAATAGCACTGATGTTTTATCAAAAAAAAAATAGGAGAAATTATATACTAATTAATTAAAATGTAAATAATGGATATGTAAATATGCAGATATTAAAATTTCTATGCACCCTTGTATGTATCCGACTAGAGAGTTTTTCAAAATGTGCGTACCAAAATGGATAATAATTTGTCAAGACTCTATCCTTCTGACATCCCTAATCAATATGGTTGTGCATTGTGCTGGTCTGTACAAATGTAATGTGTTACATCATCTACTCATCATTTTCTACTTCAGTCAAAAAAAAAAAGGGATACAAATGTAATGTGTTACATCATCTACTCATCATTTTCTACTTCAGTCAAAAAAAAAAAAAAAAAGGGAAGTGTATCTATCAGATAACAACCATCGCTACTCACCTTGAAAACACATCATATTTTAATGGGTCGTGCTATTTATACACAACAAAAAAACGCAACATCAAAATTCGATAACAAAATAGATGATTAACACAGTTTAAATATGTGATTAATTGCGTTAAGTGGATGGTTAATAGATATATCAGATGTCAAAACTTATTAACCATCAACGTAACTTCATTAACCACGAATACGAACGTGATTAACCACAATTTCTAAGTGTTCAAATCTATATGTAGCTGAACACTTGAAAAACGTGGTTAATCACGTTTAAATTCGTAGTTAATTACGTTCAATTGATAGTTAATTAGTTTAAGCATTTGATATATCTATTAATCATCCACTGAAATGTAATTAACCAAGTATTTAAACTGTGTTAACCACTTAAAAAATTATCACGAAAAGTTGTCGATTTTGTGTGTATAAAAATCATTTATCTATCTAATATGTTAGACTCCAATTAGAAACTTTAAAATGACATAAACTAAACTAGAGGAACCAACAAAATAATTAAACTAAGAAAAAAAAAATCTTTGTATTGATATATTAAGCAACTCCCTCTCTTGGTGATTTGGTTTTTTATCATCACCCTTCCTCCTATGAATGTGTTTCTTTTCCCTCTTAAAACCCTTTCAATGCCCCTCCCTCCCTCTTTTTAACGGCTTTTGATAATCTTTGAATACCGGACAGGAATTGGTGATTAAATAGGTGATGATTTTAGATTTTCATATTTTCTACATCTGCTTTTAGATCTGACTATGTTAGGAGCATAAGCCCAAAGGGATAGTATATCCCAAAAGACTAGTCTATCAGGTGGGAGAATCCCTAGGCTTATAAACCTCACTTGGTAGGTGAAACTCCCCAATATGAGACTGCTAACAGACTACTACGTTAACTCTAGAGACGCTTGAGTGCCAACACGTCATGAAACAGTTCTGGAGCCGTCCCTTACCCTCTTGGTGCAGCATCACGCTTTTCTCCGGCGAGCACCATCACCAAAATGCACAATGCGCGACTCTTCAACTCTCGCACATGGAGCCTTCAACGGCGACGAGGTTATACCTCACTTCGCAGTTTACAGCATTTTCATTTCTGACATAGAGGATTAATGAGCAAATTTACCCAGGTAACAGTAATCAATCTCAATCATTCATTTAATTTATTCATATATCCAACAATAAACAATAATGGTACACTGGTGTGGGATTTGATTAAACCCTCACTTTAAAAGCCGCCTCTATCAAATTCCATGTGGTATACATAAATTCCATGTGGTATACATAGAATTCGAATGAAATTAATGAATAAGGCTACTTAACAGATAAATAATGATATGATGGAGAGCGTTGTTATTTGGTTAAATTAAATGCTAAATTACCGAAACTGTCCCTATTGCTGGACCTTGAGCACTGGGAAGGCAATTACATCTCGAATGCTGGGAGAATTTGTCAAAAGCATCACGAGCCTATCGATTCCAAGTCCCTGGAAAGAATATCCTCTTAGTAAAAATGAAAGTTAAAAAGCAGCCAAAAAAAAAAAAAAATCCATAACAAAAGTTATAGCAGCCAACAAAATAAATTTGCTATTCCACTATCTGAACTTTGAAGTAATAAATAATTCAACACAGATCAACACTACATAATACTGAAAAGTCAAAACATTAACTTGCACACACCATGATATTTTTTTTATATGCGCACACACCTTGATATTTTATTATGATACTTATCATCAATTCGCATGCATGTTTGTTCATCTACATGCCAATGCACAAAAAAAATCCAGTAATACTTTACAATTCATATATCATATACATATGTTCTTCAATAAGAAATGCAATAAATTACAGCCGAGTCAAAAACTTGCTCAAACATATATGTAAAGATAAATTTAGATACGAAAATACATACATACAATGAAAACCACAATTTGGCCTTACAACACCTTGTATTTATAAAACTACTAATTTAAGATCAACTTAAATGATAGTGATTGTTAAATGATAGTTTTAGGTAAAGAACGAGAAGAGAAAATAAAGACTCTTTAAATATGTATTATTATTGATAATAATAACTTGATACAAGCTTGATATAAAAGACTAAACACTAATCCGTATTTATAGGGATACAAGACTTCTAACCCTAATTAAATAGGAAAATCATGAAAGAAATCATAATAATAACTACGTAATATAGAAACTAATCCTAGGAGATAATTTAAGATAACCTAAGATTAGAAATTGATTCTATGATATCAAATACGATATTCTATAAGATATTTTCCTATATTCTAACAGTGATATAAACCAAACTGGACTTTCCTGTTATTAAAGTTCATTTCAAGACGAGAGAAATGTGGATTGGACATAATGTGCCTTCAACTGAGGGCAATGTTACTAACAAAAAACTAGCATTTATTCTCATATAGGGTAGTCCCACAACTATACTAAGACATGCAAACTGATTATGTACCATTCCAGAAGCTGGAGGCATTCCATATTCCAAAGCTGTTAGGAAGTCATCATCAAGAGTCACTTCATACAAGTCATCCTCATTTTCCATTCCTTCTTTCTTATCACCATTTGTTGAAACAGCTGCTTTCTTCTTTTCATGTTGTCTAATTTGATCCTCAAGGCGTCCTCTCTGCCAAGTACAAAAAATGCAACCATTTTGTTTACTATCAAACCACTCGGACTTCAATAATTAACTTGAGACAAAGTTGAGAGTTAAATTGTCCACAAATAATTGTCTAATTCTAGTAGTGTCCAGAGAAATTCAAATGAAAGAAAGACAAAGGAATCAAAAGAATAGAAGTGTATTATTGAAGACTGAATAGAAAATGGAAAATAAGAATCCCCCTAATCTGATTTCCCCCAATTCATCTAACCAGTCCCCTACTAACCCCTTCTTTCTAACTAACTAATGGACTAACCGCCTAACAGAACAGTTGTCCTTATTCTATCCCAATGACACATCCTAACATGTTAAGAACAGATTAACAGGAAAAAAAACTCAAATTGTATACATATATGAATATAAGCACTGATTTAACTATAATACTCCACCAAGTTCGACTTGTTAGCTACTGATATGTAATTAAATTTTCATAAATGACAATTATCTTGTTATCCATAGTTGTCAAAACCGGACTGGACCGGCCGGTCCGACCGGTTGAACAGGGAACCGGACCCCTGTCCGGTCCGATTGAACCTCAAAACCGGACTGCACAAGAACCGACCTAAAAACCGGAAAACCGGTAAAAAAACCAGCCAAAACCGGGTAAAACCGGGAACCGGCCGGTTCTAAAAAAAATAAATTTTTTATTTTTTATTTTACTTAAAAAATGGTAAATGACATTATTTTTGACACATAAGAGATTTTTTATCCATTTTTTTCATATCGATGGATTAAATTAAATATTATAATAAAATTTAAAATTAATTTATATATTAATATTATTATGAGTACTTACATTAAAGTATTTGTGATTATTGAATATTACAATGTTATAACATATTTGTTTTAGTTTAATATGTAATTTTTGCATGTTATATGTTGACTTATAACATTTTAAGCGGAGTTTAATTTTTTATGTCGTGATGTTATAAATATTATGTTATTTTTTGTTTATTAGTATTTTATGTTATATTAAAAATTTTGAAAATATAATTTAATTCATTTCCGGTCCGACCCCGGTCCGACTTTTGAACCTTGATCCAGTGCATACACCGGTTCAGTATCCGGTCCGATTTTGATAACCTTGTTGTTATCCAATGTCATCTATCTTTTTATGGTGTTGTTGCAATTACTACAAATATATATATATATCACACGAACCTATACCTACTTCATGACTTGCGGAGAATTCAGAATGGTATCTTGTAGTCATCTCCTACCAGGGTCTTTTTTAGGATGAGAAATAGTTGATGACAAACACATTATAACTAGTTTATGGTGAGTAAAATCCATACAACCTATGCAGCCTGAATATGAAAACTTTGAAAACTTACCTGATCTATAGGGTCAGTCAATTCGGAGAATGCGTTGCCGAGTTCACGGCCGCAAATGAAAAGTTCAAACCTCTCAGTCAAACCTGTGGATCTAATGGAGGATCAAGTGTAAGATTGAAGACAACATCTAAAAACAGGAAATGTGTATCACACTTTATTATTGAGTTTGCCTAAGCTTAAGATATCTTTTTACACTAAATTTTATCACTGGGTGCCAGATAATATTTAGCAAAATATTAATAACATTTCTTTCACAAATATTAGCCACAAGAAGAAAGGAAACGAATAGCATCTTACTCTTACACTTTGTTTGAATGGGAAGAGAAAGGGAAAGGAAAGAAAGTAAAAGGAAAGAATGTTAAAGGAATGAAAGTGAGTAGAAAGTGGAAGGATTTTTTTGTTGTTTGATAGGAGTGAAAATGGAAGGAAAGTGGGAGGAAAGAAAGATGTATATTTATAGAATGACGAAAATATCCTTAAATAGAAATTGAATGTGATAAAAAAAAAATAAAAGTACAAACACAGAATACATTTTAAAAAATATTAATAAAATTTAAATATTTATTTTATGCCTTAAAAAATAGATTATTTACAAAGTTACAAATAAAACTAAAAATATATTTATTAATAAATTAAATGTTAATTTTAATTATATAAAAAAGCACATTAACAAAAGTATATTAACAAAATAATAAATATAAGCACGATATTGCAGTACGTTCAAGAAACAAAAATGATAATAAATATAACTACTAGTATAAAAAATTTCTAAATTATGTGAAAAATGTGGAAAACATAAGCATGATATTGATTTTGATACACTATCATGCAGCAACAGCAACCAAAAATATGAGAATGAGGATTATTAAAAAAAAAAAAAGGTATGGGAATGAGACACACGTATGGGCCCAAATGAAAGAAACAAGAAAGGATAAGGATATAAGTGTCTTTTTAGTTAACTTGTGATGTTCACACCAGCTTTCTCTCCATCACCGAGCGGAAACAATTTTGAGGTAGGGCCCACAGTAAATTTTCTTTCCTTCACTTTTTAAGACAACCAAACGATGGAAAGATTACTTTTTGGATACTTTTCTTTCCCTTCTCAATCTTTACTTTCCCTTTCCATGATACCAAACATAGTGTTAGACTCCAAGAAAGTCTATAATGAGTTTATCTTTTTGCATATTCCTAACCTTTGCAGAATTGATGCCAAGATGATGAGGGAACAAGGGAATGGTTCAAAAGCAGCAGCAAGATTATGGGAGCATTTCAAGTGCAAGTAAATCTAAATTATGATGGCAACACAAGAGTAGTGGATAGTGATGGTGAAAATCCAGGAATAAGAGCCTGAATGGATTAAATAATTGGACTGCTGTGACGAAAACAAAGGGCAAAGCCAATTGATAACAGCAAATATCAACTTCATTAAGTATTAATAACATATCAATATTTTATGGTACTTTGGGTCAAAACGCATTTAATAACAACAAATAATATTATTCAGTATATCCTAAAATGTTTTTACCTTCGATGTGGTTTAGCCAGCGGAGATATCTCAATTGGATAGTCTAAAACAAATGTTGGTTGGATAAGCTTTGGTTCTACAAAGATCTCAAAAACCTAAGTAAACAAGATAGAAACATATTGGTTAGTGTATGCAAGTCAAATTGACAATATAACAAATTCAGATAGTGTAGTCAGAAAGGGATGTCAATATATAGATCGCCACCTCAAAAGAAGTTTGATTAATTGCATAGAAAACAGACTTTATCAAATAAAATAAATGCATATATGAGAGAGGAAGATAAACGATGAAGCGACCAATCAACCTCGTTAAGGATGTGGCCAACAGATTGGCATGCTTCAATCGAAGCTTTATCCTTATTATCAAGATTCTTTACAAGGGTACCCAGTGTAACTTCCTTTGCAACCTCAAGATCATTTCCCAATTCATTGAAATCGATCCCAGCAATTTCTTTAACAAGGTTGTGCATCGTCTCCCTCCTCCAGGGCCTTTCAAGACATATCTCAACTCCCTGCATGGAATCATAACACCCGCTAACAGCAGATTTTAAAAATAAAAAAATTTCAAGAGAAGACCGCGATCAGTCATGAGAACTGTAAGGATACAATAAGGAGTGGTATAAGAAAACTAACACTAATGTTGAGGTTCACTAAAAGCCAGTAACTTCCGGTTCCAAAGTTTATATATTTTAATAACATTTTAAACTATTTTTAATAACATCGTTGTAAAAATTTAATTAATAATATACTTACTTAAATATAATAATCAGAATCAAGAGTCTTTTCTTTGTCAAACTTAACATTGATATAAACTACCGTAATTATAAAATGGAGGAACTACCAGGCCCTCCCGTGCCACTCACAGCCCTAATTTTTTGTCCCCCCATAATGGGGGGTTCCTCAAGTAACTCATTAAACAATCAAACAATGGAGTGACGTGTTTGATTCTGTTCCATTCCTTGGCTTTCCATTCCGTTTTATCCTCTTCAAAACTCTCTTTCATCCTCTTCAAAACTCTCGAACATATCATAAAGGCACCAAAATGTGTGCCTCATTGAAGGGCAGCCTCTAAACTAGCAAGAAATGCTGACCCCTTCCTAATCACAGCAGCTTAGGCATCCCTTCTAGTGCCTTCGACAAAAAAAAAAAAAAAAAAAAAAAAAAAAAAAGATTATATGTAGTAAGAACAATGTCTACCTGATAATCAATGGTAAGCTTCCCGTGAACTGCAAGAGCACATTGAGTGACAATTTCCTCTGCCATATTCATCATGCTTTGGTAGTCCGAGTATGCTTCATACATCTAAAGATTAACTAATATCAACATATTTCAGAATGTAATTCAAGATATAATGAGAAATATCAACCATACAACAGTGCAAATCGAAATATCATATAAACATTGTTAACACAACTAGCTTGAAAGCATAAGCCATGTCAAGATTATGGGAAACATTATATATGCCCATCCCAAGTACTAAAACTAACTTGAGATTTTCAGGGCTCATTTGAAACAACAATTGTTGATCCACGTTAGGATTTGACAAAGTTTTATGATGGTTGTTGCATGCCTGAACAGCCCTTTCTTTTATTTGATCTTGAGACTGGATATGTAAATATTGGCACCAAACCATAAACAGGGCAACATAGTGCAATAGAGCACCGGCCATGGCAGGATTAAAAAAGGGTTACACCCATTACGAATCTATTGTAGGTAGTCTTATCTTGCATTTTTAAGAGACTGATTCCATGATTCAAATCCGTGACCTACAACAACTCTAATAGTTGTGCCATGTGTGATAGCAAAATAAAATATCCAATTAAAAATAATGGAAGCTTCAAAATACACCTCCTAAATTTAAACTTTATTTTACCTCTATTGTTGTAAATTCAGGATTATGGCGAGTTGAAATTCCTTCATTTCTAAATATTCGACCAATCTCATATACTTTTTCAAACCCGCCCACCTGCCACAAAGGAAAACATTCAAACGGTTAACAGCTAGACTAAATCAATAGCATTGTTTATTTATACAATCTCAAATTTATAGCTTGAGGAAGTCCCCATCCCCTCTATGCCACAATCACGACAAAAGTTTTTCAAAAAATTTGCATCTAAAATAAATGAAACTCTCCTTTAAAGAAAAGACAACATTCTAATTATTAGTATTGTATAGGCACAGCAATATTTCAGGGTGATCTAAACTTTCAAAACTTCAGAAAAGAAAAAAGATCTTGACTTGTAATCTCATTCTTTTGCACTACATTCAGGGTGAACACTAAAATATCTTCTTTTATTGTTAAACATAGCAATAAATCCTTACTATATAAGATATAAAGAGGCTAATTCCTCATTATTTCCTTCCGTTGAAAAAAAAAGAACACAGAATGCTTTTGTAAGCTCTTGTTTGAATGTAAACTAATCAACGACTTCACAAATAACAAATATTTTAAATCTAACCAGCATTCTCTTTAGATGCAATTCAGTTGCAATTCTCAGATATAAGTCCCTTTCAAGAGAATTATGGTGTGTAATAAATGGTCTGGCTTCTGCTCCCCCAACTGCTCCCTGGTCAACGAAATTAATCAGAATTAAAAAAACACTCCACGTACAAAATGTCAGACATCTCATATATCCTATTAAAAAATGACAAAAGAAGACATTTTCTACAGTAATTACATCATTTACTATAGCGATCCAAGACAAAAGAAGTATATTGGTACAATCTATACACATCAACAACCAAAGCATTTTTCCTCCATGTGGGGTCAGCTACATGGATCAAATAACACAAAGATGTCTTATCATAATCATATTCATATCTAAAGACAAACCATTTAAATCCGATTCTGTCTTAACCAATAGTTTTGGTTAAGACTATCCTTCATCTGAACTACCCAGTACCCACCATGTTGGTATTTCTACAGCTCTTCTATGCACATGTCCAAACTACATAAGACAAGATTCTATCATCTTTTTCACATCAAGTGTACCCCAACTTTGAAATACTTATCACTAATCCTACCTGTCCTATGTAACCACTCATCCATTGCAACATTCTCATCTCTGTAACAATGATTTGATTTCTTGCCGACTCTATAACACCCAACAACATCCAAGCCATAGTTGTGTGATAAATTTTTATTTTAAACTTGAGGGGTACTTTGCTATCACAAATTACACCCAAAGCATAGTTACCTCATACGCAAAGTGTGTGTGTGATTCTAAAGCAATAACCTGTGTGTGAATTTTAAAACAATAGTGAGTGTGAGTGAATAAATTTTAAAGCAATAGTGTGTGTGCACGTGAACCTTAAAGCAATAATGTATTTATAGATATTAATACTTTTCATTAGATAGTATAATAAATTAAAATAAATTGTACTTTTTTATATCATCTCATTTATTACTAGTTTTTCCCTTCACGATATCTAATAGACCTGAAAGGCTACTATTCAGTACTGTCTTCTGATACTTTCCAACAGTTACTGCGTATTCATTTTTCTCTCACCCGTATTCCACTTATCTTCTTCTAAAAAAAAAAAAAAGGTTTCCTTTTTCCTTCATCTTTCTGAGTTACTTTCTCATTCCTCTTCTACTTTTCATCATCATTATACAGGAGTGACAAGTGTCACAATGCAATTTAATTTAGATCTTATAACGCCTATATCAATCTGACTTTTAAGAGACCCAGTGCAACGCGTAAATATGAGAATAATCAAACAAGTAGATAATGCCTACCAAGCTGATTTGTTCGAATATCAAAATTATTTCTGAGCACTTGATGCTTAGCATTTTATAAATATTAAATAATAAAAGACATATCAATCGAATAACTAGCACAGTCCCCATATGTACTTTTCTATATGTAGAAAAAATTATGTACATTAAAATCAACAAACCTGCAAAACTGGAGTTTCTACCTCAACAAAACCTAAAGAATCCATTGTCCTCCGTATCTCTGATACAACCTATTTGAGTGGAATTGATTAGAAAATTAATACAAATAGGAGCTAAATTCTCAGGCATAGATAACTGGAGAAGTATTTCTTTTAAACAATCAGTCAGACCGAAGCACAGAATGTGAGGCTACAATAATCTTCTTTCAAATCATATTCATTAACAACATACATGCAACAAATGTAGCCTTACATTAACAAGTTAAAGATGTTGATTTAAATGATAATGTATTATAATTTACAACACCAAAGCCCAAAAAATAATGAGCTCATAACCAATTGCTTTACCAAAATTCTACACTAAATAACACGATAGCTATCATGGTGATGCAAACTATTATGAGTCACCATCTGAATGGTTATAAGCTTAGGCCATGTCATTCAGCTATGCAATCGCATAGAAATATACAAACACACTGTTATTCAATAATTTGAAAACTCAGAATCTGAATAATACAAGGATCACTTTTAGCTTTCATTAATCATACTAGTTGAAGACTTGAAGCATAATTATAAAATAACAGATTTTGCACAGGCACATGTACTGGGTGAGGCTGAGATATATGACATGGCTGGTAACATACATTTAAAGATATAAAGACAAGAATTGCAGCTTCATTTTTTACTATCTAGTTTAGTTTAATATGACAAGGATCAAATTCTAGACCACTTGATCATAAAGGCTTTGGTACCAAGCGTCCATGCAATGAATTAGCCATCCCAAAAGCTCAAGTTGTTAAGTGTAATTAGATGAATGGATTATATAACATCTCTAACAACTAAGCTGTATAGTCTCTCAACAAATAAAAAATGAAAACTCCCTTGAAACAACTATGAGCAGAACACCAGTGAGAAGCCATAAAAACAACCCTATCAGGTAACAATTATAGTGGCAAAAAGATGCACTCAAAGATGCAGGCAATCTCCCCCAACAAAATATACCAATGAACTGCATAAACCTCAAAGTGCCAATAAATTTTAGAGTAAGCACCCAATTTGATCCCTGATATTGGGTACTCGTATCAATCTAGTCCCCTACTTAGCAATATTCCAAAATAGTCCCCGAAATTGTAGAAAATTAGACAAATTAGTCCCTCCGTCAGGGTCCGTTACTTAATGATGTTAGAGACGCTGATGTGGCACATTAAATGTCAAGGTACCACCGATGTAACCATCCAAATGTCCTCCACATCATAGGGGTGCATCTAAGAATAATTTTAGGGACCAATTTGATATTAAGCGAATTAGGGTTCAATCTGCCCCTTCTTCTTCCCCCCTCTTTACCCCTCTCCCGATGGCCCCTCCCCTCCTCTGATGGAGACAAAGAAGGCCCAACAAATTCAAGCCCAATGGACCCAAGGCCCAGTAATACACTTCAAGGACTTGGAGGCCCAATGACAAGAACAAGGACCAAGAAGGCCCAAGAGGCTTTAGGCCAAGAAATTAACTACTTCTTATCTCAAGCTTTGGGCCAAGAGGTCATTTCATCCTTAAGTTCTTGGCCCACTCCGGAAGAGAAGCCCAAGCTGCTCCAAGTAGTCCAAGTTACTGAAGAGCCCACAGTGTGGAGTAAATCCCATTTCTATCTTTATTTAAATGTCGAACAATTTTTAATTTTGGTTTTAATTTTCTTCTTAGGGTTATTTTTGTAATAAGACTCCACCTCAAGCGCATAGGAAATTAGAACGCGTGCAAACTTCGCTATTGAGCCAAGCCCATTTATACTCTGGGGTTAGGGTTTGGTGTGACCATGAGATAGAGAAAGAGGGAGGGAGTGCAATGCTCAAAGGCTATAAATAGCCATGTATTTCCATCAGGTGGGAACTTTTTAAATTGAATCATAATTTTGCACTCCTTGTGAGTTGTTGAGAGGCTTTGTTCTCTAGGGTCCTTGACTGACCCCACTTGATTCTTATCAAAGGTTTCTCTAACCTTTGTGGTGAATCTTCATCGGCTTATCACTCTATAAGATTGTGGTGCCATTTTTTCATCTCTTTCCTTCTTCCATCGTTTTTCTTTTCCTTTGTTATTTATCTTCTTGTTTTTATGCGCTATACCATGCAAGCTATCAATTTGCTACATTCCCCCATGTCTAATGCGCCTTCATATTGAGACAAGCTTGCTTTGTTTCCTACTCTTCAATAAAAGTGGCCATTGATAAGAGAATCACCATTACCACACAAACTTCTCACCTTTTTGTTGAATACTACATAAAGGTCCTACCTTTATTGCATTTTCCTCAGAAAGCTTTCATTTTTTTAACTACTTCACTTGTGTTCTTGTGCGCTCCATATTCATAAAGATCAAAGTTTTGCTTTGTCCAACACTCTTCAAGAGCATTTGCGCCCATGATAAGAGCTTAAGGAGCAACCTCCTTAAAAGTTTACATCGTTATCTCATTTTATTCCTTAAAAACAAGAATCAATTCGTGGACGATCCGCAACATTCATGAACCCCAATGTTGGTATCATCCTCCTTCCTCTCTCTCTCTCTTTCTCTTCTCCCCTTCCCCCCTTTTCTTTTCAACCTCCTTCTTTCCCGTCAATCCCCCTCCCCCATTGTTACCTCTATCCCCCTTTCCTTCGTAGATCTTCAAACCCCCACACAGATATTACTATGTTAGGGTTTTCTGCACCTTCCAACATCAGTCACCTTTTTACCTTTCACTGTGATTCAACTTCGAATAATGAACGAGAATCACAATTTTTTTTTGGTTTCATTTTCCAGCTCAATTTTTCACTATGCAATTTCACTCCCAAATGGTTGCTTGCTATTTCACTCCCAAACTTGTTTAGCTTGCAATTGCACTTGCATATCTTTTTCTATTTTATTATTTATACGTGTAAAAATGGTTACTTGCTATTATAACGTTGGTGAATCAGTTTGAATGGATTTTTTTATTGAACGACTTGTTTGTTGTAACATTTGATACTGAAGGCCTTTGAGGGTGGCCATCAGGAATGGGTTTCAGAGAAATGGGGTTCTCATGTGTCAATGGGTTTCAAGCTTTTCTGGCTTTGGCATTTAGGGAATGGAATTGGGGTTTTGGTTTAGTTCCTTTTTTCAGCTTTGTTTGCTTTTGCAGTTTGATTTGGTTCTAGCAAGAACCTTATCATGAGAAACAGCTCCAAATTAAAATGATACACTCAAAATTCACCAGGCACGTAAAAAAATTATGCATGGGAACAGGGAAATAGGCAGATAAAATGAACTTTTCTGAATTTACAACTAAAACAAGGGAGCAATGTTTTTCTTAAGCAATTAAAGTTTAATAGAAGAACCACCTTTGCTCTTTTACGGAATACATCTGCTACCTCTGGATTTGCAATCATATCTACATACCTAACCACAAGTTCACAACAAACATGAATAAGAAATATTTGAAAACAAGGGCTGTTCAATTTTCAGTCCACGGGTAAAAGGGATAATTAGATATGCTGTGGCAATAAGAATGAAAAAGAAACAGTAGTACAAAAAAGAATACGAAAAAAGTAATACTACATAAAATACAATAAAAAAATTTGACAGATGAAACTAAACACAAGATATGAGGAAAAAGAACACTGGATTTGATTTCCATCCACAAAAATAGAATAAGGTAGAGTAAGAAAAATAATAAAATACCAAATGCATTAGTATGTAACAGTAATGATAACAAGTAAGAGAAAAACAAACACAATATTAAAGAATGAGCTTACCTCTGGCGATAACGTTTATCTATATCCGTTAGACCATGGTATTTGTCGGGCAGTGGAAGCAAAGATTTTGTAAGGATTGCAAAAGATAGCACAGATACAGAAAGTTCTCCTGAAGTAAGACAATAAAGAACACGAGAAGGTGGTAATGCTGTAATAACAGAAAATCTCTTTTTGCACTTTTAGAACTTTCACAACATATAAAAAAGGGAAAGGAAAGCAGCTATCTAAAAGAGAATATAAAAATAAGATAAAGACTACATTCATTAGGAAGTAGGAACGCAATATTCTTGAAAGACAATCAAGAAGCAACTCAAACATTGTGTAGATTTAATCTTCCAACTTAATTTGTCACTTCATTATAGTGGTTATCTAGTTTTCTAGATTTCTTGGAAGTGAAATGAACACTTCTTCTCTGAATTCACTTCCCAATGAAATTGCGGAACAAGGTTTTATTTCCTTGAATATGTGAATGATACATGGGAGGTATATATAGAATACACAAGACAGAAATAAGAGAAATATTCTAGCCTAGAAATCAGGGGAATTGATCTCCCTATAAGTGCTAATTCTAAATATAGTAAAAACAGAAATGACAGCTAGTAATCCTGTACATAAAATCCTAATAAGCTATACAAACAGAATCTGTTGTGATTCTGTGCTGATTCTTCAACACTCCCCCTCAATCTGGATGGTAGATATCTATCATACCCAGATTGGATCTGATATTCTCGTATACATTTCTTGGTAGGGCTTTTGTTAGAATGTCTGCGGTCTGCTGGCATGACGGAACATGATTGACACTTATCATCTTATGATCAATTTTCTCCTTAATGAAATGTCTATCGATCTCCACAGGCTTTGTTCTATCATGATGAACAGGATTCTTCGCAATGCTTATAGCAGCCTTGTTATCACAAAATATCCTCATGGTGTAGTAGGTAGGGATTCTGATTTCATTCAGCATTCGCTTGAGCCATATTCCTTCACAAATGTCGTGAGCCATAGCTCGGAATTCGGCTTCTGCACTACTCCTAGCCACAACCGACTGTTTCTTGCTCCTCCAAGTTACCATGTTACCCCATACAAATGTGCAATATCCTGTAGTTGATCTCCTGTCAGATAGACATCCTGCCCAATCCGAATCAGTATAGATTTCAATACCTCTGTTTGAGCTTTTCTGGAAATAGAGCCCTCGGCCTGGTGTACCTTTAAGGTATTGGAGGATTCTATTCACATTCCTCATGTCAGTTTCAGTTGGGTTTGACATAGAACGACTAGCCATACTTACAGCAAAGCCAATGTCTGGCCTAGTATGAGTTAGATAGATTAGTTTTCCAACTAGACTTTGATATCTATCTTTGTCAGCTGGTATACTCTCCATTTCACTCCTTTTGACTGGTTCTATGGGGGTATTTGCTGCTTTGCACCCTAGCATCCCTGTTTCTTGAAGTAAGTCCAGAGTGTACTTCCTTTGAGAAACAGAGATACCATTCTTTGTCCTAGCAATTTCCATCCCTAGAAAATACTTGAGCTGGCCTAGATCCTTGACTTCAAACTCCTTGGCTAGAAGATTCTTTAGATGATTTATTTGATCATAATCATCCCCTGTAATTACGATATCATCTACATAGACAATGAACAAAGCTATCTTTTCATCCACAGAATGCTTGACAAACATAGTATGGTCTACTTGGCATTGAACAAAACCATCTTGCTTGACAACTTTTGTTAGCCTGTCAAACCACGCTCTTGGTGATTGTTTAAGGCCATATAGAGATTTACGGAGCTTGCATACCATGTTGGAGGTGCTGGGTGATTCAAGTCCTGGAGGTATTTTCATATATACCTCCTCTTCTAACTCCCCATTTAGAAAGGCATTCTTTATGTCTAGTTGGTGTAGAGGCCAATCTAGATTTACTGCTAGAGATAACAGGACCCGAACAGAATTGAGTTTAGCAACAGGTGCGAATGTCTCTTCATAATCTACCCCATATGATTGTGTAAATCCCTTTGCAACCAACCGAGCCTTGTACCTGTTTATACTGCCATCAGCATTGCATTTAATTGTGAATATCCATTTGCATCCCACTGTTGTCTTCCCTTTTGGAATAGTGGTGACTTCCCATGTGCCATTTTTTACAAGTGCTTGAACTTCTTCTGTTACAGCTACTGCCCATTCAGGTTTTTGTAGTGCCTCTTGAATAATTCTTGGAATTTCTACACTGTCAACAGCTGCTACAAAGGACCTGTAACTTTGTGACAATTTTCCATAGGAGACATATCTCTCAATAGGGTGTTGAGTACAAGTTCTCACCCCCTTTCTCTTAGCAATAGGAATATCAATATCTGCTGTAATTATATCAACAGGTTCAGGGCTAGGAAGAGTATTACCTGTGGGAACTTCATTTCCTGGAGCCTGGTTGGGTTCATGGGGTTGCGTTGGGGTTGTGCTTGAGTCTACATCCTTCCTCCTTTTCTCTTATAAACCTTGAGTTATCTTGAGCTTTAACTACATTCTGTTCAGGTTCTGCTGCAGGTTCTGTCACAGTTTCTGCTGCAGATTCTGTCACAATTTCTGCTGTCCCATCCTGTTCAGGTTCTGCTGCAGGTTCTGTCACAGTTTCTGCTGCAGGTTTTGTCACAATTTCTGCTGTCCTTTCAGCTGGTTTGGGAACAGGTTCGGCTGTTTGAGTGTTATGGTTCTGGTTTGGTAAGGTTTGTGCAGGTTCGGTTATCTCAAGAGCCAAAAGTTGGTATTCTGAGTTTTCAGTTGGATAGGTGTTTGGTTGCTCCCCCTGAATGCCAACTATGGGATAGTAAGGCCGATTTTCAAAGAAGGTCACATCCATAGTGTGGTAGAATTTTTTAGTATGGGGAGAGTAACACATGTATCCTTTCTGATGAGGAGAGTAACCAAGGAAGATGCATTTGATGGATTTTGGGTCTAATTTGCTCCGGTGAGGGTTTAGGTTGTGGACAAAGGCTGAGCATCCAAAGATTTTAAATGGAATGGAAGAAAAGATTTTGCTGGTTGGGAAGAAGGTTTGAAGTGTGGAGAAGGGGGTCTTAAAATCAAGGATACGGGAAGGCATTCTATTTATGAGATAAGTTGCTGAAAGGACGGCTTCTCCCCAAAATTGTTTTGGAACATTGGAGGCTAGCATGATTGATCTAGTCACTTCCAGGAGGTGTCTATTCTTAGTTCCGCAACTCCATTCTCGCTGGGGGTGTCCACACAAGAACTTTGGTGAACAATTCCAACCTTTTGAAGATAGGAATTTAGAGCAAGGTTGTAATACTCGCGGCCATTGTCAGTTCTGAGTATCTGAATCTTGCTTTGGAATTGTGTTTGCACCATATTGTGAAAGACTTCAAATATCTTGCCTACTTCTGATTTTTCCTTCATTAGAAACACCCAAGTGACGCGTGTGTGATCATCAATAAAGGTGACAAACCATCTTGAGCCAGTAATGTTGTGGACTCGTGATGGTCCCCATACATCACTATGAATTAGTGAGAAAGGTTTGGATGGTTGATAGGGTTGTGGTGGGTAATGGCTGCGTGTATGTTTAGACAATTGGCAGATTTCACACTGAATATGCTTCTTGTTTTTATTGAATAATGAAGGAAACATCTTTTCCAAGTACATGAAATTTGGGTGGCCTAATCTATAGTGCCACAACATGACAGAATCATTACTACTTGGAAATGCTGCTGCCACATAAGAATGCTTCTTGAGTTCTTCTGGATTTTCAACTTGAAGGAGGTAGAGTCCAGCACACTCTTCAGCATTGCCAATCGTCTTCCCCGACTCCAAAATCTGAAATTCACATAGGTTAGGGTAGAATTTAGTAACACATTTCAAATCTCTTGTAATCTTGCTAATGGACAGCAAGTTACAATCAAGTTTTGGCACAAACAGAACAGAGTCAAGTGTAATATTTTGTGAAATAATGATGGATCCTTTACCCATGACCTTAAAATGAGTCCCATCTGCTATTCGGACAGTATAGTTATAGGGACAAGGAGAATAACTACTAAACAGAGTAAAATCTCCAGTCATGTGATCTGAAGCTCCTAAGTCAATGATCCATGACTTTGTTCTTTCTTTACTAGTGTTTAGAGCATGTAAAAAATTACCTCTTTGAGCAACTACAGCAGTACCACTTTTTTCTGCAGTTACCATAGGCTGAAGCGATTTTGAAGGGTCTCCATTTGTTCTTTCGAATGGAGATGAACTAGAATTTACCTCAGCTTGATGGTTGGAGGCTGTGTTGCCTCTGCCTTCCTTACTTTTGAACTGTCTGGCTTCTGCAGGTTTTCCATGTAAGATCCAGCATGTCTCCTTGGTGTGGCCTGGCCTCTTGCAATGATCACACCAGGGGCGGTTTTTCTTTTGTGGTGGTCGAGGCTGGCTTCCTCTTGCTGCCATTGCCAAGCTCTCCATGGATGGAGCTGAGATGGATGTTCCCAGCATGAGTTTCCTCCTGCTTTCTTCCCTTTTTACTTCTGAGAAGACTTCCCGAATTTTGGGAAGTGGTTTGGTTCCAAGGATCCTTCCTTGAACTTCATCAAGATCCTTGTTGAGTCCCAATAAGAATTTGTAGATCCTATCTTTTTCCACCAGCTCCTTATATTTCTTCTTATCCTCAGTACAGCCCCATGAGACATCTTCATATATGTCCAGCTGCTGCCAATGCCTGTAGAGTATGTTAAAATACTCAGTAACAGAGGACTCTCCCTGCCGAAGGTCATGGAGTATGCTTTTTATCTCAAAAACAGCAGACGTGTTGTCCACGTTTGAGTACATTTCCTTCACTGCATCCCATATATCTTTTGCAGTGTCATAGAACATGAAATTTTCACCAATTTCATTTGTCATGGTGTTGAGTAGCCATGACATTACTTGACTGTTCTCAAGTTGCCACTTTTGAAGTTTTGGATCCCCTTTCTTAGGACGCTCAGAATCTCCTGTGATGTAGTCTTCCCTTCCTTTCCCTTGAAGAAAGATCTTGACTGACCTTACCCATTGGGTATAGTTTTGACCATTCAGTTTATGGCCAGTGATGAGGTGAGTAAGCCCATCGTGTGAGCTGGTCGGAAATGATCCAGTCTCCACCGTGAGCGATTCATCAGGATTTCGGTCTCCCATGGCTTAGCGGCGCTAGGTTTAGGGATGGTTCAGATCGAGCTCTGATACCATGGGGAACAAGGTTTTATTTCCTTGAATATGTGAATGATACATGAGAGGTATATATAGAATACACAGGACAGAAATAAGAGAAATATTCTAGCCTAGAAATCAGGGGAATTGATCTCCCTATAAATGCTAATTCTAAATATAGTAAAAACAGAAATGACAGCTAGTAATCCTGTACATAAAATCCTAATGAGCTGTACAAACAGAATCTATTGTGATTCTGCGCTGATTCTTCAACAGAAATGAATTTTCCCTTTACTTTTAAATAATAATAATAATAATAATAATAAGTTAAATATCTTGCTCGATTGACTCATCCAAATTTTTTTTACAAGTCATACCTGAAAGAAGACAATCCAAGTACATATAATGTACCCATAAGGATGCAACTAGTAAGCAAGAAGCCAAAAATTAATACAATATAATAACCCCTACTTCAGAAAAGACACTGTTAAAATGAAATATTTTTCTCTCAATCAATATACACAATTGTCAATGTGCAAAGACAATGCCATGACCTTTAGTTTATATTTCAGAAATTCCCACGCAATAATATCTGAAATGAAAACAAGATCCCCAATTGCTGAATTCTTTGATCAATGTTAATTACACAAGTGGTTCAGGGTCTCAAACTTCAGAAAACGTCAAACACCTCATAATTTCATTCAATCATTAACTGACACATTTAAAGCTTGAGTGAACTGAGAAAAGTGCATCTAAAATTACCAGGTATAAACAACACATGCATGTCATGCCTAACATAGCTATTAAAATTTAACATATAAACATTGACAGAGTTCAAAACACCTATTAAATCACTAGACATTATCAACGGTTTGAATTTGAAGTTATTGTATCTTCTAGTTCCAATATTTAATTTTTGTTTTGAGTTGAGTTACCAAAGGCACAAATAGAAACAATGTGTGAAGGACCAAGTCTCCAAAAAACTAATGCTATGAAGTGAAAGCTAATGACTGACTTTATTGCATCTCTAACATGTCCCGTACCGCAAGATCCCTTCGGAATTTAAGGGTAGAAAATGCACACTGAAAAGAAATTCCAATTTAAAAGTATTACATATTGTAGAAGATTGTAGAAGATTCGGTCCTATTTTACTCTGATTTTATTCTGATTCTATTTCCCCTTAATTGTCATTTATTATATTGATTGCATTAGGTTTTATTTCCCTAATTTCCTCTTTGTAATCTCTCTATAAAAGAGACCTTATTCTATGAATAAAAATATACAGAAGTATTTGTTTCTGTTTTACAATATGGTATCAAGAGCTTTAGGCTTCGATCCTTCTTCCCTGTTTTAGGATTCGGTCCCTCTTCCTTTTTTTTCCCCTCTGCGCGATGACGAAGCCAGCAACATGGAGGCAGGCCCTCACTGGGGCGGCCGACGACAACGGCAGCAGCACCACAGGAGGCGGCCCAGCCAGTGGTGGTCCAGGCGTCGATGCTGGAGGTGGAATCGTGACTGGTGGAGGCAGCCCAGGCGTCGCGAGTGTTGGAGGGGCTGGTCCAGGCGCAGGAGGCACCGGCGGTGGCCCAAACGGCGGCGCAGGTCCCGGCGTAGGTGCCGTCGGCGGTGGCCCAGGTCCAGGCGGCGGTGGCCTAGGTCCAGGAGTTGGAAGTGGTGGCCCAAGTGGTCTCTTAAAATTAATGTCCCAAAACTTCATGGAAAAAACTATATCGAGTGGTCCCAGACAGTTCGTTTGATCCTAGAGAGCAAAGGAAAATTTGGATTTCTTACAGGAGACACACAAAGCCTCCAAACAATGATCCAAATTTTGGGATTTGGAGATCTGAGAATTCTCTAATCATTGTGTGGCTGGTCAATACCATGGAACCGGCTATTGGAAAACCGTTCATGTTCTTACCGACTGCAAGGGATGTCTGGGAAGCTGTTAAAGATACATACTCTGACATTCAGAATTCCTCTCAAATTTTTGATTTAAAATCCAGGTTATGGCATGCCAAACAAGGTAATAGAGATGTGACTACTTACTATAATGAACTGATGACTTTGTGGCAGGAATTGGATCTCTGCTATGAGGACAGTTGGAAGTGTACTGAAGATAGTGTTGTGTTCATCAAAAGGCAAGAGAATGATCGTGTGTTTATATTTCTTGTTGGGCTGAATAAGGAACTAGATGAAGTAAGAGGTAGAATTCTAGGGAAGACTCCCTTGCCTACTATTCGTGAAACTTTCTCGGAAGTCAGGAGAAAAGAGGCCAGACAAGGAGTTATGATGGGTAAGACAGTGCAAATTTCAGAAACAGAGGGCTCTGCACTTGCTACCAAAAACTACAGGGATGACGGAAAAAAATTAGACAAATGTTGTGAGCATTGCAGACGCCCAGGGCATACCCGTGAGACTTGTTGGAAGCTCCATGGCAAGCCTGCGAATTGGAAGAAAAAGGGCGGCGGTGAGAACCGTGCACTTCAAGTTAGTACCTCTGATCAAGAGAAGCAGTCTTCCTTAAGCTCGTTTCCTTTTACTAAGGAACAGATAGATCAACTGTACAAACTTCTTGAGTCTCAAACCCCTTCCTGTTCTATAGCACAGAGAGGTAACTTTGTTAAAACTGCCTTCCTTAGTGTCAATCATACTTGGACTGTTGATTCAGGTGCAACTGACCATATGACAAGAGAGTCTAGTCTTTTCTCTTCATACAGTCCTTCTGCAGGTAACGAGAAAATAAAAATTGCAGATGGCTCCTTATCAGCCATTGCAGGAAAAAGGTCCATTGTCCTGTCTGCGACATTAACTCTCCAAGATGTCCTTCATGTTTCAAAATTATCATGTAGTCTCTTATAAGTTAGTAAACTTGCCCGAGATAAAAACTGTCAAACTCATTTTTTTTCTTCTCATTGTGTGTTTTAGGATTTGAACTCGGGGAGGATGATTGGCACTGCTAAGGAGAGTGGGGGACTCTATTACTTTGATAATGGACTTGGACCAGAACAATCTCAACCGAGAGGTTCCTGTTTTGAATCTAGTTTTATTTCTGATAACAATAATGATATTATGTTATGGCATTTGCGGTTAGGTCACCCGAGTTTTAGGTACCTAAAACATTTATTTCCTAAGTTGTTTAATAATAAAGATCCTTTGTTGTTTAATTGTGAGACTTGTGAATTTGCAAAGCATCATCGCTCCACTTTTCCTATGCAATCTTATAAGCCAACAAAGCCTTTTTCTATGATTCATAGCGATGGTTGGGGCCCTAATAAAACAAGCACACCCTCAAATAAAAAATGGTTCATCACTTTTATTGATGATCACACTAGACTTTGTTGGGTGTATTTGCTAAAGGAAAAATTTGAGGCTGGTAAAGTTAAAAATTTCTTTAAAATGGTGCAGACTCAATTTCAAACAAATATTCAAGTTTTCAGAAGTGATAATGGAAAGGACTATTTTAATATGATTTTGGGGGATTTTTTTCTTGAGCATGGGGTTGTGCATCAAAGTTCTTGTATTCATACACCACAACAGTAATCTAATTACGTAAAGAAAAATAGACATCTTCTAGAAGTTGCTAGAGCCTTGTTATTTGAAACCAAAGTTCCAAAATACTTGTGGGGTGAAGCGATTTTAACTGCTGCATATTTGATCAATCGCATGCCGTCCAAGGTCTTACAGTTTCAAACACCAATCAATGTTTTCAAGGAATGTTTCCCTATGGCTCATCTTTCTGCTAATTTACCGTTAAAAATATTTGGATCTACTGTTTTTGTTCATGAACACAAGAATCTTGGAAAATTAGAACCACGTGCTATAAAATGTGTTTTTATTGGATACTCTCCAACCCAAAAAGGTTATAAATGTTTTGATCCAAAATCAAAGAAATATTTTGTGACCATGGATGTCACGTTTTTTGAGGACACTCATCTTCAGGGGGGAGTCAAAATGAAGATTCTTTTGAAATCATTACTTTATCCGAAAACCCACATGATTCTGAAACTTGTACAACTACTGCACCAATAGCAAATGACCATGATTCACTATCTAGACCTACTCCTATCATGAGTAAGGCTCCTATAGAATCTGGGTCTACATCTCAAAATCAAAACTCTGACAAACAGCCTTTGGAAATAGAAACATTTGAAGAACTAATTGAAATGCCACAACATGATTCTTGTGAAGAAGGAAATAACAGATTCAAAGGAGGTGACCGAAGGTTCAAGGGAAAGTTCTATATTTCAAAGAACAGTAAGAAAAACACAAATGAAGCTCCAACTGTCCAGCACTGTCATGAAACCGAACTGAGAGAAAATCCGGTCAGTCAACCCGAGACAGGTAAGTCCTCTTCTGAGCCTAAGAACCACATTGAATCCTCTGATTTAGACATTCCAATTGCGCTTAGGAAAGGTATTAGATCTTGTACTAAGCATCCTTTGTCTAATTTTGTGTCATATTCAAATTTGTCTTCTTCCTATGCTGCTTTTAGCTCACAATTGTCCAATATAGAAATTCCAAGTAATGTACAGGAAGCTCTAAAAGTTCCAAAGTGGAAGGAAGCTGTTCTTGAGGAGATGAGAGCTCTTGAGAAGAATAACACACAGGTGTTCTCAACTTGCACCGGAAAGAAAAGCGATGGGTTGTAAATGGGTCTTCACTGTGAAGTTCAATTCAGATGGATCCGTAAATAGATACAAGGCTCGTTTGGTGGCTAAAGGGTTCACTCAGACCTATGGCATAGATTATTCAGAGACCTTTATCCCTTGCTGCCAACTTAGATTGGCCGTTACATCAACTGGATGTGAAGAATGTCTTCCTCAATGGTGACCTAGAGGAAGAAGTATACATGGATGCTCCCCCTGGGTTCGAAGAAAGGTTTGGGTCAAATGTGTGTAAATTAAGAAAAGCACTTTATGGTCTTAAACAGTCTCCGAAAGCATAGTTTGACAGGTTCACCAAATCTATGAAGAAACATGGATACAACCAAGGACCGGATGATCACACATTATTCACAAAATTCTCTTCCGATGGGAAGATTGTTGTACTAATTGTCTATGTTGATGATATCGTGCTTACAGGGGATGATGTAGAAGAGACGGATAGACTGAAGAGAAACTTGGCAAAGGAATTTGAAATCAAGGATTTGGGAGCAATGAAGTACTTTCTTGGCATGGAGGTTGCCAGATCAAAGAAAGGAATTGTGGTTTCCCAACGAAAATACATTCTGGATCTTTTAAAAGAAACTGGAATGAGTGGTTGCAGACCAGCTGATACTCCCATGGACCCAAATGTGAAGCTTTGGGAGAAAGGGAAAGTCCCTGTTGATATTGGTAGATACCAGAGACTAGTTGGCAAGCTAATCTATTTGCCTCATACCAGACCTGATATTGCCTTCCCTGTGAGTGTTGTAAGCCAATTTATGCACTCTCCTTATGAAAAGCACCTTGAGGCGGTCTACAGAATTTTGAGGTACTTGAAGGCCAATCCTGGGAAGGGCCTGTACTTTAAGAAGAGTAGTGAGAGGAATGTTGTTGCCTTCACTGATGCAGATTGGGCTGGGTCAGTTATTGACAGAAAATCAACCTCTGGATATTGCACCTATGTGTGGGGAAATCTGGTAACTTGGAGAAGCAAGAAACAAAGCGTGGTTGCTAGAAGTAGCGCTGAGGCTGAATTTAGAGCAATGGCCCAAGGTATACAGGAAGGGATATGGATCTGCTGCACTATGAAAGAACTCAAGATAAATGTTGACCTCCCATTGAAGTTGATTCAGTGACAATAAAGCAAAGAATAAGCATAGCTCACAATCCCGCCCAAAGATGATAGAACCAAGCACATTGAGATTGATCGAAATTTCATAAAGGAGAAACTAGAGGCTGGCATTATTTGCATTCCCTTTGTGACTTCCAGCCAACAGACAGCTGACATCCTGACCAAGAGCTTAGCTCGGCCCACCTTTGAGAATTTATTAGACAAGTTGGGCTTGATCGATATCTATGCACCAACTTGAGGGGGGTGTAGAAGATTGTAGAAGATTCGGTCCTATTTTACTCTGATTTTATTCTGATTCTATTTCCCCTTAATTGTCATTTATTACATTGATTGCATTAAGTTTTATTTCCCTAATTTCCTCTTTGTAATCTCTCTATAAAAGAGACCCTATTCTATGAATAAAAATATACAGAAGTATTTGTTTCTGTTTTACAATACATATGTTCTTTGGTGGTAGCAATCTATAGGTTTGTTTTATTACAATATTTAATTGCGTATCTCATATAATTTATAAAGTTCACATTATTCTCTAAAGGCCAACTTAATTATTTTAATAATGTTTTGAGAAACAAGATTCTTAAATCTTAATTGAAACTATGGAGTCCCTTTTATTCATGAATGCTAATCAGTTAAAAATCCAGACCAACATTTAAGGAACTGCAGAACAGGTATCCCTAGAAGGACAAAGGCAAAAGAAAATTATGAATTATCTACAACATTTGTCAAAGTCACAGAGAAGAAGGGATATCAATCTTGAAAGGTGTTAACTATTTGATAATTGATTTTCCATTATCATAATTCATAACTAGTTCCAGTCACTTTTTGAAACGTTTTCAAACCACAAGAAAGAGTAACTACGGTACGACATGTCCGAAAATCTGCTGTAGATAGATGCCACACATGGAAAAATAAAACCACAATGAATACAAAGATGGCTGAGAAAAGTCTAGTTGAATATAATAAGACAACTATCAGCATATCTATCCACCCAGAGAAATTCTCCAATAAACATTATTTGGATTAATCCAACAGTCCAACTAGAAAGAAGAACACATGTTTACGTTGTAATCTTCTTTTAATTAAAAATAAAAACCCTTATCCATAATATAATAACGTCCCAAAACTCTTATCTTCACTAATATATTAGAGTTGTATATATCATGTTAGAAGAAAACTTTCAGTATCTTATTTTACATATATACAACCAAAACAAAGGCAGGTGCACAAGAATTCACAAGCATACAAATCATAGGGTAACTGCAAGCTATACTTTGTTTTTCACATTGAGGTAACACACAAATCAGATGGAAATCCGGGACAAACTATTGAGTTTTGCGCTGAAGATATAGCATGTTGCGAATGCATGACATATCAATTTACCGAAAAACTATTTCTTGCCTCAAAAGGAGAAAGAAAATCCATCTAAGATACCTATAAGATAATACCTTTTTCTGTACGTTTTATCGTTCCTCTTGCACCTAGTATATCACCAATATCAACATGTGCCTTCAACTGCTCAAACTGATCACCTATTAGTCTCTCCTTATCGCAATAGAGCTGAAATCATGGATTTTAACTTCAGTTAGCATCTATCCACAGCATTTACCTTAAAGAAGGTAGAAAATATCTAGCTTATTTATGAATAAAAAATGCAACTAACTATTAAGACTTTTGAATAAGAATGAACAAGAAGTAATCATATCATATCTACTTAACACAGGTCTAACATGTCTTAGTTCAATGTTACAATATATGTACAAAGACGAGTAAAAAAAACCTGAATTGTCCCTGAATCATCTCTTAGTGTCAAAAAGGCAAGCTTTCCAAACGCCCTCCTTGCGACAATTCTTCCCGCGACAGATACATGATCGTTCTCACTATTTGTTTCCTCACCATTTCCTAATTCTCTATATATATCTTGCAACTGATTAGCACTGTGAGTTCTCTCCCATTCATAAGCATACGGATTGAGCCCCTTGCTTCTCAGTTCTTCAACCTGCAAAACAATCATGAAGTAGGGTTGTAAAAAATAATTTTTTTCCCCTTCAAGTGAGAAAATAATCTAAAAATAAGTACCGTTAGTTTATCCCTCTGACAAGCACACAATCAAAATCTATCACATTGCTCAAGTCAAACTAACCATAATTGAAGAAAAAGGGCATCTAATCCCAAGCAACACACTTGATAACATATAACTTGGCATTTAATTTCCACCACATCCCCTAGGGAAAAAAATTGACAAGTAAAACACGCTTAAATTTTAAAAAAAAATAAATAAAGAAAAGTAAATAAATACTAATACAATTTTCACCCCAAAAAACAAATTTCCAGGCTTTTTTATTGCCAGAAACTGAAACAGAACTCAACTTCAATTCTACATTGAAGTTCAGTGAACAAACTCATATTTTGGAGGTTTCAAATTTTCAAGCCAAATCAGAACTCAACTTCAATTCAGCTCAACACAGCAATTAAAAGACAACGGAACAAACCACAATGCGAATCAAGCAAACATCTCACTCACAACAACTTCAAGCGAAGCGAAACGAGTCAGATACCTTCTTCAAGCGAATGGCTCGAACGGCCTCCCTATCGGAGGTCGAAGTGGTAGAGGAAGACGCAGAGCTCCGGCGGTTGCGACCGCCGGCGGCGGTGGAAGAGGAGGAGGCGCGGAGAACAAGGCTACGAGGTGTTCGACGAAATGCGTTAGAGGTGATAGAAGTGGAGTGAAAGTGAAACAAGCGCTTGAGCGGGTGCCATGTTAGGTTCCAAAGTTTTAGCGCTTCCATTCTCTGTATCTCTTTCTCTATCTCGCGCGCACTTCATGATTGGGTCGCTCCAAACCAACGCTTATTTATTTGCCTCTTGGTTTCATTTCACATGAGCAATTCACATGTCACAAATGGTAAATAATAGTAGTAATATCTATAATAATAATACCACAATAAAAAAAGAAATGGTTAATATATTTAATAACTGTACCGTAAAAGAAAAAGCAAAAAAATAATAACTGTACTGTAAATATTTTTTACATAAACTTATTAAAAATAATTACACAATCATTCAATCATATCTCATCAAGCAAATATTTGTGCTGGTATTCTAGAAAGTAGCACAATGACATAAAATCGTGGTAATATATAATTGGATATTTGTGTAAAATATTTTTACACTGGTAATGCATAATTACTTTTTTTTAAAATGAGGTAATGCATAATTACTTAAATCTGATATTATATAGGTTAAATATTTATTTATCACACCCTTTCCTCTTATGGAGTGTTTTCCTTAAAGACTAGGATTTGATAGAAATTGACAAAAAAGTTATGAATGAAGAGGTACACCACAATATCAAGAGTGGGAGGTGCAAAACGCCGGGAGGTGACGGTTTCCAAGCTATTTTTTATCAAAGCCAGTGGGACTTAGTGGGTCCAGATTTGTACTATATGGTTAAAGAGAATTTTTAATCATCCAGAGAAGGTAGAGAGAGCCTTAACAAAACCCTTATCGCTTCGATCCCCAAAGTGGAGCTTGCAGTGAACTGGGAAACTTTAGACCAATAAGTTTGTGTAATGTGCCTTATAAGACTATTACCAAACTTATGGCTCAGAGGTTCAGACCGATGATGGAAGATATTGTGGACCTATGGCAATGCGGTTTTGTTCCGAAACGGCATATCAGTGATAATATAATTGTGGCACAAGAAGTCATTCATTCCATGAAATAAGAAAGGCAAGAGAGAATGGATGGCAATAAAAATTGACCTATAAAGGGCATATGACCGAGTTATATGGAGGTTTGTCATTGATACTTTGAAACATTTGAACCTTCGTAATAGAATTGTGCAATTGATTGGAAAGTGTATCTCCAGTCCAAAAAATGGAAGGATTCAATCCTTTCAGGGAAATTTGCCAAGGGGACCCCTTTCCCATATCTACTTATTTTGTGCATGGAAAGATTATCCCACTTTGTTGAAGTAGCAATGGATCATGGTTTGTGGAAACCGATCCAATTGCCTATAGGAGGGCCCAAAGTATCCCACTTGTTGTTAGAAAACGATGTCATTTTATTTACTAAGACTGATTTAGAGTGGGTTGAGATTATCTAGACTTGCCTTGATCTATTTTGCACAAGTTTAGGTGAGAAAGTAAGCAAAGAGAAGACTACTATATATATTTTTTTTAAATGTACATGGGGTCAGGAGGAGGGAAATCGATGAGAAATTCAGCTTCTAACTCATCGATGATCTTGGGAAGTACCTTAGAATTCCCCTATTCCACAAGAGGGTGGGTAGAGATACTTTCCTATGCGTTGTTGAGAAAACAAACCAAAGATTGAGCACTCGAAAGGCCAAAAACCTATCCATGGCAAGGAGAATCACCTTTATAAGGCGCAGCCTATTGGCTCTATTATTCTCAGCTGCAGAAACGAAGGGGCACCCGGTGTTGTGTAATTAATTTGCCAACAAATGCAAAAATTAGGAGGCATAACTAAACTCTTTACAATTTATCTCACATTAGTTCAATTTTAAATTTTAAATTTTAAATGTTGACTACAAAATATCAATCTGTAATTGATTTATGTCAAGTAATAATCTTCCTCTCAAAAAAATGTCAAGTATTAATATTCAGAAAATTAAGTTAATATCCAATCAATTGAATATGTCAAGTAATAATATTCCTCTCAAAAAAAATGTCAAATAATAATATTCAGAAAATTAATTTAATATCCAATCAATCGAAATATGTTAAGTAATAATCAATTACCGTGCAAAAAAATTTCTATATACATATATATATAATTAACATTACGATAACCAAGTTTTCTATACTATAAATTATATATTATAAATTCAAAATACCGTACAATAATTACTATATAAACATATATAAATATAAATCATATATGATGTTGATGTTCATTTAAATATTTATATGATATTTTGTCTGATTTTTAACCTTTTTTTTCAGGTTGATGGTAATGAAATTATCCCATGCAGTAAGAAGAAACAAATTTAGCAATTAATAACTTAGTGCAACAAATTTAGCAATTATTTGTGAATCTCATATCTACAAAGCCCCATGGACCACGTGACTTTATATTGAATGGCAAAGGCTTAGCTCCATATCTACAACCTGTAACCTATGGAGTGGAGATCATATATATTTATGTGAGTGATTTAGATAACCATAAACAATTAATAAAACACAATAATACTGTACAGTGTAAAATAAACTTCCACAAGCCATCTCTTTTGCTGCCTTACATTATCTTTGCTTGCACTTCTCCCACAACACCAAGCCACCATCAGCATCTCTCCTCCCAACTACCCGTTACCTAAAAGAATTCAAGGAAAACTGAAAAACTGATTCTGTGAAATGAGTGATTTCATTATTATTCTTCTCATTTGATAGAGTACAGTGTTTTGTATTTATACAAGAGAAGCACTAAGGCTTTGCCTTCAACCGAATAACCAACTCATGCTGAGCTGGCAAATACAATAACAAACTCAAGTTTAGTTGGCAGCTTAGTTTGTTGGAATTTTATATTCCAATAATTAATATGGGCCGATATCATTAATAATTATATTAGCTATTTATCATAAAGGGGCTATATTTTGTGATCATATAAAGTTAAAATATGGTAAGCTCATTGGACTCCTAATTTAATTGATATGGACTATATATGAGTAGATGTATGTGTGGCCCGATAAGCGGATAATGGGTACCCTGTTAGGTTTAACACACTATAAAGAAGGCTATGGTCCCCAATACACCGAATCGCCGTCATCCATTCTCTTCTCCCCATCTGAAGAGAACCTAAAGTCTCGTGAGAGAGCTCAAGAAGATTCGGTTGAGGAAGAACCATAAAGCCACCGCTAACATGCTCGTTGTTCGTTGCTATGGATTCAGTTGCTCGTTGGTTGTTCGTGATCATTCCTTTGGTATTCCGCTTCAGGTGATTGATTGCTATGGATCCAGGTATTCTTCTAATCCTTGATAATCCAACATGTCGTAGATCCTAAGGGTAGAGAACATGTTGTTCTTGTTGAGCATGCTTGTATGTCTTTATAGCTTCCGCCTAAGGTATTTCTTCTATGAGATTTAAGCATGCTTGTTCTTGTTGTTGTTATTAATAAGAAATTAATTCCAACAAGTGGTATCAGAGCGGTCTTCAATGTTGGATTATTAGAATTAAGGTTTTTTGTTGATGCCTTGGGTTTTGTTCTTGGGTTTTGAGTTTTCCCCAAATTTTTTTTACATGAACCCAAAATTATAGAATTTGAGTATTTTTATTTTCCTTTCGTTGCCTATGTGATGAAATATTGCAGCTTGGCTCTACTGAAACTGATTTCATGCCTGAAGGGAAAAATTGATTTGTGCATCACACATAAAGCTAATAATGTTTTGGTTTTGGTTTTGCCATAAACGATTTGTGCACCACCGCAACGTTTTTTGATTGCCGTGAACGTGTATATTTTGTTATAGAAATCTATTTATTTGATTTTGAAATCAATTTGCTTTGAAATCAAATTGAATAAATTATTCACGGGATATTATGCTAATAATGATGGCTTACGTGATACTGTTGACATAATAATAAAGATTTGGTTTTTTTTGTATATTGCATAAAAAGGAAACCTATAAAGTTTTGTCATTTTGTGATTTGTTTTGGTAATTATTAAGGTTATGATTCTATACGTTTGATTTGGATAAAATATTTGAGCAAGATATTATATGTGATTTGTGCCATAAGAATTTCACGTTTTTGGCCTTTGCATTAAGTTCATTTGCGGTGAATCTTCAATAATATTTGGTATATATATTGTTGATTTTGACCATCGTGAAAGAAGACATACAAATCTTTGATTGAATATCTCTTTATTGTGATAATACGATTTGATTGTCTTTGATTATTACATATTTCATATTTTTGTCTATATTGAGAATGAATCAAATAAAATTATTACCGTGATATTATTTTAAGATTTGGATTTTGAATTTAATAATAATTCATGAGATATTATTATAATTCAAATTTGAGGTGTATGGTTATGGCCTTAGAATTTTTGGGTGTTGTTTATTTATTTTAAATACGACTTGCGTGTCGTGATTTAATTCAAATATGACCTGCGTGTCGTGACTTTCTTTTTATTTTAGTTTATTTTACTTTTTAAAATATTATAAATGATCAAAAAAGACAAAAGAAGGGACAACACCATATGGACGCTGGTTTGGAGCGATTGGCTTTTGGGTTAAAGAATTGTAATAAATAGTTATTTATTTCTTTTCCATTTAGGAGGCCATAACCATACCACTATAACTCTTATGAATTATGCATGTGATGTATGAAGTGTATGCATGTATGCTTGTATGCTATGTATGTTTTGCATGCTAAACGTCGCAATTAGAACTTCGCCTCCCAACCGCTAGGCAATGAAGGGCACCACTCAGCAGTGGTGCCGATTTCAGCAGGCCACTGGGCGGTGGTCTCGATTCATCATCTTGTCGTATTTGAACCATCAAGCGGCCAACAACACCACTAGGCAGTGATGTGTGAGATATTTCTCTTGCTTTAGGACTGCTAAAGTGCTCTTTTGACTGAAGTGTGGTGTTGTAAACATATAGTTATTGATATTCCTACACCTAGGTGTGGAATTTATGTAAAACTAAGGCCCTCCCATTTTTTAATTAATAATTGTCTAGTATCTTTAATTGGGTTGATTGAAACAACATGTTGTCAAAGTAACATCTGGTGCGTAGATTAGTTCAATTAAATTTACAAAAGATGTAGTGTGGAGTTATTCATGCGAGTTGTTGTCGGCCCAAAGGAAGGCGCAACTTGCCCGCATAATTCCATACCTGCGATGATAAATGTGTGGTGATTATAAAGACAATTCATCCATGTGAGCAATTGGGATGCCCAAAGGCAACTATTGCTTAACAGGACTTATCGCCAATGTTTGATCGTTGCGTTGAGAGTACTGCTTGCAGTTAGTCCTTACAATCCAAAGATTGGGGATTAATGGTGCGCTTGGTATCTTGTTTGGGTCTTTAATTTACAGATAAAGAATAATTGAACATGTCTTATTAATTATTTTAATTTGACGTGACAATTGATGTTGTGTGGGTGCGTGTCCATGCGAATATTAATCGGCCCAAAGGAAGGTTAATATTTGGCCGGATTGCATTCACACTTGTAATGGTAAACCTGTGGCGATTATAAGGATAATTTCTCCATGTGAGCAATGAGATGTCCATAGACAACCATTGTTTGATAGGACTTATCGACAGTGTTTAATCATTACAACAAAATACCAATGGCAATTAATATCATAGTCCAAAGACTTGGTATTAATGTTGCATCGGATATTTTGATAAGTATATTTTAGTACTTTTGTTCTCTTTGAACTATAATAGTTTGTGTATCAGCTGTTTTGAGTTCGATTTAATCCTTAAAAGTTTAGAGTTTTAGGATTAAAGATAGAACATTAAAGAAAGTTTTGGATCTAGACCTAGCATAAGAATGGAGAAACCCACTTTCTCTCGCTCAATTCGGTATCTATGAAGTGAGAATCAAGTATGAGAAGTAGGACTACTCCAGCCGCATAAGTTTAATGGTCATAAAGTACAATATTTCAGAGACCTTTAGGGGTGTTATTTTCGATGACATAATTTATGTCGTAAATTTCCTTGCTGAAATTAAAAGTGCTTGCAAAAGGCAATGAGGCGAAAATGAGCACTCGTTAGAGAGCTTAATTTTCATTAAGTATGAAAGTAAAGGGAATATGAGGAGCACATTATGAAAATATTCAAATCTTGTCTTCAAACTTAAGGAGCTAAAACTTGAGCAGTCTAACGACTTGCTCAAACATTTAGCATTTGTATTCTTTCTTGCACAATTAGATCAGATTAAATCAATTTACAACTGCCAAAGGAGGAAATAATCTTTAATAAGATTATTTCATAAGGTGTGCAAGAAAATAAATGGTGAAACAAGAGAAAAAATAAAATAGTGCTCATTTGGCAAATACCTCAAAGGATAAGGTCAAATAAAGAAAACTAATGATGAAACTGTTAAGGGTCTCTCTCAAAAGAAACAACTAAGGTTGTCTTAACTGACAAAGGCTAAGTGACGCTAAAAAATGTATCCATATAGGAGTTGGCAAAGTCGGTGAAGATTAAGACTCTAGGCATTTTAGATTGCTGTTACTGGCTTATATTTGAAATTAAAAGACAATTTGGTTGAATCAAATTTTGGGATACAGTTTGGTTTTTTGTTTCTCTTTGAACAAATTAAGATGATTTTGGGTTTATTTTTTTTAAGCAATGGATTCACTTTGTCTTTTAAATTCAAATATTGTTAGAGTCAATTGAGCTGTGACTTGTGACAATCTATAAAAGGTCTGAGAGGTATAAACTTTGGTCCCAAGTTAAAGAAATTTTTGTGACAGGAACTGCATATATAGTTCTTTGAGGATATTGAGTTTAGGGGAGAGATAAGGTTAAAGAACAAAATTGAATGAGGAAGAAGCGGTTCTAATTATTGAACCAATTCATACAGTTGCTATTGGTGTAGCAAATTTGGATCCTCGTGAGGACATTATTGTTCTTCCTCCCAATCAAGTTAAGGAAATTATTCATGAAGATCAAACTCAACATCCTCAAGAACTAGAGCATTGGGAGCCATAAAGAAAGGATTGGCCGTAAAGAGTCATTCTATTTGGTTTATTGAAAGACTCTTTTTCGGACAATCACATCACTCATTGCTCATTATAACTTTGGAGCTACATAAGATGGATGCCAAGACTGTGTTTCTTAATGGCAACATAAATGAAACAAATGTATATGGTGAAACCGATATATTTTGTGTCGATAGACCCAAAGATGATTTACGAACTGACGTAATCCACCCATTAGCTAAAGAAGTTGTCTCATTAGTGATACTGCAAAGTCTCATCAGGTAATTGTCTCATTTGGTCTCGAGATGAGGATTGTGGACGACTGTGGGTATTACAAGATCAGTGGGAGTAAGTTTATATTACTGCTATTATATGTCGATGATATTTTATCTAGTCAATAGCGATATAGTCTGGTTGAGCGAAACATAGAAATCTCTAACGAAAATTTAGAGATGATGGATCTTGGGGACGTCTCCTTTGTATTTAGAATCCAAAATTCTGAGAGATCTCTCTTGGGGTATTCTGGGATTATCACAAAAGAGCTATATCGATAAAGTTTAAATAAATTCGACATGAAATATAGTAAACCAGAGGATACCACAGTTACTAAGGGAGACAATTTTAGTCTCAATTTTTGCCCGAAAGAAAATCTGGAAATTTAGGAAATACTGGGAGTTTCCTATGCTCTAGCTATGGGAAGTCTGATACATGATCTTATCTGTACGCATCAGGAAACAACGTACATCGTGGGATCATGTGGCAGATACTTGAGCAATTCTAGTTTGAATTATTACAAAATGCAACCATAAGGATTATTAAGGAGAACAAAAGTCTATATATGCCCACATTCAGATATCTGAAAGATTATAGATCATTAAGAACTCTGACTCTGATATTCAGGATGTTAGTAATATAAACATCAAATTATGGGATATGACTAAAATATCTATGTCACTAGGTTGCATATAGTAAAAGATATTAAAATACCACTTAAGTTACAGTGTGACAGATAAGTTAGTCGTATCATTCTTCAACAACAATAAAGAATGATACAATGTCTATTGACATAAAGGTCTTCCTTGTTGAAATAATGAATTCAGGATAAAAGAATTTCTATAGAGCACATAGAGGCTAATTCCATGCTAGCTATCCACTGACTAAGAGCTTGACACCTAAGGTTTTTCATGAACATGTTGATTATATGGATGTGTTGTCACTAAGGTTGCCTTAGCTTAGTGGGAGCCTTTATTTGTGTTCTATGTTTAAGATACAAACTTTATGTTATTTCGGATTTTCTGCAGAAATAAAGATTATGTTTATGAATACATTATAAACATGTTTGTATCTTGTGTGCAAAATTAATTTGCACATTAAGGATTTTGTTTTGCAGAATTATATTTTGCAAAATTGATCTCACCAAATATTTAAGTAGGACTAGTTGGAAATAGACATGATTGAGATCACATTCCATGTAATTTCCATGCTACTCATCCATATTGATCTATGTCATCAAGTGTGTTGATGTGGTAAACGTCGGGGTTTAGTCGCAATTTACGGAAGTGACAAAAGCCGCGGTGGTCTCATTATTGATACATGAGGTGGACCAGATTGTAAGGAGGAAGTCTAAAGATAAATAGCATTCGGATATGCGCACTAAGGAATTCTGATATAATTATTACGATATGCAGCCCAAGTGGGAGATTGTTGGAATTTTATATTCCAATAATTAATATGGGCCGATATCATTAATAATTATATTAGCTATTTATCATAAAGGGGCTATATTTTGTGATCATATAAAGTTAAAATATGGTAAGCTCATTGGACTCCTAATTTAATTGATATGGGCTATATATGAGTAGATGTAAGTGTGGCCCGATAAGGGGATAATGGGTACCCTATTAGGTTTAACACACTATAAAGAAGGCTATGGTCCCCAATACACCGAATCGCCGTCATCCATTCTTTTCTCCCTATCTGAAGAGAACCTAAAGTCTCGTGAGAGAGCTCAAGAAGATTCGGTTGAGGAAGAACCATAAAGCCACCGCTAACATGCTCGTTGGTCGTTGCTATGGATTCAGTTGCTCGTTGGTTGTTCGTGATCATTCCTTTGGTATTCCGTTTCAGGTGATTGATTGCTATGGATCCAGGTATTCTTCTAATCCTTGATAATCCAACATGTCGTAGATCCTAAGGGTAGAGAACATGTTGTTCTTGTTGAGCATGCTTGTATGTCTTTATAGCTTCCGCCTAAGGTATTTCTTCTATGAGATTTAAGCATGCTTGTTCTTGTTGTTGTTATTAATAAGGAATTAATTCCAACATAGTTAACTAACTAACTAATCAACTATTACATTCATATTCTCTATTACTCCCCCTCAAACTCAAAGGGGTAGCTGAGAGTAGCTTAAGACTTTGAGTTTGTCTCTGAGATTAGTAAATTGCAACTTAGGCAAAGCTTTTGTAAGTATATCGGCCACCTGCTCTTGAGAAGGAACATAGGCTACAATAAGGGATTTGTCCAACACCTTTTCTCTAACAAAGTAGAGATCTAACTCCATATGCTTGATTCTTGAATGAAGCACTGGATTATGACTGAGAGCAACCGTGCTTTGGTTGTCACAGTAGATTACTGGAGTAGATGCAGAAACTTTGAGCTCATGTAGAAGAGATTGAATCCAAATAACTTCAGATGCTGCTATGGCAAGACTTCTGTATTCTGCTTCAGCTGTGGATTTGGCAACCAGGGGCTGTTTCTTGGACCACCAGGAGATGAGATTCGGTCCAAGGAAGATACTAGAACCAGAGGTGGACCTACGATCATCAATATCCGAGGCCCAATCAGCATCACAAAATGCTTTCAAGGTGAGAGGTTGCATAGAGGAAGCTGGCTGCAGAAATAAACCAAGATCTATGGTGCCTTTTAAGTATCTAAGAATCCATTTTACTGCTACCCAGTGAGAATCAAGTGGCTGTGACATATATTGACAGACCTTGTTCACAGCAAATCCGATCTCAGGTCTTGTGACAGTGACATATTGCAAAGCACCTACTATAGATCTGTAGGTTGAGGGATCTTGGAAATAATCTGATCCATATTTAGACAATTTGAGACTACTTGGCATAGGAGTTGAAATTCCTTTAGCATCAGCCATATCAGATTTTAACAGCAAATCTCTAATGTACTTGGCTTGATTTAACAAGAGACCTGAACTTGTCCTTTACCTCAATTCCAAGGAAGTATTCCAAGTCACCAAGCTGTTTTAGTGAGAAAACAACATTTAATTGTTCAATAAGTTTCTGAACAAGGTTTGGAGAGCTGCCAGTCACGATTATATCATCAACATAGATGAGAACATAAAGGCAAACTTGATTCTTGTTATACACTAGTAATGAGGGATCACATTTTGTTTGAATGAAGCCAAAACTTAGAAATGTCTTGGTGAGTCTTTCATACCATGCTCTAGGGGCTTGTTTAAGCCCATAGATAGCTTTCTGCAGTTTGCATACCACGGCTTTATCACCCTTTTCAAAGCCTGGAGGTTGTGTCATGTACACATCTTCACTAAGCAAACCATGGAGAAAGGCATTATTGATGTCTATTTGTTTGATAGGCCATTTGTAGGTGAGGGCTAGTGTGAGAACAACCCGAACTGTCACTGGTTTTACCACAGGTGAGAATGTCTCAGAGTAATCACAACCAAGCCTTTGATGGAAGCCCTTTGCAACTAACCTAGCCTTGTACTTGTTAATTGTCCCATCCGGGTTTTCTTTTACCCTGAAAACCCATTTACATCCAACTACTGATCTTCCAGGAGGTAGATTCACTAGAGACCATGTTTTGTTTGCCAGAAGTGCATCATACTCCAATTGCATTGCATGTTTCCATTGAGGGTTGGCAAGGGCTTGCTTAACACTATGTGGTTCAGTGGTTGTTACCAAGAGTGTAGGGTATATTTTGGGTTTGACAATTCCACTTTTGGACCTAGTTTGCATAAGGTGCTGATTTTGATTACTGGCAGAACCAGTATTTGGAACTACAGATTGATGACTGATAGAAGCAGAATTTCGATTACTGACAGGACCAGACCTATTAGAAACAGATTGAGATGATACAAGACCAGATTGAGAAGTGGAAGAAGCAGAACAAGCAGCACCTGGTGAGGTTAAGGCATCTGCAGAATTTGCAGTACCTGCAGTAGGAGACAGAATTGGTGGAATAATGAACACAGAATTTGGTGTACTAGTTATGGAAACAGGTGAAATAACCCCAAGTGGTATAACACTAGATGAACTTGAGTGATTAGGCTGACTAGACATCACAGAATTTTCTGCTTTAGGAAACTTTGACTCATTAAACAAAACATCTTTAGATATAAACATTCTGCCATGAGAATCCAAACATTTGTAACCTTTATGATTTGGTGAGTAACCCAGAAAAATACACTCTGAAGATCTGAACTGGAATTTGTGTTTATTATAGGGTCTAAGCAAAGGATAGCAAGCACAGCCAAACACCTTTAGGAAAGTGTAATCTGGATCTTTGTGAAAAATAACTTGGAAGGGAACAGCATTAGCATGATGGATTGAGGGCAGTCTATTGATAAGATATACTGTTGTATGGAAAGCATGATCCCAAAATGAGAGAGGAAAGGAGGCTTGAGATAAGAGAGTGAGACCCATATCCACAATATGTCTATGCTTTCTCTCAATAACACCATTTTGATGGTGTGTGTGAAGGCATATTAATCTATGTGTGATGCCTAGATTAGCAAGGTATTGTGTAAATGGCCTAAACTCTCCTCCCCAATCCGATTGGACAGACTTAATTTTCTTATTTAATTGCAATTCAACAAGTGACTGAAATTGCTTAAACACAGAAAGTGTTTCAGCTTTGGTTTTAAGAAAATATATCCAAGTGTATCTGCTAAATGCATCAACAAAAGAAACATAGTAGCTATATCCCATGGAAGAGGTCATGGGAGAAGATCCCCAAAGATCACAAAACACCAATTCCAAGGGTTCATATTCTCTATTATTACCCGATCTGCAGTCCTCTGCCAAAGGGATGGCTGACACAAAATTTGTGGAAAGAGACAATCAAAGTGAATGAAATGTGACCCTACATTATGAGATGTGAAGCCTAATAAGGTGTAGTTATGACTAAAAGTGGCAACGAAGAACCTAAAATTGAGGATTGGAGACTTGTATATGTTGGGTGAGATAGTTTACGTTGCATACAGGGTACGAAAGTTTCAGAAACTGTTCTGCAATCATTCATGCAAATCATTAGATATTGTCCCCTTTTATTGTTTCATGAACCAATTTATAGCACTGAACAAACATTAAGAAGATTTAAAACACACACTTTATGAAATCAATAGATATAAAAGCTAAAAAGGATGCAAGTTACAGATCATGGCATCTTATTATGAAGTAAGGCATCACTCATCAGTATCATAAAACTAAAAAGTTGCCGAACTGTATAAAATTTTAAAGTAAAACTGAAATAGAGAAAGTAAGTTTTCAAATAAATGAATATAAAGAAATCAAGAAATTAAAACAATACTATAACCTAACCTATCGTTTATGAAGTTTGTTGGATGAACAAATTGATAGTGGACTTATTGTGACCCAGCCCATGAATTTAGATTTAGGAACGAGTTGAAAATAATTATTATTTCAATTTTAATTTCTTATTATGCTCTCTACGATGGTGACACATGGATGACTAGCATTCATTTAGAATAGTTTATTAAGTGTTTTGTTTCCTTTGGGGAATAAACAAATGAATGAAAAATTTTAATATTTTTAGTATAGCTTTTCGTATTCTCTCTTCTCTTTCATAGCTTTAGTCCTTAGAATCCTAATTTCCTCTTAAGCAGCCTAACACAAATCATACATGATTAGATTAAAGAGTGCACAAAAATAAGATATAACACTCAACAAAGCCTTAATTCAACTTGTACTGTTCAACTTGATTACAAACGCAATAACTTTACACAAAAAAATTAATTAAGAAAAAAGATCTAATGATGCTTTTCAATGTACTATTCCAGTCAGTATTATACTCTTGTAATTGGTAGTTACAAAAAATTACCACACAAACCATCTTCCCAGCCATTAATTTTTAGTTGTCTCATATAGTAGATATCAAGCTACTCACGAGTTAAAAAAGGGAAGAATACATGAAGCTACACATTAAAAATGGGAATCACAATGCCAAAACCAAGAATGAACAATGAAATTAATGCGTCCAAAATCAATTGAGCCATATCCAGTTGTATAACTTCATCGTGCTATTGACAAAGGCTCAACAAATGCCAGCATTACGGTGAAACATGGCTTAATAGAAAGACTGTGCAACTGGGCCTTGGGCCCTCTTTGTTACAAAAAAAAAAGAAGATTGTGCAACTTTTCAGCTCCTTATGTTCACATTCAAATTAAATCTATCAGTTAGATTATTTATTGTCTGCCCAAGTTTAATTTATTTTGATTAACTCAACAAACATCTTACATACACCCTCTGTCTCATTTTACTCATCCTGTATGAAATATTTTATGGCAAAATTGCTCTGTAGGTCACTTAACTTATTTTTTGGTAACAAATAAGTCCTTTATCATTTTTTTCCCGAATAGATCCTTTATGTTTTAAAATATTTTTGAAACAATCATTTATCTTTCTTTTTTCCCGAATAGATCCTTTAGGTTTGAAAAACATACTAAAAACAGTCTTACGTGTCCATTCATTGAAGGACTTTTTTGAAATATACTAAAAACTTGAAGGACCTTTTTGGAACATATTAAAAACTGGAAGGACCTATTCGGAAAAAAAAAGATAAAGGACCTATTGGAAAAAAAAGATAATGGACTGATTCGTTACCAAAAAATAAGTTAAGGGACCTACAAAACAATTTTGTCGTATGGCTGGAGTGGCTCTATCTAAGGTCTATTTGTCTGGGAGTGTGACATCATTCCACTGGATTGTTTTGGGCACAATAATGTTGACCTTGGAATTATCAGTGAGAAACAAAGTGGTTTCACCATGTTTGTCACAATTGGTTCTGAGGAAATTGGAACTAATAGAGTTCATAAACTTGTACTGAACTCTATAGATTAAAGAGACGGGAATAGATCCCTCCTTCATGTCATAACCATGAAGTTTTACATTCAAGAATAAAACATCAAGATTGTTCTTGTCATCCAGACTAACAGTTAAGTCCGGGAAGCAATTGAAAAAGATTGGGTCGTGACAAAGGCATGTTTCTACAGTTCCTAAAAGGGAATCATGGAAACGATTGTGTCTTTTGTCCCTAAGGCAGAAGAGAACTACTACGTCTAGAGATTCTCTAGTTAGAGGTTTCATGCCTACTTGTACACTACCTATGTGTAAGTAACTGTACTTTTTGGCTTTGTGATGATTGATACTATCCTAGGATAGGAGATGAATCTCTTCATCATCAGATTGAATTTTGTATTTTTGTTCAACATTTTTTATTATAAAATCAGATTGATGGTGCCAAAGGCTTTTTGAAAAAGATTGATAAAGATCTTGATCTTTAATTTTGGGAATTTCCCAATTGTCAAAATCTTGATTGATATCTTCAAAACGAATTTCTTCCTTGAAGATATTTTTTGAAAAAGATTGATTGTTTGAAACATAAGAGGATGAGGAATTAGAAGACTTGTTGGGAGAAAAACGAGCAGAAAATGAGCGAAACATACTGAAAGTAAAAGGAGATCTCAACATATCACAAAAAGCTCAAATTTTTAACAAGCCTCCTCACCCATTGAAATATCATCGCCATCATCTAGTACTGATAGGGATAATGGTATTAAAAATGAATAAAACAAAAGTTACATTATAACATACTTAACTATGTTTAACCGGGTATACTTGCTTCAGATCAATGGAAAGATAATTACCAGAGATATTGTTTCTTAAAAACAACTTTAGTTAACTGAAATATTATTCCTTCTTATCACAACTTCAGTTACAAGTATTAAAGACTATGAACGAAAATGTATCTCAGAAATCATTTTAAAGTAAATGATATTAAAGCTATATCTGTAAAGTATATGCTTGTGATGACTTTATGAAAACTAAGGCTAATAGAATACTTTCAGATTAACCAGGAATACGAAGATACTAGTACTTGCCTTTTCAAAGATTAAAAGAAAACAGATCAAGGAATTTTCCAAAACATTTCTTCACAAAACTAAAGTTCTAAAAAATCATTCCAGATCTCTGCCAGTCGTTCAACTTCAGAGTGATACTTGTCGGCCTTCCACTGCCCTATCCATCGGGACTTACTCATCGCCTTTTCCCAGCTCCTTACCTTTACTGAGCCTGCCATTAATCTCTCACGAGATCTTATCACTTTAGTTCTTAACAGTTAAAGCATATTTCTTCAAAAAACTGATCCTTATGGTTTTCAAAGAAACTTGTGAATAAATAAGTTTTGAACAATAGCAAGTCCTGAGTAAACAACATACTTCCACTAGACACCGAAAGATTGCTAATACCTAAAGCATTTTTCATTTTAATCATGTTTAAGTTAAAGAACATCCACATATAACTGAACAGTCCAGAACAGTAACATCATGAGCCCAGAACATTGGATTCGAGTATCACATTGCATATGTTCATAATAGTAAACAGTAACTTTTGTTGCAATGTTCAGAACAACAAACAGTAACCTTCATTGTAATATTCGTCACAATAAACAGTAATGTATCTCCCAGATCTTAGAACTGTAACATAATTAATCATATTGAGTAACTCAGAGAAGTAACTCAAGCATTCAAACTTAATAACACACTCCTACTTCCCCATCAGGCTCTGATACCAAGAGGGGGTCGGAAGCAAAACTAATAGCTGATCTTTAAACGAACAGAAAGTAGGACCGAGACGGACTCAGCATAACATTAAACACTGGGACTTAACCCATAAATAAGTAAAATAAAAGACTGAAAATAAAATGTAAACACAAAACTAAAACATGAAATGCAAATGCAAATCAAAACAAAGAACTTGCCATGAAGGCGGTGATGAACAACATAAATAAAAGCAGAATCAGACAAACTTTTATTAAAACTTAAAACATAAAAGCAAATAACATAGCTGAGGGAGAAGGGAAGGGGAGAACTCACTCAGAGCTCCTCTCTCTAAACTCTCTCTAAGATTGAAGAAAAGGGAGAATAAAAGCGTGCCTAACACTGAGCCTACGCACGACTTTTATAGAAAATTGAAAAATTACTATTTGAACAGTTCCGGTTATAAACCTGAACTATTAAAGACTATTTGCTACAGTAAAAGTTGCAATAGTACCCAAATAGTAATTTAACTGATTGAGGTCTTCAGACTAATTGAGTGCTTGACAAGCTGTCAGCGGCAGTTGTGGGTGACTTTTGCTTTTCTGAAAAAGCACCAGCAGAAATTACGGAGAGTAGAAGGAATCCTAGGGTTCCATCCTGTTCAATAGATTGTGGAGCTCGACGTCATTAAGATCTTGTTCATCTCCTGAGTCTTTCTCTGATTGCTCTTGATTGTTGAATTCTTCAAGCATAGAAGAATAAGTGTTTGGGAAGGGCATTGTTATCTCCATTGGGAGATAGTTTGGAACTGCTCAAAGATTGTAGATAGAAGTTTCTCCTATCTTCTTAAGATTGTACCAACCGGTTGGAGGAAGGAATTCTTGTCTGATTAACTCGTTTCTTAACCAGAATGAACTGATGAACTCCCTTGATGGAACTGGCTAATTGATGAAAGGATTGAATACAACAATACTGGCTATAAAATGATGGTTTGCTGGAATCGAATATAGCATGTTGCTGGTCGGTAGAGACGACTTTACTTTAAAAGTGACTCTCCCTTTCTTTTGGATGATTGCTGCTGCAAGCAGATATAATTTTTGTGGACCAAAAACTAATTCAGATGAGTCATTAGTCAAGAAAGAGTCTAGCATGCCCAGATCCAGCTATGTCCAGATAGTATAGGCTTTTCCTTTAAATTGAATAGTTGAATAAAATGGAAGGCTTACTCTAGCCTTTAAAATCCCTGTAAAAGGACGTTGAATGTCTTCACCGTCTTCTGGATGATTGGAAGGAAAATTGAAGTAACCCATGGGTTGACATACATGGATTCCTTGAGCTTGAATGTTACCCACAGAAATTTCCCATAGGCAATTCCGGGTTTGAATATAATCTTGAAAGATTGAATCATAAAGTTTACTTTGGATTAAAAAGTTAACTTCATAATCCACAAAATTGGTTAATTGATCGATAATTAAAGAAGTTTGTAAAACAAATCTTCCTTTCATATCGACATGATTGATTTTAGTTAAACACTCAACTTTACAGGACAATGTTTGATTGTAGGTTTCAAGTTTTTGAATTCTCTCGGAACTCTCGCACTCATCCTTATCTTTAAGATTGGCTTTATTTTCCTCAGGAAGATCAATGATCTTATCCTTGAGTTTTGAAGATTGAAATTGATTTTGAAATTGCGGATCAGGAAAACATTTTGATCCTTTTTTATTTTGAAAATGATTGTTTATTTTAGAAAAATAAACTGCAAGAGCATTCATGCAATTGAGTCTATCTTTTAAGTCATATGATAGCCATAGGTTATCCATTAGACATTGTTGAGTTTGATCGAGATTTATACCTGCCAAGGGAATAAATCTCCTTTGAGAATGGATTGGGAGTTGAAAATGTTCAAACTCCATGACTGAATCTTGATCCTGCAAAACAGAAACTAAATTCCTTCTTGCTGGGTCAGTATAATTGATAGCACCATTTGTGCAATTCGGTATTTCCAAAAATTTGAAAATAACTGATTGATTCTGATGTTGGGTAAAAATACCTTCATCAGTGATTTGTAAAGGAAAAAGTAATTTTATAAATGGAGTTCCCAAAATTACTTTGTTCTTCAAATTGTTAACCAGTAAAAAGGAGGTTTCAACCTTAAAATCCTGGTTTTGAATGATTGCAGAGGAAACCTTAAATTTGACTTTTAATTCAAAACCATTAGCAGTGCATAATCGTTCTGAAGTAAATTCAAGATACTTAGTGGGAATTAACCCATCTAAGATACAATTGAAATCAGCACCTATGTCAAAGAGTGATGTGGTATTAAGAGTGAAATCGTTAATAACCAATTCGATATTGATATAAATTTTTTTGGTTTTGACAAGGTTGGCTAAGCCAATGAAATTATCAACCTTGTTAGTTTGAATAGGATTGATTTTAGAAGCATCAGCTCCTAAAGAAACAGTTTTGGAAGATGAAGCTTCTGATTGATCTGATTCAGAAATTGGCTTGTCTTCTAACCAGTTATCAAAAATCAATTGATGTTGATTTTGAATTTGTTTTAAAATCATAATTTCAGATTTTAAAAAATTGATTTCAGATTGAAGTTCTTGAAGCGGATCCTTCTTAGCGCATGATTTCTCTAGTCTTTTGAAAGTATCCTTAAGATTGAATTTGTTGGAAACTAAAGGATTCCTAGGAGTTTTAACAACTAGGGAATTCCTAAGTTTTTCAAGGTACTTAACCTTGTCTTGAGGGTCAGGAATGGCACTAATGACATCAAAAAGCAGTTCTTGCTCCTTAGTGAGGACATTGATTTGGCTAGATGATTCGGTAAGATCATCATCCTGAACATGATTGAAAGATTGGTTGGAAGATTCATCAGTAGAATCTTCATCTTGAGAGGTTTCAATTAACAAATTGTTAATTTTATCCTCAATGTCTTGACTGAGATTAAGGGCCTTAATCCGTTGCCCTAATCTATAGTATCTACTTATGTGGCATGGTTTTCCACACTTGTAGCAGACAATTTTGGGTGTGGATTGATGAGATTCCCTGTTCTCATCATCTAATTGGGTTTTGAGCTCAGGTCTAGTAGGCCTAGGTTTCCTAGAGCTCCGATTGTAGAATTTAGGTCTGGGAGGACCATAATTGGTTTTGGGCTTGGTACTGGGCTTCTTAGCACAGGGTAACCCGAATTGTTCACAGAAGGTACCTAACTCCCTACGGGTTTGGGCCTTCTCTTTGGACAATTGCTGTTTCACTTTGTCGTCTTGACAAATCTTGAGTGCAACTCTTTGAATGAGGGCAATAAGCTGTCCATAGCTTAACTGCTCATAATTGATAGAATTGGAGTCTTGACTCTGGCTTCTAAGCTTATCTCTAACCTTATCGCCAAGTGATTTGGGAAGACCAGCAATGAACTTTTCTTTCCAGAAAGCTTGCTGGCTGACTTCTCTAGTGTAAACCCTGATTAGGAAGGTATCATTGTACCACCTAAAATCTCCTAAGGTTTTGCACCTAAGATTGGATAATAACTCAGCAGATCTATCCATAATCAGAGAATGATCTCCTATGAAATGTTGAGCTATTGTAAAGATTAAAGTATTGACGGCATCAACAATACTGGCGCCATTTTCAATGATTAGAGTACTATCAGAATCTAACTTAATGGCACTAAGGATTGAAAGTCTCATAGAGTCAGTAAGATACCAAGAGGGGGTCGGAAGCAAAACTAAGAGCTAATCTTTAAACGAACGGAAAGTAGGACTGAGACGGACTCAGCATAACATTAAACACTGGGACTTAACCCAGAAATAAGTAAAATAAAAGACAGAAAATAAAACGTAAACACAAAAACTAAAACATGAAATGCAAATACAAATCAAAACAAAGAACCTGCCATGAAGGTGGTGATGAACAACATAAATAAAAGCAAAATCGGACAAACTTTTATTAAAACTTAAAACATAAAAGCAAATAACATAGCTGAGGGAGAAGGGAAGGGGAGAACTCACTCAGAGCTCCTCTCTCTTAACTCTCTCTAAGATTGAAGAAGAGGGAGAATAAAAGTGTGTCTAACACTGAGCCTACACACGGCTTTTATAGAAAATTGCAAATTACTATTTGAACAGTTCCGGTTGCAAACCTGAACTATTACAGACTATTTGCTACTGTAAAAGTTGCAATAGTACTCAATAGTAATTTTAATTGATTGAGGTCGTCAGGCCAATTGAGTGCTTGACAAGCTGTCAGTGGCAGTTGCTAGTGACTTTAGCAGAAGGGAATCTCCTTTTGTTGAAGCACTGGCGGGAATTGCGGAGAAACAGTAAGGAATCCTAGGGTTCCATCCTGTTCATAAAATTGTGGAGCTCGATGTCATCCAAATCGACTTCATCTTCAGAGTCTTCTCCAAATTGTTCTTGAAGCTTGAGATCTTCAAAAATTGAGGAATAAGTGTTTGGAAAGGGCATGGTCATCTCCGTTAGGAAACAGTTATGAAAAGCCCATAAATTGTAGATGGAAGTTTCTCCTATCTTTTTGAGATTGGTCCACCCTGTTGGAGGAAGGAACTCTCTTCCAATTAGCTCGTGTCTTAACCAGAAAGAATTAATGAACTCCCTACTTTGAACGGGCCAATTGATGTAAGGATTGAAAACAACAGTACTGGCTATAAAGTGATGTTCTGCCGGAATTGGATATAGCCTGTCAGAAGAGAAGACTTGATATTAAAAGTGACTCTCCCAGCTCTTTAAATGATTGCTACAGCAAGAAGATACAATTTTTGTGGACCAAAAACTAAATCAGATGAGTCATTAGTCCAAAAAAAAAATCTAACATACCCAGATCTAACCAAGTCCAGATAGTATAGTTCTTTCCCAAAAATTGAATTGTTTGATAAAATGGAAGGCTTATTCTAGCCTTTAAAATCCCGGTAAAAGGACGTTGAATGTCTTCACCGTCTTCTGGATGATTGGATGGAAAATTGAAGTGGTTCATGGGTTGACAAACATGAATCCCTTTAGTTTGAATGTTACTTTCAGAAATTTCCCATAGGCATTCCTGAGCTTGAACATATTCTTGAAAGATTGAATCATAAAGTTTTCTTTGGATTAAGAAATTAGTTTCATAATCCATGAAATTGGTTAATTGACCGATAATTAAAGCAGTTTGTAAAACAAATTTCTTTTTTCATATCATGATGATTGATTTTAGTTAAACACGCAACCTTACGGGACAGTGTTTGATTGTATATTTCAAGTGTTTGAATCCTCTCGGAACTCTCGCACTCTTCCTTACTTTTGAAATTGGCTTTATTTTCCTCAGGAAGATTAATGATCTTATCCTTGAGTTTGGAAGATTGAAATTCATTTTGAAAACTTGGATCAGGAAAACATTTTGATCCTATTTGGTTTTGAAAATGATTATTTATTTTTGAAAAATAAACTGTAAGAGCATTTATGCAATTGAGTTTATCTTTTAAGTCATAGGATAGCCAAAGGTTATCCATCAGACATTGTTGAATTTGATCGAGATTTATACCTGGCAGGGGGATAAATCTCCTTTGGGAATGAATTGGGAGTTGAAAATATTCAAACTCCATGATTGAGTCTTGTTCCTGCAAAACAGAAATTAAATTTCTTCTTGCTGGGTTAGAACAAATTGTATAATTTGGTATTTCCAAAAATTTGAAAATAACCGATTGATTCTGATGTTGGGTAAGAATACCTTCATCAGTGATTTGTAAAGGAAAAAGTAATTTTATAAACGGAGTTCCTAAAATTACTTTGTTCTTTAAATTGTTAACCAATAAAAAGGAGGTTTCAACCTTAAAATCCTGGTTTTGAATGATTGCAGAGGAAACCTTAAATTTGATTTTTAATTCAGAACTATTAGCAGTGCATAACCGTTCTGAAGTAAATTCAAGATACTTAATGAGAATTAACACATCTAAGATACAATTGAAATCAGCACCTGTGTCAAAGAGTGCTTTGGTATTAAGAGTAATAACCAGATTGATATTGACCAAATTTTTTTTGGTTTTAACAAAGTTGGCTAAGCCAATAAAATTATCAACTTTGTTAGTTTGAATAGGATTGAGTTTAGAAGCATCAGCTCCTAAAGAAACAGATTTGGAAGATGAAGCTTCCGATTGATCTAATTCAGAAGTTGGCTTATCTTCTAACTAGTTATCAAAAATCAATTGATGTTGATTTTGAATTTGTTTTAAAATCATAATTTCATATTTTAAAAAATTGATTTCAGATTGAAGTTCTTGAAAAGGATCCCTTTTAGTGCTAGATTTCTCTAGTCTTTTAAAAGTATCCTTGAGATTGAACTTATTGGAAACTAAAGGATTCCTAGGAGTCTTGGCAACTAAGGAAGTCTTAAGTTTCTCAAGGTACTTGACCTTGTCTTCAGGATCAGGAATGGCGCTAATGACATCAAAAAGGAGTTCCTGCTCCTTAGTGAGGACATTGATTTGGCTTGATGATTCAGTAAGATCATCATCCTGAACATGATTGAAGGATTGACTGGAAGATTCATTTGTAGAATCTTCATCTTGAGAGGCCTCAATTAATATATTGTTAATTTTGTCCTCAATGTCATGACTGAGGTTAAGGGCCTTAATCTGTTGCCCTAATCTACAGTATCTACTTATGTGGCCTGATTTCCCATATTTGTAACAGACAATCTTGGGTTTAGATTGATGAGAATCCCTGTTCTCATTTTCTAATTGGGCTTTGGGCTTAGGTTTAGGTTTCCTAAAGCTCCGATTGTAGAATTGAGGCCTGGGAGGACCATATTTGGTTTTGGGCTTAGCACTGGGTTTCTTAGCACAGGGTAACCCGAATTGTTCACAGAAGGTTCCTAAATCCCTACGGGTTTGGGCCTTCTCTTTGGACAATTGCTATTGTACTTTGTCGTCTTGACAAATCTTGAGTGCAACTCTTTGAATAAGGGCAATAAGCTGTCCATAGCTTAATTGCTCATAATTGATGGAATTGGAGTCTTGACTCTGGCTTCTAAGCTTATCTCTAACCTGATCGCCAAGAGATTTGGGAATACTAGCAATGAACTTTTTTTTCCAGAAAGCTTGCCGACTGTCTTCTCTAGTGTAAACCCTGGTTAGGAAGGTATCCTTGTACCAGCTAAAATCTCCTAAGGTTTTGCACCTAAGATTGGATAATAACTCAACAGATCTATCCTTAATCAGAGAAGGATCTCCTATGAAATGTTGAGCTATTGTAAAGATTAAAGTATTGATGGCATCAGGAATACTAGCGCCATTTTCAATGATTGGAGTACCATCAGAATCTAACTTAATGGCACTAAGGATTGAAAGTCTCATAGAGTCAGTAAGATAATTATCCCACCAACCTTTGAGTTGGCCACAGAAACCTGCAACTAAGATTTTGACTATCATAGACTCAGGAAAGTCATTAGAAGTCTCATAGGCAGTGGCTACCATGGTCATATTTTGAAGAATTTTAGTAATGCCATATTCATTCTCACCATCTATGTTCCATTCATAGATGTTGCTGGCACTAAATCTCTTAAAATTGGAAGTGGAGTCCTTTTCCTCTAAGAGGAGATCTGGTGCCGTGGCTCTAGGGTAATAGAGTTTGGTCGGCTTTCTCCAATTGATATTAGGGTTATGAATAACCGGATTGACTTTGGGATTGTCAGAATTGGATTCTTCAGAGCAGTTAGAGGAAGGTTCACCTACCTTGTTAACGGCTCTGTTGGAAGAAGTGATTGAGGGTGGAGTCCTAGGTGATTCAGGAATAACCATTTTATAGAGCTCCAATTGTTTATTGATTTGATTGAAAGATTCATCAGAATCTTGATCTTGAGAAAATTAGGGAAAAAAACCTTTTGGTTGTTTTGAAAATTAAGGGTTTCAGAAATACATTCCTTTTTCCAAAATTTTTCAAGAATAAGATTATTAATCTTATTAACAGAACACTTAAGGTTTTTCTTGATTAACCAATAGTACCTACTCCTATGGCCAGTCTTACCACATTCAAGGCAGATACTATAAGGCTTGTATTGATTACTATGCTCCTTAGCAGATTGGGCCTCAAGGTCAGGAATGTGTTTCTTCCTATACTGAGGTTTGGGCCTAGGAGGGTAGTAATTGTTTTTGGTCCTAGGTTTGGGTCTGGGTTTACTAGCACAGGCTAAACCTAATTGATTGGGCTTGCTATCAATCCTAAGATTGGATTCCATCTCCACTGAAAGAGGATCAAGAGGATTAAGCCTAAAATTGATAAGGAGTTGTTGACTAGTGTCAGACCAAAGATGACCTATCCAGGGTTGACCTAGCATATTGATGTTTTGAAAATTGTTTTGTATCCTAATCTGGATAGGAGATTGGCAATTGATGCATAACCTATCATCCTGGGGTAGAGAGAAAGGTTCTGCTAATTGGATGGCGCTAGGAGGTTCTATGGGAACATCCCTATGGTTTTCGCCTGATTGATCATTGGTTAAAGAAACTAAAGAAAACTCTTGAGAACTTATTAAGGCATCTACTGGAGTCTCTATTATAGAAGGTTCTTGAGGAACTAAAACTAGTTCTAGGGGTACTTCTACATTTTCTTCAGATTGAAATGTATCAGTAGGTAAACTAGAGGATTCTATCTGACTACTTAAACTATCAGAAATAACCCTATAGGTTTCGCTACCTAACTACTTCAGATTGTCAGATTGAATCTTTTCACTCGTGTGAAGAGATTTAGATCTAGATCTATGTTTAGATCCAGACTCAACTTCAGAAACCAAAGATTTAGTCTTAGAAGGTTTGACTTTCTCAGATCTATGGGATCTAGAGATAGTTTTGGCGACTAAAGGATCTTTAGTCTTAGGGTGATTGAGACTCTGATCAGATCGATTAGACCTGGTTTTTTCGACTAACGGCTTACTAGTCTTAGAGTCTTTACGAGCAGATTGAATAGCAGAACAAACAGATTTGTATAAACTGTCTTTTTGCATTTTCTTAGATTTCCTAAGAAGTTGCAAGTTCTTCTTGAAGACGGATCTGGCCACTCAAGGCTATTATCAGAAAAGCTGTAAAATTGTTGATTGGGAAATTGATCTTCAAAATTAGAAGACATAATAGATTGATTATCAGAAAATTGAGATAAAGATTGATTATCAGAAAATTCTGAAAATTGAGAAAATTTTTTAGACCAATGGGAGGCCAAGAATTGATAAGATTGTTTAGAACAAACATATTGATTGTCAAAAGACATTGAATAGATTGATTGATTGTCAGAAAAATTAGAAGACTTGATTGAAGACAAAGTAAAGAAATAACACAATAAGTAGAAATCGAGAACGACAAACAATCAAAGAAAATCAAGCTCACAATCTTAACAAGCCTTCCTCACCCATTAGTATCATCACCATCATTTAGTACTGATAGGGATAATGGTATTAAGAATGAATAAAACAACAGTTACGTTCTAACATACTTAACTATGTTTAACCAGGTATACTTGCCTCAGATTCTATGGAAAGATAATTACCAGAGATATTGTTTCTTAAAAACAACTTTAGTTAACTGAAATATTATTCCTTCTCATCACAACTTCAGTTACAAGTATTAAAGACTATGGACGACAATGTATCTCAGAAATCATTCTAAAGTAAATGATATTAAAGCTGTATCTGTAAAGTATATGCTTGTGATGACTTTATGAAAACTAAGGCTAATAGAATACTTTCAGATTAACAAGGAATACGAAGATACTAGTACTTGCCTTTTCAAAGATTAAAAGAAAACAGATCAAGGAATTTTCCAAAACATTTTTTAACAAAACTAAAGTTCTAAAAAACCATTCTAGATCTCTGCCAGTCGTTCAACTTCAGAGCGGTAGTTATCGGCCTTCCACTGCCCTATCCGTCGGGACTTACTCATCGCCTTTTCCCAGCTCCTTACCTTTACTGAGCCTGGCATTGATCTCTTACGAGATCTTATCACTTTAGTTCTTAACAATTAAAGCATATTTCTTCAAAAAAAAAACTGATCCTTTCGGTTTTCAAATAAACTTGTGAATAAATAAGTTTTGAACAATGGCAAGTCTTGAGTAAACAACATACTTCCACTAGACACCAAAAGATTGCTATTACCTAAAGCATTTTTCATTTTAATCATGTTTAAGTTAAAGAACATCCGCATATAATTGAATAGTCCAGAACAATAACATCATGAACCCAGAATAAACAGTAATGTATCTCCCAAATCTTAGAACTTTAACATGGTTAATCATATTAAGTAACTCGGAGAAGTAACTCAAGCATTCAAACTTAATAATACACTCATACTTCCCCATCAGTTAATAATTTAATTAATTAATTAGTAAATTAAATTAATTAATTAAATTAATTATAGAAATTATTAATTTAAAAATTAAATAAATCAATCAATTAAATATAAAAATTAATTAATTAATTTAATTATTATTTAAAAAAATAAATTTGAATTTACCGATGGGCGGAGCCATCATAAAATAATTTTCGGCTTTACCAACGGGCAAGGCCGTCAAAAAACTACCGAAGGGTTTAACCCGTCGGAATGTACTGTAGGATCTTTACCGACGGTTAAGCCCGTCGGTAATGCCAACGGCAAAAAAAACCGTCGGTAAGTATTTGTGACACCCGTTTTACCGACGGGCGGTCGGAAAAATCGCATTTCCGACGGCTTTTTTGGGAGGCCGTCGGTAACCTCGAGTTTTCTTGTAGTGGATGTGTGGTGAGAAACTTCTGAAAATGCTCATTCAATTGCACATTATTCATTTCTACTATTATCAAGTATCCAAAGATATAAACAAGCACAAACAAGTAGAGAAATAGAATCAAATACCAATCTGTTGAATAGAGACAAACTCCCATTACCGCTAAAGGATTACTGCGAAGAAAAATATTTTTTTACAGAGACGAAAAACAAAATATTTTTTTACAGATCAGTTGGAAATATTTGGTTGCTGCTTCTCACTATTTAGTTAATCGGTTACTCCTACATTTGCAGTCCATTATCAACCATGTACAACATTTATGCTTTATAGATATTTGTGGGTTTTAGTTTGTCAATTGAATTTTGATACGATAAGGTTGTAAATCGATGGTTTAATTGTGACATAACGTATGAAAGACCTAATTTGTGCTGTTTTAATGTGGCACCCACAGTTGGATATCAATGGATACTTCAAATAATTTCGTGGACAGTGGTGGTGGTGATGATGGTGAAGCTGCTGGAGTTGACATTTTTAATGATGATCATGAAAAGTGGAAGTCTATAACAGGGATGTGCTTTTCTTCCACAGAGGAGTTTAAATCGTTTTATGGCGAGTATGCTTCAAAAAAGGGTTTTGGTTGGAAGATTAGAACATCAAGAAAAGGAGAGATGGGCAGATCTGCTACCTGATGTAGCATGCACAAGAGAGGGATCCCAAGGGTCAGAAATTCCATGTACGTTGACAACACGTCCGACTAAGGTGAAAAATTGCCCTGTAAAAATTGTTATAAAGTTGGAGGAAGATGGACTGTTGTACGTTACAAAATTTGAACCCAACCATTCTCACGAGGTCTGCCCTACAAAGGCAAGGTTATTCAAGGCTAACAAGAAAATCAACCTCCATGTAAAGAGAACAATCCAAATCAATGATGAAGCAGGAGTGAGGATCAATAAGACTTTTCAATCTCTCATTACAGATGCAGGAGGGCATGGGCAGGTACCATTTTGTGAAAGAGACGTGAGAAATTATGTCCACAAAAAAAGGCGTGCGATTGGGAAAGAAGGTGATGCCAAGGCCTTACTAAGCTATTTTTGTCGAATGACGGAGCAAAATAAAGATTTCTTTTATGACATAGATATGGATGATGATTTTCATGTAAGGAATGTGCTTTGGGCTGACGCAAGAAGTAGAGTTGCTTATGCATCCTTTGGAGGCGTTGTGACTTTTGATACAAATTATTTGACCAATAAGTATGACATGCCTTTTGCTGCGTTTGTTGGTGTGAATCACCATGGTCAATCAACATTATTTGGGTGTGGTCTGGTTTCTGCAGAAGACAAAGAGTCATTTGTCTGGCTTTTCCAATCATGGGTTCGTTGTATGTTGGGAAAAGTCCCTGAGGGTATTATCACTGACCAATGCAAGATTATGCAAAATGCCATTGAGGTAGTCTTCCCTACAACTCGTCATAGGTGGTGCTTGTGGCATATAATGAAGAAAATTCCTAAAAAGCTTAGCGGATATGGTGAATACTTGAGGATTAAGTCTGCAATGAAAGCAGTGGTTTATGATACAATCACAGCAGCTGATTTTGAAGACAAATGTTCCTGCTTCATTGACAAATTTGAGCTTGGATAGAATGACTGGTTGAGTCGGTTGTACAACGAACGTCACAGATGGGCACCAACCATGCTGAAAAAATATTTTTGGGCAGGTAGTATACTTACTCCCGTTGATTATCTAGTTAATGGGTCATTTTGATACTTCTAAGTTTTTGAGACAGCATTTTTCATATATGGTGAATGGCTTGTAAATAAGTGGTTAATGGTTTGCATTATTTGGTTAATGGAAGAAAATCCTAAAGTTTCACTTTCACTATAATATATGGTTAATGAAGTGCAATTATTTGGTTAATTCTATTTCTTATCTGGTTAATGGTTAATGGTTAATCACTTGTATGTACTTGGGCAGGTATGTCAATAACGCAGTGAAGCCCATACATGCTTTTTTTTCACGGATATATTAATTCAACAACAAGTCTGAGTCAATTTGTAAAGCAGTACGATAATGCTCTCAAGAGTAGAGCTGAAAAGGAATTTCAAGCTGATTTTCAATGCATGGATACAACAATTCCCTGTGGGTCAAGCTCGTCAATTGAAAAGCATCCAATGTGAGTATACTCACGCCAAGTTTAAAGAGGTTCAAGCTGAGTTTAGATCAAAGATGAATTGTGCGTCCTCTTTGAAGGCTGTGGATGGTTGCGTTGCTACTTATCATGTGTTGGAGGAGGTCTTAGTTGGAGATAGACCAAAAGAGTGTATATATATGGTTGTGTTTAATCGTGAAAACCATGATGTCTATTGTGAATGCTCATTGTTTGAGTTTAGAGGTATTTTGTGTCGCCATGTGCTCTGTGTGTGTACTCAAGAGAGGCTTAAAAGTGTGCCTGATAAGTATGTTTTAGCAAGATGGAAGAAAAATATTAAAAGGAAGCATTCATATATTAAGAGCAGCTACTGTGTAATGGAATTGAAGCCACAGATGGACAAATTTGATAAATTGTACAAGTTATTTCTACGAGGTCGCTGAAGTAGCTCCAGTGTCTGAAGCTGTAACTAACGCACTCCATGAAAGACTCCATAAATTTAGTTCTAATGTGCCCACCATGGATGCTACAACGCAGGATGTTAACAAAAGTCCCATTGCTGAATCAAATCCAGACAATGCTACCGGCATTCGCAGTCCATTGCGAGTCAAACGTAAAGGACGACCTCCTACAAATAGAAAAATGGGGATAGTTGAAAAATTGTAAGAAGGGCCAAGAAGCGGTTAAAGCATACCAAAGACAAAGAGACTACCAAAGTATGTCTTTTTAACAAGCAAGAATGTATTAACTATATACAACACAGGATTAACCAGTAATTTGAACGTTGTTAACAAAATATTTTGAAACAAATATGCAGGAGGCAAACATTGGACTGGTGGGTAATCAGAGCCGAAGCAACGTCCGTGTAGAATCATCTATTGAAGTTGTCACCGGTAGAGATTTCTTGGATACAAGCACCGTGGTTTGTGTCCATTATAAGATTGTGGTTAATGTGTAGGCTTTGTTTTATTATCTATTGTGGGTTAAATGTACGCAATTTGATAGATGATGAGCCGAAAATTTATTATGTCTTGTCGGTTAAATGTACGCAATTTTATAGATCATGAGCCGAAAATTTATTATGTCTTGTGGGTTAAATGTACGCAATGTGTAGACGTTGTTTTATTATGTGTTGTGGATGATGAGCTGGAATTTATGTTGATTGATTGATTGTTTTCCTATATAGTCATTTGGAGGTAATATATCATTCATGGACCTATTAACAACGTCCGATGTTAACTTCATAGGGTCCTTGCAATTCACTACAAATTTGGATGATTAGACAGATTTTGGAACTTATTTGTCTTGATTAATGACATGTTTTGGTATATGGTTGTCACATATTTACATGAGTTGGAAGATTAGGGAGAAAATTATTACACGATGATATGGTGTTCATCAGTCCTTTATTGTGCTCATTAACATCGTGGTACCTTTTTTAGTGTTCAACATTTTACTAACGAACACCATTGGTTGTGCAGGTTAGTCGAGAAACCCAACACCTTTGTCATTTGTTGATGTGCAGGTAGCAGCACAAAAGAAACCATCATTTTGTAAAGGAATCGGGGTCATTTTTTGATGTGCATAACGCTTACCATGTATATGTAGTTCATGCAAGTTGGTGGGGTGCAACTTACTTTTGTCACTTTTTTTGCATGACAAAACCACCACTTGTTGTGTATTTATTCAAACAATCCTATGTAATTGATCATGTATAGATATCAAAGGAAGTTGCATGGTTAATGATCAGTGTATGGTTTATTCCTTTATTGTGAAGCTTAAGTCATTTTGCACAACCCATCAATTATGTAGTTAATCAAGTTTACCTATATGGTTAAGCCTACTCATTTCCATTTATATTTGTAAGAAGATTCAGTTTGCAAATAAAATAAAAAAACACTAAGGAATAGTATAATTTCATAATTTCATTAAAAAATGGAATGGTATAATATATGGTTAATAACATACTGCAGCAATGCAATGGAATGGTATAATATCTGGTGAATGCTTCATAGAAGTTCCATTTATATATCTGGTTAATGAAGTTTATTTATCTGGTGAATGCAAACTCGATATTCAATGAATTTATCTGGTTAATGAAGTTCATTTATCTAGTGAATGCTTCACAATATCTGGTGAATGCAAAACTTAAGTTCTATTTATATATCTGGTTAATGAAGTTCATTTATCTGGTAAATGCTTCACAATATATAGTGAATGCAAACTCGATATTCAATGAATTTATCTGGTTAATGAAGTTCATTTATCTGGTGAATGCTTCACAATATCTGGTGAATGCAAAACTTAAGTTCCATTTATATATCTGGTTAATGAAGTTCATTTATCTGGTGAATGCTTCACAATATATGGTGAATGCAAACTCGATATTCAATGAATTTATCTGGTTAATGAAGTTCATTTATCTGGTGAATGCAAAACTTAAGTTCCATTTATATATCTGGTTAATGAAGTTCATTTATCGGGTGAATCCTTCACAATATTTGGTGAATGCAAACTCAATATTCAATGAATTTATCTGGTTAATGAAGTTTATTTATCTGGTGAATGCTTCACAATATCTGGTGAATGTAAAACTCGATAAATTAACACGTTCCATTTATTTATCTGGTTAACGAAGTTCATTTATCTGGTGAATACTTCTCATTTATACACATAACCAGGCCATCGTTACAAGGCTTTAGAAATTTCAGCCACTACCACCCACTGAACACACCCACAAACACTCATAATCACTAAAGAATAACAGACAACCTTTACACTTCTACCGGTGGAAGATATGAAGCCATATTAACAATTATCATATCCCCTAAATGTAATGGCAACAACAATAAATAATAGTGATATCTCAATAGATATTTCAATAATATACCATTGGAATTGTGAGAGTATTCTCTATTTTTACCAAACACCACCAACAATGTTTTCTATAACAGATTGTATAGTAAGTATCATTTTTTGCCAATTTATTTTGGTCTACCATGAAATAGTTATTGTTGCATATATCTAATCTTGTTAATATCAAACAAGATCATGGATCTTGTGGCTACTGTGTGTCCGAAGACGAACTCCTCAACAACACAAGCATTGTTCCAATACAACACAGTAGGCAGAAATGACTCAATGAATTTTTGGAGAGCTACCAAAATGATACCACTGACAACGACTTGAGTAATGACTTGGGTGAGGGAGGTGATTTGCTGTTAATGACTAAAAGGATGAGAATCACGGGCAATTCTGAGAATCCTTCACCTGTGGTAGAAATCCCTATTGCAAACCTGATAAATAACTATAAATAAAGCGTCCATACATAAATATAAATTTCCTAAACAGCGTTCATACATAAACAAGATGTACATATTTTTCCAAACAAGCGTCCATACATAAACAGTTTTTTCAAAATAGCCCTAAAAAAGGCAATAAACATTAGTTGCATTACAGTCATCCATATCCTAAAAAACATGATCTACATTACCCACAAAAAGATCTCCCCCACCCTATCTCCTAAAACCAAGGCCCAATGAACAATTACTTCTTCGTCGTCCTCTTGTTCTTTCTCACATATGCCCTGGTGACATATGGGGAGTCAAGTATTACACTTTGGGTGCGCGTCCTAGGGCCACCCTTTATTCTTGTGGCTATATTTGAACTGCGATTTGATGCACCCTCTCCATTGTCTTCACCTAAAAATAACAGCCAAAATTGTAAATGGTAAGTTGGCTATCTTTTTAATAAAATGATATAGTGACCAATGTGCACTATGTATATAAATCTTCTAACAACTTGAAACATATCCAACTAGACGGTGCACCCGCGCGATGCGCGGGTTATCCGAGAATACCATTTAAAAAGAATTTTATATGCAAAACTGTAAAAAATGTAATTTATATTGGAATACTATTAGAAATATAAGCTATAAGGCAAGAAAGTATCTCAAAAACATCATATAGGTAGTTCAAGCATATTTCTTTGTAATTGCAAAATACTCCTTCATCAACCATTCTTTCAAGCATATTGTTTCTTCAAACCACTTCTTGATTTCGCAAGTGTAGCACGTTGGAAATCTGTAAAGAAAGTAAGAACTTGTATTTCTATGATTCAGATTATAAATTTAACATGTAAAGAAAATATTGATCCTTGATGAAAATATGAATTGTTCTATGAAATATACCTGTGTTATAAATTGCGAAATACTTCTTTGTAGACAACGTTCGAAGTGATGTTTGTATCTTGACCTTCACTATCAGTGAGTAATATCTTCAATCCATACTGAAGATGTAAGATTTGCCCCCAAATTTTTTAGGATAAAAATGTAATTATATTATGTCCAGCTGCCTTTATTCTTTTCCAACGCCATATGTAGAGTAATTTTTCTTTTGAGTAAATTAATACCCGAATTGGTCCCTAATAAAAATTATGGAGACCAATTTAGTCCTTAAAAAATAAAAAATACTAATTAGATCTTTAAGAATCTCAAATATGGGTCAAATTAGTCCCTGATATGGACTAAAATGTCAAAAAAAATTATCCTAAAAATACTAATTCGACCCGTATTTGAAGTTTTTAAGGAACACATTGGCATTTTTTATTTCTCGGAGACTAAATTGGTCTCTATAATTTTATTCAAGGACTAATTTGAATATTTACTCTTTTTTCTCTTGGGACTCTCTCTCATTGTTGTTATTTTTTCTTTGCCGTGGGAGCAATTAAGCCTCCAATTAAAATTTCCCCCCAAATTTTTGAGCATAAAAATGTAACTTTTTATGTACCGCTGCCTTTTTTCTTTTTCAACCAATGCATGCATAGCACTCACCATGTGTAGAGTAATTTTTCTTTGAGTAAATTAATACCCAAATTAGTCTCTAACAAAAATTATTGAGACCAATTTAGTGCCTAAAAAATAAAAAATACCAATTAGGTCTTTAAAAAATACCATGAAAAGACACAAATTCAATCTTAGGCAAAGGGAAGCATGACTTCATGCGACATATTATATACTTACACATTGATAAATCCTATAATTATAACAGGTTTTCTACCATAGAGATCAGATATCATGCCTCACAAATCTCCACCAATCTAAAAGCAAAGCAAGCCAGCACAGATGCTGCAATATCTAATTTACAGGTGTAGCTATATATTTACATGACAACAAAGAGCACAAATACCTGTTAATGCAATGAACAAAACTGTGAGGCATAACTAATATACATAAAAATGAACAAAAACCAAATAAGCTTTCTACACATATATAATGGAGCAGTACCACTAAAAGCAACCTTTGAAAAAGTAATGCTACCAAACAAAATAGAATTGTATCTCAAATAAAAAGTAAAATCATAGGAGATGAAAAGAAGCAATAATTGGGTATAGTATCTTTCTGAAACAGTTATGAGTTTACTTTATGATTAGAAATAATTGCTCACATTTATTATTTCCCTTATGATTGGAAAGGATATTATAAACAGCATGACAAACCTCATTTCGAAGCTCGGCATGGTAAACAAATCCAAAGCCACCTTGACCAATTATAATAGCAATGCTAAAGCCATCAGTAGCTTTGGCTAGCTCTTCATATGGAAACTCCACCAACTTGTCAACTGTAATACCTGTCAACCTTGGAAAAGCAACAACAGAAGATTCCGATGCCTTATCCAGGCTACTTCCACAACCTAAATCCATGAAACAGATAAGACTCATAGTTTCACATTTTATACAAAAAAGAAAATATGGAATCTGTAATCAAATGTAACTGAATAGCCAACAAAAAAATATGGAGAAAATGTGAGGCAAAAAGAGCTGCTACTAAATAATTTTTTTATTCCTTGTCTGCTCACAGAAACATGTTTAAGAACAGTTTGCAGCTAATTATCATGATGATTTACTAAAAAAAAATAACAAAGGAATGTTTTAGAAACATGTATATCCATCATGCTTTGAAAGAGAAAGAAATAAATGTGTAAAACATTAACACACAAAGATATACCATGTTGGAGTTGACTATACTGATCTTGAGATGCTACTGGGACAGGGAGGAGGGTTACTTGAGCCACTTTCTTCCTTCTATATAGTACAACATATAGAATGAGTGCCAATAGTAAGATCCCAACAAAGACTCTTCAACAAATTTATACCAAAGAATAGCTCCTTTGGACATTCCTATTCAAATTGGTACAATAATGTCAGCATTTTATAGCAATAAAAAAGACATCAAAATAGCTTCAACTCTTATTAATTGCAAAGATAGATATGCATAGCAGACCACATGGTTGAAAAGAAAACATTACCTTACGAATTATTCCAGATGATGGATCCTAAACCAAAAAACTGGAGAAATATCTTGCCATCTGTATCCACAACAGAAAAAATCTGAAACCAAAAAACAAAAATAAAATAAAGAATGCAATATGAATTGTGATATGAGAATATCTGAAACTGTGAGATAGAGGTTTTGAACCAACATTCAGTTTTTTCTTTCCCAATTTTAGCATCGCCTAGTTTTTCAAAATAACAACAAAATTAAAAACCAAAAAGAGAGAAAAAAAATTAAAAGAATACAAAAATTAAGTAACTGTGCCACTTCCCATTACCACCAGCACCGTCAACCCTCTCCTCTGTTTTTTCCTGCTTTTCCCCTGCCAACATGAATGCTAGAAAAGGAATTAGAACCTCAAAACCAATAAATCAACATCAATGCAAGGAACAGAAAATAGAAGAATAAGAAAGGGGAATACAAAATCAATGTTTACATGTTGCTTCTTGCTCTGTTACACCGAAACTCAAAAGAATCTGCCAGTGACAATGAAATCGAAAACCGCATTGAATCCCAAATGAATCAGCCAAAGATAACTGAAACAGAAAACATGCATGTTTACAGACAGGCGATTTCGATGCATACGAAGGTAGGAACCTTTTAACTCAGCAACGACGAAGATAATATGAATGGAGAAAAAAGAGGGACTCACCCTGTAACCACGGCATCGCCGTCAACGCCATCGGTGTGGCATCCTTCACCGCTGCCGCGAGCTAAAAGCTCCGCTGTCACCGTCGCAGGTGGTTGTGATGGCCACCGTCCCCGTTTCCCTCAGATTTTCTTTCTTTCTCAACTCCCCCTTTTTTCTTCCTTCTTATTCTCTTGCGGCTCGTTTCCTTCCCTCTGCTGTTTGTACAACTGAAAGGTTTTCAATTCTCGAGGCACCGAATCAACCACCAATGCATGCTAGGAGGTAAAACACGTTGTGTGCATTTTCTGAGAAGAGAAGGTTCTCTGTGTGCAGAAGATTTGGAACACCTGGCAGCATGGAAGATGAGGAGGAAAGGAAGAAGGAAGAGCCGCCTAATCTCGCGGGAAAAAAAATAGGCAGTACTCGCTTATTGTATACCAGGGGCTCTGCAATTGATGATGCAACCCTTCCCTCTGTCTTGTGAAGCAATCGAACATGTGGCAGCTTGGCAGAGCAGAGATGAGTGGTATGACTCATATTGTATGTTAATAAGTTAAAAAAACCTGCAAATTGTGAGAACACATGTCCCAATTTATTTGGAGTGGACTTATACCTTCCGTGCATGAATCTCATGGCTTGATATTAATGTTTGTGACAAAGTGTGCAATTGATTCCATAATTAGTGTTGTTAGGGTGTTTGAGCCTCAAGATGTTTTATTGTTACAAGACAATTATTAGATGTCGTAGCTCCCAAATTTGGTTGAATCTTTGTTACATACTATGGTTTGTGCACTACTTGAATGTGAAAAAGGAAATTCTTTGTTGTTAAGTGTGTGAGCCAAAAAGCCAACTGAAAGATTGATTCCTTTTGTTTGCATACCCCTCTGAGCCTAAAGCCTTACTTTCAATATGAACCAACAAACACCGGACCTACATCCTATAATAGTGCTGAATTTGTGATCCATCAATCAAAAAAATCAAGTTATCTCCATTTTCACCCAGTAACATTACAAATACATATAGGAGTGGAAATTAAATTTCAAATCTTTCTCCTTAGCAACATATGAAGCAATGCTTCAATATTTTGGTAATAGTTTATAGAAAAAAAAGGAAGTTGCATGATACAACTTATTTTGCAAGACTAACCCATCATTCCATATTATTTTAAAAATGAATGTTACAATAAGATCACAATTGTTATAATTATAACTATAATCATAATAATAATAACCCCTTAAAAAAGAGTGGCACACTCCATAGTCATTGCATCACATGGATCGTTGTGATATCCAAACCAGATGAAGGCGTTATGCAATATGAATTTCATTAAATGTGCGAACAAACCTCTGAAAATCCAAACTGCACAAACCATTTAAATGGACTAAAGTTGTGGTGATCGTTTTTTTTTTGCCCTTTGAATTACTTGAACATACATTAAGTGGACTACTTCGACAAACATCCATGGAGATAAACAACAAAACAGAAAAGGGTAAATAAGTTCATGTAGCATAGCAAAGTATGTCCTTGCTATGTTGTGTCATGAATTGCTGAATAATGTCTTTGGCGTCAGACAGCCTTTGTGATTCGTAGTCGTGAAGATTTGATCATTCTGAGCCACCAGCAAATTCTCAATTAAATAAGTAGAACCCTCTTGAAGGACATCGCAGAACTTGCCTAACAAAACCTTCCTAACAGTTGCATGAATCTTTCCAGCCTACAAACACGAAAAAAGCAGCAATAAGTGTTGATCAATCATACATGTACAATAGGCTGATATAAAAGGCAGACTACAGTCTTACACTTTCATCAAGGAGAATCATCTCAATGCTATTTGGTTGAAGAGGGTTTTTGTACTCAGGGAGAGTCCAAAGGCGTGCAACACGAGCCCTCAACTTCCACTCAATCTTTCCAGGGACAATATTCCTTATCAGAGTAATGTTGGAGGCCATCTTGTGGTTGGAGTCACAATTAAAGGAAAAGGTATCAATCAATGTGCCAGAAGCCAAATGTGGAAACAGGCATCAGTAGAAGTTGTGAAAGAGTAAGGTGAGAAAAGAGGGGGTAGTAGAAAACTGGATACACAAAAGACCATAAGAGATCTTTTCCAAGAAGAAGAGGCCAGCCAATAAATATTTGATATGAAGAAATCTTTGGCAAGGGCAACAAATCACGCAAGATATTGGAAGCCAATGGAGGGCGACAGAATGGCTTGAAGAAACGCAGAACATTAGCTCATAGAAAGGAAGTTAATGATGAAGAGGACTGCATCCTGACACACAGAAATGATCACATATATTTTGTATAATACTGGAAGCAATATATTAGTGATAACACCATATATCAATATCAATTATGTTCATTGAGGAACACTTGTTAACCGAATCCTGCCACCTACAAAAAGTGGAAGACTACCCCTACATTTTTTCTAGACAATTTGAAAACAAAATTATCCAGAACACATAAATGGACAGAAAAAAAACAACTTAGCACCCGTTTGGTGTATCAAGAGGAAGAATGGCTGAAATTTCATTGCCCTTTGGGAATCAAAAGAAGTTTGGTCTGTCATTTACAGCTACTATAGCTGAAACCCCCTATTGATGCGATTAATCATACATGCCATTTAAGATACAATAGAACTTACAATCCCTTGATTATATTACCGTTATATCACCTAAGGTAGATATGATTTATGATTAGAAAATGAATCAATTAAGAACATTCAAAAGCAAATAACAGGATTCAAGAAGCTATACCAAATCCCACAAAAAACTTAGACTTCTCAGAAGACAACATAAAAACTTAAGAACTTCAAAATTTAGATTGAGGAAGCTATGCAGTAGGAAATGCTTGATATGGCCAGCCACGCCTATAAAAGTGAGGAACAAAAATATTTAACCCATAAGATGATGTACCCAACTCATGTTAAGCAAAAAAGATTGAATAAAAAATGGCAAAAGATACATGTAGTGGGAAAAAAAAAATACCTGTCGAGTTTCAATTAGATAATTGCTTAGAAGCTGGCCTGATATTTAAAGAATGCACCAAAATATGTCTAAAACACAATATATATTGTCCTACTAATGTAATCAAATACTATCCTGGTCACACACACAACACAGTTAATTGAATTAAGTATTATTTATAATTATCATTTGTTCATATATTGCATGTTTATGATCAAGAAAAAGGCTTACTAAAACAGAAGCAACTGGTCAGACAATTATACAGATAATGATTAACTAAAACAACTGACAAAACTAAAATGATCACTTGATTAGTCCATTTTTTCTACCTTCATATCCTACCCATGGCACCAACAATATTCATGGCTTCTGAGCACAAAAAAAAGAACACAATGACAACAGAGGATCTACACCACATAGAAGCTGCCCACCACAAAGCTCATGCCATTGAATACTCGATTTGGCAATTTCATGTCAGGGAAAAAAAAAACTTACATGACTAATTTGATCATATTCATGTATAGCATTATCTAATGAGGCATGACAACCTGACTGTGAGAGTAACTGACTGCGATGCACGGGTCAGTTATCCTGGAATGACATTAAAAAGATAGTTATATGGAAATGACATTAAAAAGAGAAGTTATATGGAAATGACATTAAAAAGAGAGGTTATATGGGAACCTGTATTTAAAAAGATAAAATAAAGGCGTTATGATAATAATTCTCAATACTCTCAACAAATTCTGTAAGGCAGTGTTAAATCTATTTCCATGGACAACAACCTCAGAATATGGAAAAGAACAAACAACAAAAGTAACCAACCTATCTACTGTGAAATCTGGAACTAAAAGATTTAAGGTCATTTCATTACTCTTAGCAGTGTGAAAGCAGAAAAAAATTACCAAGGCTTTGCACCACCACCATTCTCCTCCACATTATTGACAGGAGTAGATGAACCACTCCTTCTGGAAGCAGTTTGCCATGTGATTGTTTTGCCCATAAACTTTCCTGCCCTACTAAGTCCACTACCAACAGCACCAAGACCACTACCAACAATCCCAGCTCCAGCACCAATTCCAATTCCCACCAGCACCAGCACCAGCACCAGAACCAACCAGTCCAAAGCCAAACCCAACTACTGATGCTGCTCGATCTAGTGCATCCATTGTACTTCCTATAACTCCTTCCTCTTTCAGTTTCTTCCTTCCTTCTAGTGTTCTTTTCTCTGCTTCTAGTGCAGCTAACTGTTCTTTCTTGTCAAATTGATGATAAAGGACCTGAAATTCCAATGAGAGTATAACTTTGTGATGGTGTCATAGCCAATGAAAGGAAAAGGGAAGAAAAATAAATGCATCTATCTATCTATAATTATATAAATAAATCAAGCATAGCCCTAGAAATTTTGTGATCTCATCACCAAATATAAACAAATAAATGCATGCCTATTTATACCTTTATTGTCAAGGTCCCTTGATCCTTCTTATCTTTCACTTTCAGCGTATCAAGCGATGACAACAGCCTCAATTCAAATTCCTTTTCAGTTTCTGCTTCCATGTCAACAGTAGCAAGCAATGCTGACAGATGTTGCTGCAGAATCAAAGAAACCATGCAAAAATGTGAGAAGAAAATATGGCTTATTGAGATGCATATGCAACTGTTGTTCTTTTGCTTTAATCTGGAAATTCAAATTGTAAAGCCAAGCCAGACATATAGATCACTGTTGAGGCAATCAAGCAAAATTAGAGGTTACATAAGACTGCTGATCTAATAGTGTCAAGCTTCCAAAGAAAGCAAGAATCAAAGCAATTTTATTTGATGCAGATATACAAAAAAATAAGCTCAACTAATTTAGTTTACAAAAAATTAAGTGAGAAATTGCAGAAGGCAGAAATAAAATTTGAATCTGAGCATAATATCCATATTTTTCATGGCTGATGTTTCCAAATGAAATTTCCAAATAGAAATGTGTACTTACATGTCTTTCCAAATGCACATAACACTTCAGTGGCTCCATAAGTACTTAGAGTGGGTTGGTTAACCTGCCCTGCAGCCACCCCTTCCTCCCATCTTAAAAAAATCAGAAGGGCAAGAGGGAGAGAGGGGGTAGGGGTGGGGGAGAAAATCAAAAGAATGAAGAAAAGTAAAAGAAAACATAATAAAGCGAAAATGTCCATAATCTTAGCCAACTTCATATTGACCAAATCCAAACCCATTTAGTTCTTTAGCCTTGTAACTAATGCCAAATCAATAGCAGACAAATTACATGAGCTTTCAATACCTCTGCCAACATGTAGGATAGGTATGCCATTAACATCATCATTGAAATTTCACGAACACTTGAATGTCTGCAGGCATATGCAAGGGCAAATTTATTGATGTAAGCTCAAAATTTCACCTCCCTAACTCCTGAATATGAAATGCGATTATTGAAATTTGATATTCCCATTTGAGATCATTCTGGAAATATCATTTTGGAGAATTTTTAGAGAATAATACATACCTTCCAAAGCTTAAGGCTTTCAAGATATATGCTATGAGAAGTCCAGCCTGCATAAACATGCATTTATATATGTAAACAAATGATTGGAAAGGAAATGATGCCAATATTTTGGTGGCCTCCAGCCTTGTTTGTTGTGCAGCTAGTGACTTACAGGTAACAACAACAGTTTTGAATTATTTTTCCTTTGCAGTTTATTATGTTCCTCAGGGAATGGTTGGGTATGAGGCAGTTTGGGCAAGGGTCTAACTTGTCTAGGGCCACTTCTTGTGCCCAAAATCTATCCAGCGAACTCTATGTCTGTTCCTTTTCCATCAGCAATAACCAATGGCCTACATTAATATCAATATTTGAAAGTAAGAGTAAATACATGAACTTTTAATCCACCTTGCTCTTATTTGATTATACTGCCTTTCTACTAATCTAGGTAGGAAACTTTAAACTATGGTAGTAGCAACCTCTCAATAGAAAGTCCATATCTTTCAATAGAATGACTAAAAAATTTTCACCCTGTCTCAATAGAATGTCCTCAAACCACGTGTTTCACTTTTGATCATAAAACATGAATAATCAAATAATGCAAGAACCTACCTAAGATGAGATTGTCAAATAAGCAATAGATAATTTGTATCAAGCTGGTTGCATACAGCATACATAGTTATAACAAACAAAACTCTCAGTACATCAAAGGACAAACCTTTCTCGAATTCAAGCAAGTTGTAAAGCAAGAATAGCAGACCCGCAACATCATATTCTAGGAGCAATTCCTTTGATTCAAGTTCTATTTCTTCTCATCCCAAGATTCAAGCACAAAAAAGAAAATCATTACAAAAAAACCGTGCTCCTATCAATGATTCAATATTCAGTGACAGTTTGAAGTGCTTCAATTTTCATAAGAAAAATCATTCCTTCATCATCAAAATAAAATCTTTCCTTCATCCTGTAAGAACCACTTAAAAAAACAGTGTGAGTTTGAAGTGCTTCAACTTTCATATGTAGTGTAGTTTAGCAAAAGTAAAGTGTACTTAAAGTAGATGCACTTGTTCAGCAAGGGCCAATTTATTAAATGTAAGCCCAAAATTTCACCTCCCTAACTCCAGAATATGAAATGCGATTATTGAAATTTGGTATTCCCATTTGAGATCATTCTGGAAATATCATGCTGGTGAATTTTTAGAGAATAATACATACCTTCCAAAGCTTAAGGCTTTCAAGATATATGCTGTGAGAAGTCCAGCCTGCATAAACATGCATTTATATATGTAAACAAATGGTTGGAAAGGAAAAATAAGAGGGTCGATCTATTCCTTTACACTAATATCAATATTTGAAAGTAAGAGTAAATACATGAACTTTTAATCCACCTTGCTCTTATTTGATTTTACTGCCTTTCTAGTAATCCAGATAGGAAACTTTAAACTGTGGACTCTTCAGGAGCATTAAAAAGGGAACCAAAATCATAGACCCCAAAATAATAATAGGAGAATTGGCCTTTATTCCTCTGCTACTTAAAATCTTTCCAACAGAATGTCCAATACTGATCATTAATGTTTTCAATCTTTCCATTGGCTGGGAAAACCTGCACAGGTAGAGTGGCAGGAAAGGAAGTGATAAACAGATTTCGATAATAAAAATTTGTTTACTGTCGGACACCATAATCAGAAAGGCAGAGAAACACATGCAATTGGAGAATCACAATTGAATACTACATTTATTAATTTTGCAACAATTTCAAGCTTTACTCCTCCATCACCATTAGATCCAACTCATTTCTTTTAGTTTGGATCAAATCCATCAAGCACCTGATCCATTCACATAGTGATCCTAGAGAATGTGTTCAGTGATGGTCTTACAGTCAATAACAAAAACGAACAACATGGAATTATCTCTATCCATGATAACAATATATAGAATGGATTGGACTAACCTGAATGAGCTGGAAAGGTGTTCAAAGTTAACCTGAATTATATACTGCAAGTTTACTTATAGTTGAAGCTCTTAATTTCAGCATCAACAACTCCAACCCCCAACCCCTCCTAATAAAGGAAAACCATCAAGAAAAAAAATTCCAGTGCAAGCAACTTAAACCGCTTCAATTATTTAATTTCAATATACACTCATTTAAATAATAATAATTATTTTAAATTTCAATTCGGATAATTCTCTACCTGCCCATCTGCTATGATCACTAAAACATGGTATTGGCCTCCACTTTGCTCAACTATGGTGATTGCCATCTCAATGATTCGGGCAAATGATGTTGGCCCTGCCATGAGTTAGTTAGGGACAAAAATAGCATAAGCAAAGAGCTGAATGAAATACAGAAAAAAAGGAAATGAAGGTTGACCAATGTTCAAATACCTGCAAGCTTTAATTGAGGGACCAATTCCCTATATCGTGCTAACACCTCTTCAAATCCATGACAAAATCTTTCATCAGGATTGAAACTAAAAACTTCCTGGTCATGTGTTGATGCTGCCAATATGGAAACACACACACAATGTAACTCACCAAGACATTAGATTACATTCTAAAGAATGAATGTAATTCATAACAATGTATCTCATTTTCCATCTCCAAATCCAAAACAGGGAATCAAGTTATCCTCATCAAAGGAAGACAATGTTTTCCCAATGATAGATATAGCTTGTTCATATGGATTTTGTTCATGCCAGATGTGATGCAGGCAACTTCTTTGAAATGACCTTGCGCCTAATACAAAGTCAAGTTATGCATGCTAACACATTTAAAAGAGGGAGAAAATAAAGATGATTAGTCAAATGAAGCAAAACCTGTCAACTCGTTGCTCTTTGTAAAATCAATACCAACAATGAGATTGGAAGACTCCAGGCCAGCACTTGCCAGAGCCTCAGTTACCTTCCAATATGGAAAAATACTTCAGAATGTCACAAAAACATATGAAAAATAATTACTGGTGCTGTGCCAAAAGTCGGCACATTGATATGATGCTAACATCCTACAAATACAGTAATGTCATGAAACTAATTATTGCTCGACATGAACATTAGCTCAAAATGATGATTCATGTGTCAAGAGACACGTGTATAGAACTTGTAGCAAATAGACTACAAAAGGAAATTATTTCTTTTAGCAAATTCATTACCGTCTCTATAATGATAATGTCAAGATAACAATTGATAGAATTCAGTACATGACCAAGAATAGAAAATGTTTCCTCAGCTTTTCAAATTCACACTGTCTTCTTTAAAAAGATTTGAGCAATGAATGGAAATAACAATTATGTATCATTAAACTTGAAGCACCAAATTGCTCCAAATGATTCAAGACCTGAATGGAAATAGACTCTTGTTTGTCAAACTTCAGACCTTAAACTGAACAATGCAGGGACACTTTCGTTCAGTATAAATGCAGGAACAAATTCTACACTTAAGCCATTTCATATATTGAGAATAAGGGGGCAGAGGAAAGTTACCTGGTCCAAGCTATTATAATTATCATCTATCCAATAAGTCAACATCAATGCAAGGAACATAAAATAGAAGAATAAGAAAGGGCTCAAGTTGCTGCAAACAAACAGAAGCAAAAAAAAAAAGCATAGAGCAAAGAAAAAAATTAAACACAAAATCACTTATTAACCTACAAAATATCTGAGATAAAGATTAAAATCACAAAACACAAAAAATCAAACTGATTCTTGAGTGACCAAATAAAAAAAATAGTGATTAGAAGATTTAACTGTTCAGTAGAGAAGGATACCGAAGTCATTGGGCAACTGAACGGTATCAAAACACCTAGAAATCTGCATCACAATAGAGAAAACAAATGAACCCAATCATAAAACCCAAAAAAATCGATTTTTTACACGCAATTAAGGGGAAAAATAGAAAGAAGAAGTTCCTTCCTTTCAGAACACAGAGAAGCCGAAGAAATGGATGAAATGGGAAGCGACTCGTCTCCATACGAACAAAGCTCCGCAGCAGGGTTTACTGTAGAACATGTGAGAATAAGATAGAAAGATGAAAATAGAGAAATTAGAGAGAAGACAGATTGAAGAAGATGTGCACCGTTTGTTCTCGTTCTCCCAATTTTTGAACATCTACACCTTCTTCCAACATTTGGAATCCGCTGCCCTCCACCACTGCTGTTGGTGCGGTGATGTTCCTCGCCGCGTGCAGGTGGCTTTCCGCAAAGAAGAAGAAGAAGATGCCATCATGTTCCCTGAGCATCCTACGCACTGCACCTTCGGGCCCTCAATGCCGCCGTCGTGCGACCTCCGCTCCCCGTGCGGTGCTGCCTCATAGCGCGGCCCCTTCAATCGTTGGCCAAGGGACCCAACCCTTACTCTCCTTTCTCCAACCAGCAGTTTGTTTCTTCACTTCTCTCTCACCATCGTTCCTCCTCCTTTCATCTTTCCCCTTTCTCACTCTATTCTATTCTCGAGGCACCGATTGAGCAACCAATGCATGCTTCTGTTTAGTTGCAGGGTTTCTCTGAGTGACAAATTTCTTTGTGTGCAGAAGGGTTGGAACATGTGGCAGGATTGGAAGGAGGAGGAAGAAAGCAAGAATAGCAAACTGGTGAACTTCGCGGGAAAAAGAGTGAGGGTGAGAGAGAATAAGATGTATGACCAATGCATGTAGGTTAGATAGTTTTGTGGAGCAAAAAGTGTGGCTGAAGCAAAACCAGTGAGTGAAGCAAAAACCAGTGGGTGGTAAAACGTGGAAATTACATTTTTGTCCTTCAGGATTGGGCGCCAATTTGAGTTGGAGGCCTTATTCGCTTTATATATATAAAGATATTCAAAAAAGTTAACACAATATTTTCTAATGCAACTTGAAACCAATATTTGCTCCTCAGCCAATTTAAAACAATCCTAGTCCAACCAATTAAATAATGAATACTTAATAGTACACTTATCGGCTTGTCCTTCAACAAGGGCCTCCTCCAGTCCACAGGCCATTGCTGATGGAGGCTCAACAGTTCGGGCATCAGCAACCATCCCAGCATAACATACCATTTCTAAACCTGCATAGTGTTTGTTCCCTCTCCAGTTAAATAATGAAATAGCACTTTTGTTAAAATTTTTAACTTGGGTTAGATATGATAGGATTGTGATTCCCCTTTAATTTTTTATGATTATTTGAAAATTTCGAATTCTAATCAGAAGCCTAAATGTAGTTTTCGACACGAAATTATTCTTTCGCACAGTTAAAGCATAAAAGCTTGCAGAGTCCCAAAAAGTGCAGTAACCACACACCTGTTTGAACATCTGGACCTCATATGCTACCCACGTCGGCATACAAATCAGGAGCAAGAGTTTGGTGAAGAGGAGATGCATCATGATGCCTACCTGAACTAGAGCATCCACCATACTCATTCACCGGCGGCGTCTGTGATCGGCGACGAGAAGCAACCTCTTTCAACCTTCTGATGTCTGCTTCTAGAGCTTTTATCTTGCCTTCATGCTCCCTATGCTTCTCTTCATGCTCCCTAAGCTTTGCCAACACTTTTTCATGTTCATCAACATGTACATATTCGTGTTGTTGGCCCAGTTGCAGTGCATCCCTGACAATATTTTCCTGAAGCTCAGTATCTGTTGCTGTTAAAGCAACAGTTACCTACAAAAATGACAAGCACACCAAATACATATTGTGTATATAAATTTCAGCATATTATAGAAACAATGGAAAACCATAGTTACCCTAACATTCTGGAATGCTTTCTTCATTTTCTTATTTCTCAACACCACGATTGGCCAATTGAGAATTCTTGGGAAAGGGTGCTCAGGAGGGGTTGCAGGTGTTTCCCTAATGGACAAGTGGTTCATTACCCAAATCTATACAACAAAGATTAATGACCAATTATAAGGTATCAAAATTTTTTAACGCAACAAAATATGATGATATAACATATGCGAAACTAGATACATGTAGGATTACAGTACAGCCACACATATGTATATGGTATTCATTTGTCCCCTTATCTATGGCAACAACAGCTTTCCTCAAGCTGCTAATCAGGTAATCGTACACCGCTGTTGCCCAATTGAAGGTGTTGGTTGCTTCTAGGTCATCTAGCAAGAAGTAAAACTCTCCAAAAGCAAGAAGTATGTATGTCCTCGCAAAATCCCCCTCATCCTCAACCACGACCAACTTGTTGACGATATCCTCAATGGTCACCTCACCCCGTTCGAACATTGACATCGTATAACATTAGTCATCCTCTACCCCTACCACAGGATCACCTGTGGCTGGAGTCCCAATGTTAAGCATACGTCAACAGGGGTAAAAGGGCCCAACGTACCCCTAACAACGAATCCTCGACCAGCCTTATTCCACCTTTTAACAAGTTCCCCCAACAACACGTTTGAAATCTTCATTTCTTTGGACAATTTGCTGACCCAATGGAATGGGATGGTCTTCAACTATGTAAGCTGATTGTTGGTAAGCCTTTTGTTCACCTCAAACAAGCTTGTTGGAACACAAGCATGCCTCAACCGAACCTGCCAAGTATCATCAAATGTCAGTTCGATTGTAAATAAATCGCACACGGGAAAATACAAATAGTTATGAACTATCCTTACATTTTTATCATTTGCACCAACCATATTCCTTGCTTAGAAACCCCTTCTGTGTAAAACAACAAAGGGTTCAGTATATTTTTAAAAAAACTCAAAATGCAAAGATGAATGATAAGACTCAAAAAATTCAACGGAGCAAATTGAAATATGAAACAAAGGGGGAACAGCGGATTGCAGTTCTAAACCCCAAATGATATCTATATCCTTTTTATTATTTTCTTTTAAAATTGATTCAAAAGCAATGAATAAGGAAACAAGAACCACGATCACACTCAAACTCCAAACTTAACTACAATATCCATGTCATTGAACAAATTAAAACAAACCCAGAATAAAAAAATCCATAAACACACTCAGATCACCAAAATTCAGAAGGAATCCATGTATATAGAATTATAGTAAGTTCACAATCTACTCTTGTTCACACTCATACAAATAGATACATATGGAGATATAAATCTACTCCTATTCACACTCATACATATACTAAGACAAAGAGCTTAGGCAAAATTTTAGAGTCCCTTAAAAGGAACTGACAGCATTCCTTCTCCCTCGGATACTAATCTTCCAATAGGAGTATCAACACATATGCCAAACAAGGAAAAACAAAAAGAGTTCCTCTAGATGGACATTGGACAAACACATACGGACACTGAATTCCAACCAAAGCATCAACACAATCAATATTCACTATATAGTCTTGTCCAACATAGCTTCCACCTTAAGCATGAAAATATTCATATTTATAATACACATCAGCAAAGGATTTTACAAAGCAGGGAAAACACAAAATTCAGTGGGTTTCTCTATTGTTAAGCACTCATTATACTCAGCTTATGTCATTGCATAATGCCACAAAACAGAAATGGAGAAAGAAAAGTGAAAGAGTAAAATTCTTCAAAAGCATCTCATTTGCTTAAGAACTTTAATTTTCCTGAAAGAAAAATGTTTAGGCTGAATGATAGAAGGAGAACTATAGGATTTCACTGAAACAAACAAACGCACAAAATGTCAGTCACAATGATGCAAAAGGGCCTAGTATACAATTCTGCACATAAGGATACAAACTAAAATAAAATTTACACACATATAAAGCAAGAGTTGTATCATGCCACTTAAAATACAAATCAACGTGATTGTAGAGCTTTGGATGGATAATAATACCAAACCACAGTCACTTAAAGAGGAATAAATATAAAGAAAAACAGAAAATCATTGCGAAAAATACAGCACAAAAATATAAACAAAAAAGGAAACATGATGAACAAATATAGGAGGTACACTTAACCAAAATTTTGTAATTTCTGAATTGAAAGACCTATATGGTTTAGCAAATTGAGGTGAGCTGACAGTTTCAATCTTGACCCAAGTTCAAAAGCACTTGAAAGGAAGAAAGCGAACGAGAAGGGTGAAGAAAGCGAACCTTGGCTTGAGGAAGCCGCGGCTGAACGACGGTGCCAGTGATCGTGAGTGTTCAACGAGAGATAGAGAAGGAGAATCGGCGACCGAGGGAGCTTCTGGAGGGTGGAATGAGTCTTCGTTTGGAAGGAGGGAGCTGCGCACACTAGGGTTCCTTTTCTGGTTGGTTTGGTTTTGATTTATGTTTGTCCCAAATGAAAACGAGCGCGACCTGAAAATTGAAACAAGTAGAGACGCACACACGTGACTTGGGTGTGGTCTCATTTGTATTTTGCTATAGTCCTATACAGGGTATGTGTGTCCAGTATTTGTGTCACAAAATGTGTTCAATTAACATTTCTGATATAGTATAGATACTAAATTTTTTAATTCTCCGAACTTCTTAAATTGACGCTCAATTAGGAAGAAAAAAAGTGTCTTAACAACGTTTTGTATTCTCCTTTTTTTAATTTTATTTTAAAATACCCAATTCATTTTGAAACTTGATAACTCTTATGTATTGGTCAACTTAATGAATCGATGCAATTAATGACATACAAGGTCATACCGTTTCTTTATCTATTACGTTACAGTATGTATTATTTTATTGCATTTTGTTGCTTAACATTGATTTTAAAGAATTTGATTATATTATTGACCCTATTCACGCTTGATTATGCCTTCATTGGTAGACTACAGAATACATGAATTATTGCGCTTTAGTGTGTACACATATTTTATTGTGTAAAGTTGGTGTTAATTTAACTTTCTTTTGTACACCAACCCATGATTCTAATACTTTAGTCATCAACTGATAAGCACCATTTTAAAATGACATATCATTAATGAAATAGCATGATATATCCACAAAAAAAACTGAAATAACACCGACAGTCAATTAAAATTAACTAATTGTCAATTAAAAACAAAGTAAGTCGTAAAATTAACCATGTTTTGTTGTTCTATTCACCAACAAAACAAAAGAAATCGTAACTATAACTCGTAAAAAAACTTATAATGCCAAGTGATATTTGTGGGTTCATCATGTGCCCATCTAAGGTTTCGCTACTTCTTCCCTCTTCCGGTCACTAGCCGGCGCAAAACCATCTCAGCTTCCTTCTTGTGTTTTGTGACTAGGGCCTCAATGTGATCGAAGTCGGCAACAATTTTCTTCAACATATCCTGTAGGGCAATTACAATTAAGTTAGAACTTTAAACCTTAATATGAAATCAATACTCACCTCTTCTGACACATCACAGTGGGAGTCTTGCCAATCAAATGATGACACCAATGAACCGGGCATGGAAGACGCCACAGCAAGTGTCAATTCTCTCATTTGACTGTTTTAAGAAAGAATAAAATTACTTCCCTCTTCCGGTCACTAGCCTGAGCAAAGTGCAAACAGTTACTTGTTGGGTGCGTGACCCCGTTGAGCATAAAAGCCTATGGGAGTTCTACAAGGAGACCGAAGACCCTAATGAAGAAGCACCTCAGATGGTTATTCGCAAGAGAAAACTTGACACTGATGATGGGACCCAAAAAACTACAAGGAACACAAGGAATTCGAAGAATAAGAAGCAGGTCACAGCAGAGACATGGGACTTAGAATCCATTGGAGAAGAGATCCAAGAACTCAAAGTGTAAGCCACTATTTTTTTATCTTTGATGTTTTGTTGGGATTTTATTTGATTATTAGTATTCTTTGATGGAATCAGCCAGATTCTCTGTAACAGTAGTGGTATATGCCTTGTGTCAGTTATGTTTAGAAAGGCAGTTATGTTTAGGAAATACATTAAATGACAGAATTATATAATGGTAGTTATTAGGAAGTTTAATAGCAGTTATGATTAGAGAGTAACTTCTGCAGTTGTTATTTATTTATTAGAGTAAAATATGTTTTTAGTCCCTATCAAATTAGCAGATTTTGTTTTTAGTTCCTATAAAAAATTTGTTCGAACTTTAGTCCCCCTAAAATATTTCGTTTTCAAAATCGGTCCCTGCGATTAACTAGCTGCTTTTGTGGCTAAGGGGGTACATGCGGCACTTGCCACGTGGGCGCCACGTCAATTAAAAGGCCACGTGGCAAATGAGTCACTTACCTAATAATTAAAAAATATTTTAATTCTTAACTCATTTGCCACGTGGCCTTAGTCACAAAAGCAGCTAGTTAACCGCAGGGACCGATTTTGAAAACGGAATATTTTATGGAGACTAAAGTTCGAACGAATTTTTTATAGGGACTAAAAATAAAATCTGCTAATTTGATAGGGACTAAAAGCATATTTTACTCTAATAAATAAATAACAACTGCAGAAGTTACTCTCTAATCATAACTGCTATTAAACTTCCTAATAACTACAATTACATAATTCTGTCATTTAATGTATTTCCTAAACATAATTGTCTTCCTAAACATAGCTGACACAAGGCATATACCACTACTGTTACAGAGAATCTGGCTGATTCCATCAAAGAATACTAATAATCAAATAAAATCCCAACAAAACATCAAAGATAAAAAAAAAAATAGTGGCTTACACTTTGAGTTCTTGGATCTCTTCTCCAATGGATTCTAAGTCCCATGTCTCTGCTGTGACCTGCTTCTTATTCTTCGAATTCCTTGTAGTTTTTTGGGTCCCATCATCAGTGTCAAGTTTTCTCTTGCGAATAACCATCTGAGGTGCTTCTTCATTAGGGTCTTCGGTCTCCTTGTAGAACTCCCATAGGCTTTTATGCTCAACGGGGTCACGCACCCAACAAGTAACTGTTTGCACTTTGCTCAGGCTAGTGACCGGAAGAGGGAAGTAATTTTATTCTTTCTTAAAACAAATAAATGAGAGAATTGACACTGGCCGTGGCGCCTTCCATGCCCGGTTCATTGGTGTCATCATTTGATTGGCAAGACTCCCACTGTGATGTGTCAGAAGAGGTGAGTATTGATTTCATATTAAGGTTTAAAGTTCTAACTTAATTGTAATTGCCCTACAGGATATGTTGAAGAAAATTGTTGCCGACTTCGATCACATTGAGGCCCTAGTCACAAAACACAAGAAGGAAGCTGAGATGGTTTTGCGCCGGCTAGTGACCGGAAGAGGGAAGAAGTAGCGAAACCTTAGATGGGCACATGATGAACCCACAAATATCACTTGGCATTATAAGTTTTTTTACGAGTTATAGTTACGATTTCTTTTGTTTTGTTGGTGAATAGAACAACAAAACATGGGTTAATTTTACGACTTACTTTGTTTTTAATTGACGATTAGTTAATTTTAATTGACTGTCGGTGTTATTTCAGTTTATTTTTTTGATATATCATGCTATTTCATTAATGATATGTCATTTTAAAATGGTGCTTATCAGTTGATGACTAAAGTATTAGAATCATGGGTTAGTGTGCAAAAAAAAGTTAAATTAACACCAACTTTACACAATAAAACACAATAAAATATGTGTACACACTAAAGCGCAATAAGTCATGTATTCTGTAGTCTACCAATGAAGGCATAATCAAGGGTGAATAGTCAATAATATAATCAAATTCTTTAAAACCAATGTTAAACAACAAAATGCAATAATAAAATAATACATACTGCAACGTAATAGATAAAGAAACTGTAACAACCCGTTTCCGGACCGCTACCGAGCTCAACATACCGAGCTCGAGTTACCGAGCTCAACACACCGAGCTCAAGTTACCCTGTATGCGATGTGTTTTAAAACGATACTCTTGTGCCCTTTAGAAAAGTACGGTCTATTATTATTTATATTTTTTTTTATAAGACCAGCTCGTGCACATCAGAGTAATTACAGCTTTTCGAAACATGGTGCAACTAAGACACAAGACTTAAGTCCTAAATAACAACACGCAGGTATAACAAGTACATACTTATATATACAAGATATAAAAAGTGCATACAAAAAGACAGTAATAATGTACAAAGAAAATACACCTAAGGTATGACGACTTCAAGAGAGCAATCATACCCTGGGGGTACTTCCGGCAGACACCCACGCAGGGGCTGCTCCAAAAGTAAAACCACCAGTCTACCCTGTGCTCAAAATGACATCTAGCCCAAACTGGTCACAACCTCTGAACACAAAAAAACAAAGTACAGTCATCCCAAAAAAACATCCAACAAACATAATCAATCACGACAAATATAGGTCGTCGCCCTGATCCTCGTCGAGCTCCTCCTCGCCATCATCTGCTGTCGAGTTCCTGCACTCGACATCGCTGGGTAACCATCATGGATTGAAGGTACCACGGAAAGGGTCAACTTCTCAACAATTCAAGATAAACACGGCATAAAGAAATAAGCAACACAACAATGTTTATCAATCACCAAACGTAACTCAACCATCTCACTCTAGACTCGACAATTATTCCGAATGCACCACGCCGTATCAGTATCTTTGGAAAGTCGGTAGAAGCCTTGGGATCTTCGCTCTCCCTAGAATGATCGACTCAGTCCCATAGCGTGGCAACGCTTAGAAGTCCCCATAAACGGAAAAGGGGACCTAGCACCCTCTCCGCTATCCGGTCGCAACTTCAAACGCCAACGACTCGCTAAGCTCTCTCACTCGATGAACAAATTCACCGCATACGATATTCAAAGAGTTATATGCAAGATATTCAACCGCATGTCAAATAAAAAGAGCAGGCTCAACATGAAGAAACGCAATTCAACAGGCAATACACAATTCACAACATATATTCAATCACATATTAAATACATGCAAAAACCCAATCATATCACAACATTACATGCTTGACACGCAAATCAATGAATCCATCCCTCTGCAACTCAATGGAATTAACAGAGGTACAAACAAGGGGGTTGGGTTCAAAGACCAACCACAAAGTTTTCACCCACGAATGACTCGGAATATGTTCGACCTTACGACAACAAAGCGAAGGGGTTGAAGACCACGACTTGAACTCGTAGAGTTCTCAGACTTCTTCGTATTTAAATAAAGCAATTTAAATAACAAAACAATAGCTTAAGCATATCCAAAGTTGTCCTTACGGGGACATAAAATGAATCCTAAATGTCTAGAAGTGCCCTTACAGAACTCCAAGCTAACGCTGCTCGACAACGACCTCGACATTTGTCTTCAAACGAGCTCGACAACGACTTCTCTCACTCGATCTCGACACGTGGGCTCTCGGTCAACCTCGGTTTCGTGTTCTCGTACACCCTGATCTCCTTGCAGCACGATCTCGGAAATCACACTGCCTAATACGAGCACAACTTAGTTCTATCTATGGGTTCTAATAACACTTAGCTCTCATTATCCCAATCTTAACCACAACCCAAGTAAATATTAAAACTCAAAAAGAAATCAATTTCATAATCCCTCAAAAATCCATTTTTGCACAAAAACTAATCTAACACCAAACTAATCATGCAACTTAATCCTAATAGTCCTAAAATCATATTAAACATATAATCACATATTTCATGCATGATTCAAGCAAGATTAAACATATTTTTCCTCTAACACAAAGTTAGGGTTTTTCGATCAAAAGTTCATGAAAAAGGTTATATGATTCTATAACAAATAAATCAACAACAAACATCAACAAGAAGCAACGTACAACAAACTAAAACAAGAAATCAAAACAAACCAAATAGGGAGGGTTTTGGGCCTTTGCCTATTGCAGAAAGCAGAAAGCAATTTGTTTTACAAGCTCAAATAATTGGTTAGAAAGGTAGGTCATGTCATGAAAAAGAAAACCTATCAATATGACCTGATTTGGAAGCATATAAACTAGCTAAAATAGAGAGAAGAAGTGGCGCTAATAAGAACATGAAGAGAACTAAAATTCTATTTTTCATACCTCAAAAGATGGTCGAGATGGTGATATATGTCGAGAAGATGATAAGAAACAAGGTTGATGAAGAAAGTTTATCTGAAGCTCAATGAAACTCAAGGTTCTTCAATGGAGGTTTGGAGAAGAGGAAATTTAGAGAAGAAGAAAGAAGAAAGCTGGAAAGTGAGTGTTTAAAGCGACTAAGCGTGATATTTATGGCGGTGGAGGAAACTAATCATGATATTTATCTACAATTTGGTGGAAAAAAAACAGTTTGGTCTTATCTCCCTTAAATATCTCTTAAACAATAATTAATTACAAGAAAACCATTTTAAATGAATTTATCTTTCATAAAACCACAAATAAGCGACACCTAGATTTTAAAGTAAGATATTAATCCAAACAACAAGTCTAACCCATCTAATCTTTCCTCTCTCATAATCACCCTCTAATCTATAGACTTAAAATCTAAAAACACAGTGACGATTCTCGACGGAAAATTAATTTACGAAAAATTAATTCTCCGCGTGATTATATCAATTTATAAATATTAGAAACAATACAATTCACTTAAAAATATTAAAAACAAGTAATTACTTTAATAAAACATAATCACAACAAAATATACTAATTAACGCTAAATAATATTCGTAAAAATACGAGTGTTATCATCTCGACACGATGTCGACCAGGATGCTCGTGCAAGCGTCTCCTCAGCTCGTCATATGACCTCGGCATACGATCTCGGCACGGGGTCTCGGCGGGAGGTCTCGACGCGAGGTCTCGAGCACGATGTCCTAATACGAGGTCGATCTCGTCCTCAGGTGTTACAATCTCTCCCTCTAAAAAAATTTCGTCCTCGAAATTGCAAATAAGTTACTTACCATGAAAGAGTTCAGGGTACTGAGTCTTCATCTTCTCTTCCAGCTCCCAAGTTGCATCTCCGGTCTTCTGATCCCACACAACTTTGACAAGTTGGATCTCTTTGTTCTGCGACATTCTGACTTTCCGATCAACAATTCTTGCTGGTGATGCTTCGAAAGATAGGTCGTCCTTCAGTTGAATCATATCCGGTTCGATAACATGAGAAGGGTCGGAAATATACTTTCGTAACTGTGAGACGTGAAAGACATCATGTATGTTCGACAACAAGGGTGGCAAGGCAATCGATATGCCACCTGGACCAATACGACGAAGAAGAATCGATAAGGTCCAATAAATTTAGGGGTAAGTTTCTTGGATTTGATTGCTCGACCAACTCGATGAGTGGGGGTAACTCTAAGAAATACATGCTCTCCTTCCTCGAACTCGAGTGGTCGACGTCTTTGGTCCGCATAACTCTTACATGCGACTTTGAGGCGTTCGCATCCTATCTCGATCAAGCGGATCTTCTCGATGATCTGGCTGGATCATATCTGGTCCTACAATGTAACTCTCGCCATCCTGGTACCAACAAAGAGGCGTCGACACTTTCGTCCATACGATTGCTTCAAAAGGTGCCATTCCAATACTTGCATGGAAAGCTGTTATTATAGGTGAACTCCACCAATGGTACGCCATTGCCCCAACTTCCTCGGTGATCTAACGTACATGCTCGCAACAAATCTTCAAGTGATTGTATCGTTCTCTCAGTTTGACCGTCGATGCAGGGATGATATGCCGAGCTAAGCTTGAGCTCGGTTCCCATCGCTTCTTGCAATTCCCTCCAAAAATGAGGCGTGAACTTCGGATCTCGGTCAGGCCACGATTGAAGAGGGTATACCATGTAGTCATACTATCTCGTGATGTAGATCTCGGTCGACTTTTCCACGTTGTATGTCGACCTCCGGTAAGAAATGGCGGTTGGTCAATCGGTCGACGATCACCCAAATCGAATCATTCTTCTTCTGCGTCTTTGGTAAACCTACAACGAAATCCATGGAAATACTATCCCATTTCCATCTTTGATGCGTCAGCGATTGTAGCATTCGCAGTCGTTGGTGCTCCACCTTCGCTTTACGACACGTTAAACACGGCTACGTGCTCGACCACTTGCTTCTTCATTAGGACCACCAAAAATGCTTCTTCAAGTCTTGATACATCTTCGTAACTCCTGGGTGAATACTAAAATTGCTCTTATGCGCCGTCAAGTATTAACTTTCTCGGCTCCACTACGTTAGGTACACATACTCGGCCATTGCATCTTAAGATGTTGTGCGTTCCGTCTTGGAATTACTGCGTCTTCCCTTGCGCTATCAACTGGACCTTCTCTTGCAGGAGCTCGTCATGAACCTGCTGGTCTCGGATCTCGTCCAACAATCTGTTAGAAATGGTAAGCATACCAAATCTCAGCTTCCCTGGTGAAACTTCCACATTCAACTTCAAGTCTCGAAACTTCTCGAGCATCTCCAACTCCTTGATCATCATTGCAGAAGCTAGAACGCTCTTCCTACTCAACGCATCTGCTACTATATTAGCTTTTCCTGGATGATATTCCAACGTAAAGTCGTAGTCCTTGAGAAATTCTGTCCATCTTCGCTGACGCATGTTGAGCTCTTTCTGATCGAACAGGTACTTCAAGCTCTTGTGATCGCTGAAAATAGTAAGAGTGCTCCCATAAAGATAGTGCCTCCATATCTTGACGCAAAAACCCATCACCCGGCTCCAAATCGTGAGTAGGGTAGTTCCTCTCGTGAATCTTAAGTCGTCTTGAAGCATACGCTACCACTTTCCGGTGTTGCATCGACGCATCCCAATCCCCTGGTGTGACGCATCACAATACACCTCGTAAGGCTCTTCGGGTTGAGGCAAAATCAACACAGTATTTGTTGTCAAAAGCTCCTTGATCTTTGAAAAGCTGGATTCACACTCCTCGATCCAAGCAAAGGTTGATCCTTCCTCGTAAGTCGTGTAAGAGGCACGACAATCTTCGAAAAAACCTTCAATGAATCTTCGATAATAGCACGCTAAGCCAACAAAACTTCGATCTCGATGCTTAGTCTTGGTGTTCCCACGCTAACACGACCTCAATCTTAGTTGGATCCACAACTATCCCTTCTTTGGAAATCATGTGTCCAAGAAAATTCACCTCTTGACCAAAATTCACACTTGGATGAGTTCGCATAAAGTTGCTTCTCACGCAATATCTGTAGTACTCGGCGTAAGTGTTCTTCGTGCTCTTCTCGGTTCTTGAATAGATCAATATGTCGTCGATGAACACTACAACGAATCGATCCAAAAGCAGTGGAAAATCCTATTCATATAGTCCATAAACACGGTGGCGCATTTGTCACTCAAACGGCATCACTAAGTACTCATAATGCCCATACCTAGTCCTGAGCTGTTTTGGAGACATCTTCCTCCTTCACGCGAATCGATGGTAGCGACTTCAAGTCTATCTTTGAAAACATCGCCGCTCCACGGTTGATCCATCAAGTCGTCAATACGTGGTAACGGATATCGGTTCTTCCACGGTAGCCTTGTTGAGTTGGCGATAGTCCACGCACGATCTGGATCGTCCATCCTTCTTCTTGACCAACAACACCGGAGCTCCCCACGGTGACACGCTCGGTCGTATGAATTGCTGACTCCAAATGCTCAATCTGGGACTTTAGTTCCTTCATCTCGGCGGGAGACATCCTGTAGGGCGCTATTGAAATAGGTCTGTCCCTGGAATTAGGTCGATGGAGAACTTCGACCTCTGACTGGTGGTAACCCCCGCACGTCTTCGAAAACGTCCACAAAGTCACACACCACCGTACATTCTTCACTTCGATCTGTGGGAAACTTGAACTAGCGGATACATGTATTCCTAGTTCCTTCTTTCAAAGAAACTCCAATACATTCAAATAGAAGATAATTGGAGACTCCAAGGTCCGGAAAAATTACGATTTACGGGCACGCAGTCCAAGAGGACATGGTGGTATGACAACCAATCCATCCCGAGGATGACATCTAAGCCCTTAAGAGGCAAACAAACCAAATTGACCACAAACTTTCTACTCAATAACCCCTACACAATTAAGACATGCGGTGTTTGTGACTAAGGTTTTAGCGGTGGGGTCGTAACTACCAATTGGAGCAGTGCGATCACATTGATTCAAATGGTTCACATAATCGGAAGAAATAAAGGAATGGGTTGCACCGAATCAAAGAAGGGCGGATAAGGATTTACCCTCTATCTCACATTCACCTTGAATAAGGTCATCGACTTGTTACGCTTCCTCGCCACTCATGCGAGAAGACTACGCCTTTAGCTACCTGGCGCTTCCTTTGCCTTCGCGCATGCATTGCGGTTACGCTTTAGGTGTGGGACAATCCTTGGCAAAATGTCACGGCTTCTTGCGGTTGAAACATATATTCTCCTTACGAGTGCGATCACTACGCATAATGTCCTGGCCTTCCACAACGATAGCAAATCACCTCGACACCGGCCTGACCTCCACTTCTCGCCTGGGTCATCGGACGACATCGCCCTCTATTATTGTTGTTCCCCGAGGTCGGTTGTAAGGCTTCTTAAGTTGCTTTCCTTTACGTGCAAATCTACGTCCCATGCCCTGAGGTCTCATTGGTCCACCTGGGCCAGTCTTCTTCTTGTGGCTTCTTACTCCTTCTACCTCGACACAAAGATCTATCAGCTCTTGGAGGTTTCGAATCCTCAATGATACCACTGACTTCTGGATATCAAATCTCAGACCTCGTTGGAACCTCTCACTTAACCATCTTTGGTCAGCTCGGTCACTAAATGGACTGAAGTACCTTGCCAGTGACTCGAACTTGGCTGCATACTCGGACACTGTCGAGCTGCCTTGCTGCAATTGAAGAAACTCTTGCTCCTTCTCAGCTCGTGCAGTATCTGGGAAGTACTTGTCCAAGAACCTTTCACGGAAAAGCTCCCAGGTCATCTCGCGACGTTCTGCTATAAATGTTTGCTTCACTCCTTTCCACCAATATTCTGCATCTCCCAGTAGCAGATAGGTGGCGTAGTCTACCTTTACGTTGTTCGAGCAATGGAGTGCCTCGAAGATCTTCTCGATCTCTTGCATCCAAAGATCAGCTTTATCTGGATTTCGCTCACCGTAGAACTTCGGTGGATCATGCTTCCTAAAGTCTGCCAATCCTCTCGCTTGACATTTAAGCTCTGCTCGTTCTTTGTTCTTTGCAAATTCTGCGTGTCAGCGGCTGATTTGTTGAGCCATCGCGTTAGGCTGTTGAGTTGCGGCCGGTGATTCTTGAGCCATGGCGCGCAGCCATCTCGGTCATAAGCTTGAATCGCTCGTTCCATGTCGGCGTTCCCGAATGCAGTAGTCGTATCCCTACGAGGTGGCATTAGATTCCACAAGATTCAAAACCTGTCAGAATCTCACAACGAGGATGTGTTAAAACACACTGCTTCAATCAAGAAACAGTTCAAACAATTTTTCAAGCAATAAGTGCTTCACTTAATCAAACAGCAATCAACATAGTACAATTAGGTACCCAACACATATATATATATATATATATATATATATATATATCCCGACACAGTGACCAGTCCAAATTTCCTATGCACAGCTCGGTCAGAACCGAACTGCTCTGATACCAACATTGTAACGACCCGTTTCCGGACCGCTACCGAGCTCAACATACCGAGCTCGAGTTACCGAGCTCAACACACCGAGCTCAAGTTACCCTGTATGCGATGTGTTTTAAAACGATACTCTTGTGCCCTTTAGAAAAGTACGGTCTATTATTATTTATATTTTTTTTTATAAGACCAGCTCGTGCACATCAGAGTAATTACAGCTTTTCGAAACATGGTGCAACTAAGACACAAGACTTAAGTCCTAAATAACAACACGCAGGTATAACAAGTACATACTTATATATACAAGATATAAAAAGTGCATACAAAAAGACAGTAATAATGTACAAAGAAAATACACCTAAGGTATGACGACTTCAAGAGAGCAATCATACCCTGGGGTACTTCAAGCGAACACCCACGCAGGTGCTCCCAAAAGTAAAACCACCAGTCTACCACGCTCAAAATGACATCTAGCCCAAACTGGTCACAACCTCTGAACACAAAAAAACAAAGTACAGTCATCCCAAAAAAACATCCAACAAACATAATCAATCACGACAAATATAGGTCGTCGCCCTGATCCTCGTCGAGCTCCTCCTCGCCATCATCTGCTGTCGAGTTCCCTGCACCCTCGACATCGCCTGGGTAACCATCATGGATTGAAGGTACCACGGGAAAGGGTCAACTTCTCAACAATTCAAGATAAACACGGCATAAAGAAATAAGCAACACAACAATGTTTATCAATCACCAAACGTAACTCAACCATCTCACTCTAGACTCGACAATTATTCTGGAATGCACACGCCGTCAGATATCTTTGGAAAGTCGGTAGAAGCCTTGGGATCTTCGCTCTCCCTAGGACAGTCAACTCAGGTCCCATAGCGTGGCAGCGCTTAGAAGTCCCCATAAGCGGAAAAAAGGGGACCTAGCACCTCTCCGCTATCCGGTCGCAACTTCAAACGCCAACGACTCGCTAAGCTCTCTCACTCGATGAACAATTCACCGCATCACGATATTCAAAGAGTTATCGCAAGATATTCAACCGCATGTCAAATAAAAAGCGAGGCTCAACATGAAGAAACGCAATTCAACAGGCAATACACAATTCACAACATATATTCAATCACATATTAAATACATGCAAAAACCCAATCATATCACAACATTACATGCTTGACACGCAAATCAATGAATCCATCCCTCTGCAACTCAATGGAATTAACAGAGAGGTACAAACAAGGGGGGGTTGGGTTCAGCAGACCAACCACAAAGTTTTCACCCACGAATGACTCGGAATATGTTCGTATACGACAACAAAGCGAAGGGGTTCGAAGACCACGACTTGAACTCGTATAGTTCTCGAGACTTCTTCGTATTTAAATAAAGCAATTTAAATAACAAAACAATAGCTTAAGCATATCCAAAGTTGTCCTTACACAGGGACATAAAATGAATCCTAAATGTCTAGAAGTGCCCTTACCGAACTCCAAGCTAACGCTGCTCGACAACGACCTCGACACGGCTGTCTTCAAACGAGCTCGACAACGACTTCTCTCACTCGATCTCGACACGTACGGCTCTCAGTCAACCTCGGTTTCGTGTTCTCGTACACCCTGATCTCCTTGCAGCACGATCTCGGAAATCACACTGCCTAATACGAGCACAACTTAGTTCTATCTATGGGTTCTAATAACACTTAGCTCTCATTATCCCAATCTTAACCACAACCCAAGTAAATATTAAAACTCAAAAAGAAATCAATTTCATAATCCCTCAAAAATCCATTTTTGCACAAAAACTAATCTAACACCAAACTAATCATGCAACTTAATCCTAATAGTCCTAAAATCATATTAAACATATAATCACATATTTCATGCATGATTCAAGCAAGATTAAACATATTTTTCCTCTAACACAAAGTTAGGGTTTTTCGATCAAAAGTTCATGAAAAAGGTTATATGATTCTATAACAAATAAATCAACAACAAACATCAACAAGAAGCAACGAACAACAAACTAAAACAAGAAATCAAAACAAACCAAATAGGGAGGGTTTTGGGCACTGCCTATTGCAGAAAACAGAGAAAGCAATTTGTTTTACAAGCTCAAATAATTGGTTAGAAAGGTAGGTCATGTCATGAAAAAGAAAACCTATCAATATGACCTGATTTGGAAGCATATAAACTAGCTAAAATAGAGAGAAGAAGTGGCGCTAACAGTAACATGAAGAGAACTAAAATTCTATTTTTCATACCTCAAAAGATGGTGATATATGTCGAGAAGATGATAAGAAACAAGGTTGATGAAGAAAGTTTATGCAGAAGCTCAATGAAACTCAAGGTTCTTCAATGGAGGTTTGGAGAAGAGGAAATTTAGAGAAGAAGAAAGAAGAAACTGGAAAGTGAGTGTTTAAGGCGACTAAGCGTGATATTTATGGCGGTGGAGGAAACTAATCATGATATTTATCTACAGCTGGTGGAAAAAAACAGTTTGGTCTTATCTCCCTTAAATATCTCTTAAACAATAATTAATTACAAGAAAACCATTTTAAATGAATTTATCTTTCATAAAACCACAAATAAGCGACACCTAGATTTTAAAGTAAGATATTAATCCAAACAACAAGTCTAACCCATCTAATCTTTCCTCTCTCATAATCACCCTCTAATCTATAGACTTAAAATCTAAAAACACAGTGACGATTCTCGACGGAAAATCCCGGAAAATTAATTTACGAAAAATTAATTCTCCGCGTGATTATATCAATTTATAAATATTAGAAACAATACAATTCACTTAAAAATATTAAAAACAAGTAATTACTTTAATAAAACATAATCACAACAAAATATACTAATTAACGCTAAATAATATTCGTAAAAATACGAGTGTTATCATCTCGACACGATGTCGACCAGGATGCTCGTGCAAGCGTCTCCTCAGCTCGTCATACGACCTCGGCATACGATCTCGGCACGGGGTCTCGACAGGAGGTCTCGACGCGAGGTCTCGATACGATGTCCTAATACGAGGTCGATCTCGTCCTCAGGTGTTACAGAAACGGTATGACCTTCGTATGTCATTAATTGCATCGATTCATTAATTCAGGAAGTTGACCAATACATAAGAGTTGAAAATCAAGTTTCAAAATGCATCGGGTATTTTAAAATAAAATTAAAAAAAAGGAGAATACAAAACGTTGTTAAGACACTTTTTTTCTTCCTAATTGAGCGTCAATTTAAGAAGTTCAGAGAATTAAAAAATTTAGTATCTATACTATATCAGAAATGTTAATTGAACACATTTTGTGACACAAATACTGGACACACATACCCTGTATAGGAATGTAGCAAAATACAAATGAGACCACACCCAAGTCACGTGTGTGCGTCTCTGCTTGTTTCAATTTTCTTCAACATATCCTGCAGGGCAATTACAATTAAGTTAGAACTTTAAAAACTAACTTTAAACCTTAATATGAAATCAATATTCACCTCTTCTGACACATCACAGTGGGAGTTTTGCCAATCAAATGATGACACCAATGAACCGGGCATGGAAGACGCCACAGCAAGTGTCAATTCTCTCATTTGACTGTTTTAAGAAAGAATAAAATTACTTCCCTCTTCCGGTCACTAGCCTGAGCAAAGTGCAAACAGTTACTTGTTGGGTGCGTGACCCTGTTGAGCATAAAAGCCTATGGGAGTTCTACAAGGAGACCGAAGACCCTAATGAAGAAGCACCTCAGATGGTTATTTGCAAGAGAAAACTTGACACTGATGATGGGACCCAAAAAACTACAAGGAATTCGAAGAATAAGAAGAAGGTCACAGCAAAGACATGGGACTTAGAATCCATTGGAGAAGAGATCCAATAACTCAAAGTGTAAGCCACTATTTTTTTTTTATCTTTGATGTTTTGTTGGGATTTTATTTGATTATTAGTGTTCTTTGATGGAATTAGCCAGATTCTCTGTAACAGTAGTGGTATATGCCTTGTGTCAGCTATGTTTAGGAAGACAGTTATGTTTAGGAAATACATTAAATGACAGAATTATGTAATGATAGTTATTAGGAAGTTTAATAACAGTTATGATTAGAGAGTAACTTCAACAGTTGTTATTTATTTATTAGAGTAAAATATGTTTTTTGTCCCTATCAAATTAGCAGATTTTGTTTTTAGTCCCTATAAAAAATTCGTTCGAACTCTAGTCCCCCTAAAATATTCCGTTTTCAAAATCGGTCCCTGCGGTTAACTAGCTGCTTTTGTGGCTAAGGGGTACATGCGGAACTTGCCACGTGAGCGTCACGTCAATATTTTAATTCTTAACTCATTTGCCACGTGGCCTTTTAATTGACGTGGCGCCCACGTAGCAAGTGCCGCATGTACCCCCTTAGCCACAAAAGCAGCTAGTTAACCGCAGGGACCGATTTTGAAAACGGAATATTTTAGGGGGACTAAAGCTCGAACGAATTTTTTATAGGGACTAAAAACAAAATCTGCTAATTTGATAGGGACTAAAAACATATTTTACTCTAATAAATAAATAACAACTGCAGAAGTTACTCTCTAATCATAACTGCTATTAAACTTCCTAATAACTACCATTACATAATTCTGTCATTTAATGTATTTCCTAAACATAACTGCCTTCCTAAACATAACTGACACAAGGCATATACCACTACTGTTACAGAGAATCTAGCTGATTCCATCAAAGAACACTAATAATCAAATAAAATCCCAACAAAACATCAAAGATAAAAAAAAAAATAGTGGCTTACACTTTGAGTTCTTGGATCTCTTCTCCAATGGATTCCAAGTCCCATGTCTCTGCTGTGACATGCTTCTTATTCTTCGAATTCTTTGTGTTCCTTATAGTTTTTTGGGTCCCATCATCAGTGTCAAGTTTTCTCTTGCGAATAACATCTGAGGTGCTTCTTCATTAGGGTATTCGGTCTCCTTGTAGAACTCCCATAAGCTTTTATGCTCAACGGGGTCACGCACCCAACAAGTAACTGTTTGCACATTGCTCAGGAGCTCCTCCGCAGAAATATATCTTAACTAGCTCCATTTTGTAGACCGCATCAAACAAGGGCATCGCCGTGTCGCCTTCTTTCTTCTCAAAATGATTTTTGAGAGAACCTTCGCTTGGATACCACAAAAACAAAATCATTGGGGAGTTTTTCCATAACCTGATCAAGTATAAAGCCAAGAAAACTCAATCAGAATTTTGAAAACACATTTAAATCACTAAACAGATCGAATTTTATCTTAGGCAAAAGGATTTAGGGATATACCATTAATACTTTGATATTCTTTATCTCACAGTCTTGTGGGATCATTGTATGGTCAACTTGATAACACTGACCGAGTAACAAGTGATCCCCTGCAATAAACTGATCCTCCTGTTAACCATAACGAGACAATATTATGATTACAGAGCTTGCTATCATGGCAAAATTATGATTACAAAATTATGACAAATCTCATAATCCTAGTAGGAGATATGAAGGTTGCAAGGAAGGAAAAATACCAGTGGTCTTGCAATTTCCTTGGTTTTCATAGTTGATACACTGTCACTCGTATACCTATGAAGAAAATCTGGAACAAGCAAAAATCAATGAACAGAAACAGTGAGAAAAAATCCGAAGAGCAAAAATCCATAAATTAAACAAGCCTGGATCTAGAAGTATACACAAATACAAAGAAACAAGCATATGACATTACAAAGAGACAGATGCAAAAGAAGACAGAGCAAAGAGATAATAGATTCTACCCACTCATTATCAAAAGGAAACAACAAAGAATTGACACGAGCCTTGTTGGCTCGATGAAGGGGAAACAAGGGGACCTTGACCCAGGTCATAAATGGAGTAAACAAAAGGAACATCAGGTTCGCCACTTAAGTTAATGGAAGACGATTCTTTTCACATAGGGTTATCAGAGACCTCAACTACTTCGTTCTCACCTACCACCTCCCCTGTAAAACCTCCTAAACTATGACCCTCATTCTCAGAATCTCCAGTGTTATTTTTTTTTTTAACGGCAAACAAATTTTATCATAGACAAAAACAGGGGAGTATAAGAAATACTGCCCCCTAGAAAGAACCAATACAAGAAGTATTCAAGAGCCGGGCCAGCAAACCCACCGACATCCCAGACACCTGCAGGACCCAAACAAACCTACCGCCTAGCAATACAATTGACAGGGTCAGGGAACCATTCATAGAACAAACAAGGTGATGGCTTTCCTTTGGCCAGAAACCCCTTCCAAGACAAGATCATTATTCGCACAGAATCTCTTGTGTGAGACATGTTCTTGGGAGAAGGAAAAAAAAAACAAAACAAAAAAAACAAAAGGTTGAAGAATATGAAAAAGAAAACGGGACGAAGGCAAAGAGCATCAACCGGTGATTATGTGAGACTCTTCTTCATTAGAGTCTCCGGTCTCCTTGTAGAAATCCCATAGGCTTTTATGCGTGACGACATCACGCACCCAAAAAGCAATTGTGTGTGCTTTGCTCAGGAGCTCCTCAGCAGAAATTAATCTTAAAGCAGTTGCATATCTCAGCTCCATTTTGTAGATCAAATCAAACCAGGGCATCCCCGTCTCGTCTTCTTTCTTCTCAAAATGATTTTTGAGAGAATTTTCGCTTGTATACCACAAGACGACCTCATTGGGAAGTTTTTGAACAACCTGACCAAGTATAAAACCAAGAAAATGAATCTGAATTTTGAAAACACATTTAAATCACTAAACAGAATTTTATCTTAGGTAAAAGGATTTAGGAATATACCATTACTACTTTGATATTCTTTATATCGCAGTCTCGTGGGATCATTGTGTGGTCAACTTGATAGCACTTACTCAGTACCAAGTGCTCCCCTGCAATGTTTCATGAAAGTTGTTATTCCAAAAAGTGATTCTTTGTTAGCAATATGATTGCCTTACTGGAAGTGTGTATGGATTTAGTACTCTTGGGATAAAGGGATAGAGCAAAACACAACCTGACTGATCCAGCCGATCCTGATCCTCCTCCCCCTGTCAACCATAATAAGACAAAATTATGATTAATTATGAAACATGCCAAAGATTATGTGCAATGAGGACATTGAGTCATGAGAGAAAACGAACCATAGCAAAATGGGAATCATCATCGAACCTTCCCTCTATAGCCTAGCAAACCGATTAAAGGTTGCAGTTAAAAAATAAGAATTATAAATAACAAATCTCATAATCCTAATAGGAGATATGAAAGTTGCAAGGAAGGAAATACAGAGCTTGGTATTGTTTGAAATTAAATACCACTGATCTTGTAGTTTCCTTGGTTTTCTTATTCATAGTAGATACACTTCTACACCTGTGAGCAAAATCTGGAGCAATAACAGAAACAGTGAGAAAAAATCGGAAGAGCAAAAATCCAAAAATTAAACAAGCATAGATCTAGAAGTATACACAAATACAAAGAAACAAGCATATGACATTACAAAGAGACGAAAGAGACGGATGCGAAAGAAGAAATAGCAAAGAGATAGCAAAGTTCACTGGTTTGGAACAAATTAGCGTTGTGATTGTTCGAAGTGAAAAAACAAAGAAAGGCTATTGACACGAGATTTGAAAGGCTATCGGAGGCTATTTGAAGCACACTAGATTCTACCCACTCATAATCGCGCAGGGATGAAGAATTGACACGAGCCTTGTTGGCTCGATGAAGGGAAAAAAGGGGACCTTGACCTAGGGCATAAATGGAGTAATCAAAAGGAACATCAGGTTCGCCACTTAAGTTAATGGAAGACGATTCTTTTGACATAGGGTTAACAAAGACCTCAACTACTTCGTTCTCACCTACCATCTCCCCTGTAAAACCTCCTAAACTACAAATTAGGTCTCCCTGCGAAAACCGATCCTTCAGATCTAATTAGGCTTCCGCGGCAGTTTCCATGAGAGCTAGGGCTTTCCGGTGAAACATAATTCAGAATCCATGTGAGAACAAGATTGTTGCAGCACTTCCACGGTTTGTATATGGGATCGAATTCGTCTGGTGCTACGATCGAACCATCAACGAAATCGAATTTGTTCTTCAGATCTAGGGTTCGCTGCATCGCCCTGGACCAGGTAAGATAATTCTCTGAGAAAGCAACGAAGTTACCAACGGATTCGAAGGATTCTCCGCATGATGAATGTAGAATGGACTCTGATGTGGATCGGAGTTCGCCGCATTGACGGCGTTGTTCAAGGTTTCGGAAGAGGAAGCATTGTTATGCCTCACCATTGGAGATTCGCGATCGTAGTCGATGAAAATAGAGGAATTTGGAGAAGATGAATCTAGAGTATTAACCTGTCTAGGTTCAGCGGAAGGTGTGCGATTGATACCATATTATGAATGTAAAATAGAATGAAGAAGAAGAAATGAAAGAATAGATGAGATGATTCTATTCAATACCACGGAAATGTACAGTGTTTTGTATTTAGTGTTTTGTATTTATACAATAGGTACTAAATCTGACTACAATCTAACTATAGTGGTTAATAAGCTAACTATGGTTTACTACATATATCCTCCAATGCAACGCAATAATGCTTCAGAAAAATATATTAATTATACCAATAAACGGGGATGACTCCCATAGGCAGACCAACATGAGACTCTCAAAATTAAAAAATTTCACTATTAAGTTAAAAAAAATTCCCACGTCAATCTTTTTGAAATGCAAAATATTATAACATTTAATAATTACTAATATTATTTAATTTGATAACTATAATGTAGTGTAGTAACTCGGATCATGCACGAGAGATATATTGGATTATGAATATTTTTATAAAATAATTGAAAACTTTAATGTGAGAGATATTTCACTAAGAGCGATTTGATACAAAAAAATTTTAAAATACAACTCAGCTTGAAAAACATCTAAAATACCAAGATTTTGACCAAATTGTCCTATAATTAATGCTCCCTAACACTATTATTTTTAATATTATAAAGATAAAGATACAAGATTAATTTTTTTCCAGTATGAAAATTAGACCGACTAACCTTTCCTATTTAGTTCAACTTGACATTAGCAAGAAATATTCTTTCAGTAGATATCTACAAGATTTTTTTTATTTTTATCTTTGTTAGCCAAGAGCCTTTTGATTATTTTTTCCATTTTTCTATAAAAAAAAATATATCAAGTCATAGTATCATTTATAATGTCACCAATGAACTGAAGATACAATATTTTATTACGGTTTTTGGAAATAATAATATGTTCCTTTCAATTAAATCATAAAATAAAAATTTTAATTTATTCAAGTAAATCACATCATTTGAAATACATCTTTAGCTATTTTATTTTTTGAAATATATTTTAAGTGACTCAGTAACTTTCGAATCTCATTTGTGTATAGCACGGGTTAATACACTAGTTTGCCTAAGAGCAATTTAATACAATAATTTTTAAAATACATGTTGTATTTATATAATGGATCACAAAATGGTTAAATACGTGTCTAATTATTATGGTGGGTGTATGCCATCCATGTCTTCAATATTAAAACAAAAAGGTTCTAATTAATATATTTTTCATGACATGATATGGGAGTTTTTATTTTTGGGTTAAAATCATTTTATCCCCTAATTTATATGGTTAGTTGCACTTTGCACCCTAATTTTTTAAGTTAGGCACCTTAGCCCCTAATTTAGCATTAATTGTTGCAACATTCTCTTTTACTGTTTTCTTTAACTGAGAATGTTTATAACTTACAAGAAAAGATAAAATTATCCAAAAAGTCATAGAATCCACCATTGTTAACACAAGACACCCAAACTTTGATTTCTCCCTTTGGTCGTTGCTTGCAATTTTTCCAAATCATCGACGCTGCTAGAGTAATTTATTTCAAAAATATGCATTCGAATCGAATAACAATGCTGCTAGATATTTGAATAAAAGACTATAGATGCCTAAGTAGATCCTGCTATGCCTCCCAGTAGCAAATTTGGACCCAATGAATAACTGAGACAAATCCGCGATAATCCTCTTCTCCATCTCCCTTTATGGCTGCCCCGGATGAGACTATATACTTATACCATGAGACTATAAAACAAAACAAAGGAACATAGGAAAAAAGATGATGAGGTAGTGTAATTTATTTCATTGAGAAATAATTATATTAGAAATCGTTCTTAATTTTATTAATGCTTTGCATTTTGTGTTTTATTGTCTTTCTATCTATCTCATATTAGAATTGATGACACATTCACACGGAGGGATAGTGTCGAAGTTGTTTAAATGTTTATTTTATGAGTAATTAATATGCACACTGACATTTATAATTTCGTGGAGCACGAGCAACGTGAAAAACCTGCAGAATAAAATCACAAACTGGCATATTTAAGGGAACATGTGTGACTTTGAACTGGATCAAACTCAGACGGGATCTAAAACAAGGGTTCGTTAGACTTGGAAAAGTTCGAAAGCTAAAGAGAGATAATAGATCGTGGGTGTCTTATGTTAACAATTGTGGGTTCCATGGCTTTGGATAATTGTCTTTTTGAATAATTCATTAAATTTTTTCCGTTATGTAAAAGGGAATGTTGTAATAACTAATATTCCACCGTCTCTTAATATAAGACTCTTTGTCAAAAAAAATTATCCCTTAATGTAAGACCATTTTCAAAGACCAAATGCATTAATCTCTTTTTTTACAAAATTGAGTTGATCAGACTCAATATCTCATAGGATAATAAGAAGAAAGATGACAACAGGCCATAACAACACACTAATTGATTCTAACTATTCCACAGTCCGATAAGATTGAACTGCTTTGATACCATAATGTAACGCTCATACTTTAATAATAATTGAAATAAGATAATTTACATTAAAACACATGAATTACTAAACTTGATCAATAAATACAAGTCTAAACTTTAGTCATAATGGTAAGTCTAAAATTAGAATTACAACTTCTTCCAAGTACAAAGCTCTTGTGAATATAAATACAAGACTTAACTTTGTCATAAACAACAAAAGAAGTAAAGTTACATCCTCAAAATAACCCTAGACTATAATACTAAGTCTCTGGCATCGCCTAATCCGTCTTTGATACCTGCTTATTTGAAAACAAATGAGGAAAGGAAGAGATTATGAAATCTCACCCGCGCGCATTCGCCTCTGTGTTGGCACGCCTGGGGCGCTTCTGCCCCTTTTTGATTATGTTTCAGCGCGCGCTATGCATGCACACCTGCAGAATTCTGCAGAAAATTCCGTTTTCTTTGGTTCCAACTTGTCCAACCTCAAGTTCTCCTCGTCCCAAATCAATCTAAATGAAATCAAGGCTTAAGATTCAAAGATGAAACATGCCAAGTTGAGTAACAACATATTCAACATAAAATCATGGGCAAGAACATGCTTCAAGCATCACAAATTCATACAATTCATAATTATCAACTCATACCAAATCCCTTCCCATCATATAACTCCCTTCAATCATCAAACCAACATCATTTACATTGAACTTAGACACCAAATCAAGCATCAAACATAATAACATTGAAACATCAAGTTATTTAACATGAAAAATCATGAACAAGCATACTTCACATGTCACAAATTCTCATCCAAATCAGTGACATTTCATACAATCCCATTACCCTTCTAATACTATTCCATAAACCCAGAACTGAAGTCATTAAAACACATAGCAAGAAGATAAATAAAACCCTAATTGGGGATCTTATGGGTGCCCACCACTAAGAGGAAGAATGACTCACTAATCAAGTCCAAGAACTTGAGTTAGGTGATGAATCTTTGGTCCTCTTCTTCTTTTCCCCTTCAATTTCGTTTTTCCTCTTCTCTTCAACTTAGGGCAACACCCAATCTTCTCCCAAATACTAAATACCAAAACTCAACTCTAATCTTCTTCTCCAAGCTAGGAATTGAATGAATCTCACTCAAATCTCTCTATTTCTGACAAAATCCCAAAACCCTAACATTTCTCTTCTTTTCTCTCTTGTTCCATGAAAGAAGAAAATGAAGAATGAAGAGAATGGGGAGAAGGGGAAAGAAAGAAGCAAGTGTTGAACCCTAAATCATCATCCTCATCCTTTTCTTTCTTTCTTTCTTTCTTTCTTTCTTCTTCTTCTTCTTCCTTTTTTCTTCTTTTCTCTCTTCTTCTTTTTCTTTTCAACAAAACAAAATTCGTGGGAGGGAGGGAGAAATGAGGAGGGCTGCATGATAGAGAGGGAAAAATAGAGTGTATCCCCATATTTGGACCATCATATCCTTACTTAGCTTAGGTGAATTACCCATATATCCTTTCTTTTACTCAAATTTTCATATTGCCACTTCCATTTACACCCCTCGAATTAATAAATACTCCCCTAATTTAATTACTCAACAATCAATTTAGAACCTAATAAAGGCTAAATTAATTGGGCTAAATAATTAAATTAGGTAGAGTGTTACACATCTAATATTTTTCTGATGATTTCAGGCCCTTGATTGGTTAAAATCTTATTATTGGGAACCTCAGAGAAAAGTAATTCCTTTTCAAGGTGAAGGTAATGCAAAAGTCAAAAAAGAAATCAAGTCTATGATTCGTGAATTCGCTATCTGCTTGAAAGTCAGTAGGAGTTTCCAGTTTAGTGCCTCACTGCTCAAGGGAAAACGTGCGTAAGCTTTGTTCATTTTCATCATATTGTGACTTTAACCAATGTCTTACACTTGTTTATTCTTAGAGTCTGTTTGTTTCAGATTACTTTAAAGAGATTCATTGTATCTTAGAGCTTGCCTGGTCTGGTCTGGTGGTCAGGCTTGGCTTGCATATGGTTCATTTAATGTTCAAAGTCCAATTTGAAATTTTGGCCATTGGAAGTTCTTTGCCCATTATCACATGGACTTTTTTTTTGTCTTTATGTTGCACATTTTTGGCCTTTTGGCTTTAAAATCATGAACTTACAACTTACAAGGCCATATTCCATCGGTCTCCAAAATGCTAACCCAACTCCACCTCGTCAAAAATATATTATTTAAAAATTGAAGAATCATGGGGTGTCCATTGATAACAATAGAAATTCATAAAGAAGAGAAAAGGAGAAGAAGAGAGGAGACTAGGGTTCCAATAAAATTGCAAAATAACAAAGTCTTAACAATGCATGGAAATAGAGAAGTATAAATACTAAAGAGACAAAAAGACTAAACTACCCTTAGTACTATTATATTATATTATCTAACATCCCCCTCAAACTCACGATGCATTAACAGGGAGCATCGAGAGTTTGTTAGATAAGAAACGAAAATGTTTGGTAGAATGTGATTTTGTGAACAAGTCAGCAATCTACATGGAGGAAGAAACAAAGGGTAAAGAAATGGTGACATGTTGAAGGTGATGGCGTGTGAGGTGACAGTCAATTTCAATATGCTTGGTGCATTCATGAAATACCGAGTTGTGGGCAATTTGAATAATACTCTTGTTGTCACAGTACATAGGAGTCAGTCCAGAGAGGAAGACATCCATATCAGAAAGAAGCCAACGTATCCAAACTATTTCTGAAGTAGTGTCTGCCATAGCACGATACTCAGCTTCTGTAGAAGAGCAGGAGACAATGTCTTGCTTCTTACTCTTCCAAGAAATAAGAGAATCTCCTAGAAAAATATAAAACCTTGTGGTAGACTTGCGATCAGTGGGGTCACCAGCCCAATCAGCATCAGAGTAAGCATGCAACTCCAAAGAAGATGATGAAGGAAAAAAGAAGACTCTAAAATTGAGCGCCTTGAAGATATCGAAGAATGCGAAGAACAGCTGCCCAATGCACTGTACTAGGAGAAACAACAAAATGACTGACAACATGCATTGCAGAAGCAACATCAGGTCTAGTAATGGTAAGGTACACCAAGCTGCCAACCAGTGTACGATACAAAGTGGGATCAGGAAGAAGAACACCGTCAGAGGAGACATATTTTGCATTAAGCTCAAGAGGGGTGTCTGCTGCTCGAGTATCAGAAAGACGAGCTTGTTCAAGAATGTTGACAATATACTTGTTGGAACCTAAACGATTGAGAAGTTTAGACCCTCAATGATTTTAATGATAACAAATTATTTGCAAGTGAACAACTTATCTTTTAATAAGTCTTGAAGTGTGCAGGTATTAAAATTGAGGTTATGACCAATTTAGTCCCTGAGATTTACGCAAAATTTAGTTTAGTCCCTGACTTATCCAATATTCCAAAATAGTCCCTGACATTTTAAAATCTGTTTCAGTTAGGTCCCTCCGTTAACAGAGTTTGGGAAGCTGATGTGTCACGTTTAGTGACTTGCTGGCACCCATGTAGGTCTCCACGCTGGCGCCACATCATGTGGCTGAGTGGACGAAAATTTCAGGGACCATTTTGCTACTCAGTAAAATATCTGATTTTACAAGCTTCCTTGACAAGTTAAAACACACGCTGACTCATTCATTTGGGAAACAAACGGTGCTTCTATTTGTTCGTAACTGTTGGCGCTGCTGCTTCTTCTTCGTTTGCAACAGTGGAGATCATCATCTCCAACCAGAGTTTTCGTATCCATCATCAAGGTTTGTTCTTCATCTTAGTGAAAATAATGTGTGGTTTTCGTCTCGTCTCCACTATTGCCGTTGTTGTTGATTTTTTTTTCTTCTCTGGTTTTCTTCCATTGTCGCTTTTCCGTGAATGGTGTTAGTGGTTTTGTTGTTTCGTTTTTCCCTTTTTTCGTATTGGTAGTAAGATGTTGAATGGGTAAGGGTTAGGGTTTGTTGTTTGTTGGTGATGTTTAACCCTGTTTCCGATTTTCTCGTGTTAAGCAGAGGTTGAATGTGGTTGAATGTGGGTATACATTGTGTGCATGTTTGCTATTTGGTCTTTACTATTTTTGTAATTTTTTGTTGTTTTTGTTTTTAAGGATATTTGATGTTGCTTTTTTTTTGCAATTCTTGTTGTTGTTTCTGTTTGTAAGCATAGTTCCATTTGCTCTTCTCATATTTCTTTGTTTTTGTAATTCATTTGTGTGATTTTGGTTTGTGCGGGATGAGTCTTTGATATTACATTAATAGTGCATCATGGAGGCAGATTTATAAGGAATGAGAATGGCATTGTGGAGTATGTGAATGGTGAAATGGATGTTTGGGAACATTTGGATTCAGACACACTGAATGTGTTTGATCTTCACGAAATTGTCAAAGTGTGTAGAAGGTATCACAGGATTGAACAATTGCTATGGAGGGTACCAAACTTAGACATTGAATTTGGAATGAGACAATTGAACACTGATAGGGATGTATTGGCAATGGCTCGGGATGCAATGGGTAATGGAAATGAGATCGAACTTTATTATGAGCACCCTATAATGGAAGCTGATCCTATATTGCCACTACCATGTAGTCAAGAAGATCAAGTGGCTGCTGAAGACAATAATGTGCTGCTGAAGACAATAATGTGGCTGCTGAAGAACATGAAGGGGATGATGGGGCTGATGAAGATAAAGGGAGTGATGAAGAGGATGAAAGGGTTGTTGAAGACAAAGTGAGTGATGAAGATAAGGGGGCTGATGAGGGTAGCCATTCATCCACTGATGAAAGTGCAGAAGATAGCCATTACAAGCCCCCTCCAATTATTAGTTCAAGTGATGAAGAGGAAGTGCCACAAAGAAAAAGGAGAGTTACTGCTCCAACTAAGGCAAAGAAGAATAGGACTCCAAAGAGAAAGAAGGCCGAGAAGGTTGGAACATCTGCTAAGGGTAAAAAGGTGCAAGTGAAAGGAAAGGGTAAGAGATCACCATCACCATCACCCATTATTGATAGTTCAAGTAGTGATGAAGAGGATGAAAGGGTTGTTGAAGACAAAGTGAGTGATGAAGATAAGGGGGCTGATGAGGGTAGCCATTCATCCACTGATGAAAGTGCAGAAGATAGCCATTACAAGCCCCCTCCAATTATTAGTTCAAGTGATGAAGAGGAAGTGCCACAAAGAAAAAGGAGAGTTACTGCTCCAACTAAGGCAAAGAAGAATAGGACTCCAAAGAGAAAGAAGGCCGAGAAGGTTGGAACATCTGCTAAGGGTAAAAAGGTGCAAGTGAAAGGAAAGGGTAAGAGATCACCATCACCATCACCCATTATTGATAGTTCAAGTAGTGATGAAGAGGATGAAAGGGTTGTTGAAAACAAAGTGAGTGATGAAGATAAGGGGGCTGATGAGGGTAGCCATTCATCCACTGATGAAAGTGCAGAAGATAGCCATTACAAGCCCCCTCCAATTATTAGTTCAAGTGATGAAGAGGAAGTGCCACAAAGAAAAAGGAGAGTTATTGCTCCAACTAAGGCAAAGAAGAATAGGACTCCAACGAGAAAGAAGGCCGAGAAAGTTGGAACATCTGCTAAGGGTAAAAAGGTGCAAGTGAAAGGAAAGGGTAAGAGATCATCATCACCATCACCCATTATTGATAGTTCAAGTAGTGATGACTCATTTGATATGGCTGGGTATTATGGTGGAGAAGGCAGTCAACCCATGGCTGACTATTGTCGTGGACAAAGCAGTAAACACATACCAGAGGGTATTTGTGATGACGGCTACAAATCTGAAGAGATGAAGGATCCAATTAGCACTGATGAAGAAGATGTTGAGAAGGTTACATTCCCTCAATTCAATGAAGAAGCCGAGTTTGGTAGTGTTAGTTTGGAATTGGGGATGGAGTTCAGCAACTTAGCATCATTCAAGGCAGCGGTAAAGGAGTACACCATCCATTTGGGGAGACCCATCAAATGGGTAAAAAATGATAAGGAAAGGGCAAGGGCCAAGTGCAAAGAAGATGGGTGTAAATGGGAGGTTTTTTGTGGTAGGACCAAGGATAGGGGAAGTTTCCAAATCAAGACCTTTGAAAGTTATCACAGCTGCAGCAGACATTTCAAGGTTAATCAAGCCAACAGAAAATGGGTGGTGCGTAAACTAGTGGAGGTGCTTGATTGTCACCCCAAAATTACCTCTGTTGAGACTTTTGACTTTGTCAAAAAGGAATTTAAGATTATTATTGATAGGTCTATGATTTTTAGGGCACTTAGGGAGGCAAGAGAATTGGTGGAGGGTAGTGAGAGAGATCAGTATGGCAAGGTGTGGGATTATGCAAATGAGCTATCAAGGAGCAACCCTGGGTCACTTATTAAGATTGATACTATACCACAACCTGAATCACTCCACAATTTCATAGGTTTTTGTTTGCTTGGATGCTTGTAAGAGAGGGTTTAGAAATTTGGTTGTAGACCTTTCATAGGTTTGGATGGGTGTTTTTTAAAAGGTTATTATGGGGGACAATTGTTGTTTGTTGTGGCAACAGATGCAAATGGACAAATATTTGTGTTAGCTTATGCAATTGTTGATGTGGAAAACAAAGACAATTGGATGTGGTTTTTGACACTACTGCATGAACAGATTGGTGACTACACGCAACATGGCTGGAACTTCATGTCTGACATGCAAAAGGTATGGTTTACGATATTTATTTCATTGATTGACTTGATGTTTGTTGATAAATTTTGAGGACTGGGTTGATTATAAGTGACTAATGCCAGGGACCTAATTGACACACTGTTTTCGGGTCATATGTGTAGGGACTGATTCAGAAGACAGAGTCGATGCCAGTGTTCCACATAGATATTGTGCAATACATTTGTGGAGGAATTTCACAAAACAGTGGAAAGAGAAAGAATTAAGAGATGTGGTTTGGGAGTGTTCAAGGTCAACCACGATCTCAGAGTTCAAACAACAGATGGAGAAGGTGAAGGGGCTGAATAAGAAGGCATGGGAGTATCTGGACAAATGGCCGAATGAGGCTTGGACAAAAGCGTATTTCAAAGATAACTCAAAAGTGGACAACATCACTAACAACAATTGTGAGGTATTTAACTCGGCAATTGTCAATTATCGTGGTAAACCTATCCTCACCATGGCTGAGGAGATTAGGTGTTATTTGATGCGAACTATGAGTGAGAACAAGGTGAGGCTTAATGGGAGAGCAGGCCCTTTATGTCCATATCAACAAAGTAGACTGGACAAGCAGAAGATTGCAAGCAATCACTGGAACCCTGTGTGGTCAGGTGATGAACCTGGTATGCGGTTTGAGGTTCAAAATCCTCCTATTAAGGTGGATGTGGATCTGAGTGCACGTACATGCACATGCAGATTCTGGCAGTTAACAGGTATGTAGCTGAAAGTACACAGATTTGTCTTAGATTAACATGCAGTGTCTAACTTGTAATACTTTTTTGTTAGGGATGCCATGTGAACATGCTTGTGCAGCAATAGCATACAGGGCCCATAAACCAGAAGACTACTGCCATGGTTGGTTAACCATAGGAGCATATAAAGCAAGTTACAACTACTTTGTTCAGCCTACACAATCAGAGCACTATTGGACACCTACTGGGTATTGCAAACCTGTCCCACCTAAGGTCAAGAGGAGTGCTGGAAGGCCAAAAAAGAATAGGAGGAAAGATGGCAATGAAGAACCAGTTGGTCTGACCAAGCTAAAGAAAACATGTCCTATTTGGATATGCCAGAGATGTGGCTTGGAGGGTCATAACAGTAGGGGGTGCATGAACCAAGGAGTACCGAAGAAACCTAAGACAACCAAATCTGTGCAAGTCCAACAGGAAGAGGTCCAAGAGGGTCCAATGAGATTGATTTGTCTCGGGATCCTCTTCAATCTCGTGGATCTGTACAATCTCGGGATACAACTAATGTGGTATGATCTGTGCAATCTTCACCAATATTATTATGTATTGTATTTTTTTGTAAGTTATGAAAGGTGAGAATGTATAACAACTTTGATAAGCGCATGTAGGGTCAACAATCGGGAAGGCAATTCAGCGATGGTGAAACCTACAAAGCGGCCGATCGCAGGGTATGATCTGTAAATAATTATTTTTTTGGCAATTTTACAAAGTTGTGGTAAGTGTAAGTATGGTATTCTGATATGGTATTAAAAATAACTGATATGGTATTGTGATATGGACTGGAATTGGTATTCTGATGTGTGACTGGAATTGGTATTCTGATATGTGACTGGAATTGGTCTTCGTAGGGACTAATTTGCCACTAAGTGATAAATTACAGAGACGTTTTTGCTAATAAATGAATAAAGTTAAGGACTATTTTGTAACTGTCTTAATAATGTTTCCATATGTGCAGGGAAGAAGATATGGTGTTAGAGGTCCTCTTATACCAGAAAATGCTGGTGTGAAAGCAACTCCAGTGAGAGCACCAAATCCACTGAATATTGAACCACCATCACCAGTCTTGTTCCCATCACCAACCATGGTCCCAATTCCACCACAACCAGGAGCCACACAATCTGTTAGGGGAGAATAATTGATGCAGTTCATTCCAACTCCAGGACTTCATCAGTATCGTCCAAGGCAACATTAACTTCAGCAGCTTGTTTGATGTATTGTTTGATGTACATGCACATTACGGTGCACTTTTTTTTATGTAACTTTTGGTTTTAGGTGTTGTAAATGCACTTTGGTACTGAATGCACTTAGAATGTGCTACTTCTGATGTACATGCACATTATGGTGCACTTTTTTGTATGTAACTTTTGGTTTTAGGTGTTGTAAATGCACTTTGGTACTGAATGCACTTAGAATGTGCTACTTCTGATGTACATGCACATTATGATGCACTTTTTTGTATGTAACTTCTTTTGGTTGTAGGTGCATATTGTATATGCTAAATATACTTTTGATGTATTTGCACTAAATGCACTTAGGATGTGCAACTTATGTACTTTGACACCTTTTTGGGTGCTTCATTAATTTAACTTCATGCACTTTAGGTCTGCTACTTTTGATACCACATGTACTTATTATAATTATTATCTTTTAAAATAAATCTGAATTTGAAACTGAAATTTAATAAAGTCATTAACATTAAACAACATCAACCTTACAAGATATCCATTACATTACATTAGGTAGTTACATATAAAGTTTAACACTTAGGCAGTGAGCCTACCAATCCAACATGCAATAAACAAAATCATAAAGAAACCCATAACATTTTGACAAAGTTTTTGTTGTTTTTGTTCTATCACAATGGCATTAATGTTGGCCATAAGCTTGGCCATAACTTCTGCCTTCTTCTGTTGTTCTACCATGATAGCATCAACCTTGGCCATAAGCTCTAACTTCCATTCTTCATCATCATTCTCAACAGCAAACACATCACCTCCCATCACACTGGAACCATACCCACCAACTCCATTAGGCACAAATACACCAGGGGCTTCATCACACCAGAGAAAATAGTTACAATTTTCTTCTTTCTGCATGATATAAGGTGCAAAACAAACCCAAATCATTCCTTACATGGAAGACACATATATCAACAACATATACCTTCAAAATTGGACATGTAAAGAAAGGTCGATTTGGGTTGGCACCAGTTCTAGCAATCCGGACGACACATTTCCTCTCACAGCTGCAAAACGGAACAGGGCAATTTTGGGTCTCTCCAACAGAAGAATAAGTTGCAGATGAAGAACCACTTCTTGAGGATTTCTTCACTTGACTTGATGGAGAAAAATGTGACCCACCACCCATCTTCTTCATCCCAACGTTGCTTCTTCACTTGGATGTAGGTTTTTAGGGTTTCAGTACAAATGGAAGAAAGGGGAAGAAGAAGAAGAAGAAGTGAGAAGCAGAAGAAGAAGAAGAAGTGAGAAGAAGAAGAAGAAGAAATTGGGTATTTAAAAGAAAACCAAATTAGTATCAATTTAGTCCCCCAAATTTTTTTTCATCAGAATACACGTTGCAGATATTTTATTGAGTAGCAAAATGGTCCCTGAAATTTTCGTCCACTCAGCCACATGATGTGGCGCCAGCGTGGAGACCTACATGGGTGCCAGCAAGTCACTAAACGTGGCACATCAGCTTCCCAAACTCTGTTAACGGAGACAGTTAACGGAGGGACCTAACTGAAACAGATTTTAAAATATCAGGGACTATTTTGGAATATTGGATAAGTCAGGGACTAAACTGAATTTTGCGTAAATCTCAGGGACTAAATTGGTCATAACCTCTATTAAAATTACTTGTATTTTATAAGTCACTCAAGCAAGAAGAAGCAAATCACAAGAGTTTGAATGCATTCCATGTGTGTCTGCATCTGGTTGACTCCAACGTCTTGTGTAAAACGAGCGTCCGGTAGTGCTATCCTTTGACACATGGATTATCCAATTACTACAAGTGTCCGTCCATTGTTCTGAGCGAACATCCGGTCTATTAATAAATCACGTGATGGTCACTTTTTGCTCTTCTCCTCAGCTGGTTTGGAACGGAATTCGAATTTGATTTTGTGCCCTCATTTTGATGTACGAGGTATCAAATGCGACATCTTTAGTATAAGACAAAATTCATACAAGGCAATTGTGAAAAGCAGATAGTACAAAAATGGTAATGTGTACTATTCTGATAATTCTCTGGATAGGAAGAAAAGGACAACATTTCAAATTACCTCACTCAATGATATGGAGCTGAATTTACTGCAACGGTAATACCCTCAAGGACTCCTATAAATACCCCAATGTATTCATTGAAGAAGGTGGGCAAAAACTGCTAGAAACTATATTCTGAAAGTGCTATTACTCAAGTGAGCAATCAAGCTTCGTGTCAAGTTTCTGGATAACAAGAACTGAACCTCATCGTCTGATATTCTTTCTTTTAGAAAGTTTTTTGTTTTTTAGCTTAATCTTTTCATCTTCTCTGTGAGAGTTATTTGATTGTATTCAAAAGAAAATCACTTTGTAAAAGTTGTTTTGCCTAGTTTAGGCTTTATTCCTCAAAGGCTCGAATGTACTGAGTCGTTTTGAGAAGTTAAGAGTATTGTCAAGTTTGTGACAGTAGAATACTCTTAAGGAAATTTGTAATCAGTTGATTATAGTGGAAAATCCTTCAGGAACGAAGGGACTAGACGTAGCTACCAGGTTGGTGATGAACTAGTATAAATCTCTGTGTCTCTTGTTTTACTGCTTTACATTTATTCATATCTTGCAAAGAAAAACAAGTTTTCATTTTCTACATTTCCAGCGTCTGGTCAATATTCCAACATCCGATAACAAATAGTTTTCAAATCCAGTGTTCAAAAAGTGTTTTTAACTTAAAGTTTGCGAAGAGTTTTCAACACAATTCAACCACTCTTCTTGTGTTCACGTTCAGTTAGTACCAGAGCTAGGCCTATTAATTGAGCACTTAACAGTGTTAAGAGAAAAGATCTTATACTGTAAACATGTTTGTAGAAGGTGGTCACATGAACCATCCTCCTCTATTTACTGGAGAAAAATTTGACTACCAGGAAGATAAGATAAAAGCTTTCTTTGAGACACAACAACTTGAGTTGTGGGATATTGTTGAAAGTGGTTACATTCTTCCCACTAATGATGTTGGTGTTGCAATAGCCAGAGAAAATTAGAATGATGAGCAGAAAAAGAGATATAAAATCAATCAAAAGGCTAGATTCATTCTTATCTGTGCTATGTCAGAAAAAGAATATGACAAATGTGGCAAATTTGATACTGCCAAAGAAATATGGGATTCACTTATTCTATCTTATGAGGGCTCTGCCCAAGTAAGAGAAACTAAAGCTAGCATGTTGGTTTGTCAATATGAGTTGTTTAAAATGGAAGATGGTAAAAGCATTGAATCTATGTTTGGAAGATTCCAAACACTTGTTCATGGGTTACATGCCCTTGGAAAAAGCTACATCACTCCTAACCATGTGAGAAAGATCCTGAGAAGTCTGACCAAGAAGTGGAGACCCAAAGGCACTGCTATTCAAGAAGCAAAAGATTTAAATGCCTTAAGACTTGAAGATCTCTTGAGTTCTTTGAAAGCTCATGAACTTGAACTAAATGAAGAAGAACCTGTGAAGAAAAGCAAGTCTATTGCTTTGAAAGTCAACAAACATAAAACCGGTACTTCTAAAGCTCTTCAGGCTGAAGAAGAATCAGAAGATGAAGCTTCAGAAGGAGACGTTGATGGGTTAGATGATGAGCTCGCGTTCATATCCAGGAAGATCCAAAGAATGTGGAAGAAAAGAAACTTCAAAAAGAAATTCCACAAAAAAGATGTCGAGGACAAGAAGGAAAGCAAAAACAAAAGCTAAGTTGTTTGCTGTGAATGTAAAAAGCCTGGACACTTCAAATCTGAATGTCCTAATCTTAAGAAGAAGCCCACAAGAAGTTCCTTCAAGGGAAAGAAGAAGAGTCTCATGGCCACATGGAAAGATTTGGATTTATCATCTTCTGAGGAAGATAATGAAGAAGAAGCCAATCTTGCCCTCATGGCAAATAGTGACCTAGACTCTGAAGAAGAAGTTGAAGAGGTAATAATATATAATTCTTATTCTTAACTTCAACTTGCATTTGATGATCTTCTTAAGGACTCTGCCACTCTCTCTACTGAGTATAAAACATTGAAAAAGAAATTTTCAAAATTATCCCAAGAATTTCAAGTTTTGAAAAATGAAAACTCAAAGCTCAGTGAAGAGAACCAGAAGTTGAAAACTGAAAATCAGCATCTGGTGGATAGTCAGCGTCTGGTGACATGTCAGCAACCAAAAGCTGAGAGCTCTCAACCTGAAAGCTCTAAAGCTAAAGGCAATCCTAAATGTAAATCAAATGACTATGACTATGCATTTCAAAAGTTTCTTGCAGAGAGTGTAACTCGAAGCAAGTAAGCTTCAATGATTTGGGGTGTCAGTAAAACGACAACTCAAGGTCTTAGTTACATATCTGATAAATCCTCTTTAGAAAATGAAAATCCTGCATCTGATAAATCCAATGATCACAGTGAATGCTTGCATTGTACTTACTGCAATAAACCTGGTCATTTGAAAAGTGCATGTACTGTTTTTAAAACTAAGAAGGATAAGTATCCTTCAAGAACTAATAAGAAAGGACCCAAAAAGATATGGGTACCTAAAGATAAAATAGTCTATGTTGCAGATATGCTTAGCAACATGGTCAACACACCTATCTTGGTACTTAGACATTGGATGCTCGCATCACATGACGGAAGAAAAGCATATGTTCCAAGAGCTAAGACCAACAGAAGAAGGATTTGTTGGTTTCGGAGGAAACCAGAAAGGTAAAATAGTTGGAATTAGTCGCATTGGTAAAGACTCTCTTCTCTCTATTGATAATGTACTTTATGTTGAAGGACTAAAGCATAACTTATTGAGCATAAGTCAATTATGTGACAATGGTTATGATGTTATTTTTACAGAAACTGGATGTTCAGTAAAAAGCAAGAAAGATGACTCTATTTTCTTTACAGCAAAGAGGAAACAAAATATTTATAAGATTGATCTTTCTGAACTTGCAAAACAAGATGTCAAGTGTCTCATGTCTGTTGAAGATGAACAATGGATTTGGCATAAAAGATTGGGACATGCCAGTTTGAGATTAATCTCAAAACTAAACAAGCACAGTCTTGTCAGAGGCTTACCAAATCTTAAATTCCAATCTGATGCTCTCTGTAAGGCATGTCAAAGAGGAAAACAAGTTAAAACTTCTTTTCATTCTAAAAATGTTGTTTCAACCTCTAGACCACTTGAGCTTTTGCATATTGATCTTTTTGGTCCAACAAGGACAGCCTCCTTAACTGGAAAGAAATATGGGTTAGTCATTGTTGATGATTTTACTAGATGGACATGGGTTAGATTTCTTGCCCACAAGGATGAGTCATTCAAGGTATTTACTGTTTTCTGCAAATCAGTTCAAAATGAAAAAGGAATTTGTATTTCTTCAATTAGAAGTGATCATGGGGAGAATTTGAAAATGAAAGCTTTCAAAAAATTTGTGAAGAAAATGGCATCTCCCAAAATTTCTCCTCTCCTAAAACACCACAACAAAATAGTGTTGTAGAGAGGAAAAATAGATCCCTTCAAGAAATGGCCAGGACCATGATCAATGAAGCTGATATTGCAAAACATTTTTGGGCAGAAGCAATAAACACAACTTGTTATATTCAGAATAGAATTCTTATTAGACCTATTTTGAAGAAGACTCTATAAGAACTGTGGAAAGGTAAAAAACCAAATATATCTTATTTTCATTCCTTTGGTTGCACATGTTATATTCTGAATACTAAGGATCAACTTGGTAAGTTTGATTCCAAAGCTGACAAAGGTATCTTTCTGGGATACTCTGAAAGATCTAAATCTTTTAGAATATACAATAAAGAAACTTTGATAGTGGAAGAATCCATTCATGTCAAGTTTGATGACAAAAAGCCTAACACTGCCATGTCAGAGCTAGATGAATTATTTTCAAAATTAAACATTGGTGGTACATCAAACAGTGAACCTGCATCTTCAGCATCCAGTGGTGACAACCAGACACAGGATTCTGTTCAAGCAGAAGCTGAAACAAGAAAGTGTTGGAAATATAAAGCCAATCATCCTAAGGATCAAATTATAAGAGAACTTGGAGATAGAGTAAGAACCAGATCCTCTTTCAAAGAGCATGCAGATATTGCACTTCTCTCTGAAATGGAACCTAAGACGATTGATCAAGTATGGGAAGATGAAGGTTGGATTCTGGCTATGCAAGAAGAATTGAATCAGTTCCAAAGAAATGATGTTTGGAAGTTAGTCACTCTACTAGAAGATAAACAAGCTATTGGTACTAAATGGGTATTTAAAATAGACTTTCAATGGAATTCCTCCAACTCAATTCCGCCGTACCTTATAACAGCACGGACCGGCATTAGTCATACGATCAGTTGCAATACACTCATTCAATATACAATACTCAATAAATTAGAGCCATCATTGAACACAATCACATCATTAACTCAATTGTTCCTATAAGTATTTGACTTGCTTAATCACTTATACAATCTCCCATAAGTTCATAACAATATGCAAGGTTAAACCAAAGGGGAAAGGATTTCAAAAACAAATGGGAAAATCTGACTAAAATTCGCTTAAGCCAAACTGGCTTGCTCGTATGAGCTTCATCATTTCAGGATTTTCGCTTAGCTAAAATCTGCGAAATTGACCCCTGACGGCGTGGCGAAGGTCGCTCGGTAGCGATTCCTCTGACTCGGCCAATGAGTTTAGCAGAGTTTTAAACATCCAAAACTCATATTTTCAACCCAAACCTCTTTCAAGACTCAAACCTTGGTTCTAATCAACATCATAATCAATCAAATAACACCCAAACAAGACAACAAATGGATTTGTTACAATCATACCAACATACATTCAAGTCCAATGTTGCAAAAACCCATTTTGGTGCAACCTTGCTACACACACACTTTTCCATTACACACATTCATGCAAGTTTAAAACTAATATCAACCCAAGAATCATATCATTTAATTAAGGATATTAAACAACAATCCTAGCACACCCTAATTGGGAGTTTGAGAGGGGAATCTATGTTACCTTTGAGCTACCAAATGCTTTGGGGTAAAAACCCCCAAATTAGAACCCTAGGTTTTTGCTTCAACCTCCATTAAAGATCCTTCTTCAAGCTTTCTTCTCCTTTGAGTCTTGCATCCTTCTTCTTCTTCTTCCATTCGAGTTCATTTCCTCCATATCTCTCTCAATCTCTCTGCTTCTTTCTCTCTCTCGAGCTCTCTCTCTCTCTCGGCCCATCTCTCTCTATTTTCCCTTTCTTTCTTCTGCTTCACACTCACGCTGAGTGTGTGTGTTTGGTGTAGATGAGAGAAAGAAGGATGCTAGGGTGGAAATAGGTGAAAAGTGGTGCATGGTGGGACAAGGTAGTTATTTAATAAAAATTAAACCAATGAACCACCATTAAATATAGTAATTTGCCTTAGGTGCTTAAAGGGACCTTAGATAAATTACTCTATTAATTACTACTCGTAAGTTATTAGTCCCTCATTTCCTAAATCTTAGGGTAAAATTACCATTTTACCCTTTAGTTCCAAATTTGTTTTCAATTACTAAATTAAGGCTATGAACTATATTTAATCCTTAGGGATTAAATCCCCTTTTTCACTTAGGATTTCTAATAATTAGGCTTAGAAATTTTGGGATGTTACAATAGGCAACTTCAATCCCTAAGAAATAGCGAAGAGAACTTAAATCCTTCATTTCAAACAGTTTTGCTAACTGCAATTTCAATTCTGTAATCCCATCAACATTATCCCCTGTGATAATCATGTCATCAACATATAAAGAGAGTATAACATGACCATGAGAAGTGGTCTTCAGAAACAAAGCAAAATCATGATCACTAGAATAGAAGCCAAGAGATGTGATCACAGTGGAGAACTTCTCAAACTAAGCCCGTGGAGTTTGTTTGAGACCATAGAGGGCCTTCTTTAACATACACACCTCCCCTGAATTATGAGAAACACCTGGTGGAGGTACCATGTAAACTTCATCTTGAAGATCACCATTTAAGGATGCATTTTTAACATCCATCTGAGAAATATGCCACTGACGAACAGTTGCAACTGCGATAAGAGTGCGAATGGTAGTCATCTTAGTAACAGGAGCAAAAGTTTCTTCATAATTCATACCATATTCTTGTGAGAATCCTTTAGCAACAAGACGAGCTTTGTAACGCTCAACTGACCCATTATACTTGGTTTTGATCTTGTATACCCAACGAGACCCAATAGCATGTTTTCCTGGTGGGAGAGGTACTAGGTCCCAAGTATCTGTCTTGTGTAAAGCGGAGAGCTCCTCTGCCATAGCCTGCTGCTAAAGGGGATCAAGAATAGCCTCTTTGTAGGAAGAGGGCTCAGAAAAACTGTGAGTAGAGGTTAGGAAAGAAGCAAAAGAAGTGGAATAAGTGGAGTAAACAAAAGCTGGTAATTGAGTGGACTTACGAACACGTGAAAGATAACGAGGAGGAGTAGGATCAACAATCGCAGGAAGTTCTTGGGAAGCCGTGGGGACAAAGGGAACATCTGGATCTGTAGAAAGACTAGTGTCAACCCTGCAATTCTCAACATCAGAGTCAGTAGGACTATCAATATCCATGGCAAAAGGATCAATACAGATGAGATCAGACCTGGTGAGACTATGAGAATCAGAGGAAAGAGAATAAAATGGTATGTACTCAAAAAACACAACATGACGGGAAACATACAGTTTTTGACTTATAGGGTCATAACAACGATAACCCTTTTGACCATCCCCCATAACCAAGAAAAACACATATTGTAGAATGAGAAGACAATTTACTATGTTCTACATGTGGACGAAGAATAAAACAGGTGGAATCAAAGACCTTCAGGGATAAATAGTCAGGAATACAACCATACACACTACAGCATTTTGGACCTACGGCAACGCGTAACTTTGCAACGATTTTATGAATCTGTTGGTATGCTAGACAAACTTTTATATTTTTTATATATAACCTTAAGAAACTGTTCTCAAAAAGTTAATGGCAACTGTTTTTTTAAATTTTTTCCCAACATTTTTAAACCGTTCTTTATTAATTTATTATTTATTAAAATAAAAATGTCGCTCACTATTTCCTTTAGGCGTTAAAACCCTTTTGTTCACCCGCCTATTTCTTATTTTCTATTTGCTAAAATTTTGTCTCTCTCTAGAAGTTTTCTTCACCAGCACAAAAAAGAGCATCAGAAGCACCTCACCCCCTCAACCTCCCAATCACCCTCTCCTCCGCCTCGTTCTCGCTCCCTCACGACGCGCCCTTCCCCTTCTCCCTCACCCTTAGCCTTCGCCTCGTTCTCCCTCCCTCACGGCATCGTTCTCCCTCTCTGTCGCCCTCAGCCTCCTTCGTTTGCCTCCTTCATCTCCTTTCATCTTCCTCATAAATCCCTATCATCGCGGTGTACGGCACAACGGTTGGGTGGTAAATCTGAGAGGAACTCACAGCGTACCTCTCAAAGGCTCACGGCGCAACGGCTCGTGGTTTGTAAATCTGAGAGGAACTCCTCTCATCGCGGTGTTCTAAGAGGAGCTCGTGCCGGCATCGGCGCGACAGCGTTTCGAGAGGAGTTATTTGTTTGTAAATGTGTCCTTCCTTGTTACAGTATTACCATACCGTAATTTTATTTCTGCCATGTTATTAACTAGTATGTTTGACCCGTGCAATGCACGAGTATACATCGTCTTTTAGCAAATTGTTTACACAATGTATCATAATTTTGTAAACATTTAGATGAGACCTGTTAAATACATATTAATATATCATGAGATTAGTCATTCAATTTAAATAACAAATATATAATGGTTTAACCTAATAAGTATTTGTATAGAAAATTATATAATTTATAATATATTATATACAAAAAGAATTAAAAGAAGGTAGTCCAATTTGCATATTGTATTATGGTAAAAGATTATATTAATGTATATTTTATTAAAATATTAATTTAGAGTAAGTTATGTATTTATAATATATTTTTACTCTGAATTTTAAAAATAAATAAATTTTTATTTAGATATTAATATATTTTCATGCAAAATATTCATTTACATGTGGTGTATTTTTACTCGTGTGTTTGGGTCATGAATATGTCTATAAAAATTAGGAAATAAAAATTATAATTAATTTATATTATATATAATACTTATTCAATATTTTATATTTCATTAAATATCAATAAATGGTTCGTGCATAGCGCATTGTATACTTAAAACAATATAAGTAAAGAAGGATTATGAGAAATTTCATAAGAAGTGGATCTAAAGTGCAATAAATGGCCCGTGCTACACGTAATATTTACTACAAAGAATATAAGTGAAGAGAAATTTCAAATTTGTAAAGAGAAATATAATGAATTTAAATAGAAACTCATTAAAATGTTGGAAAAATATTCAAACAATATAATAAGAGAAAAGTTCGATACAATGGCTTCGTGTATATTAAAAAACAAAAAATATATATCAAAAATTATATTGATGTGTGATTTCTATTAAAATGTACAAAAACAAAGCCATTTTGACATTCAACATGATAGTTTAATAATATAGAATTAGCTCAGGACATGTACAATATGAATCAAAATTAAAAAATCACTAATTATAATCCCTAATTTTTTGTGGTACCCCATTTATTATTGGAGTAACAAATTGATCATAAACTTAAACCATTTGTCCGTTGGAGGATGGCATTAACATAAATCAAGATGATATCTTTGTATTTACAGCAACAAATGAAAATTGGAATGGGTAAAATCATTGAACTGCAGATCAAACTTGTGTCATTATTAGCCTTGCGAGGTATTACATGCATTAGCATAACTTCAAATAGAATAACAATCTGTGCTACATTAGCAAGTTTTAGAGTATGCATTAATTCTAAATTCATCCTTGGGGCTGCCAACTGCCAGGACTTCCTGCCATAGCTTCTAGAGCAACCAGTATAATAATACAATACCTATTCTTAGAGCAACAGCAAGCCTTGTTTTTTCTAATTATGTCATCATGATAACCCTGCATGCCCATTGCTAGTCTTCTCTCCATGTCCATTGCTAATCTTCTCTCCATGCCATGTCACTCACTCCCATCAGCAGTACTTGTCTTTGTTGTTAGATCTTTTGCTACTTACGGGCACTGGACTGGAATAGCATTCTCAATTCAGTTAACCAACAAAACAGTGAAGTTTAGAAGTTTGATAAGTGAGGCAAACAGATCAATATCGAGATTACAGAACAAAGTTTTCTACATGTCATATAGTTTGTTTTCATGAATAATAATAAAAACAACCAGTCTGAATTTCTATTTCCTATACCTGCCTATGCGTTTACAGCCCTTGCCTGACCATCCCATTAGCAGTTTCTATATTCTACTGGATTCTTCCATTTCTTGGAATTTTTATTCTTCTAAGATTTACCAAGATAAATAAGACTTTGAATTGGAATCTCATATAGGTTTTATTAAATCTAATATCTCCTCTTTTACAGCAGATAGTTGGATTTGGACTTGACATTCCATTAGAGTGTTTTTCTGTAAATCCTATTGCTAATTTCTCGCTCAATTTCCAAACAACAACAACGACATTTTTCTTGATAACTATCTTGGGAAGCCCAAGGTCCCCAAGGAAATCAGATGGCAGTACCATTCGTTTGTCAGATCTGTACCTTATTGTCAAAATAAGGTCAGAAAAATGTTCAAGTTTAATTGATACACACAATGAATAATAAATCAAAATCAACAAAGAGCATTTGGATATTAGATATAGAAGAAGAAAAAAATCTCTTTATTGTACTCATTCTCATTCTTGCAAGTTTGGTTTGTAGAAAGGATGCATGGAGGCTCAAATATACAATGTAATAAAAAGTTCTTACACATAAAATGTATCATGGATTCATAGGACAATATGTTGTCATAAAGTTTTTATTCTTCTGAAAATACAATGATAGGCAAAATTCGAGATCCACAAATGGGAACTTCCCTACAACCTTTTACAGGGGAATCAACCACAGGCTTTGACTTAGAGCACTGGAATGTCCAGCGGGAAGAACCCTATAGCACTCTTAGAAGCTAAATACCCTGGTTCTAAGCTTTTGTTCAGCTACACTTGACAGCCTTTTAGCTTTGCAGTGAAAAGGAAGTCAAATGGTGAGAGCCTTTTTAGTAGCCAAATGAAGGGGAAAGAGTGAATTATTTTCCATGGGAAAAATTACTAAAGCACACATGCTTTAAACCAGTCTTTTGCTTTTGTGAAATGCCAATAAATATATACCTGACTTCCCTGAATGGAGGCACCAGCAGACTCTGATATTGAGGCTATTTGACCAAAATATGGGTTCTTGGGAGTCTACATATGTTTAAGAATAAGAAGGGAAAGATGTTGGACCCGAAGGGAAAGCTAAGTTGATCATTCAGAAAAGCATATTCACTTGGGAGAAATATATTTTGAAAATCAAAGACTTGAAAATAAAGACTAACAATTAATCCTTTTGAAAAGCATGATCAAAGTCAACAAAATATGCAATGGTTTTTAACGAAATTATTATTTTTCAATTGTTAATCACTCTTCTTCTCAAAAGTTACTTTGAATTCTATATCTACAAAAGTAAGATAACAAATTCAATATTTAATGACAAAACCATAAGAGGCACAAAATAATTTTAAAGATGTTCTGATCAATACATAGAAAGACCAAGCAACAGACACCTCAGGATTAGCAGGAAGATATATTCCTATGACTTGTTAAGCATATAGCAAATGATGTCAATGATAAACGGTATGTTATGCACCATCATATTTGTTTGAATCCCAGTGTAAATACTACCCTATAGAGTCAAGTTCTCATTCAGAGCAAAAGGGTAACAACAAATTTAAATCATCAAAACATGGCTTGCCTAAGATATGATTGTCAGATATTATAATTATAATCACAACAGTAAGAGAAAGATCTTATTTTCATCTCCAAATTTGACAAAAAATTCCATAGTAGTTCCTATATTAAGAACACAGGAATAACAAAGCAGTTAGGACAACAAAGTAGTTAGGAACAACATCCTATTTTCAACATGTAAGCACCTGAAATTAAGGAAAATATCAGATAAATCTTGGGATAAAAAGTTTCCGTGCTACAAATCCTTGCTAAAATTGACTCTGATATGCAACATTTCCTGATCACGACCTTTCATAATATGGCATGCAAAAAACTGATGAAACTCCATCTAATTTGTATTGCATTAATTCGGAATTAAATGCTATTTGACCTAACTTGGGGAAATTTTGGATGTGCAACAAAATGAGGAATTGTCACAGCGTGAACTCCTACTCTACATCCTCGCACAACATTAATGCAATACAATGAATACTAAATGCTATGCAAAATTTGAAAATACAAAAACAGCTAGTACATGTATGAATAGGGAAAAAGACGACGTTGATTGTGGAAGGAGAATCCCTGAGGAAGTGACACGTTGGACATTCTTGGCATGAATCGATTGTAGGCTGCTGCATGCTAAAATTTGCTGGTAGGAAAGACAAGAGGTGTTGACTCCTGGAGAAGTATCGATGAGAATCATTTGAAATTGTATATAGCATGGCAATAAACATATATCTCAATATACTGTGTAGAGGTAAATCAATTTATGCCTCGATGCATGGCAAGGTAAACCAAAAACACCCAGTAAACCAACCAAGTCAAAACTATAGGCTCCTATGTTCTCTATTACTTAAACAGTTAAATTTATTACTAATTCTCAAATCAAAGTGCATCAATCTTGAAAATTAAATTCTTTCACCACACCAATTTAAATACAATTGGTCAATTTAAATACAATTGGTTGATTGAAATTATCCACTAAGCAAGCCACTGCTTGTCATCCAACTTGGATGTACTCTATATCGCTAACAATAAAGCATACATCTGGTAATATAAAGGAGAGATCAATCCTAACTTTATAAATTATTGTTGAAAAGCACACAAATCAAAGAGAAGGCAGAAGACAATTTAAACTAAAATAAATTCATGCAGTCAATTTGAACTAAAATAGATTCATGTAATTCACTATACCCCCAATCCATTGAAATAATCAATATGTTAGCAAACACAACAGTTCTAACAGTATACACAAATAGAAAAAGGAAGTATTCACCTAAATTTAATCGAACAAAGGCATGGAAGGAAGCAAACAAACATTATATCCAATGCTGAAAAAATAGCCTATAAATATTCTGAATATAAATGTTTATGTAGCATAACTGTAGTATAATATGATACCTGAGATTTCAAGTGTATAGGAGCCTTTGTAGAAACTCAACACTGGACATATACCCCTGAAAGTATCAAAGAGGAAAAACAAATATAATAAATCACAATGAAATTTTAAAAATAAAAGGTTAATAGCTAAACCCAAAACAACTTGTATAAATCAATCCAATTTTAATTGTATCATGATTGCTGGGGGATCAATAACATGAGGTTTCTCATCTACTACTCCAAACTCCTGTTGTTGACTTGCTGCTGAGAACTGAACACACTCAAAGATGGTGATGCCAACATATACCCGAAGCAGAGAAGATGGATTCTAAAATTGAGACTGGTCCATCCTTTGCAGTGTGGTCGTCTATATTCTCAGCAATGAATGAAAACACACGGTAATTTTTTCGGCACAAAAGGGTCAATAGTACTTTCATGTTCAACCTTTGATCCACAACACCAAAACCTCCAAGGAAAATGAAAATCTAAAAAAAATAGAAAAGGAGAACAAAAAAAAGAGTAAAAGAAGTACAAAGGAGATGAAAAGGAGAAAATGTACCTTTTGGAGTTGTTGAATGCAATCCTATCAGAGGGATAAGTGTTGAGTGGGAGTGAGTGGTTATCTTGTTGAGAGTTAGAGCTTTTGATATTAGAAACATTTTTCCGCATTAAGCTTCCGATAGATCTCTTCACCATCTTCTGCGCCTCCATGCTCATACCGAGAACCGACCCGACCCTAAACAGTGGAGAAGCCTTCACGTTAAACAATTATGAAAGAGGAAGAGGTTCGGGAGAGAGCAATCAATCAACTTCTATTTCATGAAAGCAAATCAATTATATGTCAAAACAGAAATGAGGTACCTTTGCAAATGCAAAATGCATATGAGTAAATAATTGGATTTTGCTCAACACCCACAGACCAGAAACAATAATCAAACAGTTAGGTAACGGAACCAAATCCAAATCTAAATTGAATAGGAATCGTTTCACATTGTATAACGAAGAAGGGAAAAGCAAAAATACCCCAGTCATGGCGACCGCAGCAAATACTCATCGGAATCAACAGCCACAGGAGGAGGCCCATTGGGCAAAACGGCGCCGTTCGTCTGAAGGGGCGCGGGGTCGATGCCCTGTGGATCGACGAAAAAGACGTCGTCAGCGACGGAAGAATAAGGGGGGGAAATGGCGGAAGCCGAAGTTTCCTGAAGGAAGCGCTGGAAGGCCCATTCGGAAGCGTTGCGGCTCATCTTGGAGGACTGGTCATCGCTGGCGACGTGGATCGGCGGCGACCACAAATGGTTGGAGATTTGATCCACTAAGAAGACCTTTTCTTTGATCGATGATTATGTGTGTGTGATGGTGGGGAGGCAGCTACATAATACGGTACAGCTAGTATGGACATTTAAATCTACCATGATGCTGAAATCAATTTAATGGACATTGATATTTTTGCTGAAATCAAATTAATGGAGATTAGATTTCATTTTGGTTTCTAATTATACAAATGATATTTGTAGCCATATTTTGACACAAAATATGACACATCATATATCCGTATGTGTACAGATCGTATATTCGTATATGTACGGATAACATTTTTTTAAAAAAAATTTTTTATTTATTTTTTTTAGATTTTTTTTAGCTGTTTAAAAAAATATTTATCATTAACTAGATAATAAACTGCATTAACCGGATAAATGAACTTCGTTAACCAGATAAATAATGAACTTCAGGGTTGACATTCACCAGATAATATGAACCATTAACCAGATAAATGAACTTCGTTAACCAGATAAATAATTCACCAGATAATGTGAACCATTTATTTATCTGGTTAATGAAATTCACTTATCCTCTAATGGTTCATATTATCTAAATAACGCCAACCTCAAGTTCATTATTTATCCTGCTAACGTTTTATTTATCCTGCTAACGATTTCATTATCTGGTTAATGACAAATATTTTTTTAAACAGCTAAAAAAATCTAAAAAAAATAAAAAAAATTTGAAAAAAAATATTGTGTCCGTACTGTACGGACCGTATGTCCGTACAATACGGACTTTGTGTCCTATTTTGTGTCTAATTAACCGGACCTCTTCTAATTATGGTGATTATGCTGAGAGAGATTAGAAAGGGAAATGATTTGAATCAACAGCACTAAAAAGTAATGATTTTATATCAATCAATTATTGATAATTGACTGTGTTGCCCGATTCGTATTTATTCTAGACGGTTTTTTTTTTTGAATTTGAAATTAAAAAAAAATATATGGTTACATGGCATTATGCGTGGATGATGAGTCAGGAAATCATAATCAGATTGTCCAATAAAAACTTAACAACGTGTATTATGTTTAGTGTGTAGTTTACTGTGAGAGAGCCATTTGTCACTTTCCTTTTGAGGATTATTCATAGTTATATATAATTAAGATAAGATTTCTGCTTCTACTTAATGCTACTCAGTTTTTTGCTTATTTCCAATTAAGACAGTTAATACTGTCGAGTAGCTGAGGACATATGATTGTGTACGTACACACAGGTGTCGGGGAATGTTCCCTCTGAAATCATTGTAACTACCTTTCGCATATATATGTCATGTGCGCAATGAGAATCATCATCAATCATCTCCATAACAAACTTCTCTCTCTAATATTTTCTCTCTGCTCTCTCCTCTCAGCTCATCTCACCGAATTCCATTCTCTCATTGGAATTCCTGGTTTGAGTTGCTGGTTTTCTTCGGTTTTCTCCTTATAGATCCAAATCCATCACAATTGGTATCAAAGCACTATCCTGGTGCTTAATCCATGGTTCCCGATACTCGCTCATCAACCACCATATCCAAACTGGAGAAGAAGAACGAAGAATGATACGCTGAGCTCAATGCTCGTTTTGAGCAAATGAGCTTAGGAATGGAAGAGTTGCGATCGTTGATGTGAGAACGAAACTCCGATGATGCTTCATCAAACAACCGGCACTCGCGCAATGGTGGTCCAGAAAACAACAATCAGAGTAACTATTACTCCACGCGCATTTCGAAGGTCGAGTTTCCCAAATTCAACGGCAAGAATGTGAAGGAATGGTTATACCAGTGCGACCAATTTTTCCTTCTTGACGGAACTCCGCCGGAATCTCGAGTACGTTTGGCTTCAATCCATTTGGAGGGAATCGCTCTCCAATGGCACCTGAACTACATTCGGGCGAAGTTCGACATATATCCATCATGGTCGCAGTACGTCGCCGATGTGGTAGCCCGATTCGGAGATGCTTACGAAGATCCCCTTTCTGCTCTGATTCAGGTGAAGCAAACCTGTCGAGTTCAAGATTATGTTGATGCGTTTGAACTCGCGTTGACCCAGGTAACTTTGATCCCTGAACATTCCTTGAGCATTTTCCTTGCAGGATTAGAGCACCACACCCCAATGCACGTTCGGATGTTTAATCCGACCTCCATTGCTCATGCCACGAACCTGGCACGGTTGCACGAAGAAGCTTCTAAGACCCCTTCCTACAAATCTAACCTACGAAACTTCCCAAACCCAAGCCCAAACACTCAAACACAATCACCCAAAACCCTGACCCTTAACCCAAAACCCACATACACAAGGCCAAACACTCACCCGACCCAAAACACAAGCCCAAACACCAAACCCGTGTTCACTAAAACCACCAGGACCTATTCTACTTCAGAGATGGCAGATCGAAGAGCCAAAGGCCTCTGCATGTTTTGTGACGAACCCTTTACCCCTGGCCACCAGCTCAAACATAGATGTGCTCAACTCATGGTGATGGAAATGGAAGAGGATGAGGGAGAAGAGAGTGAGGTAATTAGAGAGCCCAGTGAAGTTTTAACAGATAACTCATCAATTGATAGCCCCCAATTGTCTTTGAATGCATTAACAGGGACACCAAACTACCAAACTATGAGAGTGACCGGGTTGCACAACAAAAAACCGATCCAAATATTGATTGATAGTGGAAGTACTCATAACTTCCTTGACTTAGATGCTGCAAAAAGACTTGGTTGCAAACTTGAATCAGTTAGTCCCATGTCTGTCACTGCAGGAGGTGGGAACAAAATTGAAGCACCTTACCTGTGTAGAGGTTTTAATTGGCAGCTGCAACATTCTTGTTTCACTGGTGATGTGATAGTGATGCCCCTTGTGTGTTGTGATTTAGTCTTGGGAGTTCAATGGTTGAAATCTTTGGGCCAAATCATTTGAGATTTCAACAAATTGCAAATGGAATTTTCGATCAATGGAAAAAGATGTGTGCTGAGGAGTGCCCAATCCTCAACTGTCAAACTTATTAACAATAAGAAACTTACTCAATCTGTTCAAACAAGAGGGTGCAGAGTTATGTTTCTTGTATCTTCACTAAGGTTCTCCTTCTTTTGTTGTCCCTTCTTGCCAACTGTTTCCCTTGGAGGCTGAAGGACCAGAATTGCCACAGGAGATTGAGTGCCTCATTGCAGAATATGATGATATTTTTTTTGAACCAACTCAGCTTCCCCCCTCCAGATCTGGTTTTGATCACAGAATCCCTTTGAAGGAGGGTATTTCTCCCTTTAATTTGCGGCCCTATAGATATTCAGTTGTGCAGAAAAATGTGGTTGATGGGTTGGTCAATGACATGCTTACTCAAGGGGTAATTAGACATAGTAATAGTCATTTTGCTTCACCAGCTGTCTTAGTGAGGAAAAAGGATGGTACATGGAGGTTTTGTGTGGATTATAGAAGGTTAAACCAGCATACTATAAAGGATCGATTTCCAATTCCCCTTATAGAGGACCTTATGGATGAACTTGGGGCTGCCACTATGTTCTCCAAGCTTGATTTAAGGTCAGGTTTTAATCAATTGAGAATTGAACAAGGAGATGAGTTCAAAACTACCTTTAAAACACATGGAGACCACTTTGAGTATTTGGTCATGCCATTCGGGCTTACAAATGCTCCTACTTCTTTCCAATCTTTGATAAACCATATCTTCCAACCTTATTTGAGGAAATTTGTTATTGTCTTTTTTGATGACATTTTGGTCTATAGCCCCTCCTTGGAAGATCATGTGGAACACTTGGCACAAGTCTTTGCCACTACTAGAGCTCATCAGTTATTTCTCAAGAGGAAAAAATGCCACTTTGCTACCACTAGAGTTGAGTATTTGGGACATTTCATCTCCCAGGGGTGTGTCTCAACCGACCCCTCCAAAATTCAAGCTGTACAAGATTGGCCAATCCCTAAAGATGTCAAGCAATTGAGAGGATTTTTGGGACTTGCTGGATATTATAGAAGGTCTGTGAAGGACTTTGGCAAGATTGCAAAGCCCTTAACTGATTTATTGAAAAAAGACAGCTTCTTATGGTCAGAAACAGCTGCAATTTCATTTCAGAATTTGAAGAATGCACTCATAACATCACCTGTCTTGGCCTTGCCCGATTTTTCCAAGACTTCTGTAGTTGAAACAAATGCATCTGGCAGAGGTATTGGAGTTGTGTTGATGCAAGACAAGCACCCTATCGCTTATATTAGCAAGGCATTGGGCCCAAAACAGCAGGCTATGTCAATCTATGAGAGGGAATTACTTGCAATTTTTTATGAAATTCAAAAATGGGGCACATACCTATCACACAAGCACTTTGTGATTCACACTGATCAAAAAAGCATCAAACACCCCCTGGAACAGAAGTTGAACACCCCATTCCAACAAGTTTGGATGTCAAAATTGATGGGTTTTGACTTTGAGATCCATTACAAGGAAGGGATCAAAAACAATGCAGCTGATGCTTTGTCTAGGAGGTCAGGGGCTGAGTTGCTTCCATTGCTACTTGATAATGCTCAAGAAGGTCTCCTTGATCTGATTAAAGCTTCCTAGCAAGCTGATCTAGCTCTCAAACAATTAATTGCTGACATAGAAACTGATACTTTCTCTCACCCTAAATTTACTTGGTTCAAGGGTGAACTTAGGAAAAGGGCAAGCTAGTGATAAGGACAAATCCCGAGCTTAAACTGCTCATTTTCCAATGGTTACATGACTCTTTTGTGAGTGGTCATTCGGGGAGAGATATCACAGCTTCCAGAATAAAGTCCCTTTTCTCGTGGAAGGGTATGAACAATGAAATCCAAAACTATGTGAGAAATTGTACAGTGTACCAAAGAAGCAAACCCGATTTGGCTCCATCTCCGGGCCTTTTGCAACCTCTCCCTATCCCTTAACGGGTTTGGGATGAAATCAGTATGGACTTTATAGAAGGTTTGCCATCTTCATAGGGCAAACAGGATGTCTTTGTTGTGGTTGATCGCTTGAGCAAGTATGCGCACTTCATACCCCTATCTCACCTATATACAGCTATAGATGTAGCTCATGCCTTCTTGGATAATGTCTTCAAGCTTCATGGTATGCCTAGTACCATCACAAGTGATAGGGATCCCATATTTCTCAGTTTAGTTTGGAGTGAATTGTTTCAGTTGCAAGGGGGTTTCCTTGAACAAATCCACGGCTTACCACCCCCAAACAGACGGTCAAACTGAGATTGTCAACAAGTGCCTTGAAACCTATCTCCGATGCATGTGTTCGAAGAAGCCTTCTTCTTGGCTTAAGTGGCTTTCCCTTGCCGAGTGGTGGTACAACACTCATTTCCACTCCTCTATATAAACCACACCATATGAGGTTGTTTATGGCCAAGCACCTCCAATTCACTTGCCTTACCTTCCCGGGGAGTCACCTAATACTGAAGTTGACCACACTTTGAGTGCTAGAGAGGTAGTTATCAAGCTCCTCCAATTTCACCTCATTCGGGCTCATAATCGAATGTCATAGCAGGCTGACAAGCATAGATTAGATAGAGTATTCTGCATTGGTGACTTTGGTTTCCTCAAACTTCAGCCCTATAGGCAGTCTTCTATGAGACAACAAGCTTACCACAAGCTTACCCCTAAGTACTATGGTCCTTTTCAAGTGCTTGATTGAATTGGCCCCACGGCTTATAAGCTTCATCTCCCTGCAGCTGCTGGCATCCATGATGTTATTCATGTGTCACAATTAAAGCTCTGCAGAAACCCTGCTGCTGCCTCTATCACCCACCTCCGATCTCAGTCTGTTCCAGTAACTTTTAAGGAACCAGTGGCCATTCTTGATCGAAAAATGGTGAAGAGGGGCAGGCTGCCAGCTACCAAGGTCCTAGTTAAGTGGAAAGACATGCCTCCGGGCACTGCAACTTGGGAGTTTTACTATGATCTACTTAAGAATTATCCTCATTTTCACCCTTGAGGTCAAGGGTGCTCTTCAATGGCGGGCTATTGTTGCAGTATTACCGTACTGTAATTTTATTTCTGCTAACTATGTTATTAATTTATGCTTCTACATAATTCTACTTAGTTTTCTGCTTATTTCCAATTAAGACAGTTAATACTGTAGGGTAGCTGAGGTCATATGATTGTGTACGTACACTCAGGTGCAGGGGAATGTTCCTTCTGAAATCATTGTAACTACCTTTGGCATATATATGCCGTGTGGGCAATGAGAATCATCATCAATCATTTCCAAAACAAACTTCTCTATCTAATATTTTCTCTCTGCTCTCTACCTCTCAGCTCATCTCATCGAATTCCATTCTCTCATTGGAATTCCTGGTTTGAGTTGCTGGTTCTCTTCGGTTTTCTCCCTAGAGATCCAAATCCATCACATTCCTCATTCTGTAAATATGAAAATCTGTAATTTGTTAGTTTAATTTTGTTTCCAGTTTCTAGTTGATGAACAAATCTGTAATTTGTTAGTGTGTATTTGTAATTTCCCAAATCAACTGAAGAAATCTGCTTTAGTTTTTGAACAAATCTACTTCATTTTTTGTTGGTTTGCTTCAATTTTAGTTTGTTTCCTAAAATCATGAAGTCCTAGGCGCATCCCTCTCTCAGTTCTGCAAAGAAAGGCGCATCCACTGCATCCCTCGCATCCCTCTCTAGCATCCACCGCATCGGCGCGCATTCCTCTCCAAAGGCGCATCCACCGAAGCGGCGCACCATTTAGCTCCTACTAAATGTGAGTTTTTCAATTAAAATACGCTTGTGGTTCTTTGCTTGTGATTTTTTCTTTTACGAGTTTATAGATGTATATGGAGAAGTTAAATGAGATAGTTTCTGAAAATGAAAGAATCCAACTGCTGCAATTGTTTTCATTCTGCGTGTGACAAGCTCATCGACCAATCTTTGTATTTCAGGCTCCTTAAGCCCTCAGTGTGTTACGAAGGTAGAAGGGAGATGGACTTGTAGTTCTAGATTTCATAGTTTCATGTTTTTGTTGTTTGCAGTTTTGAATTGCGTATTGTAGTTTAGTTTGTTGTTTCGGTTGGACTTTGGAGATATCTGAAGCTAATCAGTGTTTATGCTTGAAATTGCTTGTATCTCTCGAACTTTGTCTATTTTGACTTTTGTTCATAGCGGTTATTTTTTTCTGTTTTGCAGGATCTTTATTCTGAGATGAAGGAACTAGTTCCGGGGTATCAGGTTTGTCTTCAATTTTTAGCTTTGGTTTTGGAACTGTTTATTTTGGATGAGGAAATGTGTAATCTATGCTACTTTCACAGGGTTTAATGTGAATTTCGTGTCTGCCTTCCATCAACCACATAATAGTTTATTTACTATCATGTTTGATACATGAAATATGGGCCTCATTGTTGTATGCTTGGTTTAGTTTAATTATTAGGTTGTAATGCGTGATGGTGAATGGGAGTCAAATTCTTGCTTGTGCTGATGTGCTCAATTTGCAATGCACATTTTAGTTGTAGTTATTTGTGCAGTGCACATGCTATTATGAGTCTGAGATACTTAGGAAATGTCATTTCTGATTCATTGCAACTTGTGAATGTTCAATTGACGTGTTTCAAAAATTATATGTCTACATTATGTTTTAAACTATAAATAAAACCTGTGTGGAGATTGGTGTGCCTTAAAATCATGTTGGAGATCATTGGAAGTCATAGAAATGAGTTTTCAACAGGTGTGAATCGAATCATGGATCTCTGGAATCGATTCATGATGTGTCTTGGAGCCTTGGAGAAATTTTGGACTTACTGTGAATCGAATTGAAGGAGTGGGAATCGATTCACTCACTTAGGATCACAAAACGCGTAGGAATTGTACGTGTGAATCGATTCACACTTACTTGTGAATCGATTCACCACTGCTGGTTTTTAAACCAGAATGCTGTTTTTCGTTAAAAGAGTGCGAGCAGTTTTCTAGGGTTTTGTGCAGCCGTTCTTGAGCGTCCTTTGTGAGGTTTTAGGGGCTGGGAAACACATTCAAACACCTTGGGATCTTAGGGAATCATAGAGGGAGGATTGAAGGCTTTCTCTATTGTTGTTCTTGAGAGTTTATCATAGAGGGAAAGAGAGAGGGGTTGTAAGAACTCTTGGGCTTGTTCATCTTGAACAATTGGAAGGGGTTCAGAACATTTGTATTCTCTTGTAAAGACTCTTTGATAGTGAAACGGAGGACTGCTCTCTCCCGCAGACGTAGGTCATCCTTTTTGGGGCCGAACAGCGTAATCAAATTGCGATGTTTTCTTCTCTACTCTCTACTCCTTTGTTAGTTTGTTTTTACTGCACCTTGTTGATTGATTGGTTGCTGGCTGTTATAGTTATTGGTTGCCATTGAAGTTTGTTCCATTATTTCTTGTTCGAATCTCAACAAGTGGCGCCGTCTGTGGGAAGGAACAAATCATTCAAGTAAGCACCATGGGTACTAAATGGGACATCGAGAAATTTTCCAGTAACAACGACTTCGGTCTATGGAAAGTGAAGATGGAAGCAATCCTAATTCAACAGAAATGTGTGAATGCTCTAAAGGGTGAGGCAAGAATGCCGGCCACCCTATCACAAGCGAAAAAGAAGGAGATGATAGATAAGGCAAGAAGTGCCATTATCTTGTGCCTTGGTGATAAGGCATTGAGGGAAGTCGCAAGGGAGAAGACCGCGGCGAAGATGTGGGCCAAGTTAGAATCGTTGTACATGACCAAGTCATTGGCTCACCGGTTATGTCTGAAACAACATCTAGGTCCTTTGAACACTTTAAGGATGCACTCCTCTATGGCAAGGAGTCCACTATTACCTTGGAGGAGGTCCAACAATCAATTAGGACTAAGGAGCTAACCAAGCTTCAAGATTTGAAGGTGGAAGATAGTGGGCAAGGCTTGAGTGTCTCAAGGGGAAATAATGAGAGTAGAGGAAACGGTAAAGGAAAGCCTAAGGCAAAATCCAAGTCGGAAGGGGACAATATAATAAAGCTAAGTACAAATGCTTTAATTGTCATAAGGTTGGTCACTTTAAGAGGGATTGTCCCGAGAGAGGGGGCAATGAAGATTCCGTGGAGGTTGCGATTGCTATGGAGGATGGTTATGAGGATGCAGGGGCTCTAGTGGTTACGAGTTGGGAACCAGATAGGAGTTGGGTTATGGACTCCGGGTGCTCTTTTCACATGTGTCCAAGGAAGGAATATTTTGAAACTTTGGAGCTCAAACAAGGTGGAGTAGTTCGCCTTGGTGACAACGAAGCGTGCAAAGTTCAAGGTATGGGTTCAATTCGTCTTAAGATGTATGACAACCGCGAATTCCTTTTATAAGATGTGAAGTATGTTCCTAAACTCAAGCGAAATTTAATTTCTATAAGCATGTTTGATGGATTAGGCTATTGCACTAGTATTGAGCATGGTATGATGAAAATTTCGCATGATGCATTGATAATAGCTAAGGGGACTAAAATGTGTGGTTTGTACATATTAGAGGGTTCAACTATTATTGGGCATGCATCATTAGCTAGCCAAACCTTGCATGATAAAACCATGTTATGGCATAATAGGTTAGGGCATGTTAGTGAGAGGGGTTTAGTTGAACTAGCTAAACAAGGTTTGCTAGGTGGTGATAAATTGGATAAGCTAGAATTTTGTGATAAGTGCATACTAGGCAAACATCATAAGGTTGAGTTTGGGGTTGACATGCATCATTCTAGTAAACCCTTTGAGTACATTCACTCGGATCTTTGGGGTCCGGCTAGAGTGAGTACTCATGGGGGTGGTTCCTATTTTCTCACCATGGTTGATGATTTCTCTAGGAGAGTATGGGTCTACATTTTGAAAAGTAAAAGTGACACCTTTGAAAAGTTCAAGGAATGACATACTCTCATAGGAAATCAAATAGGAACTAAACTGAAAATTTTAAGGACTAACAATGGCCTGGAGTTTCTTTCAGAGCATTTTGATAAGTTTTGCAGGAAACAAGGTATTCAGAGGCATAGGACCGTGGAAGGCTCACCGCATCAAAATGGCCTAGCAACATGCATGAATGGGCCCGTCTTGGAGCGGGTGAGGAGTATGCTTTTGGCAGCTGGGTTGCCTAAAAGCTTCTGGGGCGAGGCTGTGAGTACAGCAGTATATTTGATCAACAGATGTCCATCAATGGCGTTAGACTTCAAGACACCTATGGAGGTTTGGAGTGGGAGACCGACAGACTACTCCAAGTTGAAGGTTTTCGGAGCTTTGGCTTTTGCGCATATCAAGCAGGACAAGCATGATGTTAGAGCTGTGAAATGTGTCTTCATCAGATATCCGGAGGGTGTGAAGGGATACAAGTTGTGGAATTTGGAATCTGGAGGGTCAAAGGTTATCATAAGCAGGGATGTCACTTTCGATGAGACCCGCATGGGGATGAAGTGCAAAGACCTGGAGGACGATGGCTTCGAAGTGGAGGTGGAGAAAACTCAGTTTGAGGTGGAGTCTACCACTAGTGAGACCGGGAATGATGAAGAGGAGGATAGTCCTCCACCATCGGGTTCTAGAGGAAGACAAAAAACAGTGGATCCTAGCTATCAGTTGGCAAGAGATAGGGAAAGGAGGGAGACTGTGGCACCGAAGAGATATGGGTATGCTGATCTTGTTTGTTATGCTTTGTTTGTGACTGAAGAGGTTCAAGACTCGGGACCAAGGGACTTCAGTAAAGCAATGGGAAGCATGGAGAGTCAGAAACGGTTGAAGGCAATGAATGAAGGTGTGAATTCATTGGAGAAGAACCGGACTTGGGAACTTGTGAATCTACCGGAAAAGTCAAGGGTAGTTGGATGCAAGTAGAACTTCATGAAGACGGAAGGTATTCCGGAGTTTGAAGAACCAAGGTACAAGGAGAGGCTTGTGTGTAAGGTCAATCTTGAGTTGGAGAGTGTGAATGATATTCAAAAGGCAAGTTCTAGCAAGGAGGAGATTGGTATACTTAAGGGGAAGTTAGCTTCTGGATTTGAGATGAAGGATCTCAGCATTGTGGAAAGGACACTTGGAACGAATATTGGGAAGAACCGGAAAAGGAGGTATGGCTCTTTGAAAGGCGGTTTGAAGCATGTGAAGACAACTCAAGGTGGAGTCGTAATGAAGAGTATGATTGGTGAATTGGGGATTACGCATGGTTGTGAGAAGTTCACCAAGTATCTTCCTAGATCAAGGTTCAAGGATCACTTGGACTTGATCATTTGCGTTGAGACGTAATTCCATTTTATGGAGAGAGCAGTAAGTGGTTGATGGGTAATGTTGAACATCACCACTGATTTGAAGTCAAGGTGGAGAATTGTGGAGATTGGTGTGTCTTAAAATCATGTTGGAGATCATTGGAAGTCATAGAAATGAGTTTTCAACAGGTGTGAATCGAATCATGGATCTCTGGAATCGATTCATGATGTGCCTTGGAGCCTTGGAGAAATTTTGGACTTACTGTGAATCGAATTGAAGGAGTGGGAATCGATTCACTCACTTAGGATCACAAAACGCGTAGGAATTGTACGTGTGAATCGATTCATACTTACTTGTGAATCGATTCACCACTGCTGGTTTTTAAACCAGAATGCTGTTTTTCGTTAAAAGAGTGTGAGCAGTTTTCTAGGGTTTTGTGCAGCCGTTCTTGAGCGTCCTTTGTGAGGTTTTAGGGGCTGAGAAACACATTCAAACACCTTGGGATCTTAGGGAATCATAGAGGGAGGATTGAAGGCTTTCTCTATTGTTGTTCTTGAGAGTTTATCATAGAGGGAAAGAGAGAGGGGTTGTAAGAACTCTTGGGCTTGTTCATCTTGAACAATTGGAAGGGGTTCAGAACATTTGTATTCTCTTGTAAAGACTCTTTGATAGTGAAACGGAGGGCTGCTCTCTCCCGTAGACGTAGGTCATCCTTTTTGGGGCCGAACTGCGTAATCAAATTGCGATGTTTTCTTTTCTACTCTCTACTCCTTTGTTTGTTTGTTTTTACTGCACCTTGTTGATTGATTGGTTGCCATTGAAGTTTGTTCCATTATTTCTTGTTTGAATCTCAACAACCTGGTTGCAGGAACGTGTTAAGAAGCTGAAGAAAGATCATGGAAATGTTGAATTGGGAAAAATCACTGTTGATCAGGTAATTATATAACTTTTTCCGTAGCATTAAATGTTGTGCTAGTCTCTTGTCTATAAGCTTGCAATGTAACTTATTTTTGGAAGTGTACTTTCTCTCAATTAAAAGGTAGTTGGTGGAATGAGAGGAATGACGGCTTTAGTGTGGCTAGGCTCAGATGTTGACCCAGATGAGGTATATTTCTAAATTGACTCAGGCTTCGCTCTTAGAATATTTTTGAACTATTGAAATAAGTGAACTATTATGACACGCTAATGACTATGATTAGTTGATAGAATCTCAGATGTAGCATCTGTTTCTTAATGTTGATGATGTTGACTAAATGGATCTGAGGTCACCATGTTATGTCTTGTAGGGAATTCGTTTCAGGGGCATGATAATTCCTGACTGCCAGAAAACACTTCCAGGTGCTTTTCCTGGTGGGGAGCCTTTGCCCGAGTCTATATTGTGGCTTCTTTTGACAGGAAAGGTATAATCATAATTACTATTTTAGATGTTGGCTTACTTGCAATGCAATATAGCGTCAACTTGTACGAAGGTGTTTTGATATAAGCTCTTATTGTAAGTTTTTTTGTATAATAATCTTTGATTCATACATTGTGTCACAGATACCAAGTAAAGAACAAGTAGATTCGTTGGCCCAGGAATTGCGAAGTCGTGCAACTATCCCAGGTTCATTATCTTTCTTGAAGTTATAATGATTATTCATTGTAATATAATAGACTGACTCCAAGTAGAGCGTCATGGTGTTGCATAGTGCTTTTGTCAGAATTAAGCTCGATAATCATCAGTACCTATATTATAGATGCTTTTCTTTAAAACTAAAGTGAACTGACACAATATAGACAGTGCATGACAATATGTTTAAGACCATGGATATGATATGAACGTGTCTTTCATGCTAGGTTGTGTTCTTTTAAGATCATTGTTGTAAAGGAACTTTATATGAGACACAGAGGCTAGCATCTCAATTTTTCTTTTCACATGTGGGGTCCTTGTTTGAGGAAATGCACAATGGTATCTAAGTTCTTGTTTCTTAAAAGATATGGACATGCTTCAATTTGTTTTCTTTGTGTTGCCAACATTCACTACACGCTCTTGCTCAAATGTCACATGTGTGACATATTTTTAGATGTTTATATCAGAATAATGTTTGCTACCTCGTTTATGATGCACTTGCTTCTTAAGTCATTCTTGTTATGCCCCCAAAAATGTGGACTCGTCTTTTTTTATTTGCAGATTGTGCTTACAAGCCAATTGATGCACTGCCTGTTTCTGCTCATCCAATGACACAATTTACTACTGGTGTCATGGCCCTCCAGGTTGAGTAACGCATTCTTTTTTGAACTTTTGATTTATAGTTTTCTTTTTTGCATTAATTTTTCTTCTGTAATTAAACTGCTTAGATGACCATATTCATTCTTTGAACCTTTACTTTGTCATAAGCTGTCCTTTTTCTTCAGAAAAAATAGCCTTTGTTGCTTCATGTTTTGTTTTGTAGATTTATTTGGCAATACTTTGGATAATATTAATAATGAAGAGTTCTATAAAGTAAAATTAATCAGATGGTGATAGTGGTTCAAATTTTAGCTTAGAAAAGCAGAAAATGGAAGGATTCAATTAACTGAGAAAGCGCTTCAATAATCGTATCTAACATGTGCCTATTCTGGTCCAGTTTCAGCAAACGTGTATTGCAATAATCTTCTAAAAACGTAGATTGCTTGCCCCAAACTAACCTGAAATAATAATATCCTCAAGATTGCTGGTGCAAGATGTTTGTCAAGCAAGAGTTTGATGGATATTTTATAATGTTTGACAACATAATTCTTCTCTTACAGGATAATCATGTCATTTTTGGTAGATCCTATGCATCTCATTTATGTGGTTTAGTTGCTTCATATCAGTATTCTGTATTTATTTTGTGTATATTATTATATGAAAGTGATAGAAAATGATGAACAATAGGGGAATCTGTGAAACTCTTTAGATTTCACGCAGTCCTTGCAATCAATTGCATATAACTTTACCATAACTTGCTGGAACCTTCCAAATTAACTGTAATTAATTGTTTAGTATTCACTGATACTGAAAGCTTGAAATGAATGAGCCACTTATTAGAGAAGAATCTAGCAACAACAAGTGGCTAAAACTGTTTCAAGACAATATGGATGTAGAAGAAGAGCCACTTTTTGCACTATCATCTTTATTTAGCTTTTCTATTCTTATTATTCTTATTCAACTCACATCCATTTATTAAATAGTATTATTTTAATTTTATAGGAGCCCGACGACTATATGGATGATGGTCAATTGTTTGATGACTTGGATGTAAAAGAAGATAAAGACATGTCTTGATGATTGACTAGTGTTATATAGTTTCACTTTGGATTATGAACAATGTTTTTTGGTACATAATTAGGAATAATTATTGTACTTACGACTTTGAAATACATTAAATACTCAACCTTAATTACCTTGACTTTTATTTTATGATTGCAATGTTATTTTGGTAAAGAATGATGAGATGATTAATGAAATTTCTTGTCATTACTTAGTTAATGTTAGTGATTATATTGATAATAAGTGGTTCCTTTGATAAATGAACTTATTGTATTTTTATATTAAGTAATGAAACTCTTGCTTTTTCTAGAAAAAAATTTCTCTATGTCTATTTAGGGTGCGTTTGGCCCAGCTTTTTTTAATTTTAAAAGCTACTTTTAAGCTAAAGTTATAAAAAAGAGCTTTAAAAGTTAAGCTAAAGTTGTTTGGTATTTTTTACTTTTTTTGTCTTAAAAGCTGTTTTTAAGCTTAAAGCTGTTTGGTAAAATATTTTTATAAAAAGTTTTAATTTCATTTAAAATTACTATAAAGGGTACATAATTACTATTTTATATTTAAAAATTTTATTGTACAAAAATATTCACATCTAATCATATTAAATAAAGTTGTAAAATATTTTAATAAAAGTTCTTATTTACCAATTGTATAAAATAAAATTTATTAAACCACACATTAAATATCCAATGCCAAAAATATATAAACAATATGTCTTAAGGTTGTTAAGAATTTAAAAAAAAAAAAATTAAAGAACCCATCGATAATTATATTTGGTACAACTTGACTAACAAAGCTAATGGACTTGTACAAAAAAAAAACACAAAGGGAATGGACTTGCTCAAAAAGAGGGGGTCTAAACTTACTAATAAAAACAAGCTTGACTAATGAAAACGGTGGAAATGACAAAACTTTATTTATTTTTTAAAATCAAACCTGAATAAAAATATCCAACTAACACATAATAATATAATATTGTTCAAAAAAAAAACTAACATATAATATTAGTAAAAAAATTCAAGTAACTTTCGGATAGAGGAAACAAAACTTACCAAGCGAGCGAAGAAAATAATAGAGATGAATAATAATTGGAAAACAAGTCAGTGCAGGATTCGAAGGCTAGGTACCAAAAAAAAAAAGGCTCCGCAAAAGCCATCTCAAAGCTGCTATTACTAGCTTATTTTGAAGCTACTATCCCTTCTTTCGTGGTGGCGGAGTTCTCTCGCAACAGAGCTGGTTTGCCTTGTTATCGTTTCAGATAATGCTGTTGGTTTTATTTTTGGTTTTATTTTGGTCTAGGTTCTTTGGTAGTATGCTGCAAATGATTGTTAATGTCTTTGGTGCCAACCTCGTTGGGATGGGAGACATTATAGTGATGCTTTTGCATACTGCTTTTGGTAGTTGTAGATGTCGTTTATTTTCTGCTACTCATCTTGTCTTTTCCTATGGGTATTGGCCTAGTCCCCCCATTTTGTTTTGTTGCTTTTTTTCCCTTTTTATAATAAAATATAGGAGGGAGTACTCTTTTTCCTGCTTGGTATTTTTTCCCTAAGGAGGGTTTTGCATCAGTAGGTTTTAACGAGGCTCCCTACCTCTATTTTGCTTAAAAAAAATAAGCTCTTTTTTATTTTTAGAGCTTTTCACGAAATTTGTTTGGCCCAGCTTCTCCTTAAAAGGAGAAGAGAAGCTAAAAATAAGCTGGGCCAAACACACTCTTATTACCTTATAAAAAAACCGTTCTCTATACTATCGGGAAAAGCGTTGCTTTATGTAAAAATTGTTGTCTATTTTTCTCATACAAAACCGTTGTGGAAAGTGAAACACAAAAACGAACGGTTTTATTATGTACTCTTTGACATTTATAGGGAACGGTTTTACATTGTTGGCATTGACTGCAACACTGTAAAATTATTGTCATAGAGTAAACAAAAAACCGTTGTCTATAGAATAGGCAACGCCTGATAATACCACAGTTGTAAAACTGTTACCTTTGGAAACGGAAACAGTTTTTTAACTTTACGCAACATTTTTTACGCGTAGCCTATGACTAAAAATGTTGTAGTGACAATTTTTCAAAGGGAGACAAGCCTGAGGTAACAGAAGATGGAATTCTGTTAGTAGCATGGACAGCAGTAAGAACATCTTCACCCTAAAACTCACTTGGAACTGAAGCAAACAACAGAAGGGAACGAGCAGTTTCAACAATATGACGATGTTTCCTTTCAGCAATTCCATTCTGTTCAGGAGTGTAAGTGCAAGAAGTCTGGTGAAGAGTACCATCAGAAGCAGGTAACTGAGAGAATTTATTAGAGGTATATTCACCACCTAGATCACATCGAAAGCACTTGATAACAGCATTATGTTGAGTTTTAACTAAAGCACGAAACATATGATAAATGGCATATATCAGAATGAACTAAGTCAAATGGTGCACTTGAAATGGAAACACTTTTACTAAAAGGTAAAGCAGAAAATTTAGCAAGTTTGCAACCACAACAATCAGAAATATCATGAGGTTGCAATTTTCCTAGAGCTCCTGTAGAAACTAAGTATTTTAAACGAGGAGAGGAAACGTGATCAAGATGAGAGTGCCATAAATAAAAATTAAAAGAGGATGAACTCAACCGAAAAGATGATAGGTCAACACTAGAAGCTGCAACATCTGAAACTTTCAACTCATCCAAGATTTAAAGTCCCCCATGCCTACGACCTTTCCCAATCATCCTCTTAGATTGCGAATCCTGCACATAACAAGAGTTAGAAGTAAAGAAAACTAAGAAACCAGAATCAGACAACTGACCAACAGAGACAAGATTCATAGTGAGGTTAGGAATGTAGTAGACATTTGAAAGTGATAGATCACTACAAGAATTTCCGCTGTTACCGACAACCAAAAGCCATCGGTAATTCCCAAAAGCCGTTGGTAATTCGAGATTACCGACGGCCTACCGACGGCCACAGGGTCGTCGGTATTTCCCTCCTCGGTAAACTTACCGACGGCCAAAATGAAGTCGTCGGTATTACCGACGGCTTTTCCGTCAGAAAGCTGCCTCGTGACCGTTGGTAAAATCCACGAAAACAATCATTTTTTGTCGTCCTTTACCGACGGTTTAGCCGTCGGTAACTTTACCGACGGCTAAGCCCACTGTAAACTACAAATTAAAACAAAAAAAACACAGATCCGAAATTATCGACGGCTTAGCCGTCAGTAACTTTACCGACGGCTAAGCCCACTGTAATATAGAAATTAAACAAAACAAAAATCTCACAGTTCACCGTATAACTGCCCTCCCAAACATATACAATCTTATACTATCTCCAATGACTAAGCAAATAGCATCAGGAGTCAACAATATTACTCAAACACACACACACACACACACACACACACACACCTGACAAGCATTGTGGAACTTCAAATATTACATACTAACAAAGCAAACACATAATTTATTCATTATAGATAAATTCAAATGGTAGCTAAATTAGAGAGAAAGAGAAAGAATTTGAAGTTGCCAATTAATGTCAAGGCATAGGATAGGGATAGTCCCACACAATGAAACTGAATATATGCAGTAACACAACTAAAATCATTATTACTAGGAGGTACATTCCCATAAAGTGTATTGTTGTGAACATCCAAAACTTTCAGTGAAGGAGCATTAGCTAGGCCAGTGGGAATGGAATTGGCCTATAGAAAATAATGAAAGCATAAAGAAAAAGATAAGCCAATTCTTCTTACATATTATACTATTATTTAACTACTCAAACCAAAATCACATGACTTGAAAATTAAGGAAAGTAGACTACCAGCATGCAACAGATTGAAACACACCATAAAAATTAAAAGAAAAACCACAACATAGGGTTGCAAAAGTCCATACTGACAATCCAAGTCCTATATGTCTAAACTCTAAATTACACAACATATGAACTGTGAAAGGCTTAATATGTGAGTTACTAAGAGCAACTACAAATCACAATGATCACACGTGTAGCACATACAAGGCATAAAGTTAAAAATTCTTGTAATTAAATTATTCTATCTATCAAACATAAGAACTAATCAATTTAATGGAAAAAAAGGTCTGATAAATTCATAATCCAACCAGCATGATAACTTTGCTATAGATTTTTTAGATTTATGGTCTTATTGATTTAATAATTATGAAAGTCATAGCCAAGAATATTGCCTCAAGTACACATTAAATTGCATGTCATGGACAATTTTAAATTCAATATAATTGACTAATGTAGGTTTAAAAGCCTGTTTAATTGTCAGGAGTTTCATTCATTTACAACTTCTCTTCTAAAGCATTAGTGGGTTGTATAATAATAAGAATAGGTTTCCACTAATTGCAACACAAATGGTTATATTATATAATTACCTCTATGCAAGCAAATATTGGACAAGCCATAAGAAGTCCAACCATAAAAGCTGATGATAAAACTCTAACTTTAAAATTGTTCAAGCTAAGATCCCCTAACACACAAGGAGAAAGTTATATTATCAAAAACTATTAAACTGTTGAAAATTTACTTCTACATATTACATGTCAGGGCATTGGACATAAGGAAAAGTTGTACAGGGAACAACAACAGCTATCTTGCATACAAGAAATTCAAGGCTACACCACTTATGCCCTTTTGATAAGCATTCACAACAATTGGAAAAAAAACTAAACTAGGTTTGTAACCATGCAACAGCCTCAATTTGTTTATCCCTTATCTCGACTATAAGAATTTTCGCTGTTACGCCATTAAAAACATCATAATTCACAGGTGAATAAAGTTAGTTTTAGCATTGGGCTTAGTACTCAATGTCAATCCAATTTTACCTCAAGTTTTTTTTCTATCAGGAAATGTTTGCCAAGATGGTATTAATTTAACAATGTGATCACCAACACTAACAAGCCATTCCATTTCTCTCTACCACATATCTTTCTTCACACAAGGTAAAGGCTCTAGTCTCCATAGTTGCCCAAATACAGTGGCTAAATGTTACATGAAAATTCAAATTGGGTAAATTTAAATTGAAGTTACACAACTTAAATTCAAACCAAAAGAAAAATTTGAAGCATTTGCCAACTTAGACAAACTAAGAAGTTTCTGAATTACAAAATGGGCCTATCTCAGTGTGTACAAGAGAGAAAAGAAGCATACCACACAGATTAGTAATGGCATTTGAGATGGCCAAAGCAGTGCAAACCCCTTTTCTAGAACCTGCCATATCTTCACCAAGCAAACACAATTTCCAGCTCATTGAAGAAGTTTTTTCTCCTGCGGTCATACTCAGCAGCAGTCTAGGGAGACACAAGAAACATAAGTGACAGCAGATTGTCAATCAGCACATACACATACACAACATAATCAAATGAAGCATTACAAAAAAACCTGTTAAGGTTAGCAGTTAACCCAATCTTCTTGCTCAAACAATAATGCAACTCATTAGTATTAATCTTCTCATGCCTATTGGTTAGATTAAACTCAAAACAAATCCACAGATTGCATATTATTTTCTCTCTTATGATCTAGTAAGGTTCTTCAATGTCATATGAAGACTTGGGCAGTGGCCAAATGTTACGAACAAGTCCAGATTGCATTAGAGACTACAATAATAGGAGTAATGCTAAATTTCCCAAAATCTGCACTTAAAATGTAATCGCAAATAATGAGGAAATCCAAGTCCATAATACAAAGCCATCAACTATTAAGTGTTGGTAACAAATAGCAAATAACAAATTCACAAAAAAAAGGCGTGAATAAAACTGTGCAAGAGCATAGCAAAAATGTCTTTTCAAGTTTCAACCCATAAGTAATTGTATACCTAAATTATTAAGTTAAACATGAAGTAAAAACAAGCAATAAAGAGGGGAAAGTTCAATCTCGTGGAGGTTTCAATCTTCTCTCCACTATGAAACAATATTATCAACGCTAAGCTCAAAAAGTTCCACAGAAACATGAAGTACTTACGAGGAGAAGCTGCGACGTGCAGAGAGAAGGGGCGCGCGACTTCGTGGAGGGCGCGCTTGCGGGTGGTGGCAGTAGCTTTGCGGGTGGTGGCAGCAGCTTCACGGGCGATGATAGCGGCGTTCACAGGTGGTGGTAGTCCAGAGAGGGAGGCACAGTATACCAAAGAGGGAGGCGCAGTCCAGAGAGAATGAAAGGGAAGAAGAAAAGCAAATGAAAATGAGAGACGGGAAAAGTAATAAACCCTAGTGTCAATTTTACCGACGGCAAGGCACTCACAAAAAATACCGCCCAGGAAATTAAATTCACTGCCGCCCAATTTACCGACAGCTAGGCCATCGGTAATTTAGTTGCTCATTTACCGACGGCTAAGCCGTCGGTATGACCAATCTACAGTGGTTAAATGTTACAATTACCGACGGCTTCTCCATCGGTAACTTTAAAAACTAAATAAGAAATAAAATAATTCTTTAGCGACGGCTTATCTGTTGATAATTACCGATGGCCTACACCCGTCAGTAATTACCGACGGATAAGCCGTCGGTAAAGTCGAAAAAAATTAATTTTGAACTCATCATTTTACCAGCGCAAGCTGTCGGTAATTAAAATATTACCGACGGAATCGGGGCCGTCGGTAAAATTCCGTCGGTATTCGGCAATATTCTTGTAGTGGATGAGGTGTGCAAATAGATCCAGTGCTTGCTAATGGAATGAGAGTGCCATTGGCAGTCATCACTGACACAGAAGAACCAGAATGTAATGATACAAATGAAGTAAGATCAGATGACATATGATGAGAGGCTCCAGAGTTAAGAATCCACATAGAGGAAGATATACCTGATGAGCCAGAAGAGAGCAAACCTATATTTGAGGAGACAGACATTGCATGTGACTGTGTAATGAGAAACATTTGAAATTGTAAATTCAATTGCATACTAATAGATTGAAGAGAATCATATTTTTCACCCACTATTACTACTATTATCACGAACCAAAAAGCACAAATAATGAAGAGGGGAAAGAACCAAATACCACAAATAATGCCGAAATAGAGGATGCACACGAAACCAAGACTGTCTATAAGACAAAAGCAAAATGACGAGAATCTTATTGAAATGGAGGTGTCGGTCCCTTTTCTTTGCTTTAAAATACAAGTCAGATGATGCAAGCACCCTTCCTACAAGTCAAATGATGCAAGCACGCCTCCAAAAGAAATTCAACCGAGAAACTTTCAATTCAACCGAGGCACTGTCAAATAATTCTATTCCACGTTTTCAATCTTTCAAGACAAGAATGACGAGACTGCAAGTGCGATTGGGCGACATTGCACGCTCCTTTTTTTTTTGGTGAGATAGCAATTGCATAGGTAGACGTCTTCTTCACTGTTGCGGACTAAAAAGGATATGATCAACCTTGCTCTTTGATACCATGATAACAATAGAAATTCATAAAGAAGAGAAAAAGAGAAGAAAAGAGGAAAAAGACTAAACTACCCTTAGTACTATTATATTATATTATCTAACATCCATATGGTTGTTGTCTGATTGAATCGTAAATTTTGTGTTTATCACTCTACCCACATGTATCTCTTGTAGTGGCTTCTTTCTCCTTTCACTATGCCTAAGAAGACAACCATGCTTCACTTTGAATGCAGGGATGGGTTTCTGAAGTATATACAGTAACGCATGTTAGAATATTTTCCAATTATTATTTCCAGGCAATTTAAGGTTTTTTGAAGGAAAAATGACATTTTTCAATAAAAAAACTTAATTTTACTGCTTTCACTATTTTCCAGAAAGAAGAATGGGATGAATCATAGCCTTTCGAAAAATGACTCCTCAGTTTTCTATTGTATTATTTCAATTATGGACTTGTGTCTATCATGTGAAATAGGTATATACTTGTTGCCCTAAAAACATGTAAAACATGATACATTATCTTTTTGGAATTAATAGAGTTCTGCTTAGTGTTGACACATAAGTGGAAAGGTGGCATATTACATTTTTGCTTCGTATGCTGACAGCCGAGTGAAAATACCTGGTTTATATTATAGAAAACTTTTGGCATATAATCAGCCGGAGATGGGGTAGGGGACTTTTCTAATATTTAATTGTTTGTCTACTTTTGACTATTCTGATGTTGAGTACTCTCTCTTTTAAAGGGTCAAGCACGGTGAATGGCCTTTTGGGTGTAGTAAGCTTTTGTCTCTTATGGTTGGCAAGAGTCAAACATCGCGACTTGGAGGTATCATTACTACAATAAATCTTGTTTATCGTCTTTGTTCAGTATAACATTATATATGTGTGTGTGTGTAAGAGAGAGTTGTGGGGCAAGGCATCCTCTAAAATAAATGTAAATCGTGTCTAAGACCAGCTTAAAAAATTAAAGGGAAAGGAAAGAAAATTGCATGTAATACCATTTTGCATGGGCGTAAATAGTGCCACAGAAAAATGGTTTAATAGAAGGAAGTCTGGAATATTTTGTAGGCCTACTACTAGCTTTAGTATTTATTGCTGTTTAAGAATTTGTTTAATAAAAAATGGCATGAATGAAGTTAACCTGTTTCTTTTGATAAATAAAATTGTAACAAGTACCGAGCGAGATATGAACCTTGAGATATCAATGAATGTATACTCATGAGTGCATGGTGTGATGTATCCTTGTCTTCTTCTCCTTGTTTCTGCCTCAACTTGGAAAGAGATTGGAAATTGCATATACGTGCTAGTGTAGGGATATGGCAGCTTGGAATACACAAGAAAGTTAAATGATCACAACTGTGGCAAAATGGTTTATATGACATTATGTTAAGGATAGCTTCAATTTAACTTTTTTTTTTTATAAGCAAACAAATATCACTACAAAAAACAAGCTATTTTGCGGCGGTTTTTTTTGCAATTTGAGGGGGTTTTCAACCTCCGCTAAATAATTTGCGGGGGTTTCGAAAACCGCCTCAGTTACGTTCGCCGCAATCTATTTGCGGAGGTTTTTGAAAACCGCTGGTATGCGTATAATATTGCGGCGGTTTTATTGCGGAGGTTGAAAACCTCCACAATCATAACGATGATTCCACACTTTGCGATTATTTTGTGGGGGTTTTTAACCTCCTCTAATTGTCAGTCATAAGTTCTAAAACTCCCCTTCTATATTTTCATTTGTAATCAAATTTTTGAGTTGATCGAGGATTTTATTATTACCTTTCCTATATTATATTTCTTGCTATTTTAATAAAAACAAATTATATTTATTTTCTTGTAGTTTGTTCCAACAAAAAAGAAATAATTTAGCTAAGCCAATTAAGTATTCATCACTATTGTGTGGCTTACCAATCCATGACTTATCCATAGTCAAGATACCTAAACAAATTAGCAATGAGAGTTCATAAAACCAAACTTCATAATATTCCAATACTTTAGATATTATAAAAGAAAATACAACTGATGCAAAAAAGAGGGGAAAGAAGCATGATTATTTCTGTTTGTAGCATAAAATAACCTTAAGTCAATCAGTTAATGATGTAGAAAAGCATTATTATTAGAAGCTACAACAACAAATCAGCCTTAACCGGACACACTTGTTAGGATCTGGAAATTCAAGGAGCTAAAAGGAGGGCACATCCCAAAAATATGTCTACTGCAGGCAAGGCCAATTAGTTTGGTGCATACGACCATTGAATAAATTTGCAAAATATATAATTCAGCACAACTTCCATTATATATTTATATATAGCTTGGTCATTAAGATAAATTACCTTTGGAAACAAGAATGATATGATTTCGTTGAATGTGATTCCAATCCTTCCCTCAGTCTGCAATCACAAATCAGATCTTAGATTATATATGGCACAAGAAAGGAAACAAAATCAGAAAATTTGCAATTATTTTTGTAGTGACAAGTTACTTCCTTTTCAAGCGCAACAAATTTCAAGCTGCGACAAACAAGAAACCATTCAAGAAACATCCCATACTGCAATTATGATATGCTCAGCGCCTCATCTAGAGGAACTAATTAAATTCTGTTGCTTTAAAACCATAGCATTCTCTATTCACTACTAAGTTACCCAAAATACAATCATAGCAACTCCATATCACAAGAAATCTTCATAAAAAATTTTGATCCCAAGTCTTAACATTATGAATTTACTCCATTGCACCAATTTACATATCAATCAAAGCAGAGACATTTATTTCATAAGCAATCACAATGTCGTGACCTAATACAGAGGCCTTTAAGATCTGATTTCCATATTTCAGTTTAGGTAGACTTGTCACTAGTATAAACAATTTCTCATATACAATACATAACACATTTAAAAAAAAAATCCTCTATTTCAACAACCCATAGAATCATACGAAAGAAAAGGAACAAACCTTATAAGACCCCATTATTAGATCCACAAACTTCCACCATACCCAGCAATCAAAAAATGAAACCAAAATAAACTTATAATCCAGCTATAAATAAAATAAATAAATTCAGAAATAAACATAAAAAATTCAATTCCAGTTATTTGCGAGAAGTTACTTGGGTGAGAGAAGAGACAATCTGGTCCTTGGAGATGCTGGCAGCGGCTCTGGCTTCGTTGGGGGGTGCAAAGAGAGCGAGTACTGACAATGGTGGTTGAGGCTTGCAGAAGGTGGTGACTGCGTGAGGAGCAGAGACGCCGAAGGAAGAGGTGAGGGAAGAGACGCCCGGCGGCGGAGAAAGAAACGGGAACGGCAGAGACTGCGAGTTCTCTTCTCTTCCAAACGGGGATGCCTTGTTTTGAGCTCTCTTCTCTTCCAAACGAGGTGCACTGAACGGCGAGGAATGCAAAAGAAAGAGCCAACGGCAGAGAACCTCTCGCATGCGCTTTCCAGCTCCTGGGTTCCAGATTGTCTCTTCTCGCATGCGAAATAGGGTTTTTTTGTTGGGGGGGTGGGAATTCGAGAAGGGGCGGGATTTCAATTTTGAGAAGGGGGACCATCGAAAAAATAAAGGGTAAAATGGGAGAGGGAGATGTTTAATTAGAGGGGGTTTTGATGTTTAATTAGAGGGGGTTTTTAACCCCCCAATTTAACCGGGTCTTTTACAAAGCCAATTATGAAAGTGTCTTTTTTAAAACTAATTTGGGGAGGTTTTAAAAACCCCCGCAAAATAATCGCCGCTATTTAGCCGTTTTTTTGTAGTGTATATTAAAAGAGAGTACAAGGATAGCTTCAATTTAACTTAATTAGGAATGATTTAGGGGTGTTTCAGGGTCAATATAAAGAGGTTTTAATTGCTGAATAGGGGGGAGGCTTGTTTCCTCTTGACCTCTTTTGTAGGACACCATTGTTTTCTATGCCTCTTTGCGCGAGACTTTAAATCACAGGTTGTTTTTGAGAGTTTCTTTGTCTATATGCAAAGAGACCGGTTTACTTGTTTGAGCTAGTGTTCTCTCTTTCTTTAGGATTGCTGGTCCTCTATGTTTTTATTTTTCCCCCCTTTCATTTAATTATCTTTTCCTTCATAAAAGAATTAAATAAATAAGTATTGGGTTTTCTTAAATAATTGTTTAGTGTATTATCAGTTATGATTAATTTGTGGGTATTCATGCACTAAAAGCTCACGATGCTTTCAGGATCTAAGAAACAGATTACAAAGATCTTGAAGTTTGTTGTTCGACTATATTCCTTCTCCTCTTCAGAGATTGTGTCTGTGTTGTTGGATTATTTGTTCCTCAGAGTTCAAAAAGAATGCAGATGATACTTCTGTTGGCCTCACCATAGAGAATGTTTTGGCTGATTGGAAGCTTGTCGTACTGGTCAAATTGTATAATAAGGAACCAGAGTTACTTTTGAACCTCCTTAAGGAAGTTCTTGATGTGATTAAAGCTCAGGAAGACATGAAGTGTGAAGAAGGTGTAATAATTAACAGGATCTAATTACATGAAATTAGAACACCGATTAGAGCACTTACTTGTCGAAGACATGATCACGAATACCAGAAACTGCCTCAGTCGTGTAGAGCTCCTGAAATCACAAACTAAGCCTTCTTTTGCCTGGTCACAAACTCCGGTTCTCGGTTCTCAATGAGGCAAACCGTAGACGAGCATATATGATTCTAGTGACGGCAAAGGGGACCTAGCCTCTATATTTATCAACCCTAGGACCACCCATCATGGGCCTAGTGGTTGGGCCTATACTGTCTCCCACATAAATCAGAATTAGGTGTCCAAAGGCCCATTACAATTGATCACTTATTTGCGGGCCTGAGCATCATCAATTGGATCATAACATTAACCCGTTTTTGGAAAACTAAAAGGCCACAATTGATTGTAGCCCACAGGAATTATTAGAAATAATTCTAACATTCTCCTACTTGGGCAAAATCAATTGTGCAATTTTAATTTTTAGAAAACATTTTGAAAACGACTCTCGGGCTAATAACATACTTCCTAACGTGGCCACTAAACACATGATCCCAAGATGCAACACCTAATTAAGACTCCATCCAACAAAAGCTAAATGATACCGAATCATGGCGGTAGTCACATCTTATATTGACATGACACCTTCCATGGTTACAAATACCACCAACTTCGTCGACTAGCCATCTATGTGGAGTGTAGCAAAGAAAATGGCATGCCAATATGATCTTATAGCCATCTTGTCATTTTCTTTGTCGCCCTCAATTTCTCTCAAATGCATTAAAACCAGAGAAATTATATGGTTCATAAGAAACCATGATGCCTCGGCTCCGACATGGCGTCGATCAAAGCCTGATGATCCCATTGACACCGAGCTCTAATGTTTTTGCAAATATGCCTCGGCTCAACATGGCATCAACCACCGCACAAAGTGGTCCTAATGATACCGAGCTAAATGGTTCAATAAAACCATAATGCCTCGGCTCCAACATGGTGTCGACCACCCAAGCACAAAGGGTCCAAAGCGACACCGAGCTTCATGGTTTAACAAAACCGTAATGCCACAACTCTTACATGGTGTCGACCATGGGCATAGTGGTCCCAACGACACCGAGTTTCAACATTTTTGCATCTGTTAAACATATACAAAGGTATATAATAACATAATTCAATTTATAATTAATTTCTCAAGTCAAATAGAAAATGTTATCAAAACCCCAAAAGTGTTAAAAATGCGAGAGCTAACATGACATAAAGCACAAACTCCCACTAACCAAGCATATTATACAAACTCATAGAGCTCATGTTCGCAAAAATAATGATAAATAAATAATTATGGGCAGAGTCCCTTGGTTAAAGGATTAACCATGTGGAACCTATTTAGTTTCATGATAGCTCTTTGGATTAACAATTTCTTCAATTCTTTTGCATGACAAATATTGCTTCTGATCACTGGTTTCAAAGCATTCAATGCATAGGGCTCAAGACAACGACCCTTCAAAGTTGCAGGGCTAAATCCAACAGAAATGGGGTCATTTGAAAATAATGCGGTAATATATAGAGAGATATAGTTCTACCACATAAACACTAAGCCCTTAATCTGAGCATTAGCTACTAGAATTAAATCATGAATGAGAAGGTAACAACTCATCAATTTCAACTAATAAATAAATAGGCAATAACAGCAACAAGAAGCTAACTTTGGAAAGACCAACATATAACGGGATACTAACAATGTATGCTTTGAGATATGAATACAAGATAGATTTTAAGGAAGTCAAAGGTGGCTCAAATCTGAGTTAAATCTTTCAAATATGCATCCCTGAGTAACAACCTTTTTCCTTACAAGTAAAATCTTTGAAAAACTTATATATAGAAGATTTGAATGACAACCATTTTTCTTTATGCTAACATATAATTCAAATGTTAATTGATAAGTTCATTGTACATACCATATAGTAAAGGTTTATTATTCCCCAGACAAACTTAACAGTAAACCTTTCAATCATAAAGGTAATTAACAAATAATTGAGCTCATTAACTCCAATTTTATCATCATTTTGAAAATATTAGGATTTTCCAATCCATGTATAAAATCCACAATCATACTGAAATTGATAAAGGTTTATTATGTACCTTATCTGCGCTCATCAAATAAAGATAAACTATCCTCAAACTTTCTCACATTCACATGTCATAAGATTATCCCAGAATAATCAACATTAAGGACCACTTACTTTACTATTCTCAATTATGTCCAGGATAAAAACATGAGCAAAAGAATTGGATGGATCTAATTAATACATAGCTGAGGGTGCTATGATACAGAAGGAAAAAACTGAAGCGAATTATATTTAATGAAGGCACATTTTCAAGTATGAAATAAATGAAAAATTCAAAGCTTTTGCATTTTGCTATAATGAAAAAGTCACACAAAAATAAAAAAAAACTTATTATTCTAATAATCAACATAATTAGCTATTCGTTCATCATCAATATCCTTCTGATAAAACAAAGAAAAGCGCCAGATCTCCGTAAAGTCTTAAAAGAATGTGCAAATAATGTCAACAGATCTGCATAAATATCCAAAGTAGCTATAGAACAAGTAACAATAAAGTAATCACGAATCATATAACTTTTGATGTGGTCTGATATAAGAACCAGAAAAATCGAACAATTGGGAGTTCAAAAATTGCAACAGGAAATTCAAATATCCGATGCATAACAAATTCGAATTCAAAGTCGCAACCCACAAACAAAAGGCTCGAAAATCATATATTTCAATAAATTATTTTTACTACCATTCTTGGCATCAAATAATGACTAAAGTCAAAATCCTCTCACTGATGTCAAGATCCAAACATGTTAAATATACAAAAAATTTATAGTAAACTAACACGAGCATCCAAAAGCTTATCACGAACTTTCATGAAATAAATTAAGTAGTGCTCCATAACAAACTAAGCAAAATAGTTGTTATTAAAAAAAATTGATTGTTAAGCAAAACTTAAAATGCGTTAAAGTAAGAAACAGGGCAAGACATGATTTCAGCTTAAATCAAGCTATTTGGAGGCCAACATAACAACACATTCTCCTTTGGGCAGAATGCGCAACCAAGGTCGTAGCGTAGTCGAACCTCATATGAGTTAATCAATGAGCATACACTGGATTCAGAAAATTGTCCCCTTTGGGCAGACAAATTCCCTACACCAACGTACCTCCATTAACTTCACCAAACATATTCGATAATAAGTTACTCAATGAGTATACATTGGGTTTAGAGATCTATCTCCTTTGGGCAGACAAATCTCCTAGACCAGTGTACCTCCAATAACTTCATCGCAAATTAGCTTCTAATCATGACATACAATAACCCCCTTTGGGCAGGAAATTGCACGTGACAATCAGAAGCATTTCTCTAATGATAAAATAAATTCCACCAATTAATAATGAGTAATCCCATTTTGGCGGGAATCCCCACTATAATCTGTGAAGTGCTTTTACCCAGGAATCAATATCTCTTGCCCTTAACCATGATACAGTCCATAAGAAGGTGCATTAAAAAATAAACACCCCTACTCATCATGAATTTAAAACCATTATCATTCTACAAGTTTTACATTTACAACAATCAAAACAATATTTCACAATTAAGTGAATTGGCACTTTAAAATTACATGATATATGCTAAAGGTATAAATTTCCATAACACCTGTCAGGCACATATACATCATGCACATATCTAAACCCATGATATATTTTCTTTCCAGTATATTATTTATTAAATATCAGCTGGAAAATAAATAAATTATAATACATTTGGATCGTTTTTCGGTAAAAATATTTGCGCAGCGAAAAACACAAACAATAAGCTATAACCACATTTAAACAGTAGATCACAATGCAAGAGGAAGCACTTGAAACGTTCTCTCATGCTCACCACAATTTCCAACTTGATCACAGTAATAACCATGAAAGATTATACCGTAATATAAATAATTAAATTCCGAAAATGGAACCACATATGTGCATAACTACCAACTTAACCATTCAATGGAAATTAAAGACATGATTATACAATGCTTTTCAAAATTAAATATTATCTCATTGGAGATATCCATAAATTCACTTTTGAATCAATCATGCAATAAATATCTCTAAATTTATACAATTTGTACCACTCTAAGGGAGCACAAATCAACATATACCAAATACTATATTTCCAAATACTTATAAAATTATTGTGACAATAATCACCATCAATGGAAAACAATATGATGTAGATATAAAAAAATATTTTTCAAAAAATTGTTCCAATAAAAGAGCACAACAATTTCCATGTCACAACATTCTAAAAGAATGTCACACCCGTATATAAATACATATTCCAAACACAAATATGAGAGAGAGTTAAAAGCTCATTAAGAAGAAATTTATCTATTTATGCATGTATACAATACATCAATAACCAAAATATATATATTTTATAACTAACCTCTAAAAGGTGTATCACTCATACTTGTGTGTAGGACCAACAAAAGCGGAAGCATCAACTTTATATAAGTTCTCAGATGGCTCATAGAATAAATGTTAGAGAACAATAATTAAACTCATGTCAAATCAAGTCCTACTTTCTAACACACACAAGCTTGAGTATTTTCAAGTTTCAATGTGGCATGTCACAACCAATGACAAGAAGGTCATTAAAAGATACTTTTATATATAACTAAACGCAACTTTATTGTTTGTCAAAAATAAATTAAATTGCTCAAAATAAAATTATACGTGCTCAAGCATAAACCAAATATGTTTGATAAATTAAAAGAAAAATTTTCAATAATTCAAAATTTATCAAACTAGCAATTATTAAAATTAATACTAGTATCAGAATATTCAATAGTTTACTGTTAAGACAAAACACAAATGCATTAGCATATGTAATATGACAAGATATAGCTCCAAAAATAAAACAAGCTATCACATTGAGGCCAGTAAAATGGTACATTCACCTTTGGGTAGAATGCACCAACCAAGGTTGAAAAACTCGGTCAAAACCTCGGATGGGTTAATCCATGAGAATACACTGGGTTCAGAAAATTGTCCCCTTTGGGCAGACAATCCCTTAGCCCAATCCATTTCCCAATAACTCCATCTGCAAATAACTTTCAACCACAACATACAACCACCCCCTTTGGGCAGGTAATTGCATGAAATGATTAAAAGCATTCCTCAAACTACAAAGAAATTTTCATGAATCAATACAAGCAGACCCACTTTGGTGGTAACGGCTCATATCGACGCACAAAACTCTTGCATAGGAATCATTTTTCTCTTGTCCATAGATAAGACACAGTCAACAGGCAAGTACATCATTAAATGAGCACCCTTACTGGTCATGCATCAATTCAATTCGCATTCTCAACATGTTTTGTACTTTATAGTGTAACAAGGTAGTCAATTAAAAAACACGTATATAAAAAATAATAGCATACAATCATGCTCAACTCTACGTGGAGAGTGAACGCTACCATTAAATCCAGAATGCATCATATTATTTTTCTAACATATTTTTCAATTTAATTTTCGTTAGAAAAATAATTAAAAAATCAATTTAATGTGTTATATTTTAGAAAAAATATTTAACACAGCAAAAAAAATTCTAAAAACTAGATAGAAAAATCAAGCTCGAAAAATAGAGTGCAACGCAAAAAACGGAATCGAAAACCGACTCAGGCAGCAATCACACTCTCCCTCACTCTCCGTAGGTCGCAAGTGGGTTTCACATAGATGCTGAAATTCTCTTCCACCTCCGGCCTGGTAAAAAAAACGTGTTTTGGGTGCCTATAACCGTTTCAGCGCCATTTTTGGCCGATTCAAGCTCCGTTTCGTGCATTTATTTTATGGGTTTCAATAAGAACCAAGTTTCTAACCATTTCATCACAAAAGCCGCAATTTTAAACAACCAAAACATGGAAAATAAGCTGCAAAATCCGGAAATATGAACCCTAAGCGTATTCTTTGTAATTTTCGAATTTCTTCCTATGTGTGTAACGAAAAATTATGAAACATGTTACATTAGATTCATGTGACCATGTTCTACAAAACCCATATGGTTTCATGCTTCGATTTGTTGTAAATCTAAGTTCAATTTTCTGATTTGTGAACACGTGAAATAACGAACTAAAATTATCAACAAATAATGGAACCCGAATTATTCAAATAAACCAGAATAGTTCAACAAAGGGTTCTAAATCATATAATATAGGCTCTGATACCACATTTAATAATTAACAGGATCTAATTACATGAAATTAGAACACCGATTAGAGCACTTACTTGTCGAAGACATGATCACGAATACCGTAAGCTCGATCGTGTAGAGCTCCTGAAATCACGAACTAAGCATTCCTTTGCCTGGTCACAAACTCCGGTTCTCGGTTCTCAATGGGGCAAACCGTAGACGAGCATATATGATTCCAGTGACGGCAAAAGGGACCTAGCCTCTCTATTTATCAACCCTAGGACCACCCATCATGGGCCTAGTGGTTGGGCCTACACTGTCTCCCACATAAATCAGAATTAGGTGTCCAAATGCCCATTACAATTGATCACTTATTTGCGGGCCTGAGCATCATCAATTGGATCATAACATTAACCTGTTTTTGGAAAACTAAAAGGCCACAATTGATTGTAGCCCACGGGAATTATTAGAAATAATTCTAACAGAAGGTAGGTGGCAATTCTTTCCTTCTATAACATTCCTTTTCATTATGTATAGTTTCTGGTTGAAGTTTAATACCTGTTTAATTGTTGTGGCGTGCTTGGAAATTTATTTTCTTGCGTGTTTTTGTCTTTTTATGCACTATGTAGTATGTACTTGTTAAACCCCAGACGTGTTCACGACTGATGGGAATGTTTTGCTGATTGGGTTTCCTTAAGTTTTATCTTCTGTCTCGAACAACCATGAACTCAGATTGAATATTTAAAATTTGTTCATCCTCCCTTTTAGTTAGTTTCTTCTTTTCGTTCTTATAATGTGTTCTTCTTCTGCAGATAACTCAAGTGTTGGGATTTCACACTCGAGGGAAGAGTTTCGCCGAAGTGATTATCTTTCTTCTTTGTTTGCATGGCTTGTTCGAATTCTCAGCGAAAAACCTTCTGCAGCAGCAAATATGCCAAAAAGAAATTTTCTCGAACTTCTTCGTAAATGTCTTTTAATATCACATATTTGCAACAAGCAGCTCATGGATTCAGCCTTTCATCTTGCAGAACTGATGGATGACAGATCTTTTTCGGAGAAAGTTCAAAAGCGCTCTCTTATTGCTTTGTCCAATTTTGACAATGCAGATGATCAAAGCTCTCTATTGACTTCAACAAATATTTTCCAATTTGAGGAATCCATGCGTGAGGCATCTAAAATGCTTGAGTTAGTTAAACGACAGATAATAAAAAATAAAAATCAAGGGCAATAAATTTTGAGACTGAAAAATCACAGGTACGGACTTTGGCAAAGTCATTGAACCCATGCCTGATTGGCATGTTGCCTCGTGCGGTTGATTCATCTGGTTGTCTTCCCATTCTTGACGTTGTTGATAATGAAAAACACAATCAAGTATCAGATAGGAAAGAGAATTGGAAATTGATCAAACATGGTACCAAGCGAGATGCCACTTCAGACCTTCAGCTGCTCTATGACTCGACTGTTAAGAAGATGAGAGAGACCAACAAACATGGTGAATTAAATGATGAGGTTCAAGCGAAAGGGGAGAAAGGATACCTCGTGGTTGGTGGCATTTGGACGATTGTTATGGAGGAAGAGCTACTAGCCATCAAGTCTTCTGTAAGCATTTTATTTTAATTGATAATTATTGCTTAGCCCTTCTCAAGCTTTAATTATGATGTTTAGTTATTCATAAGCATTCTTTTACTCAATTTTGGAAGTGGTATGATGCCTATAGGACAGAGGTGTCCTTACTGAGTTCTACATTTGTGCTGTTCTTATAAATGTTCAAATAATTTATTAAATATAAAAAAAAAGTAACAAGTTTTCGACATTTAACCTTTCTTAATTATATTCTTGATGAAAAAAGTTACGGGTATCGTTCAAATTTCCTTTATTTTAGAGCATTCACTTACACTGTGATTGGTTGTGGAGAGAAATTGAGAAGGGAGAAAGAGATAAGAAAGAGTGAGAGAATGGAGAAATATATGAGAAATAAGATAGATTTGAGGTATTGTTTAGTTTAAGAAAAAGAGAAGAGAAATAGAGAAGAGAGAAGTATTAATTATTTTTTAAAATACGAAAATGCCCCTGGAAAAAACCCATCAAAATTAATTTAATTTTTATTTAAATTCAATTAATTAATTTATTATATTATTTAATTTAGTTTTTAGTAATTTAATTAATTGAATAAATATAAATAAGTTCTTACCAAAAAATATTTAACTGACCCAAAAAAAAAGTTAATTAAATTATTTGATCAAAGATACGGTTCCCACCATCAGAAAAGAAAAACATGATTATAAAAAATAAAGGATAAGAAAAACGATGTTTCACTGGTTGAATAAAAACAAAATGGTTGTACAAAAAAAAAAATATGAAATGGTTCACGATCAGGTATAGCTGTCAATTGAGTTTGGCTCGTTATTAAGACCAAATTCGAGCCAAAGACAATTTCGAAATTTGGTGGGTTGGGCCAAAATTAATTCCTATTTTACTAGCCCAACCCACTATGCAGCTACAGACTAAATGGCTGCCCATGGGCCAAGAATTTATGCTCAGCAGAATTAATTTTGAACATTTATATTTAATTGTGCTTTCGATAAAGCGGCCGATCTCGCCTCTCGTGCTCTCATGACGAAATGTTAAACCATAGCTTCCAATTCCATGCGTGAATGAAATGTGCAGCCTCTGTTCTTGTCAAAAAGAAATGTGTCACCTCTATTGAATCAAAAGAATTTAGAGCCAAGACATTTTGTACAGATCGTTTTTGCGTGTCTTTGTGATTTTTATTAAAAATTCAAAATATTGAGGAAAAAAATAACATTGATAAATAATTTCACATATAATGAGCCAGTCTGTTCACAATCTTTGGTTCACGTAACAAAATTAAAAAATGTAATCAGAAAAAAATTCAAAAGTAATTCGGGCCAACGGGTTGGCCCAGCCCATCACGGGCCAGCCCCTGATGGGCCAATAAATTTTCGGGTCGGGCTGGGCTAGAATTTTTCGGGCTAAGGTTTTACTGGCCCGGCCCACCTTTTTTATCGGGCGGGCTGGGCCAACCCGTCGGGTTGGGCTTATTTTAACGGCTCTACGATCAGGTATTCATATCGCTATTCAGCAGTAACGTGCGTTCAATTGTGAGCAATTTTTAAGGGCATAAATAAAAATAAGCAATAAATAATAATTTCTCTTCTCATTCTTTTCAACTTTGAAAAGATTAGAAAAAGTGGTGGGTCCCACTGATTTTTTTCTCTCTTCCCTATTTCTCTTCTAAACCAATAAAGAGAACTTCCATATTTCTCCCCAACTTCTCTCTCACCCCACTCTCTCTTTCCTATTTCACCTCAACCAATCACACCATTAATATTGATTTAGGGTCCGTTTGGTTTAGATTGTGGTAGAATAGATTGTGTAGAATCTTGTTTAGAAAATTGAGTTTTGAAAAATGGAGTTTAAAAAAATGATTTGTGTTTGGTAAAAATATTTTAAAACTGAGTTTAGAAGAATTGATTTGTGTTTGGTTGACAAAATAGAATCACTTTTGAAGTGTTAAAATACTCAAACGGAGTTTTGCAAACGGAAAAGCAACATCAAATCTCCTGCAACAAAACGACGTTTCGTAAACGAAAAAGGCAAACGAAAAATTTACCAAACACCAAAATAAAAAAGCAAACTCCGTTTGCAAAACGCAAACGGAGAAAAGGGGTGCAAACCACCGTTTGGTGCCCAAACCAAACTGGCACTTAGAAGGGGTGCAGTTGCATGGGACCTTTATTTTTATTTTTATATATTTCTCTTCAATTTCTAAAATCAAATATTTGCAATTACATGAACATAACACAATCCTAGAGCTTGATTACCTAAATCATATTCATGCAATTGAAATAGCACATTCTACTTTTTATCCTTTCATTTTCATTTGTGCTGATTACAACCACAATCAGTTTCGCTTGGATGCAAAAAGTGTATTCAAGGTAGACAAAAGTACAGCAGGGGCGACCTGAGAACACATGAGTTGAGCTGAGTGGCTTAAGCACATAAGAGATCACAAGCATATATGCTTGTTGTATTGTGAACACCAAAGCAAACTTCATGTGATCTCAGGATGACCCTGTAGAAGCTCTCTACCTCCTCATCTTCTGGAAATGTCCTTGCCTAAATTGAATCATGTTTGTATCAATGTATTGAGTTATCTCATCTTGTGATTCAATAGATATATAGCCTCAAACTTGGTACTTGTAGGCTTTAGATGTACTACACCCAAGTAGTACTTGACACAGATGAAGGCATCTATCTATCTGTTATGTGAGACTACAAGTTTGTACTACCGATTTTAACACAAATCAAAGAAGCTCATGTAGTAGTACTTCAGCTTCTTGTTACCAACACGGCAATACAAATATAGTTGGATCTCGTCAAAATTCAAAATCAAAATTTGGGGATTGTACTCTGCACAGTAATGATTAAAAATCAAGATTGTTTCTTTGAAGAGGTTGAATTGTAAGATTTTTTTTTTCCTTAAAAAGAGAAACGTAGATTCACGATGTATTCTTTTTTTTTGTTATTACAATTACAATTTCTTTTTTTATATCTAGCAGTAAATCTATGCAAAAGCACGGATTTTTAAAAAAAAAAAAAAATCATGCCACGAGAAATTTAGGGAATTGAGTTTTTTTAGGGAAATGATTTTTTGTGGGAAAATAATTGAGTGGGTGAATGAGTTTTTGTCGCGTGATACATGATAAATAGATGAAAGGAAAATTACCATTTATTCTGGAGTTTCATCTGGTGTAAATACGCTTCAAACATTGTAATCTAGCTGCAAAATATAGAATTATCAAATTAAGGCTGCAAAATATAGAATTATCAAAGTAAGGCTTGTATTAATAATGATAGCGAGACGAGAAATCTAATCAATGTTATTATATATTTGTTGTCACTAGTAGGAGATTTTGCCCCCTATAAGAGAAGACGTGGGTTATTCAAAAGATGAGAGATGGGAAGTGGAGAAAGGAGGAAAAGATCCCACATTTTTTGGTTTGAGGATTGCTGGACAAAAGATGAGAAATGGGAAGGTGTGGTTCGTCAATCTTGGGTTAGATCCAGTCAACATTGCCTATGAAAAATAAAGGCAATTATTAAATGCACCCCTACCTATTGAGTATACCCCCAAATTACGAATTCTCTAAAATACCCTTGTTGAAAACCTGAAAATTTTGATGATTTCCGAAAATTGCAATTTTCGGTATGTGTTTTGTGTACCGAAAATTATAATTTTCGGTAAGAAAATTTCGTTTTGTTATCTACCGAAAATTGTAATTTTCGGTACACAACTTGTATACCGCAAATTGCAATTTCCGGTAAAATTGATTTGAAAACAATGTTGCCGGAAATTGTAATTTCCGGTATACAAATTGTATACCGGAAATTGCAATTTCCGGTAGGACTTTTTTTGGAAATTTTACAAACCGGAAATTTGACATTTCCGGTAATACAATTTTTTTTTATATTCCGGAAATTGTGAAATTTTCGGTATCCAAATGTATTTAATTTTTAACCACAAAATAACATCACATCACATTACATTGCATAGCCAACAACATTACACCGGATGCAAATTCAACACTAAAAAACCAAACCCAATGATTATACACCCAACAGCAACACAACACAAACATAACATGACCTAGTCACCAGTTCTAATCCTTGGCTATGATTGACGAAGGAGAACAATGATCTCATCAGCTGTTCTTGGTAGACGGCATCTTGCAAGGATCTCGTCGATCGATCTACCAAGCACAACATACAACTTTATTGGGCCATGGCATTGAATGCTTCCCACATACGTTGTATGTCACCGTCGTTCAGAAGTGTCATACGCATATACTCAACAAGCCCACCACCGACTGAAACAGGGCATCTATAGTAGAGATCTACTACTATACGTGATCCAGCTCCGAGCTTTCGCCGTATCTTTTGCTTCAGTTCTTCAATGGTAATGGATGTCTTGATCCTAAATATTTTTGGAGAATCGCATTCAAAAACCACGCCATTAACACTTGTTGTGATTCTGCCATCGTGATAGACAACGGCAAGGCTCGAATCCATCGAGAACTGGGTTAGTTGAGTGTCTGACATGACTCACGAGCGGGCTAACTTATGAAATCGTTATAGGGTTTGCGTGAAATTTTGCTTGTGAAAATGGTTTTATTTATAGAAAGGTTGATGCAATCTGAACCGCTAAAAGTGTCGGTCGCATATCGTCCATTGATTTTTTTTTAACAGAAACGACAAAAGGGAATTTATTCCTTCTGGCCACACGCAGTAGCGAATGACAAGACCATAAATAAAAGTCCACATATCACTACAATGTAATCAATAAAATACATAAAGGATAAAAATACAACAACTATTTTTCAAGCACGCACATTTAAAAATAATAAAGTGTACTACATATCACTACAATGTAATCAATCGTCGTCTAAGTGTACACGGTCATCTGGATACTGTGGTGTAGTATGACACAACGGTGGAAATAATGTAAACCACTCCTGCAATCGAGCAGCATACAGTGTTGCCCATGAATGAGCCTCCGGATAAGAATATTGACGCCAACTGGGAGTGACGTTAGACAATGGACATCCGGGCTTAAGAAATACCTGAAAAAATGCAAATTAATTAAACATATTTTACATTAAAAAAAGCTAAAAATTAAGTTAAAAATAACACATTGCTGTAACAAAAAAATTAGTTGTACCCAGTGATTTTTGTTGACAAACCCAATACAAATTAGGGCGTTGTTTGGCTGGATTAGGTGACACATGCCCCTAAGAGGGAAAAATGTCCAACACGTTTGACTGCACTCATTCAAAGAGACTAGAACCAATTTATATTTGGTTGCTATTACGTACCCCATGTTTGGTAAGGTCATCCACTTGTCACGAAAGCAGGTACCAGTTACACCTAGCAACGACTCCCTCAATGCTTGATATTGATCTCCAAAAAGCTTGCCATATAACTCATAATGCATTCTGATCTCTTTTTCCAAGTCTTGCCGGACTATAGACCATCCGTCCTCAGATTTACCAAGTAATGCTGCAATCGAACGATATCTGCAGTTTCCATCATCTTCGACATCCACTATTTGCTCAATATATGGATGAAACTGTAGAGAAAATTGGCCCAGGTAAGGCCTTTGATGTACATCAGGTGGTATATCAAATCGTTTCTTTTTCCTTGTGGGCACATTAGATGCCTTTGATGTATTCCCAGATGGTACATCAGAATACATGTTGTCCACATGCTCAAAATATGATGGGTCGCGCCTAACATCATATCCATCCATTGCTGGGGCCTTACCTTTACCCTTTTTCGGTGCTCCATTGGTCTTCATATTTTGAGGAGGCAGACACATTGAAGTTGTGTCCGGAAATACAAGTTCACGCACTTTGGCAAACAGTGTCTTCTTGCCAATAACGTTAAGTGATCGAAATCGATTTACCAATGCATTCCACTGAAGCGCAAGCTCTTCCTCTGACACCCCGCCTTTTGTCTCAACTTGATGTTGTTGCGGTTGGTATTCACCAATATGTAAACTCCTCCAGTGCAAGTGAACTGCCTCCAATGGAATAGCTGCAATCAGCCTTATGTAACCCGCCAACTCTCAAGCACAAGGTAACCCATGTGTCGTTCTGATAAGGCAACCACAAGCAGATGTATCAATACCCACATAATTCACTCTGTTACACTCGTCGGTAATAAGTTGAAGTGCAGTCCTTGATACAAATCCATGCAATCTGATAAACAAACGGTTGTTGTGTCTGTGCTCCACTACGTTTATGCTTCTTTCGAAGGATGCTTTTATCTCAGTGTGTTGTAGTGCAAGCATATTGTTCATAGCTTCTCAACAATGACATAGGTCACCCCTACTGTTTTGTAGATTCCTCTTCAATATCCAATGTGCAGACTCAGCCCTAATAACAAACAAAAATTAGACCACATCAAATACTAATGACACCATTAAAAAAAATTATCAACATAATTTTATCTACTGGTTTAAGCATACATATTTGTTGTTGTATTTCTGAAGTGCATCACTAGGTTGGTCCATGCCGCGACAAACTTTTCCTTAAAGGGATTCAACCATGTATTCTTGACATATTCAACAAAAATAGGAAATTCTGAACATACACACTCAAAATTCATCAACCGCTGCTGATACTCAAACTCGTCAATCGCATCAACAACACCATCCCATGCATTCTTCACTACCTTATGTTTGTCTTCACGAATACCAACTTCTTGCATTTCGCATAGACATTCTTACCTATGTGCCATTGACACAACAAATTGGTCGAAGTTGAAAAAATGGACGCAATTGCATTCATCAGAGCAAGATCTCTGTCGGTAAGAATAATTTGAGGAAATAATTTTTGTCGCACAAACAGACCTTTTAACATCAAGAGTGCCCATTCAAAGTTATCCTGCTACTCAGAATCCAAATAGGCAAATGCCACTGTGTATGTAAGGGATGTACTAGTAACACCAATAATTTCAAACAGTGGCAGCCGATATCTGTTAGTTTTGTAGGTGTTGTCCATGAACAAGACAACGTGAAATGTATTCAATAAATTGACGGCATTTGGATGTGTCCAAAAAATATCTCTAACAACGTCGGAACCGTCATGTCTTCTATACTAGAACACATATCGATCACGTTGGATTAAGTTCAACAAGTGTTGCATTTCAGTTCTTGGACCTTTCTGAGTTGATCGAAACTTATGCCGCTCATTATATACTTGACTAATGGTAGTGAGATTGGCCACATTGCGACTCTTCAGTGTCAATAGAATGCTTCCTGGCCTTACGTTGTTCTTTGTCATATCATGAACAATTTCTTTTTCATTTTGGTTTAAACGACCAAGAAATGGATGACCCATCATGCTTTCAGGTATCCGATGGTTGTGAATTCCACAAAGGACCTTAAGTATCCAGTCTTCACTCGTTGACAGAGGTCTTCCCACGAACGGACACTCACACTTATGAGATCCAGTTGACTTTGAAGAACTTGATGACTTGGATGAGTTGGATCTATACTTTCCACCCCTTTCACAACCCAGAATGACTTTTGTTTTTCTTCCTCTTTGCCCTGTTTCTGTGTCTGATCTTACAATGACAACAACTATATTGTTTTCCTTCCCAACCTCTCGAGCCCAATACAAAAGGTCATCTCGTGTAGAAAATATCTAAAAAAAAGTATTAATGTTAATGTTTTGTTAAAAAAAAAACGACATATTCACAATATCAAACAATAATTAAATTACATGCGTAGTAGTGAATACATCACTACAATCGAAATGTTGGGAAACGTCGGTCGGCTTGTCAGCTTCATCAGAATTGAAGCCACTAAAATCATCTATTTCCAATGAAACCAAAATGAAACAAACAATAGATTATTTATGTGGAAAAGGAAGTTTTAAAAAATTCCGGTATGCAATTTTTTTAACCTTTTACCGGAAATTTGCAATTTCCGGTATGTTATTTTATTATTATCTACCGGAAATTCCAATTTTCGGTAACAAAGGCTTAAAAATAAAAATACCGAAAATTAGAATTTCCGGAACAAAGTTCAAAACGAAAAAAAATGTACTGGCAATTTGGAATTTCTAGTACGATTGGAGCGTTTTCCACAAGTCTGAGGTTAAAAAAATAAAAGATGAGTGTTTAATGGTTTGTGGAGGGGAATTCTTTTGTTATACTTTCATTTTGTTCTATTTGCGCATGTATTTGTCGCTCTTTGGGAGGTGCACCAACAGCAGTAGAAGCTCCTCTCATCATAGACATATCTGAAAATATAATAAGTAAATGCATAAAAAAAAAACTTGTACTGGAAATACATAATTTCCGGAATATAAAAAATCTTTTGCATACCGGAATACAATGTACCAGAAATTGCAATTTCCGGTTGATAACAAAACGAAATTTTCTTACCGGAAATTATAATTTCCAGTACACATAACACATACCGGAAATTGCAATTTCCTGAAATCATCAAAATTTTCAGGTTTTCAACAAGGGTATTTTGGAGAATTCGCAATTTGGGGGGTGTACTCAATAGGTGGGGGTGTATTTAATAATGGCCAAAATAAATTATATGGAATCAGTGGACGATTTCTTTAAAGAATACCGAATGGGCTCAATGTAGAAGGAGATTAAGAGGCTGGAAGGATTGCTGAAAGACAAGAAAAGGTGGTCTAATTCTAGTGAAGATATTGGTAGATACAAATAGCTTGAAAAGCAAGATGCATAATTAGTCAAAACTGAAGAGGTTATGTGGCGTCAAAGTAGTAGAGCAGTGTGGCTTAAGAATGGTGATAAAAGCACAAAGTTTTTTTCATGGCAAAGCAAGCTAAAGGGGAAAGGTCAATGAAATCACGAAATTGAATGATGCAGATGGTGTGTGGTGGCGTGGGGATGAGAATATTGAGAGGCTTCTTATTAATTATTTTTCTGATCTTTTTGCTACCTCCTTCCCAAAGGAAATAGGAAGAACTTGAGGTTGTTAAAGGAAACCTATCTGAAGATCGCAGGTCTTGGTATGCTTAAAGTTTTTCAAAGGTAGAAGTTGTGGAAGCCATAAACCAAATGAATCCGCTAAAATCCTCGGGCCTAATGGTTTAGCGGCCCTATTTTTTCAGAAATATTGGAATATAGTAGGTAGGGAAGTTCAAAGCCAGGATATTCTAAATAATGAACAGGCCTGATGAGATCAACAAAACTTACATTGTCTTGATTCCAAAAGGTAAGAATCCTTCCTCCACAAAGATTTTAGGCCAATTAGCCTATGTAGTGCCGAAGATTGTGACTAAGGTACCTGCTAATAGAATCAAATACATTCTTCTTGAGATAATTGATGAAGAGTAAAGTGCTTTTGAGAAGGGGAGATTGATAACTGATAATGCTCTTATAGCCATGAAATGCATTCATCGGATGAAAAAGAACAGGAATGGGAAAAAGGCATAATGGCCTCAAAACTCCATATGTTAATGGCTTATGATAGCATTGAAAGGGAGTTTGTTCAAGGGGTTCTCCTTTCTATGGGCTTCCCAGATCACTTTGTAAAGCTTATTCTCATATGCATATTTCCTCAGTTAATTACCATATTATTATCAATAGACAACCATGCAAAAGCTTCTTTCCTAAATGTAGAGCTGTCAATCTGGCCCCTAGCCCATAGAACAGTCTACTAAACTCACACTAACAGTCCCATTTTTTGACCCACTTAGTAGTGGGGCTTTTAAGCCCCCAACCCACACAACCCACATGTTGGAGCGGCTAGGGACAGGGCTTGAAGGGCCAGCCCACATAAATTGATGTTTCGATCCTGGAACAGCAACTCTCGCACGTTTTCAGATCCATGACACTTTATTTGTTTATCCTGCAGCTTACGTTAAAAATTGGTTTCATTGCTTTCGACGGTATCCTTGACGACAGCTTCTTGGCTTGCCGGATTCCGACAGCAACCACCAGCTTTTTAGCTTCTGACTATTCAACATCTGAGAGCTCTCAACAGTTGTAAGGAGGAAGACAAGGATAAAAAATGAGAAGAAAGAAGAATGTAGATTCAGGAAGCACGTGATATTTTTTTATTGGCTAAAATATGTTTTTGGTCCCTCAAAATATATGAAAGTTCGGTTTTGGTCCCCCCAAAAAAATCGTATGTTTTTAGTCCCACAAATTTGAAATATTATTTTTTGTTAGTCTCTCTGTCTGAGCCGTTATGATTTTAGTCCCTCAAAAATTCTAAAAGTTTGTTTTTAGTCCCTCAAAATTCTAAAAGTTCGTTTTTAGTCCCCAAAAAAGGTTGCCACAACAGCGCCACAAAACGGAGTCAGGCTTAGGGACTAACGAAAATAATTTTTCAAATTTGAGGGACTAAAAACATACGATTTTTTTTGGGACCAAAACCGAACTTTCATATATTTTGAGGGACCAAAAACATATTTTAGCCTTTTTTATTTTACAAGTTGAAATTTTTTTATTTTTGTTTAATTTGTTGTAATTTTATGATTGCTTGTGTCTAAAGAGAGTTTCTCTAGATTGTAACTTTGTAATTCACGTTAGGAAGGGGTGAGGCAGAGACGCGGTAGAGGTGAGGAGAGAAGTGGAGAGATAGAAAAATGAGGAAGGGAGTGGAGGGATACAACGAGAATGATCCCCAAAAAAATATAAATTACAAAAGTTTTATAGACTAAATTTCAATTTCTAATAATATGAGTTACCTGTTCTATTTGTAATTAATCTAATTAAGCTGTTTGATCATTTTATATTATATCCAATGGCTTATTACTAGTAGAACACCGATGAGCCATATGTTTAATGGTTCACCTTAGACACCACCTTAAAATTAAGCTTAAAGATAAATTAAAGTACTACGATTTTTTCGTATATTCAATTTTTTCTATAACAGGTACTTCATACACACACAAATATATATATAGTTTGTATTCTAATTTTGTCTTGCATAGTTATCTCAAGATTGGTTCTCTAATTGTGTTTAAATTGGAATGTACACAACTCAGAAACACCCTAAATTTTTTGAAAAAGTTAATTAAACTTAGGACTTTGTAGACTAATATATAAAAAAAGTGGGCCAATCAGTCCACTCCATGGGCTGGCCCAAGGATGGGCCAAAATCTTTTTCCAGATTTATTAAAAAAAAAAGTTTTAAGGCTCATGGGCTAGCCCTAGCCCACAGGGTTTAGTGGACTTTTTGGCCCTATGGGCTTTTTGGCCCCAACCTATATGAGTTAGGATTGGACTGGCCCATATGGGTCAAATTGACACCTCTACCTGAAAGAGGACTCAGGCAATGTGACCCCTTTTCCCGTTTTTATTCATACTATGTGCTGATGTATTGTTTGGTTTGCTTTCTCGTGTAGGGAAGAACAATAAAATCCATGGTTTTTTTTTTTTTTGCCCTGCAATGGGGTTGGGTGAAATGGAAATGGTGAGGGGGTGGTGTTACCGTTTTGCCCTTGGTGGTGATGGAGAAGGTAAGCGGTTAATTTGCATCTGACTTGGAAAGAAAACCTATAACCTGATGGATTTGGATTCAGTGACTTTCTTAAGTGGTGACTTTGGTGTTTTTAGGCATTTTTTGGAGAGAGAAAGATGAGAGAGAAAAATGAAATAAGATGAGAGAAAAAGTATCAAATGAGAGAGAAAGAGACAAATGCACCAAATGTACTAAATCTCAAAGTCACTGAATCTTTCCCCTAACCTGATGTTTACTGGTACTGCCATGGTCAGCCCAGAATGGAGCACACGTGCCTCTCGCAGCTTCCTTTTTGGTCTATGTGAACAAAAGAGTATAGTGGATGCAAGATTTTGCAGTGTTACATAGACCTAAGCAGCCAAGGATCCTTCCAAAACCATAACGCATAGCTTAGAAATTTTGTTTTCCATAGCACTACTGCCACACACATACATTTCCATAGTTAAGTTCTAGAATATAAATATAATAAATAAAAACTAGCTTAATTTACTCAAAAGGTTATAATCGTCAGATACCTAGTCCAGTTAGAGGCAGGAGAGCATCATTGCTTAATAGTTAATATGCCAACCACGGTTAATAGAAATTGTTACATGAATATAGATTACACAATGTATGATGGCTACTTTTCAATTCTGTCATCTCACACCTGCTGTGGAAAATGTACCATATGATCTGCATGAAGATATCTCATGAAGTATTTTGCTAATCATTAATTGTTATAACAATGTATGAGTTGGCAATTCTCATATATTCAGCTTATTCAATTTCTGATTCTATTTTATTGTAAAAAAAAAAAGGATTCTATTTAATTGTAATATCACCTATTACATTTTTCGTGCATTGAAGGATACAAATCATAAAATGATACTAATACAGTAAAACCATGAGAAACAAACAGCTGAGCAACCATTTTTAAGATGCTTCTCATTTCAAACTCATCACATGCCAACAAAAACATTTATAATATCTCCAAATTATTTTCTAGCACTGTTGTTTGGAGTATTGAGTTTCACAATTTATCATGATCCTATCAGTCATGATCTTATCAGCATTTAGTTACAATATATACAACCAATATTTCCGTAAATACTTGCAAGCATTTAATCCCCTAAATCACACAACTATACTAATCAATACTACGTACAAAAAGGAACTGTTACAGTCTGTTAAAGAGAAAAAAGCTTTTGCTAGAAAACTCAGATTCTTTTGTTACTGTCGGTTAAAGAGAAAAAGCTTGTCGCCGTGAGGTGATTGCTTCCTTCCTTATGAACCAATCCATAACCATGCACATGTTCGATCTCTTCTTGCAGTCACGCACGATTCATCAGGTCCTGCATTCATTCATTTTCGTTCATTATACCAAGCATTAGTAAGTTATATATGGATATGTTCAAAGCGGCCGGTATCGTACCGTCTAGCTAGCCATACATTTTATTAGCTCACGAAAACTAAAAGAAATCCAGCGTGAATGCCGTCCGTCATGCATGTAACGCCCAAGTAGAAAAGCCGAAAGAATGTCTTTTTTTTTTCGATAAGTAAATGAAATTTATTAATAGCATCAAGATAGAGCAGTACAGAGGAATCCTCCCCACCTTCTAGGATGGATGAAGACCACCACTCTAACAAAGCACGAAGCTAGAAGAGGAATCAAAAAACAAAGTAAAAGACCTCCCCATACAAGCAACACACGAAATAAAATGCACCCCCTCTAACTCAGTCTTAGCAGAAATTAAAGAAATTACAAGGGCATTCCCCAACCAAGTCCTACATCAAGCATACAAATAATACAACCAAAGTAACTATCCCATATGTGCTACATAAAACAAAGTGTTAATCTTGGTTCAGAAAATCAACAACAGTTTGGGGTATGTGATTCACGCCCCCAAGGTACCACACGAACCCGTAAGGGTCCCGGATTTTATAAAAAACATATTGATTAGCACCATAACTCTCTATTCCGAGAAAAGTTGCATTATGAGCCCTAGCGAGGTCGCGTACGCCAACTGGATTTTCAGTGTAAATAATGTTGATCCCATAGCTCATGTTTTCCCTAATTAATAAGTAAAAAACCCGTTAAAAAACAAAATCAACTTAAAAAAAAACTCAAAAAAAAAAGCAAATAAAAGATACTCACACTATTTGAGGACGAATAACCTCCCAGACTTAGAAAATTTGACGTCGAGGCCCAATGCTCAAATAGCTTATGCTCACTATGTGAGCATTGTTGGGGGCTCCTCCTATGTGACCCCTTACTTGGTCCACCAATACGGCTCCAAATATGTGCATGTACCACTGAGTGGCACGGGCAGCTCTTGGGTGATCAATTAGGAGGATATGACTATGTAGGGGGATGTTTGCCATTGTTAAAAGGCCTGAGTATAGATTGAAGTTTTGGTTTCGTTTTGGTTTTGGAGCAGTTTTGGTTGGGCTGTAGGAGTATATATAGGTGGCTTCTAGCATGGTGCCCTTGGTAAATTTGTCCATGATGGAGCCTTGAGAAATACCTGGAATAGAAGGCCAGAGTTACTGAGTTAGTGTTTTGGTATTTTACATTTTTTTCCCCCAGAGAATCCAAAATTACTAACATGGCAAAAAACTTGTACCATCATTAATGGAGCTTTAACATTCAGATCAACAACAAATGTTAACTGTTGGAACTTAGAGTAATGAATTGAAAAAATTGGGAAGTCCCACATAGGAGAGAATAGACACTTTATGAGTGTTTATATATGTGGAGCTCACCACCTTGGGATGTGCCCCAAGGGGTACCCAGTTTTATAAACGGGAAAGGACGCACACAAAGTGACCACCACACACGCGCGCCGCCGCGGGGCTTGAGCCTTGGGGTGTATTTATTTTTTTTGGTACACGGAAAAAATTCAATTTTTTTAATTTTAAATCTAAATTTAAACTGTGCGACTTAGTCACTACTCCATCGGATCCGAAAATCCCTCAACGAGCAAATTGAGTCAAATCACGATCCTTAAACCACGATAAACGATCACGATCGGATTTAATTTCGTGTTCAACAAGCCTGTTTTGCCTATAAATTCGAAACGCCGCATCAGTTTCAAATTGCCCCAAACTCGACGCACTTACCAAGTCTTCTCTTCTCTCTCCCGTTTTATTTCTTCATTCAACGTGTGCAAACAACGACCTGTTTTCCTAAACCGTATTTGCGAGTGGTTTAATATCATACTGAAGGTGTATTATCTATGAACGAATTTCCGCAGTGCAACGGAATTCGAATTTTAGTCTGAGCTGTTTTATCCTGGTGACGTCGTGGTTGATAGCCTGCTTGCACCTTAGAGCAGTTCCGCGAAACGTCTTAAAGAGAGCGACCTAGTCTCAGTAATTTCAATCGGTGATGTGGATGATTATTTTTAATTTACACACGCTATAATGATTAATATTTAAATTACTTTTTAATAATATATTTATTAAATAATTGTAATGATTATATATACATATAACCAATAAAGAAATACAAACTTATAATGTGTACAATATATCAATAAATTATTTAATTTCTAAAAAAAAGTAATAAATTATTTAAAACACTTAAATGAAACAACAATTTTAAAATATATTCAAATTATTGGTAATTTTAATTTAGGTCCTAATTTAATAAGGTAAAAAGTAATTCAAAATTTATGAATATTATTATTTAATTAAGAATCTTAAACATATTGTATTATTTTAATTTAACAAAATTTATGAATATTATTATTTAATTAAGAATCTTAAACATATTGTATTATTTTAATTTAACACATTATATTTTTCAATGCTATGCTGGAAATTTTAAAAAATTAGCTCTTCAACTATTTCATTTTATTTTTACACGGTGTAATATCTTTTAGGGTCCCCTTATTTATACACAAAAAGGGACACAATTTTGGACACACAGTCCGTACAGTACGGACATAGTATTTTATTTTTATTTTTTTCAAAATTTTTTATTTTTTTTTACTTTTTTAGCTGTTTAAAAAAAATATTTGTCATTAACCAGATAATGAACTGCATTAACCAGATAAATGAACTTCGTTAACCAGATAAATAAGGAACTTCAGGGTTGGCATTCACCAAATAATATGAATTATTAACCAGATAAGTGAACTTCGTTAATCAGATAAACAAATGGTTCACATTATCTGATGAATGCCAACATTTTATTTATCTGGTTAACGAAGTTCATTTATCTGGTTAATGCTATTCATTATCTGGTTAATGCCAAATCTTGAAACTTTTTTTATCTGGTTAATTAAGTTCAAATATCTGGCTAATGCAGTTCATTATCTGGTTAATGACCAAAAAAAATTTAACCAGTTTAAAAAAATCTAAAAAAAATTTGAAAAAAAATATTATCTGTACACATACGAAAATATGCTGTGCCCATTTTGTGTGTACAAAAATCATTTCCCTTTTTATATATCTGACTAAATAGACCTCGGTAGTTTTTGTCAGATGTATTTACTCAAACTTAATGGCGTGTCATGCTTTAGTTCGCCGTGCCTATTAATGACGTTTTGCCTCCATTTCTATGCAAGAATTTCCCTTCCATTAATGCACCAGCTGTCCAACACTCTTTTTCACACTCTTGTGAGCCCAATCACACTGTTGCCAACAATCACATATGAGATCAGAGAAATGCTACGCGCAAACGCTTTGACAGCCGCTAATAAACACGCGCTCGTACATTGAGGATGATTAACGCTTTAATTTCTTTTTTTTTTTTTAAATTAAAATCTCAAAGCCTTTTGCGCGTCAAACTCGTCAAGCATCAGAACACCCTCTCTGCCATCTTCTTTCCTCTTCCGCCCTTGTAAGATCACCGTGAAACTTCAATCTCCATCCAGCAACACCACCACTTCAAATCACCCATCACTAATCGGGAGTAGTTGCCGGAAAGTGCTCCACAGCTGGCAAACTGCAAAGTGAGCTCCACAGCCACAGGAAACCCATATCTCGAAGACCAGTTGCTGGCGGCGGAAGGGCGTCGCAGATCGCACATCAGATGCGCAGTGGTGAGGTGGTACCGAACGACACAACTGAAGGGGATTTGCGGCGGTGGTTACCGGAGGAAGGTTGCTGGGATTCTATGTTTCTGTTAGTGGTTGGGTTGTTACTCAGTGGTGACGATAGTGGCTGACGACGACGTTTAAATGGGGTGACGACGGAGATCATGGTTTTGGTTGGGTGTTTGATGGATGCTATTACATGGGTTCTTTGAGGTGATTAATTGCTTGAAGGTTTTACAGTGGATGAATAATTGTATGAAGGCCAGGTGATGGAAAAGACGGAGTGGTGGTGTTGGTGCTTGGGTGATCTTTCTCATGTAAGAAGATGGTGATGAAATTGTTTCCCTCTACAATCTACATTGCTCTGTTTTGATTTCATTGTAATATTGGGCATGGCATACGATGGCATAGGTTCCACGCAGAGGAAGAAGACGGCGAATGGCGTTTGAGGTCGCGAGTCGCGACCATCGTTTGCGAGTTGGGTGATCCATGGTGATGAATCGGTGCTGCAGTGTTTACAGCGTTTACAGTTAATAAAAGCAATGACATGGCTAAACAAATGAGCGAGTGTTCACATGCAAGTGTCAAAGCGTTTGTTCCTATCTAGCATTGCTTATGAAATTATTGTGAAGAGTACTCTTGCAAAAATGATTTTTCCTCAAAATGAGCACTGAGTTCCTCTTTCTTGGCTTCCACTCGTCTCTATAAATTGGGGTAACGTTAGACTAAATGAAGTACTCTTGCAAAAATGACTTTTGCTCAAAAATTATTCACAGTTCCTTCTAACAAAATCTCTTATTCACAGTTTTTTTGATAAAAATCTTTTTATTCACTATTCATAATTCATACGCACTTTGTATATCTGATTTAATATTTGTTTTCACAACGTAAAATATCACACTTCAACAAAAAAAAATATACATTGATGATTTAATATTGATTTTATAACTTAAAATATAACATTACAAAATATTATCTCAACCTAGTACAAAAAAAAAATATTATCTCAACCAAATATTACCGGCTCATGCAACGACCATCTTGACAAAATATTAACATTAATTAACTACAGTTAATTGGACAACTCAACCACAATTTCATAATTTGTGATGACCCAATTTGCAAACTACAAAACCAGTGCCTCAACCATAGCTTAGGTTGCCCATTTGTTTTCCAAACCATTAAAGTATTAAATATTATATCGATGGCTCACAACGACTGGACCATTTACTCTAACGTTACACCAATACACAGAGACAGGTGGAAGCCAAGAAAGAGGGACTCGGTGCTCATTTTGAGCAAAAGTCATTTTTGCAAGAGTACTCTTCACAATAATTTCATAAGCAATGCTAGATAGGAACAAACGCTTTAACACTTGTCTATGAACACTCGCTCATTTGTTTAGCCATGTCATTGCTTTTATTAACTCCTTGCTTGGTTACCGTGTATCCAAGTTGAAAGTCTTGTTGCTTTATTAAATTTAAATTTTTTATTTTTAGCTCTTGTTCAGTAACCGACAGACAATCTCTTTCGTTCACCAAACCCAGAGTCTTCACCGTAAACACCGTAAATATCTGGTTAATCGATTCGTTATCGATTAATAATAAAAAACTTTATAGGTTTAAAAAATAAAAAAATGTTATCCAAAATATATCTGGACGATCACAGTCTGCGTCTGACAAAAAAATCTGTTGTGTCCACTTTTGTGTCAATTTGTGTGTACAAAAATCATTTCTCATATAAAAAATACTAATTCTTTATGTACCCAAAAAAAATACTATTTTAATTTTTAAAAATCTCAGATATTTGTCAAATAAGTTCCTAATAAATGTCCTAAAAAACTATTTTAAAAAGACTAATTTGACCCACATTTAAAAATTTTAAGAATTAAATTGATATTTTTTATTATTTAGGGACTAAATTAGTCTCTAAAATTTTTGTCGGGCCAATTTGAGTATTTACACATAAGTTTTTAAAAATGTAAAAAATGGAAATTAAGGGGCAGTTTGATTTTTCTTTTTAAAAACTTTAAAAAAAACTTGTTTGATTGGTTTATTTTTTAAAATTGTTTTCAAAAACTATTTTTGTTTTAGATGCGAATCCTCTAAAGTGAAGAGCAATTCGCTTTAGAAAGTAAAATAAGTAATCTCAATCACTAATAAGAAAATTAAGGGTTTATATTAACTACACATGCATAACAAATTATCCTTGATTTTTTCATAAACGGTTGGATTATTTATATTACTCTCTACCTACTTTAGAGGAGCCAAATCATTTTGTTTTACTGTTTTAAAAACTAAAAAAGAAGAACTACTAAAGGCTGTTTCTGTTACGTGTTTCCCATTTTCTTTATATCTTTGAAAACACACGGAAAACTAACACTTTTCATTAATGGTAACATCATAAATAAAACTAGGATGTGAGCAAAACAAATGGGTGTTGAGTTGAATTGAAAGGCCATCCGTAAAACTAAGATGAGAGCAAAGTAGGAATTAAAAGTGACACTTCAATTTATATTTTCGTATAGTATTTTTCTTCATTTTAATCAATCAATTATTTCAATCCATTTTTTTTGTCGCCTCTGGAAATTTAATTTGAAAAATGTTTACACTTCACGAAATATTTTCAACTAGTATTCGGACCCATGCCATACAGGGGTATACGTGACTTATGATTAATTCTATAAAATTATTAAAATATTACATTTTTTTTCTAAATACTTGTAAAATGGCTTGTACATATAAATTTATACAATTTTTTCTATCGTGGATTACAAAGTTTAATAATTTTAAAGTTGCTAGTTACTATTATATATCCTCATGAATTAACTGACATTTATGCTTAAGTATAAATCTCTTATTGCTTTTGTGTAAAATTTTATTTTCATGTGTAATGTTTTATTTATGATTTCTAGATTAATCAATTTATATATAGATATTAATCTTCTTTTTTTTTGTGAAATATTGTGATGAATTTAATTTTTCTCTGTACTTTCTTGTAAAATGTTCATCCCTGTGTTTTATGTTTTATATAAATTATATTTTTCTTCAATAACAAAATATTTGATAGTTTTTTACAATATATCTGTTAGTCAGTGCTACGTACAGTATATGATTTAAAAAATTATAATCAACCTGTGCCATGCAAGGGTATGTGTGACATTTTAAAAGTTCTATAAAATAATTGAAACATTATATATAAAAAAAATTCTCAACATTTGTAGAAGGACCAACCCGTATACAAAAGTTTATATAATATTTGGTTTATTTCAATCATGAATCATAAAGTTAAATAATTTTAAACTTACTAACTACTATTATATATCTTCGTGAATTAACTAAAATTTATCTGTAATGTAAATCCCTCATTGCTTTCATGTAGAATTTTATGCTATATTATAAATAAATTGTAATTTTCTCAGATAACAAAGTATTTGATAATTTTTTTACAATATATCTGTAGGTCCGTGCTACGCACAGTATATATTTGAAAAAATATAATCAGTTTACATATGGATATTAATTTTTTATTGTGTAAAATATTGTGTTAAATGTAATTTTTTCCCATGTTATCTTGGAAAATGTTCATCCTTTTGTCTTATGCTTTATATACTATACCAAAAGAAATTTGTAATTTTCTTAGATGAAAAAGTATTTGATAATTTTTGTTACAATATATTTGTAAGCTTGTGATATACATTATATATACTTAAAGAATTATAATCATAGACCAAGGGTCTAATGGCAACATTTTTTATACATTTAGATAAAAAATTACAACTATAATATATATATATATATATATATACACACACACACGGAGTGATATCTTAGTTTTCTTATTTTTAATAAATAGAAATGTGATATATATCATAGTATGTTATCATATGTTGACTTTTGAATATTTCTATAAAAAATATATATTTACAAATTTTCTTTTAATCACCCGTATAGTTGAATAGAAAATAAAATTATATTCTAAAAATAAACTAATATTTATTGTAATATTTACTAATATGCTTCTATGTAAAATATGCATTAAAGTCTTAAAATATTTTCTCTTTTATGTTATCTTGTTTTATTTTTGATTTATTTTTATGACTTTAGTATTAATACTTGTATAAATTTTTTATTCCCGTGTGATGAATTGAAGTATTTACTTACCTTTAAATTTTAACATTTCTTCAATAAATTGAAAAGTGATAATGATTTCAATGAATTTAATTATTATTATCATTATTCTTAGGCTACATTGCAATTTTCGCCCCTTAACTTTTTTTTTAGTTTTCAATTTCGTCCCCTAACTATTTTATTTTTCATTTACATCCCTTAAGTTACGAAAGTTATGTCACTTTTGTCTTTTCCATCTGAAATCCTTTGACGCCGTTTAAACTGTCATACGTGTTACCCACGTGTTAAACAATCGTCCACATGGAAGCTGCATCAGATGACAAGTCATCATGTTCTTGAAATCTCGGACACCCCTATCATATTTTTTTTTTAAAAAAAAATCAACTTCTTGAAATCTTTTAAATTGTTATAGAAGGATTCAAGCTTATCAACTTTATTTATAGAAGATGAATAGATAAATCTTAATTGTCAATTTAGATTTTTGTCATGTTGATCAGATATATGTGTGTGCGAGAGTTTATTGATCGATTTATTTATATATTTACTTATATATACATGATGTCCCGGTGTCCAATATTTTAGACATCAGCCGTTTCCCTGTGCCCGTGTTCGTGTCGTGTTCGGTGTCCGTGTCGGAGTCGGTGTTTTATAGCTCAATACTAACCACTTCAGTTTGTTGTTAACATCAAACCGAAATGATTTTTTTTTTTTTCCTTTCATGAATTCATCTATTTGGATATAAACAGTTTCTTCCTAAGATCTTAGCATATAAAGTCATTCCTTTCATACTGAGCATTTTCACCCCACTGCCCTAAACTCATCTAATATTTTACTGATGATTTCAGGCCCTTGATTGGTTAAAATCTTATTATTTGGAAGCTCAGAGAAAAGCAATTCCTTTTCAAGGTGAAGGAAATGCATGCAAAAGTCAAAAAAGAAATCAAGTCTATGATTCGTGAATCAGCTATCTGCTTGAAAGTCAGCGGGAGTCCCCAGTCTAGTGCCTCACTGCTCAAGGGAAAACGTGGGTAAGCTTTGTTCATTTTCAACCTATTGTGACTTTAACCAATGTCTTACACTTGTTTATTTTATTTTTTTTGGGTCTGAAAACATTGTGGATCATTCATTGATGAACATTGGCCCAATGGGCTTACAACTGCGATCAAAATCGCAACACAAATCAGGCTTAATACTGCTTTAGATCGCATAGGCCATCAAAGACAAAGGAGTACCAGATAAAACACATTAGAAAGTCGAGTCTAGAGAACCTGAGAAAGTACCAATACTTACTGACAAAGCTACACGCGAAACAGGTGAAACACAAAAGTAGATCTAAGAGTCCGTTTGTTTCAGATTACTTTAAAGAGATTCATTATGTCTTAGAGCTTGGCTGGTCTGGTCTGGTCAGGCCTGGCCTGCATATGGTTCATTTAATGTTCAAATTCCAATTTGAAATTTTGGCCATGGGAAGTTCTTTGCCCATTATCACATGGACTATTTTTTTTCTTTTTTTTGTCTTTGTGTTGCACATTTTTGGCCTTTTGGCTTTAAAATCATGAACTTACAACTTACAAGACCATCTTCCATCCAGGTCTCCAAAATGCTGACCCAACTCCTCCTCGTCAAAAATATATTACTTAAAAATTGAAGAATCATGGGCCGTCCATATAGTTGTTTTCTGATTGAATCGTAAATTTTGTGTTTATCACACTAGCCACATGTATCACTTGTAGTGGCTTCTTTCCTCTTTCACTCTGCCTAAGAAGACAACCATGCTTTACCTTGAATGCAAGGATGAGTTTATGTAGTATATACAGTAATACATGTCAAGGCTTTTTCTTTTTAGAATATTTTCCAATTATTATTTCCAGGCAGTTTAAGGTTTTTTGAAGGAAAAATGACATTTTTCAATAAAAAACTTAATTTAACTGCTTTCACTATTTTCCAGAAAGAAGAATGGGAAGAATCATAGCCTTTCGAAAATGAATCCTCAGTTTTCTATTGTAATTATTTCAATTATGGACTTGTGTCTAACATGTGAAATAGGTAAACTATACTTTGTTGCCCTAAAAACGTAATGCATGATACATTACCTTTTTGGAATTAATAGAGTTCTACATAGTGTTGACACGTAAGTGGAAATGTGGCATATTACATTTTTGCTTCATATGCTGGCAGCCGACTGAAAATACCTGGTTTATATTTTTTATAGAAAATTTTTGGCATATAATCAGCCGGAGGTGGGGTAGGGGATTTTTCTAATATTTAATTTTTTTTTTGAAGAGCAAAAATTATGTGTATATATATATATATATATATATATATATATATATATATATAGGAGGGATATAGTTACTCCAGTTAATAACTCTCTATAAACATTGAATTTAATCAATCGAACCATTGAATTATAAGTTCTTATTGAGTAGATCAACTCCATAAAATTTCATGAAATTTTAAAATTATTTGATACATCATCGAATAACTTCAATTAAACGTATGATATAGTAAAATGTTGATCATCTGATCGCATAGCTACAAATGTCCAATTTATCTAAAATTTGGTGTGCATGATTTTTAGTATAACATGACGATATTCAACAGTTCGATTGATTAAATTCAATGTCTATAGAGAGCTATTGAGCGGCTCCTGGAGTAACTATATTCCTCCTCATATATATATATAAATATAAATAATGGGAGCACGGGGAGGTGCTCCAACCCATTACAAGAAGGCAGGGGCAAATAAGAGCAGCCCAGCAACCAAGAAATAATCAGACACCAGCATAGGACAAAGCGAGGACAAACTCCTCAAAATGCAGCTGAGTGGATCAACATACCACACATAATACAAACACGGGGGGGGGGGTATTTCCCCTAGATAAAAACCACCTCCAAGATAACGAAATAACCCGACCCACCATATGCCCTAAGTCCTACGCCCTACCAAAGAAGATACGACCATTCCAGAGATCCCATATGACCCAGAGAACCGTATGCCAAACTAAGGCCAATCCCCGGTGAGCACGTGAGCTCCCCCCAAGGCTAGAAAACTGAGAAAACTGAGTGAACATGTCCAGGGGCATCACAAAATCGAATCCCAACCAGTTCACAACTGCATACCACACCCCAGAGGGAAAGACACATATGCTAAATAAGTACAGTGAAGACTCCTGATCACCACCACATAAAATACAGCTAGCCGCCAAAGGATCAGTAATAACCCGCCTGATAAGAAAATTTGTCCGAGTCGGCACTCTATCCAAAAGTAATTGCCACGAGAACGCAATTACTTTGGACGGAGAGAAACTCTTCCAAATCTTACTTGGCACCAAGGTCCCCTAGTCAGAAAGTGAAGACACACGAGAGTAAGGCTGTGAAAGAATACCATATGCGAATGATACTGAGAAGACTCCACTAGGATGCCTGGTCCATACCCACCTGTCCGGCAGTGGCGAAAAAGAGACGCCTTGACGAGATGAACTGAGTCAGTAATGTCTCTTCCCAGACAAAGAACCGTCGTCTCTAGGGTATCACCCAAATCCATATACCATTCTCCCACCTACCACAACCACTAATAACAGCGTCCGAGTCTGCCTGAGAACAATCTGAGGAAACAACATCGAAGTGGAGAATTTCCAATCCATGTATCATGCCAGAAAGAAGTAGATAAGCCGTCACCAACCTTCCTGCTAACGCTATCCATGAACCAGTCTAAATCTGTCGATCCCATCAAACCAACATAGCAGATATCCTTCCACCACACTGATGCCAAGGATGGCACCTACAATTCGTTGAAGTAAGACAGCCTATGTATAGAGGAGCCACACCTCATCGCCACTACCTTACACCACAAAGCATCTGACTCCCCTAATAGCCTCCATCTCCATTTAGCCAGTAAGCTCAGATTTACCCTCCTTAGGTCCCGCACCCCTAGACCGCCCCTCTTTTGGTTTGCACACATCAGACCAATTCACCCACAGAATCTTCTTACCCCCACACGCCCCCTCTCCACACAAAAAATCTCTTTGAATCCTCACCACCTGCTTCCAAACCATAACCGGCATTCTCATAAAAGAGAGGTAGAAGATAGGGATACTACTAAGCACCAAATTGAGTAGTACAATCTACCCCCAAAGCACACACAACGATGTCTCCAACCTAGCAGCCTGCAACAAAGCACCTCTAACATAGGCTCCCACGTAGACGCGTCGCGGACTTGCTTCCACCGGAAGACCCAGATACTTAAAGGGCAATATCCCAGTTTTACAAAGGAGAAACCCAACAACCAAGGATAAAAAATCCCCATCCACATTGACCCCCACCAAGCTACTCTTTGCAAAATTAACCTTTAGGCCAGAAGCTAGCTCAAAGCATCTAAGAATAGACTTCATAGCCCAGAGGTTTTCCTCAGAGGCCTCCCCAATAAACAGTGTATCATCTGCATACTGTAGATGTAAAACCACCAAATCTGACTCCCCCATCCTAAACCCCGAGAAAAGCTACTGAGAGACTGCCTGACGCATTAGCCCACTCAACGCCTCCACAACCAAGAGGAATAGAAAAGGCACAAGTGGGTCGCCCTACTTTAAACCCTGCTGGATACTAACTTCCTCATTAGGGCATCCGTTTAACGTGAGAATATAGGTCATGCCTAATGGGTTGTAACATTCACTGGATTTTTTGGCTGCTAGCATTTTTTTTCTCGTGTCTATGAAATGAATTTTAAGAATCTTGTTTTGTTTTTGTTTTTATCCTTCTCTCATTATGCAGATGAAGGGGCATAATTACCCACACATTCTTGTTACAGATGAATCAAATGGTAAGCATATCTGATTCTTGTCACAAAACTATTGTTATATTTGGTAGAGTTCCAAAAGAATTGATCCTTAGTTCCTGCATAAATGGCAAGGTGGATTATTATATCTATTATATTTGATACAGCTCAATTAAATGGCAAACATATCAGATTTTTCATAAAAAAGTTGTTCCAAAAGAATAGTAGACACAAAATACAAATTTTCTTAGTAAGTTCATCTAATAAAAATTCCCATGCTTCTAGATTACTGTACATGTTATCTTTACGTGTATTATACAGGTTGGTTGTGCCATCTATTGTGTACTTTTTAAATAAAGCTGATGTTGTTAATGATCTAGAGTGCTTTTTAGAATTTCTTTTTTTCTTATATTCCCTAAAATTTATTATAGTTTCTGGTTTGTTTCTGAAAATGTGCTCTCTGGTAGTGACAAAACAGTAATTCTATTGCTTTATGTCAATTTGATTCTTTATTATTATTATTATTATTATGTTTATTTTAGTCTAATTGTTCCCTTTTTTCTATTCTATTTGTTTCTTCTATCACCTGATGAGGATACAACTGTAGGAAGGCTATTGTGTCTTTGCTATTGTGGGAGGGCTTGCTGCATGGAATACCTTTGGAACTTCCCTTCAGTAGATCTTCTATATATCATTGAGATTGATGTTTCTATGGACTCTGGACTCAGTATTGTACTCGCACCTGGACTGAAACTTTTGCATTTATTTGACCTCTATGAATGCAGTGAAGTTCTCATTGAAGAGCCATCTGTCTTGTATCTGTTTTAATCTTTGCTGAATACAGGCATTTGTTTCGATTTGTGATAACTAAGACATTATACTTGCATATTTGACTGAGCTTATTCTCTTTTCTCATGCTTTGTCTGATTCTGGTTTGTTGTTTGTTAACCTTATTAGAAATGCTACTTCAAAATTGATTGGATTCAAATATGAATGAAACTATTTTTTTCAACATCCTAAGATACCCACCTTTTCTCATAACAGGTCTTATAACTACCATGCAACTGTTTAAGGATTTAAGATTCATTGCATTATGAAAATCTTGACCAAATTTATCTATCAATCATCATTACTTGCTACTCAGACTTCCATTCTGTTTATGTTTATTCGTTGACATGTTACTTCAATAATTACTGCAGAAAGATTTTCTTGACCATGCTCATCAAATATATTGTTTGCAGGTCTCTTTCGGTGGAGGTCTTGATAGCTTGGTTGTTGATACAATTGGTCACAACTTCAGTCAGAAATACCACAATAGGGCTATTTTCTAGTTCCTCACCAAACAATGTCGGTAAAACTTGCTTATCGTGAGAACAGGTTGTTATGGCTATTTTATCTTTTTTTAAGGTAGTTACGGCTCTTTTATCATTTAGACACATTTTGGTATATATAGATAGCATGTTATAATGCTACATTGGTTGTATTGGGTTTCAGGTGCAGCAGTGGTACCAAAGTAAACATATAGGGTCAGAGGATCAAGTAAGTTATCCTAGTGCGCATATATTTGTCATGAAGTTATGTACATGTTTATGATGAATACTTTTCCTCATCTAGTATATAAAGAAGTTCATGTAAAACTCAATAGTGGGAGTAGAGTAATTAAACAATGAAATGAATCTCATTACCCTTAGCGTTGTTGTATCTGTTAGTGTAAATTTATACATATATTATTTTCTGTAATAGTTTTGTTTGATGAAGTTGCTATTTTTTGTAATTACTGACCTTGTCCATTCTAATCAGTTCTGGATATGATGATGTGGGTCCTTCATTTGATGCGTTCACATTTGTATTGTAATTGTTTAGGTTTTGTTTGTTGTTGAACATTGCAAATCTAAACGTATTGGAAATCTAAATTCAACCAATACATTTGTATTAAATAGTGGAGAAAGTCAGTCTGGTAGAAAAATGGAGGTTTACACCAAGAAGTTCTATTTAACTACATTCACAACACAATTAACCACTTTTTTACACATAGTTAACAACCCCTTTCTAACATCTATTCAATGAAAGAAACATAAGCACTATGCACTCACATGCATCATAACTGTATGATTATGCTCTAAATTTATTAGCACATGCCTCATAATTAAAGTCTGGAGAATAAATGGTGGTTTACACCAAGAAGTTCTATTTAACCACATTAAAACACAATTAACCGCTTTTTTTTCCACACAGTTAACCACCCCCTTTCTGAGGCCAATTCAATCAAGGAAACACATGTACTATGCATTCACATGCATCATAACTGTGATTACACACTAAATTTATTAAGACAAGCCTCATAATTAAAGTTTAAACCTTGATGGCACACACAAGGTGTGCAACCATAGCCATAGGCTCAGAATCCTCAACGCAACACCATTAGTTTGACATAAGATTGGTTTCAAAGTTGTCATCTAATTTTGGAGGTGGCATGACCAAATTGGATTTAACCATACCCACAATAGGATTAACCATTTTTTTACACACAATTAACCACTACTTCAGAGACAGAGTACTATACACTCACAAGTGTGCAACCATAGCCATAGGCTTTGAATCCTCAATGCAACACCTTTGAATCCTCAATGCAACACCATTAGTTTGACATAACAGTGGTTTCAAATTTGTCATCCAATTTTGGAGGTAGTGTGACCAGAAATTGGATTTAACCACACCCACAACAAGATTAACTACTTTTTTTACACACAATTAACCACTACTTCAGAGACAGAGTACTATACACTCACAATATGTTCAACCATAGCCATAGGCTCTGAATCCTCAATGCAACACCATTAGTTTGACATAACAGTGGTTTCAAAATTGTCATCCAATTTTGGAGGTATTATGACTAGAAATTGGATTTAACCACACCCACAACAGGATTAACCACTATTTTACACACAAGTAACCACTACTTTAGAGACAGAGTACTATACACCCACAAGGTGTGCAACCATAGTCATAGGCTCTGAATCCTCAATGCAACACCATTATTTTGACATAACAGTGGTTTCAAAGTTGTCATCCAATTTTAGTAGTGGTATGACCAGAAATTGGATTTAACCACACCCACAATAGGATTAACCATTGTTTTACACACAATTAACCACTACTTCAGAGACAAAGTACTAAACATACACTCACAAGGTGTGCAACCATAGCCATAGGCTCTGAATCCTTAATGCAAGACCATTAGTTTGACATAACACTGGTTTCAAAGTTGTCATCCAATTTTGGTGGTGGTATAACCAGAAATTTGATTTAACTACACCCACAACAGGATTAACCACTTTTATACACATAATTAACCACTACTTCAGAGACAGAGTACTATATATTCACTCACAAGGTGTGCAACCACAGCCATAGGCTCTGAATCCTCAATGCAACACCATTAGTTTGACATAACAGTGGTTTTAAAGTCGTCATTCAATTTTGGAGGTGGTATGACCAGAAATTTGATTTAACCACATCCACAACCATCTTTTTACACACAATTAACCACTACTGTAGTCACTGATTACTATACACTCACGAGGTTTGGAACCATAAGCATAAGCTCTGAATCCTCAATGCAACACCATTACTGTGACATAACAGTGGTTTCAAAGTTGTTATCCAATTTTGGAGGTGGTATGACCAGAAATTGGATTTAACCATATCCACAACACGATTAACCATCTTTTTTTACACACAATTAACCACTACTGCAGTCACATGTTACTATACACTCACAAGGTTTGGAACCATAGGCATAGGCTCTGAATCCTCAATGCAATACCATTATTGTGACGTAACAGTAGTTTCAAAGTTGTCATCCAATTTTGGTACCAGAAATTTGATTTAACCACATTCACAACACGATTAACCACCTTTTTACATACAATTAACCACTATTGCAGTCACCGATTACTATACACTTACAAGGTGTGGAACCATAGACAGAGGCTCTGAATCCTCAATGCAACACCAGTACTGTGACATAATAGTGGTTTCAAAGTGGTCATCTAATTTTGGAGGTGGTATGACCAGAAATTGGATTTAACTACATCCGCAACACAATTAACCACCTTTTTACACATAATTAACCACTACTGCAGTCACAGGTTAAAGGTTTGGAATCATAGACATAGGCTCTGAATCCTTAATGCAAGACTATTAGTTTGAAATAACACTGGTTTCAAAGTTTTCATCCAATTTTGGTGGTGGTATGACCAGAAATTTGATTTAACCACATCCACAACACGATTAACCACCTTTTTACACACAATTAACTACTACTGCACATGTTACTATACACTCACAAGGTTTGGAATCATAGGCATATGCTCTGAATCCTCAATGCAACACCATTACTGTGACATAACAGTGGTTTCAAAGTTGTCATATAATTTTGGAGGTAGTATGACCAGAAATTGGATTTAACCACATCTACAACATGATTTACTACTTTTTTACACACAATTAACCACTACTGCAGGCACTGTGCTGGGCGCGCTTCAAGCGCATCCGAAGGCGCTTCAACCATTTATGAGACAAAACCATGCGCTCCAAGTGAAGATCCAAGAAGATGAATACGCTTGAAGCGTAAACGAGATAAAACCAAATGCTCCAAGCGATGATCCAAGAAGATGAATGCACTTGAAGTGCAAACGAGACAGGCATATTACATTTTCTTTAAATATATAATTCTTCTTTATTTTATTTCTTCTTTATATTTAAAGAAAAAATAAATTAAATTCATATTTTCCATCTATATTAATATATATATATATTTTAATAATATTTTACGTTTTTAATATTAATATTTTACGTTTATATATATATATATAAATATTAATAATATTAATATTTTACGTTTTTCCTTATTATTATTATATAATTAAATAAGTTATTATTATATAATTAAATAATTAATTACATATACATATTATTATATATTATATTCTATATGTTATTATATTTTATATAATTACATATGACATATGAATATTCTTTTTATATATTAATATTCTATAGAAACATTTTTTTTCTATATTCTTTAATATTATTTATAGAATAATTTTAAAAAAAATACGCTCCAAGCGAAGTGGTGTGCTCCAAGCGGTGTGCTCCAAGCGGAGTTTAAAAAATTAATATTTTGTTTTTATTTTTTTATTTATTGATCCTCTTAGGTAGGTTACTTTCCCCACGCGAGTGCATAGTTGCTCACCCTTCACATGAATTGGTGTGGCAAAAAAGAGTGGTTGATTAAGTGTAGAAATGTGGTTAATCGTTCTCACAATGTGGTTAAATTTTATTTTGATTTGGAAACTGAAAACTTGGATCTTCTGTCAGATTCATGGTGTGTCCTTGATAATTCAGGGCTTGTTTCTATAGTTGTATAGCACGTGAGTGCATTGTTGTCCACCCTTCACAATATGGTTAAATTGGATTGTTGTCTGAAAACTACATGAAAAATTCACTATATATAATTGTTATATATACGTGACTCCATAGACTTGGCATGCCAATGTATGTTTAGCATACTCCTTATCTTGTTATAAATACTTGATGTGTAGAAACAAATTTGTATAGGTAGAAGAGATAAGAAATTGAAAAATATTATTCACATAATTTACATGGATAATATTGGATACTTGGAGTTCTCCTAGATGTCAAGGGTTATTGGAACAAGGTTGTTATTTTATAAGGTTGTTATTTTAGTTATGTATCCTTCAATTATACAGTATCGTAGATTTGTGGTTAATTGCGTGCAAAAAAGTGGTTAATCATGTGATCAGTGTGGTTAAATTAAATTTTCTGTCATATACCTCAAAATTTTACTGACAACTATAATAAAGAGTAGTACTCTAATCAAGTATTTGCAGATGTAATATACAAATCGGAGAAATTAGTACTCTAATCAAGTATTTTACAATTAACACTATAAAATAAATGTACAACCATAAAAGTGGTGTTATATGATCACACCACTTGAGTCTTCCCCTTGAGTCTTCCCCCCCAACTATATGTAAACCATGGTGTTCGCATTAACACACTACCCACACACTTTCTTGGATGGTTTAAGTCAAGCGTAGATGTTTGATAATCTTTATGATGTGATGTATGGATTACTTCTTGTCCTTCCTTATCCAGATCCATATCCTCCATCTGATAATCACTTCATGGGAGAGGAGGTTCTGCTTGTGGGGATAAATGGTGCTCCATGCTTCTGTTGGGCACATATTCATATATCAAAAGCCGTTGGATTCCTCTTTCATCATCATCAGCACAATAGCCCACTAGTTTCACAAGATTGGGATGTTCAACAATACCCAGAACATTCACTTCAGTTACACATTCCTTATGCCCCTGTAAGCCAACAGTAAAGTGTATAAGTAACATACATTGTAATGCAGTGGAAAAAGTACGCAATGGTTAACACATAATTCCTATTTGGTGTAGCAATTGAGACATCTTATTTTACGAAAGCCTTCTGAGGATCGAGTAAGATATGCAAAAAAATAAAATAAAAAAATAAACAGAGTTCAGTTAATGTCAACAAGTTCATCACAAAAATGCAAGACAAAGTCTACATTTGTATTGTTGCAAGACAGTATCTTCACTGAAATCAGTAGAATCTCCAAGAAGAATTAAACCAGTTATTCTAAATAAAACATAGGAAATAAAAGAAAATCACATCTGATCAATCATCAGTGATAAGATAAACATATTAGCTGAAATACATGTTAGTCCAACTAATTTATGTGGATCCTATTCTTACGTGAGGGGACCCATTCCCAAAATGATGGGAGTTACGTGAATTTCAGTCAATAGTAGCGAGTGTGTTAGAAAGAAAATAACAGATAGTGTGTTGCTAGATAATGTGTTGTTAGCACTTCTCTACAAAAAATAGACAAACCTTGTGTAAGACTGCATTTGATCGTTTGGCTTCTTTTCCTCCTTTAAGCAGTAAACCATTTCCACTTCGAATTGCCAATGCAACTATCTATATTCCATTTCAACAAGTTATAAAGATCAATATTCAATATAATAAACAAATTTTCTTAACTAATTTGATCAGTATTGCTAGACACAATATTCATCCTCTAGTTTTCAATCATGCTCATGTCTTTAACATTTTTAATTTAAGATGAAGAATGGATAAGAATTGAGAAAGAATAAGTATCTTATCTAACCTGAACAAGAGCATCAGGTCGAGACTCAAATATAACTAGAAGTACACCCAAAGGACATGATATTTTCTCCAGTATGAGTTTATCTGCTAGCTAGACACAAAGAGCAGTAATCAGAATCGTCAAATTGAATGTTGGACAGTAGAATGCAAGATTCAATAACATTATTCAGTTTCCAGAGTTTGTTATTGAATAATTGCAAAAGTCAAATGTTGCAAAACTGTTGAATATTACAATATATCACCGAACCAATTTCATGTGTTACTAAGTGGTTAATGACATAATTATATATGGGGGGTTTTTACCTCAGTTCTCTTTAAAATCTGACCATCGGGTTCTTCCATGTCTGCCAGCTTGCGAACAGAATTTACAAGACTAGAAATCTGAGAATACACAAACCAATGTCAGATAAAAACATTCTTATTCAAAGAGAAAACTTGAAACCTGCTATGGAAAGTGATAAACTTTGGATTAGCTTCTAACTCATGAGAGTTTCTCAATCAAAACAACTATTTGGGCTTTCATTTCCGAAAAAAGTCCTTACAAGTGTATAATTTTTTATGAGATGATAGATAAGAGAGCTAAAAAAACAATTGAGATACATAAACTAATTTCAACTAATGTGAGAAACTATTATTTAGAAGACTCATAATCTATAAACTATCTATAAAGATAATGCCAGGTTTTGGTGTACACAATTTTTTGTAATTTTATCCTTGACTTGCAAGGTTTTGGTCTACACAAATAACTGCACAAAACGATTAGCAGAAGTAACTACACAGTAAAAAAAAATGACAAGTTGTGCCTGCTCGGCTAGTCATTATAAGATATTTTCAACTTTTCTTTTCCTTTCAAATTTAGTGTTATTTGGAAAGTGACAAAAAAACAGAAAAAATGCTAAGCAAATTATCTTTCACCATTTCACTTCAGTATGAAACCAATTTAAGTTCTTACCTTCTCAGGTCTCAGGGTTAAACGTGATATCAGTGATCTCTCATATCCAGCTTCCTCTGCATCAGCAACGTCAGCTCCATTCTCGAGCCTTATCATACTTTCATTTTTCTCTAATGCATGAGCCATATCCAGCAATATTTTCGTCCTTTCTTCAGAATTTAGAACCTGAAACCAAAGGCACCAATATGACACAAATGAGTCAACCTACCAGATTTCATTGTATTGGCAATAACCAAAAGTTGAAGAAATTCATGAAAGTAAAACCTTCCCTTTCGCATTTTAAATATGTTACATACCAGAAGTTTTCTATAACTGTCGTGTGTTGCAACTGCCATTTCATGTGCACTCGCTTCCTTTATGCTGGTCCACAAGTGAGCATCCTTATGAAAGACAGTACCAATTCTTTCTCCTTGAAGCACTCGCATGATATTGTCGTTAGCATAGCCACTTCAAAGGAGGTTCAAATGCAATTCAAAGTCAGCAAAATGCAAAATATCAGATGTATGTACATGTAGGACGTGCATGTATTTGTCATAGATTAAAAAATGCATATCTGTAAAATAGTGAAAAATTAGTTACAATAGAAATCAGAATATATTTTTATCACTTGAACTCGAGAGTACAAATATTTTTTTTTTTTTCAATTAACAAGAGAAATGTGTATGGAATGGAATCACTATTCCTGCATGATGAACATGATGCTAGTGTGAAACATCTAAATGACGTATTCAGGAAAACTGATAATGGATATTATCCATGACCAGCTTCAAAATGATGAACAGCTTCACAACCAAGAAAGAATAATAAATTAATAATCCTTTACAAACAAGTTCATATGAGAATCTCATTCATAAGAAAAATTAGTCAATTAAAAGAATTTCTCTGTGGGTACGTTGGATCAAAAGGCGAAACAAAAAATAGTTATTTTCAGTGTCAATATTCTACTGTATCAGTAATAAAAGCATAGCAAGAAAACTAGAAGATACCTGTGAAACACAAGAAGCATGCTGTGTTTATTAATTGGTGAAGATTGATGAATCAAACTTTCTGTTTTGTTTCTTAATTCTGGTTGGCCGCAAAACAACATTTCAAGGAAGAAACACAGACTTGAAGCGCATCTATCCAAGCTTGGAGCGCAAATTATTAATTTCATTGTATTGAACGCGCTTCAAGCGCATCCATCTTCGCTTGGAGCGCATTTTATGGGTTTGTCTCTATGTCATTTGCGCTTCAAGCGCATACGGTTCTCTCATTTGCGCTTCAAGCACATATGGTTCTCTCATACCTCTCCTTTATACCATTCTCCTCCCTTGTACCTCAACGAACGGTTCTCTCACCCCTCCCTCACGGTTCACTCATACCCCACGGTACTCCCATCGAGAAACAGAATGAGAGATTCAGTGGAACCCTAAATCCAAAACTCAATAATTTCATAATTGCTTTGAAACCTAAATTAGATAATCAATGAGGAAGAATTACTTTGAACAATGGACTTACTTTCCCAGGTCCTTCTTCTTCTGCTCTCGATCGTACAGGAGTTTCGTTCGGCTATCGTCGTTCTTCACTTTTCGTTCTGCTGCGCTGGTTCTTCTTCTTCTTCTTCTCCCTTTAGGCCGTCGTTCTCCTGGTCGCTATGGTCACCTCTCGTTCTGCTTCTCCCTTTCTGCGTTTTGCTTGCGTTTCTCTATGCTTCTTCTTCTTCGTTCACGTTCTGCTTCTCTCTGGTTGGAGCGTTCCTGTTTTGCTTCACCTTTTCTCATTGGCTGCAATTTCGTTTTTTTTTTTTTCTTTTCAATTTGCTGAGTCATTAATGAAGACAAGTTGGCAGGTGTGTGGGTTGTGACTCAGCAAAAAATGCCACATAGGCGGGTGTCAAATGGGTGTATGTTTGACTGCGGGTGTCTGTGTATCGCGATTGTTTGGCAAAGTCATGGAACCCATGCCTGATTGGCATGTTGCCTCGTGCAGTTGGTTCATCTGGTGACTGGTTGTCTTCCCGTTCTTGACATTGTTGATAATGAAAAACACAATCAAGTATCAGATAGGAAAGAGAATTGGAAATTGATCAAACATGGTACCAAGCGAGATGCCACTTCAGACCTTCAGCTGCTCTATGACTCGACTGTTAAGAAGATGAGAGAGACCAACGAACATGGTGAATCAAATGATGAGGTTCAACCGAAAGGGGACAAAGGATACCTCATGGTTGGTGGCATTTGGACGATTGTTATGGAGGAAGACCTACTAGCCATCAAGTCTTCTGTAAGCATTTTATTTTAATTGATAATTATTGCTTAGCCCTTCTCAAGCTTTAACTATGATGTTTAGTTATTCATAAGCATTCTTTTACTCAATTTTGGAAGTGGTATGGTGCCTATGGGATAGAGGTGTCCTTACTGAGTTCTACATTTGTGCTGTTCTTATAAATGTTCAAATAATTTATTAAATATAAAAATAAAAAAAAAAGTAACAAGTTTTCGACATTTAACCTTTCTTAATTATATTCTTGATGAAAAAAGTTACGGGTATCGGTCAAATTTCCTTTATTTTAGAGCATTCACTTAATATTGGTTTAGAAGGGGTGCAGTTGCATGGGACCTTTTTTTTTATTTATATATATATATATATATATTTCTCTTCAATTTCTAAATCAAATATTTGCAATTACATGAACATGACACAATCCTAGAGCTTGATTACCTGAATCATATTCATATAATTGAAATAGCACATTCTACTTTTTATCCTTTCATTTTCATTTGTGCTGATTACAACCACAATCAGTTTCACTTGGATGCAAAAAGTGTATTCAAGGTAGGGAAAAGTACAGCAGGGGCGACCTGAGAACACTTGAGTTGAGCTGAGTGGCTTAAGCACATAAGAGATCGCAAGCATATATGCTTGTTGTATTGTGAACACCAAAGCAAACTTCATGTGATCTCAGGACGACCCTGTTGAACCTCTCTACCTCCTCATCTTCTGGAAATGTCCTTGCCTAAATTGAATCATGTTTGTATCAATGTATTGAGTTATGTCATCTTGTGATTCAATAGATATATAGCCTCAAACTTGGTACTTGTAGGCTTTAGATGTACTACACCCAAGTAGTACTTGACACAGATGAAGGCATCTATCTATCTGTTATGTGAGACTACAAGTTTGTACTACCGATTGTAACACAAATCAAAGAAGCTCATGTAGTAGTACTTCAGCTTCTTGTTACCAACACGGCAATACAATCATACAAATATAATTGGATCTCGTCAAATTCAAAATAAAAAATTGGGAAATGCACTCTGGACAGTAATGATTAAAAATCAAGATTGTTTCTTTGAAGATGTTGAGTTTTAAGATTTTTTTCCTTAAAAAGTAACGTAGAATCACGATGTAATCTTTTGTTGTTATTATTATAATTACAATTTATTTTAGGGAATTGAGCTTTTGTAGGGAAATAATTTTTTGTGGAGAAATAGTTTTGAGTGGGCGAATGAGTTTTTTGTCACGTGATATTAATATAGTTAAGTTTTTTAAATACATAATAAATATGGAGAGATCAAGTGACTCCAAGAGTAACTCTTGTCTGAGTTACTCCGCTTAATATATCTCTATAGATATTGAATTTCATCAATCAGACCGTTGAATATCTTCATATCATACTAACGATCATGTATACCAATTTTTAAATAAATTGGACATCCGTAGCTATGTAATCAAATTGTCAACATTTTACTTGTATTTTAAAAAATATATTATATGTTGAATTGAAGCCATTTGATGAAGTATCAAATATTTTTAAAATTTTATGAAATTTTGTGGAATTGATCTATTCAATAAAAACTTTTAATTTGACGGTTTGATTGATGAATTCAATGTCTGTAGAGAAATATTAAGCGGAATAACTCAGACAAGAGTTACTCCTGTAGTCACTTGATCCCTCCTCCATAATAAATAGATGAAAGAGAAATTATCATTTATTCCGGAGTTCCATGCGGTGTAAATACGCTTCAAACATTGTAATTTAGCTGCAAAATATAGAATTATCAAAGTATGGCTGCAAAATATAGAATTATCAATGTAAGGCTTGTATTAATAATGATATCGAGAAAGCTAATCAATGTTATTATAAATTTGTTGTCACCAATAGGAGTTTTTGCTCCCTATAGGAGAAGACGAGAATCGGAACCTCTCCCGCATTACCATTTCTCCTTCATTCTGCAGCATTAAATCAGAGCCGTTAGATTAATCTAATGGCATAGTGGCTGAAAATTAAAATTAAAATAAACCGAATGTCTTCTCTCTCCTAATTTCTCATCTGCCTTTTAAAACGGAAATCCCCGTTAATTTGTTACGGTATGGGAGCTTCACGCCAATCCGACGTTCCATAATCGTGGACTTCATAAACTCCCCTGGTTCTCAAATACCACAACTGTGAGCTCCACCAAATTACCAACAAAAAAAGAATATTGCTCCATCAAAAGCATTAAGCATCATCAAATTAAAAGAATTTTGCAACATCGGTTCATAGAATTGCAATTTAAAATTATGCACCCATTTAGCCTACCCCGTCTAGCCCCTTAACCCGTCGTGCCACAAGCGGGCCGCGCCGGGCCAGCCCATCAGGTTAACATATATTTTTTTATTTTCTTATTTACTATTCCCTTCGTCTCATTTTGGTTGTCCTATTTAGAATATTTCATTGTCTCAAATTACTTGTCTCCAACAATACCCCTGTATTTCAACCAACTATATTAATAAATTTTTTCTACTTAACTACTCCAATTAATAAGGGGTATTTTAGTCAATTAGAGTCATTTTATCATGAAAATTTATAAACTCAATTATTTTCTTAAGAGGTGTGCATAAACTAATAGGACAAGTAAAATGAGACAAAAGGAGTAACAAATTTCCTTTTATTTTTTTACATATTTATCATTTTGGTCCATTTTAGGCAGGTTGACCTGCCATTTTGGCCCAGTTTTATCCCGAATTTTAGTTTTTATATTTATTTTTTGATCTTCACTACAACAGAATATGTAAAAAATAGCGTCACTTTAAGCAGCGCTTTAATAAAAAAAACGCTACTTTAGCCAATAAACAGTGCTTCAGAACACGAAACGCTAATTTTGGTCCTAAACAATAAACAGCGCTTCCTATATGAAGCGCTTATTTTGGTCCTAAAAATTTGGTCCTAAACAATAAACAGCCCTTCCAATATGAAGCGCTGATTTTGGTCCAAAAACAATATCCAGCGCTTAAAGCTTTTAAGCGCTGATTTTGGTCCTTTATCCCTATTAATTATTCAGCACTTCATGCTCGATCTGCTCCCACTTCATTCTCTCTTAGCGAAGTTCACAAAGGAAAAGAATGTATTGCATTTCACTTGTCGCATTTTTCAACTCTCTCTCAGCGACCTCTCCTTTCTCTCGCGTTTCTACTTCGATCTGGCAGCGCCGTGGTTCGATCTTGTTGTTATGTTTGTAACGACCCGTTTCCGGACCGCTACTAAACTAGATCTAACATAAATGTGACGCGTTTTAAAAACGGTACTCTTGTGTCCTTCCGAAAAATGCGGTATATTTTTTTTTTAAACAATAGTGCCTACAAGCACACACAGAGTACTTACAGCATTTCGAAACATGGTGCAATCTAGGACACAAGTTACGTACTGGAAATACATACATGCATAATATATACAACCATCATGCACAGTACGTACAAAAGGAAACAGAGTAGTAATGTATGAGAGAATACACCTATGCTATGAATACCCTCGTGAGAGTGATCATACCCTGGGGGTACTCCCGACAGGCACCCTCGCAGGGGACTGCTCCAAAAGTAAAGCCACCAGTCTACCCTGTATCAACAAAATATCACTAGCCCAACTGGTCACAGACAAACTGTACACAAAAGCCCCATACTACAGTCATCCCAAAAAGAGAAATATACAAACAGTCAGACAACACGACATCTACAGAACACTACCCAAATCCTCAGATGGATCCTCTTCCTCCTCGTCATCATCCATCGGGTCCTCGCCTGTCAAGTCGATAACAGGTGTCGCCGCAGGCACAACCTCTGGCACATCTCCGGGAACATACACTCCAGTAGTCACATCCTCGTTAGATCTCGCTCCTAGACAATCCGCCTCTCCGCACACCACGCAAACGAGAGGTGGATCCACTGGTGGGGTAGGGGTCCTAACAACAGAAGGAGAAACCGGTCCTACTGGAGGACTCGAACAGCGGTACTCTGGAGGTGGGCGCTCACTGTAGTCGCGTCGAATCATGCTCTTTGCGGCGATCCATCGACTCTCGGTCCTCGTCCTCTGGCTCAGGCGACAAGTGCGGAAGTAGTGCTCCTAGGGATCTCAAGGGGTCCCTCTGGTGACGAAGAAGAGACTAGCATGTCCTTCTCACGCTGAATAGTCCGCCAGGCATCAACCACCTGCATAGTCCGTATGGGAAAGCTCACTGTGCGCCGTGATACCTCCTGCCTCACTGCGATACCGTCCTCTCTGTAGGTCTGTACAATATCCCCAGTGTATACAACGCGGCGGGAGATCGAATCAAACTCCATCGCCGCGGGCTGCTCGATGTCGGGGAAATCAAAGATGATCTCCGGCGACGTCCGCATCGCCGGAATCAGTACACTCTTCGCCATCACCTGGGTAACCATCATGGATTGAAGACACCACGGGAAAGGGTCAACTTCTCAACGAATATAGATATAGCAATTCATAAAGCAATAAGCAAACAACAGTATATACAGTTCTCAAGACGCAACTCAAGACTCTCACTCAAGACTCGACTCATGACTCATTTTCTCTCGACACTTCGACAAATTTTCTGGAAAGCAGACGCCGATCCATCCACTGAATACCAGCCGTAGCTTTGGGATCTTCGCTCTCCCTAGGACATTCAGCTCCGGTTCCTTAACGCTGCGATGCCTAGCTAATCTCCCGTAAACGAAGGGGACCTAGCACCCTCAGTTATCCGGGTCACAGCTCAAAAACGTCTCGACAACTCGACAACACGACTAAGCTCTCACACTCGATGAACAATTCGCCGCATAAGATATTCAAAGAGCAAGTCGTATAATTAATCAATCGCATATTGAATAATTTCGCAGCATGCTTAATACAGTGAAACGCAATCCAACAGTATAAGCAGCATAAACAATTCACAGAATAAGCAACATCTCAATATAACTCAGCTCAATAGAAATTAGTCAACGCAACCAAATCATACATGACGCACAATCATGGAATCCATCCCTCTGCAGCTCAATGGAGTTGACAAAGAGGAACAAACAAGAGTGGGGGTTGGGGTCAGGCGACCAACCACTTAACTCGTAACCCACGAAAGACTCAGAAATAGGCGACCGCACAACAATAATAGATGCAAAGGGGTACGAAACCCTAACTTCACCTAGCAACTTTATTAGATGCTAATCACATCACCTAATCCTACCCATCTAATCTCACATCGTTGAACTAACGCGCTACCGATTAATTTTTTGCTGATAATTCGCGAAAAATTAATCTCGCGAGAAATTAATTCACCGCGTGATATTATTTTACTATAAATAATAAAAACAATATTAATCACTCAAGAATAATCACGACAAGTTACGACTCGATTTTCATCGAAATCGGGGCTCATTTAGAATTTTATCTGCTGCAGAAACTGCCCGACGATTTGAAACGCGACGAAACTTTCGTTAGCATTTTTCGACGATATTCAAATCATGGGTTAATATAAAATATTAACTCTCAATTCTTATTTGCTCTTGATTTAATTAAATCACTTTCTTAGAGAATAAGTAATTGCTTATTATAGCATAAATACGACAAAAATACACTAAATAATGCTAAATAACGTATCGTAAAAATACGCGTGTTACAATACTCCGCCTCTAGAAATAGTTTCGTCCTCGAAACAACAGGTAAGATACGTACTGTGAAAAAGTTCTGGATACTGAATCTTCATCTTCTCTTCCAGTTCCTATGTCGCATCTTCGGTCTTCTGATCCCACACGACCTTAACTAGTTGAATTTCTTTGTTCCTTAATTGCGTCGTCTTCCGGTTAACAATCCTTGCAGGTGACGCTTCAAACGATAGGTCATCCTTCAGTTGAATCACATCCAGTTCGATGATGTGAGAAGGATCGGAAATATATTTCCTCAACTGGGAGACGTGAAAGGCGTCTTGAATATTTGATAAGAAAGGTGGCTTGGCAATTTGGTATGCCACTGGACCAATACGACGAAGAATCTGATAAGGTCCAATGAACTTAGGAGTAAGTTTCTTGGATTTGATCGCTCAACCAACTCCAGTGGTAGGGGTAACTCGGAGAAATACATGCTCTCTCTCCTCAAACTCTAGCGGTCGGCGACCCTGGTCCGCGTAGCTCTTCTATCAACTCTGAGACGTCCGCATCCTATCTCTGATCAAACGGATCTTCTTGGCTGTCTGCAGGATCATGTCAGGTCCCACAATAGAACTCTCGCCATCCTGGTACCAACAAAGGGGTGTCTGGGACTTGCGTCCGTACAGCGCTTCGTAAGGTGCCATTTCGATGCTTGCATGGAAAGTGTTGTTGTAGGTGAACTCCAAAAGCGGTAGAACATCGTCCCAGCTTCCTCGGTGATCCAATGTACACGTTCTCAGCAAATCCTCGAGTGAATGAATCGTTCTCTCGGTTTGACCGTCGGTCGGGGGGTGATATGTTGAGCTAGGTTTGAGTTTGGTCCCCATCGCTTCTTGTAATGCCCTCTAAAAATGAGACGTAAACTTTGAATCTCGGTCAGAAATGATGGAAGAAGGTAGAGCATGTAGTCGCACAATCTCCGCGATGTAAATTTCGGTTAGCTTCTCCACGTTGTAAGTAGATCTTACTGGCAAGAAATGAGCGCTCTTGGTCAATCGATAGACGATTACCCAAATCGAATCATGCCTCTTCTGTGTCATCGGCAATCCCACAACGAAATCCATCGAAATGTTGTCCCACTTCCACACCGGTACGTCAAGCAGTTGTAGCATCCCTGCTGGTCGCTGGTGTTCCACCTTCGCTTTCTGGCAAATTAAACAGGAAGCTACGTACTTTGCCACTTGTCTCTTCATTCCGGGCCACCAAAAATGCTTCTTCAGATCTTGGTACATCTTCGTAACTCCCGGATGAATACTCAGTCTGCTCTTGTGCGCTTCGTCGAGAATCAATTTTCTCAGCTCAGTTACGTTGGGTACGCAAACACGTCCATTGCATCTCAAAATGTTGTCCGTTCCAATCTTGAATTCCGTCGCTTTGCCTTGCGCTATCAACTCTATCTTCTCTTGTAGTAGCTTGTCATGAGCCTGTTAGTCTCTGATCTCGTCTAACAATCCATTAGAAATGGTGAGCATACCGAACTTCAGCTTCCCTGGCAACACTTCCACGCTCAACTTCAAGTCTCGGAACTTCTCAAGCATCTCCAACTCCTTGATCATCAGTGCTGAAGCTAATACGCTCTTTCTACTAAGTGCATCAGCTACCACGTTCGCCTTCCCTGGATGATATTCCAAAGTAAAGTCGTAGTCCTTTAGAAATTCTGTCCATCTTCGTTGTCGCATGTTGAGCTCTTTCTGATCGAATAAGTACCTCAAGCTCTTGTGGTCGTTGTACACAGTGAATGTGCTCCCATAGAGGTAGTGCCTCCAAATCTTCAGCTCAAAAACCACTGCAGCAAGCTCCAAATCGTGTGTAGGGTAGTTCCTCTCATGAATCTTCAGTTGTCTCGAGGCATAAGCCACGACTTTTCGATGTTGCATCACTACGCATCCTAATCCTTGGTGTGACGCATCGCAATAAACCTCGTAAGGCTCTTCCGGTTGAGGCAAAATCAACACTGGTGCTGTTGTCAAAAGCTCCTTCAGTCTCTGAAAACTGGATTCGCACTCTTTAGTCCAAGCAAACGGTTGATCCTTCCTCATGAGTCGTGTAAGCGGTGCGACAATCTTCGAAAAACCTTCATTAAATCTCCGGTAGTAGCCTGCTAAGCCAACAAAGCTTCTGATATCTGTGACAGTCTTTGGCTGTTCCCATGCTAATACAGCTTCAATCTTAGCTGGATCCACGGCTATATCGTCTCTGGTGATCATATGTCCGAGAAAATTCACCTCTTCGAGCCAAAACTCACACTTCGAAAGATTAGCATAAAGCTGTTTCTCTCGCAGTATCTGCAGTACTTGTCGTAGATGCTCCTCATGCTCTTCTTTACTCCTCAAGTAAATCAAGATGTCGTCTATGAAAACCACAACAAACTGATCCAAAAACGGGTGAAAGATCCTGTTCATGTAGTCCATAAACACTGCTGGCGCGTTCGTCACTCCGAATGGCATCACTAAATACTCGTAGTGACCGTACCTAGTCCTGAAAGCTGTCTTGGGAACATCCTCTTCCTTCACTCGAATATGATGATAGCCAGACTTCAAGTCGATCTTGGAAAATATCGCCGCTCCTCGAAGTTGATCCATCAAATCGTCGATACGCGGTAACGGATACCGGTTCTTCACAGTAACCTTGTTGAGTTGACGATAGTCCACACATAGTCTTGATCGTCCATCCTTCTTCTACACCAACAATACTGGAGCTCCCCATGGCGACACGCTCGGTCGTATGAACTGCTTCGACTCCAAATGCTCAATCTGAGACTTCAGTTCTTTCATCTCGGCTGGAGACATCCGATAAGGTGCTATCGAAATCAATCCTATTCCTGGAAGTAAGTCAATGGAGAACTCGAGCTCTCTCACCGGTGGTAACCCTGGTACGTCTTTAGGAAAAACATCTGCGTAGTCACACACCACTGGAACATTCTTCACTTTGATCTCCTAGGAAACTCCTGAGCTAGCCAAATACATGTATTCTCTGATTCCCTCTTTCAAGGAAACTCCGGTGTGTTCGGCAGAAAGATAGTTAGAGACTCCAAGGTCTGGGAAAATTACTGTTTTATGGGCACAGCCCAAAAGGACATGGTGGTGACATAACCAATCCATCCCGAGGATGACATCTAGACCCTTAAGTGGCAAACAGACCAAATTAACCACAAATCTTCTACCCTGAATAACCGCTACACAATCAAGGCATGCAGTGTTGGTAACCAAAGTCTTAGCAGCTGGGGTAGTAACTACTAGTTTGAATGGTAAAGCAGTCACAGTCAACTTTAAACGATCCACGCAATTTGAGGAAATAAAGGAATGGGTTGCACCCAAATAAAAAAGAACGGTTAGGGATTTACCCTCAATCTCACAATCTCCTTGGATGAGATCATCAGCTTGCTTTGCTTCCTCTCCACTCATGCAGAAGACTCTGCCTTTAGCCATTTGGCGCTTCCCTTTGGCCTTCGCTGCGTGCATAGCCGGTTCAGCTTTGAGTGTTGTACAATCCTTGGCAAAGTGCCTCGGCTTCTTGCAGTTGAAGCACACATCTTCTTTCTGGGTACAGTTGCTCGCATAGTGCCCTGGCCTTCCACAACGATAACAGGTCACATCGGTACCAGTCTGACTTCCGCTCCTTGCGTTCTGGGCCATTGGACGATATTGTCCCCTGCTATTGTTCCCCTGGGGTCGAATGTAGGGTTTCTTCTGTTGCTTTCCCTTCTGTGTAAACCACTGTCCCATGCTCTGAGGTCTCATCGGTCCACCTGGGCCAGTCTTCTTCTTGTGGCTCCTCACTCCTTTTACCTCAACACAGCGATCGATTAACTCTTGGAGGTTCCTGATCCTCAGTGACACCACTGACTTCTGGATATCAAACCTTAAACCTCTTTGAAATCTCTCACTCAGCCAACCTTAGTCAGCTCGGTCGCGGAATGGACTGAAGTACCGAGTAAGTGATTCAAACTTCGCAGCATATTCTGACACCGTCATGCTGCCTTGCTGCAGTCGAAGAAACTCCTGCTCTTTCTCAGTCCATGCAGTATCAGGAAAGTACTTATCCATAAACTTCCTATGGAAAACCTCCCAAGTTATCTCGCGACGCTCCGCGGTCAACGCTTGCTTCACTCCCTTCCACCAATCCTCGGCATCTCCCAGTATCAAGTAGGTGGCGTAGTCTACCTTCACATTGTTTGGGCAATGAAGTGCCTCGAAGATCTTCTCGATCTCTTGCATCCAAAGATAAGCTTTGTCCAGGTTTGGCTCACCGTAGAACTTCGGTGGGTCATGCTTTCGAAATTCCACCAATCCTCTCGCCTCAGCATTCCGTTCTGCTATCTGCTGGGTCAGAGCCGCCGTCTGCTGAGCCATAGCATTAGACTATTGAGTTGCAGCAGCCGATTGTTGGGCCATGGCCACTGCCATCTCTGTCATAGCCTGAATCACCCGATCCATATTGGAGTTATCAGATCCGATTGTAGGGTCTCTGCGAGGTGGCATGGGATTCCTTCAAGGTCTAGAAACCTATCAGAATCTCAAAATCAAAGGATGTGTTAAAACACACTGCTTTAATTAAGAAACAATTCACACAATTTTCAAGCAACAATTTGCTTCACTCAACAAACAATGACAATACAACACAACGAATAACCCGACACAGTGACCAGTTCCAATTTCCTATGCACAGTCTGGCTAAAAATCGACCTGTCTTGATACCACAACTGTAACGACCCATTTCTTGAACGCTACTAGACTATATCTAACCTAAATGTGACGCGTTTTAAAAACGGTACTCTTGTGTCCTTCCGAAAAATGCGGTATATTTTTTTTTAAACAATAGTGTCCGCAAGCACACACAGAGTACTTACAGCGTTTCGAAACATGGTGCAATCTAGGACACAAGTTACGTACTGGAAATACATACATGCATAATATATACATCCATCGTGCACAGTATGTACAAAAGGAAACAGAGTAGTAATGTATGAGAGAATACACATATGATATGAATACCCTCGTGAGAGTGATCAAACCCTGGGGGTACTCCCGACAGACATCCGCACAGGGGGCTGCTCCAAAAGTAAAACTACCAGTCTACCTTGTATCAACAAAACATCACTAGCCCGACTGGTCACAGAAAAACTGTACACAAAAGCCCCATACTACAATCATCCCAAAAAGAGAAATAAACAAATAATTAGACAACACGGCATCTACAGAACACTACACAGATCCTAGACAATCCGCCTCTCCGCACACCACGCAAACGAGAGGTGGATCCATTGGTGGGGTAGGGGTCCTAACAACAGAAGGAGAAACCGGTCCTACTGGAGGACTCTGAACAACAGCTGCTCTGGAGGTGGACGCTCCTGCCGTCCCGCGTCGAATCACGCTCTTGCGAGCGGTCCATCTGACTCTTGGTCCCCGCCCTCTAGCTCGGGCAGCAAGTCTGGAAGTAGTGCTCCTAGGGATCTCAAGGGGTCCCTCTAGTGACGAAGAAGAGACTAGCATGTCCCTCTCACGCTGAATAGTCCGCCAGGCATCAACCACCTGCATAGTTCGTATGGGAAAGCTCACAGTGCGCCGTGATACCTCCTGCCTCACTGCGATACCGTCCTCTCTGTAGGTCTGTAAAATATCCCCAGTGTATACAACGCGGCGGGAGATCGGATCAAACTCCATCCCCGCGGGCTGCTCGATGTCGGGGAAATCTAAGATGATCTCCGGCCACGTCCGCATCGCCGGAATCAGTACACTCTTCGCCATCACCTGGGTAACCATCATGGATTGAAGACACCACGAGAAAGGGTCAACTTCTCAACGAATATAGATATAGCAATTCATAAAGCAATAAGCAAACAACAGTATATACAGTTCTCAAGACGCAACTCAAGACTCGATTCATGACTCATTTTCTCTCGACACTTTGACAAATTTTCTGGAAAGCAGACGCCGATCCATCCACTGAATACCAGTTGTAGCTTTGGGATCTTCGCTCTCCCTAGGACATTCAACTTCGGTTCCTTAACGCTGCGACGCCAAGCTAATCTCTCGTAAACGAAGGGGACCTAGCACCCTCAGTTATCCGGGTCACAGCTCAAAAACGTCTCGACGACTCGACAACACGACTAAGCTCTCACACTCGATGAACAATTCGCCGCATAAGATATTCAAAGAACAAGTCGCATAATTAATCAATCGCATATTGAATAATTTCGCAGCATGCTTAATACAGTGAAACGCAATCCAACAGTATAAGCAGCATAAACAATTCACAGAATAAGCAACATCTCAATATAACTCAGCTCAATAGAAATTAGTCAACGCAACCAAATCATACATGACGCATAATCATGGAATCCATCCTTCTACAGCTCAATGGAGTTGACAGAGAGGAACAAACAAGAGAGGGGGGTTGGGGTCAGGCGACCAACCACTTAACTCTTAACCCACGAAAGACTCAGAAATAGGCGACCGCACAACAATAATAGATGCAAAGGGGTACGAAACCCTAACTTCGAACCCGGAGGGTTCTCAGACTTCTTCGCATTTTCGACAGAAATATTTAAATAAATAAATCCTATTCATATCTAAAGTTTCCCTTACACAAGGACATAAAAATAAAGTCCTAAAATGTCTAGAAGTGCCCTTACCATAAACAGTCGCTAGCACAGCGTCGCAAGCCTCGGGTTCGCTTCGCTCGGTCTCCGGAGTCACGATTCCTATCACCACGAACAACTTAGCACAATCTATAAATTCTAACTACACTTAAGTACTCAAACTTAGCCCTTTTTCTAACCAAACTCATTCAAGCACTTAAGTTATTAGCTACTTGAAAGTAATAAAATTTGAAAACCAAAACACTTCTTGAAAATGTAAGGTTTTTTTGAAACTAAAAATCTTTCTTGAACTTCAAAGCAAAGGTCATGCAATTAACCATTCTCATAAATTTCAAAGTCTAAACATACATTCATACAAGCATTTATACAAGTTACCAAGCCAAAATTTCCTTTCAAAACCACCTAGGCCTCTCGGCCACAACCTCCTCTTCTTCCAAAAAAATTTGCAAAACTCTTTTTATAACTATAACTAATTCCCAAGTCATTTTCAAGACCAAATCAAGCATCAAAACATCAAGACCATTCCCAAACATAATTCAAACATATTTTGATACATGTTCTAAGCCACTTTCCAAATAAATTTCCATTTCCAAAAATCAACTCTTAGAGCAATTAAATTCATCAAAGCATGCTACACATTTAGTCAACACATGTTTTAACAATTAAGACCTACAAAGTTTCAAACTCATTTTCAAACATTTTCAAGAATAGGTTTTTCCCCAAAAATTCTTTTCGATTTCATGCTTCAACCCAACTTAATCATGATCATTCCAAGGCTAAAAATTAGAGAACAACCTAATCAATTTTTACATGCCATTTTAGTCCCTCAAAGATCACTTTTTCACAAAACATAAACCAACTCTTATACTAACTCATGCATATCAATTCCAATAGCCTTAAAACTACCTAAAACATAACATTCAACACTTAGATACATGATTCAATCACCTAAACCCACATTTTCCATAATTAAAGAATAGGTCTCAATCATAAACTAACAAGTTAGGCATGCAAAATCAAAACTATAATTCAAACAATCATCATACAACTTCCATTAACTCAATTAAACCACTAATTAGGTGATTCAATGAGGATCAAACCGTTTTCCCCCTTTTCTCCTCTTAGGGTTTTCACCCTAGAGCTCAAGGAAGGGATTATGAGTGTCTCATTTCCTCTTGATCATCTTCAACCCATCAAACAAGCAAGAAAAACAAGATTGAAAAGCAAAATTACAAGAAGCAACAAAGGAGAGAGGGCACGGTTTTCAACAGTGGCAAGGGGAGGAAAATTTGATTTTTCTCTTACTTGGATGGTTAGGAAGTGGAGAACTAGAGGTAGATGAAGATTTGGAACAACTTTGATGAAGGTTGCAAGTTGAAAAACTCAAAGAAAATGGAGGAAAGCATCTATGGAAACCCTTGCTTCTCAAGAAGGAAAAAGAAGAAGATGAGAGGAGAGTGTGAGGGAGGGGGCTCGGGTTTGAGCTGAATTGGGGGGGGGGTCTCCACCTTTTATTCACTTAAAAAATAATAATAACAAGGGTTAATTAAGAGATAATTATGAAAAAAATGTGTTTTGTTCAAATTAATCACACAAACAATGACACCTAGCAACTTTATTAGATGCTAATCACATCACCTAATCCTACCCATCTAATCTCACATCACTCATGATTACCCTCTAAATCTAGAGTCTTAGGGTTTTAAAACACGTCGTTGAACTAACGCGCTACCGATTAATTCTTCGCCGATAATTCGCGAAAAATTAATCTCGCACGAAATTAATTCACCGCATGATATTATTTTATTATAAATAATAAAAACAATATTAATCACTCAAGAATAATCACGACAAGTTACGACTCGATTTTCATCGAAATCGGGGCTCAATTAGAATTTTATCTGCGGCAGAAACTGCTCGCGATTTGAAATGCGACGAAACTTTCGTTAGAATTTTTCGACAACATTCAAATCATGGGTTAATATAAAATATTAACTCTCAATTCTTATTTGCTCTTGATTTAATTAAATCACTTACTTAGAGAACAAGTAATTGCTTCTTATAGCATAAATACAACAAAAATACATTAAATAACGCCAAATAACGTATCGTAAAAATACGCGTGTTACAGTGTTAATTTGGGGTTGGATATGGTTCGATCTGGCTAACTTGGGAGTTGGATCTGGTTCGATTTGGCTTCACTGTCCCGTTACTGGCCAGATCCGTGAGCCACCGTGTCGGAATCTTTCACATGGTGAGTTGATCTGTCTCGTCTCTGTGTTGATTTCCCCAATTTTTCTCGAAACCCTAACGTTTTTTCATGTTTCGTCTCGAATCTGGAGATCAAGGCTTTCCCCGTTCAAGTTCGAGTTCACTGCACGGTGGGGAGGACAACTGAATCTGGAGATCAAGGCTTTCCTTGTTCGTGTTCTAATGGGTTTTCTGAGGGTTCAAGTTCTGGGGTTCAAGTTCAAGTGCAACTTCTGTGTTTGTGATAGATCTATTTTGTAATTCTGTAATTTTTTTTTAGCTTCCTCTGTGATAGGTCTGTTTTGCAAACTTCAATTTGTGTTCTGGATTTGATTATGTTTATTGATGGATTTGTGTTCTGGATTTGATTACGTTTATTGATGAATTTGTGGTCTGGTGCTGGTTGTTTAAATTACTCAAGGCTTTCGTGTAATGCTTGAAATAGAAAAAAGAAGTTTAAAAAACTGCTCTTCATTAAAGGAAGCGTTGCTTATTGCATATAAAAAATGGACAATAAACAGCGCTTCCTTATTGAAGCGCTGTTTATTGTCCATTTTCATATACAATAAACAGATTGTCTATTTTCAGCAACGCTTCATAAACGCTGTTTTTTTGAAATACATTTAGCAAAGGCTTAATTTTTAGCGCCTTTAAGCGTTGTTTAAGGCAAAAAATAAGCGTTGTTTATTGCCTATTTTTGTTGTAGTGCTTTTAACGGGCTGGCCCACTAACCCGTCAGCCCGGGACGAGTCGGGCTGGGTTCAACACCCACCATCTTGCCGAGTTGGGACAACCCGTTTTTTAGCGGACTCATGGCGGGCTGGGCTGGGCCGGGCCGGTTAGCCCATTTTGCCAGCCCTACAAAAGATGAGAGATGGGAAGTGGAGAAAGGAGGAAAAGATCCCACATTTTTCGGTTTGAGGATTGCTGCACAAAAGATGAGAAATGGGAAGGTTCGTCAATCTTGGTTTAGATCCAATCAACATTGCCTGGGGAAAATAAATTATATGGAATCAGTGGACGATTTCTTTAAAGAATACCGAATGGGATCAATGGAGAAGGAGATTAAGAGGCTGGAAGGATTGCTGAAAGACAAGAAAATGTGGTCTAATTCTAGTGAAGATATTGGAAGATACAAACTACAACATTTTTCCTTTATAGTGAACAGTTTTCAAGCGCTGCCTATGCGACCGTTGCCTATTATCTGTGGCAACAGTTTTCCACACTTTCTGGCAGCACTTGCAAAAATTGTTCCCTATGACACAGGAATAGGGGACAGTTATGACGATAACTAATGAGAACAGTTTTTAACTGTTGCCATTACTATGTACAGTTCTTAACAGTTGCCAAAGGTGCAAAATGCCACATTTTTTAACTGTAGCCAGAGCTTATAGACAACTTTTTTTAAATGTAGCCAGAGATTATAGGCAACAATTTTTTTTTGACCTTAATATTATAATCCATAAATTTACAAATAAAGTTATAATTTGATTCCATATTCAACTCACATATTTAAATTTTAATAAAGAGATAATTCATTAATAGTAAATGGACTAAGTGTCACATAATATGTTCTATAATAGTTGTTAAACATCAAATGAGTTCAAATACACAATCATAAACAAATGGCACCATTGTTTGATCAAATCCAATATTTTGAAGTATGAGTCTAGCATAAAAAAATCCAAAACAAATATCGAGAACTAAGATCAAATTGTGTCATCTTCGAACTCCTTGAAATTTTTTTGCATCTCCTCATCATTTGCATCTTGTTTATTGAGACCATTCTACACAAAAGAATGAAAAATAAAGAATATCTAATGAGATCATTCTATAAGGGAATAAGTATTTTAAGAGATTATAAAGTTAAGAAACTAAGCATAAAAAAATAAACTAAAGATAAGATTATACATAATTGGGTTGCTAGAGATAGAATAAGTCAATTGGAAGAATGAATTTACATGAAGAATGAATAAGCCTGTTAACACTGGATTTGAGCCAACTAAAATCAGGTTATGAATTGGCTACAGGAGAGTAATTTCTACAGGCTATTAATTTGCATTTTAACCAGATTAACAGTTTATAATATAGATATCTAGCTACTATTTTTTAATCTTGTTGTGCACAACAGGTTATAGGCCATCGAGTGCTTTGTCATGACAAGACAATTGTTCATCATAATTCATAACATATTAAAAACCATATTCCCAAATACAAAGATTAGGAAACAATATTAACAGTGTTCATCCAAAATAGTTATTTCAGTTTCATTATAACTTATGCAAGAGCATACAAAAATTAAGACACCAAGTTGATCAACTGAAGCTGTACATGTACCTGATATAGCAATTCTCTTAAGGCTGTAAGTTGATCAGTTGAACTTGCAAATGTCAAAAGTGATTTGAAGGTCTGCAGTTGCACACCATATTATGGTGGAGAATTAATGAAAATTTAAAACATTTTCAACAGGAAACATGAAAAATAACTGCTGAAAAATAAAAGGTAAAAGTTACCAAATGAGGAAAAAAACTGTAAATCATATCATTGACTTAAATCGCTTGGATTTGTGTGACAAAGCATTCAGATTTCAGACAAACACATTTAGTGCACTATATCTTTTGATCTTCAAAATAAAAAATACAATAATAATATGGCATATACACAATTGAGTTATAAAATCTTATAGACTGGCTTGACTACATAATTAGCTTAAAAAAAGATTGAAAGTACATATAGGAAAACCAGTAACAGAGGCCTTCCTCTAACATTTGCATGAGTAAGTGCAGACCAATACTGATAGCAAACAGAACCCAAATAACAATGCAGTTGCAGAAAGTAGCAGAAATAACAATGCAGTAGCAGAAATGTTAATGGAACAGTAACAGAACCATATACCCCTCTAACAGAATCACATGGTGTCCAACTTGAATATAGAATCATTAATTAAAAAGAAAATAGAACATAAAACAGTGGACCACATCCTGAAGTCTGCAACGGAAAACAACAACACAGGACAACCAACTTGTCCCTCCTCACTTTCTTAATCCTCATCTTACTAATTTTTTAATTCAAATATTGCTCTAATCAAAATAACAACATAACAATACAGTACAGTAGATGTTAGGGACCAAAATGAAGCACACAAGCAATAGAACAGTAAAAGGCAATTGAGAGAGAAGACTGTGTATTATTAATGGTGAAGAAAGGATTTACAGAGGAAATAGACTTCTACCCAGTTATCCACACTGGCTCAATGTCAACTTCTACCCAGAGAAAGTCATGTCAAGTCCTAAGCATGGTGCAATCCTACTTTGAAAACAATAATAATGGAAAATTATAAAAGAAGACCACAGTCAAATATTTCAGGCAGTCTGGCAACTGCAAAGCAACAGCACCAACAACTATAGTCTTGTATGTGTCTGTATATCCAAAATGGGCAATGCATGACATCTATGACAACACCAACAAAGAGCAAATTGGCCCATATGCTCAAGACATACAAATTAGTTCAGCAAATGCAGATAGTCAAGACTGGAAAGGAATGTTATTTACCGCTCCATGATGGTTGCCAGTGCTCAGGGTGGTGATTGGATATGCTCAAGCAAATCTTGGTTTGGGTCTCGAAACGACCATTAGGCTGAAAGCAAAACAGTGAAATTTATAAGCATGTAGAGATTGAGATTTGGAGTTTCAGAGTTTCAACATTAAAGACATTTCATGAAAGAAAATCACACTCTTCACTAGACACTTTTTAATACACATACTGTTGTCGAGCGGAATTCATGCCAGTCCCACTAAAAAGGACTTGAGCCAGATTTTTAGTGACACCACATGAATATAATAGAAAGTGTATTAGAAGGAGGAGTCAGAGAGTGTATTGTTAAGCGTTAAAAAATACTTAGCAGTATGTGTGTGTAAAGATTAATATAAAAACATATGAATCTAAACAGTCGGGAGTATTCAATATCTTACTGTTAAGAGCATAAATGAAGGAGGTTTGAAGGGATACTCTGATGGCAACTGGATCTGTCCATGATAAATACCACCCTCAAATTCAGTATCACGAGGCCCTCTAATCGCAAATTGCCATTCAAATATATTTTCCTGAAAACAAACATGACGAATTTGCTCAGGAAAGACTTCTATGATACTCAATACCCAATTCCCAAGTTTCAAATCAGTAACAAGTCACAGATTATACAGTGAATGAAATAAAACAAAGGAAAAATACAGACAAATCAGCTGAATACACAACAGTCTTTTAGCATGTTAAGTATACCAATTAGGATTAATTAATTAATTAATTAATAGATTAATAATATTTAAGCAAACACAGAAGATAGTATTTTAAAATTTACATTCTAAACAGTTCATAAGTTAAAAGCTCCTCATACAATTCTTGAAAAATTAAACCCTACCCCTCTTCTCCCCAAAGATAAAATCCAAACATGCCTTTATCAATCAATTCCAAAAAATACCCAATCCAATGCAAAAAACTACATCTATAACACCCAAAAATCAGAACAACATAACATATATTATGAATGAATCACACAGATAAGTAACATCACGATATTAGACACCATTGCTCACCGAAAATGAATCACAAACAGCGAAATCGAACCAAATAAATAAATTACAGATCACAAGATCTAGAAAAAGGAAACCTCGAGAGGGAGTCTCATGAAATCATCGGAAGGATTGGAGTGCATCTCCTTGACCTCCTGGAGGATCCGCTTCACGGCGGGGTTCTTGAGGTTGTACTTGTCCGCCATTATTATACCGAAAGCTGGACCGAAATCGCCATTATTATACTACTGTGATATATAACTGTAATACGTCCACAGAATGAAACAATAAAACAAGCATTGCAGAATGTTCACCTCAACTTTTTTCTTCACACAATAGTAAGAATGTTCTCACAGGTATTTTATCGAACACCTGCCTCGCACCTTCGAAGAACTAGCTGCTATAACTCTATTCCCAGCTTGCAAATGGTGAGAATGAAGAACTTCAAAGAGGAGCTTTGGGTAGAATCGCATCTGACAGAGGAAAATCGATTCGTTCCCTGCAATCCAAACATCTGAAAATCGCGTCTGACAGAGCAATGGGTCTCACAAAAGACAATGGGTCTCGCAAAGCATCTCAGATGGATTTCTCGCAAAGCTCGCATGTTTGGATCCGCGGTCAATTGGTTTTTTCTCGCGTCCAAAGACCGCTTCACCGCAAAAGCTATGTTTTGTAGCTTCAGTTCACCGTGCGATTGAAGGATGTCTGACGCGGAAACAAACGCAGCTCATGAAGAAAGGGACGATGGGACGACGCGTGAATAGGCGGATGATGGGACGAAAGGGACGACGGCGTGAAGAACAGAACTTGGGTCTCTGAAAGAATGGGACGGGGACGCGGCGTGAATAGGGTTTTTCACTAGTGATGTGTTTTTTTATCAGAAAGGTTAAATGTACGCACTTTGTGACACAAATACTGGGACATCGTATTTACTGTAACAAAATACAAGTGACACACACACAAACTCACGTGCGTCCTTCTCTGCCGTGAAATTCCCTCCTTCATTTCCTTTTCCCTCCTTGCTTCACTCATCTCACGTGCGTGCTGTCTGCTTGCTTCAATTGTCAGGGTGGCGCTCGTTTTCATTCGAAGCAACTGAAATCAAAAGCAGAGAAAACCAAGCAGAGAAACCCTACCAAACGCAAGTCGCCCTCCGTCGCGCTCCGTCGAAGCTCCCTCCTTCCAAACGAAGGCCCTCCGTCGCGCGCTTCTCCCCCGTCGCGAAGCACCCTCCGTCGAAGCTCCCTCCTTCCAAACGAAGCTCCCTCCTCCTTCCTTTTCTTTTTTCTTTTCGCTGAAACCCAAATCAGAAAACAACTTGTGTGACCAGAGAACTGCAAGCTCTCCCGCGATTGAAGAACCCTCCAGCTGCTCCGCCGTCGCCACGATCGTTCCCTTTAGCTGCTCCGCCGTCGCGCCACTCCTTCTCTATCTCTCTCTCTCGTCGAAGACTCATGGTGGCTAGCAGTAGAAGCAAAAAAGAGAGGAAGAAAAAGATTTTAGAGCAAACCCAAATCCATCTTGCTGAGTCCGGAAGTGAGGTAACTCTAACACCATTATCTAGATTTTAGTTGTAGAATATGTGAATGTGAATCCATTCCATAGCCATGCTTGCTCACCGCTCATTTGTGTTAACAAGGAAAATCAATATTTATATTTTATTTTATTTTATTTATAGCCAGTAATCACCAAAACAGTTGAACAGAAGATGATGAATAGTGAAGAAAACAAAATTAATAAGAAAAAAGGGGTCTGGAACTGAAACTTCACAGTGAATCCTCTAATGATTCAAACCATTAGCTGTAATAAACGAAAAACAAGTGCTGAAGTTTTTCTCATACAGAAATATTTCCCTGCAAACAAATGAGAAAGCCAGCAGTAATAAATATGTGTGGGTCAATGTATTTGATTGATGATGTCAATAGTAGAATGAGTTTTGTAAGAAAAAGTCGAAATTGACGAGTAAAGTAAACGTACAGGTGGATTAAGGAGTATTAAGTTGTTAAGGTTTTCCTGGTGATGTTGGCATACTTAACTACAACCGGGGAAAAATATCCCTGTGAACAAAGAAGATTAAAGAGAACATCGTATGATATGTCAAAGATTAGACGATTTTAGCTAGTAGATCCATGCTTCTTGTTAACTAAGGTAAACTTACTTCAACAACTAGTGAGAGTTTGGTAACAGCTAGTTCATCAATAAGTGACTTCAATGCTAATGGCGGTTCATCAACTAGTGAGACGCGTTGGTAACATCCAGTTTGTCAAGTAATTAATGGTTTCTAAAGTAGGAGAATATAAAGATTGATGGTTTCTAAGACCAACTAACAGTGCAATTTTGCTACATGTTTAGTAATGCGTAGCATAGCAAAGAGCTTATAAATCCCAATTCCATAAATCAGTCCACAATCTTTGGTCTTACGTTTTGTCTGAGCTAGGAAGGAACCAAATGTGTTGGATATTAATATGTGCTAAATCTTTTGGTCAAAAATATGTGTGTTTTGGGGGTGTGCCTAAATGTTTTGGCTTTTATTGATATGGTTTCTTTTATGGATCAATATTGACACATCTGTTAATCCAAATTTTTGGCATCAAATCAATTTCTCGCTTTTTCTTTGAATTCATTTTCTTGCTAGTTTATCTCATTTATCGATTGCAGTGAATCTTTGTGGGCAAAACTTGTTGGCTTGACTACTTGATAGTTGTGATTTAGGCAAAAAAACCATACAATAGAAATTGGTGATGTCAATTTGTTGATCAACATTCATCTTTGCATTTTGAGGTTTCTTAAAATATATCGAACCCTTTGTTGTTTTACAGAAGGGGTTTCTAAGCAAGGAATATGGTGGTGCAAATGATAAAAATGTAAGGAAACTTCAGAACTATTTGTATTTTCAGTGTGCGATTTATTTACAATCCAACTGACATTTAATGATACTTGGCGAGTTCGTTTGAGGCATGCTTGTGATCCTACAAGCTTGTTTGATGTTAACGAAAGGCTTACCAACAATCAGCTTGCATATTTGAACACCACCCCATTCTATTGGGTCAAAGAAATTGTCCAAAGATATGAAGATTTCAAATGTGTTGTTGCGGGAACTTGTTAAAAGGTGGAATGAGGCTGGCCGAGGATTCGCTGTTAGAGTACGGTGGTCCCTTTTACCCTGCAGACATATGCTTAACATTGGGACTCCCAGCCACAGGTGATCCTGTGGTAGCGGCAGAGAATGAGCAATGTTATACGATGTCAATGTTCAAACGGGGTGAGGTGACCATTGAGGATATCGTCAACAAGTTGGTTGTGGTTGAGGATGAGGGGGATTTTGCGAGGACATACATACTCCTTGCATTTGTCGAGTTTTACTTTCCAACAACAGGGAGGTTGTTGTTTCGATTATGTTTGGTTGCTTGATAACCTAGAAGCAACCAACTCCTTCAATCGGGCAAGAGCGGTGTCACGATTACCGATTAACACTTGAGGAAAGCTATTGCTTTGCCATAGATAGTGGGAGAATTGACCACCGTGATACATCTGTGTGGTGTCTTTGCAATCCTACAGGTATCTATTTTCGCATATGTTATATCATCATCTTTTGTTGTGTTAAAAAAATTTTATACCTTATAATTGGTCATTAATCTTTGTTGTATAGATTTGGGCAATGAACCACTTGTCCATTGGGGAAACACCTGCAACCCCTCCTGAGCACCCTTTCCCAAGAATTCTGAATTGGCCAAGGTTGGCGTTGAGAAATTAGAAAATGAAGGAAGCATTCGAGAATGCTAAGGTAACTGTGGTTGTCCATTGTTTCTATAATATGATGAAATTTATATACACAATATGTATTTGACGTGCTTCTCGTTTTTGTAGGTAACTGTTGCTTTAACAGCAACAGATGCTGAGCTTCAGAACCCCATTGTCAGGGATGCATTGCGCCTGGGACAACAACACAGATATGTACATGTTGATGAACATGAAAAAGTGTTGGCAAAGCTTAGGGAGCATGAAGAGAAGCATAGGGAGCATGAAGACAAGATAAAGGCTCTAGAGGCGGACATCAGAAGCTTGAAAGAGGTTGCTTTTCGTCGCCGATCACAGACGCCACCGGTGACTGAGTATGGTGGATGCTCTAGCTCAGGTAGGCATCATGATGCATCACCTCTTCACCAAAACTCCCCTTGCTGATACGCATGCTGACGTGGGTGGCATAGGAGCTGCAGGTGTTGTAACAGGTATGTGATTACTTCATTTTTTGGGACTCTGCATTTTCATTATTTTTTACTTTTATTTGGTATGTGTCCCAATAGATTGAATCAATGTGAACTGTGTGCACATTTGTTGTATTTTTTCCCGCTCTTTTTTTATTTGTAAAAAGTTGTAGCTCTACTTTGTTGGAATTGAATCCTAGATAGAATAACGAAAACAGGGAGCATATTTAGGTGAACATTTATGAAGTTTGAGATATATGGCATTAGTTGCGGGTTGAAATTTTCTTCTTGACTCATACCGTGTGCTTTTGTTTGTAGAAATGCTAATTCTATAGGTACTTTAATAACAGAGAGATCATTTTTATATGCAGGTTTAGAAATGGTAACTTATCTTTGGGATGGTTCTTTGATCCTCGAACTTTTGAGCCTCCAACAACAATGGCCTGTGGACCGGAGGAGGCACTTGTTGAAGGACAAACTGGTAAGTGTACCATTCAGTATCCATTACTTAATTGGTTGGAATATGACTGTTTTCAAGTGGCTGAAGAACAAATATTGGTTTCAAGTTGCATTATAAAATATTTTGTGTTAACTTTTGAGAATATTGGATATGTTTAATTTGTAATTTACGTGAAAGTTGTTGTTATTTTGGGGCAATGCTTGCCGGAAGATTTGTATGCATAGTGCACATTGGTCACTATACCATTTTATTAAAAAGATAGGCAACTTACCATGTACAATTTTGGTTGTTATTTTCAGGTGAAGATAATGGGGAGGGTGCGTCAAACCGCAGTTCAAATATAGCAACAAGAATAAAGGGTGGCCCTAGGTCGCGCACCCAAAGTGTAAAACTTGACTCCCCATATGTCACCAGGGCATATGTGAGAAAGACCAAGAGGACCACAAAGAAATAATTGTTCATTGGGGCTTGGATTTAGGAGAAAGGGTGGGGGAGACCTTTCAGTGGGTAATGTATATCATGTTTTTTAGGATATGGATGAGTGTAATGCAACTGCATGTTTATTGCCTTTTTAGGGTTGTTTTGGAAAAATTGTTTATGTATGGACACTTGTTTGGAAAAGTATGTATATGGTGTTTATTTGGTTTATGTATGGACGCTTGTTTGGATGAAGTTATGTTTATGTATGGACGCTTTATTTATGGTTATTTATCAGGTTTACAACTGTGATTTCTGCCACAAGTGAAGGATTCTCAAAATTGCCTGTGATTTTCATCCTTTTGGTCGTTAACAGCAAATCACCTCCCTCATCCAAGTCATTACCCAGGTCGTTGTCAGTGGTATCATTTTGGCAGCTCTCACAAAATTTATGAAGTGATTTCTGACTGCTATGTTGTATTGGAACAATGCTTGTGTCATTGAGGAGTTCGTCTTCGGACACACATGGTATATTTCTTCTAATTCTGATTTTGATATTTTGTTGGACAGTTCATGGATAAATTAATAATCTGACTTTGGTGACTTTTCTATTCACAAATTCACAATTGTGGCTTTCCTTATATGTGACAATAGAGTTCTAAATCAAACCTAAGATTCCTATTTTGCTTGTGGATCTCAACTACTGCTTTACTTAAAATTTGTATAAGTCTTTATTTTTCCCCTAACTAACATTGTGAGCAATTGCTTATCCAGCAAATAGCGAGACTTCTTGTTCAACTCAGCTTATTGATGGAGATGGCACATTCAATGCTTCTGGGATTGAAAAGTTTATGAAGGAGGTGAAATTGAGTGAATGTGGGCTTTCATATGCCGTAGTTTCTATAATGGGTCCACAGAGTAGTGGTATGCTTTCTTGCTTCCATAATTTTATCGCTTCTTCTTCCCTTCATAAGTTAATTGGATTTCGTGATTGCTTTTAGTTTTAATTGTCTTTGCACTTGATGATCTTTTTGTAATTAAAGATATTTTACTTGATACTAAATGATGGAGGTGATTGTTATTTGATATTCATGGAAAGGTTAAATCGAAGTTTATACCCTATGAAGTAATGAGCAAAAAATCTATTTGAATTTGACATGTATTATGAATTCATTATCTTTGTAGATGGTCATTTCTGGTTGTTTAGTCTCTTTTAGCCCTTTTCTTAATTCTTATGTGAACTATAATTTTATCCTTTTTATTTTTATTTTTTCTTCAATTTAAATTTAAATTTAATACATTCCTTTATTTGCTTTAATTTATTAGTATAATGAGATGCGAACTATTCCCAATAATGGATCTTTATATTGTCTAGTTTGTTGTTTTCTTTGCTTTGGGCAGGCAAGAGCACAGTATTAAATAATTTGTTCGGTACCAATTTCAGAGGCATGGATGCTTTTAACCAAAGGGATGTTCTTGCAATACTGACATGTCAATAAATGAAGCTCAACTAACAGGGTGGTGAGCTGATGTTATGTGCTTTTTTTCAGGTCTCAAACAACCAAAGGAATCTGGATGGCTAAATGTGCCGGCATAAACCCTTGTACACTTGTGATGGATTTGGAGGGTACAGATGGAAGAGAGCGTGGAGAGGTGTTTTTTTTCCCATGTGTTAAACCTTGACTTGAGCACTATGGTTTTGTTTGATCCACCAATGGATCCCACTTAATGGGAAAATGTTTTGATTACTGTTGTTATACCTTAACTTTGACACTAACAGTGATAATGATTTGATAATGATCACAGCAGATCTGATTTCGCACTTGATCATCATGAAGATCAATAGAGCACTGAAGAAAACAAGGGAATTCACATGGTGTTTGATGTGGAACAAGGTTCCGGTATAAAAGAAAAGGATTGTGCTTGTTCTGTATGTGATGGTGGCAAGGAAACCCTGGCTGATGAAATTTAGAAGCTGGATTTTGGTGTAGAGAAAGGGAAAGAAACCTTTGAAAAGGAAACTTTGAATGTTCCTAAGCCTAAGGAACCTTTGAAATTTATGTTCATATTTTTCTCTAGGTTGTAATTATTTTCCACCTCAACAAGTCCTCTCAGTTTTTAAACTATTTTTCTTCCTTTTATTTTTTATTTTTTATATCCAATGATTGAATTGATCTAATACTTTCATTATTCTTGCAGCATCTGAAGATGCATCACAAACTCAGGGTGAAGAATATGAAGCAGAAGTCTCAATTGGGACTGATATTCCTGATCAGGAACAAGTGGATGAGTATCAAGGCCAAGATATTCTCTTGGATACAAATCAACAAACACAAGAAGATTCATCTACTAGCTCAGCCAGATTTCATGAACGCAGATGATAGTTTTCTGAATAGAATTGGAGTGTGGTTATATTCTGTATTAGTTTTCTGAATTCTCTGATTTTTGAATTGAAGTGTATGTTAATTGGTTAGCTTCTTTAAGGGCCTCAATTATATTATTAATTAGCTATTTTGGACGTACTTGTTGCCTACGGTGCAGAACACGTGATACTAAAAACTGCACGATTTGATATATATTTTTTTCCCTGCTTAATAAAGTTATAAGGTTGTATAAAAATAGGGAATTGGTGGAGACATATGGTCAATCTTTCATGATAGGTGTAAAAATAAGGCATGACGTATGTTAAAAAAAAAGTCATCACTTATCAGTTAGGTGAAACTAGAAAAAGTCCATGAGAAACCTGTTTCGTTTGGGTTGCTTCTTAACCGTAACAACTATATTATTGAACGTGTCTAAGTTCAAAAATAGAAATGAGATCAGATCGTTTACGTCAGTATGAAAGGTGTTAAAAGAAATTCCAATGGTACATAAATGAAACGTGTTAAGTTTTGAAGTTTTGCATTCACCAGATAATCGGAAGCATTAACCACATAAATGAATCTCATTAATAAGATAAATGACTGGAACTTAAGTTATGCATTCACCAGATAAATGAACTTTATTAACCAGATATATTCATTGAATATCGAGTTTGCATTCACCAGATATTGTGAAGCATTCACCACATAAATGAACGCAATTAACCTGATAAATTCATTGAATATCGAGTTTGCATTCACCAGATATTGTGAAGCATTCACCACATAAATGAACGCAATTAACCAGATATATAAATGGCACGCCAGTTATGCAATTAACCAGATATTGTTAAGCATTCACCACATAAATGAACGCAATTAACCAGATATATAAATGACACACCAGTAATGCATTCACCAGATATTGTGAAGCATTCATCACATAAGTGAACGCAATTAACCAGATATATAAATGGCACGCCAGTTATGCAATTAACCAGATATTGTTAAGCATTCACCACATAAATGAACGCAATTAACCAGATATATAAATGGCACGCTAGTAATGCATTCACCAGATATTGTGAAGCATTCACCACATAAATGAACGCAATTAACCAGATATATAAATGGCACGCCAGTAATGCATTCACCGATTATTGGCAAGCATTCACCACATAAATGAACGCAATCAACCAGATATATAAATGGCACGTCAGTTATGCAATTAACCAGATATTGTTAAGCATTCACCACATAAATGAACGCAATTAACCAGATATATAAATGACACGCCAGTAATGCATTCACCAGATATTGTGAAGCATTCACCACATAAATGAACACAATTAACCAGATATATAAATGGCACGCCAGTTATGCAATTAACCAGATATTGTTAAGCATTCACCACATAAATGAACACAATTAACCAGATATATAAATGGCACGCCAGTAATGCATTCACCAGTTATTGGCAAGCATTCACCACATAAATGAACGCAATTAACCAGATATATAAATGGCACGTCAGTTATGCAATTAACCAGATATTGTTAAGCATTCACCACATAAATGAACGCAATTAACCAGATATATAAATGGCACGCCAGTAATGCATTCACCAGATATTGTGAAGCATTCACCACATAAATGAACGCAATTAACCAGATATATAAATGGCACGCCAGATATGCAATTAACCAGATATTGTTAAGCATTCACCACATAAATGAATGCAATTAACCAGATAAACAACATCCTGCGTTGCTGCAGTATGTTATTAACCAGATATATCATCGCTGAACATGCAAAACAAGTATTTTATGTCATAGATCCATCTAGCAGAAGCTTATCCATAGTCCTCCAAAGAAGAAGCACGCATCAGCTTGATGAAACTCAAGATCCAACCCTAAATATTTATGACACACCTTCTTTCACAACTCAGAGACCTTTTTTAACAGATGAAAGTGAAGTGGACGATGTATATGCCACTCATGATGATCATCATGAAGGGATTTTAGAGGACAATGAAAAATGAACAAGACCTATGTATTTGGGCCAATGGAGATGTAGATGGCAACACAGTACGCCATTTGAGAGGTAATTAATTAGCTTTCATTTTTAACATATATATACACATTGATTTGTCTTTTTAGATCTATTACATTAATTTGATATGAATTCATTTAATTTTCAGAGCTATGGAGGGATATTACCTTTTGAAAGACTGTAAGAAGAAGAAGCCTATTAGATGGGTGATTCCTCAATTAAGTACTTTTCTCTACCCGAAAATTCATTTATGTACATTAATTATTTATACTACTAGTGTTAATGTGTATAATATTTAAATATCATTTATATATGTATGCTAATAATTTATTCTAATAATATTCATATTCAGAGGAGAAAATTAAAAGACGAAGTTGTTGCAAGAGAAAGAAGGTGGAATTGTACAATTTTGACTTATATGCACTTAGTGACAATTTTGATGCTAAAGAAATTGTATATATAGCTTGGCACATGCATTTGGTGCCAATAAGAAGTGTATATATAAGTTTGTATAGTTTTTATAATTTAAGTTTGTGAATTTTGTTGAAATATTTGGTGAATTTAAGTTTGTGTGTATTTTGTTGAAATATTTGTGAAATCTGTGACTTTGTCTATTTCGTGTAATGTTGCATGTTTCTGAATTCTGCTGCCATATTTGGACAGGAAAAGGTTGAAAATAGACCAAACTGTTAAAAAAAAGAATACTATTTTACACTAGTTCAGCATTGGGACTCTATCTTGGCTATTCAGCATTTTGACAACATGCTGCAATGTACTGTGGTGTGGCCTCCATCTTTGTTGAAAATAGAAAAAGAACAAGAAGATATCAATAATGTACTAGGAGCTTATTTTGGTTGGGAAATTATGGCTCTCGAATGGATTGAGAAGACTTATCTTGATAAGTTGGATGTTATTCTCTTTGATGAAGAGGTGAAGGATGATTTGAGAAGGTGTTATAAACTTGAAGATGAGATCCTTAGCATCTGCCTCACTGAAGCAGAAGCTGAATTGAAGGTTAATGCATCAAAAGCTAAGTTGCTACTGTTTGATAACACTGTTGATGCCTTTAGAATTTGCTGGCACAGACTGACCCAACCGAGTTAGCATACGAAAGGGAAATGGAGGTAGCCTTTGAAAAGAAAAATCTAGGAAGATTGATCACATAGTGTTTGCTAAATGATAAGTTCTACCTAGCGGTTCAAGGTAAGAAACGAAGAAGACTTCAACTGCCTCAAGGAGTTCTCCTAGAGCATGTCAAGAAACCTGTTCTTAAATGACAAAAGGCTCTATCTTGGCCTAAACTTGTTCCACCCTCTGGTCTTGCTATATGGGCAAAGGAAGAAGCCCTAATCTCTGCATTTGCCTCAACATCTATTGCACTTGCATCTGATGATGAACCTATTGCCATTTTAAGAGCTCAATTCATCGCAGGGTCTTTCGCCTTGAAAGCATTGTTCACGACCTCATGGAACGCCTTAACCAAACACCTCCACCTACCAAACACCTCCACCTCCTTAACTTGTTTTCTGTTTTTGAAAAACTCTTGTGATTTTGTGCTTTTGGCTTATATATATATATATATATATATTGACTTCAAATTTTTGCTCACTTTTATCCTTTTGTTTTGACTATGATGATCTACACTCTTTTTGTCTGATGACAAAAAGGGGAGTAAAAGGATAAGGATTGATGAACGTCCAAGTAGCACGTATCATGCATTAGAAATAATCTTTAACTATGCTATGATATATATTGCTTGTAATTAATATGGACGGTGTAGACGGTGGAGTCTTATCCAATGTATTCTACCATTCATTGTATCCATTCCTCTAGGAATTAGCATAGGCCTTTGTTTCTCTAGGAATCAGGTTCATATCCTAGTGTATATATACACATTGTACTCATGTTGAATCAACAAGTAAAAAAAACAACTCTTTACATGGTATCAGAAGTCTAGTTTATTCCTGTGCCAGTGCATCTTCATTTTTTCGTTCTAAAACACACTGTTTTTTTCTCTCTTCAAAACAGTGTTGTCTAGTCCAAAAATTTATTTTTCGGTGCGACCCACACCGAGCTACCACCACAAACAGGTGCACATCACTCCAGTGAGCACAATCGTCGTTGCCTCGTTCCGATCTGACTCCACACGCGCCGCCACTGTCTCTGCGAGTGAAACCCATGCGCCCCACCAGATCCGTGCGTGAGAGCGCGTGCTTCCATCTCCGGCCACCATTTTTCTGCGCCAACCATCGTAGAGCCTCCTCTGCCTATTTCCAAGGTCTGTTTCTTCATTTGGTGATTTTCCAACAACCTTCTCTCTTTCACCTCGCCTTGTTCATCATGACGGGAACCGGATCTGCTACAGCCTCTTCTCCTGTTGCCTCTGTTGCTCAGACTGGTAATCCTGTTGCCTTTGTTTCACAATCTTCTTTACTTGGACCTTGGATCCTTGACTCAGGCGCATCTGATCATATGTCTGGTAATAAATTGCTTTTCTCCCATCTCACTTTTATGAACACACTACCTAGTGTTACTTCGGCTAATGGATCACAAACCAAATGCCAAGGCATTGGCCGATCTCAACCTCTACCCTCACTTCCTTTGGACTTTGTGCTTTATGTCCCTGAATGTCCCTTTAATTTAGTCTCCATCAGTAAACTCACTAGTACCCTACCTTACGATGTTACCTTTACTAACAATTTTGTTCTTGTGCAGGATCAGAGTATTGGGAAGATGATTGGAGTAGGACATGAGTCCCGAGGCCTATATTACCTTTCCACACCTACACCTCCTATTGCATGTTCTGCTGTTAAGTCTCTGGCTATTATTCATCAACGCTTGGGACATCCTAGCCTTTCCAAGCTGCGTCTTATGGTTTCAAGTCTTTCAAGAGTGTCCACCTTAGAGTGTGAGTCATGTCAGTTTGGGAAACATACTAGGAGTTCTTTTCCCGACAGAGTCAATAAATGAGCTGCGTCTCCTTTTACTTTAGTTCATTCAGATATTTGGGGTCCTAGTCGTGTTGTTTCTTGTTTAGGATATCAATATTTTGTTACCTTTATTGACGATTTTTCATGATGCACTTGGATATTTCTAATAAAAAATCGTTCAGAAGCTTTCTCCATCTTTCAAACCTTTTGTTCAGAAATAAAAACACAATTTGGTACCAAAATAAAAATATTGCAAAGTGATAATGCCCGTGAATATTTGTCTACTTCCTTTCAATCTTTTTTGACTTCACAGGGTATCCTCCATCAGACTTCATGTGCCCATACTTCACAACAGAATGGTGTTGCTGAAAGGAAGAATCGACACTTAGTTGAAACAGCTCGTACCATGCTCCTTCATAGTAATGTACCACCTCGATTCTGGGGGGATGCGATTCTCATAGCTTGTTACTTAATCAATCACATGCCTTCATCATTCTTGTGACCAGGTACCACACTCCATTTTGTTCCCTCACCAACACCTCTACTCTCTACCACTCCGAGTCTTCGGATGCACCTGTTTTGTCCACGACCTTACTCCAGGGAAACATAAATTTGCTTCCAAGTCCCTCAAGTGTCTTTTCCTCGGCTACGCCCGTCTGCAGAAAGGCTATCAATGCTACTCGCCAGATCTTCATCGGTACATTATCTCTGCGAATGTCAGCTTCTTTGAGACTAGTCCTTTCTTTCCTTCTACTCCTGACAAGGCAAATGATCCCGGTAAGTCCCATTTTCTTCCCTTAGAGAACTCTGTTATTCCAATTGCACCTACCCCTGTTTCTATTCCTACCTTCCGCACATATCAACGGAGGCCGAGTCCGAAGCCATACGCACCTCAGGACTCATCTCTTACTCTACCAGACTCTCAGGCTCTGCTTCCTACACCGGAACAACCCATTGCACTACGTAAAGGTAACAGGTCCACTTGGAACCCTAATCCTATTTATGCTTGTGTTTTGGATTATCAAAAATTATCTCCATCCTACTCTGCCTTTGTTTCCTCCTTGGATTCTGTGTCTATTCCCAAAACTACAGGTGAAGCTATGTCTGATCCTGGCTGGCAATAAGCAATGGTGGATGAGATGGCCGCTTTGCACTCCAATGGTACTTGGGATTTGGTACCTTTGCCTAATGGCAAAACTACAGTGGGTTGTCGATGGGTCTACACAGTTAAGGTTGGGCCCGATGGAAAGATCGACCGCTTGAAAGCTCGCCTCGTAGCAAAAGGATACACACAGATTTTTGACCTTGATTATGGGGATACTTTTTCTCCAGTTGCCAAGATCGCATCTGTTCGTCTTTTCCTTGCCATAGCTACTATTCATCACTGGCCTCTCCATCAATTGGACATAAAAAATGCCTTCCTACATGGTGAGTTACAGGAAGATGTGTACATGGAGCAACCTCCGGGATTCACTGTTAGTGGTGCACCTCACCACGTATGCCGGCTACGTCGATCTCTCTATGGTTTGAAACAATCTCCACGTGCTTGGTTCGGGAGATTTAGCACTGTACTTCAAGCGTATGACATGACCAGATGTGAAGCTGTTTTGTCTTCTTCATGCATTCTTCACCTACTACCTGTCTTTATCTGCTTGTCTATGTTGATGATATCATCATCACAGGTAACGATCATGCGGGCATCCATCAGCTCAAACAACATCTGTCCATCCACTTTCGACCAAAGACTTGGGTCCCTTAAAATATTTTTTGGGGATTGAAGTTGCTCAGTCTAAGACAGGTGTAGCTATTACTTAACCGAAATATGCGCTTGATATACTAGAGGAAACCGGGATGCTTGATTGTCGACCTAGTGATACTCCCATGGATCCCAACGTCAAACTACTACCAGGTCAGGGGGAGCCATTGAAAGACCCTGGTAGATATCGACATCTGGTTGGCAAACTTAACTATCTTACAGTAACCAGGCCTGACATTACCTTTGCTGTAAGCGTAGTCAGTCAATTTCTGAATGCTCCCTATGACAGCCACTGGAACGCCATGGTTCGCATTCTTAGGTATATCAAGAATGCACCAGGTAAAGGATTACTTTATGAAAACAAGGGTAACACCGAAGTTGTTGGCTATTCTGATGCTGATTGGGCAGGTTCACCATCAGATAGAAGATCCACTACAGGATATTGTGTCTTTGTTGGAGGTAATTTGATCTCCTGGTGAAGTAAGAAGCAGAACACAGTCGCAAGATCGAGTGCAGAAGCAGAGTATCGAGCTATGGCAGTAACAACTTGTGAACTCACATGGCTTAGACAATTACTCCAACAACTCAAATTGGGAGATGTCAAGACAATGAAACTAATGTGTGACAACCAAGCTGCAATGCATATTGCTTCCAATCCAGTATTTCACGAAAGAACTAAGCACATAGAGATCGACTGCCACTTTGTGAGAGAGAAAGTTCTTTCAGGAGAAATCATGACTAGTTTTGTCGGTTCCAATAATCAACTGGCTGATTTGTTGACTAAGTCCCTTAGAGGACCTTGGGTTGAATCCATTTGTAACAAGCTTGGTGCATATGACATGTATGCTCCAGCTTGAGGGGGAGTATTGCTTGTAATTAATATGGACGGTGTAGACGTTGGAGTCCTATCCAATGTATTCTACCATTCATTGTATCCATTCCTCTAGGAATTAGCATAGGCCTTTATTTCTCTAGGAATCAGGTTCATATCCTAGTGTATATATACACATTGTACTCATGTTGAATCAACAAGTAAACATACAACTCTTTACAATATATATTATATCATGTTTTTCCTGAGCATCTGCTACTCTAGCACGCATATCATATTTTATTGTTGTGATATATGAATCATATTTTGATATATTGATCATATATTTTAGAAAATAAATGGTTTTACTTAATTGTTAAACTAATGGGGAGACCCTTGTAGTTTTTTTCTAAAATAAATTATTCATCAACCTTAGATATTTGTCATCATCAAAAAGGGGGAGATTGTTGGAACCTAAACGATTGATAAGTTTAGACCCTCAATAATTTTGATGATAACAAAGTATCTATAAGAGAACAACTTACTTTCTGATAAGTCTTAAAGTGTGTAGGAAACAAATTGACTTATACTTGTAACATCACTCAAGCAAGAAAAAGAAGTTTTACAAGAAAATAAACACGTTTAGTAGTATCTGCATCCGGTTGGCCCCTAGCATTTGGTATATGCACTCTAAGCGAGCGTCCAACTATCAGAGACTAAGATACAAGGAATGCAATAAAGTCAGCGAGCATCTTATACTTATAAGTGAGCATTTGATGGTTTAGTGAATCACATGCAACTCACGCTTGGCTATTTCTGCTCCCTACCTCAGTGTATACTGAATTAAATTCAAAATTTATCTTGTGCGCTCAATTTGACGGTACGAGGAATTAAAGGTGACACCTTTAGAAAAAGCCAAAGTTCCCATGCCTTTCAAATTTGTCAGGCTTCCAATGATTGGAAAAGGAGAATAGTACAAATGGTCATAAAGCTGTACAAATTCGAATAATTCCATGGAAAGGGAATATTGAAATTTTTCCTAAAAATATCTCACTCAATGATTTGGAGCTGATTATTTCCTGCAACGGTATCATTCTTGATGAAGTCTATAAAAACTCCAAGTCTATCATTGAAGAAGGTTACAGAGTTAATTGTAATATCCTCATTTTTCTAATCTTACTTAGTGTGTGTTTGTGGGTGACTAAGTGTGCTTGGGTGCCCTAGGTGGGATTTGTGTGTTTTTTACTGTGTGCTTGACCTTTCAGCTGTGTGCTCACTTTTTGTGTTTGTTAGAGAGCATGTGTTGAGGATTTGTATGTTATTTGAGGTTGGAAGAGTGTTTGATAAGGTTTTGATATGAGTCTTAGAGGCTTGGTAAAGTTTGAGAACAATCGGAGTCAGAATTAGGGTTTTATGTGTTCGTGCCCTTAGGCAAGTGTGAGTTTCTGGATGAGTAAATGAGACCTTGAATCTTTATTCATGAGTACATTTGATGTCCTTTTATGTTAGGAATCATATTTAAGTGTTAGGGTATCGAGTTCTAGATCGCGCAGGTATCAGAATCAAAGAAATCGTGCGAAAATGGACAAAACAGCGCAAAAGCGCGTGAGGTGAGCTTGGAGTGTGTGTGGCGCACGCTGGTGTATGGTGCACCAGCGTCTCCTATCCCTTTTGTACCACGTGGCGCGTTGTGATTCGTCTGTCCATGGCACTGACACGTGGTATGCATGCAACAGGTTGCTTCACCGTGAAGCAGCGCGCGTGAGATGCGCGGAAGCGTACCTCAGAGCACGCAGAAACAAACGCGCTTAGAAGGCTGCGTGTAAAGCACGCGTGGCGCGTGCCCAGTGTCTTATTTTTGCCTATTTAAGCCCCTAATTCCATTAAATCTGATTCTTTCACTCTCTTCTTCATAAAACTCAACCTAATGGATGTTTATACCAGTTTTCCACCATTGTTAAACATCTCAAGCTTTGTGATCTCATCCAAAGCCATCTCAATCATCCTTTCATCAATCCGACGGTGCAAACTCGTCTGTTACCGTTCGACCCTGTTAGGGCTTATCTCTGATCGTTGTTTCGTTGAGGTAAAACTAACATCCTCTACTGTTCATCCTTGTTTTCAGTTGTACTTTATGATTCTTGAATTAGTTCTAGTTCATAGCCCTAATCAGACTGTGTTTTGGACCCTGGTTTGACCGAACGGGTACCGAATGAGCTAGGGTTTTGCCGGAATTCCCGAATGAGATTCCTTGGACCACGAGACAGAGACCAAAGCCTCTGTTCTCCAAGTCCTAACTCTGATATCGTGGTTGCCTTAATAGTTTGGATGGTCCCTTATTAACTGTTCTTTGTATTTTAGGGTTTTGGCGATAGTGCGGGTACCGGTTAACCGTAGGACTTTGTCTGATTGTGCTTTTGGGTAAGTTTGAGTCTTTGGAACTCTTGGCCAGCCTTTGGCCATGGCATCCCTTAGTGTTTTGGTAATTTATTAGTTGCCCTAATTCTAATACGAGTGTGTTTCTGTGTTTCCGGTTAACTGTGGACCGTTTTGGCATGCTCGATGAAATTGTTGTATAACTCTGGACTTGTTTATTGTTGGTGGCTGAACCTGAGCTTAGTGTGGGAGTGTTGGTGTGTTGGTTCGTGAGTTCGTGGTTGTGCCCTAGTATCAGTGGTGTTTCCGGATTCTCTAAATACCAGGTGGGAGAAAGAATGCACTTTTATTGGGTTTTGTATAGTAGATATGATTGTTTAGCATGTGTAGGGTGACCTAAGCCCTACTAGGGGTTAATGTCAGTAACACCTAAGGATAGGAGTTACGGCGTGCCGCATCTAAGGATAGGCATGGTAGACCCTTCAACCAACTTAGGACTATTTTATTATTAAATATGATTGCCTGATAATATGCTTGATTGTAAGTTGTGTTATATGTGCCCTATGTGAATAGTAACATGCTTAGGGTAACATGATTACATGTATATGATGTGTGAATCTGCGTTCTGTTGCCTTAGCATGCCATATGCCTGAGTATAATTTTCAGTTTGCATTAATATGACTAAAAGGGTATTTTTGGGAATATATGCATAACATGATGTGAGGTATATGATTAGGAGGTGTTGGATGCATGCATATGATATTGCATTAGTAACCACTCCATTCTTGACGGGAATGTGATGTGGAAAGGATCCCTAACGGGAAAGGGGGATACCTCGCTTAGCAGGTTAGATCCACTCCATTCCCTATCGGAAAAGGGGGAAACGGATGTCTCTAACGAAAAAGGGGGAGGAGGATTCCTATCGGAAAAGGGGAATACCTTATGGACTAGGCTAGTTTCGCCTTGTGCTCTATCGAAAAAGGGAGACGGGAGTCCCTAACGGGAAAGGGGGACGGCAACCTAACAGAAAGCCAATAAGTATTCCTAACGGAAATGGGGAGTACAGTGACAATAGTAAAACAAACAAAAAAGATGCCATGACGCGTAACTCATTGAGAGACATGGGGTAAGTAGGAGAGGGTAGCTAGATCCTATTTGATTATATGTGATTATCTGTATTGATTGTCTAACACTCATTCTACTTATGCATTTCTCGCTTTTTGATGGATGTGTTGTTCTTATCTCCCCGTGTTTGTATGTTTGTATGTATATGTATTGTTGTTATGTTAGACTGTGTTGAGGAAGATGCAGCAGTTGCTGATGAAGCAGTTCCTGGTGATACTGCCGATGTCGAGGCAGGCCCCGAAGATCAGTGTTTGGAAGAGTTCTGAGTTGTAGGCGAGCTGGATTCCAAAGTAGGAACTCTTGGCATCTACCTCGCTAATGGTCTTCAGTAGTTTTGGCCAGGAGTTTTTGTACTGTTGCTTTGCTTAGTTTTTGGTGTGTGCAGTTGAGGCGCAGCTTAGCCTTATAGGTTTATATTTTGGATGACTGTATTGTACTATTCACACTACACTTACTTTTGCACTCTGATAACTTAGGCCATATTGATGAGACCATCTTTTGAGAAAACCTATATATGTATTTTATGACACTTGTTACTTCACCGTAGTGCATCGTCGTCTTATTTATGTTTCGCTTTTTATTCCTTCGTATTTTTATTAACGCAAATTATGCAAGTTGGGCTAATTAAGTAGAATAAAGCATGAATAGGGCAGCGAGGTGTTACATTTGTGGTATCAGAGCAGTTCAGCACTAACAGGACTGTGAGGTCATTTAGGATGTTAATTCTGGCTAAGTCTAGCCGTATTCCCACCGAATATGTTTCCCACCAAATATGGCTATTTTTAGAAGTTGGGTAGAGTGTCTATGTTATCTTTATTGCCTTTAATAAAGGTGACAAGTTATAAATTCCTAAGATATATTGCATATACTTCTATGATTCTTTATATCTTATGGATCTCGAGCTAATGATTTCTTTTTGAAGACTTCATTGCTCGTCGGAGTACTAGAAACGGTCGTGAGAGAGAACAAAATGCATCACATGAATGGAGAAAATTCCTACGTCGGAAGAGCGCAATAAGGCAGAGCCGGGCCATACGCTAGGCTGGTGCAGCCTAATGCTACTTCAGGAACATGAGGCATGGTGAGAGTTCTGGGATGTTTCAGGTGTGGGGTCCTCATCTCATTAAGGATTGTACAGTACCAGCTAGTGGAGTGGAGTCGAAGCAATGTTATTAGTGTGGCTAGATGGGTCACTTGGCGAGAGATTGTTAGGGCGAACAGAGAGTTGCAGACAGACCTACTACAGAGGAAGTGGAGGAAGAGGAAATGGGAGCGGTGTAGGACGTGGTGGTGCGGCAGGACGTGGTGGTGCAAGACGAGGAGAAGGAACCAGTGCTGACAGACCCCAAACTTCAGGGAGAGTGTTTACTGTGAGGAGAGCTGAGTCCTCTCAATCCCCAGATCTGATACAAGGTATGTGCTTAGTCTCTGGTAAACTCTTATCTGTATTGTTTGACTCTGGGGCTACTCATTCTTTCATTTCACTTGCATGTGTGGATCATTTAAAATTGCATGTTTCTTCTTTGCCATGTAAACTGGTAGTTTCTACTCCTACTAGTGATCCCTTAACTACTACCTCTGTTTGCCTTGAATGCCCCATCACCATAGAGAATAGGAACTTCTTAGGAGACCTTGTTTGTTTACCTATGCAAGACTTAGATGTTATCCTAGGAATGGACTGGCTAGCTACTAACCATGTTTTACTAGATTGTTCCCGTAAGACCCTTACCTTTCCTGAACAACCTTGTATGGTATCTACCAATGATAGTCAATTTACCGCTAGTGGTAACTCTCAGAAGTATGTGATGTTATTTTCTATGGAAGCTAAGGATACTCCTAGCATTGACTCTTTGGCTGTAGTGAGAGAATTTCCAGAAGTGTTTCTAGATGACGTTCCAGGATTACCCCCAGAAAGAGAGATAGAATTTGCAATAGACCTTATTCCTGGTACTGGACCTACATCCATAGCACCCTATAGAATGTCTCCAGCAGAATTACCAGAGCTGGAGTCCTAATTAGATGATCTAACATAGAAAGGATTTATTAGACCCAGTGTTTCACCGTGGGGAGTGCCAGTGCTGTTTGTGAAGAAGAAGGACGGATTTGCAAGGATGTGCATTGACTATAGGCAACTCAACCGGGTAACGATTAAGAACAAGTACCCTTTGCCTAGAATAGATGATTTGATGGACTAATTGAAGGGAGCAACAATATTTTCTAAGATTAATGTGCCAAAACCGCAAGTGCACGGGTTTATCGTCAAGTAATAAAATATCGATCCCACAGGGACTGCTTTTACGCTGATTAAATTAATTCAAGACTGGGAATTGTTGTTGTGATAGAAATAAACTAAAAACGAGAATAGTAACGCTAATTATGCGAGTTAGGCTAATTAAGTAGAATAAAGCATGAATAGGGCAGCAGGGTGTTACGTTAATATTAAAGTGAGCAACCTAAGATTCAATGACAAGAACTCTGCGAACCAGACAGTGAACTTTTAGCGTCTTATTTTTTCTTTTAGAAAGTTATATTCTTTGTGCTTAAAGTTTTTATTCGCTCTTGTTGAGAGTTACTTCATTGTATTCAAATCTCCTTTGTAAAACTTGTATTGCCTTGTAATAGGCTGTTTCCTCAAATGCTCGAATGTACTAAGTCGTTTTGAGAAGTTGAGAGTATTGTCAAGGTTGTGACAACACAATACTCTTGAGTGCTTTGTAATCCGTGTGATTATAGTGGAAAATCCATCAGGATGGAACGGACTAGATGTGGCTACTAGGTTGGTGATGAACTAGTATAAATCTATGTATCTTCTTCTCTATTACTTTTACTTTACTTCAGCTTCGCAAGGAAAACTAGTTTTAACTAAGTTTTTCTCAGCGTCCGGTTTCCTTTCAGCATTCGGTTTTGAAAAGGTTTTTCAAAAGAACTAGTTTTTCAAGTTAGTTTTAGATCAAAGTTTGCGAAAAATTTTCTATACAATTCAAACCCCTTCTTGTATTCACGTTCACAAGAATAGCCTTTTTGTATGAAGAGGACTCGGACAAAATATGAATGGAGGTTAGGAAAGAAATAAAAGAAGTGGAATAAGTGGAATAACAAAATCTGGTAATTGAGTGGACTTACGATTACACTGAGGGTAATGAGGAAAGGAAACATGACTAAGACGAGAGTTCCATAAATAAAAGACAGAATAAGATGAAATCGACCGAAAAGATGACCAATCAACACTAGAAGTTGCAACATCTGAAACTTTCAACTCATCCAAGATATAAAGTCCCCTTGCCTACTCCCAGTCTTAATCATCTTCTTGGATTGTGGATCCTGCACATAACAAGAGTTGGAAGTAAATAAAACTAAGAAACCATAATCACACAATTGGCCAACAAAGGCAATAGTCATAGTGAGTTTAGGAATGTAGTAAACATTTGAGAGTGATAAATGAGGAGTGAAAATAGTTCTGATGCCTGCTCATGGCATGGGAGTGCCATCAACAATCATTACTGATACACATGAAGTAGGATGTATGAATGCAAATGATGTACGATCAGATGAAATATGATGGGAGGCTCTAAAGTCAATAATCCTTATGAAGGAAGATATACCTAATGAATTAGAAGAGGACAAACCTATATTTGAAGAGACAAACATAATATGTGGTTGTGTGGTGAGAAACTTCTAAAAGTGCTCATTCAATTGCACATTATTCATTTCTATTATTATCAAGTATCCAAAGATATAAACAAGCACAAACAAATACAGAGATAAGAGAATCAAAAACCAATTTGTGGGATAGAGACAAACCCCAATTATTGCAAAAGGATTACTGCGAAGAAAAATATTTGTTTATAGAAACGAAAAACAAAAATATTTTTTTTACAGGGACAAAAATCAGAGACCCACCTATTTGCAAGGACGAAAAACATATTTAAGTCGTCTTTCAATGTTTACAATACTCTTTGTTTCAAATTATTTTAGAGTTAAATATGTTTGCACTTCCTATAAAATATCTTTTTATCAAGTTTGCCCCTACCGTTTTTTGTTGACGTGGCATCCACATAGAAGTGACTCATCAAAATAATATTATTTTATTCTTGAATATATTTAATTTATTTAACCCATTTTAAACCAATTAAATTAAAAATATTATAATACCCAAATAAAAATTCCTAATTTAATTCATTTTTTAATTCATTTTTTTTGTTACATTCTTTTTCAATATTATTGGCATCTTTTCCTCTTTGAACTATTTTTCAATCTAATCTTAAAAAGTGAGCCGATTTGAACTAAGCTAAACTTTGCTAAACTTTGGATTTTAAGCACCAACACAAAGGAATCAAGACTTGTTTCTTGGCACTCTCCTGCCACTGGTGTGAAGCTGAATGTCGGCGACACTTCCATGGGCAATCTTGGGTCCATAGGGGGCGAGGCATGGTGTGGGGGTGCCAAACCTATATTTAGTATAAGTAGATTTTATATATTTCTTTTTTTTTATTACCTTAAAAAAAAGAATATGTGAAAAAACACAAGAGAATATGAAAATGTGGGTGCCATGGAGTGGATCTCCCCTTTTCCTCTGCCCCTCTGGGTGCTCGGGGTATGGAGGCCTTATAAGAAACTTCAATGGTGATTGGCTTTTTGGTTTCTTTGGAAGTTGTTGCAATACTACTAATCTAAATGTTGAGTTACAAACAATATCTTATGGATTAAAGCTTGTTTGGGACGCTGGTTATAGATAGACCATGTGTAACTTGGATTCAAGAACAACATTATCCTTAATTGCTAAAGGAGTATCTCATGCTCATTCCTATGTGCTCTTATTGTTCACATGAGATCCTTATATGCTTGACAATTATTCTTTCATCATTTCTTCAGTGATGGCAACTATCAGTGGTGGCCCTGGGCATGATTGGAAGGAGCGACTGCCCAGGGTCAATTTTTAGGGACACCAAAATGTTTGTTTACTAAGGAGTACCATATATAAATATAAAAATTGTTATATATTTAAATTTTGTATAAAAAATTATTATAAAAGTTAAACAAAGTATTAATTAAATAAGTTGATCGTTAAAAACAATAAATAAGTTCCTAAAATAAACAATCAGGTACTATTATTTTATCTTAATGCTATTTCTCATTAAAGGCTCTTTGTTTGGTCAATAGATTATAATTTCGTGTTTTTGTCCATACTTGTTGTCTAATTGTCAGAGCATGTTGCATATAAAATAACTTTTAGGTCATCTAAAACGAAAAAGAAAAAAAATTAAAATTGATATTTAATCTCAAATGACACTTTTAACAATATTTTTGACAAACATTCTATAATTTTTGTTCAGAATGATACAACTAAACAGGGGGAACGGAGAATAAGATATTTTGGTTGGAAACAATGAAAATGATGAAACTGTATATTTTGATAATGTAGGTCGTAATGAACTATCTTTGCATTTGTTGATGAACAACATAGACAGTCTATTGCTTTACACATTTGTGATCCAAGAACATGGAATAACTTTAGAAGTAACTTACGAAAAATGGTCCTAAAAGAGATATGTCAAATGTTAATTGTGAATGTTCCGAATGATACTTTTCACAGACACTTCTCGTCATCATATTACATTTGTCATTGTTCTAATAGAGAAGGGCGAGATAAGAGTTACATATGCTCAAAGAAGTTTTTTAAAATTGAAATTGTTAAAATATTATTTGTAGTCCGCTATGTCACAAAATAGAATAAATAGTCTTATTTTGATTTATATCGAAAATGATTTTTTGAAGAACCATAATTATGAGCGAATTATTAATGGTTTCGCAACAAAAAAAATACAAAGGAGTATAATATTCAAATGATTATCAAAACATCATTTTTTGATTCGTCTATTTCACTCAAAATCTCATGACCCGCACTGGCAACTATTTGTGCAGATCGACTTTGCAAAGTTTTGTACCAGTTTAGATCTAAGGCTTGGAATTGTGGAGCATATGTCCTCTTGCTATCGCTAGATCAAAAAAAATAATTCACGTCAAAAAAAAAATTGTCACACAATTTTTTTTTTACGATAAATTGTCACAAAAACTTGTATTCTTTTTTTTTTGGGTAAAAAAAACATGTATTCAAAGATACATAAAAAAAGTGTATTTAATGGGCCAGAAACACTACGGGCCCATTTTGTTTTTTAAATAAAAAAACCTAATAATACTAATGGGGGTCATGATTTTGGGCCTCCTCCACTTAAATTTAGGCCTTTGATTTCCCCACCTCTCCCACTTAATTTTTCCACCTCCCCTAACCAATGAAAAGACTAAAATAACCCCCCAAATAACCCTAATCCGTCCCCTCATTTCCTCACCTCCCTCACTTCACTCGATCCTCACCTCCCTCTCACTCTCAGTCTCGCCCTTCACCTCCCTCACTCTCGGCCGATCCTCACCTCCCTCTCACTCTCAGTCACGAATGTCTCTCCTCTGACCTCGAACGTCTCTCTCCCTCTCTGGAACATCTTTCTCACTCTCAGGCGCTTCGTCTCTCAACCTCATCTTCAAGGTAATCTCCCATTTCGTTTATTTTTTTCTGTGTTCTCTGGTTTTCTGGATTCTTGAATCCAGATTGATCCGGACACAAGAATTCGGACGCACAAAACGAATTAATTGAGTTTTGAACGTTTGAATTCTTGTGTCCGGATCAATCCGGATTCAAGAATTCGGACGTTTGTTAAACTGTAATTTTTTTAATTTATATTTTAACCATATTAAGTTTAATTTTATGATTTTATTTTCCAGAATTATGGCACGTACGAGGGGTCGTGGTGGTCGTGCACCCGTTAGGGGTGGTCGGATACCCTCTAGGGGTGGTCGGATATCAGCTCCTGTTGAAGACCGGACGAGACCTACTACGTCGACGCCAGCGCAGGATGGCAAGACCGACCTCGACATGATAATGGAGTCGGCCGGTGATGCCGGTACATCAGCCGGTGGTGGAGGCGGTGCCGATCGGGGCCGGTCGATGCAGAGGAGCCTGTGGTGGAGCCGGTACAATAGCCGATAGTGGAGCCGGTACAATAGCCGGTACATCAGGATCAGGGGGCCGCAGTTCATGAGGCTGCCCGTGAGGATCACGCACAGCAGGGGGCCGCGGATCAGGACCCGGAGTCATTCCTTGGGGGCCCATACGACAGATCAGTTCTCGTCATTTATGGACGAGAACATGTGGCTGCACGGTTGTGGCTTGAGCCCGACGTAAGTAACGCTATTTAAGTTTTTTACATTATTTTCATTTATTTATATGTAATTGACTTATACTGTACTGTTTTGATGTCAGTTGCGGGGAGAGGTGAGGGTGATCAGTCACGATACCAGTGTATCTGCTTTTGCCCCTCATAAGGAGATTGAGGCTCTTTTGAGGGAGTCGAAGCTTGATCCACTCAAGCGGCTTTGCAATGGGGCAATCGATAAGGGACTGATCAGTGCTTTTGTGGACCGATGGCATTCAGACACTTCTAGCTTCCACCTGTCGATCGGTGAGATGACGGTCACCCTAGATGACGTCTCGCAGCTGCTTCATATTCCAGTGATGGGGACGTTCTACACCATGGCACAGCTGAATAGGCAGACAACTGCTGCGTTGCTGACAGAGCTGCTAGGCGTCCCTAGGTCTGCGGCAGATGCTGAGATTAACAGGAGCAAGTGTACTTCTGTTCGAAAGGAGTGGTTGCGCAACGTGGTATACACGAGATGCTGCGATGATGGAGAGTGGGACATGGCAGCCAGGGCTTACTATTGCACCTTGTCGGCACCACTCTGTTCGCCGAGACCTACGCATAGGGTGCCATGGCCCTTACACATTTGTACGACCAGCTGAAGGATGTGAGTAGGTATAAGACGAAGCTGGTGGCAGGTTTTGCGACGCTATTACAGGTACGAATGTTGTTGTATTAAATCTTTTTCCTTATACTTGTAAAGCGCCAATTTAAAAGTATCTGAATTTTTTATTTTCATGCAGGCCTGGATTCATGAGCACTTCCAGACACCTGACCTCGGATCCAAACATCTCGATCCTTTGTACCAGGAAACGCTACCCCGTGCCTCTCATTAGGAAGTGGTTAGGGGAGCAGGACTGGTGAGGCCATATCGGTGGGCCATGGATAGGCTGACTGTAGGAAATATTACCTGGGACTCGTATGTAGGTCACAGGAAGGTGCGGGAGTTCTACCCTATATCTCTGTTTAGGGGATACATCCGGTTTGGGACTCTGGTGTATCCATACCTGCCAGACAGGGTATTGCGCCAGTTTGGACATGTGCAGTGCATGCCCGACGATCCCCGAGACATTAGACGGCAGTCGGTCAGTTTAGAGGAGATGGACGAGAGGTGGCTTCATTTTGATCAGCATGTCATTGCTCTTAGTGCTCGGGTGGAGGCTGGATCTCTGGACGTGGAGCCTGGATACATGGACTGGTTCCGGCGTATCTCACATCCATACATTTATCCTGATCTTATACCAGTTCCAGATCCAGGATCATCACCACCACCACCACCACCACCCCCCCGGCAGAAGTATGTTATATTTAAAAGTCTTATTTATTTATATCTTAAACAACTGTAAATTAGAAAATAAATTTTTTTTTGTTGTCGTAGGCTGCTAGCTAGGCTAGGGTGTCTGAGATTACACAGGCAGTGATGGACAGACGCCTGCACATCCAGCCCGACACCGATGGTTGGGAGCTAATGCTAGAGCTTCAGAGATTAGCACGCCCTTATGACCTTCAGACATATGCACGGCGACAAGTCATGCGTAGGCACGAGTAGCAGCACTCTTTTAGTGTTTTCATATGTATTTTGATCAGACATATATTTGTATTTGTATTTTGAGATATATGCATTTTATTTGTTTACAAATTTTATATTATTCGTAACATAGCAAAATACGACAACGCAAAATACGACAACTGAAAAACAAGACGACATTCAATAATAAGGCAAAATACAATAATTGAAAAATAAGGCGAAATAGGGTAACAACGCAAAATACAACAACTTAAATGTTTTGCCAAATGTAATGACAACGCAAAATACAACAACAATAACAACAATAAAATACATCACGGCTATGTCAAACTAGTGACGCTTGACGATTCTGGATCAGTGCACATGGCGATTATTTCGTCCACAGATCTTGGTTTCCTACAGGTGGAGAGTATCTGGTCAATGCTTCTCCGTAGATATGCGTATAACTCGATCGACTCCAGGCTAGCATACTGTGAAAAGACGGTGAACATCATCTTCACGTCACCGTTATCTTCAAGTTTCAGAGCATCATATTCAGCACGCCCGTGTTCCCAAGAAATAGGGTATCGATAATGGATATCACACACCCTTCGGTCATCTCCTGGTCGTAACACTATGTCGTTAACATTTGTCTTTAAGGCATTAAGGGTGATGCCTCTGTTTATCCTAAAAGATTTTGGATTTTTGCACTCAAATGTGACGCCGTTGTCATCTCTTTTAATCCGACCACTGTAATAAACAACAACAAGAATAGATGTCATGATTATCTGTGTTGGTGTGGAAAGTCCATTGAAACTGCACAGGAAAAAAATGCAAAAATTCAGTCAGACATAACATCCAGATTCTTATGTCCGGACACTTATTAGAACTTCCGGATTATTAACTCCGGAATATTCTAGTAATAAGAATCCGGAGAAACAAATATCTCAGAAAAAAATTTGAACTACCGGATTCTTAAATACGGAAGATTCCGGATTTAAGAATCCGGAAAACCAGAGATCCCAGAAAAAAAAAGGGATTCGAACGCACCTCGGCTTCGAGCTAAGACGCTCTTCAATCAAAGAAACAACAAGATAAAACACCTTCAAACATGGGAGAGATTGAGAAAGGGCGAGAAAGAGGGAGGGAGAGATGGAGGAAAGGTGAGGTTTGAGAGAGAGAAATGTGAGGGAGGTGGGAACTGGACGTGAATGAATGTGTGAGAATAGTGGAATTTTTTTATTTTAGGGCAAGGGCAAAGTTGGAATTTTGAAAATATGGGAGGTGGGAAAATTAAGTGGGGGAGGTGGGGAAATCAAGGCCCCAATTTTAAAACTTCCCTACTTTTTAAAAAGACAATTTTGCTCCTCCCACTTGGCTTTCACACTTTTTTTTTTCCTTCTGCGATTTCAAGTTTTCAAGTTCTCCCACTTGACTTTCACACTTATTGACGGGAACGTCCGTCAACAAGAATCCGATAGTTATAAATTTTCAAAATATTCTCGGATTCTTATTGCCGGGACATTCCAGAATTTAGAATCCGAAAAATTCAAATCTAACAAAAAAAGGGAGGCGAAACAATGTTAAGTTGTTCAAAACACTCCTAAATTCTTATTATCGGGACTTTTTGGAATTTAAAATTCTAGAAATTCAAATCTAGTAAAGAAAAAAAGGGGGCAAAACAATGTTAAGTTATTCAAAATAGTGAAAATAGTGTCAAACTCTTATTGCTGGGACATTCCAAAATTTAAAATGATGGAAATTCAAATCTAACCCATAAAACTTCTTTGCTTATTAGTTATTATGTGGGAAACAGACATTTCATTTTTTTCTTCTTATTTCTCGGTGAAGCTTCATTCCTACTATGTCTATGTCATGCTTTGTAGCCAACCATTACATAGCTAGTCCCAACTCGTAAGTCTGTATAAACAATGGACAAACAATTTGATAGTGTTAAAAACATATTTTGACAAAGCACAATAACATCTTTTGATTAGATCCATCCATGTGGTCAAACCCACTTAAGGGGAAAAGACTTATGTTTATGTAGTCTTTGTTGTCAAAGTGTCATTCAAATTTGTATTTTCTTTTTGTGTTTTTAGGTCAGCTATGAGGAACTTGAATCTATTCTGCCTGCTGCTGCTTATGCACTTGCTAAGTTACGCATGCATCTGGTTTATAGTGGATATGTGTATTTCCTCATGATTCAGAAGGTATATACAATTAACTATTGTGTTTGATCAGTAAAATTTCTGTCTGTCCGTATTAGATACTTTTTTATACAGCTCGTGGTGGTTTTTGTTACTTAGAAGAGGACATATTCGACGTTCATGCAGGCAAGGAATTCTTTGCTTTTCCTTTTCACTAAACTACTAATTTTTTGTGTTTCTGACACCAAACGATGAACAAAGACGAGAATATATTCAGAATATTGTGGAAGATTTTATAGTTCACAACATGGCTGTTGCAGAGATTCTTTAGTTTCTATATATGATGCTAATTACCTCTTGCAGTTTGGACATTATTTATGTTAGCTAGAAGTTTTAAATTTGTTTGGATACAGCCTGGTTAGAACTAGGCCCTGCAATTTGTTCACTTCCCTTTGGTTTCAAAGCCACCTCTCTGGTGAAGATATAACTGTCTCTTTGTTATATTCTCTCCATAAACTCAGTCATATTTCTTGATTACACTGTTTTCATGGGAAGTTGATGTTAGGCTGTAAAAGCCTCACATACTGCTTGTTATAACATTTCTCTTGTATTCTAACATGTTTGTACGAAGTCTTCTGGGAATCTGGGATAAAATTGTTGCTGCTGATGTTTATTGTCCATGATTGTTTCGATATCAAATTTTAAATGCCTTTATTTCTAATATAGCAATACTTACAAAGGAACAAAAGATTTCTGAATTGCAGGAGGAAATCATCAGCCTGATTAAGTACATATAACATAATTTACATCTCTAATTTCAGGAAACTAGGAAATCATGAAAATAGATCCGAAAGTATACTAATCAATTCCCAATTTTTAAAAGCAAATATACAGCTCCTAAATAGGAAATACTTTCCTGCAATAGCAATATTTATAGTTTCATGTATCCTAGAGATCATTGGGATATTGGTAAGTAAAATGACATTGTAAAATTGTAAACATTATTTGTTGTCAAATATTTATGCTGCATCCTCAAATTCATGCCTTGGGATGCTTGACAGCTGTAAGAAAATAAAAATTATCTTAGTCCACTGGATGTTTTTGTGTTCCTAGTTAGCTTGCCTTTCTTCTATGAATCAATATTGTTTATACCAACGGAGTTATATTTTTAACTGAAGAGGTTGCTTTGAGCTTTTATTTTTATTGCGTATATGTGTTCATATGAAGAAGCATGCCGTATTTGCTAAGATGCATTTCTTGTGCATTTTTCCTCATCTAATTCTTATTAATCTGTAGCTTGTCACTAATACTGTCACTATGGGCACTGAAATGTAGCACATGCTAATTTATAGCAATTTTGTTGCAGGAAGGAGCACACTACATGATATATACACCGTCTGATCCACTTCTTGTTGTTACCGTGAAGGTAAGCCTCCATAGAGCACTACGTTTACCTGTGACATTTTCTCTCATCAAATGTTTTTTATAGTTGACTGGAAACTGTTAAGAATACTAATGTTAATTTAGTATTAAAGTACTCTCGGTTCCCAGAGTTTTACTAATTGGCATGAGAAGATTAAATTCATTGTATAATTGACTGGAAACTATTCAGAATATCAATGTGAATTTAGTATTAAATTTATTGGGCATGAGAAACAAGTGTTCTAAACCAGTGTTCCACAGTTTATTTATTGGGCAGGAGAAACCAGTGTTCTAAACTCAAACATAAATTTAGCCTTTTGTTGTGCAGGATCAGAATGGAATGTTACAAATTGCTGATGATGTAAGTAGGCATACAGAATTTGGTCACTATTTTCTTTGTCAACTCCCATGTGTTGATGATCGGCATGGGGGATACAAGTTTTGATTTCGTGACCCTAAGAGGCCGCTAATTTCATTTTATGAACAGGAACTGCTTGAGGATCCTTCTGTCATTAGTGCCATAGATGAAGAGACTGAATTTAATGCCTTGGTGGTATGTGGTTTTATCTTCCAAAGTAATATTTTTCTTTGGTATTAAGCTTGACTCTATTCATTTATGTAGTTTGCGTTGTCTTACACACAGGAGGAAGAAGCTGCACTTCTTGACTCTGTTGGGTAAAAAATAAACCTATATACTTTTTGCACTGGAGCTGTCCTACTGTCTTACACCCATCCTGGTCTGACTGCAGATTATCAAAGATATGTGGATAGAATGGCTTCTTTTGTGTATATGATCAATTTTGTATTTATGCAGTCTGCTTATGCTATACTTTAGTAAGGATTGAGGTCTGCAGCAAATTCTATTATGGCTCCTTGTTTTAGTGTGTGTTGATAAGAACAATATGTATATGGGAATTTACTTATTCTAGGAGTAAGTTTTGTCAATTTTATTTTTTTTAATAACGTTTTGTAATATGAATTCAACAAATTCTAGTTGCACGGATTGCATTCATGGCCATCAAGTGTGAGATTTTTTTTGTCTTAATTTCTGGATTGGTAAATTTGGATGTGTGTGTATTTTTTGTTTTAATTCGTGGCATTCAGTGGGCTTAGCCGTCGGTAATTACCGACTGTTGAGCCGTCAGTTAGTTGTCAGTAAATGACACAAAAAATTGCTGTTTTCGTAGATTTTACCAACAATCACGATACGACTTTTAGACAGAAAGGCCGTCGGTAATTACCGACGGCTACATTTTGGCCGTCGGTAAATATAGCGACGGGCGACCATCGACGTGGTATGTCGGTAATCCGTCGGTAATTTGAGTTCTGAAGCACTAATTTTCAATTTGTCGGTAATGACGAGAATTAACAGTAATGTAATTTAATTTTGTGAGAAAGTCCAAAAAAGGAAAAGACAATACCGATAATTTCACACTCCAAGCAAAGGTCACCAGAATTATGTATGAGGCTAGATGCTTTGACAAAATTATAACATTTAATTGCATAAAACAAAGTTCACTACTTAATTCATATCTGCTACCAATTAGAAAAAAAGACAAACTCAAAGAAATTAAATAATCCATGACACTTCGTTGCAGTTATCGTCCGGTAAAACCCAAAATTTCAACCCCAATTGACGATGTCCAGATGACACACTAAGCAGAAGATGTTGATTCATATTCGGATTAAATTTCCATCTACATGCAGATTCCAGTGCTCGATATAGGAAAGAGATATTTTTACCTAACTCCTATTCCAAAGGGAAGCCTCTCCTGTTCCTTTGTGATGAAGAGGAAATCCAGTTAGGAGAGGAGACTCTTATAGAGCAATCATATCAAAAATTTCAACAAAAACAGTATAAGAGTAGCAATTTTTTTCTAAAACAAGAGGCGGATCATCAGAACAAAGACCCCCACCCATACTGTCCCAAATTCATCCTGCTGAGAAAGACAAAAAAATAATATACAGAAATTTACAGAAACACACAAGAATGCCCCAGCACACCATCAAGAAACCAGATTTAGAACCCCCACATAAGGACGACCAATCCAAAACAAAGATAAGAAAAGAACGATTTTATTCCTGTCGCGGAAGATAAGGTTTCTATAATTGTCTGCCACAGCTTCCACAGCTCACCATGCATTCATACACCCAAGTGAAAATCACAAAAATAGTTCGCTATAATTATCTGCCACAGCTTCCACAGGTCACCACACATTCATACACCCCTGCAACCCCCAAGTGGAAATCACAAACAGATCACAAAATGAACGAAAAGAATTATTGTATTAATCCCAATAAAACCTAAAGAAGAAGAGAAGCCTGTCCTCTTGGCCACATCTTCCACGTGCCTCCACATGTTCAAAGATTACCTCTCCTGTGAAATCACAAATTGAGGAAACTAGACTCCAGAATCGACAAAGACTGAAACATAGAGAATTCATAATCCAAGTAAAGATTACCAATCTAAAGTCGAGGCTTGATGTTGTTTCAATCATGCAGAAAGAACAAAAAGACAGAACAAATATGAAATCTGCGCAGATTACCAAAAAAAGCGAATCTTTAAGAAAACTATTCCAATATGACCCAAAAGAAAACTGGAAAAAAAAATAACAATAGATAAACCTTAGAGCAAATTACTAAAAATGGAAATAAAGAATAAATGAGAGAAATGAAAAGACACACAACAATGTGAATGGGTTAGAATAATGTGGGAACGGTTCAGGCATGCCAAAGAAAAAACTGGGAAAGGAGAAATAGCTAATTGAATGGGGAAAAACCCATTAGTTTCCACCAATACCCACCAATGCCAATAAATCAAAGACCAAGGTATAACCACGACATGGTATAGGTCGCCAAAGGCGCCGCAAGAGAGTGTATAGGTCTAGCAGTTTTCGTCAAGAGAGAGAGTGGAAAAACATGGAGCAATCGCCACTCTACACACTCATCCAAGACTCGATCACTATTTTGAATTTTCCACAAGAAATATGCAATCACCCCAAAATCAAGTCAACTACTCACACTACCAATCATGTTTTCCAATCATCGCAAGTTAAAGTGAACACAACCATTTTTTAGCCAAAAGCAACAAGTTGCATTGCATCTCATTCTCCTCTCAAGATTATGTGTTTCACTCAACTCTCAAGTGTTTAGGTGTTGTGTACACTCATCATCATTCAAACGCAATCTCTACCATAAGCTTGCCAAGGTACTAAGTACACCAATAAAATGCAAATGCAAGCACACTACAAGAAGACTTTATTAGGTTGTAATGGGGCTTAGGTAAGGGTAGATAAATATTGGAAACTAGGCTCATCCTAATTGGAGTTAAGAGACACCATTTCGCTTTTTACATTTCTAATACCTTTATTGAAGAAAAATAAAAACCCAGCTGACCAAAAAAAAATATAAATAAAAACCCCAAAAAATGAACAACAGTAAAACAAAGTCACAAAAAAAAAAACAACTTCTTTTGATTTTTTTTCATGCTTTTTCTCCTTTTCTCTTTTTTTTTCTTTTTTCTTTGTTGCTTTTTCTCTTCTTTTTTCTACATATACATATTTTTTTCCTTATTTTCTTCTCCTTTTTATATACAATTTTTAGCACTTGCATTTTTCTATATTTTCCATTTTTTTTACCAAAAAGTACAAAAATACATTGGTATACACACCTCAAACTGAGAATTGTTGTTTTTCCTCAAGCAACCTCAAACTTTAAAACAAAGGCATACCTTCCAAGAGTGTGTATCCCTCAACTCCAACTAGTAAGGACAAATGGTTTTTCTGCCATTGGCTTATAATGTGGCTCATATATGACATTAAGGCTCGAAAGGATTTAAACAAAGGGTAACATGCAAGGGTAGACATATTTGGCACTAGCTATGTACAAAAAAAAATGCCTCAAGTAATGGTGTGTGCAAGAAAGAGCAAACAAAAGTAACAAAGAACCAAGTCAAGTTCTGAAGAAAAATGCAAGGAATGGCACTCAAAGAGAGAATTTTCTGTTTAGGTTCAAAATACTCACAAGGTATGAGAATGCAATGCAATGAGTTACAATCAACTTCAAAACAGTTAATCCCTGAAAACAAGCTAGAAAGGTCGACAATCATGCCAATTGTCAGTTTCCTAACCCGATGGATCATGCACAAATTAGCTTCCAATTCGCAACAGCTCTCAAGTAAGAACGAGATGCGCAAAGCAAAAAATCACAAGCATTTATCCACTCAAAAATTAGGACAAGGCAGAGAATTCAAACTAGAGTTAAAGATCACCCATGAAGTTAGATGCTTTGATAAAAAGATATATATAAGAAGTGCAAACATATTTAACTCTAAAGTAATTCAAAACAAAGAGTATTGTAAACAATGAAAGACGACTTAAATATGTTTTTCATCCCTACAACTAGGTGGGTCTCTGATTTTCGTCCCTGTAAAAAAATATTTTTGTTTTTCGTCCCAGTAAACAATATTTTTCTTCGCAGTAATCTTTTTCCAGTAATTGAGGTTTGTCTCTATTCAACATATTGGTATTTGATTCTCTTATCTATTTGTTTGTGCTTGTTTATATCTTTGGATACTTGATAACAATAGAAATGAATAATATGCTATTGAATGAGCACTTTCAGAAGTTTCTCAACACACAGCCACATATTATGTTTGTATCCTCAAATATAGGTTTGTCCTCTTCTATTTTATTAGATATATCTTTCTCCATATGGATTATTGACTCTAGAACCACCCATCATATGTCATCTGACTATACATCATTTGCATTCATACATCCTACTTCATGTGTATCAGTAATGACTGCCGATGGCACTCCCATGCCAAGAGCAGGCACCAGAACTATTTGCACACCTCATATATGACTTTCAAATGTTTACTATATTTCTAACCTCACTATGAATCTTGTCTTTGTTGATCAATTATGTGATTCTAGTTTCTTAGTTTTCTTTACTGCCAACTCTTGTTATGTGCAGGATTCGCAATCCAAGAGGATGATTGGGACAGGGTGTAGGCAAGGGGACTTTATATCTTGGATGAGTTGAAAGTTCCAGATGTTGCAGCTTCTAGTGTTGACTTGTCATCTTTTTGGTTGAGTTTATCTTATTTTGTCTTTTATTTATGAAACTCTCGTCTTGATCAGGTTTCCTTTCCTTGTTATCATCAACGTAATCGTAAGTCCACTCAATTACCAGATTTTGTTTATACCAATTATTCCACTTCTTTCGCTTTTTTCTTAACCTCTAATTTTGTTTGAGTCATCTTCCTACAGAGAGACTATTCTTGATCCTCTTTGGCAACATGCTATGCAAAGGAACTTTCTACTTTACACAAGATAGATACTTTGGACTTAGTGCCTCTCCCACTAGGAAAGCATGTTGTTGGATCTCGTTGGGTATACAAGGTCAAAACCAAGTCTGATGGGTTAGTCAAGCGTTACAAAGCCCGTCTTGTTGCTAAAGGATTATCACAAGCTCCTCGAGCTTGGTTTGAGAAGTTCTCCACTGTAACTGAACCTCTCGGCTTTCATTCTAGTGATCGTGATTCTGCTTTGTTTCTCAAGACCACTTCTCATTATCATATTATACTTTCTTTATATGTTGATGAGATGATTATTACAGGGGATGATGTTGATGGGATTACAGAGTTGAAATTATAGTTAGCTAAGTAATTTGAAATGAAGGATTTAGGTACTCTTTACTATTTCTTGGGGATTGAAGTTGTCTACTCTCCTAGAGGTTATTTTCTCTCACAATCTACATATATTGCCAACATTCTTGAATAAATCCGTCTCTCTGATACTCGAGTAGCAGACACCCCTCTTGAGCTTAATGCTCGATATATTTTCTCTGATGGTGTTGCTCTACCAAACCCCTCTTTGTATCATACTTTGGATGACATCTTGGTGTACCTTACCATTACTATACCTGATATTGCTTATATAGTGCATGTTGTCAGGAAGTTTGTTGTTTCGCCTACTATAGTGCATTGAGAAGTTGTTCTTCACATTCTTCAGTATTTTTAAGGCACATAATTTCATAGTCTTTTTTTCCCTAATCTTCTTCTGTAGAGTTGTATGCTCACTCTGATGCAAATTGGGCTAGTTACCCCACTAATCGCAAGTCTGCCACAAGTTTTTGCATTTTTCTAGGAGATTCTCTTATTTTTTGGAAGAGCAATTCTCTGTCTCCCCCTACAAAAGCTGGGTATCATGCTATGGCCGTCATCACTTCAGAAATAGTTTGGTTAAATCGACTAGTTATTGACATGGGTGTCTCCCTCTATGGACCGACTCCTATGTACTATGATAACAAGAGTACTATTCAAATCGCCCACAACTTGGTCTTTCATGAACGCACTAAGCTTATTGAGATTGATTGTCACCTCACACGCCATCACAGTCAACACAGTGCCATTACTTTGCCTTTTTGTTTCTTCCTCCATGCAAATTGATGATTTGTTCACGAAATCGCATTCTATTAAACGTTTTGGTTTATTGACCAACAAACTCTCGATGCTCCATGTGAATGCATCATGAGTTTGAGGGCGATGTTAATATTAATTAGGCTTTTTTTATATCAAGGGTGGTTTAGTATTTTACCTATTGTAGTATATTTACTTTCTCAATTGTCTTGTATTATTTAGATTTTGCAATTGCATCTTTCCAATGTAACCCTAGCCGCCGCTTTAGGGAATTATGACAGTCACTTAAGACTCAAGAATCTTAATTATCCCATAAAAAAATCTTGATTATTATTCACATACACTCTCCATAATTTAAAACCATTAATATTTAAAATTATCTTAATTAATTTATCTCTCGGATAAATCAGCAACATCTCACTTGCGAGTGAGGATTGGACATAGCCTAAGAATCGACTAGGTGAACCATGAAAAAATTACTTCACAATATCTCCAACCTGTTATCTTTTTAAGCTTCTGCATCAATTTGTTAAATATCTAAAAAATATTTTTCTGCATAATTAATCTTCAAACTGACTGTTGAGAGAGCAGATTTATACCTTGATTTTAAATTCCCCATTTTGAGTTACAATACTGGATGCTCAACACCAAGACATTTTCCAATCGAGTATTGAGAAGTTCTCTCAATAAAAATAACTCAAAATTGATTTAAACTATGTCACATTTTGATTAGGTCTATTAGTAGTTCCTAAAGGTCGCTAGTACAAGTATCAACTTAATTATTCAAGTCAAAATTATTAATAAAAGCTTAAAAGCCTAAATAATATGAGTTTTCTGTTCATTTGCTTAAGTTTAACATGATATTACTCGAGTTACTTAGGCTCCGTTTGGGAGTTTATGAAGGGAGGGGAAGGGAAGGATTTGAGAAAAATGAAGGAGGAAAAGAAATGGGAAGGAAGTATAGTCTTCTACCTTGAATGAGGGGTTTATTTTTTTCATAATAATCAAACTCTTAATACGGGAGAACTCAAAAAATGTATTGAAGAAAGATTTTGGAGGGCTTAGAAAAATTCTTCAAATCCTTTCAATCTTTTTATATTACTCTCAAAATTAAAAATATATTAGTTATAAGCATTCCCTTTTTTTTCTCTACAAAAACACTTTCTTAAATAAGATGAAGGATTTCTCTATTTTTCCCTCTCCTCTCCTACCCCCAAAGCCCTCTCATTCTCTCCCCTCCTACCTCCTAAATAAAGCCTTAGAATATAAATGAAAACAATAATCTTGAGCAGGAAATGACCTAAAATCCTTAGAAGACAGTCCCAACCACCAACCGTGATGGTATAACGCGGAGAAAATGACCTCTGCATCGACTACAACACCAACTCAATCACCATCAGTGTGTTGAAACAAACTCTCTTAATTCGGTTTTGATGATTAACAAACCCTGAGCAAAAGTGATTAAGTTTATTGACACATTTATGTTTCTAATATTCTCAATTGAGTAAGTTTCAGCAAAGAAAGAAATATGAGAAAACCGTAGAAATATGTCAAGCAAGAAGACAAAAGTGAACAACCATGGAAATTCAAGTTAATGGTGAATTAGCATTGGACATCATTCTTGAGAAGGAAGCTGTTAAACAAAGTGATAAATTATTAACGGTAAATTGACATTGGACATCAATCATGAAATGAAAAGCTGTAGTAATCAAATCCAAGTGTTTGCAACTTACTCAGGGTGAGTAATTCAAACTCACTCTCACTCACTGCACAAACAGAGGGACAGATTTAAAGCATCAAGAGGATCGCATTTATCAGCACACCATGACTTAAATATAAGTACAATCACCAAACTACATGAGTTAGTTGTTGTCTCTGATGATCGAGAGGAAGTTCAGAGAGAAGAAGATCTGATACTGACACGCTGAGATTGCATGTCTGACACAGTAGCAGAAAGTCAGAACGATGTGTGCAGGAGCACTCATGAAGATGCTTCATCCCTCTCCAATGGTTGCTATTGCTTTCAAACGATACTGTAATGGCTAGGAGAACAATCATGCCTATAAATCGCAGCCCTGGACATTAGAAATAAAGAGAGAGAGCCACAACAACTTGTGCAGAAATTCAAATTTGTAATTGCCCTCTCAACTTACTCAAGTGCATTCTGCTGAAATTTCGTGGGAAACCTTAAGTGCACTTCTCAGCTTGTATACACCTGTTTCTAATTGTATTCACCTCTGTATAATTAAGCCCTATAAACCCACAAACACTTTATCCTTGTATCTGTTATTTCTTAGTTGATTCCTATCAAACTACCTAGGGTAGGTGAGTGTTGGTGAGGTTTTCTGCTAAGAGAAATAGGACAGGAACTGGAGTAAGTTCCTGTGTGTGTGAAACAACTTGAAGATACTGGGAGAAAGAACACTTTGTAAGACCAAGGGTTGGTCACAAGAATTGTAACTATTTGAAAAATAGTGGAAATACTCACTGGAAGTGAGGAGTGGATGTAGCCTAAGGTTTGGGGTGAACCACTATATATCTGGTGTTATTTTCATTCATGCATTTAAATATTCACTTGTGACACATTAGACACTCATTCACATAAAATCAGTAACCGTGTATGCAAAGCTTTCTGCAGAAGCATCATTCATTTATTGCTTAAATCCTGTTATAAGCTTCTGTTTTCATATTACTCTGATGATTAACATTTTGCATAAGTAACACAGTAAGCTGAGTAAGTTTGATTGTAGTTTCTCTAACTTACTCAACTCCAAGAGCTGTCTTGAGAGAAAGTTCTGAACTGTTTTAGTGCAGCAATTTTAAATTGGTCACAATTCAAACCCCCTTTTTCTTGTGACATCCTATTACTTCAATTGGTACCAGAGCTCACCTCAAGGGGCTGAGCACACTTAACCGTGTAGGAGGAAAGATCCTGGAAGAAGTGATGGTAAATTCCAACAGCATCATGTTCCTCCCAGAAGGGGCATCTTCAAACAGACCTCCTGGTTTCGATGGAAACCACTACTACTATTGGAAAGGTCAAATGAAGCTGTTCCTGGAATCTCAAGACATTGACATATGGGACATTGTGGAAAATGGCCCTTTCATTCCACAAACAACCTACGATGATGGAAGGGTAGCACCAAAGCCAAAACAATCCTAGACTACTGATGAAAAACATAAGGTACTCCTAAACTCTAAAGTAAAATACTATATTACTTGTGCTCTTGGCAGGAGTGAGTATGATAAAATTGTTGGATGTGAAACTGTAAAAGAGATGTGGGATACTCTGAAAACTGCCCATGAAGGAACTGATCAGGTAAAAGAGGCCAAAATAAATATTCTTGTCCACCAATATGAATTATTTAAAATGGCTGAAAATGAATCTATTGAAGAAATGATTGGTAGATTCACAATAATTACAAATGATTTGAAATCACTTGGCAAAGTGTTTACAAATTAAGAGAATGTTAGAAAAGTGTTAAGGAGTCTGCCTAAGGTGTGGAGACCAAAGGTAACAGCAATCCAAGAAGCCAAAGATCTATCTACTTTAAGGTTGGATGAGTTACTTGGATCACTGAAAGTCCATGAACAAGAAATCATGGAGGAAATTCAGCCAAATAGAGGCAAGATGATTGCTCTAAAAGCCACTCACAAATCTAGAAAGAGCTCATCACAATCATCAAAGTCTGCAGCTCTCAAAACTGCAGAAGAAGATGATGAGTACAGTGATGAAAGTGGGAATGACAACTGTAAAGGTGAAGATGAACTTGCTCTCATTTCAAGGAGAATTCAGAGGATGCTCAAAAACAGAAAAGGAAGAAAGTTTCCTCAAGCTAAAAGGGAATTTCAGAAGGGTGAAGGAAGCAAGACTCAACCAGTTTGCTTCGAATGCAATAAGCCTGGCCACTTTAAAGCTGACTGCCCTCAACTAAAGAAGTCAGTCAAGAAATTTTCCCCAAAGAAAAAGGCTATGATGACAACATGGGATGACTCAGATGGAACCTCCTCAGATCAAGAAGAGGATCAAGCAAATTTTGCTCTCATGGCTAATTCTGAGGTGGGGAAGTAGAGGTTATGGAAAGCTCTGAGAATGAGGAAGAAGAGGACTGCCTCTGGGCAACAAAGAAAAGGATGTGGTACTTAGACAGTGGCTACAGCAAACACATGACAGGAGATAAGAGTAACTTTCTCTCTTTAGAGAGAAAGAATGGGAGCTGTGTCTCCTTCGAAAATAATGAAAAAGGTTGGATAAAAGGTATAGGCACAGTAGGTAAGAAAAACTCTGCTCAAATAAAGAATGTTCAATATGTTTTTGGTCTCAAACACAATCTTTTGAGTGTGAGTCAGCTGACTAATAATGGCTATGAAGTACTATTCAAATCTTATTCATGCATTATCAATGAAACTTCCACAGGGAGCATACTCTTCACTGGTGTTAGAACAAAAAATCTATATAGTACCTGTTTAGAGGACCTTTCAGAAGAAACTTGTTTTGTTTCCTTTGAGAATGACAAATGGATATGGCATAGAAGAGTAGGACACACAAGCATGTACACTATTTCAAAACTGTCCAGATTTGAGTTAGTTCATGGTCTTCCAAAAATCAAATTTGAAAAGGACAAAATTTGTGAAGCTTGTGTTCAACGAAAACATGTCAAATCTAGCTTTCATTCCAAAAACATAGTTCTACACAAAGGCCACTTGAACTATTACATGTTGATTTATTTGGTCCAACAAGAGTTGCAAGCCTTGCTGGAAAAAGATATGGCTTTGTAATTATGGATGATTATTCAAGATTTACTTGGGTTTTATCTTTGAAAAACAAGGATGACTCCTTTGAAGCTTTCAAAATATTTTGCAAAAAGGTTCAAAATGAGAAAAGTTGTAATATTGTTTCTATGAGAAGTGACCAGGTGAATTTGAAAATATATCCTTCAAAACCTTTTTTGATGAAAATGGTATCTCACACAACTTTTCTTGCCCTAAGACTCCTCAACAAAATAGGGTAGTTAAAAGGAAAAACAGAACCTTACAAGAAATGGGCAGAACAATGCTTAACGACTCAATGATTGAAAAATATTTTTGGGCTGAATCCATTAACACGGCCTGCTATATTATAAACCAGGTCTCCATTAGAAAAAATCTTGAATAAGACTCCTTATGAGCTATGAAAAGTTAGGAAACCAACCATTGCCTACCTTCATATTTTTGGTTGTGAATGTTTTATTTTAAATCAAAAAGAAAATTTGGGAAAATTTGATTCAAGATCTGATAGAGGTATTTTCCTTGGATATTCAACTTCCTCTAAAGCTTATAGAGTGTATAACTTAAGATCCCAAATTATTGAAGAAAGCATGCATGTTAAGTTCAATGAATTTAATCAATTTCCTGAGAAAAGAACAGATGATGTTGAGGACATCACAGAAAAATCCAGTTCTCAAGTTCAAAATGAAATTCCAAAGCAGAACACTGGTTCCGAGGAAGTTCCTGAACTTACTCAAAAACAGGGCAGCTCATCTCAGCAACATACTCAAGCTGTAAACTTACCCAGAAGCTGGAAGGTAATTACCAATCACACTCAAGAGCAAATTATTGGAGAAACCTCTGAACCAGTAAGAACAAGAAGATCCTTCAGACAAGAATCTTCAAATATGGCATTGATCTCAGAAATTCAGCCAAAATCCATAAATGAGGCCATAAATGATCCTTCTTGGGTTGAAGCCATGAAAGAGGAACTTGCTCAGTTTGAGAAAAATCAAGTTTGGACACTAGTCAAGCAACCTACTCATCAATCTGTCATTGGAACAAAATGGGTATTCAGAAACAAACTCAATGAAAAAAGAAAGGTTACAAGAAACAAAGCCAGATTAGTAGCTCATGGCTACAATCAACAAGAAGGTATTGACTATGATGAAACTTTTGCTCCAGTTGCTAGATTAGAAGCTATAAGAATCTTATTTGCCTATGCTGCTCATAAAAACCTAAAATTGTTTCAAATGGATGTTAAAAGTGCCTTTTTGGATGGTTTTCTGAATGAAGAAGTTTATGTTTATCAACCACCCGTATTTGTTGACCCTAAGAAACCTAACCATGTTTTAAAATTGAGAAAAGCCGTATATGGACTCAAGCAAGCTCCAAGAGCTTGGTATGATAGATTAAGTGCCTTTCTTATTAAAAATGGTTTCTCTAGAGGAAAGGTTGACACAACACTATTTATAAAACATCATAAAGAGAACTTACTCATAGTTCAAATCTATGTTGATGACATAATCTTTGGGGCTACCAAAGAAAATTTATGTGATGATTTTGCAAATCTTATGAAGAGTGAGTTTGAAATGAGCATGATGGGAGAGTTAAGTTTCTTTCTAGGGCTTCAAATCAAGCAACTTAAAGACGACATATTTATTTTTCAAGAAAAGTATGTAAAAGATCTTCTGAAAAAATATAAAATGAATGAAGCCAAGGCCATGGCTACCCCCATGCATCCCTCTACTAGCCTTGACAGAGATGAAGAAGGCAAGGATGTTTCTGAAAAAGAATACAGAGGTATAATAGGATCCCTACTATATCTCACTGCTAGTAGACCTGACATTGTATTTGCTGTAGGGCTATATGCCAGATTTCAGTCTGCACCAAAAGAGTCTCATTTAGTGGCTATTAAGAGGATACTCAGATACCTTGTTGGAACAACTAACCTTGGTCTGTAGTACAGAAAAAACTCTAATTTTGATTTAATAGGTTATTGTGATGTTGATTATGCTGGAGATAAAGTGGAAAGAAAAAGCACCAGCGGCTCATGTCAATTTATTGGAGAAGCAATGGTCTCATGGTCATGTAAGAAACAAAATACCATTGCCATATCAACCACAGAAGCTGAGTATATTTCAGCCTCCGCTTGCTGTCAACAAATCCTATGGATTAAAAATCAATTAGAGGATTACTCTCTCAGGTATGAATGCATTCCCATTTACTGTGATAACACAAGTGCTATTAATCTAACAAAGAATCCTATTCAGCACTCTAGAACTAAGCACATTGACATAAAGCAACATTTTAATCGTGATTATGTTCAAAAGAAAGAAGTCGAACTGACTTTTGTGGAATCAAAGAGTCAGCTTGCTGACATTTTTACTAAACCTCTTCAAGAAGAAAGTTTTAATTTCATAAAAAGTAAATTGGGCATCATTAAATCTCCATGAGTTATTTAAAGCTTATTTGTCATGAGTATGTTTTGGTCTGCTAAATGAACTTGCTCACATTTTATGAACGTACTGGCATTTGTATTAGTTAGTTAACTTACTCAATTATCTTTTTAATAAAATATATTTAAATATTAAGTTAGTGGGTCTGCAAAACTGGCAGCTAATGACACGTTCTCAGGCCACAATCTAGTAACGGCTACTAAGCACGTTCACAATCATGATTTATTGCTCCAACACAGCTCATTAATGAGGTATAATCACTGCTTTCTCTTTCCCTTACGCTCAAAACTGATCCTTTCTTCTACTTAAACCACGACATTGCTCTATACGATCAAAGCAAACACACACTCTGATCAAAACCCTAGAAATGGCTAGAACAAAAATCCCTGCTGTGAGAAAGGTTCCAGAGAGCCCCTCTCATGCCATTATTCCCTATGTCTCTCCCACCTCTTTCCTCTTTGCTTTCTCTCAACCCCTTCCAGTAACTACAATCTCGTCGGCTCCGCCCCCCATTTCCTCACCTCTAAAGAAAAAGAAATCCCCAAAATTCGTAAAAGCTTCCCCTACCCCTCGCAGAAGATCAAGCCGTGTAAAAACGTCCTCATCAAAGGTTCAGAATACAGAAGTTATCCATATTGACAATGATGATTCAGAGGACACTCTGTCTGACACCCCTCCCAGTACAGAGGAAACACTGGCTAAATCCCTGAAGAAAGTAAAGAAGGAGAAAATCCAGGGACAAATCAAAAAGAAGGAAACCAAGCAAAAGAAAGAAGGACCATCTCAAAAGAAAAAAGGAAAAAGGGCCATTGAAGAACAAGAACAACTGGATGAAGAATGGGAAAAGAGAACAGTCGTCATTGGAAGATTTTTCTAGCTCGACAATTTGAAGAAGGCTGGGTGGAATCTCTACACTTTTCTGAACAAACCTAAATGGTCAGAGTTTGTTCAAATATAAGAAAGGACCTATGAAGTTTTAGTTAGGTCTTTCTATGCAAATGCAAAGGTGGATGAGAAGGAACCTCCCATCACAAGCACGGTGAAAGGAATAGACATTCATCTAATAATAGGATTTATTGCTCAAGCTCTACAAATTCCAGATAGTGGAATTAAACTATTTGAAGATGAGTCGTATGAAAAGGCCAACACCACCAGGGAGGAAATGCTCAAGTTAGTTCTCAAAATACCAAAAAAACAAGGACATTACCACAAATCTGAAGGGGCTGGAACGAATTTTTCAGATCATGGCTTCCCACACTCTAATTCCTAGGGCATGTAGCTTTGAAAAACTTACTGACCTAGATTTAATGATTGTCTATCATTTGGTCAAGAGAAAGCCTTTAAACCTACCTTTCATCATACTAAGCTACATGAAGTATGCCGCCACTACCCTCAGAAAAGCATCCTCACTTCCTTATGGAATGGTGCTAACAAAAATATTCATGCACTTCAAAGTCCCTCTCTCTAGTGAAGCCTACACTAGGAAATGCACCACATTCTTCAGCAAGAATTTGAATCAAATAGGGATAAAAGTAACCCCTGGAGAAATAGGTGATCAAGAGGTTGAACCAACCTCATCAAAGAAAAGAAAAGCATCAAAGAAGGAAGTTGATGCAGAAGAAGAAAAGGAAGAAAGAAGGAAAGAAAAGAAGGCAAAAGGTCTAGAAAAGACCTCTGGAAGGAAGGATCCAACCAAGAAAAGGTTGGAGTTCAAGGCTCCAGAATCTGCTGAGAAGGAACTTGCTCAGAAGCATGTTGAGCAAGTTGAGCAACATCAGGAAGAACCTGCTCAGGGGGAGCAAGGTGTTGAAGAAAAACCAATTGCTCAGGGGGAGCAGACAACTGAGGTGGAATGTACTCAGGGGGAGCAGGAAAAACAAAAGGAACCTGCTCATGCGGAAGAAGGAGAAGCTACTGCTCAGGGGGGCAACTTACTCCAGAGGAACTCACTCATGTAGTGCACGTTGGAGAAACTCAGGAAGAACATACTCACTCTTCTCATGAGGCTTCTAACCTAAACATTGAATAACCTCTACCTTCTACCTCACCTACCCAGAGCAAAGCAGATAAAGAAATTGCCTCCATCGCTCTAACCCAACTACTGCAGTCCACACCCCTCCTTCAACCCACCTATGAACCTACTACTGAACCAAGTAAGAGGGTTCAAGAGGAGTTTTCGAAAAATCTGTTTATGTCCCCACAATAGGATGCCACCACCAGCACTGATCATCTACACTCCATTCTATCTCCTCCACCAATCTATGATTCATCCATCCCTCGTGCTCCATCTGTCTCAAACCCTTTGTACTCTAACTTACCAGAGACATCTACTGATCTCAGTTCATTAGGGTCTTTACTCAAGAACATTGGGGCTCAGTACCAGCCACTGCCAACTCCAAGTCAGCCAAGTGGCTCCACTGAGGAACAAATGCAGAACATTCCTTGTGAATGGATGGAAAACATGGAGAAAAAAGTGAAGAAAATTGCTAAGAGAAGCAAAGAAAATGCAAGAAGAGGTAAAAAGCACTCCAAAGAGATGAAGAAGATACTGCTTGGACTCACCTACCTCCAACAAGATCAGAGGAGGGAGCATGAAAGAAACTGGGCAAGGAGTGATTGGACCTCCAGGCACACGACAACTAGCCTCAGTCCTCCCTTGTTTGAATTTCCTACCCGGTTTCCTGACATTCGAGCCCCTGCTGAATCTTCAAGTTCTGATTCCTCAGGGTGGTCTTCCTCTGAATAGACTTTACTTATGCCCTCCTATTTTTTGATGCCAAAAAGGGGAGAAATGAAGATGAAGTTTAGATTAAGTGGTGTCTAAGTTAGTCCAAGTTTAGACGTGAGAGGAAGATGGTCTTCTGATTATGGTCTTTTGTATGCTAAGAAGATGGTCTTCTGATTATGGTCTTTTGTCTGTTGATTTTTTTTGAAATCTGCTGCTATTTTGCTGAAGTACTGAGAATTTTGTAATTAAACATTTATCAAATTAATGGAAACACCAGCTGCTTCACTTTGTGCCACTCTGATTATTCACTACTATTTTGTTACTGCATTAAGAGTAAAATCCAGATTGATAAAAGTCAACTAAACTTAATACTTCGTCAAGAGTTTGTCATCATCAAAAAGGGGGAGATTGTTGAAACAAACCCTCTTAATTCGGTTTTGATGATTAACAAAGCTTGAGCAAAAGTGATTAAGTTTATTGACACATTTATGTTTCTAATATTCTCAATTGAGTAAGTTTCAGCAAAGAAAGAAATATGAGGAAACCGTAGAAATATGTCAAGCAAGAAGACAAAAGTGAACAACCATGGAAATCCAAGTTAATGGTGAATTAGCATTGGACATTATTCTTGAGAAGGAACCTGTTAAACAAAGTGATAAATCATTAACAGTAAATTGACATTGGACATCAATCATGAAATGAAAAGCTGCAGTAATCAAATCCAAGTGTTTGCAACTTACTCAGGGTGAGTAATTCAAACTCACTCTCACTCACTGCACAAACAGAGGGACAGATTTAAAGCATCAAGAGGATCGTATTTATCAGCACACCATGACTTAAATATAAGTACAATCACCAAACTACATGAGTTAGTTGCTGTCTCTGATGATCGAGAGGAAGTTCAGAGAGAAGAAGATCTGATACTGACACGCTGAGATTGCATGTCTAACACAGTAGCAGAAAGTCAAAATGCTGGGTGCAGCAGCACTCATGAAGCTGCCGCATCCCTCTCTAATGGTTGCTATTGCTTTCAAACGGTACTGTAACAGCTAGGAGAACAATCATGCCTATAAATCGCAGCCCTGGACATCAGAAATAAAGAGAGAGAGAGAGAGAGCCAAGACAACTTGTGCAGAAATTCAAATTTGCAATTGCCCTCTCAACTTACTCAAGTGCATTCTGCTGAAATTTCATGGGAAACCTTAAGTGCACTTCTCAGCTTGTATACACCTGTTTCTAATTGTATTCACCTCTGTATAATTAAGCCCCATAAACCCACAAACACTTTATCCTTGTATCTGTTATTTCTTAGTTGATTCCTATCAAACTACCTAGGATAGGTGAGTGTTGGTGAGGTTTTCTGCTAAGAGAAATAGGATAGGAATTGGAGTAAGTTCCTGTGTGTGTGAAACAGCTTGAAGATGCTGGGAGAAATAACATTTTCTAAGACCAAGGGTTGGTCACAAGAATTGTAACTATTTGGAAAATAGTGGAAATACTCAGTGGGAGTGAGGAGTGGATGTAGCCCAAAGTTTGGGGTACACCACTATACATCTGGTGTTATTTTCATTCATGCATTTAAATATTCACTTGTGACACATTACACACTCATTCACATAAAATCAGTAACCGTGTATGCAAAGCTTTCTGCAGAAGCATCATTCATTTATTGCTTAAATACTGTTATAAGCTTCTGTTTTCATATTACTCTGATGATTAACATTTTGCATAAGTAACACAGTAAGCTGAGTAAGTTTGATTGTAGTTTCTCTAACTTACTCAACTCCAAAAGCTGTCTTGGGAGAAAGTTCAGAACTGTTTTAGTGCAGCAATTTTAAATAGGTCACAATTCAAACCCTCCCTTTCTTGTGACATCCTATCACTTCACAGTGCATCACCAAGAACTACTAGAATAAGAGCTATTCCTCCAACAGGGTCATTTCATAATCATTTTCTTGAAAGCAATAGTATAGATAGTGATCAAAAGATGCCCTCCTGAAGAATAATGAAATTGGTGAGAAAATAATCAAATTCATTAAATTGTAAATATCTCAGCTATGTTGATGACTTGACTTTGAAATGATAATATGGATTCGACATAAAATCAACACAAAACCAGTGGGCACGTTAATTAAATCATTCCTGAACGCATTACAACAAGAAAAATTCATCGACATAATCAAATGTGCAAAACAAACAAGCACTTAGCATGCATTGTCACTAACTACTCATTTAATAGCATCATTATTATTCAACTTTTGCCCTACAAGAGTATTAGTACAATGTAATAAAGTATTCCCATTGATCCAACAATGTTACCAATATTGAAATGTCGTTGCGCGAGATGTAGGGATTGTGGTAATCACATCATTGAATCCCTAATTAACCAAAACCCATTAGAAATCCTCCATCCTCTTCTTACCTAAGTCAAATCGCGAGTTCCAACAGCAAGAGAGATGAGGCAAATGTTTTGCTTTCGGTTCCCACCGTCACCGAGAAGTCCAAAAAAAAAGATGTTAGAATCTTTGAAATTAAAACTAAAATCGAAACAGAAGAATAAAAGGAATTACCCACAAATTCTCTTTCACCAAAACAAAAAAGAATGAGATTAGGGGATATGTATTCGCTCTCCGGTCACAGCTCTTCAAAGGCGTCAAAATCCGACAAGAAACAAGTGAGAACAAGGGAAAACAGCTCTGGTTGCAGTTGAGAACTTCACGGCAGTCTTAAGGACATGATTCTTTAGTGTGTTTCTAGCTAATTAGACCTAGGTTAAGGGCTTTTAAATGTTTCTAATCATTTCGGGTCGTTGGGTGCAATGGCTCAAGTCCAACGGATCAGAGGATATGTCAAAACGAGTAAAAACACGTAACTGAAAATCTGTTAGTCAGCATCCTTGCAAGGTTGTAGCTAGGCGCCCTGCATCCCTGGGTTATATTTTTGTGTCGTTTTTTGCCTCAGTTCGCATAATTAGGTTCCATAGCTCTATTCCAAACCATCAAAAATCATTTTCAAACATGAAAGGACACATAGCAAACATACACACACATCCAAATATGTCATAATTCCTAGGAAACGAAATTGAGGGTATTACAAAATCAAGCAGAACGACTTTAGGTGGTTTCTCTAATTATTTTGGTATTGTTCGTACTCTTAATACCGAATTATTGGCTGCCACGACCTCTATTGAAATTGTTTATGAGAAAGATTGACATTTCTTCTGGCTGGAATGTGATTCCAAGCTTGTAGTGCATACTTTTCGCTCCCATCTGTTGGAACCTAAACGATTGAGAAGTTTAGACCCTCATTAATTTTGATGATAACAAAATATTCACAAGAGAACAATTTATGTTCTAACAATTCTTGAAGTGTGCAGATACTAATATTACATATACTTCTAAGCCACTTAAACAAGAAGGAAGAAGCTCTCAAGAGAAGGATACACTCTATGTGTCAGCATCTGGCTTATCCTAGTATACTGTCTTCGTGAGCGTCTGGAATTATCTTTTTGTGACACTAGGCTTATCCATTTGCTATGAGCGTCCGATCTTCCGTTCTGAGCAAGCGTCTGAACTTCATTTTAAATCACGTGTTGGTCACGTAGTTGCTCTTCCTCTCAGAAGTTTTTGGAACGGATTTTGAATTTGATCATGTGCGCTCAAATTGTTGTACGAGGTATCAAAGGTGACACCTTTAGCTAAAAGGCAAAAATCGTACAAGCAATTGTGAAAAGTAAGGTAGTACGAAAACGGTAATGTGTACTACTGAGAGATTCTCTGGAAAGGAAGAAAGAGACAGCTTTTTGAAATCACATCACTCAATGGAAAGGAGCCATTTTTACTGTAACGGTAATATCCTTTAGAACTCCTATATATACCTCATGGTATCCATTGAAGAAACTGCTGGAAACTCTACAAGAGAATTTTTGCTTCACTTACTGAGAACAAGCACTTTTGCTATACACTACAAAGAGTCAATACTCTGAAAGCACTGATTCAGTGAGCAATCAAGTTTCGTGCCAAGTCTCTGGACTACAAGAACTGAACTCAGCGTCCGACACTTTCTTTTAGAAAGCATTTCTGTATTGAGCTAAATCTTTTATCCTCTCTGTGAGAGTTATTTCTACTTGTATTCAACTTATTTCTAGCTAGTTAAGGCTGTACCCTCAAAGGCTCGACTGTACTGATTCATTTTGAGAAGTTGAGAGTATTGTCAAGTTTGTGACAGAAGAATACTCTTGAGAAAATTGTAATCAGATTGATTATAGTGGAAAATCCTTCAGGAACGAAGGGACTAGACATAGCTACTAGTTTGGTAGTGAACTAGTATAAATTTCTGTGTCTCTTGCTTTACTGCTTTCTATCTATCTTTATCTTGTTTTGTTAAAAACAAGTTTTCACAAACTGTTTTTTCCAGCGTCCGATTTATTTCCAGCGTCCGATACATAAACAGTTTTGAAAAACCTGTGTTCTAAGTGTTTTTAACTTAAAGTTTGCGAAAAGTTTTCAACACAATTCAACCCCCCTTCTTGTGTTCACGTTCAGTTGGTACCAGAGCTCGGCCTCTTGGTTGAGCACTTAACAGTGTTAAGAGAGAAGATCCTATACTGTGAACATGTCTACTGAAGGTGGTCATATGAACCGTCCTCCTCTATTCAATGGAGAAAAATTTGATTACTGGAAAGATAAGATAAAAACATTCTTTGAGGCACAAAATCTTGATTTATGGGATATAGTTGAAAGTGGATACATTTCTCCCACTGATGCCCTTGGTGTTGCAATACCTAGGGAAAACTGGACTGATGATCAGAAAAAGAGATATCGAACCAATCAGAAGGCTAGATTTATCCTCATCTGTGCTATGACAGAAAGAGAATATGATAAATGTGGTAAGTTTGATACTGTCAAAGAAATCTGAGATTCTCTTGTTTTGTCTTATGAGGGTTCTGCCCAAGTAAGAGAAACAAAGGCTAGCATGATAGTTCGTCAGTATGAGCTATTCAAAATGGAAGATGGAGAAAACATTGAAACTATGTTTGGAAGGTTCCAAACACTTGTTCATGGGTTGCAGGCCCTTGGAAAAAGTTATACTACACCTGACCATGTGAGAAAGATCTTGAGAAGTTTGACTAAGCAGTGGAGACCCAAAGTCACTGCTATTCAAGAAGCAAAAGATCTAAATGTCCTTCGGCTTGAAGATCTTATGAGTTCTTTGAAAGCTCATGAACTTGAGCTAAATGAAGAAGAACCTACCAAGAAGAGTAAGTCTATTGCTTTAAAAGTTAATCAACATAAATCTAGTACTTCTAAAGCTTTTCAGGCTGAAGAAGAAGAATCAGATGATGAAGCTTCAGAAGGAGATTATGATGGATCAGACGATGAGCTAGCATTCATATCTAAGAAGATCCAGAGAATGTGGAAGAAGAGAAACTTCAGAAGGAGGTTTCAGAAGAAAGATACAAAGGACAAGAAGGAAAGCAAAGACAATGACAAAGCCCAAGTCATTTGCTATGAATGTAAGAAGCCTGGACATTTCAAGTCCGAGTGTCCTAATCTTAAGGAAAAGTCCACAAGAAGCTCCTTCAAGAAAAAGAAGAAAGGTCTCATGGCAACATGGGAAGATCTTGACTTATCCTCCTCTGAGGAAGATAAAGAAGAAGAAGCTCACATCGCTCTCATGGCAGACACTGATCTTGATTCAGAAGAAGAAGTTGAAGAGGTAATAATATATGATTCTTATTCTGAACTTCAACTTGCATTTGATGATCTGTTAAAGGACTCTGCCACTCTCTCTATTGAGTATAAGAATTTGAAAAAGAAATTTTCAAAACTATCACAAGATTTTCAGTCTTTATACAATGAAAACTCAGACTCAATGAAGAGAACTGTGGAAAACTAAAATCAGCGTCACGGTGGATAACCAAAGATCCTGAAGCAAACAAGCAACCGTGTGAGAGCTCTCAAGTTAAAAGTTCTGTAGTTACAGACAATCCTAACTGCAAATCAAATGACTATGAACAAGCATTTCAAAAGTTTCTTGCAGATAGTGTAACTCGTAGTAAGCAAGCTTCAATGATTTGGGGTGTCAGTAAAACGACAACTCATGGTCTTGGTTATATATCATATGAACCTCTTTTAGAAAATGATTCAGCATCTGATAAATCCAATAATCATAATAAATGCTTGCATTGTACTTACTGCAATAAACCTGGTCATTTGAAAAGTGCATGTACTGTTTTTAAAACTGTGAAGGATAAGCCTCCTTCAAGAACTAACAAGAAAGGACCCAAAAAGATATGGGTACCTAAAGATAAAATAGTCTATGTTGCAGACATGCTTAGCAACAAAGTCAACACACCTATCTTGGTACTTGGACAATGGATGCTCGCGTCACATGACGGGAGAAAAGCATATGTTCCTAGAACTAAGACCTAGAGAAGCTGGATTTGTTGGTTTCGGAGGGCACTAGAAAGGTAAAATAGTTGGAATTGGTCGCATAGGTAGAGGCTCTCTTCCTTCTATTGATAATGTTTTATATGTTGAAGGACTGAAACATAATCTATTGAGCATAAGTCAATTATGTGACAATGGTTATAATGTTGTCTTTACAGAAAATGGATGTTCAGTAAAAAGTAAAAATGATGGATCTATATTCTTTACAGCAAAGAGGAAACAAAACATTTATAAAATTGATCTTTCTGAACTTGCAAAACAAGATGTCAAGTGTCTTATGTCTGTTGAAGATGAGCAATGGATTTGGCACAAAAGATTGGGTCATGCCAATTTGAGGTTAATCTCAAAATTAAACAAGCACAATCTTGTTAAAGGTTTACCAAATCTTAAGTTCCAACTGATGCCTGTATGAGGCTTGTCAAAGAGAAAACAAGTTAAAACTTCCTTTCATTTAAAAATGTTGTATCAACCTCGAGACCACTTGAACTCTTACATCTTGATCTTTTGGTCCCACAAGGACACCTCTTTAAGCGGAAAGAAATATGGATTAGTCATTGTTGATTATTTTACTAGATGGACATGGGTTAAATTCCTTGCCCACAAGGATGAGTCTTTTAAGGTATTTATCAGATTCTCAGAATCAGTTCAAAATGAAAAAGGCATCTGTATTTCTTCTATTAGAAGTGATCATGGAGGAGAATTTGAAAATGAAAACTTTCAAAAATTTGTGAAGAAAATGGCATCTCCCACAATTTCTCCTCTCCTAGAACACCTCAACAAAATGGTGTTGTAGAAAGGAAAAATAGGTCCCTCCAGAAATGGCCAGGACCATGATCAATGAAGTCGATATTGCAAAATAATTTTGGCGACGATAAAAGAACACTTGTTATATTCAAAATAGAATTCTTATAAGACCTATTTTGAATAAGACTCCTTATGAATTGTGGAAAGGTAGAAAACCAAACATTTCTTACTTTCATCCTTTTGGTTGTATTTGTTATATTTTGAATACTAAAGATCAGCTTGGTAAGTTTGATTCCAAGGCTGACAAAGGAATCTTTCTGGGATACTCTAAAAGATCTAAAGCTTTTAGAATATACAACAAAGAAACTTTGACAGTTGAAGAGTCCATTCATGTCAAGTTTGATGATAAGAAGGCTGACACTGCTATGTCAGAGCTAGATGAGTTATTTTCAGAATTAAACCTTGTGATTTCATGCCTTGACAGGATTTGTTTTGATGATTGACAAAAGGAGTTCCACGAATAGTCATGTGCAAAAAGCGGAAAAATACACCAAGACGCCTACCAAGGATCAAAGGGTTTTTGAGTATTTATTTTATTTTTAGGACTATTTGTAAGTAGTAATAAAATGCTCTCAACTAATTAAATCACACACACACACAAAATGATTTTTATTCTAAAATTGATTTTATGATAATTTTTCCTAAATTATTTTTAGGCACAAAGTATTTTTGAAAAATTTACGAAGTTGTGCTCAAAATTTTTTTGAAAAATATTTCAAGTTTTCTTTTGGCAAGTTGTTGCAAGAAACAGAATGCGTTTAAACGTTTATAAGGATATTCATAATCGTTTATGACGTGCTCCTCTTCTCCGTGTCTTTTGATCACTTGATAATCGATTACACAACTTTATATAATCGATTATTTAAAGTACTGTGCATCTCCGTGTTTTCAATTCTTCATAATCGATTACAAACTTCATATAATCGATTACACCCCTTTTAAATGTCATTCGTGTGTCTTTTTTTAAATATATAATCAATTACATACCTTCTATAATCGATTAGATAACGATCAGAAATCCCGGATTAAACGCAACGGGTCAAACCTCACGCGTTTTCTTTTTCTCTATAAAAGGACATGCTCAGACCGTGACAAAACAAGAATTCTTACGCTATTGCTTTGCCAAAACGCTGTTCAAACAAATTTTCATAACTCACATTTATTTGAGCACAATTCTTTTGAAAGCCTTTTATTCTATATAATTTGAGTTGTATCATTTGAGCTTCAATTTGTTATATCTGCACTTTTGAGTGTTTCTTTTTCATCTCATTTTATTTGTAAAAATCTTTTCTTTTGGGTTGGAATCCCAAGTCGTTCACTGCAGAGGTGATATCTCTTGAACGTATTGCTCTGATATAGAGTTGTAAAGGTTTCTTGCTGAACCTGATTTATAAGCTAGTGATTTAGTGAAGATCCCATAGTGCTTTGCTTTGAGGACAGGACGTTGGTCACATGGGTGTTTGGTGGCGAACTGTATAATTTGTCGCGTGCTCTTCTTTGCTCTCTGTCTCTTTATCATTCAAGCACTTTATTTATTTTTGTTCTTTATTTATTTTTCGGTCATTTATTTTCTGTCATTTATTTTATTGCAATTTAATTCCTGCAATTTATTCTTCAAGTTATTTATCTTTTCGCAATTTATTTCTTTCAAGTTTTTTTTTAATTCAGTATTTTATCTGTAATTTTTATATAAGCACCGCTAACACAATTCACCCCCCTCTTGTGTTTGAAGTCACTTGGCAACAAGTGGCATCAGAGCTAGACTCTTGTATAAAGGACTTAACCGTCTCAAGAGAATGACTTCAAACAATAACGAGGGAACTTCCATGAATGCACCCCATTTTTCAATGGTGAGGGGTATGGTTATTGGAAGGATAGAATGCAAATCTTTCTTGAGGGTGTTGATCTTGATATTTGGGATGCTGTGGAAAATGGTCCATTTGTCCCCACTCAATCAATTAATGATGCAGTGGTAGACAAACCAAGATCACTTTGGACCGAAGATGATAAGAAAAGGTCCAATACAATTTGAAAGCTAAGAACATCATCACTTCGCTTTAAGCTACGATGAGTTCTATAGGGTCTCAAATTGCAAGATCAATAAAGAAATGTGGGACACCCTTCTATTGACCCATGAAGGTACTACCGAGGTCAAGAGGGCTCGAATGAACACATTAACCCATGAGTATGAGTTATTTAGGATGAAACCAAGTGAAAACATACAAGATATGCAAAAAGGTTCATCCATATAATAAACCATCTCAGAGCTCTTGAGAAAGTCTTCAAGAATGAAGATTTAATTAATAAAGTTCTTAGATGTTTAAATAGAAACCGCAACCCAAGGTTACAACTATATCTGAATCTAGAGATTTATCTACTATATCATTGGCAACCTTGTTTGGAAAATTGCAGGAACATGAACTTGAACTAAATCGACTCACTGAGAGTGAAGAAAGTGATAAGAAAAAGAAAGGAATTGCTCTCAAAGCAATCGTAAATGAAAAAGAGAATCGACAACAATGATAGTCTGGATGAGAATGAGGAAGACATAAGTCCGATGGTTCAAGGTCCAAAAGGTTCATGAGGCAAAAGGGGAGAACGAGCAAGGTACAAAATCCTCAAAAGAAAAATGAGGAAGGAACTTCTTTTAATCCAACTTGCTACAAGTGTGGTCAAAAGGGACATATAAAACCCGACTGCCCTCATGGTCGTAAGAAAAGCGAAAAATTTGATAGAAGACCACAAAGGAATCAAAAGGAAGAAGAGCCTACATTGCCTGGGATGACAATGATATGGACTCGTCGATGAATCGAGAAAATGAGGAGGCCAACTTATGTCTCATGGCAAAACACGAGGAGGATGAGGTAAATGCTCTTGAACTCGAATCTCCTTTAACTTATGATGAGTCGCTTATTGCTTGTGAAGAATTAAATAATGAAACGACTAGACTTGAAAAATTATTTCTTCTTCTAAGAAAACCATCTCTTCTCTTGAATCTAAAATTATTTTCTTAAACCAAGAGATGGAAGTTTTTAAGGAAAAACAAGTTGTTGTGACTGAAGTTTCTACTTGCACCTTTTGGGAAAACCAAAAGTTTGACACTTTCAAGTTTGATGAATGCAATGTTTTGAAAAACAAGATTGAAGATTTGGAAAACACCTTGCCAAATTTACCATGGGAAGGGATAACTTAAACATTCTATTGGGAAAACAAAAGGGTACTTTTGGAAAAGCCGGTTTGGGTTATAATCCACAAACACATGAAAAATCCTTTAAACTTGTTAATCACAACAACACTTCAAGCAGCCCTTTCATTAAATGCTTTCACTGTGGTAGAAATGGTCACACTGCCTCCATTTGCAATATTAGAAAGAACAAGAATGTGGTTGGCAAAAAGATATGGATTCCAAAGGGCACTTTGCCAAAAACTAACTCATCTGGACCCAACTTGGTTTGGGTACCAAAGGTTAAAAATTAATCTGTTGTTGTAGGTGTGCTTGAAAGCTGAGGACTCAAATTGGTATCTTGACAGCGGCTGTTCAAAGCACATGACAGGGGAGAAAAGTAAGTTCTCCTCGTTGGGACCTAAAAATAATGGTTATGTCTGGTATGGTGACAACAATAAAGGTAAAATTCTAGGGATTGGCACTGTTGGTAAGAGTCCTAATCCCACTATTGAGAATGTTTTGTATGTGGATGGTTTGAAGCACAATTTGCTAAGTATTAGTCAACTTTGTGATAAAGGGAACAAAGTGGTTTTTGATTTTTCAAAATGCATGGTTATGAACTCAGAATCGAAAATGTTGTTCTTATTGGCCCTAGAATTGGAAATATCTACATGGTTGATTTAGATAGAATACCTTCAAATGATGCATGTTGTCTTATTAGTAAAGAGGATGAATCTTGGCTATGGCATAGGAGAATGGCTCATATTCACATGGATCATCTTAATAAGTTGGTTCAAAAGGACTTAGTAATTGGCTTACCAAAGCTTCGTTTTGAAAAAGATAAATTATGTGATGCTTGTCAAAAAGGAAAACAAGTAAAGGCCTCTTTCAAATTAAAAAATATTGTTTCCACAAACCGACCTTTACAACTTTTACACATGGACTTATTTGGACCATCTAGAACTAAAAGCTTTGGTGGAAATTACTATGCCCTTGTTATTGTGGATGACTATTCTCGCTATACATGGACTTTATTTATTTCTCATAAAAATGACGCTTTGCTTTTAAGTAAACTTGCTAAAGTTATCCAAAATGAAAAAGGAATGAACATAGTATCCATCCGAAGTGATCACGGTGGGGAATTCCAAAATGAGGCATTTGAGGCCTTTTGTACTGAAAATGGAATTGAGCATAATTTTTCCGCACCTAGAACACCACAGCAGAATGGAGTGGTGGAAAGGAAAAATCGGTCTCTTGAAGAGCTTGCGAGGACGATGCTCAATGAGACCAACCTTCCTAAGTATTTCTGGGCAGACGCGGTAAGCACCGCATGCTATGTAATGAATAGAGTCCTCATAAGACCTATTCTAAAACAAACGCCCTATGAAATTTACAAGGGAAGGAAGCCCAATATTTCTCACCTTCACGTATTTGGATGTAAGTGTTTTGTTCTAAACAACGGTAAAGATAACCTTGGTAAATTTGATGCTAAAGCTGATGAAGGTTTATTTCTTGGATATTCCACTTCTAGTAAAGCCTTTCGAATTTTCAATAAACGTACTTTAACTGTTGAAGAATCTGTGCATGTTTCTTTTGATGAATCTAACCCCAAATCTTCAGTAGAAGAAAGTGTTGATGATCTTGCAGAAGTGTTTGGAGATACCTATTTAGAGGAACAAGAGAGATCAAAAGTTTAAAAGGAGGATCAAGAGTCCTTGCCTCAACCCTCTCAAGAACTCTTTCACTCAAATCTTCCAAAGGAATGGAGAGTCTCAAAGAACCATCCTCTTGACAACATAATAGGTGATATCTCAAAAGGGGTAACGACTCGAAACTCTCTTAATCATGCATGTCATCATATGGCCTTTGTCTCTCAAATTGAACCAAATGACGTCAATGAAGCCATCTTTGATGAGCATTGGACCCTTGCTATGTAAGAGGAATTAAATCAATTTGAGAGAAATGATGTTTGGGAACTTGTCCCTAGGCCTAAAGATCACCTAGTCATTGGGACCAAATGGGTCTTTCGCAACAAGCTTGATGAAAACGGTATCATTGTTAGAAATAAAGCTAGACTTGTTGCAAAAGACTATAACCAACAAGAGGGCATAGATTTCGATGAAACCTATGCACCCGTGGCTAGATTAGAAGCTATTCGCATGCTTCTCGCATTTGCATGCATCATGGATTTCAAACTTTTTCAAATGGATGTTAAAAGTGCATTTCTTAATGGCTTTATTCAAGAAGAAGTATATGTTGATCAACCTCCCGGTTTTGAAAATTTTGAATTTCCAAATCATGTTTTTAAATTGAAAAGGCTTTATATGGTTTAAAACAAGCTCCTAGAGCTTGGTACGAGAGGTTGAGCAAGTACTTACTTGAAAAAGGTTTTGAAAGAGGAAAAGTTGATACCACTCTTTTCATTAAACACAAAAATCATGACATTTTACTTGTTCAAATTTATGTCGACGATATAATATTTGGTGCCACTAATGAGTCTTTATGTGAAGAGTTTTCTAACATCATGCAAAGTGAGTTTGAAATGTCCATGATGGGGGAGCTCAACTACTTCCTTGGTCTCCAAATCAAACAAACAAAGGAAGGAATTTTCATAAGCCAATCCAAATATTGCAAGGAGTTGCTTAAAAGATTTGGAATGAGCAACGCCAAAGAAATCTCAACTCCAATGAGCACATCGTGCCATCTTGACAAAGATGAAGGCGGTAAGTCCGTCGAAGTAAGTAAGTATCGAGGTATGATAAGATCTCTTCTCTATCTCACTGCTAGTCGTCCGGATATTATGTCTAGTGTTTGTATGTGTGCACGTTTTCAAGCAAACCCTAAGGAATCACATCTCTTAGCGGTAAAACGCATCATGAGATATCTCACTGGCACACAAAATACGGGTTTATGGTACCCCAAAGGTGCTGACTGCACACTTATTGGGTACTCGGATTCGGATTTTGCGGGTTGCAAAATGGACCGAAAAAGCACTAGTGGGACATGTCACTTACTTGGAAATGCCTTGGTTTCATGGCATAGTAAGAAACAAGCCAGTGTGGCTTTGTCCACTGCTGAAGCGGAATACGTTGCAGCAGGTAGTTGTTGTGCACAAATCATTTGGATGAAACAACAGTTGAATGATTATGGGATCAATCAAAACTGCTCCAATTAAGTGCGACAATACTAGTGCCATAAACCTCACGAAAAATCCGGTTTATCACTCCCGGACCAAACACATAGAAATTAGACACCATTTTATTAGAGATCATGTACAAAAAGGAGATTGTGTGATTGAGTTTGTGGAAACACCTAAGCAACTTGCAAACATTTTTACTAAACCTTTGCCTAAAGAAAATTTCTTTTTCATAAGAACTGAATTAGGAATTTTAGATCAATCGTGCATTGAATGATTGCGTGTGAGTGCATTTTATCTTTTACAAATTCTAACTTGGGCGTTGGAGTGTGCTAACAATTTTATGCAGGTCTCAAATTTCATACGCCTTAAGGACAAGAGCAGCGAGAAAAACCGAGAGCTCTTAAACGTTTATGATAATCGTTTACGAAGAGTTTAAACCGTTATCTAATCGATTACCAAGGATCTCGCCACTTACTTCATAATCGTTTATGTAAACGACATTACTTAATCGATTATCTAAACGGTTCTGAGCGGAGCTCACCGTCGGCCATTTATAATCGATTATGAGAATCCCATATCGTTTATGGGTGGCATTCTCTCGCCAATCAGATCACGCCACTAACGCCGAGCGAGGAACTTCAAGCAAAATATTTCTCCTCTCTGCTCAACAAGTTCTTGAGTATGGTAAGTCCTTCTTCAACAGAGAAATTCAAAAGCCAAGAATTCTGGATGCTGCTTTCTTCTCTGAGAACAAATTCGAACTCATGGAGCTTCTGGAACATGCCAATCTCATCCATTTTCTCACTACCTCTGAGGATATCTACCCCGAATTGGTAAAAGCCTTCTTTCGCAACCTCGCTTTGTCGAATGGAATCCTTCTCCGAGGTATGCCATAAGCCAATTCGCCTTGACTCTGCTAGTTTTGGTAGAATAGTTGGTTTACCTGCTGGTGGTCCCTTAATATCTGATGATGCTCCTGCGGCACCCTTGGCCGATGAGTTCAATAGAACAAAGAAGACTTAAGGATTTTCTGTGTAATCCTAAGGATGTAGGTGTCACCCCACTTACTTCCGGGTTATTTGACCCCGATGGTAGATTCTTTGCAGATGTAGTTGCTAGGTTATTATTTCCTAGAAGAAGTAATACATCTCACCGCTTAAATCTGATTTACATCGTCATGTGGGTGCTACAAATGAAAAACAAGTAGATTGGGCTGGCTTGGTTATGCAAAGATATGTATGACAACAGAACTCCAGGGGCCTCGCCATATGGTCACCTATTCACTCGATTCTTGGTTCATGCTCAAGTACCTCTTTGCCGGGAGCTTAAATATTCCCATGATCAATATTATGCCTCTTTCAATCAAGGATCTATTAACAAGATTGGCTTAGTGTTTCATGCTTTGGTCGCTGGGAGCCGAAACCCCGTAAAGAGCCACCATCCTCTCGCCAAATAGCTGCCGCCGCTTCTTCCTCTCGATGCCGTGCCGCCGCATCTGCATTAGGTATTCCGTAACTCACAAAGACTCCTTCAGCCGTTCTCCGTGAACAACAACATATTCTCGCGAACAAAAGAACACAACCGAGAGTGTCAATGCCTTTGCATGTGAAAGTGGATAAATTTGGAAACTACTTTGCTAAAGAAGCAAATCATTATTGACAGCCCTATTCGCCAACATCAGACACAGAGTCTTCTTCTGCTACTCCTAGTGCATCCGACGATGATGAGGACGCTCTTGATAATGATGCTGATCATGATGGGTCGGATGAGGATTAGTAAACCTCATTCTGTTTTTTCTTCCTTTTTTTTTGCACTCTATTCTGTCATGAATCTGTGGTTTCTGTTTTGTTTCTCTAATTTGAACCAATGCCGCACTACATATATAATTTACCATAGCATCCTTGACATATGCATATCTGATGGTTATCATGCTTGGTATGTTTGTAAAATCATCTTGATGCTTTGATACCTTCTGCTGGGATGTGATATTTTTTTTGGTGCAATGCTGGGATGTGCAACTTTAATGCATATACATATGACTTAGTACTTTGATGCTCTGTAGTGTGAAACCCTGTTGTATTATCCATGCCCTTCCCGCTTTTTGATGTTGCCAAAAGGGGGAGAGTTATATGATTCAGGGGGAGTGGTTTATTTCATGCCAGGGGGAGTGGTTTATTTCATGCATATTGTGAGGGGGAGTTCTTCACCAAAATGCGCCTAAATTCTGATATCTCCCTTTGAAATAATTATGCGTATATATCATTGTCGGATTATCAATGTACTTCACTAACTTCCCTCTTTGAGATGTTTGTCATCATCAAAAAGGGAGAGTTTGTGATTTCATGCCTTGACAGGATTTGTTTTGATGATTGACAAAAGGAGTTCCACGAATAGTCATGTGCAAAAAGCGGAAAAATACACCAAGACGCCTACCAAGGATCAAAGTGTTTTTGAGTATTTATTTTATTTTTAGGACTATTTGTAAGTAGTAATAAAATGCTCTCAACTAATTAAATCACACACACACACAAAATGATTTTTATTCTAAAATTGATTTTATGATAATTTTTCCTAAATTATTTTTAGGCACAAAGTATTTTTGTAAAATTCTGAACTTGGCCTCAAAATTTTTATTTAAAAATATTTCAAGTTTTCTTTTGGCAAGTTGTTGCAAGAAACAGAATGCGTTTAAACGTTTATAAGGATATTCATAATCGTTTATGACGTGCTCCTCTTCTCCGTGTTTTTGATCACTTGATAATCGATTACACAACTTTATATAATCGATTATTTAAAAATCTTTGTGCATCTCCGTGTTTTCAATTCTTCATAATCGATTACAACCTTCATATAATCGATTACACCCCTTTTAAATGTCATCCGTGTGTCTTTTTCTAAATATATAATCGATTACATACCTTCTATAATCGATTAGATAACGATCAGAAATCCCGGATTAAACGCAACGGGTCAAACCTCACGCGTTTTCTTTTTCTCTATAAAAGGACATGCTCAGACCGTGACAAAACAAGAATTCTTACGCTATTGCTTTGCCAAAACGCTGTTCAAACAAATTTTCATAACTCATATTTATTTGAGCACAATTCTTTTGAGAGCCTTTTATTCTATATAATTTGAGTTGTATCATTTGAGCTTCAATTTGTTATATCTGTACTTTTGAGTGTTTCTTTTTCATCTCATTTTATTTGTAAAAATCTTTTCTTTTGGGTTGGAATCCCAAGTCGTTCACAGAGAAGTGATATCTCTTGAACGTATTGCTCTGGTATAGAGTTGTAAAGGTTTCTAGCTGAACCTGATTTAAAAGCTAGTGATTTAGTGAAAATCCCATAGTGCTTTGCTTTGGGGACAAGACGTAGGCCACAGGGGTGTTTGGTGGCCGAACTCGTATAATTTCTTTGCGTGCTCTTCTTTGCTCTCTGTCTCTTTATCATTCAAGCACTTTATTTATTTTTGTTCTTTATTTATTTTTCGGTCATTTGTTTTCTGTCATTTATTTTATTGCAATTTAATTCCTGCAATTTATTCTTCAAGTTATTTATCTTTTCGCAATTTATTTCTTTCAAGTTTTTTTTTTAATTCAGTATTTTATCTGTAATTTTTATATAAGCACCGCTAACACAATTCACCCCCCTCTTGTGTTTGAAGTCACTTGGCAACAAACCTTGGTGGCAAGTCAGACGGTGAACGTGCTTCTTCATCATCCGGTGGTGACAAGACGAAGAATTCTACTCAAGCAGAAGCTGAAGCAAGAAAAAGCTGGAAGTACAAAACCAATCATCCAAAAGATCAAATCATAGGAGAACCTGGTGATAAAGTACGAACCAGATCCTCTTTCAAGGAGCATGCTGATTTTGCACTTCTCTCTGAAATGGAACCTAAGACGATTGATCAAGCATTGGAAGATGAAGGGTGGATTCTAGCAATGCAAGATGAGCTAAATCAGTTCCAAAGAAATGACGTATGGAAGCTAGTCACTCTACCAGAAGATAAGCAAGCTATTGGTACTAAATGGGTATTTAGAAATAAGCTTGATGAAGATGGTAAAGTTGTGAGAAATAAAGCAAGGTTAGTTGCTCAAGGTTACTCACAAGAAGAAGGTATTGATTTCATTGAAACTTTTGCACCTGTTGCAAGACTAGAAGCTATTCGCATTTTACGTTCATTTGCAGCACATCATAAGATAATTCTATATCAAATGGACGTGAAAAGTGCTTTTTTAAATGGTTTTATAACTAAGGAAATTTATGTTAAACAACCTCCTGGTTTTGAAGATATTGAATTTCCAGAACATGTTTTTAAACTTAAAAAGGCTCTATATGGTCTTAAGCAAGCTCCCAGAGCATGGTATGATAGACTAAGTTCCTTTTTAATGGAAAATGGATTTACAAGAGGTTTAGTTGACACTACTCTTTTCAGAAAATCCTCTAACAAGCATTTCATACTTGTTCAAATCTATGTTGATGATATCATTTTTGGAGCCACTAATGAAAGCCTTTGCAAAGAATTTTCTAAGCTTATGCAGGCTGAATTCGAGATGAGCATGATGGGTGAACTAAAGTTTTTCCTTGGAATACAAATCAAGCAATGCAGTGATGGTATCTATATGCATCAAAGCAAATATATCAAAGAATTATTGAAGAAATTCAAGATGCTGGATTGCAAGCCTATGTGTACACCTATGCATCCTACCTGCACTCTTAGTAAAGATGAAATTGGTAAGAAGGTAGATCAGAAAATGTACAGAGGTATGATTGGATCTCTACTTTATCTTACGGCTTCAAGACCTAACATTATGTTCAGCGTCTATCTGTGTGCTAGATTTCAATCAGATCCTAGAGAATCACACTTAAGTGCTGTTAAAAGAATCTTTAGATATTTGCAAGGATCTACTAATCTTGGTTTGCTTTATAAGAAATCAAAAGATTACAAGTTAGTAGGTTTCGTGATCTTTGGCTTTCTTTGGAGACCGAATTGAAAGAAAAAGCACAAGTGGAAGCTGCCAATTCCTTGGAGCAAATCTTGTATCTTGGTCAAGCAAAAGGCAAAGCACAATTGCACTCTCAACAGCAGAAGCTGAGTATATTTCAGCAGCAAGTTGCAGCTCTCAACTTCTGTGGATGAAATATCAACTTGAAGATTGCCTGATAAAAGAGAGTAACATTCCTATCTTTTGTGACAATACTTCTGCAATCTGTCTTACTAAAAATCTCATATTACATTCACGAGCCAAGCACATTGAGATTAAGCATCATTTTATAAGAGACTATGTTCAGAAGGGTATTCTAAAAATAAAATTTGTAGACACTGATCATCAGTGGGCTGACATATTTACAAAACCCCTTGCTGAAGATAGATTCAATTTTATAAGAAGAAATTTAAACTTTCATCTTATAGAAGAATGATTAATCTCAGTGTCTGATAATAAACAAAATCTCAGCATCTGATATGACATAAGCATGTATGTGTATAAGCATCTTATTTGTCATATGCATCATAACTCATCGTCTGGTGAATCGGTTGCGTGCGTCCGAGCACACCCACACGTGTCACACGTGTTAAGGACTTAAGCGTCTCATCATATCTACTGAGTCATAATTGTTTGTGTCTTTCGATAAAATATTTTTCTTGATTTTACTTTTCTTTTGGCGTCTGCATTTAATGAAAAGACAAATCTTTATTTTCTTTTCTTTTTGATTTAATTTTTATGTGGAAATACGAAGCGATATTTTGAAAAAGGACTGTACCATTCTCTATTAACTTTCCCACTACTTCACATTTTTCGCTCCATCACTTCACTCTGCGTTTTCTGCAAAATCGTTCTCTTTCTCTCTCTCTCTCTCTGTGTTTTCGAACTCTAAAACCTCCATCACCTTCTCTTCAATTGCTACAATGGCCGACAGAAAGGTTGGAAAATACACAGCTGCCTTCGATGTCTTCTCTGAGGCAAAACTTCTAAATGGGAACTGGGTTGATTTCGAGAACTTCCAGCTATACGGTTTTGATTTTGAGGAAGGTCTTGAGAAACTGGGCTGGAAAAACTACTTCATCTGGGAACCAGTTGACGTACTAAGCTACGCTATTAAGGAGTTCTGGGGAAGTGCGTACTTACTTCCGGGGGAAATCATAGAAGGTCACATCAGAGGATTCAAACTACGCTTCACTATCAACTCTATTGCTCAGACAATCAAGTGTCCGTGTGAAGGAATCAGTTACCATGCAAACTGGGTTGATGCTTACAGAGGACTTGAAAACGTCAATGAAGCTCTGTTTGAGAACTACCGTGAACTGAAGAAGAAGAACATCACTCCCACGGCTAAAGACTTGAAAAGCCACTACCGAGTACTGCACAAAATCATCGCCAAGAGCGTGATTCTGAAGGCTGGCTCAAGCGACATAGTGAACTACGAGCAAAAGTTCATTATGAGGAACTACATGGATGGGAAGAAAATCAATCTGCCAAGGTTGATTATCAACAATCTGATAAATACCCTTGTCTTCTCAAGGAAGAATGTTGATAAGAAGAATATCGTCAAGATAATCCCATATGGAGTTCTTCTCTCCATTATGATGATTGATCAATGCATTTTAATGCATCTTTTATAGCTTTACACTTGGTGTTCTTAATTGTGTGTTTTTCCCAACAACTACTTTTTAACATGGTTTTATATCTTTGGGTCTTGATTGGGCTTTAGTGGAATTATTTTCTAATTTTCGGATTTTGTTACATCCTGACCCATGTCGCTTCTATAGGCCATAACCTGGGATATACTTGTCCGATTTCAGTGCTCTTTGTGGCGTTGGAAAGCTAAGAAGCAGAGCTACAATTCTTATGTTGGCACCGAAGCCCCGTTCTGCCGTTTTGAAGGACGAAAATCCACTTTACTGAGGCTGGCGAGTTGCACTACGGGTTTTGGACCATTCACTCATGTAATTAGTTGTTATTGGGCTAATTAAACCCTTTTGGGCCCTTCTCTTTGGTCTTAACATCTGATTAGTTAGGTTAAACCTAAGGAGACATTATAAATAGGATTTTTAGAGTCTTAGGATTTACCTTTTGATTACTTTAAATCTTTTGCCGTTTTAGTAATCTTTTCTCCTTCTCCCCTTCTTAATTTCGTTTCTGTTAATCCTTCCATGGAAGGCTAAGACCATAGATTAATTCACTGGTTAGGGAGTTTTTATAAGGATCTTGAGGTTTGGATTTTATTATTAATTTCGATTTCTGATTCTAATTCTTTTTCTTTTTAATCCATTGTCTCCTTTGATCATTATTAGCAATTACGTTTTATTTGTGTTGATGCTTAATCACCCAAATCTCGTTTTTGCCTTCTATTCTTATTATACAATTCGATTTGATCTATTCAAAGCATGTTAAGCGCTTGTTTTAATCTGCTGCGAGTAGGGATTAAGAAGAATCTACAACGCTTAGTTATAGGTTTGATTAAATTCGGTTATTAGATTAATTGTGTTCTTGTGACGCTTGTTCCTTGTTCATAATTAGTCGAATTCTGTGATGCTTAATCCAGTAGGAATTCTTATAGAATTAATTGACGCTTGATTGGTTAATTTTATGTTCAAACAAGAATAGAATCACGAAATAGAATAATCATTTGAAACCCGTGATAGATCCAAATATTAATTACCTTGAACCAGTGGATTAGTCGTTTTTATATATTAATATTTACATCTTTTATAACCCGTTTCTTGAATCAAAATCCCCCCAATTTTATTTCTTTGTGTGTTCTTGTTATTGGTTAGTGTTAATTAGAGATCCTTTTGAGACGACCAAGGTTAAATGTCTTGTTACTACATTCTTATTTTATTTATTTTGACCCGTGCGCGACAGCGGATCAAATTGGCGCCGTTGCCGGGGATCTCTAATCAAGATTAGCCAATCCAAGAATCCTACTAACGTTTCTAACATTTTATTTTGTAGTTTCATTGTGTTTCAGGTTCTGACGTTGGATTTTGCATTGATTAGTAAAAAAATCGGTTTTCGATCAACTTGCTCAGATTGCTCCGAAATTTGGCCAGAAAATCCGAAAAAAATCAAGGATCCAAAGTCCCATATCAGGAACTGATATAGGGAGTAGAGGCTAAAAATCCGAAATTCCATCGTTTAGATCACATTTTTATTTTTTTTATTTTTTGTTTTTTCAAAAAAATCCAAAAAAATTAGCGTAATCTTTATCTGATTTTTAGAGATTTTTGGTGCTGTTTTTAGATTTTTTAGATTTTATTTGATAGGGTTTCTCGATTTTTTTAGTGTTTTAGCAATTATGACATTATTGGTATTTTCTAATTTGTTAGTTTATGATGCATGACTAGTAATAACATAGGTAGTGATTATATAGATGATAGTGATAGTTATAGCTTATTTAGTCATACTCTCTTTGATTCTAATTTTGATTCTGATTTTGATTCTGAGACAATGGCTGCTAGAACATTAAGGGAACTTGATGCACCTAATGTCACTTATAATGATTTATGCATTGAATACCCTGATGTTGAGGTGCCTTTTGAGCTTAAATCTGGCTTAATACATTTGCTTCCTATGTTTCATGGTCTTGCAGGTGAAGATCCTTACAAACATCTTAAGGAGTTCCATATTGTATGCTCCACCATGAAACCTCAAGGTGTCCCAGAAGACCACATCAAGCTGAGGGCTTTCCCATTCTCATTGCAAGACAATGCCAAGGACTGGTTGTACTACCTTCAACCAGGTTCTGTGACAAGCTGGAATGAATTGAAGAAGTTGTTTCTGGATAAATTTTTCCCTGCCTCTAGAGCTGCTTCAATCAGAAAGGAAATATGTGGCATCAGGCAGATTGCGAATGAATCTTTGCATGAATACTGGGAGAGATTCAAAAAGTTATGTGTAAGCTGCTCTCACCATCAGATTTCTGAACAACTGCTCATCCAGTATTTTTATGAAGGCTTGCTGCCTATGGACCGAAATATCATGGATGCTGCTAGCGGAGGAGCACTTGTGGATAAAACCCCAGCAGATGCAAGAAGCCTGATTGAGAACATGTCCATTAATTCTCGTGATTCACTACCAAACAATTGATGGTGCCGACAAAAGGAGTCAATGAGATACGTGTCACGAACACAAGAACTTAGAGACCAGGCTTGATAAACTTGTTTCATTGGTGGAAAAGTTAGTTGTAACTAAAACTTCGAGCGGCGAGTTTGTGGTATTTGCACCTCTGCAGAGCACCCTACAGATGCATGTCCTACATTGCAGGAGAGTGACAATGCTAATACTCCTCAGGCCTATGCAACAAATATATTCAATGGCAGGCTCCAGCCCAACTATGATCTGTCTTCCAACAGGTACAACCCCAATTGGAGAAACCATCTAAACCTGAGATGGGGAGATGCTTCTACACAGCAGCCCAGGCCGCAACCTGCCCCACTGCTAGCCCAGCAGAAATCTGAACCTTCATTGGAAGACCTTGTTAAGCAAATGACAGTCCAAAATATCCAATTTCAGTAGAGAACAGATTCAACCATTCATAATTTAGAGACAAAAATTGGACAGCTAGCAACTTCCATTAATCAGATGCAGTCTCAGGGGTCGGGCAATTTGCCTGCTCAACCAGTAGTGAATCCAAATGTCAGTGCAAATGTCAGTGCAATCACTCTGAGATCTGGAAAAGCTGTTGACACCCCAGAACCTCATCTAGCAGAAAATGCAAGTGGCAGCAGCAGAAAAAAAGATAAGCCACCTTCTGCACCTACCTCTGCTGATGATGATGATGCACAGCCTATACCACTTCCCTTTCCCCAAAGGGCTGTGATAACTAAGAAGATGGATGAGGCAGACAAAGATAAGGAAATCTTGGACACATTTAGGAAGGTTGAAGTTAATATACCTCTCCTTGAGGCGATTAAGCAGATTCCAAGATATGCTAAGTTCCTTAAAGAGCTGTGCGCACACAAAAGGAGGAGGAGGCTGAAGGGAAATGAAAAGGTCAACATGAGTTGCAATGTTTCTGCACTCATACAACCCATGATGCCCCAAAAGTGCAAGGATCCAGGAATTTTTACTATTCCATGTACCATAGGCGAGAGTAAATTTGAAAATGCCATGCTGGATTTAGGTGCTTCCATTAATGTGATGCCTACATCTATTTTTAACTCTCTGGCTCTTGGACCTTTGCAGAATACAGGTGTTGTTATTCAGTTGGCAAACAGGAGCAATGCTCACCCTACTGGACTTGTGGAGGACGTACTTGTTAAGGTTAATGACTTGATTTTTCCTGCAGATTTTTACATTTTGGACATGGAGGGAGAGACACAATCCAGCAGGGCACCTATCATCCTAGGCAGACCATTCCTAAGAACAGCAAGAACCAAGATTGATGTCCATGCTGGAACACTCTCCATGGAATTTGGGGATAACATAGTTAAATTTAACATCTTTAATGCTACTATGAAGTATCCCATGGAAGAGCCTTCTCTTTTTCAAATAGAAGTACTTGCTGACTTAGTTGAAGATGCTCATTCTGATGTTACAAATTGCATGGTTGTGCCTGTTAATGTTACAAATGATGTTGCTACACTGCAAGCTTCTGATGTAACTCCATCCACCAAGATACTTCCCTCCATTGAGCAGAAGAAGGATGTTGTGAAGAAGAAGAAAATCAAACACTTCTATGTGTTCCATTCTCGCCTTAAAATCATGGCGGGTAAGCTTCGATCCAAGTGGATTGGCCCTTTTGTTGCAACTAGCACTTTTCCTTATGATACAAAGGGAATAAAATGTGAAGCCAGCAGTAAAGTCTTCAAAGACAATGGACACTCCCTCAAGCTTTACCATGAGAGCCCCGCACTGGAAGAGGAGACTGTAGAGGAGCTTCACCTGAAAAAACCACCTTGAAGAGGGAGTTTTCTTTCCTTACTCCTTACTCTTATTTTATACTTGTTGCTTACATTGAGGACAATGTGTGATTTAAGTGTGGGGGGATCTTTTAGCATAGTTTTGTTTTTGTTTTTTTGTTTTGAGTTTTTTGTTATTATAAAAAAAAATGTGCATGCATTTTCATTGGATTTCTTGGTTTATATGAGTGGGGAGTGATTTCACTATTCTAGGAATATAGGTCTTGTGGCATGATATGAATGACTTCCTTGCATTCTTAGTGTGATAAGTTGGATTGGAATATTAAATTGTGCATCTTTTGTGATAGATCATTTTTCTTGGTGAGATTTGGGCCTTATAATGGATGAAATACACTTTGTCATTCTCTTTCTTTCTTGTGTGATTTCACTCATGATTGTTGGTTACTCTAGAACTTGACTTGACTCTTTTTAAAACTCTTGTTCACATGCATGCATTGAAATGATCTAGGCAATTTTTGTTCTTTTTAACCACTAGCCAAATAAGCCTACCTTGCATTTATCCCTTTGTTTAGCCCCTTTGAGCCTATTTATCCCATTCTTTGTTGTATAGCTCATTACAAGCCTAAAAGTGAAAAACCATGATATGACCCAATCTTAGGGGATAAAGGAGCTTTGCTTTGAAAACAATATGATAATAAATATTGCATAAGTGTGGGGGTGCTCAAAAATGTGGTTGTATTAGAATATCTAATGTTGTGCTCTATTGGAAATTTGGCAAGTGAAAAAAAAAAGGGAAAAAATAAAAATAAAAAATAGTGGAGCACAACTTTTGGTAAAAAAGAAGAGAAAAAAAAAAAAGTGTGAAAGTGGAAAATTGATTGAAATTTGGTTGAATTGCCCCACATGATTATTTGGCAATTGTTTTCCATTGCTCCTCTATCCTCTTTGATTTAATAGCCTAGTTACCCTTTCAATTATCCCACCTTGACCTTAGCCCCATTATAACCTTAATAAAGACCTTTTGATCTTTGTGTGCATGTGTTTCAAGTGTGGATGTTAGAGTCTTGTCAAGCCTATGGTAGTGCTAGCTTTCATGATGTGATTTGAGTGTAAACATTAACCTAGACACTTGAGAGTCTGAGAGAAATATTTTTCTGTGACGATTCTATCACTTTTGATGCATTCCTTGGTTATTCTATCCTCTTGTTTGCTTTGAAAGTAATAAGATGTTGTTCATTATTGCCATGAGTCCTTGAAACCTTGAATGAGCATTTTGCTTGCCACTATGCATCCTTGGGATTCATTGGAAATGCATCTTTGCTTTGTTTTGACCATGAGTTTTGCTCGGAGTGCAAAAACTTAAGTGTGGGGGAATTTGATCAATGCATTTTAATGCATCTTTTATAGCTTTGCACTTGGTGTTCTTAATTGTGTGTTTTTCCCAACAACTACTTTTTAACATGGTTTTATATCTTTGGGTCTTGATTGGGCTTTAGTGGAATTATTTTCTAATTTTCGGATTTTGTTACATCCTGACCCATGTCGCTTCTATAGGCCATAATTTCAGCTATACTTGTCCGATTTCAATGCTCTTTGTGGCGTTGGAAAGCTAAGAAGCAGAGCTACAATTCTTATGTTGGCACCGAAGCCCAGTTCTGCCGTTTTGAAGGTCGAAATTCCACTTTACTGAGGCTGGCGAGTTGCACTACGAGTTTTGGACCATTCACTCATGTAATTAGTTGTTATTGGGCTAATTAAACCCTTTTGGGCCCTTCTCTTTGGTCTTAACATCTGATTAGTTAGGTTAAACCTAATGAGACATTATAAATAGGATTTTTAGAGTCTTAGGATTTACCTTTTGATTACTTTAAATCTTTTGCCGTTTTAGCAATCTTTTCTCCTTCTCCCCTTCTTGATTTCGTTTCTGTTAATCCTTCCATGGAAGGCTAAGACCATAGATTAATTCACTGGTTAGAGAGTTTTTATAAGGATCTTGAGGTTTGGATTTTATTATTAATTTCGATTTCTGATTCTAATTCTTTTTCTTTTTAATCCATTGTCTCCTTTGATCATTGTTAGCAATTACGTTTTATTTGTGTTGATGCTTAATCACCCAAATCTCGTTTTTGCCTTCTATTCTTATTATACAATTCGATTTGATCTATTCAAAGCATGTTAAGCGCTTGTTTTAATCTGCTGCGAGTAGGGATTAAGAAGAATCTACAACGCTTAGTTATAGGTTTGATTAAATTCGGTTATTAGATTAATTGTGTTCTTGTGACGCTTGTTCCTTGTTCATAATTAGTCGAATTCTGTGATGCTTAATCCAGTAGGAATTCTTATAGAATTAATTGACGCTTGATTGGTTAATTTTATGTTCAAACAAGAATAGAATCACGAAATAGAATAATCATTTGAAACCCGTGATAGATCCAAATATTAATTACCTTGAACCAGTGGATTAGTCGTTTTTATATATTGATATTTACATCTTTTATAACCCGTTTCTTGAATCAAAATCCCCCCCAATTTTATTTCTTTGTGTGTTCTTGTTATTGGTTAGTGTTAATTAGAGATCCTTGTGAGACGACCAAGGTTAACTGTCTTGTTACTACATTCTTATTTTATTTATTTTGACCCGTGCGCGACAGCGGATCAATGATCAAAGACGACATTGTAAGGAAGCTGACTAACTCCATCAACACAGAGGAAAAGGAAAAATACTTTGGTGTTGGTACTGTTGTTCGTCCAGAAGTTTTTTGGAGTCAACAGTTTGGTCAGGATGCAGCTTATTACTGGCTCCATGATCAAGAAGGTGAAAATAGAGCAACAGGAAGGAGAAGCTGAAAAAAAACCACCAGAAGCTCAATGACTGGTGTGAAAAGACCTGCTGAGTCTCCTTCAAGGAAGACCAGAAGAACAAAGCAGAAGGTGGCACCTGCACCTACTATTGAAGAACCAGAAGATGAGGATAGAATTCCCATCAGAAAGGTCTTGGAGAAGCTTGATTTAGACCAGCGGTGAAAAGGATGCTTCACGTCCGTCGAGGAAGCAAATCCCTCCTCCTCCTCCTGCTGTTGTTGTCACCAGAGGATCGAAAAGAAGGTTGGTCAAGTCATCAGAGGTTAACCCAAAGGTACTTGATTTTACTGCTGATGAATCAGTATCTGTGTTTGATGTTCATGATGTTATTCCTGCACCATCATTGTCTGTTTCACAACCACAAACACAAACACAAACCAGGAAAACCAGAATGAGCCTCCAACAAACCTCAACCCTCTCTAAACCTACCCAACCATCATCCGCTACACTCAACCTTGACCTACAACAAAATTCTTCAAATACTTCACTTACCACATATATTTCCAAACTTCATTCTCATCCCTTTAATCTTTTATTCAAAATACCTCCCATTAATCCCTTCAAACCCTACGCACCTAAAACCTACAAAATCACCAAAACCACTCCCACCTTACTCACCATTACCCATAAACCTACAGACGCTGGTGGAAGGAAGAATGTCTCATACAAACCACAGTTTGTTAAGTATGAGATATATCATAGCATCTACAATCGTCCCTCCACATGGCATTTGAAAACCTTCACCTCGAGTCGCCAGATTGGAGATTGCCTCTCCGATAAGTGCTACCTTCAAGGATGGAGAAGACCACTTTCAGATGTCATTTAAAGGAAGATTGAGACCAGCATCTGGTAGCAGAGCAATTCCCTTCTCTGTTGACTTTTCTAGATCCCTACCATAAACTGAACCGCTCACATTGGAAGAATGCGAAAGGTGGATCACAGATGAAGAAGCTGCCTTCATGGCACACTGTCTTGAGATGAAGAAGATTGAAATGTCCAGACGATCTGAGGATCCTTCTTCCGTATCAAGAAGATTGTACCAGACAGACAAAGGTGGCTACCTTGGTCTATCCCTGGGAAAAAGAAAGAACCTGCTCCGGGCAAGTAGCCATTCAGTAAGATCGGGCTCAAGGAGTATGAGGAGGCTCCCAAAAAGTACAACCTTAAGGAATTCTCTAAGCTTTCGATTGCTAAGATCTCTGAGGATCATGCCAGAAGGTTTTACCTAAATTCTCTGAAGGAAGATGAATGGAGAACTGGCTCCTCAAACTGCTACAATGCTGAGAAGGCCACTATTCCAACAGTTGGCACAATCAGCAGAATTACTGACATCAATCTTGGAACAGTCTACTTCGATGATATGTTCAGATGCTCAGTAATCAGGCCTTTTGACTGCATGAAGATATATGTCCAATGGGCTGCTGTGACCAAGCACTTTGGCATTGGATTTACTTGGAGTCAATGGTCTGAGTCTTAGAAAGACAAAGCCATGTTACCATGCCTCGTCCCCTTAGTGCTAGAAGAAGATGACAGGGAAAATCTGCAAAGAATATACCTGGCAGAAAATAAAGCACTCTCTTTCACTTGTGAAGCATTAAGTGTCTTTATCAGAAGTATATGGGGAGAAGAAGCTGGAAATAGGTTTGATGCTTTCACTGCTGATGTAGTTCTACACAGAGAAATCATCTTCATGGATTTCTTTGTATCCGTAAGATGTGAAGTATAAAAGGGAAATTCAAACAGAATCTGAGCTCAGAAAACTTGGAAATCTCATCAAACGGTTTATACCAAATGATGCATTTTTTCTAAGAGCTCAACGGAAGAAGGAATTGAGACTGACGCTATCCAACTGGGTGCTAGCAGAGCATCAGAAGATGAAACCTGCACACGTACCAGAAGCTGGACCTTCTACTTCTACTCCTGCAGTTGAGATGGTCACTATTCCCAAAGCAGAGTTTGAAGAAATGAAGGCCACAAACATGAAAGTCACTCAGCTGGAACTGCTCTGAAATTACTATATGAACGTCTCAACATCCCTCCACCACCTCTTCCAAACCCTTGAATTTATTTATTTTTGTGTGATATAAACTATTTCTTTGTTTTGTTGATACACTTATATATATACACTAATTTTGCTCTGATTATCTGTTAATATATACCTGCATCTGACATATATTCAATTTTTTCTAAGTCTTATTTTGACTATGATGTGTTTTTACACTCTTTTTGTCTGATGACAAAAGGGGCAGTAAAAGAAAGGTATGACGAACACGTGAAAATCTGACTAACTCACCGTCCGATGTTCACACTCCGATGGATACGCTAGAACTGAAATATCATGCATAGCATTTCATACATTGCATTTGTGTGGTTATTTATTAATGCGCTAATATTCATTGATCTAGTGCTCTTATAATGATCAATAAATTTGGTACAATGAAATAAATTTGATTAAATCAATATTTTTGAAATAATGAAAATCAACATCCGATCTTACTCTGATACATCTACGTATTTTTGCGATCACTTAATTGAATTTGTTTATCAACTATCACCTTAATACTAGAATTATCTTATATATCAAAATTGTTAAATTCAGGGGGAGACCCTTGACGTCATTTTGAAACTAAATTGTTCATCAACCTTGGATATTTGTCATCATCAAAAAGGGGGAGATTGTTGGAACCTAAACGATTAAGAAGTTTAGACCCTCATTAATTTTGATGATAACAAAATATTCACAAGAGAACAATTTATGTTCTAACAATTCTTGAAATGTGCAGATACTAATATTACATATACTTCTAAGCCATTTAAACAAGAAGGAAGAAGCTCTCAAGAGAAGGATACACTCCATGTGTCAGTATCCGGCTCATCCTAGTATACTGTCTTCGTAAGCGTCTGGAATTATCTTTTTGTGACACTAGGCTTATCCATTTGCTATGAGCGTCCGATCTTCCGTTCTGAGCAAGCGTCTGAACTTCATTTTAAATCATGTGTTGGTCACGTAGTTGCTCTTCCTCTCAGAAGTTTCTGGAACGGATTTCAAATTTGATCTTGTGCGCTCAAATTGTTGTACGAGGTATCAAAGGTGACACCTTTAGCTAAAAGACAAAAATCGTACAAGCAATTGTGAAAAGCAAGGTAGTACGAAAATGGTAATGTGTACTACTGAGATATTCTCTAGAAAGGAAGAAAGAGACAGCTTTTTGAAATCACGTCACTCAATGGAAAGGAGCCATTTTTACTGTAACAGTAATATCCTTTAGAACTCCTATATATACCTCATGGTATCCATTGAAGAAACTGCTAGAAACTCTACAAGAGAATTTTTGCTTCACTTACTGAGAACAAGCACTTTTGCTATACACTACAAAGAGTCAATACTCTGAAAGCATTGATTCAGTGAGCAATCAAGTTTCGTGCCAAGTCTCTGGACTACAAGAACTGAACTCAGCGTCCGATACTTTCTTTTAGAAAGCATTTCTGTATTGAGCTAAATCTTTTATCCTCTCTGTGAGAGTTATTTCTGCTTGTATTCAACTTACTTGTAAAAGTTGTTTTGGCCTAGTTAAGGCTGTACCCTTAAAGGTTCGACTGTACTGAGTCGTTTTGAGAAGTTGAGAGTATTGTCAAGTTTGTGACAGAAGAATACTCTTGAGGAAATTGTAATTAGATCGATTATAGTGGAAAATCCTTCAGGAACGAAGGGACTAGACGTAGCTACCAGTTTGGTAGTGAACTAGTATAAATTTATGTGTCTCTTGCTTTACTGCTTTCTATCTATCTTTATCTTGTTTTGTTAAAAACAAGTTTTCACAAACTGCTTTTCCAGCGTCCGATTTATTTCCAGCGTCCGATACATAAACAGTTTTGAAAAACCTGTGTTCTAAGTGTTTTTAACTTAAAGTTTGCGAAAAGTTTTCAACACAATTCAACCCCCCTTCTTGTGTTCACGTTCACCATCATATAGTTCCTCGGTCACTAATCACAAGATTGAAAAATTGCATGCTTCTTTGTCAAAAAATGCAATATTAGGCCTCTTTTACTAATAAATTAGCTTGACGTGGCTTAGCGACTCACAGTTTTACTTTGTGGGATTTAATTCCAGATTTCATTAGGAAAGACTTTTTTCGTAATAGATTAGATCTTCCTAGTTATAGATTTCGATAATTCATTGCCTTTGTTATGAGTTTTGTCTTTAGTCCCCCCATAATTCTTATTATTTTCAATTTTTAATAAATTTTTTGGCGTGATGCAAATAATAGATAAGGTTTGACGTGTCAATATAGTTGAGATTTCTTTCCCTAAGATGATGTTTTTACATGCCAATAGCCTTAAAAAAAATAAGGTAACTCAGTCCCATCTTGTTTGGGCCAGCCTAATCCTCTCACAAGATTATTTGCAAACCCAAAACACGTTTGTTCAAACAATCTGGGACTCAATCTTTTAAAGCCTGTTGACCAAAAAAACTTTTAAAGCATAATTGCAAGTTAATGCCTCTAAAATGATTCAAGAATGCTTCAAGTTTATTCCACGACATTATATAATTGCATTATTTGAAGTTTAAACTTCCAACCCCTTCCCATAAAGATTTAACATTTGTGAACTAGGAGAGCCAGAAGCTCAATGTGGCTCTTTTGCATCTTTTTTTTTTGAATGGAAAAATGTATATAATAAAAGGAATACTAGGAGTACTCTAACCCAAAACACTTTAGTAATTCATAGTCACAAATTGTGCATATCCGCCCAAACCCAAATCAAACTAGGTATATCACAAAAGAATTACTGCCTACCGATACAACCTACAGGATCCACAAACCACTCATAATACAGACATGGTGTGGACTTACTCCTAGATAATAACCACCTCCAAGATAACACAATAATACGATCCACAACCTTACCCACATCTGGCTCCCTTCCTGCAAATATACATTCATTCCTTAGTCCCAAGATGGCCCAAAGAACGGAATGCCAAATCAATGCCAGACCCGGTTTACACCACTGCCTAAAATCAAGGGAGCAAAACAGTATGAACAGTGTAGACAAATCCGGGGGCAACACAAACTCAAAACCCATCCAACCTAAAATCACGTACCACACCTTGGAAGAGAAGACAGATCTACTAAAGAGATGAAGAGATGATTCCTGCTAACGACCACATAAGATACAGTTCGCAGTTGAGGGTTCAGATATAACCCCTCAACGAAGCAAGTTTGTCCGAGTTGGAACTCTATCCAACAATAACTGCCAGGAGAAGGCAATTACCTTAAATGGAGCCAAACTCTTCCAAATCTTACTTAACACCAATACTTGCTGATCCGAAAGCCATGCCACTCGGGTAGCACACTGGGAGAGAAGATCATAAGCAGAGGAAATAGAATACATACCGCTAGGGTGTGCCAACCAGAGCCACCTATCGAAGTCCACTGACAATGACACTGAACCCAGAAGTACCACGAGTTCGCCCACCAAAGTCTCCTCCCACACGAGAAGCCGCCTTCGCCATGGAATTTGCCACACCCATGTGGCCTCTTACCGGAATCCGCAGCACCTAACCAACGCATCAGGGTCCGCAGCTACCGAATATAACCTAAGGAACCTACTCCGCAAAGAAGTATCCCCAATCCATATGTCATGCCAGAAGAAAGTCGCACTCCCATCACCCACCCTCCTACTAATGCTACCTGAAACCCAATCTCCACCCAACTCTACCCTCGAACCTAGAAGGCAAATATCCTTCCACTACACTGAACCCAAACTCGGAACACTCAACTCCCCAAAGAAAGAAGGACGAGATAGTCCGCATCTAATTTCTTTACCGGAGATCATCCAAAGTTTAAACTACATTGTAACTATGGGATTGTGTAGCCAGAATATGTGGCAATTGATAATGGAAGTGCCTTGATTTTCCACTCCCATCCTGCAAATTTGAAAAAAGTAACTTCTTGGTGGCATATTATCTCCCTTATGATTTAATACCTCTTTAAAAATATGCAAGAGAAAAGAATAAGGAACGATGATAAACCTCATATATAACAAAACTACGAATGTCTGAAAAGTTGCACCTACCGAGGGCCTTAAATCCTTAAAACTCAATTAATGTTTAAATAAAGCCCCTTAAATTAAATTACCTAATATTGCAATTAAGATTTTGCCTACTACCACTGCCAGGTTCATTAAAGGCATGACCATCTTTGCAGCTATTTTTGTGGAAGGAAAAAAAAGAACGAATAAGAGTAGGAGTTCGTCACTACTTGTGAGTCTTCTTCTCTTACTTTCCCATTTACCTAATTAGTTTTTTTTTTTTGTTTCTCCCTCTATTTTGATGTGTCTGCCCACAAATATAGTAAACAATAGAAGCTATTGAAAGAAACCTTAAAAAACCTAACAGCAATGAAAGGGCAATGGTTTAATCCACAATCAGATTTGAGAGGCCTGCCAACTTTCATCTTTTTCAAGGAACCGTTGAAAAAACTCCCATGAAATTTTCATTTCATTGAGAAGATGATAGAGAAACAATTTAAAAAATTCAAAAATAAAACCCCAAACTGAATAAAATAATTCAAAATCCTGTAAAAATGCCACATTACCCATTACTGTTGTAGTAAAAAGTGGATCACCTATCTTATGTCATAATAGAATAGATAATAAATCGATAGATAGATTGTGTCATCCTAACAAAGCATTTTTATATGCCTATATTGTTTAGTTTAAGTACTTAATACTTTTTTTTAAATAAAAAATAAAAACTGCTTGTTTGTTGTAGATGTAACAAGACTTCTGAATCAGGGTTTTCATGGAGACTGCTCTTTTTTTTTTTTTGATTAAGACTTTTCTTTTCTTTTGTAACAAAGGAATTTCTCACAGTCTTTAGCTCCAATTTTTGCAAACTCTCTCACAAGCTCTTCCATAGGTTCACGTAAAGAATTCTTAAACTTCTCTGTGCAGCTTTTGTCACCCTCATCAACATCTTGAACCCCACCTTTGACCAAAGAACCAACTTGAGCACCTTCCATGCATGCCTTGCATGCCCCTAGAATATCATGAGCTCGGCTAATGAAATGTCCCACAACAAATTCCTCAAAATTCTGAAACCAAAAATAACTCTTAAAACAGTTCAATTTTAAACCCTAGAAAGTTAAAGGAATAACCACAAGTTTAAGGCAATAATATTTTTTTTAAAGTATTGCATATTATAGCACTTGCCTAAATACAAGTTAAGGAGATACATCTAGTTCAGTGCAGCAAGGCATTCATTACACGCAAAATAAATTTTGTGTCACTTTCACTGGTACATAAATAAATGTGGATAACATCTTAGTCCACTTTAAACTTGACTGGAGATAAACAAACTATACTAACAAAATCAAGAAGTAATGTTCAATCAAACCTTTGAAATGTCTTGCTTATTCTAATCAAGTATGAGGACAATGTTCAATGGCAAGATGTCAACTACTGACTAATGAAAGGCTATATATTATATATCCTCATGATAAATGTAATATGCTCCGTCTATATTTCTAAAATTTTACATTTGGTTCCTCCATTATCTAGTATTTTTTGTCATCTTCCTAAAGAAAAAACACACCCAAGCACTACAAATGAACATGGCAAAGCAAACTTGCTAGAGATTGGGGGGAAAAAAAATTAACCAAGACTAGAATCAAACCTTTGGAGGCATTCTTATCTTAAATACCATTGTCAGCAATGAATAAATGCACGTATTCTCATCATACTGCAGGGAACTACTTTCGCCTAGTGTTGAACCCCTCATACTGTCACGAAAAGGTCCATTAAAAAAAGGGTTTGCATTCAATACTAGACCTTGCATGGAGACTAGAACCTGTAGAATTGTTGAAACGCGTGGAAGCCAAAACTGATTAGTGTTGCCTCCCGAGATAATATTGCCTACCGAGATAAGTAGACTGAGGCATACATTGCCAGAACAATCCACATTTGGATTCAACTCAGAACCATATAGAGTGTGGAAGTGGACTAGCTGCCATGAAAAATGTCCCTTTTGTCAGACTTGAAATAAAAAGAGTGTGAAGAACATAATGTCAGTCAGATACAGTATCCTCGACCACATACCGGTGGTACATTGGGATAGTCACAGGGAAAGCAAAGATCGAGAAAGAAAAGACCATCATGGTAAGGAGTCCCTTCTGCTCCAATAACTACAGCCCTCAAGAGATCCATCCTTGATTCATAAGCTCGAACAAATATTGAATCTGAAGAGGATAAAAGGAAGAGTCCATGAAAGAGCGAGATTGGGCAAAATGTCAAAAACAGGTTGCACTCTATGGTATTTAGACAACAATTTTACAGTAATTTATTTATGTTCTAAATTCCAGTTTCAGAACAAATATTTGGACACCACTGAGGAAACAATTGATAAACTTTCCATAAGGATATATCATAAAAATAAGCCAAGACCCTTTTGATATGACAGGAACCAAGCCTACCATTTCAATAGCAATGATTAGATTTCTTAAAAAAAAAAAAAACACAATGATTGGATACAATGCATGCAAGTCCATCACCTTGAAAAGAGAAATTTAATAATCAACTATATTATATGAAATAGAGTTTTGAAAGTCATTCCATTTCCCGCCTAAATCAATTTTTTTTTGTTTATTTTGTTTTTTAATTATAATTTTATGACAATCATTATTACCAAATCTCAATTAATTATGGTAATGCAAATTAAAAATATATTTTTTTAAATGAGAATATCAATCATTAATTATTAATCATTTCAATCACCATTTATTTTTGCTTTATACAAATTCAAATCTAAAACTTAAAATTAAGTTAAATTATTTAATGGGCATCCCAAACTTTTCCTCCCATACATTTTCTTAACATGCTCGCCCACTCTGTTATTTTTGTGACCCGTTTTCACTTTCTCCCTTGACTCATCAACTCTTTCTTCTCAGGTTTATTATTTTTCCTTGTGTCTCCTTTTTTGTTCCTCCCTTGACTCATCAACTCTTTCTTCTCAGGTTTATTATTTTTCCTTGTGTCTCCTTTTTTGTTCCTTTTTCTTTTCTCATTTTATATACACTTTTATTCACTCTTATACTCTATTGTAGACATTATTCAAGTCTTTTTTTTATAAGAAAAGGGATATTATTCAAGACTATTTCTTATTATATTAGAAATACATTTTTGATATTTTTTCTATTTTTTAAATATATTTTTTACTATTCATATATTTTAAAAGCTCTGATAATTTTATAATCTCACCGTGCATGGCACAAGTTAATACACTAGTAAATCTGAATATTACAGACTATTTTGTAATAGGCATACCGAACAAACTCACCCGGCAAACCCTTCTCCAAAATCTTCCACTCTTTCTGGATCCTTTTAGCCCAATTCTTTGTATGCTGTTCAGAAAATAGGTTGATTGTAAACCCATATAACTAAGATTAGAACTAAAACGTAGTGTCTTGTAAAGTATCAAAAATTAAAAAGTTACCTTCTTCATAGAGGAATTTTCACAAACAAAGTGATGGTCAGCAGCGTCACGAACAATGTCAAATTGCCTAAAACTTCGGAATTTTCTCATAATTTTATCTTTGAAATTTGCATGGTATGAACCGCTACTGCCACCTGCCTTCTTAACACTTTTAAATTTGGTAGCAGCTAGCAGCTTCCTGGCCTCTGGATTGCCAGCCAATCTAGCAGACTTCATTTTTCCGCGAAAAGATTTCGAAAACCTCTCAAACGTGGATGATTCTACTCCTAATGAAAGATTATAACCACGCCCACTGCGCTGTGATGCAGCTGATTTCTTCTTACTAGGGGCAGCCTGAGGAAATAATTGAGAAGACAACTCTGTTCCAAAAGAGTGATCAACATTATCCATTTTGATTTGCAAATTAGAACTACCCCTTGAAGATCCTTGGATTTCAGCGTTATTGGGCTCCAATGACCAAGAAGGCCGAGAGGAGTCTGTCACATGACTATTTTTAGCATTTGATTGTGTATCATACCAAGGACTATTTTTAAATGTGCTATTCTTCAAACTGAGGTCATATTCAATGCCAGGCTGGAAAAAACAAAATATAATCAGACACATCTTGAAAAAGGATTCCGAGCAAAATGTTAGAGACATTTACAAGTTAGAAAAGATAATATCAATCCACTGCAAGGAATGACAAATAACATAACATATATTACAAACCACAACTTGATGAATGACTTCAATTGTCTTCGTCTTGTTACTTTTACTGACTTTTTCACCAATTATCAATAAATCATCATAGTCATCGTCATCGTGAATGTCAATCACATCGTGCAAAATGGCCTATAGAAGTAAAATACAATCATTATATGTGAGAAAAGAAAGAGATAGACTATTAAAAACATTCATAAAGCATATACAAAATAAAAGAGCGTAAAAATATATCAAAGAAAACAACAGTGCTTGTGCACCTTTCAAATTAGACAAAAATAGGAAACTATGGTAAGATCTTTCTTCCCTTGTATTTTTCTCTAATTATACAAGAGGTATTTCTAATACGCTTCCTTGTTGTGAGGGTACCAGTACCCTACCCTTTAATACTTAGTGGTCAGTATTTGTCTATGCATCTCACTTACATGAAATATAAATGCAACAAGTTATTTTTGTATTTTAATTTTAATTTTAATTTTAATTAAATGAGACTCGTGGTTAAATATTAGCCCCTAGTTTCTAAAGGTACCAGCAACTTCGTAAAACCAAGAGTACCAAAGGAACATCCTAAAACAAATCTCCTCTCTACTTCAAAATCCAACACAAACCTCCTAAAGCTGTACTCGATAAACCTACAGAAACATCTCTTGATTTCATCTATTTTTTCACAAACTCTCCCTGCATTACGAGCCTAAATAGTTTCTCTAGGAATCCAAAGTAAGGGGGACATTATGTAGTGAAGAAAAAACTCAAGAGAAATTAATACCAAAAGACGAAGCTCTCATGAGCGCAAGTGTGTGTATGTAATTATGCCAGAGCGCCAGAGAAGATGGCAAAAGAAAGAGCTCAATTCAAGAACTTCACAAATAGCAAAAATCAATAAATACATAATGAAATCTAAACTACTATATAAAGGGATTCCTCATTTGAGACTCATTTTTTCTTTTCCTAAAAAAGCAAAGGCGAAAAATTACATACACTCCTACTTTGAAAAACAAACACGGGTAATATATTTAGGCTGCTGAAAGAGGGCTGGACAACGGAAAAAACAAGTAAACTTCAAATTCAAAAGAAAAAATAAATAAGAGGAACCACTCTGTCCAAGCCCCAAGAAAGAAGAGCCAGCTAGCTATGCATCGAGTGGCGTGGCATTGTGTAGCTACTGTTCCTCATTTTGTGGAGTATATAGGAAGTAAGATATGTTGTAACAAGAAAACATAAAGTATATAGGTTTTTATTTTTTTCTGTGCCAGTTTAAGAACAAATGAAAACACAACATAACATATTTATTAACAATAGTTTTAGGTTGTATAACTAAAGTAACCCCCTCCCTCCCACGCTCATTTGGTATGCTTCAAGTAGCTCTTCTTCAAAGTCAAAGAAGAACGACCAGTAACAAAATACTACTACTACACTCTCATTGATTTGCATTATCGAGGTGCCTTATCGAATTTGCATCAATCAATTGAGGGGAAATTATGAACTAGGAAGTGAACTAAAACTAATTCCAAAATCAACTATGCTCCCCCAAATCAGCAATTCATTACAGGTCCTTAAATTCCATCATCATCCAAACAGACAGACGCCAAGGTTGGGTGGGTGGGTAGCAATAGAGTGTGATGATCGTTTAATTGAAGACCCTAAAAAATACATTCAAAAACAAAATAGCCAAAATGTCGCGACCATAAACAAACCCTAAAGGCTGTAACTAACTAACAATAGCAAAAGCAATGACTTTAAAACAGAAACATGATAGGAGAAGCAAGTATATATACGCGTTTCTGCTTTTTCAGGAGGTGAATTGGGGGAGGAATCTCGACGACGCCGTCGTCAGCCTCCATTTGAACTTGAAGCACCACCATGAGGCCGTTGCTGTTGTTGGTAGCATAGCATAGCAGGTGTCCCTTTTCTCTTGACTGCTTGTGTATGCATTCTCTGGCTTCTATTAGTATTGTTAGGTTTTTTTTATTTAAAAAACAAAATGGGCCCTTAGAGCATCCACAATGGTGGGTATCTTACCAAATATATTAACCCAAATAAATGGGCCCAAGTTCTTTTTTTTTTTTATGCCACATCTGAAATGGACGCCGATACCCGTTTTTTCCTCCGATGCTAGTATCTAAATCTTAAATTGACACTCATTAAAATTAAAATATTTGTAATCACAGATTTGAACGTTCGAGAGAGGGAGAGACGTTTCTTCTTCCTCTCGTTCCTGCCTTCTTGCCTCTTATTCTGCTTCTCATTTTCACCTCCTTCCCTCACCTCCTTCGATGCCTCTCCCTCCATTCCAAACCATTCTTCCCTCACTCTCGTTTCAGTTCTTTACGAAAACCCTCAAGAGAACCCATCTCTTTTTTTCCCTATATACCACCGCCGCCGCGTTTTGGAGCCTCCACCGCACGCCGCCATCAACCGCGCACCCAGTCGCACACCTCACCATCTGCAAATCTCTCTCTCAAGATGTCCCTCTCAGGATCTCTTCGTTCCTCTCATCTCCTTCTCCTTCCTGACTGCGAATCAATTTTTTTTCTAGATTTGAGTTTTCCTTGTTGAATCTTGTTGAATATGTGTCTCATCTCCCACGCGGTGTAGTTGATTGTTGTTTTCTGTTGTAGAATCAAATGAATCTGTGTCCTCATCTCCTTCTCCTTCCTCACTGCGAATGAATTTGTTTTTTCAAGATTTGAGTTTTTCTTGTTGATCTTGTTGAATCTGTGTCCTTATCTCCCACGTGGTGTTGTTGATTGTCGTTTTTGTTGGCATTCAGGAAATTTTTTGTTGTAATTTTTGTTGGCATTCTGGAAATCCAATTGTTGTTGTAATTTTTTGTCTCTGGTTCGTGAGTTTCTCAGATGTGGCACTGTTGATTCATGTCTCTGGGTATTCTACCCGTTTTCTGTTGTTGAAGAAGTGGCAAAAAATTATATTTTAATGGTAACCCACCGTATCTATTAATAGCCACTGGAGCAAAAAAAATAGACGCTCACCTTGCCAGCGAGGAGCACTCCAACGCCAAAAAAAAATTAGCGTGTGGGTAGCAATAGAGTGTGATCATCGTTTAATTGAAGATCCTAAAAAATACATTCAAAAACAAAATAGCCAAAATGTTGCGACCATAAACAAACCCTAAAGGCTGTAACTAACTAACAATAGCAAAAGCAATGTCTTTAAAACAGAAACATGATAGGAGAAGCAAGTATACATACGCGTTTCTGCTTTTTCAGGAGGTGAATTGGGGGAGGAATCTCGACGACGCCGTCGTCAGCCTCCATTTGAACTTGAAGCACCACCAAGAGGCCGTTACTGTTATTGGTGGCACACAACGCAACGGGTGTCCCTTTTCGCTTCGGCTTGCTGTGTCTGTTCTCTGGCTTCTCTCAAACCCACTCTATTAGTATTATTAGGTTTTTTTTATTTAAAAAACAAAATGGGCTCTTAGTGTTTCTGCCCCATTAAATACACTTTTTATGTATCTTTTAATACAAGTTTTTGTGAAAAAATGCCTCCTTTTTTTGGGTTAGATTTGAATTTCCCGCATTTTAAGTTCCTGTGTGTGTGAAACAACTTGAAGAGGCTGGAAGAAATAACATTTTCTAAGACCAAGGGTTGGTCACAAGAATTGTAACTATTTGAGAAATAGTGGAAATACTCAGTAGGAGTGAGGAGTGGATGTAGCCCAAAGTTTGGGGTACACCACTATACATCTGGTGTAATTTTCATTCGTGCATTTAAATATTCACTTGTGACACATTACACACTCATTCACATAAAATCAGTGACCGTGTATGCAAAGCTTTCTGCAGAAGCATCATTCATTTATTGCTTAAATACTGTTATAAGCTTCTGTTTTCATATTACTCTGATGATTAACATTTTGCATAAGTAACACAGTAAGCTGAGTAAGTTTGATTATAGTTTCTCTAACTTACTCAACTCCAAGCGCTGTCTTGAGAGAAAGTTCAGAACTGTTTTAGTGTAGGAATTTTAAATAGGTCATAATTCAAAACCCCTTTCTTATGACATCCTATCACTTCACGGTGCATCACCAAGAACTACTAGAATAGGAGCTATTCCTCCAACAGGGTCATTTCATAATCATTTTCTTGAAAGCAATAGTATAGATAGTGATCAAAAGACGCCCTCCTGAAGAATAATGAAATTGTTGAGAAAATAATCAAATTCATTAAATTGTAAATATCTCGGCTATGTTGATGACTTGACTTTGAAATGATAATATGGATTTGACATAAAATCAACACAAAACCAATAGGCACGTCAATTAAATCATTCCTGAACGCATTACAACAAGGAAAATTCATCGACATAATCAATTATGCAAAACAAACAAGCATTTAGCATGCATTGCAACTAACTACTCATTTAATAGCATCATTATTATTCAACTTTTGCTCCTACAAGAGTATTAATACAATATAATCAAGTATTCCCATTGATCCAGCAATGTTACCAATATTGAAATGTCGTAGCACGAGATGTAGGGATTGTGGTAATCACATCATTGAATCCCTAATTAACCAAAACCCATTAGAAATCCTCCATCCTCTTCTTACCTAAGTCAAATCGCGAGTTCCAACAGCAACAGAGATGAGGCAAATGTTTTGCTTTCGGTTCCCACCGTCATGATCACCAAGAAGTCCAAAAAAAAGATGTTAGAATCTTTGAAATTAAAACTAAAATCGAAACAGAAGAATTAAAGGAATTACCCACAAATTCTCCTTCACCAAAACAGAAAAGAATGAGATTAGGGGATATGTATTTGCTCTCCGGTCACAGCTCTTCAAACGGCGTCAAAATCTGACAAGAAACAAGTGAGAATAAGGGAAAACAGCTATGGTAGCAGTTGAGAACTTCACGGCAGTCTTAAGGACATGATTCTCTAGTGTGTTTCTAGCTAATTAGACCTAGGTTAAGGGCTTTTAAATGTTTCTAATCATTTCGGGTCGTTGGGTCCAATGGCTCAAGTCCAACGGGTCAGGATATGTCAAAACGAGTAAAAATACGTAACTGAAAATCTGTCAGCTTGCCATAGCCAGGCGCCCTGCACCCCCCTGGGTTATATTTTTGTGTCGTTTTTTTGCCTCGGTTCGCATAATTATGTTCCATAACTCTATTCCAAACCATCAAAAATCATTTTCAAACATGAAAGGACACATAAAAAACATACACACACAACCAAATATGTCATAATTCCTAGGAAACGAAATTGAGGGTGTTACAAAATCAAGCAGAACGACTTTAGGCTGTTTCTCTAATTATTTTGGTATTATTCGTGCTCTTAATACCGAATTATTGGCTGCCACGAGCTCTATTGAAATTGTTTATGAGAAAGATTGACATTTCTTCTGGCTGGAATGTGATTCCAAGCTTGTGGTGGATACTTTTTGCTCCCATCATATAGTTCCTCGGTCACTAATCACAAGATTGAAAAATTACATGCTTCTTTGTCAAAAAATGCAATGTCAGGTCTCTTTTGCTAATAAATTAGCTTCACGTGGCTTAGCGACTCATAGTTTTACTTTGTGGGATTTAATTCCAGATTTCATTAGGAAAGATTTTTTTCGTAATATATTAGATCTTCCTAGTTATAGATATCGATAATTCATTGTCTTTGTTGTGAGTTTTGTCTTTAGTCCCCCCATAATTCTTGTTATTTTCAATTTTTAATAAATTTTTTGGCGTGATGCAAATAATAGATAAGGTTTGACGTGTCAATATAGTTGAGATTTCTTTCCCTAAGATGATGTCTTTACATGCCAATAGCTTTAAAAAAAAATAAGGTAACTCAATCCCATCTTGTTTGGGCCAACCTAATCCTCTCACAAGATTATTTGCAAACCCAAATAACGTTTGTTCAAATAATCTGGGACTCAATCTTTTAAAGCCTGTTGACCAAAAAAACTTTTAAAGCATAATAGCAAGTTAATGCCTCTAAAATGATTCAAGAATGCTTCAAGTTTATTCCACGACATTATATAATTGCATTATTTGAAGTTTAAACTTCCAACCCCTTCCCATAAAGATTTAACATTTGTGAACTCGGAGAGCCAGAAGCTCAATGTGGCTCTTTTGCATCTTTTTTTTTTTGAATGGCAAAATGTATATAATAAAAAGAGTACTAGAGGTACTCTAACCCAATACATTTTAGTAAATCATAGTCACATATTGGGCATATCCGCCCAAACCCAAATCAAACTAGGTATATCACAAAAGAATTACTGCCTACCGATACAACCTACAGGATCCACAAACCACTCATAATACAGATATGGTGTGGACTTACTCCTAGACAATAACCACCTCCAAGATAACACAATAATACAATCCACAACCTTACCCTCATCTGGCTCCCTTCCTGCAAATATACATTCATTCCTTAGTCCCAAGATGGCCCAAAGAACGGAATGCCAAATCAATGCCAGACCCGGTGTACACCACTGCCTAAAATCAAGGGAGCAAAACAGTATGAACAGTATAGACAAATCCGGGGGCAACACAAACTCAAAACCCATCCAACCTAAAATCACGTACCACACATTGGAAGAGAAGACAGATCTACTAAAGAGATGAAGAGATGATTCCTGCTGACGACCACATAAGATATAGTTCGCAACTGAGGGTTCAGATATAACCCCTCTACGAAGCAAGTTTGTCCGAGTTGGAACTCTATCTAACAATAATTTCCAGGAGAAGGCAATTACCTTAAATGGAGCCAAACTCTTCCAAATCTTACTTAACACCAATACTTGCTGATCCGAAAGCCATGCCGCTCGGGTAGCACACTGGGAGAGAAGATCATAAGCAGAGGAAATAGAATACATACTGCTAGGGTGTGCCAACCAGAGCCACCTATCGAAGTCCACTGACAATGACACTGAACCCAGAAGTACCATGAGTTCGCCCACCAAGGTCTCCTCCCACACGAAAAGCCGCCTTCGCCATGGAATTTGCCACACCCATGTGGCCTCCTACCGGAATCCGCAGCACCCAACCAACGCATCAGGGTCCGCAGCTACCGAATATAACCTAAGGAACCTACTCCGCAGAGAAGTATCCCCAATCCATATGTCATGCCAGAAGAAAGTCGCACTCCCATCACCCACCCTCTCCTAATGCTACCTGAAACCCAATCTCCACCCAACTCTACCCTCGAACCTAGAAGGCAAATATCCTTCCACCACACCGAACCCAAACTCGGAACACTCAACTCCCCAAAGAAAGAAGGACGAGATAGTCTGCATCTAATTTCTTTACTGGAGATCATCCAAAGTTTAAACTACATTGTAACTATGGGATTGTGTAGCCAGAATATGTGGTAATTGATACTGGAAGTGCCTTGATTTTCCACTCCCATCCTGCAAATTTGAAAAAGTAACTTCTTGATGGCATATTATCTCCCTTATGATTTAATACCTCTTTAAAAATATGCAAGAGAAAAGAATAAGGAACGATGATAAACCTCATATATAACAAAACTACGAATGTCTGAAAAGTTGCACCTACCGAGGGCCTTAAATCCTTAAAACTCAATTAATGTTTAAATAAAGCCCCTTAAATTAAATTACCTAATATTGCAATTAAGATTTTGCCTACTACCACTGCCAGGTTCATTAAAGGCATGACCATCTTTGCATTATTTTTGTGGAAGGAAAAAAAAGAACGAATAAGAGTAGGAGTTCGTCACTACTTGTGAGTCTTCTTCTCTTACTTTCCCATTTACCTAATTAGTTTTTTTTTTTTGTTTCTCCGTCTATTTTGATGTGTCTGCCCACAAATATAGTAAACAATAGAAGCTATTGAAAGAAACCTTAAAAAACCTAACAGCAATGAAAGGGCAATGGTTTAATCCACAATCAGATTTAAGAGGCCTGCCAACTTTCATCTTTTTCAAGGAACCGTTGAAAAAACTCCCATGAAATTTTCATGTCATTGAGAAGATGATAGAGAAACAATTTAAAAAATTCAAAAATAAAACCCCAAACTGAATAAAATAATTCAAAATCCTGTAAAAATGCCACATTACCCATTACTGTTGTAGTAAAAAGTGGATCACCTATCTTATGTCATACTAGAATAGATAATAAATCGATAGATAGATTGTGTCATCCTAACAGAGCATTTTTATATGCCTCTATTGTTTAGTTTAAGTACTTAATACTTTTTTTTAAATAAAAAATAAAAACTGCTTGTTTGTTGTAGATGTAACAAGACTTCTGAATTAGGGTTTTCATGGAGACTGCTCTTTTTTTTTTTGATTAAGACTTTTCTTTTCTTTTGTAACAAAGGAATTTCTCACAGTCTTTAGCTCCAATTTTTGCAAACTCTCTCACAAGCTCTTCCATAGGTTCACGTAAAGAATTCTTAAACTTCTCTGTGCAGCTTTTGTCACCCTCATCAACATCTTGAACCCCACCTTTGACCAAAGAACCAACTTGAGCACCTTCCATGTATGCCTTGCATGCCCCGAGAATATCATGAGCTCGGCTAATGAAATGCCCCACAACAAAGTCCTCAAAATTCTGAAACCAAAAATAACTCTTAAAACAGTTCAATTTTAAACCCTAGAAAGTTAAAGGAATAAACACAAGTTTAAGGCAATAATATTTTTTTTTAAAGTATTGCATATTATAGCACTTGCCTAAATACAAGTTAAGGAGATACATCTAGTTCAGTGCAGCAAGGCATTCATTACACGCAAAATAAATTTTGTATCACTTTCACTGGTACATAAATAAATGTGGATAACATCTTAGTCCACTTTAAACTTGACTGGAGATAAACAAACTATACTAACAAAATCAAGAAGTAATGTTCAATCAAACCTTTGAAATGTCTTGCTTATTCTAATCAAGTATGTGGACAATGTTCAATGGCAAGATGTCAACTACTGACTAATGAAAGGCTATATATTATATATCCTCATGATAAATGTAATATGCTCCGTCTATATTTCTAAAATTTTACATTTGGTTCCTCCATTATCTAGTATTTTTTGTCATCTTCCTAAAGAAAAAACACACCCAAGCACTACAAATGAACATGGCAAAGCAAACTTGCTAGAGATGGGGGGGAAAAAAAATTAACCAAGACTAGAATCAAACCTTTGGAGGCATTCTTATCTTAAATACCATTGTCAGCAATGAATAAATGCACGTATTCTCATTGTACTGCAGGGAACTACTTTCGCCTAGTGTTGAACCCCTCATACCGTCACGAAAAGGTCCATTAAAAAAAGGGTTTGCATTCAATACTAGACCTTGCATGGAGACTAGAACCTGTAGAATTGTTGAAACGCGTGGAAGCCAAAACTGATTAGTGTTGCCTCCCGAGATAATATTGCCTACCGAGATAAGTAGACTAAGGCATACATTGCCAGAACAATCCACATTTGGATTCAACTCAGAACCATATGGAGTGTGGAAGTGGACTAGCTGCCATGAAAAATGTCCCTTTTGTCAGACTTGAAATAAAAAGAGTGTGAAGAACATAATGTCAGTCAGATACAGTATCCTCGACCACATACCGGCGGTACATTGGGATAGTCACAGGGAAAGCAAAGATCGAGAAAGAAAAGACCATCATGGTAAGGAGTCCCTTCTGCTCCAATAACTACAGCCCTCAAGAGATCCATCCTTGATTCATAAGCTCGAACAAATATTGAATCTGAAGAGGATAAAAGGAAGAGTCCATGAAAGAGCGAGGTTGAGCAAAATGTCAAAAACAGGTTGCACTCTATGGTATTTAGACCACAATTTTACAGTTATTTATTTAAGTTCTAAATTCCAGTTTTAGAACAAATATTTGGACACCACTGAGGAAACAATTGATAAACTTTCCATAAGGATATATCATAAAAATAAGCCAAGACCCTTTTGATATGACAGGAACCAAGCCTACCATTTCAATAGCAATGATTAGATTTCTTAAAAAAAAAAAAAAACACACACACACACACAATGATTGGATACAATGCATGCAAGTCCATCACCTTGAAAAGAGAAACTTAATAATTAACTATATTTTATGAAATAGAGTTTTGAAAGTCATTCCATTTCTCGCCTAAATCAATTTTTTTTTTATTTTGTTTTTTAATTATAATTTTATGACAATCATTATTACCAAATCTCAATTAATTATGGTAATGCAAATTAAAAATATATTCTTTTAAATGAGAATATCAATCATTAATTATTAATCATTTCAATCACCATTTATTTTTGCTTTATTCAAATTCAAATCTAAAACTTAAAATTAAGTTAAATTATTTAAAGGGCATCCCAAACTTTTCCTCCCATACATTTTCTTAACATGCTCGCCCACTTTGTTATTTTTGTGACCCGTTTTCACTTTCTCCCTTGACTCATCAACTCTTTCTTCTCAGGTTTATTATTTTTCCTTGTGTCTCCTTTTTTGTTCCTTTTTCTTTTCACATTTTATATACACTTTTATTCACTCTTATACTCTATTGTAGACATTATTCAAGTCTTTTTTTTATAAGAAAAGGGATATTATTCAAGACTATTTCTTATTATATTAGAAATACATTTTTGATATTTTTTCTATTTTTTAAATATTTTTTTTACTATTCATATTTTTAAAAGCCCTGATAATTTTAGAATCTCACCGTGCATGACACAAGTTAATACACTAATAAATGTGAATATTACAAACTATTTTGTAATAGGAATACCGAATAAACTCACCCGGCAAACCCTTCTCCAAAATCTTCCACTCTTTCTGGATCCTTTTAGCCCAATTCTTTGTATGCTGTTCAGAAAATAGGTTGATTGTAAACCCATATAACTAAGATTAGAACTAAAACATAGTGTCTTGTAAAGTATCAAAAATTAAAAAGTTACCTTCTTCATAGAGGAATTTTCACAAACAAAGTGATGGTCAGCAGCGTCACGAACAATGTCAAATTGCCTAAAACTTCAGAATTTTCTCATAATTTTATCTTTGAAATTTGCATGGTATGAACCGCTACTGCCACCTGCCTTCTTAACACTTTTAAATTTGGTAGCAGCTAGCAGCTTCCTGGCCTCTGGATTGCCAGCCAATCTAGCAGACTTCATTTTTCCGCGAAAAGATTTCGAAAACCTCTCAAACCTGGATGATTCTACTCCTAATGAAAGATTATAACAACGCCCACTGCACTGTGATGCAGCTGATTTCTTCTTACTAGGGGCAGCCTGAGGAAATAATTGAGAAGACAACTCTGTTCCAAAAGAGTGATCAACATTATCCATTTTGATTTGCAAATTAGAACTACCCCTTGTAGATCCTTGGATTTTAGCGTTATTGGGCTCCAATGACCAAGAAGGCCGAGAGGAGTCTGTCACATGACTATTTTTAGCATTTGATTGTGTATCATACCAAGGACTATTTTTAAATGTACTATTCTTCAAACTGTGGTCATATTCAATGCCAGGCTGGAAAAAACAAAATATAATCAGACACATCTTGAAAAAGGATTCCGAGCAAAATGTTAGAGACATTTACAAGTTAGAAAAGATAATATCAATCCACTGCAAGGAATGACAAATAACATAACATATATTACAAACCACAACTTGATGAATGGCTTCAATTGTCTTCGTCTTGTTACTTTTACTGACTTTTTCACCAATTATCAATAAATCATCATAGTCATCGTCATCGTGAATGTCAATCACATCGTGCAAAATGGCCTATAGAAGTAAAATACAATCATTATATGTGAGAAAAGAAAGAGATAGACTATTAAAAACATTCATAAAGCATATACAAAATAAAAGAGCGTAAAAATATATCAAAGAAAACAACAGTGCTTGTGCACCTTTCAAATTAGACAAAAATAGGAAACTATGGTAAGATCTTTCTTCCCTTGTATTTTTCTCTAATTATACAAGAGGTATTTCTAATACGCTTCCTTGTTGTGAGGGTACCAGTACCCTACCCTTTAATACTTAGTGGTCAGTATTTGTCTATGCATCTCACTTACATGAAATATAAATGCAACAAGTTATTTTTGTATTTTAATTTTAATTTTAATTTTAATTAAATGAGACTCGTGGTTAAATATTAGCCCCTAGTTTCTAAATGTACCAGCAACTTCGTAAAACCAAAGAGTACCAAAGGAATCTCCTAAAACAAATCTCCTCTCTACTTCAAAATCCAAGACAAACCTCCTAAAGCTGTACCTCGATAAACCTACAGAAACATCTCTTGATTTCATCTATTTTTTCACAAACTCCCCCTGCATTACGAGCCTAAATAGTTTCTCTAGGAATCCAAAGTAAGGGGGACATTATGTAGTGAAGAAAAAACTCGAGAAATTAAGCGATTTAATAAATGTGTAACTATGCCAGAGAAGATACCAAAAGACGAAGCTCTCATGAGCACAGGTTTGTGTATGTAATTATGCCAGAGCGCCAGAGAAGATGCCAAAAGAAAGAGCTCAATTCAAGAACTTCACAAATAGCAAAAATCAATAAATACATAATGAAATCTAAACTACTATATAAAGGGATTCCTCATTTGAGACTCATTTTTTCTTTTCCTAAAAAAGCAAAGGCGAAAAATTACATACACTCATACTTTGAAAAACAAACACGGGTAATATATTTAGGCTGTTGAAAGAGGGCTGGACAACAGAAAAAACAAGTAAACTTCAAATTCAAAAGAAAAAATAAATAAGAGGAACCACTCTGTCCAAGCCCCAAGAAAGAAGAGCCAGCTAGCTATGCATCGAGTGGCGTGGCCTTGTGTAGCTACTGTTCCTCATTTTGTGGAGTATATAGGAAGTAAGATATGTTGTAACAAGAAAACATAAAGTATATAGGTTTTTATTTTTTCTGTGCGCTTAAGAACAAATGAAAACACAACATAACATATTTATTAACAATAGTTTTAGGTTGTATAACTAAAGTAACCCCCCTCCCTCCCACGCTCATTTGGTATGCTTCAAGTAGCTCTTCTTCAAAGTCAAAGAAGAACGACCAGTAACAAAATACTACTACTACACTCTCATTGATTTGCATTATCGAGGTGCCTTATCGAATTTCCATCAATCAATTGAGGGGAAATTATGAACTAGGAAGTGAACTAAAACTAATTCCAAAATCAACTATGTTCCCCCAAATCAGCAATTCATTCCAGGTCCTTAAATTCCATCATCATCCAAACAGACAGACGCCAAGGTTGGGTGGGTGGGTAGCAATAGAGTGTGACCATCGTTTAATTAAAGACCCTAAAAAATACATTCAAAAACAAAATAGCCAAAATGTTGCGACCATAAACAAACTCTAAAGGCCGTAACTAACTAACAATAGCAAAAGCAATGACTTAAAAACAGAAACATGATAGGAGAAGCAAGTATATATACGTGTTTTCTGCTTTTTCTGGAGGTGAATTGGGGGAGGAATCTCGACGACGCCGTCGTCAGTCTCCATTTGAACTTGAAGCACCACCATGAGGACGTTGCTGTTGTTGGTAGCACGCAACGCAACGGGTGTCCCTTTTCGCTTCGGCTTACTGTGACTGTTCTCTGGCTTGTCTCAAACCCACTCTATTAGTATTATTAGGTTTTTTTTATTTAAAAAACAAAATGGGCTCTTAGTGTTTCTGCCCCATTAAATACACTTTTTATGTATCTTTTAATACATGTTTTTGTGAAAAAATGCCTCCTTTTTTTGGGTTAGATTTGAATTTCCCGCATTTTAAGTTCCTGTTTGTGTGAAACAACTTGAAGAGGCTGGAAGAAATAACACTTTCTAAGACCAAGGGTTGGTCACAAGAATTGTAACTATTTGAGAAATAGTGGAAATACTCAGTGGGAGTGGGGAGTGGATGTAGCCCAAAGTTTGGGGTACGCCACTATACATCTGGTGTTATTTTCATTCATGCATTTAAATATTCACTTGTGACACATTACACACTCATTCACATAAAATCAGTAACCGTGTATGCAAAGCTTTCTACAGAAGCATCATTCATTTATTGCATAAATACTGTTATAAGCTTCTGTTTTCATATTACTCTGATGATTAACATTTTGCATAAGTAACACAGTAAGCTGAGTAAGTTTGACTGTAGTTTCTCTAACTTACTCAACTCCAAGAGTTGTCTTGAGAGAAAGTTCAGAACTGTTTTAGTGCAGGAATTTTAAATAGGTCACAATTCAAACCCCATTTCTTGTGACATCCTATCACTTCACGGTGCATCACCAAGAACTACTAGAATAGGAGCTATTCCTCCAACAGGGTCATTTCATAATCATTTTCTTGAAAGCAATAGCAATAGTATAGATAGTGATCAAAAGATGCCCTCCTGAAGAATAATGAAATTGTTGAGAAAATAATCAAATTCATTAAATTGTAAATATCTCAGCTATCTTGATGACTTGACTTTGAAATGATAATATGGATTCGACATAAAATCGACACAAAACCAATAGGCACGTCAATTAAATCATTCCTGAACGCATTACAACAAGGAAAATTCATCGACATAATCAATTATGCAAAACAAACAAGCATTTAGCATGCATTGTCACTAACTACTCATTTAATAGCATCATTATTATTCAACTTTTGCTCCTACAAGAGTATTAATACAATATAATCAAGTATTCCCATTGATCCAGCAATGTTACCAATATTGAAATGTCGTAGCGCGAGATGTAGGGATTGTGGTAATCACATCATTGAATCCCTAATTAACCAAAACCCATTAGAAATCCTCCATCCTCTTCTTACCTAAGTCAAATCGCGAGTTCCAACAGCAAGAGAGATGAGGCAAATGTTTTGCTTTCGGTTCCCATCGTCATGATCACCAAGAAGTCCAAAAAAAAGATGTTAGAATCTTTGAAATTAAAACTAAAATCGAAACAGAAGAATAAAAGGAATTACCCACAAATTCTCCTTCACCAAAACAGAAAAGAATGAGATTAGGGGATATGTATTCGCTCTCCGGTCACAGCTCTTCAAACGGCGTCAAAATCCGACAAGAAACAAGTGAGAACAAGGGAAAACAGCTCTGGTAGCAGTTGAGAACTTCACGGCAGTCTTAAGGACATGATTCTCTAGTGTGTTTCTAGCTAATTAGACCTAGGTTAAGGGCTTTTAAATGTTTCTAATCATTTCGGGTCGTTGGGTCCAATGGCTCAAGTCCAACGGGTCAGGATATGTCAAAACGAGTAAAAATACGTAACTGAAAATCTGTCAGCTTGCCATAGCCAGGCGCCCTGCACCCCCCTGGGTTATATTTTTGTGTCGTTTTTTTGCCTCGGTTCGCATAATTATGTTCCATAACTCTATTCCAAACCATCAAAAATCATTTTCAAACATGAAAGGACACATAACAAACATACACACACAACCAAATATGTCATAATTTCTAGGAAACGAAATTGAGGGTGTTACAAAATCAAGCAGAACGACTTTAGGCTGTTTCTCTAATTATTTTGGTATTATTCGTGCTCTTAATACCGAATTATTGGCTGCCACGAGCTCTATTGAAATTGTTTATGAGAAAGATTGACATTTCTTCTGCCTGGAATGTGATTCCAAGCTTGTGGTGGATACTTTTCGCTCCCATCATATAGTTCCTCGGTCACTAATCACAAGATTGAAAAATTGCATGCTTCTTTGTCAAAAAATGCAATGTCAGGTCTCTTTTGCTAATAAATTAGCTTCACGTGGCTTAGCGACTCATAGTTTTACTTTGTGGGATTTAATTCCAGATTTCATTAGGAAAGACTTTTTTCGTAATAGATTAGATCTTCCTAGTTATAGATTTCGATAATTCATTGTCTTTGTTGTGAGTTTTGTCTTTAGTCCCCCCCATAATTCTTGTTATTTTCAATTTTTAATAAATTTTTTGGCGTGATGCAAATAATAGATAAGGTTTGACGTGTCAATATAGTTGAGATTTCTTTCCCTAAGATGATGTCTTTACATGCCAATAGCTTTAAAAAAAAATAAGGTAACTCAGTCCCATCTTGTTTGGGCCAACCTATTCCTCTCACAAGATTATTTGCAAACCCAAATCACGTTTGTTCAAATAATATGGGACTCAATCTTTTAAAGCTTGTTGACCAAAAAAACTTTTAAAGCATAATTGCAAGTTAATGCCTCTAAAATGATTCAAGAATGCTTCAAGTTTATTCCACGACATTATATAATTGCATTATTTGAAGTTTAAACTTCCAACCCCTTCCCATAAAGATTTAACATTTGTGAACTCGGAGAGCCAGAAGCTCAATGTGGCTCTTTTGCATCTTTTTTTTTTTTGAATGGCAAAATGTATATAATAAAAAGAGTACTAGAGGTACTCTAACCCAAAACACTTTAGTAAATCATAGTCACATATTGTGCATATCCGCCCAAACCCAAATCAAACTAGGTATATCACAAAAGAATTACTGCCTACCGATACAACCTACAGGATCCACAAACCACTCATAATACAGATATGGTGTGGACTTACTCCTAGACAATAACCACCTCCAAGATAACACAATACTACGATCCACAACCTTACCCACATCTGGCTCCCTTCCTGCAAATATACATTCATTCCTTAGTTCCCAGATGGCCCAAAGAACGGAATGCCAAATCAATGTCAGACCCGGTTTACACCACTGCCTAAAATCAAGGGAGCAAAACAGTATGAACAGTGTAGACAAATTCGGGGGCAACACAAACTCAAAACCCATCCAACCTAAAATCACGTACCACACCTTGGAAGAGAAGACAGATCTACGAAAGAGATGAAGAGATGATTCCTGCTGACGACCACATAAGATACAGTTCGCAGCTGAGGGTTCAGATATAACCCCTCTACGAAGCAAGTTTGTCCGAGTTGGAACTCTATCCAACAATAACTGCCAGGAGAAGGCAATTACCTTAAATGGAGCCAAACTCTTCCAAATCTTACTTAACACCAATACTTGCTGATCCGAAAGCCATGCCGCTCGGGTCGCACACTGGGAGAGAAGATCATAAGCAGAGGAAATAGAATACATACCGCTAGGGTGTGCCAACCAGAGCCACCTATCGAAGTCCACTGACAATGACACTGAACCCAGAAGTACCATGAGTTCGCCCACCAAGGTCTCCTCCCACACGAAAAGCCGCCTTCGCCATGGAATTTGCCACACCCATGTGGCCTCCTACCGGAATCCGCAGCACCCAACCAACGCATCAGGGTCCGCAGCTACCGAATATAACCTAAGGAACCTACTCCGCAGAGAAGTATCCCCAATCCATATGTCATGCCAGAAGAAAGTCGCACTCCCATCACCCACCCTCCTCCTAATGCTACCTGAAACCCAATCTCCACCCAACTCTACCCTCGAACCTAGAAGGCAAATATCCTTCCACCACACCGAACCCAAACTCGGAACACTCAACTCCCCAAAGAAAGAAGGACGAGATAGTCTGCATCTAATTTCTTTACCGGAGATCATCCAAAGTTTAAATTACATTGTAACTATGGGATTGTGTAGCCAGAATATGTGGTAATTGATACTGGAAGTGCCTTGATTTTCCACTCCCATCCTGCAAATTTGAAAAAGTAACTTCTTGATGGCATATTATCTCCCTTATGATTTAATACCTCTTTAAAAATATGCAAGAGAAAAGAATAAGGAACGATGATAAACCTCATATATAACAAAACTACGAATGTCTGAAAAGTTGCACCTACCGAGGGCCTTAAATCCTTAAAACTCAATTAATGTTTAAATAAAGCCCCTTAAATTAAATTACCTAATATTGCAATTAAGATTTTGCCTACTACCACTGCCAGGTTCATTAAAGGCATGACCATCTTTGCAGCTATTTTTGTGGAAGGAAAAAAAAGAACGAATAAGAGTAGGAGTTCGTCACTACTTGTGAGTCTTCTTCTCTTACTTTCCCATTTACCTAATTAGTTTTTTTTTTCTCCGTCTATTTTGATGTGTCTGCCCACAAATATAGTAAACAATAGAAGCTATTGAAAGAAACCTTAAAAAACCTAACAGGAATGAAAAGGCAATGGTTTAATCCACAATCAGATTTGAGAGGCCTGCCAACTTTCATCTTTTTCAAGGTACCGTTGAAAAAACTCCCATGAAATTTTCATATCATTGAGAAGATGATAGAGAAACAATTTAAAAAATTCAAAAATAAAACCCCAAACTGAATAAAATAATTCAAAATCCTGTAAAAATGCCACATTACCCATTGCTGTTGTAGTAAAAAGTGGATCACCTATCTTATGTCATAATAGAATAGATAATAAATCGATAGATAGATTGTGTCATCCTAACAAAGCATTTTTATATGCCTATATTGTTTAGTTTAAGTACTTAATACTTTTTTTTTAAAATAAAAAATAAAAACTGCTTGTTTGTTGTAGATGTAACAAGACTTCTGAATCAGGGTTTTTATGGAAACTTGTTTTTTTTTTTTGATTAAGACTGTTCTTTTCTTTTGTAACAAATGAATTTCTCACTGTCTTTAGCTCCAATTTTTGCAAACTCTCTCACATGCCCTTCCATAGGTTCACGTAAAGAATTCTTAAACTTCTATGTGCAGCTTTTGTCACCCACATCAACATCTTGAACCCCACCTTTGACCAAAGAACCAACTTGAGCACCTTCCATGTATGCCTTGCATGCCCCTAGAATATCATGAGCTCGGCTAATGAAATGCCCCACAACAAAGTCCTCAAAATTCTGAAACCAAAAATAACTCTTAAAACAGTTCAATTTTAAACCCTAGAAAGTTAAAGGAATAAACACAAATTTAAGGCAATAATATATATATTTTTTTGAAAGTATATCATAATATAGCACTTGCCTAAATACAAGTTAAGGAGATACATCTAGTTCAGTGCAGCAAGGCATTTATTACATGCAAAATAAATTTTGTATCACTTTCACTGGTACATAAATAAATGTGGATAACATCTTAGTCCACTTTAAACTTGACTGGAGATAAACAAACTATACTAACAAAATCAAGAAGTAATGTTCAATCAAACCTTTGAAATGTCTTGCTTATTCTAATCAAGTATGTGGACAATGTTCAATGGCAAGATGTCAACTACTGACTAATGAAAGGCTATATATTATATATCCTCATGATAAATGTAATATGCTCCGTCTATATTTCTAAAATTTTACATTTGGCTCCTCCATTATCTAGTATTTTTTGTCATCTTCCTAAAGAAAAAACACACCCAAGCACTACAAATGAACATGGCAAAGCAAACTTGCTAGAGATGGGGAAAAAAAAATTAACCAAGACTAGAATCAAACCTTTAGAGGCATTCTTATCTTAAATACCATTGTCAGCAATGAATAAATGCACGTATTCTCATTATACTACAGGGAACTACTTTCGCCTAGTGTTGAACCCCTCATACCGTCACGAAAAGGTCCATTAAAAAAAGGGTTTGCATTCAATACTAGACTTTGCATGGAGACTAGAACCTGTAGAATTGTTGAAACGCGTGGAAGCCAAAACAGATTAGTGTCGCCTCCCGAGATAAGTGGCTAAGGCATACATTGCCAGAACCATCCACATTTGGAATCAACTCATAACCATATCGAGTGTGGAAGTGGACTAGCTGCCATGAAAAATGTCCCTTTTGTCAGACTTGAAATAAAAAGAGTGTGAAGAACATAATGTCAGCCAGGTACAGTATCCTCAACCACATACCGGCGGTACATTGGGATAGTCACAGGGAAAGCAAAGATCAAGAAAGAAAAGACCATCATGGTAAGGAGCCCCTTCTGCTCCAATAACTACAGCCCTCAAGAGATCCATCCTTGATTCATAAGCTCGAACAAATATTGAATCTAAGACGATAAAAGGAAGAGTCCAAGAAAGAGTGAGATTGAGCAAAATGCCAAAAACAGGTTGCACTCTATGGTATTTAGACCACAATTTTACAGTTATTTATTTAAGTTCTAAATTCCAGTTTCAGAACAAATATTTGGACACCACTGAGGAAACAATTGATAAACTTTCCATAAGGATATATCATGAAAATAAGCCAAGACCCTTTCGATATGACAGGAGCCAAGCCTACCATTTCAATAGCAATGATTAGATTTCTTAAAAAAAAAAAAACAATGATTGGATACAATGCATGCAAGTCCATCACCTTGAAAAGAGAAATTTAATAATCAACTATATTATATAAAATAGAGTTTTGAAAGTCATTCCATTTCCCACCTAAATCAATTTTTTTTTGTTTATTTTGTTTTTTAATTATAATTTTATGACAATCATTATTACCAAATCTCAATTAATTATGGTAATGCAAATTAAAAATATATTCTTTTAAATGAGAATATCAATCATTAATTATTAATCATTTCAATCACTATTTATTTTTTCTTTATTCAAATTCAAGTCTAAAACTTAAAATTAAGTTAAATTATTTAAAGGGCATCCCAAACTTTTCCTCCCATACATTTTCTTAACATGCTCGCCCACTTTGTTATTTTTGTGACCCGTTTTCACTTTCTCCCTTGACTCATCAACTCTTTCTTCTTAGGTTTATTATTTTTCCTTGTGTTTCCTTTTTTGTTCCTTTTTCTTTTCTCATTTTATATACACTTTTATTCACTTTCATACTCTATTGCAGATATTATTCAAGTCTTTTTTTTATAAGAAAAGGGATATTATTCAAGACTATTTCTTATTATATTAGAAATACATTTTTGCTATTTTTTCTATTTTTTAAATATATTTTTGACTATTCATATTTTTAAAAGCCCTGATAATTTTAGAATCTCACCGTGCATGGCACCGGTTAATACACTAGTAAATGTGAATATTACAAACTATTTTGTAATAGGAATACCGAACAAACTCACCCAGCAAACCTTTCTCCAAAATCTTCCACTCTTTCTGGATTCTTTTAGCCCAATTCTTTGTATGCTGTTCAGAAAATAGGTTGATTGTAAACCCATATAACTAAGATTAGAACTAAAACATAGTGTCTTGTAAAGTATCAAAAATTAAAAAGTTACCTTCTTCATAGAGGAATTTTCACAAACAAAGTGATGGTCAGCAGCGTCACGAACAATGTCAAATTGCTTAAAACTTTGGAATTTCCTCATAATTTTATCTTTGAAATTTGCATGGTATGAACTGCTATTGCCACCTGCCTTCTTAACACTTTTAAATTTGGTAGCAGCTAGCAGCTTCCTGGCCTCTGGATTGCCAGCCAATCTAGCAGACTTCATTTTTCCGCGAAAAGATTTCGAAAACCTCTCAGACTTAGATGATTCTACTCCTAATGAAAGATTATAACCACGCCCATTGCGCTGTGATGCAGCTGATTTCTTCTTACTAGGGGCAGCCTGAGGAAATAATTGAGAAGACAACTCTGTTCCAAAAGAGTGATCAACATTATCCATTTTGATTTACAAATTAGAACTACCTCTTGTAGATCCTTGGATTTTAGAGTTATTGGGCTCCAATGACCAAGAAGGCCGAGAGGAGTCTGTCACGTGACTATTTTTAGCATTTGATTGTGTATTATACCAAGGACTATTTTTAAATGTACTATTCTTCAAACTGAGGTCATATTCAATGTCAGGCTGGAAAAAACAAAATATAATCAGACACATCTTGAAAAAGTATTCCGAGCAAAATTTTAGAGACATTTACAAGTTAGAAAAGATAATATCAATCCACTGCAAGGAATGACAAATAACATAACATATATTACAAACCACAACTTGATGAATGGCTTCAATTGTCTTCGTCTTGTTACTTTTATTGACTTTTTCACCAATTATCAATAAATCATCATAGTCGTCGTCATCGTGAATGCCAATCACATCGTGCAAAATGGCCTATAGAAGTAAAATACAATCATTATATGTGAGAAAAGAAAGAGATAGACTATTAAAAACATTCATAAAGCATATACAAAATAAAAGAGCGTAAAAATATCTCAAAGAAAACAACGGTGCTTGTGCACCTTTCAAATTAGACAAAAATAGGAAACTATGGTAAGATCTTTCTTCCCTTGTATTTTTCTCTAATTATACAAGAGGTATTTCTAATACGCTTCCTTGTTGTGAGGGTACCAGTACCCCACCCTTTAATACTTAGTGGTTAGTATTCGTCTATGCACCTCACTTACATGAAATATAAAAGCAACAAGTTATTTTTGTATTTTAATTTTTAATTTTAATTTTAATTAAATGAGACTCGTGGTTAAATATTAGCCCCTAGTTTTTAAAGGTACCAGTAACTTCGTAAAACCAAAGAGTACCAAAGGAATCTCCTAAAACAAATCTCCTCTCTACTTCAAAATCCAACACAAACCTCCTAAAGCTGTACCTCGATAAACCTACAGAAACATCTCTTGATTTCATCTATTTTTTCACAAACTCCCCCTGCATTACGAGCCTAAATGGTTTCTCTAGGAATCCAAAATAAGGGGGACATTATGTAGTGAAGAAAAAACTCAAGTGAAATTAAGTGATTTAATAAATGTGTAACTATGCCAGAGAAGATACCAAAAGACGAAGCTCTCATGAGCGCAGGTGTGTGTATGTAATTATGCCAGAGCGCCAGAGAAGATGCCAAAAGAAAGAGCTCAATTCAAGAACTTCACAAATAGCAAAAATCAATAAATACATAATGAAATCTAAACTACTATATAAAGGGATTCCTCATTTGAGACTCATTTTTTCTTTTCCTAAAAAAGGAAAGGCGAAAAATTACATACACTCCTACTTTGAAAAACAAACAAGGGTAATATATTTAGGCTGCTAAAAGAGGGCTGGACAACAGAAAAAACAAGTAAACTTCAAATTCAAAAGAAAAAATAAATAAGAGGAACCACTCTGTCCAAGCCCCAAGAAAGAAGAGCCAGCTAGCTATGCATCGAGTGGCGTGGCCTTGTGTAGCTACTGTTCCTCATTTTGTGGAGTATATAGGAAGTAAGATATGTTGTAACAAGAAAACATAAAGTATATAGGTTTTTATTTTTTTCTGTGCCAGTTTAAGAACAAATGAAAACACAACATAACATATTTATTAACAATAGTTTTAGGTTGTATAACTAAAGTAACCCCCCTCCCTCCCACGCTCATTTGGTATGCTTCAAGTAGCTCTTCTTCAAAGTCAAAAAAGAACGACCAGTAACAAAATACTACTACTACACTCTCATTGATTTGCATTATCGAGGTGCCTTATCGAATTTCCATCAATCAATTGAGGGGAAATTATGAACTAGGAAGTGAACTAAAACTAATTCCAAAATCAACTATGTTCCCCCAAATCAGCAATTCATTCCAGGTCCTTAAATTCCACGCTGAGGCCGTTGCTGTTGTTGGTAGCACGCAACGCAACGGGTGTCCCTTTTCTCTTCGGCTTGCTGTGTCTGTTCTCTGGCTTCTCTCAAACTCACTCTATTAGTATTGTTAGGTTTTTTTTATTTAAAAAACAAAATGGGCCCTTAGAGCATCTACGATGGTGGGTATCTTACCAAATATATTAACCCAAATAAATGGGCCCAAGTTCTTTTTTTTTTTATGCCACATCTGAAATGGACGCCGATACCCATTTTTTCCTCCGATGCTAGTATCTAAATCTTAAATTGACACTCATTAAAATTAAAATATTTGTAATCACAGATTTGAACGTTCGAGAGAGGGAGAGACGTTTCTTCTTCCTCTCGTTCCTGCCTTCTTGCCTCTCATTCTGCTTCTCATTTTCACCTCCTTCCCTCACCTCCTTCGATGCCTCTCCCTCCATTCCAAACCATTCTTTCCTCACTCTCGTTTCAGTTCTTTCCGAAAACCCTCAAGAGAACCCATCTCTTTTTTTCCCTATATACCACCGTCGCCGCGTTTTGGAGCCTCCACCGCACGCCGCCATCAACCGCGCACCCAGTCGCACACCGCCTCACCACTGCGCAAATCTCTCTCTCAAGATGTCCCTCTCAGGATCTCTTCGTTCCTCTCATCTCCTTCTCCTTCCTGACTGCGAATCAATTTTTTTTTTCTAGATTTGAGTTTTCCTTGTTGAATCTTATTGAATATGTGTCTCATCTCCCACGCGGTGTAGTTGATTGTTGTTTTCTGTTGTTGAATCAAATGAATCTGTGTCCTCATCTCCTTCTCCTTCCTCACTGCGAATGAATTTATTTATTTTTTTCAAGATTTGAGTTTTTCTTGTTGAATCTGTGTCCTTATCTCCCACGTGGTGTTGTTGATTGTCGTTTTTGTTGGCATTCTGGAAATTTTTTGTTGTAATTTTTGTTGGCATTCTGGAAATCCAATTTTTGTTGTAATTTTTTGTCTCTGGTTCGTGAGTTTCTCAGATGTGGCACTGTTGATTCATGTCGCTGGGTATTCTACCCGTTTTCTGTTGTTGAAGAAGAGGCAAAAAATTACATTTTAATGGTAACCCACCGTATCTATTAATAGCCACTGGAGCAAAAAAATTAGACGCTCACCTTGCCAGCGAGGAGCACTCCAACGCCAAAAAAAATTAGCTCTCCATCCACGTAGGCTAGCTCCCCATTAAGCTCCCTGCGTTGCTGATGTTCTTAGTGTTTCTGCCCCATTAAATACACTTTTTATGTATCTTTTAATACAAGTTTTTGCGAAAAAATGCCTCCTTTTATTGGGGTAGATTTGAATTTCCTGCATTTTAAATTTTGAAATGTCCCAGCAATAAGAATTCGACAGTTTTTTGAATAACTTAACATTGTTTTGCCTCTTTCTTTTGTTTTTTTGCTAGATTTGAATTTTTCGGATTCTAAATTCTGGAATATCTCAGAAATAAGAATCCTAAAGTATTTTGAAAATTTAGAACTACCGGATTCTTGTTGACGGACGTTCTCGTCAACAAGTTTCTAGAAAACTTGAAATCGCAGAAGAAAAAAAAGTGTCAATGCCAAGTTTAAAAAGTAGAGAAGTGTTAAAATTAAGTGGAGGAGGCCTAAAATAATGACCCCTATTAGTATTATTAGGTTTTTTTTTATTTAAAAAAAAATGGGCACTTAGGGTTTCTGGCCCATTAAATACACTTTTTTATGTATCTTTTTTAGGACCATTTTTCGTAAGACATTTCTAAGGTTATTCCATGTTTTTGGATCACAACTGTGTAAATCAATAGATTGTCTATGTTGTTCATCAACAAATGCAAAGATAGGTTCATTTTTATTACGACCTACGTTATCAAAATATACAGTTTCATCATGATGATCATCTCCATTTTCATTGTTTCTAGCCAAAATATCTTGTTCTTCGTATTGGGTTGTATCATTCTGAACAAAAATTGTAGAATGTTTGTCAAAAATATTATTAAGAGTATCCTTTTGAGATTACTTGGCAACAAGGGGCATTAGAGCTAGGCTCTTATTTAAAGGACCAAATTGTCTCAAAAGGATGACTTTAAACAGTGTTTATAATGAGGGACATTCCATGAACAGATCACCATCTTTCAATGGTGCAGGGTATGGTTATTGGTAGGAAAGAATGAAAATTTTCCTTGAAGCTGTAGAACTTGATGTTTGGGATACAGTGGAAAACGGTCTGTTTGTTCCCACTCACTCAGTCAATAATGAGATGGTGGACAAACCAAGAACCCTTTGGACTGATTAGGAAAAGAAAGAGGTCCAATACAATTTTAAAGCCAAAAACATCATCACCTCTGCTGATCTAAGCTACGATGAGTTCTATAGGGTCTCAAATTGCGAGTCTGCTAAAGAAATATGGGACACCCTCCAAGTGACCCATAAAGGTACTACCAAGGTCAAGAGGGCTCAAATGAACACAATAACCCATGAGTATGAGCTATTTAGGATGAACCCTGGTGAAAGCCCACAAGATATGCAAAAAAAATTTACTCATATAATAAATCATCTCAGACCTTTACTAATAAAGATTTGATTAACAAAGTTCTTAGATGTCTAAATAGGAATTGGCAACCCAAGTCACTGCTATAGCTGAATCTAGAGACTTATCTACTATGACCTTGGCCACTTTATTTGGAAAATTGCAGGAACATGAACTTGAATTAAATCGACTCATGGAAAGCGAAGAAGCTGATAAGAAAAAGAAAGGGCTTGCCCTCAAAGCAAGCATTGAGGAAGCTGACGATGACGAGTGTGATTTACTTAAAGATTAAAATGAGGAAAACATGAGTCTAATGGTTTGCAAATTCAAAAGGTTCATGAGACTGAGAAACAAAGGTAAGTTCCCAAGCTCTCAAAAGAAAAATGGTGAAATAACTTCTTTTAATCCTACCTGCTATAAGTGTGGAAAGAAAGGTCACATAAAACCCGTTTGTCATCAAAACCAAAAGAGGAATGAGAAATTGGAAAAGAAACCACCAAGGGATTCGAAGGGAAGAAGAGCTTACATTGCCTGGATGATAATGATATGGATTCTTCTGATGAATCTGAAAATGAAAAGGCTCACCTTAGTCTAATGGTAAATCATGATGAAGACGAGGTAAACTTTTATGACTCTGACCCTCCTTTAACTTATGATGAATTACTTGCCGCTTGCGAAGAATTCAATAATGAAACGATTAGACTTGAAAAAATTGTTCTTTCTTCTAAGAAAACCATCTCTTCTCTTGAATCAAAAATTGAAATTTTAAACAGAGATGGTGATTCTTAAAGAAAAACAAGTTGCTGTGATTGAAAATTCTCCTCCCTGATCCTGCAAAAATAAAAAAGATGAAGTGTTAAAATGCAATGAGTGTGGTGTTTTGAAAAGTAAGGTTGAGGATTTAAATAACACTGTTGCAAAATTTACCATGGGAAGAGATAATCTAAACATTATTTTGGGAAACCAAAAAGGTATTTTTGGAATACCCTTCAATCACAATAAACCTTCAAGTAGTTCTTTCATTAATTGTTTTTATTATGGTAGAAAAGGTCACATTGCTTCCATTTGCAATATTAGGAAAAACCTGAATGTGATTAGTAAAAAGATGTGGATTCCAAAGGGTACCTTGCTCAAAACTAACTCACCTGGACCCAAGATGGCTTGGGTACCAAAAGTTAAAACTTGATTTTATTTTGCAGGTGTGCTTGAAAGCCAAAGATTTGAATTGATATCTTGATAGTGGCTGTTCAAAGCACATGACAGGAGACAAAAGCAAGTTCTCCTCTTTAGAAGCCAAAAATAAAGGTTACGTTTGTTATAGTGATAACAATAAAGGTAAAATTCTCGGGATTGGTACTATTGGTAAGAGTCCTAATCCCATTATAGAGAATGTCTTGTATGTGGAAGGTTTGAAACATAATTTGCTAAGTATTAGTCAACACTATGACAAAGGCAATAATGTTGTATTTGATTCATCAAAATGTTTGGTCATAAATTCTCTATATAAAAGTACTGATTTTGTTGGATCTAGAATTGGAAATATCTATATGTTTAATTTGGATGAACTACCTTCAAATGATGCATGCTGCCTTTTTAGTAAAGAAGATGAATCTTGGCTATGGCATAGAAGAATGACTCATATTCACATGGATCATCTTAATAAATTGGTTCGTAAAGACTTAGTAATTGTTTTGACAAAGATTCGTTCTGAAAAAGATAAACTTTGTGATGCATGTCAAAAGGGAAAACAAGTAAAAGCCTCTTTCAAATCAAAAAATATTGTTTCTACAAATCGACCTTTACAACTTTTACATATGGATTTATTTGGCCCCTCTAGAACTATGAACTTTGGTGGCAATTACTATACTCTTGTTATTGTGGATGATTATTCTCGCTATACATGGACTTTATTTATTTCATACAAAAATGATGCTTTTAATGTTTTTCGAAAACTTGCAAAGGTTATACAAAATGAAAAAGTGACTTAACATTGCTTCCATCCGAAGTGATCATGGTGGAGAATTTTAGAATGAAGCATTTGAAGGATTTTGCACAAAAAATGGAATTGATCACAACTTTTCTACTCCAAGGACACCGCAACAAAATGAAGTGGTTAAAAGGAAAAACCGGTCTCTTGAAGATCTAGCGAGGATGATGCTTAATGAGACTAACCTTCCTAAGTACTTTTGGGTAGACGCCGTGAGCACCGCTTGCTATGTGACGAATCGAGTTCTTATAAGGCCTATTCTTAAACAAACACCTTATGAACTCTACAAAAGAAGCCATTATTGATGAACTTTGGACCCTTGCTATACAAGAGGAATTAAATCAATTTGAAAGAAACAATGTTTGGGAACTAGTTCCAAAACCTAAAGATCATATAGTCATTGGGACTAAATGGGTGTTTCGCAACAAGCTTAATGAAAATGGTGTTATTGTTAGAAACAAAGCTAGACTTATTGCAAAAGGCTACAATCAACAAGAGGGCATAGATTTCGATGAAACCTATGCACCCATGGCTAGATTAGAAGCCATTCGTATGCTTCTCGCATTTGCATGTGTCATCGATTTTAAACTTTTTCAAATGGATGTAAAGAGTGCTTTTCTAAATAGTTATATTCAAGAAGAAGTATTTGTAGATCAACCTCCTGGTTTTGAAAATTTTGAATTTCCAAATCAAGTTTTTAATTGAAAAAGGCTTTGTATGGTTTAAAACAAGCTTCTAGAGCTTGGTATGATAGGTTGAGCAAATACTTACTTGGGAAAGGTTTTGAAAGAGGAAAAGTTGATACTACTATTTTCATCAAGCATAAGAAACATGAAATTTTACTTGTTCAAATGTATATCGATTTGGTGCTACTAATGAATCCTTGTGTAAGGAATTTTCTGATATCATGCAAAGTGAATTTGAAATGTCAATGATGGGAAAGCTTAATTACTTCCTTGGACTTCAAATAAAATAAACAAAGGAAGGAATATTCATCAATCAATCCAAATATTGCAAGGACTTGCTCAAGCAATTTGGAATGAGCGATAATAAAATCTCAACTCCAATGAGCACTTCATGTTATCTTGACAAAGATGAAGGTGGTACATCGGTCGAAGTTGTAAATTGGACCCAAAAAGCACTAGTGGGACATGCCACTTACTTGGGAATGCCTTGGTTTCATGGCATATTAAGAAATAAGCCAGTGTGGCTCTGTCCACTACCGAAGCAGAATATGTTGCAGCAGGTCATTCCTCTTCCATTTTTTCCCCCAAGTACGGAATAATGAGTGGGTGACGCACTTATCTTATGCAACCAGCTACTCATGTCCAAACAGCTCATCTGTCACACATCAAGCTTGGTATCACATAACTATCTAAATATGCTTATTTAATCCTGATTATATACCTTGTTTCATTAGTCTTTCCCTTTTTTGATGTTCCAAAAAAGGGCAGAGTTACATGAATGCATGACTCATGGGAAGTGATCTTTTAAGTAATGCCTATAGTAAGTTCTTAATTGCACTTAAACTCTGATATTATTTATCATATCATGCTTAATGCTTATTATCATATCTTTATTGGACTAACTCCTTTGCTAAGCAAATTTCCTTCATGAGATGTTTCTCATCATCAAAAAGGGAGAGTATGTGAATATATGCCATGACAAGAATTGTTTTCATGATTGACAAAAGGATCTACAAGTGTGCAAAAAGCGGAAAAGAATTACCAAGAATTGAAGATTTTCAGTTTTGGGTTTTTGGATATATTTTTAAAATTATTTATGAGTAGAAATTGAAGCTCTCAAGTAAAATAATTTACACACACTCAAATAACTTATTTGAAAATCAACTTTTTGGATTTTATCTAAAATGAATTATTATTTTTTTATTGTGAAAATATTTTTCTTTAAGTTTGAAAGCTCATAATTATTTCCATATTTTTTTCTCTCTCAAAAATATATTTGAACGCATATAAATTTTTTTTTTTTTTGGCGTAGGATTTCAACGTGTACTAAAATGAGGATTTCAACATGTATTACTTGGCTATAATTTTATTATTACTTGGCTAAAATGAGAAGTCCTCCAACGTTCTCTATTTTTAATAACAGGAGCATGTCATCATGGTTTTCCAATGCTTTTCTTTTGCTCTTTGACTCAAATATTACTAGTAATTTTTTTTATACAACGTGATTCATCCAGTCAAAAAGGAATTACATGATTCATATTTTTTTATGAGAATAAATGGTCAAGTTTCCATTTAAGAGTGTTGAACAAAACGTTTTAACTATTTGACTCTAATATTACAATGCTATTCAACGTGAATCATGCCTAAAGAAAAGCGATATTTTCAATGGAGGGTACCGTGTCAACATTGTTTTCTCAGACACACACTCTGTATATAGCCATGCACATTCTCTTGTTTTAACAGAATATAGAACACATGTATCAAGCAGTATTTTCTAGCGTTGAAAAACTCTGTAAAAATTATTTTCTCTCATTCACACTGTTGAGATTCAAAGAAGAAAGTGGAACAAACTTCAGTGACAACCAATAACTAAATAATCTAGCAACTAAACAATCAACAAGGTGCAATGAAATCAAACAAACAAAGAAGTAGAGAGTAGAGGAAATAACACCCGGATTTGCTTACGCAGTTCGGCCCCAAAAAGATGACCTATGTCTGCGGGAGAGAGAAGCTCTCCATTTCACTATCAATGAGTCTTTTACAATGAGAATACAATTGTCCTAAACCCTCTTCCAAATGTTCAAGAAGAACAATCCCAAAGGTTCCCACAATCCCAACTCTCTATCCCTATTTGATACTCTTAAGATTACAATAGAAGAAGCTTTCAATCCTCCCTCTATGATTCCCTAAGATCCCAAGGTGTTTAGATGTGTTTCCCAGCCCCTAGAACCTCACCAAGAACGCTCAAGAACGGCTGCACGCAACCCTAGAAAATTCTGCTAGCTGTCTCGAATTCAGCAGCGTTTCCTTAAATAAGGTTGTTGTGAATCGATTCCCATTAAAAGTGTGAATCGTTTCACCAGTTGGAAAAACAGCCCCTGCACGATTTTAAAGCATGAATCGATTCAGACTCCTGGTCCATGCGATTCACAAAGGCACGCAGCAATTCACAGGGGCTTTGAACATGAGGAATCGATTCAAGGCATAAGGGATTCGATTCACATCAGTTGGAAACTCATTTCTATGACTTCCAATGATCTCCAACATGATTTTAAGACAAATCTCCACAATTCTCGACCTTGACTTCAAATCAGTGATGATGCTCAACATTTAACCATCAACCACTTGCTGCTCTTTCCATTACTGGAATTACGTTTCAGAGAAATTCACCAAGTCCAAGCAATGCTTGAACCTTGATCTAGGTAGTGACTTGGTGAATACATCCGTCGAGTTGTCCTCCGATGCAACCTTCTCAACCACTATTTTCTTAGATTCTGCGACGTCTCTAATGAAATGCAAGTAGACATCGATGTGATTTGTCCTTTCATGATACACTTGGTGATTTGCCAAGTGGATAGCACTTTGGCTATCACAATGTACCTTCACACACCCTTGTATAATTCCTAGCTCCCCAATCATATCTTTCAACCATATGGCCTCCTTCACCCCTTCAACTAGGGCGATATACTCTGCCTGAGTAGTAGATAACGCCACAACAGATTGTTGATTTGCCTTCCAACTTATTGCCGTTCCAAACAATGTGAACACAAAACCAGACAATAATTTTCTTGTATCCACATTTCCCGCATAGTCCGTATCTACATAACCCTCTAAAGCGTCTTCTCTTTGAGTTGCTCTTGTGTACCTCAAACCATCTTTGAGTGACCCGTTCAAATACCTCAAAACCCACTTCAGAGCTTCCCAATGTGCTTAGCCCGGATTTGCCATAAACCGACTCACTATGCTAACTGCATATGCTAAGTCCGGTCTACTACAAACCATGTCGTACATGATGCTTCCTACCCCAGTAGCATATGGAGTAGTATTGATCTTCCTCATCTCCTCTTCGGACTTAGGAGCTTGTGTCACCGAGAGCTTTGTGTGAAGACCCAAAGGAGTGCTAACCGGCTTAGCTTTATGCATCCTAAACCGCTCCACCATTTTTTTAAGTACCCATGCTGAGATAAGAATAATTCACCCTTATTCCGGTCCCTCACGATATCCATCCCAAGTATCCTCTTTGCAGCCTCAAGATCCTTCATCTCAAATTCCGAATTTAGTTTCTCTTTGAGCTTGTTGATCTCCTCTTTACTAGAACTTGCCATCAGGATATCATCAACATAGAGCATATTGACCTTTAGCATCAAAGGTTTCAATTCCATCATCCCATAACTCTTGTAGCTCTTGTACTAATGGTTGTAGATAAATATCGATGTTATTTCTGGGACCTTTAGGACCAGGAATTAGTAGTGATAACATGAAGAATGATTGTTTCATGCAGATCCAAGGAGGAAGATTATAAGGAATTATCATGACGGACCAAGTGCTATGGGTAATACTTATAGTCTTGAAAGGATTGAACCCATCAGAAGCCACTCCTAGTCAACATTACGAGGATCTAATGAAAATATTGGAAATCGAGAGTCAAATTCCTTCCAAGCAAGTGAGCCAGCTGGATGCCTAAGAGAACCATCATTCGATCTACCCTCACGGTGCTATCTCATTGATTCGGCAATTTTGGATGACATGAAGAACCTCTGCAGGCTCGGTTTCAAAGGAAACCATTGAAGGATCTTTGCAGGCAAGTTCTTTCGCTTTTCAGAAGTCTCTGTTCCATTAGCTTGTACATCTATATTTGTTGTTTTCCACCTTGACGTACCGCACTTTGGACATACTTGATCTTTGATATATCTATCCCGATACAATATGCAGTCATTAGGACAAGCATGGATATTCTCATACCCCAAACCTAACCCTGAAATCATCTTCTTCGTTTCATAGTATGACTTTGGCAAAACATTTCCTTCTGGTAGAGCATCTCTCAATAAATCCAGTAACATAGAGAATGACTTGTCACTCCACCCATGAAGACACTTTAAATGGCACAAATGTACCATAAAGGATAACTTGTTATACTTCTTACAGTTTGGGTAGAGCATTTGCTCATTCTCTTTCACCAATTGGTAAAACTTAATGTTCTCTCCTACTTCTGGATTCCTTTCACCTTCACCACAAAATGGCTCTTCTAAAGGAAGCATTGGAATTAACCCATCCATGTCTTGTCCCATTTCTAAATGTTGTTCAGTTGTGCTACTTGAAGTTGTAGGCCTCTCACCATGAAATATCGATTGCCTATAACCTCTAAGAAATCCATGTCGTGGATCAGTTAAGTGTTCATAAACACTTGTACGAGAATGTGATTTATAGTTGGCACATTTTGTACAAGGACATTGATTTATATTTTTCCGTTGTCTTCTGAATGTTGAAAAGCAAATTCAAGAAATTCATTAATCCCTCGAATATATTCTTCACTTTGTTTTGATGGATTGCGGATCCACCCTCTATACTCCATTTGACAAAATTAACTGAAACATAACTTTGTTTAAATAAAAAGACAACCAAGATTATATGACACAAAGTATATGCAGAAATGGTTTTATTTCAGCCATAAACATGAAATCAATCTTACACAACATCACACTCATACATATGCGAGCAGTTATGAATTTCTGATCCGACAAAATAACAATCAAGTCTCAAAGATCGAAGACAAAAGAAAGATGGCATGATACGAAGAATCAAAGCAGCATACAATGCTTTCAAAGTTAAGTATCAAGCAAATGGATAGAAAATAAGACAAAGGGGTATCTGAAAATACAACTCCAAAGCTTCTAAGTTGGTTGGTTAATTCAGAACGATAAACTGACACAAGCACAAGCACAACTCTCCACATGAGAACCAGCTAACTTTTGTCTACAGGGGAAGATTTTAATATGTGACTGCCTATTTTAGATCCATACAAGATTTGTGTCACCAAAAAGAATCATAACACATCAAAGGCAATTCAATGGACAAACTTTCATGTATTAGCCCCACCACAGTGAAAATAGAGAAGAAAATGTAAATAAATATTGGAGAGCTTAAAAATTGCTTAAAGTGTGTGTGTGTGTATATTGTGTATTTATGGGCAGTAAGCATTAATAAGTGGATATGTATATGGCTATATAAACACAGTGTTGACCAGAATATACTAGCAGACATTGATGATCTCTTCAAATTACCTACACATCTATTTCACATTTTGCAGAATACTAAAGAAAATTTCCAAAAAAAACTTGTGCACAAAATTGTCAGTTATGGTATCAAGTTCAAGCCATTCTCATTAGAAGAACAAAGGTCTGTCTAAGAAAGTATCACAAGTGTTCAGAACTAGTCCATCATCAAAACAAAGAACACTATCTAAGTTTTGTGGATCAAGTCCCAAAGTAGAAAATTGTCCAAAAGAGATCAAGTTATTAGAAACAAAGGTTCCAACAAATTTTGAGTTGGCTGCAATTATTGTCAAAGAACTTCTTCCCTTTCAAATTCTTGATAAAGTACTAGGAAGGTGGGGCTTAAAGTTTCTCAACATGTCAAATTCAAAAAATCCAACTACAACACAACACTAACACAGTCATTCAACTTAATTTTATACATATTGACTTTCACAAGACACATAATCATAATCCCCGAGATGCAAAATCAATATAACAAAGACAACAAGATGCAAAACATCAATGTAAACAACAAAACTTTCCAAAACACAAGAATAAAACTGGTCACTAACACTAACAACACAACAAATCACTAGCATGAATTCTTGCATAAAAATAACATTTACCAAAGAGAGACCTCTTCAAACAAACAGAGGAGCACTGCCCTATGTCTCTCTTCTAGCACCAAAACCTTCGATCTCTACAATAAGCTCTATCTCCAGGCTCTGTGAATAACAAAAAAATAGACCAGGAAAGACAAAAAATAAGATAAAAACAAATAAGATAGAAGGGAATGAAAACTGAGAGAGAGGACTCTGAGGTTTTTTTTTTTTTTTTGGGATAAAAACTGAGTGTTTTTTTAGGAGTATGATGGAGTGTGATGGAGGAATGAAAAAGAAATTAAAAAAAAAGAGCGAATTTAAAAAAAAGAAAAAATAAAAGTGAGGGAACAAAAGAAAAAAAGCCTAGGAACTTAAATTTTTTTAGTGGGGCGGTCTATACCCAGAGTGTTTTACAAAACTTATAGTTACGGATTAAAATCTCTAAAGCTATAGGATACCTATACCCACAGTTTACTACACGTACGTCTATAGGTATATGATGCCTATACCCACGGTTTTAGTGACCGTTACTATAGGTGTCTGTTGGTATATGTCAAATTCCTTGTATTTCTCAAGATTTTGGAGGTTTTAATGAGGCACTTTCTTTTGTTTGGAGTACTCCTTGTACTCCTTTAATAAAGTTTCTTTGCTTATCAAAAAAAAAATTCCTTATATTTCTCAAGATTCTTTCTCTTCACTTTGTGTCTTTTCATCTCTCTCTACCGCGTCTATCTCTTTCCTTTCTCTCTCTCCCCCTCTTTATATGTGTGTGTTAGAAACATAAACATACAAACAATTTATAACAAATTGTACTTTTTTTCACAGGAACAAGATGTTAGGACATTAACGTGTATATATATAACATGAATAAAATATTATATATATATATATATGGGGAGGGATCAAATTACACCCGAAGAGTTACACCAACAGTTATGCTCATTCAATAACATCTTATCAGATAAATAGTTTTCAAAATCAATCGTTGGATTTAAAGTTACAATCATATAGATCATATCTGCAAATTTGACCACTTTCACACTTATTAAGAAAAGTGGTTATTCACAATAAATATTATTAATCTCATTTCAAATTTCCATTTGATTGCCTAAATTATCCCTCATTAATTGTATAGAAACTTAGGATCATTAGAAATGAAATTTAAAATAAATGAGAGGCATTATGGGGATATCATCATTAAATATTGTGGAAAGAGATTGGTTTTGCTTATATTTTGTAACATGTTATATGAGTTGGCTTTTGCTTATATATTGTATCGGGAGTGCATATTATATACTATATAAAATTACATAATATATATTATTGTGTATACCATATAGTATAACATATATCATAGATTTTATAAATGTGTAATATAGATATAATTACATATATTATATATAAAAATATATAATATTATATGTTGTATTCATTGTCCACCAAATAATAAATAGGATAAAGAGTTGTGATATGACTCAAGTATTTATCATGTGTTGTTTTCCTTTTCTCGAACTATAATGTGTATCAAACGAATTCGGATTGCCTGCAATCTGTTGAGTCACACAGTAAGTGTAATCAAGATCATTCATGTGAGATCGGACGACTCATATTATAAAATCAGCAAATCATTCATAACTCTGTATTTTTTATTAGTGGCCAGGATTGCAACTACAGTCAAAATGACTATGATGAATCCATTTCTGTATCAAATGCACCCTTGGTTATTAAAGAATTGAAAAAAAGTATTTTTTTTATCCAAACCTTGTTATTTCTTTAATATCTTTTACATAGACTCTCGTAACTTCGAATGTTTGCTAAAAATCTTTGGAATCCTTTCAAATCTTATAAATCGATAAAGTCCTTTCAAATCTTATGAATTCTTATTATATACATCTATTAAAATCTAAACTACAAAATCTGGATTATAAAAGTCTTTTAAAAAATTCTTATAAATCATTACATTCCTACATAGCTTTTTAAAATCCACAAAATTTTTTATACTAAAATAGTTTTTTAAAATCTCAATCCAATATATTCCCGAAAAATTTCATGAGTTGTAGAACTTGTACAACTTTCTTCTTCACCTTTTTTGAAAACTTGTCAGTAGTAAAGTACAATACCGCACTTTTCTCCAAAAGTCTTTTGAAGTAGCCTTCTTACTAATTTGTTGAATAAGCTTTAAGTGCATTCTCTGCAAAAGTTCATAACTCGAAACACTTTCAAGAATGCATGTATGGCAGTATAAGAACTCTACTGTATTTTATAACTTTTGATTAATTTTATTATTTGCATTATAAAATTTAATTTAAAAATCATAACTCTATAATGTTAAAATTATTTTTTTCATAATTTTTATATTTTATCTACCTATTATTAAAATTTAAAAATTTCAAGTATTCTATTAGAATATAAATATTTCTATGATTTTATCATTCACATGATTGTTTATGTTTAATTATAATAAATACTAAATCAATATGTATTTTTATTTTTTCATTCTTAAAGCTTTGATATTATATGTGAGAAAAACCAGGATCTGTTCTAGGATTAACTTGTTGTCCAACATAGATAATTGACTATCTATTTTTCATGCTACTTATTTTGAATTTATCTTACTATAATTTAGATAAATCATTCAATCGTGTGTTTTATATTTTTTGTTGTTGAAACACATAATTGAGAAACTATATCTAAATATAAAGAAAATAGAACCAATATATTTTTTATTTGTTATATTTTAAAATTGGAGTATGTGTATAAATATATATATTCTCTACTTCGTAATGAATTATCTATAATATTTTTTGAAAAATTTAAGTCTGCTAATAATTTTTTTCCCTAAAAAAAGCCTTCAGATTTATTCTTATACGTTGGATACTTTTACAATTCATATATAGATGACTGTGAGCATAGGTAAATACACTAGTATTGTATAACAAACAAGTTTCAAAAGAAGTTATATTGAATGCACATCGTTAACCAAAAATGTTTTTTTTTAGGCCTCAAGTTTCGGCTTTTATTCAGGTTTTGGCTTTTTATTGCTTTTAGATTTGGACAAAACTTAAGTTCACTTACTTGTGTGTAGTTTTTAAATACATAAATTAACTATCCAATAGTAAAAATATGGTCTTTTTATATTCGAATCTAAATAAATAAAAAATTAATCCACGTGACATATTATAATTAGTAAAAAGCACGAACAACACATATTGAATAACACCTATTTTTTTTTTCTTTAGATTTATGGGTGCACTTATGCATTTCTATCTTTACTCTTTTTTTTAATCTCTTTAAAGTGCACCTTTTATTTTCTTTATTCTGGTGCCTAAGCGTCGATGTCCTCTATTTGGCATGAGCATAACCAAATAGTGTTCAAGGCAAAGAACTTTTATCATTTTCTAAGGATCGAAGTTCTTTCGATCATTCTCTAACTTCATAAATCATGTACCATGTGCGAAGAAAGACTAATTTGGAATCCAAAGCCATGAGGGTAGATAGGTATTGCAGCTCAGCAAAACGCATGCACATCAGACAATTAATACACATTCGGTGCTCCCACTAGTGGAAAAAATAGTTTTAATAACGAAAGTTTACATCGGTTTTTTGAGACCCGTTATGAAAAAATAGGCGGTGGCATTTTTGAAATTAAGTTGAATACTTTTAATAACCGGTATAGTTTTACCCGTTATAAAAAATTGTTAACATCGGTTTTTAGAAAACCGATAGACTGAAATGTTATTTTCGCACCCGCGCATTGACAAACCCTGCGTCTTTCTCTCACAAAACCCTTCTCTCAAAACCTTTCTCTCTAAATCCTTGGTGAAATGATCAGGCTCAAATCTCTCAGACGACGACGCCGCACCTGCTCCTCTCCTTCCCTTCGCTTCGGACCTCCTCCTCTCCTTCAGCGACGCCGCACCTGTCTCCTTCCTCCTTCCTCGTGAACACCGACGACGAACACGCCGCGACCGCTTCCTTCCTTCAAATGACGCCGCACTCGCTCTTCCTCCTTCAATGACGCCGCTTAACAACCATCGACGAACACCGACGCTCGCGCGAACAACCACCGACAAAGCCGTCCTCTTCGTGCTTCCATTTTCACCGCGTGCCACGCCTCCATTTTCATTGCTTCCTTCCTTCTTGGTAATTTCTCAAATCCCTAGCTAAAATCTATTTCTCTCTTGCTATATTTCTCTATTTTTTGTGTATTAAGTTTCAGAGAAGTTTCACTGCGTGTTACCTTTTTTTTTTAATTTTGAATTTAAATTTTGTTTTGTTCTGCTTGCTTGTGTCTTTGAAATTGTATTGGGTCTCGTGTTGATTGTATGGATGTTTGAGGACATAGTGAATAGATTGTATGGATGTTCCATTCCAGCAGAGGTCCATTCTATGTACTTTATTTTACTCTTTGAAGTCGTATTCTAGATTTTAAATTGTAGTTGTTTTTATGTCGTGATCCATGGTATTGGATCGTAGATGAATTTTTGCTCAAGATTTTTGAACTGATGCATACTTACTTAAATACTAAGTAAATAATGGAACACTTGAAATATTCTTGTGTATTACTTTCCACTTTCTCAAGATCGAGATTTGTTTTGATTTCATATTATCTAGTGGTATCTCATCAAACTTATAAGGTTGAATCATCCTTAGGTCTGTGGTCATTAGGATTTAATTGATTTGGTTCTTATTTGGTTTGCGGTGAGTATTGATAAGTAGAGACTAGTGAAATGAATGCATTGGTTCAAATCTTTGCTAAATTTATTGGCAGGCTTTGGAGGTGGTTGGTGTTAATCAGCAGAGTCAAATGGTGTCAGAGCTAAATGGTGCAATAATGAAATGTGTGCGTGATCAAAATGGAAACCATGTTATTCAGAAGTGCATAGAGTGTGTCCCTCAAGATAGAATTCAGTTTATTGTCTCATCTTTTTACGGGCAAGTTGTTGCACTTTCTACTCATCCTTATGGGTGCAGAGTTATTCAGGTTAGACCATTGGACATGTTATTCACCTTCTATTGAGGCAGTATAAGCTTTTTTCTTTTAGCATTTTATTTAACGATTAACTGTTTACATGGATGCTATCAGAGGGTTCTAGAACATTGTGATGATCTAAAAACACAACAAATTATCATGGATGAAATCATGCAATCTGTCTGCACTTTAGCACAGGATCAATAAGTAAGCTAATAATTAGGCATTTCTTTTGCTGATATTTCCAGCCACTTGCAACTGTTAGTCCAATTTCATGTTCTCTGTCTGAGTTATTATATAGAGGTTTCATTATCAATATCAAGTGATATAGAACTAGTATTATGGTCATGGCCCATCATGGTTGACATGCTGACACTTCTATTCTAATTTGATTGAAGTTTTGGGTTTCATTTCATCTTGCTGTCTTGATTTTTTAGCTGCAATCAAGCAGATTGGATTTTTAGAATTAAAATGGCTTGCTTTTTGTTTTGTTAGTTATTACTTGTGATACCTAAACTTTTTTACTTTTTTTTTTTTAAAAAACAAATAAATAAATGTTGTTTGCTTATTGATCTATGTCCATTTGATCATGAATGTTGTATCATATTTTATCTGTATTGTGTTTGTTGTTTGCTAACCCTATTGTTACTTCCATCGTACTTTTCTTTTGTAGCATATCCTGGAACACGGTAAACCACATGAACGGACTGCTATTATCAGCAAGCTTGCTGGACAAATTGTTAAGATGAGCCAGCAAAAATTTGCTTCTAATGTTATCGAGAAGTGCTTGGCTTTCGGTTCTCCTGAAGAATGTCAGATTTTGGTGAATGAAATGCTTGGTACCTCGGCGAGAATGAGCCTACAGTATGACCCCTTTTCATCTCTTATTGTTCAATATTTCTATTTTTCTGAGGCTTGGGATTATCTGTTACTCATATATTCATGTCATTTTATTATTAGCTGAGGAGATTAGTTTGTAACTTGAATTATTGTGCAATCATTGTTGGAGAATCTGTTCATGTGTGTTTACTCCCCCTTCCCAAATTTTTTCAGATAAATGAAAATCAATTTGGGGTCTAAAAATTTAACCCCTTAAATTTATTCATGTATTTTACTCCTATAATATTTTTTTAATTTAATTTGCAAGTTACCAAACATAGCCTAAAAAGAAGGAAAATCTTTTTGCAATGGTTGGAGTTCCTGCCATGTCAATAGGGGGTCACAAGTTTGTGAAATCAGCCTTCATCGATGCAAGATAAGATCACAACAATAGCCACAATGGGTCCGACCCTTCCTGGGATGGTCTCTCGCCATGTGGGAACTTTATAGCATCAAGTTGCACTTTTGTTTTAGTTTTACCAGATGCCCTAAATACGCCCCCCAAGCCTGAAATGGCCCCAAAAATACAATGAAACTTTCCTATTTAATTTAATAACAAGTGTAAGGGAAATAACCCTTGAAACATGAACATTCTTTGCGAATGAAAAGGCCTAGATAACTCTGAAAAGTGCTCTCTGTGATGGAATGGTATATCTTTGTATATCATTAATTTTTTTAAAATAATTGTTGTTTTGTACATTTATCAAATCATAGTTGCTGAATGAATGATGATATAACATGCAATATGCAGGCTATGATGAAAGACCCTTTTGGAAATTATGTTGTGCAAAAGGTTCTCGAGACTTGTGATGATCGAAGTCTGAGTCGATCCTTTCTCGCATCAAGGTTCACTTAAATGCCCTGGCGATATACTTACGGCAAACACATAGTTTCTCGTGTGGAGAAGTCGATAAGCTGCAGGAGGTAAAGAATTCGCACTCCTTCCATGTATAAATTTCCATTTCTTGTCCGTGAATCGCTCATTTCTCATAAGCTCCTCATTTGCAGAAACGCGCATAGGGTTGTTGGCCTAATTTCCCACGTTCTAATTGATGTCTTGAGGATAACTAGTCCTCTTCCAGCCACCACATAAAGGTCTTCCTTTTGTACAGTTAACATAAATGTTTATATCAGCAAGTTTCCTCTGCAAGCCTTATCTAATGTAAAGCATTGGAGATAAACACAGTCAGCCTGGCAACTGGAATAACTATTTTTCTCACTTTGCTTGATTTCATTATTATTACTTGACAGAAAATCTCTATAGGGAGAGTTAACATAGGATGTCAAGATTAGAGTCACGACAATGTGTATTTATTGTGTATGTATGAGGTCCATTGTGCAGAAGGAAATAATGGCAAATAATTAATTGTAGTAACCAGATTCACTAGATCAGGCTCTAAACCCTTATTTCATGTGTGTAAATAATATGCTACAACTTTCTTGAGTGCACATTTCTGTCGTTTATATTAGAATTGAATTGCTCCCATCTGAAGGGAAGTCAATTTAAATCACTTACCCTAAAGAGAAGTGGTTTGTGTTTGCTCCTATTTGAGATATGCTGGTAATATATTCACATGAATTTGATTCAAAAAGTAGAGTACTAAAAAAAGTGATAGAAAATGTATTAGTAGTATTTTTCTGTTCATTATGGTTGAGACTTTGATATGCAACTCTTCATATACAATCGCTTCATAGGACATATTTCAAACAAATTCACCCATTGGGAATACCTACTCAAGAAATACCTGTTTGTGAAGACTAATTTCTACTGTTTTAACTTGTAATTGAAATACAACACAAACTGAACTCCAAAAATTAAAATAAAACAATGCCATTATATTTAAAAAAAAAAAGTTGCATCGGTTTAGAGAAACTGATGTGAAAATATGATTTTTAACATCGGTTATTATAAAACCGATGTTAAAAGTATAATTTTAACATCGGTTGTCATAAAAACCGATGTTAAAATTATACTTTTAACATCGGTTTTATAATAACCGATGTTAAAAATCATATTTTCACATCGGTTGTCATAAAAAACCGATGTTAAAATCTAATTTTTAACATCGGGTATCAGTAAACCGATGTTAAAGTTAACTTTTAACATCGGGTAACTTTGCGATATAAATTGTTCTCACTTTTAATATCCCTCGTTTCAATAACGAACTGAAAACCGATGTGAAAAGGTGTTTTTAACCGATGTTAAAAGACCAAAGTGCAGTAGTGTCCTATAGTATGGTTGGATGAATTGCAATGTTAATGCCTCATATATCCAGCAGAGTTAGAGTGTAGTTTTGTTTTTGATAGGGCTTTGCCCATCCTTAGCACACACAAAATATACGTTGAAAAAACTTTTGCATATTCATTACCAAAATGTAATAAGACACAACTTTGATAGTAAAATAAAGAAGTGTCCATAAAAGTTTATTGATAAGTCATCCATATATATTATCATTATAAATTCTCACTAAAACATTTCCCTTAAAATATATGGTGGCTTTTAGCAAGCACCATGCACAAATACAAGGCCTGACCAAGCCCAAGCGAGTAAGACAAGGGCATTAAGCCTCAAAATTTTTGACAAAAAATGTCTCAAAGTTTTTATTTTCACTTAATATAAATGAGCGAATTCCTTTAACTTATAATAAATCTATCTAGTTCAGATGGTATAGCATAATGTTTTGTACCTTGTAGTTGTAGGTACAAACCATATTGTGGTTGATTTTGTTTTTTTAGGCCTCTATTTAGAGTCTAATAATTTCTTTCCGTAGAAATCATCATTTAATGTGAGGATAGCAACTGAGTTTTTGAGTGACTAGTACTACCCATCACCGGGGGTTTGGTCCCTAGCCAAGCTAGGGTTTGGTCGGCGTAACAAGTGCTTTTTTCTACGCTTCCTGCATCGCAACTCCACAAGAACCGGTGTTGTGGTCCTCTTCCTCATCTAGCCATCCCTTTCTGCTATCCTCCCAACATGAGACAAACGCGTCTTCATCTTGGGCCCCCTGTCTCCAACTCTTTGTTTTCGCCATCATCCCTATCTCGCCTATACGGTGGTGGTAAACCACCACCCTCTTCGCAGCCGAAGGCCACTCGCACCCCACCAGAGCCACTTGACAAAGAGCAACCACTTCCTCCCAACACTGAAGCTCCCTGTGCTCCATCGGAACTTTCAGATCAACTCACCGGCCTTCACGTAGGGGTTTCCTACTCCACCGGTCACCACAAACCCACCTCCTCCTTAGCGACTGTCCATACACCAACTCACGGCAGTTAAGGCTAATCCATGATCTCTGAAACTCTGACTCTTGCCCCTTCTATTCTTTTCATATTCAGTGAAGCAGATCTAGGAAAAATAAACTTTTGCCCCCATTGTCGTTTGGCCATCGAAAACACAGGAAGATTTGGACTTTTCGACTTCCTTCATCTCTTTGTATTGCCCATTTATGGAAGCTGACTATAAGCTTTTGGTCGGCGGTGATTCTATTCGATTATCAGGAACCAAGCTGGGTGGAGAAGTTGTGGAGGGGTAAATGGTAATTTTTCAAGTGGTTCCTGGAAACCCTAATGGGCTAGGCCCAATCTGATTATCTGCTAGTTTTATGAATATAGAGGCATAGTAGGAAAAGGGGTGGAGTTTGACCTTTTAGGTGCCTTGCTTTGGTGTTTGAATGTTTGGCCTAGTAGTTTGTTTGTTGTCTTGGGCTTTAGCCTTTTGTCAGGAACTACTCAAGTGCTTATGGATGTATCTAAGAGTAGGTATATTGATCCTGTAAGGTGCCCCATTATAGGGTTGTGAGTTTACACTTGGTGTAATACTTTGAGGCTCTTGCCCATATGAATGAAATGTTGCACTATTGACCCAAAAATGCCTCTATTTAGAGTTTGTTTTACGCCTCAACGGATGTTCGGCCAGTCCTGCACAAATGGAGTGCCATGTGATATATTGTGTGGCACTTAACAGCCAATTCAGTATTTCCTACCGTGTTAGGTAATTAGGGTGACGATAGGAACTATCTTAACAGACAGAAGCTATAGATTCAACGATTTTTTTTTAATCTCGTCAAAGTGAGGGACTATCGTGAATGTGACTACTAACTAATTCAGGGGCCAAAATGACTGGTAATCCTATATCTACCCCATAACATGTGTGGCTCGTTATTGGTTTGCTCATCATGCCACATCTCTCTCTCTCTCTTTCTGTGTGTTATATATTAAAAATTCTTTTATCATCTTGTAAAAAAAGTATGTTATCATATTTTCTTTTGTGTTTTTTTTTGTGTGTATATTCACTTTATATTTTTATCATTATTTCTAAGGCTCTCTCTAATATGAACCTCTTGTAAAAGGGTCTAAAAGTGGACCTTTTAATTTGACTGGATTAATTTTTTGTGTGTGAGTGATGTAGAGTCCATCTGCAACTGCAATGCATGCATGAAAATGCAACGGAAATTGAGTATTATTTATTATTATTATTTTTATTCAGTGCCCATTCTAATTAGCCAGTTGAGTTAGTCCACCAGAGTATTTTCACGGCTTAGGCCCTTCAGGCCCGCTATGAAATTAATCTCAAAGATCTTCTCCTTATAGGGGCACGCTGCATCAAATGTTTTTAAAATTAACTTCTTGTTCTATCTATGGATTATAAAAGCTGCAATCGTGATAATCAATTTGTGTTGGATGTATGAAAGGTGCCTTCAATTCAATGTCGTTTCCTATTTATTATATGCACACGAGATGAGATGTGTTTGGGATATACACATATATACATTTTTTTCCAATGCATGCATACTGTGATTTCTTTTCAATGGACAAATTAAGGACTTAACATTACAAGTTTGCAACCCTGCAACTGATAAATTCACTATATCTATGATCGGATCGGATGATCGGATCTATATTAGGAACAACTTATTTCTATCCCTTCAATATTTACTGATGTTGCCTGCATGGCCAATCCTAATAGAGTTTTGCTAATGTGTACAACCTTGCACACGATAAGGATAATTAATTTTCACTTTTTTCCTTGTTAATTATCTAGTTTTCTATTTTATGGGTGGAGAGATGTTATATAAATGTGAATCTATAGAATAAAAAGAAAAGTAAATAATTAATAAGAAAAAAAAGTGAACAATTAATTATTCTTATCGTATGCAAGATTGTACACGTTAGAAAAACCGATCCTAATAATCCCATGAAAAAAAAGAGTGCAGCTATGTTGGGCAATAGGAAAACTTTGTTGATCAATCTACGTGATTTGGATCAATATAGATATAAATTATTTTAAGAGAAATAAATTAAGGAAAATGAAAATTAAGTAGATTAAAAATTTTGTTTGATTTAATATGCAATTAAATAGAGATCGATGTGGATAATGATTTTTTTTGTCATGGGCCAACGGCCTACTATGCACTTTTAAGAGCGTTGAAAAAGGGTGTAGTGGGTTCGAACTCACGTCCAAACGTCCAAACGGCAAATACTTTACCAGTTGTACTAAGCACCATAGATTGATGTTGATAATGATTTGATTTGATGTACACGCGTATATATTAACATAAAAATGAACAATTTTTTAACAAGTGTAATCTTACACAGGTTAAGGATCATCAAATACTTATTTTTTTTCTTATTAATTACCGATTTTTCTATTTGGCGGGAAGAAAAAAATTACATAAAGAAAATAAATAAAAAAATTAGTAATTAATAAAGAAAAATAGGTATTCAATGATCTTAACCTCTACAAGAATATTACACATGTTAGAAAAACCAAAAAAAGAAATATAATTTCGTAAGGAAAAAAAAATTAAGTAACTTTGCTGAATTTAAAAATAAAAATTTAAATTTAATATAATCAGGTAGAAATATAAGAGTTTAATTTATATGCACTGTCAATGTAATAATATTTTACACATACATCCAATGATGTGTTGTCACCTCATCTCATGTGTTGCAAAACACATGACTTGTCATATTCATTAAATGATGTGACAACACATCATTGGATGCATATGTAAAATATTTTTACACTAACGATGCATATAAATTAAATCCATAATATAATTTGACAATGAATCAAAACATATGGTTAATTTTTAAATATCATCATAGTTTATCAATCATAATTAAATTATTTAAATAACATGTCAACTAAATAGTTGAAGTGTTTTTCTAACTTGTGCAATCTTTCACACGATAAGAATTATTAATTGCTCACTTTTTTCTTTATTAATTATTCCCTCATGTCCTAAATACTCCCTCCATTTCAAAACATTTGATGTTTAAGGTTGTGGAACACCCATTAATAAATTATTAAATGATATATACCTAGACCAAAATACCTTTATTTTATCATGCCTAGAAACTATGTAATATGATCATTCTCATTGATGAATGGTTAGCTATTGACTTGGTAACTACAGTAGTCTCGTAATAAGCATATAATATTAATTGGAGTCAATAGCATTTTTTGGAAAAATGCATTAATGTAGTCTTGGATTTGTAAAACATCAAAAAATTTTAAACAAAACTAAAACGCTAAAACATCAAATGTTTTAGAATGGAGGGGGTATAAGGAACAAAACCCTAATTCACATAGATTAAAGAATTGCATTGAAATCTGTTTTTTCTAATTAATACTCCTAAAAACTATTTTTTCCCCAAAATTACCATTTTTATCAACCAACCCACTTGCATAGGAAATATGTGTATCTCATTAATATGTTTCACTGTAAGTAAGGGTATTGTTCCGGACTGGGCCGAGGCCCAATCCGGAGATCCAACCCTTTCAGGCCCATTTCCGCTCGCCTCTCCGCCTTCCCTCGATGCCACGTTTCCGCTCGCCTCTCCGCCTTCCCTCAACGCAGCCGACCCAACGGTTCTCAGCATTAAAGGAATTTACTTCCGACTTCCGGGTTTCACGGAACGGTTACTCATCGGTAACCGTCCTCAACTCATATTTAAAGAAGACCGCGTCGAACGGTCGAGGTAATGATTTTTCTACCACCTCTTCACTCACCTCGACACACACTGACTTGAGCGTCGGAGTGTTTGCAGGTACACCACCCAACACGCCGTTGTCATCCGTCGCGAGCACAACCGCACTGCTTCCCTCCGGTCATCCTCTGAAGTTCTGTTCAGAACATTGGCACCGTCTGTGGGAAATCGTTTCTGATTTCATCTTCTTTGTCGAAGTCTCCCTTCTTCACTCGACGATGACTGGATCGCCGTCAGTCGCGACTAGCAGTTCCACTCATGCGAACGCAGATCTTGAACCACCTCACCATGAACCTGTTAATTTCATCGGTGAATATGAGAGACAGAGGAATAACCTTCCGCCTCCGCATCAGCATGACGCCGTTCCGATCGTTGCTGCTCAAACCGATGCCGGAACAGAGACCGCCGCCATCCTCATTCGCGAGTTCCGCGAATTCATTCGAAGCCATGCCGAAGAGATGCATGCTCAGAATCAACGCCTCGATCGAATGGAGAATCAGCAGAAGGAACTCTCCGCTCGCGTTGCCACACAGATCGAAAACAGAAAAGATCGAGTCTCTCGTTCTCCTCGGAGATCGAAGGAGTCTGAAAATCTCAGATCTGTTCATCGCCACCACCGTGGCACGACTCCACGCCGCTCTGTGCATAGAGCACTCCGCCGTGCTCATTCTGTTTCATCAACTCCTTCTCGGAGCAATGACACGAGTGACTCGAGCGGGGCCTTTGGTCCTTTTACATCCGAGATCATGAAATTCCCGATTAAAGCATCTTCGTAAACCACCCGCTTTGGACTCGTCGACGGCACCACCAGGCCGACGAGCATGTTGGTTGCTTTGATCATCATGGGCTATCGAGGCGCCCGAGGCGGTGAAGTGCGTAATCTTTCCCTCACTCAATAAGGCGGCGTTGTCTTAGTTCCGCACTCTTAAGAAAAATTCCATTGGTTCGTGGGTCGAGCTCGTCGACCGGTTCTCAGCGCATTTCATCGTCTAAAGTCCAACCTGTCAATGACGGACCGCCGCAATTGAAGAGAGATGAGTCTATCGGACACTACGCCGAGCGCTTCAACAAAGAAGCCATTTTGGTGAAGAAATGCTCGACGAGATGAAGTCAGACTTGCTAGAGCGAGGCCTGATTGAAGGAAATCTATTCAGTCGACGTTGGTGTCGACAAACCGAAGACCCTGAACGAGTTCCTGAAGCGAGCTCAGAAATTTATGAATTACGAAGAGAAGTTGATGGCATCAAAAGCCAAAGACAAATCCCCAGAGTAACATTGACAACTGTCAGTATACGAGAAGAACTCGACCTCCTTGACGAATGCAGGGAGCTTGCAGCACTCAGCGAGGTCGAAGTGAAACAGAAAATCGCAGCAAAGATGAAGAAATATTATAGTTGAAACAAATGTATCCTAAACACATAAATGTGAAGCAGTGAAGTATGATTGAAGAAATACGCAATCAGCATTTATTTACTATCAAAACCTTGCACCTCTGATGGAACCTCGTGCCGAGACCGCGTGCACAAGCTCGTGATAAAGCCTTATGCGTTGGCACAAGCACCTGATAAAGCCTTGTGCGTTGGCACAAGCACCTGATGAAGTGATCGACCTCGTGCCGAGACCGCGTGCACGAGCTCGTGATAAAGCCTTGTGCATTGGCACAAGCACCTGATAAAGCCTTGTGCGTTGGCACAAGCACCTGATGAAGTGATCGACCTCGTGCCGAGACCGCGTGCACGAGCTCGTGATAAAGCCTTGTGCGTTGGCACAAGCACCTGATGAAGAGATCGACCGCGTGCACGAGCTCGTGATAAAGCCTTGTGCGTTGGCACAAGCACCTGATAAAGCCTTGTGCGTTGGCACAAGCACCTGATGAAGTGATCGACCTCGTGCCGAGACCGCGTGCACGAGCTCGTGATAAAGCCTTGTGCGTTGGCACAAGCACCTGTGATCGACCTCGTCTGAGACCGCGTGCACGCAGGCTCGTGATAAAGCCTTGTGCATTAGCCACAAGCACGATGATGAGATCGACCTCGTCCGGAGACCGCGTGCACGAGCTCGTGATAAAGCCTTGTGCATAGGCACAAGCACCTGATAAAGCCTTGTGCGTTGGCACAAGCACCTGATGAAGAGATCGACCTCGTGCCGAGACCGCGTGCGCAGCTCGTGATAAAGCCTTGTGCGTTGGCACAAGCACCTGATGAAGAGATCGACCTCGTGCCGAGACCGCGTGCACGAGCTCGTGATAAAGCCTTGTGCGTTGGCACAAGCACCTGATGAAGTGATCGACCTCGTGCCGAGACCGCGTGCACGAGGTCGTGATAAAGCCTTGTGCGTTGGCACAAGCACCTGTGATCAACCTCGTGCCGAGACCGCGTGCACGAGCTCGTGATAAAGCCTTGTGCGTTGGCACAAGCACCTGATGATGAGATCGACCTCGTGCCGAGACCGCGTGCACGAGCTCGTGATAAAGCCTTGTGCATTGGCACAAGCACCTGATGATGAGATCGACCTCGTGCCGAGACCGCGTGTACGAGCTCGTGATAAAGCCTTGTGCGCTTGCACAAGCACCTCTACAACAGGTGGATACGCAGTCTAGTACTCGAGCGACCTACCAGGCCCACCTCTGCAATTTCAAAATTCAGACGGCTTTAAACTCGGCTATGTCGTCGACCTTGATTATTTGATGACCTCAACCTTGCCGCTTGGACAGCCAGATCAACTACTCTCACAGGGAAGTATAAAACTCGACTACGAGCACTTTACTCAGCGTAAAAATTAATGCTAACTTTATTACATCAAGTTGTTGCAAATTGTCTATACTTTGACAGGAACAGAACCTCGTGCCGAGACCGTGACAAAGCCTTGTGCCTTGCACAAGCACCTGATGAGGAGATCGACCTCGTGCCGAGACCGCGTGCACGAGCTCGTGACAAAGCCTTGTGCCTTGCACAAGCACCTGTGATCGACCTCGTGCCGAGACCGCGTGCACGAGCTCGTGACAAAGCCTTGTGCCTTGCACAAGCACATCAAGCCTCGTGTCGAGAACTGCCTCAGCAGACGTGGAACACGAAGGTCCCGAACGAACTAATGAACAAGCACGACATGACGACACTTGCAGTTCCTTACGAACAAGGACGTCGAACGTCGACATCAACGAACTTCGACAACAAGTCACCACCTCGACATTCGAGCTAGCGACTTGGGGGCAATCGTTCGGATCGGGCCGAGCCCCAATCCGGAGCTCCAACCCTTTCAGGCCCATTTCCGCCGCTCTCCGCCTTCCCTCGATGCCACGCTCCGCTTGCCTCTCCGCTTCTTCCTCAACGCTACCGACCCAATCTGCTTCGGCATTAAAGGAATTTACTTCCGACTTCCGGGTTTCACTGAATCTGCACTCATCCAGAACCGCCCTCAACTCATATTTAAAGAAGACAAATACGAATCCGGTCGAGGTAATGATTTTTCTACCACCTCTTCACTCACCTCGACACACACCGACTTGAGCGTCGAGTGTTTGCGGTACACCACCCAACACGCCGTTGTCATCCGTCAGCGAGCACAATATCCGCTTCCCTCCTGGTCATCCTCTCAAGTTACGTTCGTAATGTATAAATAAAAATTAGGCACTTGAAAATTGTTGTTGTTTCTTATAATTTTTTTTTACGGTAATCAAACTTCATTCAATAATTAGAAAATGGATTCATACAACCAGATGGAATAGAATATGTTGAGGCATTCCCCATCCACAATTGAAAATCAATACGAATATCTAAATTATCCAAGTACACAGTAACGAAACACTTAATCAGAACAGAAGCTAATATGGCATTACCAAGTCATCTTAACCCTAACAGCCAAAACAAAAGCTTCCCAGTACAGCGGTCAATGGCAAAAAAGAAGTGAGAAGCCAGAGACTTTAATTTCATCCAATCTCAGGTCATTACTATACCCTGTGCAGACTCAAATCGACTATAGGTGGTCTCCAAGATGACCAATCGAGCCACATGTTTAGGAGCCATTTGTAGGGGAAAAGAATGCTGAGGTTGGCGATGACCACCATTAACACTCCAGATCTGTAACATTGACGCTCATCCACGTGTTGATTGATTTTGTAATAGAACGAAGCTCATCTGCCACTCAGAGCCAAACGAACCCTGCAACAAGCCGAAAAACCAAACAACATTGCATTAAGACGACGAACAAAACAACGCCGTATTCAGACGACGTAAACATGGAAAAACACGAAAGAAAAACTAGATCTATGTGGAAAACCACTTATTTAGATAAAAAGGAGATAAAAAACGATTTAGAGGGTTGGTTTCAGGACAAAAAGGGCAAAAAACCACCCCTTTCCGATGGATGAGAAAGAAGGAAGAAAGGAGTGGAGACTAGGGTTAGAGAGAGAGAGAGAGAGAGAGAGAGAGAGAAAGGCGCTCCCAGCAATAATTTGTATCCAATAATTCTCGTAATTACCCGTTGTTGTTTCTTATCATTAAAATCAAGAAAATGAACCATTTTATTCTTTAGAAACAAAACCAGAGAGAGTATCTTATTTTCTATTTCGTGAATAAAGAGAGATTACATAAATGTGAATTTATAGAATAAATAAATAAATAAATAAATAAATAAATAATAAAATGAATAATTAAATTAATGATTATTACCGTGTGAAAAATTAGAAAAACCGATTGAATATTCACGTAAATAAATATAAGGTAAAGATATGTTCCACGTAAATAAAGCATCTCAAGGGTAGTACTTGTAGTGGTTATCAAGGGCAGCACACTAATATTGGATGACAAATTTAAGGAAAGTAAACAACAATGTAGCTAGCGATGCACGCCGATACGAGGAAGGAACAAAACAAGCAAGACGGGCACCGCAATATCCGGGGATGCTGCGGCGCCATCATGCGGTTACTGTAGCATCGTGTATGGATACTATATATTCCTATCATATCAAGAGAGAGCGAGAAAGAAACAATCATTCAATCATTAAATAATCCCAGAAACAGAGGAATTACACAAACAAACAAATGGGAGCCGAACCCTTGTTGTCCAAGTCCAACAACCACCACGAGGAGCACGAAGATGTGGCAGAAGCTCCTCCTCCTCCTCTTCTTGTTCTTGGTCTCCAACCATCAGCTCTCGTCGACCACGTGGCTCGCGTTGATTGGTCCTTGCTCCAACAAATTCCCGGTGAACACGGTGGCTCCATACCCGTCCGTCTGTTTTCCCCCCATCACTTCACTTCGTTTCTTATTATTAACGCTACTTACTCTTCTCCTTCGCTTCCTTTGTCTTCTTTTTCTTTGTACCAAGGTCAATTCTTGTTTTATTACTGCCTTTTTTGGGTATGGAGATGTTTCAAGTAAAAATCCACTAATAACGAATAAAAATCCTCCACCTATTTTTTATATAATATATTAATAGGTCAAGTTAGTAATATTGTGTTTCAAAATTTAAAAGGTATCGGAGAGATCAAATATTTGAGTCAATTCTTCTCTCTTAGGGTGTGATTGGTTTACGAGAGAAATTATGAAGAGAGTATGAAAGAGAGAAAAATGTGAGAAATTGGGTAGATTTGGGATATTGATTGGAATAAGTGAAAAAAGAAGAGAAAAAGAGAAGAGAGAAGTGTTGACTATTTTTTAAAAGACATTAATGTTCTTGAGTTAAAAAGAGAAGAGAGTGTTGATTATTTTTTAAAAAAGAGAAGTGTTGATTATTTGATTTGAAAAATAAGGATAGAATTGAAGAGTGGGATCGGTTTTTTTCTCCACCCATTTTCACGTCTCTCCTAGGAAGAAATTGCAAGGACATGGGACCGACCACTTTTTTTTTCTTTCTCGTCATTTTTGCATATTCCAATCATGCGTGAACAGTGTTTTCTCGACCTTCTCTCGCCTCAACATTTTCTTTCTCCACGTTCTCACCTCTGCCAATCACACCGTTAATAAATTACTAGCTCAAATGTAAATTTGATGACTCTCCTTCCAATTTCCAAACACGCAACGACATGATGGGCAAAAGCATACATGGAAATATTTTTAATTGATGATTTTTTTAGTGTAGCAGGACATCGCGTCAAAAATAAGGACGAAAATAACAAGAATAAAATAGGGGTTTAGTGTAGTTAATTAAAGTTGATAGTTAGTGTAGTTAATTTTCTGCAGTTAACTAACTAACTAGCAAGATAATCGAATTTAGTATAGTTTACTATTTTCTTAAATATTTTGTCACGTATCAGCATCTCCTTTTTTTTGTATAGAATATATAGAAGAATTCTTTCTCGCTGGTCATTTTATATGGCTCCCATCTGCTAGTAAAATTTGGGATGTTAAATCGGTTTCATTTCATGCTTGTAGGTTGCTCTTGAAGAACTTGAACATATACTGAGGGAGGTAAATAACCATGTTCTGAATCTTTCGTGCCCTGATGATGATCCTTCTCCTGTTAAGACCATAGCTGGAGGCAGTGTTGCAAACACAATTCGAGGGCTAAGAAGTGGGTTTGGGATTTCCAGTGGAATCATTGGGGCATGTGGGGATGATGAACAAGGGAACTTATTTGTCCATAACATGTTCCTCAATGGAGTTGGCCTCTCAAGACTTAGGAAGAAGAAAGGACACACAGCACAATGTGTTTGCTTGGTCGATGCCTTCGGAAACCGTACCATGCAACCGTGTCTCTCAAATGTTGTCAAAGTTCAGGTACCATCGCCCTTTTGTCGCAAATATCTGCCTGTAATTTTGGAAATGGATTACCCGTTGTAAATGAGTGATGTATTTTTTGATCTCAGTCGTCCGACTTGATCCGACGGTTTATGTTTCACAAAGTAGTTTAACACTGTTTTGAATGTAAGCCATCCGATTTAAATCTAATGGTCGAGATCGCTTACAGCATGCAATTGCGTGATTCCGCTGCTTCAAGGAAACCGGGTCAATTTCCCCTGTATTTTGGTGTTGAGTATGTATAGGACTATAGGGTTTAATTAAATTTTGTTAAGTTTGTGTGACCCTTGCTCTGTTTTTTGCAGACAGAAGAATTAACCAAAGAGGACTTTAAGGGCTCCAAGGTAGTTTCTTATAATGTGTTTATAATTCTTTTTGTCATGATAGGGGTTACATACATTAAATTCTAGGAGTGAATAATTTGTACATGTATATTCCTCCAAAATAAATCATAGGATGAGAGTGAAAATTTGTTTTATGTTCAGTACACTAAGTAACAACATACTAATGTAGCTGCTAATATATTAACATTTCAGTGGTTGGTGTTGAGATATGCAATACTTAATTTGGAAGTTATTCAAGCAGCCATTCTTTTAGCTAAACAAGAAGGTCTTCTTGTTTCCTTGGATTTGGCCAGTTTTGAGGTATTATGTGCAACTTGAAATTCCCGATTCAACCCTGGTAGTTATGATATCATGTTTGTGTAGGCAAGTTGTACATCACCAATATTGATGCAAACAAGGGAGTTTTTTTTTTTTTAAGACATCAATTGATAGCTTTTTAATTGCACCAACTATGTATGTGTCATATCAATTGGCTTATAATGTCTCTTTATTTTGGCAAGATGGTTAGGAATTTTAAACAGCCACTTGTGAAGCTATTGGAGTCTGGGAACATAGACCTTTGTTTTGCTAATGAGGATGAGGCAACAGAGCTTCTAAGGTGACTGTCTTATTCATTGTTTTACATTCATTTATCAATAATTTGTTGATTGCTTTTTATGTATGATGTCAACATGCTTTACAATGGATTCAGGGGCCAACAGAATGCTGATCCAGTAGCTGCTGTAGAATTTCTGGCCAAGTACTGCCAATGGGCTGTAGTAACACTTGGTGCTAATGGATGCATAGCTAAACATAGAAATGAGGTGTGCTAATTATTTGTGTGTCATATTTTACACTTGATTTCCATTTTTTTTTGGTATGGTGTACGGTTAGTTTAGTGTGTCCATTAGCCAAGTGGTACTATTTGAAGTTTTTAACCTTTGTGTCATTGTTCAACACGGAAACCATAATTAACTAGACCAAATAGTAGGGGTTTAACTCAAAAGGTTTTAAATCATAGTCGTGGTAACGGTTACAACCGCATCAAGATCCTTGATACCGAGAAAAATTCCAGTTAAATGCGGCCGATGCAGTCTCATTCACAATCGCGGAGAAATAAAAAAACCATGATGTCGTGGCCTAAATTGCGGTTTCATACCTTTTTTAAAACCTTAGTTTAACTTACCTTATAGGACTTTGACGTGAAGATGTTGCCTCCTAAGTAATGAGGAGATTGATTATCAGACTAGTGAACCTTTCTCAACATAAGCCATTATTTTATCAGCAAAAATTCGTCAACATTATAGCCATGAAACAAGTACATTCATGCCACTTGGTCAGCTAGCTTGTCAGTAGTGTTCTAACAAAGGTGCTGAATTGTGGTTCTTTTGTATTATGTCAGATTGTACGTGTTCCGGCTATAGGAGAAGCAAAGGCAGTTGATGCTACAGGAGCAGGGGACCTTTTTGCAAGTGGGTTTTTGTATGGGGTGATCAAAGGTCTATCACTTGAAGAATGCTGCAAAGTGGGAGCATGCAGTGGTGGGTCTGTTATTCGTTCTCTTGGCGGTGAGGTGACATTAGATAATTGGCAGTGGGTGTACAAGCACATGCAGATACAGGGTCTTCCCACCCCGGACACATCCAAATGAAAAGGGAAATGGTTTTTTGACGAACAAATTTTTGGCATCTTTTTCATCAACTCTCTAAGTGGTTAACACAATTTAAATACGTGGTTAATTATGTTCAGTAAATAGTTAATAGATATATCAGGTGTCGAAACTCATTAACCACAAATTTGAACGTGATTAACCATGATTTCCAAGTGTTCAACTACATGTAGATGTTAATACTGAAAATCATGGTTAATCACGTTCGAATTCATGGTTGATGAAGTTACGTTGATGGTTAATGAGTTTCGGCACATGATATATTCATTAACCATTCGGTGAACGTAATTAACTACGTATTTAAAATGCATTTACCAATTAGAAAGTTGTCGCGAAAGTCATCCCATTTTGGTTGTCAAAATAGCACGACCCAAATGAAAATTGTCATTGATAGAAAATTGTTGCCTCCTTTCTTTCTTCATTTACAATTCATCTCTTACCATCAAATCTAATGCCATCTATTGTTCCAATTGTGTTGTGGACTCGATTCTTAAATTTTCATGAGGTGACTCGATTAACTTTTCATGATCACGATAAGAATTACATTGGGAGTAAATGACCAATTTAGTCCTTGAGATTTGAAAATATTTCTGTTTGGTCCCTAACTTTTTCGATATTCCAAAATAGTCCATGACTTTTGCAAATTCGTCTTAGTTTAGTCCTTCCGTCATTTGTGTCTGTTAAAATTATTCAGAAACGTCCCTGTAATTTGGTATTTCATAGACTAATTTGACACTAAGTGATAAATTACGGGAACGATGTTGAATAATTTTTACAGACACAAATGACGAACGACTAAACTGGCATTTAATTTGCAAAGTCATGGACTATTTTGAAATATCAAAAAGTCGAGGACCAAACAGAAATATTTTCAAATCTCAGGGACTAAATTGGTCATTTACCCATTACACTGGGTTTGCTACTTGAAGCTGAATGTCATTCTTTTTACCTTCAGGGTATACAGTTGGGCCTCAAATGCGAATGTGACTCGAGCTATAAAAAAAAAATTCAACCAAAAAAAAAGCTAATAAATATAAATAATAAATAAATCGACTATAAAGTTAAATATCGAATAATTTGTTTTACATTCTTTAAATTTAAAAATAATAATAATACACACAAAATAAGCCAATTACTCATCAGAAATGCTCAGTGGATAAAAGGTGGTGTTATTTTAATAGCCAGACTTGTTTGTTGAGATATAGTTAAAAAAAAAATGCTAACAGATGCTTTTTAAAGCATTGGTTAAGAAATTAAAAAAAATAAGTTTGTATGAAAAAATAATATATTTATTACATTAAAAAGTGTTTAACTTATATTTTCAAAACAAACTTTCATTTTATAAATTTCTTAACAAATGTCTTTAGGGCACTCGTTAGTAAGATCCTATAGATAAATAGGCAAGCTTCATGAACTACAATCAACAAAGTACCCTGAATTTATTGCCAAGGATTCAAAGGAAAAACTTGATTAAAAAAATTCTGATATAAAATTAGTTATTAACACGCCTAGGCTTTACATAAATAAATACAGTTATATCCATTGTCGTCTATATACATCTATGGAATTTTTCAACGTACTGTTGACAATGAAATTTGAACTTATGGCCTAAATATAAACTACTAAGATCCCCGAGTCACCACTAACCATGAACCAACCTGATCTTGGTGACTCACTTGGTAAATAGTACCAATGATGGACCAAGACTCGCCTCAATAATGAATCCTCCCACCAACCGTTTCAAATTCATAGTACCAATATAAAAATTACGCAAACATTGAAAGTGTAACCCAGCCTAGCCAAATTTTCATATAAAGAAATAATATTATGCATGACAATAACTGGCTTAACAAGTATCAAAAAACAATAAATGGGCTTAACTCCTCTACCCAACGTTTTTAATCCTGAATTTCAGTAAATTGTATCTCAGAGCATATGGTAAATCGTACGTTCAAGTCCATCAAACGCAGCTACTAAATCGTTCACAAGGATCAGCCATGGATGAATTGCAGAAACAAACAAGATTAAGAAAAGAAAATCGATCAGAGATTTTTTCTCCCATTACACACGCAATATGAAACCTATTCATCTTTAAATACCAGTTCTTGACAACTCTGGTACTGGATCTTAAATCATCAAATTTCCATCGGAGAACCAGCTTGGGTTTCAGCACCACCTTGATCTGCACCAGAACCCTGATCTGTGGGAGCATCCTGCTCAGCTGCAGGCTCAGGTTCGGCAGGTGGACCTTCTTCCTCCTTCACAATCTCAAAAGCATCAATCAACTGTTGAACAGTTTCCTGATCCAAAATATGGAATGGCTCACCAACCCCAACCACAGCAATAGTGCATACAGAGCTTCTAAGCTTTTCACCTTGCAAGGACTCCCTAGTCGCAATGAGTGCATCTTTGATCAGGTCTTCCCGTGAGGAGCCCATGAAGTTACCAAACCTGCGTTCCAAATATGTCTTTGCAGCTTGTGAGCGTGACCCAATTGCAAAAGCCTGATATTCAAAATAGTTTCCACTTGGACAGTTGTAATAGAGGTGAGCTCCTGATTCATCTAATCCAGCTACAAGGAGACCAACCCCGTAAGGACGTTTCCACGATCGCTGGGTGCAAACCTGCCACCAAAAATTGCAACACAAATACAATGAGAAAGAGATCTTTCTGTTCTAATAAATTATGCAAATAATTCTTTCTTTCCAGGCTGATTAGCTAACTCAATGATTTTGTTCACTGTAAATTGAACAGATCATTTTCACATAAAGTAACTACATTTAACAAACGAAAAAAGAAAGCGGGATTACTTCTAAAAGTGTTGTTTATCATACCTTGCGTTTCTACCAACTGAAAGATCTATCAACCCCAGTAATAAGATCTGAGTCAAATACAGATTTCTTATTTCTTTGATTAAATCAAATCACAAGATACTTTAAACCCTATTCAACTAGATATTTTACCGGCAAGTTATATTGACTTCAATAGAGCAATAACCTGTGTTCCACTTCATGTCATAAATCTTCCATCTCAGCATAGATTTGCACGACATGGTAACTATGACAGAGATACATAACTTGGAAAGTTTTAAACATAAATGTTAGCAACCTTCAGGATTTTCCCTCACAGCATATAGAAAATTTGGCTGTGCAATGAGCTATTCATATTTCAAACAGAAATTGGACCCAAGGCCCTCTCCCATAACCAGATAGAGGAAGCACATTTATTTATATCTATAGCCTACTAATAGCAGTCCCAGATACATTAAAGAATGAAATTATGTACTCGATTACTCGGTTAAAAAGTCTCCACAGAATATAAGAATAAAAAATGATCAGCGAGATATCAAAGTTCACTTCCCAGAACTATGAGGTCCATCAAAAGAACATCCAGATTTGATTGAAACAAATCAGTACACAGTTCCACCCATTTCGTTTAGCATTCTTAGAGAAGCATGAATTCATTGCAATTTGAATTGAATAACTACACAATAATTTTCGATCAATCCTATGAATTCGAGAAACCAAAATCAGTAAATTAAGGGAACAAAGTAGAAACTGTTCCCATTCTCAACACAGCTTTTACACTTTATCAATACTTACAAAGTAGAAAATTAAGGGAAGAAAAGAAACTGCACAAGAGAATAAACAACACTATCTGACTGCTGCCATATTCAGTACAGGGAATAGGTAATGCCAAATAACGGCTCAAATCCTAAAATTCAAGTTTTCACAGTTGACTTGGAGCCGGTCTTGATAAACTTCTCCATACACAGTTTTAGAAAAAGAAATGTTAAAATAGTCTAACAACAACAACATCGAGTTTTTTAAACAATAATTCTGGAATAAGATGAAATTAGCTTATGCATTTCAATTTTTTCAAAAACTTATTTAATTTCAACATAAAACACCTATAATCAAGTGATAAGCTATAAACTTATCTTGATTGCTAAGCTCTCGCAAGCTAGAAAATAATCCAAATTGGGCCTTAATCGATGTCGGCAGTGTTAGAAGCCAAACATCATCAAGCCAGTTTTCAGAAAACTATCAAATGAGCTAACACACTACCCTAACAAAGAAGACTCAACCAACCACAAACCTCAAATTCTCAAGGCATTCAATCAACCAAAAATTCAAAAAGAAGAAAGAGATCCAAACACCAGAGGAGTATCATAGTATCTTGCACACCAAGACAGAACAACTCAGAACTCCCCCACAAAAATCCCCAAGCCGAAAGAAAATCAAATTTTGCAATCCCAATCTCATTCTAATCATTGTCTAAAAAACCCTAGCTCCAATATTTAACACAATTAACACGCTGCTCCGAACAAATGCAAAACCCTAGGTCGAACTAATAGAGGTACAAGTGAGTGAGTAATAAAGGAAGAGTTGAAAGGGTAAAAATGGAAAAATGGAGAGTGACCTGGGCCTTATCGGCGAGCTGAACGACGAGTCGGCCAACGGGAAGAGGCGACTCGTAGGTGTAATTGTAGTTGATGCATTCGGATCGCATGTAACGGGAAAGGACGCGGCCGTCGGCGGTGAGGCCGGCAATGGCGACGCCGATGTGATCGTCAACCTTGAAGATCTTCTTCTGGTGAGAAGAGAGTTCGGAATTGGCCTTGTTGACGCACGCGAGAACCACGTGCGTCTTCGATCGGAGACCTATTGCGGCTGAACCCTGTTTCACTGCCTCCATAGCGTACTCCACTTGAAACAGCCTCCCCGCTGGGCTCCATGTCGTCACGTCCGTGTCGTATTGGTTTCTGAACATCTTCGCTGGTTTCGATTCTGCTGCTATCAAACTCTCTTCTTTTCTTCCCTTTTTGTTCTCACAAAATCGCTATTTTTTCTTCTTCTTCTTCTTCTTCTTCTTCCTCAAGAAAATTTTCAACACTCAACAACTTCCCTAGCGGTTTTGCTTCTCTTTTCTTCCTCTTCAATCCACTAGACAGCTATCACCGTATGGGCTTGTCTGGGAGCCCATTGGGCTCAAGTATTTTGGACTTATCCTGTCAGCCCATAGATTCGTGTAGGTGGGTGGTCCAATTTTGGCGCCGGGCTTATTTTTATTTTATATAACTGTCTTTGGTTGATGGGAGTAACTATTAACACCCCCGTTTTTACCATCCTTTGCTCCCCATCTAGAGTGTATTTTTTGTATTCCGAAAGTTTATTTTCAAACGATTTTATGCCCTCCAAAAATAAACTTCCAGAATAAGGTGAGTAGCAAAAAGGTGTTGTCAATAGTTATTCCCTTGGATGATTTTCTGTTTAGGGAATGCAATTAGCATTGACCAAGAAAAGGGAATGAAATGAGCAATTTTGGGGCTGAGCTCACTTTTATTTAATACTGTAGGAATGAAATTAAATTTTATCATATTTTTCGACTATTTTTTTCATTGATTATTCAGTAATGTAAATAAAGATTGAAATACAAGTGCAAACAAAAAAAAAGATAAAATGAAAACATTAAAAAAAGGAATGTAAAATTAGCTGAAAGAGAAAAGATAACAAAGATGAAAGCATGTAATGAATAAAGCTTAGAAAATAAATTAAACTTTGAAATGCTTGAAGGGAGAGTGGTAGGAGACACATATTAAATTTTTTGGGATGTGTAGAGATTTTAAGAGTGTCGACCGTAGTCACATTTGATAGATAATTTGGCATATCCTTCTCGTGTCTGAAAAAAAATGAAGTGTCATCAAGTAATACATAAATTAACATTTATTTATTGTTAGAAAGAGTGATAAACAAATCTGATTATATAACTATTTGATTTAGAAATCGTTAGATTTTAGGCATAACCCAACCTCATAAACTTGACTTTGTAAGGTGATGGATGTTCATTTATTATAAAAACATTTTAAGCATTATTTCTAGTCTATGTGAGATTTAAATTTTTCTCAATACATCATCTCGCGTCCAATACTATTGGGGTTGATGCGTGGATATAGTGGGTGGCTCATTAACAGATCTATGACATGTTTTGATATCATCTTAGATTTTGAGTCTAATTCAACTCCACAAAACAAACTTATAAAGTATAGGGTGACGATATATTATAAACTCTTTTTATGTTTTATCTCTATTCTATAGGCTTTGTTTGATAACATGAATTGACATATTAAAAATGAATTTCATGTATGAAGAATGAAATTATTATAATTCCGAACTCTGTTATACTGTCTCGTAATTTTGGAAAAACAAATATGGAGTCTTTGAAAGGAATAGAAAAATAGATCCCCGAGTTTCTTTCCCAGGTAAAAGTGTTACCCTTCACGTTGTCCTCATCCAAAATAGCGAATCTCTCTCTCTACGTTTACCTATAAGTCAATATATTCAAAACTCAGCAACTCAAGTCTTTGAACCTTTTTTTGGGTTAATTATAAGTCTTTGAACTAATTAGACTATGGAAAATAGTGTGGATTTAACTGTTAGTGCATGTAAATAAAAATATCCACAATTCCACATGATTGACGTCAACTTGTGGTTTGATACATGTAGTCAATCTAAACTTGTGGAAAAAAAAGTTTTGATTATTGCTATTGTTGATTAAATTATGCTTTTGAAAAATAATCATTTAGTTGTTTCAGAAAACTAAAATATATTATAATAAAAAAAAGAAAGCTAAAATATATGTTTAACTTTAAAATAAATTAATTCAATTATATACCAAGTCCTTTGGACATGTTTATTTCATTTTTTATGAATTAATTAAATTACAAAATAAATATGTAGTAGTAAATAATATTAAAAAAATTGGTATATATATATATATATATATATATATATAGAGAGAGAGAGAGAGAGAGTATATAATTTATATCTTATTCTGTAAAAAATATAATTTATATCTTTTATTTTTAAAATATAAATAAAAACGTATCCTTGAGCTTTTCTGCTTTAATCAAAAAAAGTTTTGATTATTGCTATTGTTGATTAAATTATGCTTTTGAAAAATAATCTTTTAGTTGTTTCAGAAAACTAAAATATATTATAATAAAAAAAAGAAAGCTAAAATATATGTTTAACTTTAAAATAAATTAATTCAATTATATACCAAGTCCTTTGGACATGTTTATTTCATTTTTTATGAATTAATTAAATTACAAAATAAATATGTAGTAGTAAATAATATTAAAAAAATTGGTATATATATATATATATAGAGAGAGAGAGAGAGAGAGTATATAATTTATATCTTATTCTGTAAAAAATATAATTTATATCTTTTATTTTTAAAATATAAATAAAAACGTATCCTTGAGCTTTTCTGCTTTAGACATTGGAATCAACCAATGCTATTTATCATTAATCCGAGATTCTCCTAAACTAATTTATCTACCTTCTTCGATGCTTAAGCTTTATGCCGGTGATTGATCATTATATATCACTTTAAATTAGTTTTTTCCTTAAAGAAAACTAACATGTTGCTTTGCTCGAACATGGCTGGAATTGTTTATGTTTTTCTTTAGGTGGCTATATACTATGATGCATGCCAAGGACGGTGGATATATGGTAGATGTTTTTATCTTCTTTTTTTTATAACTTTTATTTTCTTTTTTCGTTACATATATATTTCTGGAAAATATTGAAATGATTTTATAAGTTTAATTTTCCAAAAAAAAAAAAAGTCCTATTGTTATAAACTTCTTTATACAATTTTCTAATTAGAAAACGCATTTTTATTGACAAGGAAACACACAAAGAGTTCCTAAAATAAACACTTGCCAGTGGACTTCCTTTGGTTGAAGACAACTAGTACTTTATATGGGATAACTCTATATTAATACAAATTGTGGCAAAATATAGATAAATAACTTATATAGAAAAATGTAAATATTTGTGTAGATTATGACATTGATATGTTAATCCCGTTATAGTCTTTTGTTATGGGTTTTTGTTAGTTACCCATGGTTATACGATCAATTTCAATGTTGTGAAAAATAAAATGTCAATTTAGTATTGAAGAATATGAAATATATGTCAAATTAAATCTTTAATACAGATTAAAATGTGAGCATTTATTTGTATTTTTTTTCGAGTATCAAATACAAAATGCAAATTGAACTAATAGCCATTGATTATTAATGAAGAATTCTAGAACTCGATTGGTTAAGAATATGAATAAAACTTTATCCCAACGTTACGTATACTAGCTATTTGTATGACGCATGATTTTCCTATGGGAAAACTATCTTACTTGATGCTCTTATCATGTCATCTTTTATGTTACTAAATTAGAAGCAATATTCAAGATAACCGTTAAGCAATGTTGCTGGTGAGGGTGGAGATTTTTATATGCTTAACATATCAACACTTATTATATATAAATTTTATCATGTAAATATCTCAACATATATATAGTATATGGCATGTGCTACGCACGGTGTGTACTAAAAAATATAAATATTATATCAATGTTTTTTCTTGTAAATTATTCAATCTCTTTATAATGTATTTTTACTATAAAATTTGAATATTAATAGATTTTCATTTAGCTAATAATATACTTTCATGGAAAATATTGTATGATATGTTTGTACTCTTAGTCTATCATACTTTTATTTATAATCATTTTCAAGAATTAGATATTAATGTGTCTTCATGAAAAAAAAATTATCGTGTAAATATTTCAACATATAGTATATGGCTCGTGCTACGTACGGTGTGTACTAAAAAATATAAAATGTATTAATGTTTTTTCTTGTAAATTATTCAATCGCTTCATAGTGTATTTTCACTATAAAATTTGAATATTAATAGATTTTCGTTTCGCTAATAATAAACTTTCATCGAAAATATTAATATATGCATGATATATTTTTACTCTTAGTTTGTCATACTTTTCTTTTTAATTAATATATATATATTGGCCCGTATATAAATTTTTCTAGTAAATTATTCAATCTCTTTACAGTATTATTATGAACTTTGAATTGTTAACTTACAGTATTACTATGAAAAAACTATGTATTTGATTTAAAATATGAGTAATTTTAATTACTTTTATCCTCTTTAAAATTGTTTATATTTTGGACTAAATATATGATTTTTTTGCTCATGATCAAGTCGGAGGGAGTATATAATTCCATTGTAAATAGCTCAATTATAATCAATAATCTGAATCGTTAAAAACAAAAAGAAATATAAATAGCATGTGTCAAATTTTATAATCCAACCTAATCCAATATATATCAAATTTAAATTATTTAAATTTAAATTAAATAAAATGCACTTGAAATGAGAGAACAAAATGTGTTGCATAGTAATCAATAATCAATAATATATATAATTACAAATAATCTCATTGAATGTTCTTACAAGTGTCATACTCTCATAAAAAGTTTATTTATTATTATTACACGTGTACATCTATATGACAATACACTGTGAAATCTAACACGTGTGAATAATCAATTGGTTGTTCAATTAATTTTTTGTCATCTGTCAACCATTTTTTGAATTCATTTGCCATGTGTTAAGAATTTCAATAAAAATATCTTACATGTTGCCAACTCATTAATTTAATAGTTGTTATTAATTAATGCAATTAATCACTTAATTTTGTTTCTCCTTTATGTGATATTTATTTATGTTATCAATATCAATCAATAATCAATAATATATACAATTACAAATAATCTCATTGAATGCTCTTACAAGTGTCATACTCTCAGAAAAAATTCATTTATTATTATTAATACACGTGTACATCTATATGACAATACACTATGAAAGATCTAACACGTGTCAATAATCAATTGGTTGTTCAATTAATTTTTTGTCATGTGTCAACCATTTTTTGAATTCATCTGCCATGTGTTAAGAATTTCAATAAATAAAAAAATCTTACATGTCGCCAACTCATTAATTTAATAGTTGTTATTAGTTAATGCAATTAATCACTTAATTTCATTTCTCCTTAATGTGATATTTATTTACGTTATTTATAGATTACAAATTTGAGTCTAGATTCATCATCTCTATATTACAGAAAATGTGAAATTCATTGTTTTTTAAAACTTGTTTTGATTCATACGTTATAAATTAATTTAAAATTCGAAAAAATAATTAAAATAATATTGGAATTGTTGTAAATAGAAAAGAAAGTAGAGAGATAAGACAATAGAAATATAGACTCAAAGACCGGTTCTTCAGGAACCAGGATTTAAAGGAACTAGCTATAATCTTTGTATTGATAATCTGATCAAGTCTGTACAAGGACAAACCTAATAGCCCTATTTATAGAGAATGAGCTACTAGTTATGGACTAAATTAAGGGATATGGTAAAGATATAATGAGATAACAAATTGATATAGTCATCCATCAAATCAACATATTTATAATACTTCCCCTTGGATGACTATACACTATGAACATGCCTCGTTAAAACCTTGCTAAGAAAAACCCAGTGGGATAAAAACTTAGCGAAGGAAAAAGAGTACAATACTCATAGTGACATACTTCCCCTCGAAAATACATTATTTATGAATGTCCTTTAAATTGCTTATCGACAAGCTTATTGAAAATTGAAGTTCACAATGCTTTTGTGAATAAATCTGCTCAGTTGTCATTTGATCGAATCTTTTCATGATGCATTATCTTCTTGAAATGTTGTTGGCTTGTCATCTTCTTTCATCAATTTGCATGCTCCTCTAATATACTGAGTCGTGGTTCTCAGTCATATGCATTCACAACTTGCTGTTTCTCCACATGTGTAAACATCACCTGATTGCGATTGAGCTTTATGAGGATCAGAAAGAACGAAGAACTTGTTTGACTTCATTCCAATGTCTTCGGGTTGGTGCTGAACAAAATCTGGCTAACAAGTTCACTACAAAAACTATATACAATCTTGTGCTATTTGCAACATAAAAAAGTATTTCAATAACAACATGATATGGTACTTCAGGACCAAAGTTCTTTGTTGCAAATGCTCGAGCTGTAGGCCGAGACAACACCTTATCTTTCAAAACATTTTATTTGAAGATATTTATTTATACCATCTATAGTTTGGAACAAACTCAAGTAATTTCTAGAATATTAATAATCAAAATTCATATCAATCATATTAAACAATGTGAGAAAAAAGAAATAAACAAATTTACCCATAATTGCATCATGTATGTAACTCAAACATTTCTTACCAATATGAAATGTTTAAGATGATAAATAAGAGAATATAAACTATCAGTATATGTAAATCTAAATAGATGATTTCAATAGTTTTAATCCTTCCGAGATTTTCAATATAGAGACCACTCTCTAGTTAACCATGAGCTGTAATAACACATATTCGTGTCATGAGAGTTCAGACTTCAGGTCCATTAAAAACATATTTTGAATCTCGAACTATAGGTTCAAAGTCCTCATATTTCCAAATTAAACTGATTACATCAGTCAAAACATTTCAGATGCTTTAGATCCTTCATGGTTATGCTTCATGCATATTTATAATTCTTTAGGATTATGCTTTAGCTATATTCAATCCTTCAGGGATATGCGTCATGCATTTTGAATTTTCAGAAGTATGCTTCAGGCATCTTAAATCCTTCAAGTATATGCTTCATGCATTTTGAATTTTTCAGGGGTATGCTTCAGGCATCTTAAATCCTTCAGGGATTTTCATATATCTGTCATTATCCAATGACCCATATAAGCAAGCTATCACTACACCCATTTGATGTATGTCAAGTCCTTCAAAGACTGGCAAACTAATACAAAATCTATAAGCAATTGCACGCATAACAAAGGTTGACAACTTCAGGTTTCTGGACTACTGGTCCAAATGCTTTATGTTTGGCAAATAAGTCTTGTTCGGCTTGCATTATTTTAATTCACTTTGGCCAATCAATTTAATGTCGACATTTCTATATGATTCGAGCTTCATGCTCATCGTGATTAATAATTTTATAATCAATTGCTATTGCATAAGCAAAAACATATCAACAACTTCACATCTTCCCCCCATATTTCCAGGGTTTAATGAGATCTCGTAATTTGTCGGTACCGGAACCACTTCTGGGGTTACTTAACTGGAAATATGGAGTTGTTGATTCATATTGCTTTTGACCTCTTCTAGAGTGTCAATGATCTTCTGGATCATCACTTTGAATTCCCCCTTTTAGGAATAATATCCTTTGCTTTTGACCTCTTCTAGAGTGTCAATGATCTTCTGGATCATCACTTTGAATTCCCCCTTTTAGGAATAATATCCTTTGCACCAATAAGTCTACAACGCTTCTAGCGTACTTTAGATTCATGGGTTGCCATACTCGCTAGTTGTCCTGCAGGGACAATTAATTATGCGATAATATTTGCAACTAACACAAGTGATTTAGAGACTTTTTGGATGTTTGTAAAGATATCTAGTAATTGGTTTGCAATATTTTGCAAATGACTTATTCTTTGAACTTCAAGTTCACATTGATTTGTGCGTATATCAAACATGGATAATTTTTGTGTCTTACAACAAACTTCTTGTGCTTTTATTCTTTTATCTTTTTCTTCCCCTTATGAGGAAAACCGATTCATCAAATATATAATAATAAAATACATGTCAAGATATCACAATATCTAAATATACATGAAACAATGCACAATTCAAAATTGTCGAGTCATATAACCATCCAATAAATTATGAATTGTATAATATATAATTGTAAATTTATTAATGAATGCATGTTATCATCATATGTATCCAATTATATAACATATAATTGACATTTAAAAATATCAGAATAAATAAACTAATATTTTGCACTCACACCATGCTTTCAAACACAGCATATTCAAATGTTTCAGCTCTTGTATATATTTAAATAATATATATTATTATAACTACTAGTTAAAAAATAATCAAATAATTTAATTAACAACAGTAAGTAACACTAAATTTTCAAGTGATAATCAAAATTAGCTTCAAAAGATTTGTTTTGCAATACCTTAAAATTTTTACTCGTATATATCTCATATGATAGTGTAGCAAAATAGCGACGCCTTTTGTTTCTCAATTAATTATTTTTACATAATAATTAAAATATTTTCTTTTAAAGAATTAGCACATAGAAAATATATGTCACCCAAAAAAATAATAATAACATGCAACTCAATCATATCTGAGCTTTAAAAAAAAAGAGTAATTATCTTGAGCATGAGAATGACAAAAATAATCATCAGGTAAAAGGATTCTATAATCCTTTAATAAGTATCCATGTGTATTTTCAATAATACATCGCATCATAGTTGAACTAGGATGACTAAGACGGTCATGTCAAAGCATAAAAAGTTGTAAGATCTGAGCACTTCTGGTGCATATAATTTGACTCTGTCATCCTTACTTAAGTAAGATATAATCCAATTAACGAGAAATCTTAAAATTTCTCTAATATGAACTTTCAAAACAATAGAGATACTCCAAATCTCCCTCATTTTTTGGTTTCAACATGATACTTATTGCGATGTGTATCTTTGAAATTTAGTAGATTTCTTCGGGATCTACTAAAATATAACGCATCATTAATGGATAATTTTGTCCTATTTGAGAATATATCACATGCTCTTCTGGAGCCTTCGATCATATTTGCAATACCAGATACAATATCAACATTAATTTCAGCTAATGTTAATTACATAAAATATTTTCTTAAATAATTGTGTAGGTTTTGCCACTGTCTACTAAATATTGGTACTTCAAGACCAAAAAGAGATTATAGTTTGTGCATTGATCGTTTTTAACAGTTATGCGTGGATCCAATATTGGTCATTCGAGACCAATTTCACAATTTCTTGAAATTTTGTATCGGTACTTCAAGACCAATTTCACATTTACTTGGAATCTTATATTGGTACTTCGAGACCAATTTCACAATCACTTAAAATTTTGTATTGGTGCTTCAGGACCAATTTACGATCAATCTATATTTTAAATTACTTGAAATCATGTATTGGTACTTCGGGACCAATAAAAGACAAGAATATTTGGCTATTCATTTGCTTTGGTACTTCAGGACCGATTGTGAGACAAATCTTGCAAACATTGAAGAATAGCGCATTTTTAGTTTTAGCGTAAAAAAAATATGTATACATAAATTCTTACCATAAAAAGAAGCATACGTAAAGGTTGTTACACCGTTGAAGACTTGATCGTGTTTGATAGCAATTGGCATGAATACTATTTGCTTGATGCTACACCTGAATGTACTCTTCAGCTTTCATTTAGTGTTGAGAAAGGTTATCTTATTATTTCTTCCAGGGACATAAGATTTTTTTTTTTGCATTTATATGCGTGTCTTTATGAATTTCAAGCAAACAATTCAACTTTTCTTTTCATAAATCAACTAATAAAAAATTTTCTCATTTTTTTAATCAAAAATAGATATAACCAAACACATAGTATTTGTATGACAATGATCAAATGCATAACTTTCATAATCAAAATTTGAACACCAACATGAATTTAAAAATCCACATTTCAAATTAAAATACATAACTGTCATATTAAAGGTCATATCTTTATAGCAACAAATTTTGAACGATTAATTAAAGATTGTATCTTTATTCAATTAGAAAAAAATATCTTTATATAACAACAAAATTTCCAAAATATAATTAAAGATCACATCTTTATATAAAATAAGGATAAGGATTCTAAAAATATATGAATCACAATAACAAGAATTACAATATATCACATACACAAAGATCCAAATTTATATGAAAACAAGTAAACAAATCAATGATAATATCTTTTGCAAAGAACACATGTTTTTGCAAATGGTTAGACTAGTTTTTCAAGAACTAGAATTTAACGACTATTTTTTAGGAACTATGATTCAAAGGTTAATTCTTCGGGAATTAACATGTAAAGATCTCATCTTTAATATGAAAATAGGCAACGAGATTCAAATATTAGTTCTTCAGGAACTATCTTGGAAAGATACAATCAATAATTTTTTTTTTCACTTTTCTTTTGTTTCAAACTGTATTAGGATCAAATCTAGTTCTTCTGGAACTTATGTAGCGCTAAAATAATCGTGTTGTTCTTCGGGAACTATACGCAGCACTAAAAAATTATGAGGTTCTTCAGGAACTATATGTAGTGATAAAAAAATTGTAAAGTTCTTCAGGAACTTTTCGTAACGCTAAAAAGTTATAAAGTTTTTAATGAACAAATCTCGTGCTATAAAGTTCTTCAGGAACTTTTCTATCCAATACACAATTTCATTCATGGTCTAAAAGTCTAGTTCTTCAGGAACTATTCCACAAATTTTTATATAATGATGACCAAGAAAGCGTCTGCTTTTGTGCAATCCTACTGGGATGCTTGAATATGAAATTCTTCCATAATTCTATCAAGATTCTTATACACAATATGATAATCATATAATCAGACAATATGAGAATAAAATTTCCATGAAAAAACCCAAATAACATGAAAAACAAAAATATTAGAAAAACATGGTCTTCCAAAGAGTGTGAGAAAGAAAACAGGTTCTTTCAATAAAATCTCTTTAAGCAATTACCCGTATGGTAGAGTTTCGTGCTGATAACGTGTTGTAAATAGAAAAGAAAGTAGAGAGATAAGACAATAGAAATATAGACTCAAAGACCGGTTCTTCAGGAACCAGGATTTTAAGGAACTAGCTATAATCTTTGTATTGATAATCTGATCAAGTCTGTACAAGGACAAACCTAATAGCCCTATTTATAGAGAATGGGCTACTAGTTATGGACTAAATTAAGGGATATGGTAAAGATATAATGAGATAACAAATTGATATAGTCATCCATCAAATCAACATATTTATAATAGGAATAAAATTAATGTCAAGTTATTATTAATACAATCACAATTGCAACCATTTTGAATTCAAATATTTCATTTAAAACAATTGATTGTAATTTTGAATTACAATGATAATTAAAAGGGGAATATCATATCATTCAAATCTGATCAACATGAGTTGATAAGCAAAGCATCATCTTCCTGGTGATTGTTGAAGGCTGTAGTGTGAAGTAATCACAACATTAATTAGTTTAGAGGGTATGGTATAAATTTTATTTTTACATTTTCAATGTCATATTTTTATTTTTATGTTCTCCATGCAAGTTAAAATTAAAGATTTTAATGATTTTTAGACAACTATGGGATTTGATCGTTTGATCTCCAGGAAGTAGAAGATGAAAAGAACGTCATGGTAGGATTTTGGGTACTACACTGGTCATTAGGGGTGGGAGAAGATGAAAAGGCCGTCCGACAGGGGCCTACGGCCTGGCCTACATCAGGCCTTGGTCAGGCCAGGCTTTTTATCTAAATAGACAAGGCTAAAACTTTTTGAAAAGCCTATTTAGCTAAAAAGGTCAGGCTTCAGGTCACTCAAAAAGCTTTTTAGGCCTAACAAGCCGGCCTATTTAAGTAAATATAAATAATACTATTTTTTATTGCTATTATTATATTGGATTTTGTACAATGTGTTAAATCATATACTGATCTTTTCAATAATTTAAGTATATTGGCTTACATAAATTTTTGACACATTTAAAGGTTTTATTACAAAATAAAATTTAAATAGGCTATCATATAAGGTTGGATTCTCTAAAATGTCAAATTAGACATTGAAAAATATTTATATTATATAAATACATCAAAATTAGACTTTATAAAACTCAGCTCATTTATCTATTCCCACCCCTATGTCCCATGTGTCTTAGTAGCAATGTGTCGTAAGATAGATCAAATGACTTATCCAAAGACGTTAATATGAAATAGGCCTTTAAGTAGGCTAATAGGCCATACCAAGCTTTCAAAAAGGTCAGGCCTAAAAAAAAGCTCATGATAGGTAACAGGTCAGGCTTAAGCCTTGGATTTTTTGAACAGACTAGGCTTAGGCCTCGCAAAGCCAAGCTCGGCCTAGCCTATTCCCATCCCTACTGGTCATATATGCTTTCTAAATATGTTGTGGGAACCATAGAGGTAGATTTATGCATTATTTGCATTAAATGATTCTATGGTCATCATGAACTATGAATTTTCAATGACATTTGGACTAAGCATAAATTAGATTAATGAGTTTTTAGTCCTTTTATACTTAATTTGCCTGCTTCAGATTCTTGGGGCATTTTAGCATCATTAGCATGACTTTGCTACAAAATTGTTGGGAATGTCAATGCAGCAGGGTTCAATCGTTTTTGCTTTCCAGAACAAGTTATTTCACTTTTATCAAATATATTTGCCAAAGCAATTTAAATTTCTAAATAGTCTTAAGCTCATTAGTTAACTTTGAGACTATTGAATGACATGGTGTGGTTCACTATTATGTAGAACATATCTTTAGGTGTTGTTGTGGGTTTTGCAGCTCAAAAAAATTCTATGTTTTTTATGGGGTTATATTATCTAGGAAAATTGTTGTTGTCGCATTATCCTTCACAAGTGTAAAATATAGTAAATAACTGATACCCGTGATGAAATCCTGATCCATAGTGGGATGAGAGCTTTTGATGATCATTTGAGAATCCTCCAAAAGGCCAGAAGCTTCATATACTTACAAAAAAGAGCAAAGTTGGAATGGTAAATGCATGATTTTTTTTTTTGGTGAAATACAAAAAGAAACAAAACCAAAAGAAAAACAGAAACAAGACTAAAAGCTAAGAGCATCCTTCAAGAGTAAGGAACCCATCCCACAAGGAGGTGTGTTCCAAATCTTGCACTTAACAGAGGACCTAACCCCTTCCTTCGCGAGGAAATCCACACAATTGTCTACCTCCCGACCTTCATGAACAAAGGAGACTCGGACTTCATTTGTCAACAAATTGACAATGGCTGCAATCAAATTAGCATGGGGGTGAAAAGGACACAGCTTCCTATCCTTGAGGAGAGTTACAGCCTCAAGACAATCCGAAGCGCAAACGATATCCTTGTAGCCCAGATCCAAAGATATGTTCAACCCATGGTAAATGCATGAGATACTAATAAATGTAGTAGATTGATTCATATTTAAATATTTTTGTTTTTCCATCGGTCAATATAAACAAGATTTCTTCAAGTCTAGAGTATGCATCGGCTAATGTTTCAAAGGTTGCATCTATGAAATTTAATTTACTACTTTGGATTAAGAATCCTTCGAGGAAAAATACATAGGAGTCATGTGAGATGGAGCTCTCACAGAAAAGTGTTTCAGGAAAAGTTTTCTTTTCTCCCTTTATATTATATTCTACTCGAGTTATTTCTCAGAAATCATTGATGCGATTGCTAATGATAACATTTATTAAAATCCATGTTGAACTGGGGAGACTATGCATGTTACCAACTTCCCAAAATCGAAATATATAGGAATATGCAACCTATATGATGAAGATGACTTGCCATGGCATCATTACTGTAACGGTATCTAATTTCTTTCCACTACTTTCATTCCACTTTATAACCTTAGACATATATATCTTCTATTTCGATTTGTATCCCAAAGCTGTCCAAGCTACAATAAGAGAAATACCAACATCTATTGTAAAGTACTTACAAATTAAGCATATTACTAAGCTGGTCAATTTTTAGTTACCAAACGTTGTTCCTTAACTGCACAATCATTGTGATACAATCCTTTTAATTCATGTTGGTACAGTAAAGGGGGTTCTCCTTGCCCTTTTTTGCATCCTTTTAATTGATCAATTGCTCGGAGGTTTAAGATTTTTTCTGCAGGATTGAATGAATTGTTTTAGATATGAAGCCACCTTCATTTTCTCCAGGGTATAGTACTTAGAAGAAGGTAATGTTATCTGTTTTGGCATCCTACACAATAATAGTAAACTGATTAATGCTAGAATTTTAAGTTGGACAACATTTGAATACTTTCCAATGCTTTTGACAATGTGGTTTTTTTTATTTATTATTTTTCTGACGTCGTAGGTTAATTTTTTTTGGACAACTTTACATTGTGAAAATTCTCTAAGAAAGAATTGTGAACCTTCCATCGAGATTTTCCATAAAACAATTATATATCACAACAATCTGGACATTTTGTTGGTATTACAAGCAAACACAAAAAACATGGTAATTTGCACTTTTTTTTTTATAAATATCATACGCATTTTATTTCTTTGTTTCTATTGCAAGTAACTTATATCTTTTATTTTGAACTTTACTGGATGTAGAACTTGTCTGTCAGGTCTATGAAAGGGTGTGTTGTTGTCTAAGCCAAAAACAATGTCCATTAAAGAGCCTCAAGAAACACACATGGATGTTGGAATGGGGAAGAAGACAAGGAGAGATTTACTCGAGAGATCAGTTGGTAGTTGATGCAGTTGATCCTTCAATTTTTATCAGAATATCATCAATCATGTTGATAGCATTGTAGATAACATTCTTCATCAAATGTATAAAAAAGTTAGAATATGCTTTGGAGGATTTTGTAATCTAAGTTACCTTGCAATCATCATTGGAAGATAGTATTTATTTGTACTAGTATTGAGAACCCGTGCAACGCAGAGGGAGAAATTCATTGAAGAATTGTTTCGATTGAGATATAATGATATCGTATAATACATCACAGGTGTATTGCACGGGTTTCATTTGAAGTTCTATAAATTCATTGGGTGATGAATTGCGTATTTTTTTATAATACAAATCGCATATCTTACAATATAAATACAAATACAAATACAAATGATGATACATATTATAGAATGTATCAAAAAAGAAACCAAATTTGTGGAAGTCAGCAAAGGTTAAAAATGAACTTGCGAGGATTTTTATTGGGCATGAGATGGTTGGCAAGCTTATTACTATTATATTGCTTACAATGATTCATAAATTTTGCTTACAAATAACATAAACATCGCTAATAATGATTCAAACAAATAATCAATTACTATTACACGTACTTCTTGATAAATTTCACCTCATTTAATACATCAAATTCCCCTATTACAAAACCCATGTCAACATCTAGTTCACATTATAACAAAAACCTTGGTATTATAGCAACTTTAGCAGGGAAAACTTTAAATATTCCACAAAATCCATAGTGATAAAGAGTAATACCAATCCCATGGAAGGTATTCACAGAGATAATCATTATTTTTCACTAACGCAAGAATCTCTGTGTCGCCGCCAAACCTTTACATAATATCATACTTAAGTGCATGCCTTCTTTTTATGTGTGTCTGTTGGTTCAAGAGAAACTTTCTTGTTGTAACTTCTGAATTCTGATAACTACTTAGGTGAGACAACTCCAAAAATATTAACAGATTTAAAATAATTTCAAGCCATAAAGATATGAGGGAATACTTAAATGCAATTGCATAAATTAATTTCAGGTCTCAATAGATTACTCAAACACTTGAAGCCATTTTCCATTCTTATACTCTATCCAATATATAATGATAAAAACATTTCCAAAAGAGAAGAGAAAACTTCTATCCATCAGTTTTCCCTCCTATAATATTCCTCCCACTATCAAAAATTATCTAAATGCATTTTGCAATATAAATTTGTTGTAACAAATTGACCAAGTAAAAAATTTGTGATTAGAACTTGATCCACCCCACAGTAAAATACTAAATAATAGAAACATAAATAGAAATAATATTTGAAGCTCATTACACCTCCCTGCAATTTTTTTGAAACTCTATGAATGAAAATATAATGCTCAGGTTAGTTGATGAAACTACATATGACAAAACATTAGAGCATGGAAATAAAAATACTAATCAATAGGTTCACTGAGTAAATATTACTCACAAAAGTAATGATATCTTATGAATAGAAGATAGTGTGCCAACAAAAAACTCCCCCAATGATCTTACAGAAGAGCTCCAAGCAATTTGATATGACTCAAGCAAACACTCGAGTTCAACATGATAGCCGAGACTTGGCCATTTAGTGGGCGCAATTCATTATTATGCAAAATTGATCGCTTTTTAAAGTTACATCTAGGCAAAAGAAATAAATGGTGGTCAAAGAAAAACTTTCCCATCTAAAATATGCAGCTAAAACAAATGCTCTACCATATATGCAAGGAGTAAGTTGAAAAGCACTATTCCATCTATTATGACAAAGGAATAAATGATGCTCAAAGAAAGACTTTCCCATTTAAATATGCAGCGAAAATAAATGTTCTACCATTTCTGCAAGGCGTGTAAGCTGAAAAGCACTATTAAGTAATGAAGCCTGTGAAATTTCTTGAGCTCATGTGACATGTCCCGTAGAGGTTTTGCAAAGAAGCAAGAGGTCCTTCCATTTGAAATAAACACACAGAGCACCATACATATGAAGCATACATTAAATTATAATTAATACAAAAGTACAAACACACAAAGCACCATACATATGAAGCAGACATGAAATTAAAATCAATAGTATAGTATTGCAATTGCACATGACATGAGTGAATGAGGATTACCTCTGACTGTAAGAACTTGCACCGTCATCATCATTGAGGCCCTTAATAATTGGAAGTGATTCAATGCATTACTCCATAGTATACTGGTTTTGAAATTTCAAACCTTTTTTATTCTATCGTATTTTAATTTGAGCAAAGCTCTTATTCTTGAATTTGGGCAAAGCTCGGCAATAAACATTTTCAGTGCTGCAAATCCAAACCCAGAAACGTATTAGCATGTCAGAGCTTAAATCAACTCATGATAAAAGAGAAAATAAATAGTGAAATCCACAATAAGAAAGCTATAATGGCAGTATCATCATCTAAGAACTTGACTATCAATTACATTCAAAATACAATAACAGTAATATTAAATACTATTAAAAAATTGAAACTAAAACCAAATATTAAAAGATGTCAAACCATGTAAAAGGGAAAGAAATCAAAGAAAGCAAACCCAAAATGCCAAATGTCTCCAAAAGTCCTTTAAAATCTGGAAATTCCTTCCAACAACCTAACAACACATATTACCATATCAGCCCACTTTACAAATAATTAGAATCACATTTTACAAACTAAAAAACCTGCCTAGAGCAGTAGGTAATAGAAGGTCAATCAGTTATGGTAAATAAGAGCAAAAAAAGAACAGCCCAAAAAAAATCCCTAAACAATGATGATTAGCATTCACCCATTAAAGAAAAAAGGAGAATGTATTGAAAAATTATAAGAATAAGCAAGCTTTCATTTGAATGTTGCAAGCAAAATCACAGATATTTTACCAATTTGAGAACTAAATAAGTAGCTAAAACTAAAAGAATCTCATTACATATTATGAGATGAAATCTAGCACCTTTTTATCAAACACTTTGTTTTAAACTATACACCATATTATGAGATGAAAGGTAAGAAATCTCATTACATATTCTGATAAAGTATGACCCAAACCCAATCATCAACAAACAAAAAAAAATAACCATGGAATCAAAGCCAAAAAGAAAAAAGAAAAAGAAAACATAAGCAAGAAAATAGAAACAAATAATCAGATCGAAAGATTAAAACATTAAAACACCTGCAAGAGAAAGAAAGCTACTTTACTACCTCAGTGTATCCAATATATCACTGGCAAATCATTCTTGAGCAGTACCTAAGGTTTCTATATTCCAAAAAAACTAAAACAACAAATAAAAACCTGCACATAAAAAAAAATCAAAACTTGGGTTTTTTGAAGAAGTAAAACACAAACACTACCTAAATTGAAAATAGATTTGTGTTGTTTAGTGGGTACCACCTTGAGATTCTGAGCCCCTTTCATATCAGATCGATAAACAAACAATCAGATCGATAAAATCCTCCCAACAAATTATCGTGTGTACCTCCACCACCGCATTCTGCTTCCTGCCAACAAAAATTGAAGAAGAAAAATGAGGGCAACCTAAATAACACAAATCAAGACAGAAAAATGGGTTCAACAGTTTAATCGTATCAGTCATGTTTTCAAATTTCTCTACTGAACTAAGAAGAATAAAACCATAAAATTGATCCAGACCAATGGAAAAGTAGTCATATTATATCAAGTCAACTTCAATGAGTAGTTTTCGATGAAAAGTAGTAAAATTCCTATGATGCTTTGATATGTTTCTTCTTAATGTTTAGCCAGATCTTTCAAATTCTATCCATTTCCTCCTTCTCAATCGAAGCATGATCTTTCTTCACATTTTGTTTCTTAGGTAGGCTTCGCTCAATGATATGAAACAATTATAAGTCAACATTGCAGTAATATGTAAACAATTGTAAGTCAAAATTTTCCAGCATCATGGGTACTTGAAAAATTAGAGATGGCTCTTGAGATTAGTGTTTAAAGAAAACATTGATTCTTGGAAATCAATGTTTGCCTGATTACCCATAGGCCATAGTCCAAGTCAGTATAGGTTCTTTGTACTGCAATCAAACAAAAAGGAAAAGAAAAAAAAATAGTCAGTGTTGGTCAAAGAAAACCTCCCCAACCTACCCAATTTTTTTGTCCTGCCAAATGTTTTGCTTTTCAACAAATGGGAAAATTCAACTTTGTGCAAAGTTGAATGTTGAAAGTTGAAGGTTGAAAATTGAATTGTTTTGGTTGGTGAGGCAATGGTTGTTGAGCTTCATCCTTCTATAAATAGAGCCATCTGTTGGAGAGGAAAATATTCTAACATTGAGAGGTTGTGGCTTGTGAGTTCCAAATGCAGAGAAAAATTCCAGAGAGAATTTTTGTGAGAAATATTTAGAGAGAAATATTTCTTTGGGTGTAATTGGGTTGTGGGTTTTGCGAGAGAGTGTGAGTGTTTGTAAACACAAGTGTGTATTTCCTTTTTCAATATAAGGTCTGCAGCTGCCCGGAGACGTAGGCATTATTGGCCGAACTCCATTATCAATTTTTGTGTGTGCTTCCGCATTTATTTTTGCTTTTCCACTAATCTGACTATGGGAAATTTTGCGTAGTTTCCTAACAACTGGTATCAGAGCTAGTTGGTTATTTCTGCTAAATCTTGATGAGGATCATTCACGTGAATAGTAATTTTCATGAATAGTAAATTTGGTCAGCTACCAATTTGTCCACTGAGGTGTTTTAAAGCACGGTGGTTCGCAGAAATTGTCAGAAACGATCCTGAGAAGTCAGACTCGAGTGGGAGTGATGGCCGCAGACGAAGGAAAAGTGAAAATTGAAAAGTTCGACGGTGCGGACTTTGGCTTTTGGAAGATGCAGATCGAGGATTATCTGTATCAGAAAAAGTTGTATCAACCTCTCACAGGAAAGAAACCAGCGGAGATGAAGGAAGATGAATGGATCCTTCTCGATAGACAAGCCCTCGGCGTTATCCGGTTGACGTTATCCCGTAATGTTGCGTTCAACATTGCAAAAGAAAAGACCACGGCAGATCTTATGAAGGCTCTTTCCAACATGTACGAAAAGCCGTCGGCCTCAAACAAAGTTCATTTGATGAGGCGGTTGTTTAACTTGCGGATGACGGAAGGTGCATCGGTGGCACAACATCTCAATGAACTCAACATAGTCACAACCCAGTTGAGTTCAGTTGGAATCGAATTTGATGATGAAGGTACGAGCATTGATACTTTTGTCTTCTCTTCCGGAGAGTTGGAGATGCTCTTGTCACGGTGTGAGTAGCTCAACGGAAACAATAAGTTGAAATCGGCGATGTTCGTGATCTGGTTCTCGGCCAAGAGATCCGACGGAGAAAGTCGGGTGAATCCTCATCCTCTTGATTGCATACGAGTCAAGGGGAAGAAATTCAACCAGAGGAACTGGACGTGGCAAATCAAAGGGCAAAGTGTCCAAATCCGTAAATCATCATAGTTCTCAAAACTCCAACTCGAAGATTATCGAGTGTTGGAATTGAGGAAGACCGCACTACAAAAATCGGTGCAGAGTGCAATCAAGAACCAGGAGGCGAAGGGCGAGGCAAATGTTGCTTCCACCTCGGGAGGAGGTGACGCGTTGATATGCTCTTTGGAGAGCAAGGAAGAGTCTTGGGTGTTAGACTGGAGCATCTTTTCATGCCACTTCACAGAGAGAATTCTTCGAGAATTATGTACCCGGAAACCTTGGTAAAGTTTACCTTGGTAATGAACAGTCTTGTGAGATTGTTGGCAAAGGTGTAGTGAAGATTAAGTTGAACGGGTCTGTATGGGAATTGAAAAATGTCAGACATATTCCCGACCTGACGAAGAACTTAATCTCAGTAGGCCAGTTGGCCAGTGACGGCTACACAACAGTCTTCCACGGCGATCATTGGAAGATTTCAAAGGGTGCAATGACGATTGCTCGCGGCAGAAAGAGTGGTACTCTTTATAAGACAGCAGGAGCATGCCATTTGATTGCAGTTGCAGCAAATGATAGTCCCAATCTATGGCACCAGAGACTAGGCCATATGAGTGAGAAAGGGATGAAGATCATGCACTCGAAGGGCAAATTGCCAGGTCTCCAATCAGTAGAAATTGACATGTGTGAAGACTGCATACTTGGAAAGCAGAAAAGAGTTAGCTTTCAGATAAGTGGAAGAACCCCAAAGAAAGAAAAACTCGAGCTTGTTCACTCTGATGTTTGGGGTCCAACGACTGTCTCATCCATCAGTGGGAAGCAATACTTCGTGACTTTTATCGATGATCACTCTAGGAAGGTATGGGTATACTTTCTGAAACATAAGTCTGAAGTATTCGAGGCTTTCAAGATGTGGAAAGCCATGGTAGAAAACGAGACAGGATTGAAGATCAAAAGCTCAGGCAAAGCAATGGTGGTGAATATGAAGACACCAGATTCAAGAAGTTCTGCTATGAGCACGGGATCAGAATGGAGAGAACCGTGCCAGGTACGCCTCAACACAATGGTGTAGCTGAGCGTATGAATCGAACGTTGACAGAGAGAGCTAGAAGCTTACGGGTGCAGTCAGGCTTACCGAAGCAGTTTTGGGCAGAAGCAGTCAACACAGCAGCTTACTTGATCAACCGAGGTCCATCGGTACCATTGGAGCACAGAATACCAGAAGAGGTATGGAGTGAAAAAGAGGTAAAACTCTCACATCTTAGAGTTTTCGGTTGTGTAGCATATGTGCATATCAGTGATCAAGGCAGGAATAAGCTTGATCCCAAATCAAAGAAGTGCACTTTCATTGGTTATGGTGAAGATGAGTTTGGCTACCGTCTTTGGGATGATGAAAACAAAAAGCTGATCCGCAGTAGAGATGTGATCTTCAATGAAAGAGTGATGTACAAGGACAGGCATAGCACAGATGCCAGCAACTCAGAACAGAGTGGGCCAGTGTATGCAGAGGTGGACGATGTCCCAGAAAGTCCTATGTTTGAGAATCCTCAATCAGAGGAATCAATAGAAACGTGTCCGATGCACCAGAGCCTCCTACTCCAGCTCTGGCAGTGAGAAGATCTTCTCGAGTTCCTGTGCCCAACAGGAGATACATGGACTACATGTTGTTGACTGATGGAGGGGAGCCTGAAGATTATGCAGAAGCATGTCAGATCGCAGATGCCAGCAAGTGGGAGCTTGCCATGAAAGATGAGATGAAGTCTTTGATCTCCAATCAAACATGGGAACTAGCTGAGTTACCCATGGGAAAGAAGGCACTTCACAACAAATGGGTGTATCGGGTGAAGGAGGAAAATGATGGCTCCAAGAGATACAAAGCCCGACTAGTCGTTAAAGGATTCCAGCAAAAGGAAGGAGTTGACTACACCGAAATTTTTGCTCCAGTTGTGAAGCTCAATACTATCAGGTCTGTGTTAAGTATTGTTGCCAGTAAAGAGCTCTATCTTGAGCAGTTAGACGTGAAGACTGCGTTTCTTCACGGAGACTTAGATGAGGAGATCTACATGCACCAACCTGAAGGCTTCTCGGAGAAAGGCAATGAAAATATGGTGTGCAGATTAAAGAAGAGCTTGTATGGCCTGAAACAAGCTCCGAGACAGTGGTACAAGAAGTTTGATAGCTTCATGCACAAGGAAGGTTTCCAGAAGTGCAACTCCGACCACTGTTGTTTCTTCAAGAGATATAAGTCCAGTTATATCATTTTGTTACTTTATGTCGATGATATGTTAGTAGCAGGTTCAGATATGGACGAGATCAGAAACTTGAAGATGCAGCTGTCGAAAGAATTTGACATGAAGGACTTGGGTCCAAAGAAAGAAGATCCTTGGAATGCAAATCACGAGAGATAAGCAAAGAGGAATTTTGCGATTATCTCGGCAGAGTACATCAACCGTGTTTTGCAAAGATTCAACATAGGCAACGCCAAACCGGTTAGCACACCTTTGGCGATCATTTTCGCTAACCAAGGAACAATCACCTCAGGACGGAGGAAGAAAGAGAATACATGGCTAGGATTCCGTATGCTTGACCATTGGAAGTTTGATGTATGCAATGGTGCAGACGAGGCGGACATTGGCCATGCAAGGGGAGTAGTTAGCGTGTTTATGTCAAATCCAGGTAAAACTCATTGGGAAGCGGTGAAATGGATTTTGAGGTATTTACGAGGCACTACAGAAGTGTCTGTACTTTGGTAAAGGAGAATTGCAAGTACAAGGCTACGTAGATGCGGACTTTGGAGGTGAAGTTGATCATCGAAGAAGTACCACTGTTATGTATTCCTTTGTTGGTACTACAGAAGTAGTTGGATATCGCGGATACGTAAGATTGTTGCTTTATCCACTACAGAAATTTGAGTATGTAGCGATGTGAAGCCACAAAGAATTGATATGGCTTCAGGATTGTTAACGAGTTGGGTTTCACACAGAGAAGAGTGTTTTGCACAGTGATAGTCAGAGTGCGATACATCTGGCAAAGAATTCAGCATTTCACTCCAGAACAAAGCATATTGGTCTTCGTTATCACTTCATCAGATCTCTGCTTGAGGATGAGGTGTTAATGTTGAAGAAGATTCAAGGAAGTAAGAACCCAGCAGATATGTTGACAAAGGTGGTGACTATCGACAAACTGAAGTTGTGCTCAACTTCAGTTGGCCTGCTTGAGTAACAGACCAGAGAAGGCTGCTGCATTGATTTAGGTGTGAAGACCGATTGAAATCAGTCTTCAAGTGGGAGATTGTTGGTCAAAGAAAACCTCCCCAACCTACCCAATTTTTTTTGTCCTGCCAAATGTTTTGCTTTTCAACAAATGGGAAAATTCAACTTTGTGCAAAGTTGAATGTTGAAAGTTGAAGGTTGAAAATTGAATTGTTTTGGTTGGTGAGGCAATGGTTGTTGAGCTTCATCCTTCTATAAATAGAGCCATCTGTTGGAGAGGAAAATATTCTAACATTGAGAGGTTGTGGCTTGTGAGTTCCAACAGAGAGAAAATTCCACTGAGAGAATTTTTGTGAGAAATATTTAGAGAGAAATATTTCTTTGGGTGTAATTGGGTTGTGGGTTTTGCGAGAGAGTGTGAGTGTTTGTAAACACAGTGTGTATTTCCTTTTTCAATATAAGGTCTGCAGCAGCCCGGAGACGTAGGCATTATTGGCCGAACTCCGTTATCAATTTTTGTGTGTGCTTCCGCATTTATTTTTGCTTTTCCACTAATCTGACTATGGGGAAATTTTGCGTAGTTTCCTAACAGTCAGATCCTAAAAAACGAAGGAAAGTGCAAATTTAAATTGAAATTGTTAACCTGAAAGTTGTATTGAAAGTGGAATAGAAAAGAGGGTTACTTGGTCCTGTGGCCATTATAGGGCTTGTGAAGGCCAACAATGCATTGTCCCTGCACCTATGCAAACATCGAAACTTCAAGAAAAGAACCTCATACTCACTCCATGCTTTAAAAATGATATCAAACCAATAAAAAGGTGATCGTTATTCATTGCACTTCTATAGAATTCTAGAAATCTGCCATAAATCAATCACATTGAATAATGATTAAAATTTTAATCTATAAATCCCATGTCCACACTAAAAAATACTCATCCTAAAATATTTATAAAACACAAAAAAAGGGAAACACCAACTTCCAGTTTTTGCTGCACATATATTCCATGATATGAGTCCATAAAACTCAAATCATACAAAAATAAAAAATTGGCATTTGGTACCAAAATAGGTTACCTCTAACTCTGTACCAACAACACTATGTGAAGAGATAAACCCAACAAAAAATGTTGCAGTAAGAAAATCAAAATGGATTAAACAATAAATACATTAAACATGACTATTCAAAAAGCACCATTTTTTTAAGTAAAATGGCTCCAATAATGCGAAAAAAAATCACCATTTTTTTAATTAACTGCAACTAACATTGAGAATTTCCACCAACTTTGGATGGTCGAGGTGTTATATTTTGAGCCCATTTCCTCCGATGTTTTTTCTCTTCCCTCTAGCTCTTTTTGCTTTGAAATCGAATCAATCGAGAGCGTCAAACTCTAGGGTTTAAGCGACATGTCATGCTCTTTCTGGTGAATGATTAGATAAAATGATAAAACATGGAAGGAAGAATAACAGTTAAGAGAGAAGGCAAAAAATAGGGAGAAAAAATTCCAAAAGAAAAGGAAATAGAAGAGAGAAGAGAGAAGAAAACCCTAACCAGCACCTCCATGAGTTTGACTGCAACACGCCACCATCATTGTGAGCCTAGAGCAACTTCTGCAACTCCAACCATTAACGCTATAAAACGGAGAAGAGGGAAAGAGAGACAATCAAACGAAAGCAGGAAGAGACAAAGAGAGAAGTTTGTGAGATTCCAAACTCTTTAAATTTGAAATGAGATGAGAGAAAAGTGTGGGAGAGGGAAACAAAACTGGTCAATCCTTCTAGGCAGCAACTTGATGTTGTCGTTCTTCCTTCTGGGGGGAAATGGCAGAGAAGAAAAATTTCCAGCTTTAGTTGAGACACCAATTGATGCAAAAGAAGGAATACACGCTGGGTAATCCCAAAAAGCTCTATTTTGGAGAGAGTCTTGTGTATGAGAGTTTCACTGATAAGGCAATTGTGGAGAAGCAGGTAGAAAAGAGGACGCCCAAAATGTGAATAAGAGGAAAATGTGAAACGGGCTGGACTGAAATATGTTGGACCGTGTGTGCTTTTTTTTTTCGTGGACAGGGGTGTGGGTTTGAGCTTTCACCAAAAGTGGAATGAAAAAAATGATTAAAAAATGATGATGTGGCGAAACATGGTCCATTGGTTGACACCTGTAAAATATGCCCAAAAAATACTCTCTTAGTGTATAGTATAAAGATAAAGATTTAATAGTCTAAGTTTGTTTTTGCCGTTTACTGAATTGGTTGATGTAGAAGTGGTTAACTTTGGTGATAGGAATGTAATCGACCAGTGAAGAGGAATTTGGAAGTGGATTTTAATATGGTTAGTGCTAAAGACAGAAAGGGGATTTTAATATGGTTGCCCCTGTTTTTCTAGAAGTTACAGAACCAACAAAATCAGTGTGATCGCAAAGTTCTATGACTGGACTCGCAATGCTTAGAAGATGATGCTGCCTTTGCAACCTTCTTATTGTAGATTTGACCAATTTTTTGCAAAGTAATATAGTAATGCCTTGATAATATTGCTTTCAAAAGAAGACTACATTCCTACCAATATATTTTAAAAAAATTATCAAATTTTTTTATCTAAGAAAATTTAAAATTTCTTTTAGTATATAGTATATAAAGCAAATGTCACGTCTTTTCAAAAAAAAAAACAAAGGACATGGGGGAATTGACATTTTACAAGAAAATATGATATTTTTACAAAAAATATTAATAGCTATATGTAAATTATTACACTTTGTAATTCATGACTAAAATAAATAATATATTATATAAATTTCTGTATGTAGTCCTTTTACAAATGTTTTGAAAATAAAATATATGAGGAGAGATCAAATTACACATGAAGAGTTACACCAATAGTTACACTCATTCAGTAACATCCTATCGGATAAATATTTTTCAAAATCAACCGTTGGATTGAAAGTTACAATCATATAGATCATATCTGTAAATTTTAACATTAATCTGTAATAATTTACTATGTCATCAAGATGCGTCAAGATTAATGTTATTTGTAATTACATTGTTGATGTTAATCTTGACATCTCTTGATGACATAGCAAATGATTATAGATTAATGTTAAAATTTATAGATATTATCTATATGATAGTAACTTCCAATCCAACGGTTGATTTTAAAAAATATTTATCCGAAGGATGTTATTGAATGGGTGTAACTGTTAGTGTAATTATTCGGGTGTAATTGAATCTCTCCTCAAAAAATATATATATATATATATATATATATATATATATATATATATATATATATATATTTCAATTATTTCATTGAATTATTCATGAACCAAACATACCCGTGCATGACACGGGTTAGCATACTAGTTTATAAGAGAAGTAAATTCAAAACTAACCTATTGGAAGATGGCAATATTATAAATAGGAGAGAGAAACTCTTATTATATGAGAAGTAAATAAATTCGAAATTAAATGAGAGAGAGAAACTCTTGGAATATGTTGCATAATTAAATTAACTTTTTTGTTTAGTTTCATGTTTCCTAATTTGGCAAGTTTAATCGAAGATTACTTAAGAGGCTATTGAATGAGAATGTGACCCATGCAAAAACTTTCCATAGGTGTAACTTTGTTTTATTATAAATATAGATTATAATTATAGATTGCTTGTATTTTGGACCAAATACGTTGTTTTTTTCCCTTATAATCAAGTCCAGAGAGAGTATATAATTCCATTGTAAATAGCTCAATTATAAAAAATAAACACATTATGCTAGCCTTATCCTTCTAAGCTTATAAAAGAAAATTAAATCAGTAGTTAATTGGTCATTTTTATTTTCATTTTTTTATGGAATGGTCATTTTTTTTTCCAGACAACGATATACTCCATTCGGATTTAATTATAAGTAAAAAAAATACATGTATTTAGCCTAAATTTGGACCAAATACATATACATTTTTGTTTATAATTAAGTTCGGAGGAAGTATAGTTTAACGAATTGAACCATGGGTTTTGATTTTATAATATTTAAAATTAAATGGTTGAGTAACAAAACAACTGTCAAATATGAAATGATAATCATGTGACTATTAAATGCTATGAAACTCTATTAGTTTTTCCACGTCACTATCCCAAAAAGAGCTGTAGCTTATAATGATAATCAGGTCACATAATTTCATTTGATTTATGAAACTCACGCTTGTTACCTATCAATCAATTCCCACGCAATTTTTTGAGGTCATTACTAATGAATCAATATATGCAATCACATCATATAAAATTATGTGGGGACATTTGAAAAATTTAATTTTAAACTTGAAAAGAATAAAAAATTATAAATAAGAAATAAATATATATTAGTTTGTCATGGTTAAGCAACTTCTAAGCTAATGATTTCCTTAATAAAGCTTGCAGAGACGGCTATAATGATCAAAATTAGAGATTTCCTTATAGTATACTATCTCAGTTTGGAATATGAAAAACAAAAGTAGTTGGATGCTACAATTTATTAGGCGGGGTGCTTTGTAAAACTCGGAGGTGATTCTGATGTTATAGAAAAATAAATTTTTGATGCAAATGTAATATTATGATGCTTTGAATCAAACTGGAAATGGGATCAGCGTAATTTATTGTGAACAGAAGCTAACTTCAAATTGCACGTGGCCAATTAAGAAAGGTCATTGAAACATGATCAGTTTACTGTTTGTTCTTCAAATTTAGAATAAACATTTTAGTTATTGGAAGAAGTAAGATTTTTTATTGTTGTTTTCTCAACAAAAAAAAGATTTGTTATTGTAATAACTTCTGTTGATCAAGTGTTTTTGAACGATGCGACATTATTTTTGTGACTATATACACAGGAAAGTATTGCATAATTATTTTCAAGTAAACCAAGATATATCACCAAAAATATCATTTGTCAAAAAAAACAACCAAAAATATGAATAAATATAGCTTCGTTAAACAGTTGAAAGAAAAATTGTTTCAGAAGTTCAAGCACAGATAATGACAAATTCATTTGACTTAGAAGATATAAATAAATAAATAAATAAATAATTAAAAAATATAAGTAAAACTCACCGGATGCCTGCTAGATGGTTCTCTGATAGGTAAAGCATAACAATTAAATTTTCCTTCCAATGCATTATTATTATTATTTAGTTTAATTTTTTTATGTGTCTTTTTTTATGAGAATTATTTAGTTTAATTTGATACTTAAAAACTATCTTAAAAAATATTTAAAAACTATTGTGTCTGTTATAAAAAAGATAATATAATACTACTATTAGAATCATCTTCGTTATACGTATGATATTATTTGAAATATAATTTATATAATAAATAATATGGAATTCATTAAATTATGTGAGGAGATCAACATAGACACCTAAACATCTGATAGAAATGTACAGAGGTGAGAAGAGTATAATAGAATTCTTCAAAATTAGCAAGTGAGGCTTACTTCTTATAAGCGCAATTAAGCATAAACACTCTGTCATATATACATCACTTCCCAAGTTCCATAGTCAGAATATTCAAGATCATAATAAACATTTATTTATATTTGCTACAAGGGCCTATGAGAATGGATTAATATTAAGTAAAAAGAAAGCTGAAATAGCTAAAAAAAAGATTTAGAAGGAAAATATGAATCTTTGTTTCAATTATGAGTTCACTTGGATCTGATGATTTTGGATATATTTCACAAGTTCTGATGGTTATAATGAACCTGAATATGCTGTTTTTAATAATAGTGAGAATTTTATTGATACTGATAAGAGAAGATGGAGTTATGATGATTTAATTCAGTTATTTACTTTTATGTGGGAAGATAGTATTGAATTAGAAAAAAATGAGAAAAGATTTTTAGAATTTATGGATAAAGTTATTCTGAGAATCCAAGAATTAGAGTTACAGAAGAAAAAACAAAAATTAATGAAAGAAATAGATGTTATAAAACAAGAAATAGAAGAATTTCTATCTCTCCAAACCCTAAAACCTAGACATATATATAAGCACAGCCAGCGTGGTGAGATTATACCACTCTATCTGAACCAAGAAGAAAAAGGTTTTGAGATAAAAGAAATTTTTTTAAATCTTCTAGAAAAATGTTATGAAGAAGATCCTCAAGCATTTTCAAAAAGAAAAAAATATTTTGCTAAAATAGAATTATTAACTGAGTCTATGAGAAACCAATGAGGATGAAAAGGATTATATTAATATTATGAAAAAACATTTAAATTTTAATTTGATAAGGGAGACTAAGAGTGCATATAATTCAGCCAGTTTCTTGGTTAGAAACCATAATGAGATAAAAAGAGGAGAACCTAAGATGGTTATCAATTATAAACCCTTAAATAAAGTTGTTAAGGATTATCCTTATCCCCTTCCAAGAAAAGACATGATTTATGAAAAAATTAAGGATGGAAAGATATTTTCTAAATTTGATCTTAAATCAGGGTTTTATCAGATCTTTTTAGAAGAAGATAGTAAAGCTTGTACAGCTTTCAGTACTCCACAAGGTAGGTGTGAATGGAATGTCTTGCCTATGGGATTAAAGACTAGTTCTGGTATTTTCCAAGAAGATTAGATAAAATTTATAAGGATTGTTATGATTTCATTATTATTTATATTGATGATATTTTAATTTATAGTCAAAATATTCAAGATCATAATAAACATTTATTTATATTTGCTACAAGGGCCTATGAGAATGGATTAGTATTAAGTAAAAAGAAAGATGAAATAGCTAAAAAAAAGATTAGTTATTTAGGATTAATTACAGATAAAGGAATAATAGAGCTTCAGCCTCATATATCTGAAAAAATATTAGAATTTCTAGATAAATTAGAGAATCTTAAACAAGTTCAATCATTTTTAGGACATATTAATTATGATTCACAGTTTATTAAAAATAGTGCTAAGTTAAAAAGTAGACTACAAGAAAAAATAAGAAAGGACAAGAAATTTGAATGGACTGAAAAAGATATTCAATGGATACAGAGTATAAAAGACAAGGTTAAGAATTTAGAAAGACTTCCATTACCAAGAGAAGAAGATGATTTATATATAGAGACAAATGCGTCAGATAAGTACTTGGGAGCAATACTAAGACGACAAGGTGATAATATGATATTGAGATATACTTCAGGAACATTTAGAGAAGCTGAATTAAATTATGATATAAATGAAAAAGAAGTTTTAGCTGTTATCAAGGCTATTGAATCTTTTAAGATTTGGTTAGCTAGAAAAGAATTTATTGTTAAAACAGATAATACTCAGGTAAAAGCATTTTTAGAAAATCAAATCAAATATAATATTGTTAATCGTAGAAGAATCAGATGGCAGATGAGAGTAAGTCCCTTTACTTTCAAAGTAGTATATATTAAAGGATCTAGTAATTGTTTTGCAGATCAATTATCTAGACCAGATGGATGCTCAATTACAAGATGATAAAGCCAAGATCGGTATTACCAAGTTCGAAGAGTTCATAAGTAGTTTTTTAAGATGACAAATGATATTGATGAAAAATTTGCTGGAATTGATAAACAAATGGAAGTATTTTCTGAATATTTTGATCAAGAGATAAAAGTGGTTATAAAGATCCTCAATATTTCTGAATATCCTAGTTCTTTAAAAACAAGTTTTTTGGAAAAAGAAAAAGAGTTTACTAAGAAAGGAGTTTCAAAATTACGATTTACAAAAAATAAACCCTAAACCCTAAACCCTGCAAGAGAACCAATTGATAAATTCAAAGAGATTTACCAATCTTTGGTAAACTTTGTATACAAAGGAAACCCAAGAGAACTCAATAATTATATTATTGAGTATAAAGGCATTTATCCAATAGTTATTTTAATAAAAGAACATGAAATTCCTATTTCAATAGAAGTAGAAGATAGTGTAAGTACATAATTTCTTTTAGGTATGGATTTTTTACATTGTTTTGATGATTATTCTATTAAAGATGAATATATAGATTTTTATTATAATGGAAAAATGATCGAAGTTGGTAGAGTGTAAAAGGATTAATAAAAGACAAAATGCATTAGTTTTTGAAATTATTTACAAATGAAAACTTAAAGTTTTTTACAGAGGTCCAACCTCTTCATACAATACTAACTATGGTTACAGAGATAAAAGTAACTAGGATTATTTAACTAGAGTAACTTTTTATCACTTGCTTTATATCTACTTCATCTTTCTCCATCAGTTCCACTGAACTATGATGTACCAGAAAGAGTCTAGACAGGGAAAGATGTTTCATACAAACACTTGAAGGTGTTTGGTTGTAGAGCATTTGTTCACATACCAAAAGATGAGAGGTCTAAACTGGATGTAAAAACCAAGCAATGTATTTTTATGGGTTATGCCCATGAAGAATTCGGCTACAGACTTTGGGATCCTACTAGCAGGAAGATCATTAGAAGCAGGGACGTGGTATTTTTTGAAGATCAAACAATCAAGGATTTGAAGAAACCAGAAAATCCACAGTCAGATGAAATTCCAGTTAATCTGGAACCAGTCTCTCCACCAATAGATTCTGAGGACGGGGGAGCTACACCAGATACTGATGATGTTGATCCACTAGCTGAAAGTCCAGAACCAGAGCAAGCCGAATTCGCTCGTAACAAGAGTTAGTTCTGAGCGAGGTCCAATCAAAAGCAAAGAAGGAAATCTACCAGAGAGCGAAAGCCGAGTCAAAAGTATTCACCTACCGAGTATGTGATGCTCACTGACGGGGGATAACCAGAGAGCTATGACGAAGCTCTTACTCACCAGCATAAGAATGAGTGGTTAAAAGCCATGCAAGAAGAAATGAAATCCTTGCATGAGAACCACACATATGATTTGGTAACACTACCACAAGGAAGGAAAACACTCCAGAACAAGTAGGTATGCAAGATAAAAAGCGAAGAAGGCAACTCACAACCACGTTACAAAGCAAGACTGGTTGTGAAAGGATTCAGTCAAAAGAAGGGCATTGATTTTGATGAAATATTTTCACCAGTTGTAAAAATGTCTTCAATCAGAGTTGTTCTAGGCTTGGCAGCTAGCCAAAACCTGGAGGTTCAGCAACTTGATGTTAAAACTGCCTTCTTACATGGTGATCTTGACGAGGAAATATACATGCAGCAGCCTGAAGGTTTCCAAGTCAAAGGGAAAGAGAAATTGGTGTGCAGACTGAAGAAGAGTTTGTATGGTCTGAAGCAGGCACCGAGACAGTGGTATAAAAAGTTCGACTCATGCATGGAGAAAAATGAGTACAATCGAACGACGGCAGACCATCAAGGCTTTCATCAAGAAATTCTCGATGGAGATTTCATCATTCTTTTGCTTTATGTTGATGACATGTTGATTATTGGCCGAGACAACGGCAAGATTAGCAGGTTGAAGAAAGAGTTGAGCAAGTCCTTTGCAATGAAGGACTTAGGACCCGCTAAACAGATTCTTGGCATGACGATTACCCGTGACAGAAGAATCACAAAATTTGGCTATCTCAAGAACGATACGTGGAAAAGGTTCTTGAAAGATTCAACATGGACAAAGCAAAATATGTTAGTTCTCCACTGGCTAGTCACTTCAAGCTCAAAGTGAGCGGTGTCCCTCAAGCGAGGAGAGAATAGAAATGAACAAAGTGCCATATGCATCGGCGGTTGGCGATCGATGTACGCTATGGTATGCACTAGACCGTACATTGCACATGCAATTGGTGTTGTGGAGTCGATTTTTTATCAAATCCTCGAAAAGAGCACCGGGCGATCAAATGGATACTCAGATATCTCAGAGGTACATCTAGTCATTGTTTGTGTTTTGGTAATGGAAAACTTGTATTAGAAGGATATACAGATTCAGATATGACTGGAGACGTGGATACCAGAAAGTCTATTTCTGGGTATCTGATAACATTTGCAGGGGGAGCTATCTCATGGCAATCACGATTACAAAATTGTATTGCTTTAAGCACCACAGAAGCGGAATACATTGCAATCACTGAAGGTTGTAAGGAGATCCTGTGGATGAAGAAGTTCCTACAAGAGTTGGGACAAAACCAGGAAAATTATGTTCTCTATTGCGATACCAAAGCGCAATACATCTCAAAGAAGAATTCGACATTTCATTCAAGGTCTAAACACATCGACGTAAGATATCACCTTGGATCCGTGATGTGTTAGAAAGAAAGTCTTGAAAGTTGAGAAGATCCACACCAACGACAACTGGCCGATATGATGACCAAAGCTCTACCAAAGGACAAGCTAGAAGTCTGCAAAGAAGTTGCAGGCTTAATATCAACCCCATATTGATACGAGGATATTTCCCCATTGGCTGGAGGGGGAGATTTGTTGGCATCCAGCCAATATGAAAGCAAGTTGGTGAGTCAAATGGTTGGTGGCCATCTAAGATTGACACAATTTGCAAGTGTTCACACCATTTATTTCTTCTATAAATAGGGAGTGGATGGTAGAGCAAAATTCATCCCATTCACAACTAAGTGCAACAAGCATTAGTTAGAGAGAGAAGCCTTGCTTAAGAGAAAGAGTGAGAGAAAAATTAGAGAAAGCCAATTTGTGAGAGTTTTATTCACAAATTGAGAGTACAATCTTATTGTATTAATTTTGAGAGATCACCTAAGGGTGAAGTTTGTAATCCCATTATTGTTATAGTGGAAGTTTAAGCGGCTTACGGGTCCCGTGGTTTTTACCTTCACTTTGGAGGGTTTTCCACGCTAAAATCTTTGGCGTTATTTTCATCTATTTGGTTTGGGAAATTATCCTGGGGTTCGTGGAAATTTATTTTATCTCACTTACACAGTTTTTCCCAACAAAAATAACTTCCCACTTCTCTCTATTTATTTTTTCTATTTTTCTATTTTTTACTTTTAAACCATATATATATATTTTTTTAAATTTCTAAGAATATCAAGTACTTACTGGAGTAATAGGATTCCTTGGAACATCATTCCTGGATATATAATTCTATACATGAAACAAACGCCCCCTCGAACTATAATGATTATATAGGAAATGTTTTGTCCCCCCCGGTTGGATTTATGCTGAAGTGGTTGATGTTGCAGTCCTATATTTGGATTGGGAAGGTATGGATGGAGTAATTACCCGTTCAAATTGCTAATGGGTTTTATAGATTGTTAGTTCTACATTATTATTTACTGGACTTGGGCTTGTATGTGAATTAGGGTTGATAGATACTATTTATTTATGAGTCAATTTTTATTAAGTGGAATTACCAATTTTGTAGCTTGAATTTTGAAGTCAAATTTTTTGTTGACAGCAAGTGTCAATGTTGCCATATTTACCTCTTTAGTAACTTTATGTGAAACTAACCAAATTGTTGAATCACCTTATATTATTTTGATGATCATGATTCATGTATATATATTTTCCGATAATTTGGACACTCATCGATACGTAATTTGATAGTACATATTTGCTGACGTTTTGAATAGCATATTATACATTAAAATAAAGTGAATCAATGAAGTATCAATTAGTTTTTGAATTATATAAAATTTTGTACTCTTGAATTACCTCATGAGCTTTTAATTCAATGGTTGGAGCTGCTTATGCCAATATTGTCATTTAGTTTCAAGTTTCAACGGATCCCGAGTATACACATATTTGGCGATCTTTAGATTTTTAGACTTTCTGAAAAACGATTAATAAAATATCAATCATTTATAGCTTGTATGGACTTGGGTATTTTCCCCCCTTTACTGAAGAAGTCAGGTCAATGAAGTACATTGTTGGATGATATTACTTGTTTGGACTTTCCATCTGTTTTGATCATATATTTTCCTTTCATAATGCTCGTCTTCAGGGCCCCGCTAATAAGAGTCTTGCTTGTGTGACATGCCACGGGAACTTTCTTAACCGTCAAGGGCACTACGGATACTTAAATCTTGCCCTTCCTGTTTACAACGTTGGATACTTAAGTACAATTGTGGAAATACTGAAGTGCATTTGTAAGGTATTCATATCTTCAGCTGTTCCTTATCTACTCTCTCTTTCTGGAATTTGGTTTTTCCTTTATTTATCACGAACACAATAATTCTCCTTTTTTATCTCTTTTTTATTAACTTTATTTATAACTACTTAGTGACAGGCATATCTGGATGACACAATTTCTGAATGTTTAGCCTTAGGACTTGCTTTTCGAAGGACTGTTAAGTTTCCTGCTATAAGAAGTTAACGCACCATCAGGCTTTGGTTTGGTGGTCACCCACTTGGCGATAAGTGGATATTCTCCCTTCCCAAGGTTTGGGATTGAGCTTCCTTTTGCACCAAAAAAAGAACTCAAACTTTGAAGTTATCCAAGTTATTTGTAAGAAACGCAGATATTGCTCTTTTGATTCCAATTTGAGCTTTGTTTAGTTCAGGCTTTTGTAGTCTGTCACATTCATCAACTTATAAAAAAAGCTAGTGCCTAAACATAATTGTTATTCTGTCTCAAAAATGTAGTTTTTATAGACACGTGTAGGACTTTGACAAAAAGCAAATTAAGAAAAGTTTGTGAGAATACAATTTAAAAATTTATGTTGTGATGCACAGAAATCCATTTCCCAGTTTGCATGTCATACTCATTACCAATGAACATTCTATTTTACCCAAGTATTCTTTTATTTTTTTTTTCCCGTTACTTTTATGTGATATGGAATTTTGTATCTGGTGTAGCATGCTTTTCAGTTTTCAATATGTAGTTGTCTTAATTTTGTGTTTCTTAATACCCTGCTTGTACTATATGTCAATGTTTGGTGTTTTTTTTTCCAGGGTTGTGCTCGCATTCTCCTTAATGAAGATACTCGTAAAAAATATTTGAAGAATAGGTGTCAAGGAGGTGTAGATGAAACAAAATTGATTCAGGAGACACTTGACCATGGAAAAAATGACAAGGGATCGAAGGTTATTGAAAATGGAGAAGTTGAGAACAAGCTTACACCTTTCAAGAACCAAAAGACTATGAAAGTAACCTGGGTGGGCAAGGGTTAATAATAGAAAATAAAGAAAAAGTTGGCTGTAAGCCAGAAGAAGGTGGTAAAAAGCTTGAAGGGTCCATTGAGCTGGAAGAATGCCAAAAAAATTTGAGAGCTTTTCAGGAACTGGGAAAAGGTGAGAAAAACATTCTTCAAGAGCAAAAGGAAAGCGAGGATAAAGTTAAAGTGTTCAGTGAGCTGGAAGAATGTGATTTGACAGAGTTTCTGGATCCAATAGACAACAGGGGAGTGTGCAATCTTGATCACCCAGACTCAACAAGTGTGGAGAAAGAAATAGATAACTTGGGGTGTTTAGAGGACCCAGAGAGAAGGAATGAATCTGGTTTTCTGGATATGAATCAAGAGATAGAACATTCCTGTCAGAGAGAAGCCACTGATAATACGTTTAGCAATATCTATGTGCAGGAAATACCGGAGGATATTGTGGACCATATTCACAATGATGACAGAATTTACGAAAGAAATACAAAGGATAATGAATTCGATGGAAATGGGAGGGTTCAAGATGCCCACGCTAACGAGGACGAACTTGAAGGTGCCACACAACTGATGAAAGAAAATGAGCGTGAAAGGAAAGACAAAAAGGTGCTAGATGTAATCATAGAGAGTCAAACTGATCCTAGCTATGAGGAGATACAAGCAAAGGAATCTGACAATACCACAAAACCCAGTTCTAGCTATGAGCCAGTTGCTGATACTGTTTGAAAATGACGAAACTCTTGAAGTAACTCGAGAGATTTATTCATGTGATGTGCAGGATGATATAATGGTAGCAAGTAATGCTTCAATACAACATCCACAGAAATATGAAGAACCAAAATCTGTTCAAGAGACAAATGATTTCTTCCAGAAACATGCAAAATGACATTTGAAATAGTTACCTTTGAAGATGCTGCTACAAGTATTGGTGAAACTGACATTAAGGTTAGGCAAAATCAAGAGCAGTGCTTGGAAAAAGCAGAATCAGATTGCAATCCAGCAATGCTTGTGGAAGAAACAATCCCTGAGTCTGTAGAAATATGCAAGGTTGCAAAGGAGGCTAGAATTGCATCAGATGAAGAGACAGAGGAGAGTCGATCTAACTCCTCTAGTGAGGAAATTTTGTTTCAAAATGAACACAATGTAGAAGCATCTCAGATACCTTGTATGTCTGAATGGAAATCAAGCCTCTTCAAAGAAGAGGAGGTTATAGTGATGCACAACAATCCAAAGGAGAGTCATCAAGCATATGTGACAATGGAAGAGTCTTTCCCTCCAAATGCATCTTCAATAGTGAAGTTCAAATTGAATTTCATAGTTCTGTTCTCATAAAAATATTTGCAGCACCCTTTTTCATCATTGCCACAAACTCGATCAATTTTCCTATCCTGGAACAAAAAAAGAATAGAGAATTAGGAACATAAAAGAGTATAATCCCCACAACATAAGAGAAAACAAATGCATGAAGTACCCATAAAACAGAAACGTATCCCCTAGATAATTTCAACCATCTAAGAAAGAAAGGCTTATTTTGAGACTTTATCTGTTTTACATTTATATCCCAAGCCCAAGGACACAAGAAACCATTGTCAAGAATGAGCCATTAATGAAGACCCATTAAGTCCTTCTATGGGAGTAAAACCCTTCTATGTCAACAAAGACCATTCCTCCATTAAGACGGTCGTAAAACCCTATATGTCAAAAAAAAAAAACAAAAAATCAATTTCCTCCTCCCTCCTAAAACCCCTCTTGGAGGGTCAAGTAAAACTCTCATTCTTTCAGACACTGCACAACTCCTCAGATGTGCCCTACCTCGTGACTCATTCAGAAACTGCTGAGAAACCCTTCCTCGTGTGAAGTGTGAAAATCCTTTCAGACAGTGCTACTCCATCAATGAATATCATCTCATCCTTGCTATTCAAGAGGTCATTTTCAACATTCTCAAGAGGTTTGCCCAATTGCAACCAGGAAATAGGTATTTTGTTTACTCACATAGTAATTAGAAGTATATATTAAGTATTAGAAGTAGTAAGTCATTATATTGTTTCAAATTTTTTAATTAATATTTCAAAAAAGAAATACAAATAATAATAGATAGAAAAAAAAAAGAAAAAGGAATGAAATATATATATTAAATATATTTTCAAAATAAGAATTTGAATTCTAAATAAAGAATCAAAATAGATAGAAAGAGGAATCAAAAAGATTATCTTTTTTTTTTTTTGTAGTATACAATAGAATTTTTTACTTTGTGAATCCATAAATATAGTATTTTTCTATCTATTAAAAAATATAGTATTTTTATATCTATTTGAATTGGATTGCTTAATAATAATAATAAATTTGAAAAAAAAAAAAGAAATTCAGAATTGTTAAGCAAAATTGTTAAGTAAATTGCATGAAAACCAGAGAACAGAATCTATTACTTAATCACTGAGCCCAGTTGAGAATACCTATTTCCTAATGTGAGTAAACAAAATACCTACAAAATCAATAGTTTTCCTAATGTGAGTAAACAAAATACCTATTTCCTGGTTGCATTTGGGTAGACCTCGAGAATGTTGATAATGACCTCTTGAATAGCAAGGATGAGATGATATTCATTGATGGAGTAGCACTGTCTGAAAGGGTTTTCACACTTCACACGAGGAAGGGTTTCTCAGCAGTTTCTGAATGAGTCACGAGGGAGGGCAATGTCTGAGGAGTTGCGCAGTGTCTGAAATAATGAGGGTTTTATTTGACCCTCCAAGAGGGGTTTTAGGAGGGAGGAGGAAATTGATTTTTTGGTTTTTTTTTTGACATATAGGGTTTTACGACCGTCTTAATGGAGAAATGGTCTTTGTTGACATAGAAGGGTTTTACTCCCATAGAATGACTTAATGAGTCTTTGTTAATGGCCCATTCTTGACAATAGTCTCCTGTGTCATTAGGCTTGGGATATATATGTAAAACAGGTAAATCAAAATAAACCTTTCTTAGATGGTCGAAATTATCTAGGGGATACGTTTCTGTCTTATGGGTACTTCATGTATTTGTTTTCTCTTATGTTGTGGGGGTTATACTCTTTTATGTTCCTACTTCTCTATTCTTTTTTTGTTCGAGGATGGGAAAATTGATCGAGTTTGTGGCAATGATGAAAAAGGGTGCTGCAAATGTTTTTCTGGGAGCAGAACCATGAAATTCAATTTGAACTTCACTATTGAAGATGCATTTGGAGGGAACAATGGATTCCATTGAGGAGATGTCTGAAGAGCTGGATGATGGGATGGAAAAATTGTCAGTGCAGGAAAAAGGAAAGATTAATCTGCATATGGGCCGTGGGAAACAATTGCAAAAGTCCATATAAGGCACATGCAGAACCTACTCAATCCTATGAAAAGTGCACCAAGCAGGTGAGGGATGACAATGTCCACCCACATAAATTCAAAAGGAGAAAAAGGAGACCAATGAGAAAAGGGGAAATGATTTCCATGCAAGCACTCAAGACTATGGGTAGGAGCCTTGATCGACTCTTTCAAACTTCAAGCTAGTGACGTTAAAGAAGCGCTTCATGGGAGGTAACCCATTGGCGGTGGCGTCTGGCGGCCCACCTTTCACATTGCAGTTGGCGGTTGAGTCGGGCGGCTTACCGCAAAGGTTCTATGTTTCTTTCTTTCTTTTCTGTTGCTATTTATTTTATTGTTGAATTTGTTTTCTTTTGTGTGTGAAGTTGATACCATGCACCCTATGGCTGACTGAGCTCTTTGTTCCTCTATGACATTCTTTTCATCTGAGAATTTGTCTGTGAATTGTATTCTTATTGTGTGCATGATGTGTATGATCAAAGAGCAGAAACTTTTGTTGACATGAACCTTTTTAAGCAGCTTCTTCTAATCGTAAGTTTTGAGAATTTCAGTAGTCATGAATCTTTCCCATTACAAAAGCAAAATTTGTGAGTATTTGAGCCTAAACAGAATTTTATTTATTCTTGAGTGGTCCACCATTTGTATGAATTCTTCAGAACTTGACTCTGTTCTTGATTGCTTTTGCATTGCATGTGAACACACACAAATGATTGAGATCTTTATTTTTGTTTGAACAGCTAGAGCTTTTGATTGTCTATCCTTGTGAATTTATCTTTTGCTAGCCCTTTTGAGCCTTAAGCCCTTTTTTGTTGAATATTAAGCTCAATACAAGCCGATAACCGGAAAAACTAATTGTCTCTTTAAATTGGAGTTGAGAGATTGTTTTCTAAAAATTGGTTATTTGGTTGTAAATTAAGTTTGAGGTTGCTTGAGGGCAAACAACAATCTTAAGTTTGGGGTGGCTAAAGAAATCATGTGCATGTAGTCATTTCCGGGAAAAAAAAATGAACAAGCCAGAGGAAAACAACACTAAAAAGATCCAAATTGTTATTAAAAAAAAATCATATGTGAAAAGCAAGGAAAAAGTTCTCATTTGGCTTGTTGGTACCAAAAGTTTAAGATGATTGGGGGAAGTGTGTGAATTGAAACAAGGTGTGGATAAGTACTAATAGAGGCATCTCTTAACTCCAATTAAGTTAGTCTAGATTCAAAAAAAAAAAAAAATCCTCCCTTACCTGAGTCCCATTTCACCTTTTGAAAAGACCTCATAATGTGTGTGACATTTGTGTGTATTTGCTTTCCTAGAATTTTGTCAAGCTTATGGCAGATGATTGCATTTGGTGTGAATTGAGTGTAAACAGTACCCTTAGACACTTGAGTGGAGTGAAAACACATTATCTGGAAAGGTGTAATGAGAATTGATTTGTGGCTCTGAGTGCATAAATTCATTTTGGTTACTTGAGTTGTGATGATTGGAAAACATGAATTCAAAAGAATAGGCAAATTGACTGTGCATAGATTGCCAAAATTTTTATGAAAAGTTCACCTAGATGAATTGGAATTATTTGAAATCCAACCCGTGTTTTTGATTGAGTTTGCTTGAAGACAAGCAAAGAGCTAAGTTTGAGGTTGTGATAAGTCTGCATCACATGTAGATTTATAGTGCTTAATTGGATATTTGTTTTGCGATTGAAGAGAATTCAAAGTGATTTTATGCTTTAATTGTGTGATTTTGTTTGATTTGAATAATACACTTGATTTTTGCTCTTTTGTGTTTAAAGGAAGGTATTTGTCTTAGGAAAAATGAGAAAAATCACCTGGACGGAAGTCAGAACCATTTCGGGAGCGAAAGCACCAAATTTGGGCAAGAAAAGAGGAATGCACAGCCTGCCCATGCCCAGGAGCACGACCGTGCTTCGAGGCGCAATCACTAGCTCATCTTATAGAGTATTCCACGGCCAAGCCGTGTCTTCGAGCACGCCCATGCTTCGTAGCTTTCCTGTGCGCGTGAGTTCACAACGCAGACTACTGCGCGCCTGCACTGATGCGGAAATTCACGATTTTACACGTTTTTTGCTTGGTTTTTCACCTCTTTTTACCCTACACTATAAATAGACACTTTAGAGACTTGTCTAGGGTTCGAACTTGGATATTTCGAAGGCACAGTGAAGGATACGATTCAATCTCTTTCTCTCCTCTTCATGAATTTCTGGTTTGGTTCCTCATTTTCTATGAGTAGCTAAATTCTTTTAGACTAGGGTAAATGAACCTTGTGGAAACTCTTATGTAGTTTGATTCTATTATTTCAATGCAAATCTATTTCATTTATAATTGAGCCCTCACCTCTATTCTTGATGCTTTTTGGTAATTAATTGCTATCAAATTGATTTGGGGTTCTTCTCACGATTAGGAAATTGGGGCTTGAACGTGAACTGAGTTGTTGGTCATGTTTAGGAGGATTATAGGAATATAACCTTGTGAGCATGTGTTCTTATGAATCATTGATCTTTATGCTTAACTTTATCATGGGTCACCTAAGGAGTTAGGGATTTTTGGTTTAGTTAAAGGGGTTATGAGACAATGAATTGTATTATTGTACTTAATCTAATATCGTTGATTCGAATTTCAATTGTACATGGTGTGACTTGTGTTGGATGTAGAATAAATGCATAAGAGTGGAAACAAAGGGGATTCGACCCCTAGTAGCTTTTAATTATTCGAATTCAATTACCTTTTATTATTTTCAGTCGTTACAAATATTATTAATTTCAATACAAAGAATTTGTTCACGTTTAAAATAGTTACGAATTTGTTATGTTAAATAGTCAATTGCGATCCTCGTGGAGACGATACTTTCTTATTACTCTATTACTTGTACGATTCGGTACACTTGCTGAAATCTTAACACGTGTACACGTTTCTTTCGGGCATTTTCTTCACAAGTATGCCAATGAGGATGTTTCACTAGGAGCTTGGTTTATTGGAGTCAATGTGGAGCACATAGATGATCGAAGACTCTGCTGTGGTCCACCTCCAGGTGAAGATTTTTATCCAGTATTAATAGGTGATATTGACCTATGTGAATTACACCTGTTATCAAACCATTATGATTTATTTGGTTCATTAGTTGTGAACAAAAACTTGAGTTGGTACCTCTTGCAGATTCTGAATGGAAGGCCCATGCAGGAACATTTGTGTTGCTTCATTTGATTGGACCTGCGGCGGAATTTGCAGGTCTGTTGAAAGGAATAAAGAGGTCCACAGGTGATGTGAGGAAGGTGAGAAATCCTTGTGGAGTTCCTTCTAGGAGGCTTCTTGGAGTTCTTCCTAACTCAGGAAATAACACTGGAAAGAGGCTAACTGGTTTTGGTCATTGTGCAATTAACTTATCGTCAATTTTATACCATGCTTATACTTGCTTCCATCACATTTTTTCGAAGCCCTCTCTGTTCGCCCTGTCACTGCTGTGCTCGGCTTCGATTGGCGCCAGTAACTACCGTTCGCCCGTATCAATTTGACGGTATCATCCCTAATGCAGGTATATGTAATTTCTCATGCCAGTGCTTATGTTACTTTTTTGGTTTAACTTCTTTTTGAACCAAGTGGCTTCATACTACAGGCTAGCTTCAAGAGCTCATCATTGCAAGAAATAGTGAGTTCAACCAGTTTAATTCAACCCTTCAACGACCAATTTCTTTACATGCATATACAGACGAATCTGCAAGAAATTCTTTTACACCTTTTGCTGTTTGCTAGTATAATAAATTAGTTTATTTTGTACTGTTGAGAAGATGAGGGGAAAAAATTGGATGTTGGTTTAGGGGACTATCAGTTCTTAATGGACGACTATCAGTTTGTATAAACCACCTTTTGTCACAGGTGTGTTTTCTTATGGCAAGCTGTCAGAGTAGTAATAAAGTCACCAACTACCTAATTGGGTCCTAGAACTCAGTGGTGGTGGACTGACTTTGCTTTGTGTTTCTTGGGTCAATACTATCTTGATGGTTCTGCTGCTAGGAACTGAGAGGTGCTAGAGAATGAATTGGGTTCTGTTACGTAACACCATTAGTTAGCTAGTTACAAATATGTAGTTAGTAGACTCAGGTAGTTAGAGAGGGTAGGTAGGGTCACAATGTATATAAATAAAAGAAGAGAGGAAAGGAGAAGGTAGCTAGTCATTTGAGAGAACTAGGGCCTTAAGACTGGGAGGTTGCATACCCTCAAAGTTTTGCATTATTGTTCTACAATCAAGATATTTTTCCCTAATTCTTTGTAATAAATTTCCAGTTCGTATTAGATTATGTTCTGTTAAGCCAGAGAAAATGTCACTAGCCTTGTTCTTTGTCTCTCTGAATGTAGTTCACATGAGCTATTAAGTTGTGTTACAAAGTACATGAATAAAATTGCTTTTGAAGAGCATCAGACATTAACACAATTTTGTTTTAATTGAAGTAACATAATCTTTTGACATGAAAAACACGCTTCTTTGAAAGAAAAGTGACATACAGAGGTCATAATTCATGTTTACTGTGAAAAGAAATCAGTGTTATTAAATTACTTAGCATTTTATATGCAGGTATGAGTTTTAGCAATTTAAAGTCATTTCACCTAACACGGCTGCTAGGTGGTAATTTTATGTTTTACAAATGCTGTCAGCTTAGAAGATCTCGAGCGCGCACGGTAGACGACCATGCGTTGCGCAGCAGGGTTGGTGTCGGAGCAGCGCGATGGGGACAGCATTCCCGCATAGATAAGGGTTTGAGACCCCTCTCTCTCACCCTATCACTCTATCAATTTTGTTTCCCGCTCTCTGTCTCTATTTCTCCTGTTTTCTCCCTTCCTGATCCTATTCCTTTCATTTTTTGTTTATGGTTCTTATTTTTTTTTTTTTTTTTTTTTTTTTGCTGATGATAGGGAGATGAATTTATGTTTGTTAGAGCCCTTGAAGACATGCTCTCTGTCATCATTTACCTGTTCAGATATACTGTTGATGTTGTTTTCTGAAAGAATCTTTCAAAATGGTGTTGTGAATTAACATTTTTTCTTGGGAAGAAACTTGTTTATGAACTATTCTGGATGATCATTTGTTCTACTAATTATCTTGTGAATTTAACATTTGTTCCTTTGCTAAGTGATGTAGTTGAGGAGCCTGTGTTTGTTAATACAAAACAGTATCACGGTATATTAAGTCGTAGGCAGTCCCGTGCTAAAGCTGAATCACAAAAGAAAATTACAAGGAATCTGGTATGCCATTATCCCTATATGCTCTCGTGGTTATTTTTAATGATGCCTTAAGAAAAATATAATTAAAAAAGATTATAATGAAGGGAAGAAGTTTCCTGGAAGTTGTGTTATCAGTTGCAAACTTCTTGGTATTGATATTGATTTTGACTTTGATAACTTCGATTGCGTAGGGATTCTTATTCTTCCAAATTCTGAACTAGGCATAATTCTTTTGTTTCATACTGCAGAAACTATTAAGATGGAGAATAAACATCCAGTATATGGGAATTGATAATTGCAAGGTTTTTTCTTTTACTCTGCATGCTTTCATAAACCAAATTGGATGCACCTACATTACATCCATATTTTAGATGAGTCTTTAATCTTCTGCTAATTCACATGTTTCAACTGTAGGGCTTATAATTGTTTATCTTCTTAGTAGAGTTAGTGCAAACCTAGCGGAAATCAGGTGCATTACTTGAAAGCATTGTCTCCAATACCCGAGTTGTGAGCCTGGAAATAAGTCTTACAATTTCTACCCTCTTTCAGATTTTTTAGATTGAAGTTATTGTCTTATTGATATAGGCCAAGTAGTTTCTTTAATTGAGAGTTGGTTGACATAATTTGTAAATAAGTAGTCTTTTTAATTGATTTCAAGCTCAATTTGTATTCTTTTTTATGATGCTATTCTTCTCCTGGTTATTTTTCTTTACATGAGTCAGTATTGCCCTTTTTCAATTAATGCATATTGGCGCACCCACAAAATTATGCATTTGTCTGCATATCTTTATTATTATTATTGTTGTTGTTGTTGTTCAAAGTCATTTCTCTTATTGATCATATTCTTTTAATTTTATAGGAAAGTAACGGTGGTATGGATGGAGAAAGTCAATTGCTTGACGACTTGGATGTAGAAGACTTGGATGTAGAAGAAGATGGAGACATGAAGAAATGTCTTGCTGATTGACTAGTGTTATGAAGTTTTATTGAATTTGTCTTTTGAAGTATATTAAATACTCAAACCTTATTACCTTGGCTTAGTTTATGATTGCAATGTTATTTTGGTAAAGAATGATGGATAATTAATGAAATTTCTTGTCTTTACTTAGTTGATATTAGTTATTACTAGTCGGTTGTCCCGTGCAATGCACGGGTAAGTTATATGGGAGTACTATTAAATAAGAAAGTTAAATGGAAATTTATTAAAAGGAAAGGTAAATGAGAGTATCCTTAAATACGAAAGTTAAATGGAAACATTATTAGGTAACACACTTATGTGGGAGACTCATTCAAAAAAGGCAGCTTATGTTAGAGAATTGTAATATAAACACAAATCAATATGAAAGTTTATATTGATAAGCAATAATATTGCATCCTGGAAGCATAACAAAATAAAAAGGAGCCAAACCCACAGGCTCCAAAATTAATGGAATTGTACAAACATCATAATCTCTCCTAAAGCCAAAATTAGCTATAAACAAAGCAAAGCTAGTTCACCATTTGTTAACAGTCTTATTCATCATAATTTCACATCCCAAAGTCCCAAAATTTTCTGTATCCATATTCATATTTTACTATTTCCCTTTTGTAATCATATCTTGGTGCCTGCATTGCATTTATGAAAAAATTTACAATGTGAATGAAATAGACACAATAAAATGAAATAAAAGTTGTCAAACACTTGCCTCATTGGGTTGTATTCTAACACTTGTCTCTACTATATCCTCCTCTAAAATTCTAATACCACTGGAATGTAGAAGACATTTGTATTTATCAATAAACATAAGCATGTTATGTACAAAGTAAAGTGATTGGAAAGACAAAAACCAATTTCCAATAATATACAAATCACATTTGAACCAGACATCAAATATAAACATTAAATCACTGTAGGCTGCAAGGATTTGCGCAAACCTGTTAAAGAATAAGAATATAACAAATATATTGCTAAGTAATAAAATGATTGATTTTGGAAATGAAACAATACAATGCATATAAGAAAGTACATACTCTTTTAGCAACTTCCTCTTCCTCCTCAATACTCATTTGAGATTGCTCGTCTACAAATATTAGGGGGAATTCAGCATACTATGATAAATTAGAACCGAAAAACAAATTAACAAACAATAATTAAGGAAGAGGAAATTAGGAGAAGAAACAATCAGAAGAATATACAGAGAGAGAATAGAGAGGGGAGAAGAAATAAAACATTATAAACAGCAAGAGGGGGTTGTTACCTTCTATATAGGTGCCTCTTTATGATGCGATGATGATTCTCTGTCTCTCTATCTTCACAAATTGTCATTGTTTGGTTCACTCGGCATTGATGTTCTCATGGTTCTGAAGGAAAGGGAAAGGGATGGCTATCAGAAACCCTTTTGGTGCAGTAAGAGGGAATTGGCAGTTACTTAAGTTCAGTTAAGCAAAAGGAAAAATTGTATCATAAGCAACTCTTGGTCAGAATCATTGATCTGACCATCACAGCCACCCCATAGCCGACACCTGCAAAATTTAAAATCATTGTAATCTTCAGTTTGTACTTTATAGTTCTAGTTATTATATTTCTATGATGAAAATCAGTATGGGAAACATGGTCTCACCCTCTCATAGAGCACGTCTAAAAATGAAAATAAAAAGGAAAATGGATTGTGGAATAGAGGAAGGAGAATGTAGAAGAGAAGAGTATGAGAAGACAAAAGAAAAGAAGGGGCTAGAGTGGTTTAGCTTATAATGGAGAGGCGCATAATATTCGGTTATGGGTGGTTAATTAATATGCAAAAGCCATCTCTTGCATCTTTATTCTTATCATTAGTACTAACAACAAAATCTGCATCCTTTCATTCATTGAGCAAGGAGGAGAGCAAATTCTGCAATCAAATGTTAGTTCAAATGTTAAAAATCACTCTATTCAAATATTATGTTTTTGTTACTTGAGTTGATGTGGTGGTGTTAGAATGCTAACAACAAAATCACTCGTTTGCTATGAGAATACAATAGCAAATCGTGTGTCTACTTGTGGACTTATGAACATGAACCTTAAAGCTAGAATACATATTATGTAATCTTCCTTGTAAATATGGAGAAATGAACTTGACTTCTAAGGGAGCTAGAGAAGAACTTTAGCAGGAAGGTAGGCAAAGTCTTATATCTATTTTTGGTACCTTTCCTAATTCACTCATTTATTCCCAACAGCAGTTCCTTTGATTCAAGTTCTATTTCTTCTCAACCCAAGTAATTCTGAATTTTAAATCAACAAAATTGACCTTATTTTGCAGTATTTCCACATATCAAGGATGACCAAGACATCAACATTTCCTGCTGCAACCTACAATTCATCTACATCAAGCTGAGATTTTGTTTCAATTGAATGTATGCATTTTGTTTCAAAAGCTTTAATATGGTTATCTCACTCAGTCTAGTATTCACATTTCCCGTGTAAAAATGAGGTTTTACCTCTAAGAAAAAAGGGGAAAAATGTGCACTATGCCTTGAAAGATGTTTCCAAAATATTGAGATCAATGTTAATGCAATTTGATAACATGCCAAAGCCTCTGGTAACATATTAGTGGCAGATAACACTTGAAGAGAGTCTTAAAACCAGTCTTTATTCTCAATGTAATTTAGTAACCTTGCAACTGCAAAGCATGTAGCTATTAAAAAGGGGGAAAATTGAGTGATAAATACCACTACCAGAAAACACGGGATTACCGACGGTCTAAAGCCGTCGGTAATCCATAAAAGCCGTCGGTAGACCATATTTACCGACGGATAACCGACGGCCTAAAACCCGTCGGAAATATGGTCGTCGCAGCGATTACCGACGGACTCTTCTTGTCGTCGGTATTACCGACGCTATACCCGCTGTAAATGACGGTGTATTCCGACGGGCAAAGCCGTCGTTAGATTTCCGACGGACGTGACCGTCGGTCAATCTGAAAAGTTTCCGACGGCATAGGCCGTCGGTAATCGGAATTTTTTTTTATTGATTAATAAAATATTTACTTTAATTAATTTTATTAATAAAATTAATAAAATTATTAATTAATAACCAAATTAATTTTATTCTTTAATTAATTAATTAATTTAATTATTTATTTGTTTAATTATAAAAATAATTTTATTAATAAAATTATTAATTAATAACCAAATTAATTTTATTCTTTAATTAATTAATTAATTTAATTATTTATTTGTTTAATTATAAAAATAATTTACTCTCATATTAAAAATATTTATTTATTAATTTAATTAAAAATTACTTGTAATTTAATTTAATTTAATTATTAATTGATTTCCATATAAAAATGTGATAACGTAAACTAAAAAGTAAATTAAAAAAGAAAACATAATAAATAAAAAATTCAACGAATAAAAATCAAGAATTCAAAATAATATCCAAACTAAAAAAATGATATCCAAAAATATGAAAAAATATAAGTACAAACAGAACTAATAGTCTCGTACTCGATCATGATCGAGATGCTCTACATCATCTGCATCATCGACATGACCATGAGTACGCGGAGGCGAAGGCGAGGCGAGGCGAGGCCGAGGCCGAGGCGAGTAGGTCACCGCGAGCTAGCAACCGGTACATCGCCTCGCCGCCGCAAAGACTGAGTCAAAAGCTCCTGGCCGGGCCACTGCCGCTTCAACTCGGCTTATCTCCTGGTCATCCGCGCAGAGCGACCGGTGGCAAAGACTACTACTCGACGACTCTCCAGCAGTGTAGGCGGCGGGCCCTTTTTGTAGTTCTTTGGCAAGGTCACCAAGACCATATAGGCGACCGCTTCTTCTTCCGCCAACCACTTCCGCCCAAACCCTCAACGGTGTAGATAGATCGTCGTGGCTCGAGATGGAGAACATGATGAGCTCGAGATCTAAGCCGAGACATCCTCGCCTCAAACTCCTCCCGTTAAACAAACAAATAAGTCAAATCTTTTTTTTTAACAAAACAATATAAACATTATTAAAAATATTTATTATATTTTATAATTACCTGAGTCCGCCTCGAACGCTCATCAACGAAATCACCAAGATTCTCTTCAGATGAGTTGCAAGATGGAGCTCGTGCAAATCAACTTCTCTCCCAACCTCCTCGATCGAGATTGTATTAATAAAAAATTTAAATAAATAATAATAATAATAATAATAATAAAATAATAATAATAACAACAATTTTATAACACGCATAAGTCTAATCACGTCGCTACCGACCGACATCGCCTCAGCAGTGCAAGCCGCCACCTTTCTCAGAGGCCCTATTCTTCTTGGCCTTGACCGGGTCGCCTGGAACTTAGGGTGTTCCAAAGGCGCTACCAGTGCCGCTGCAGCTCGTCCCTATCCAACTGGGCTAGCGATCCCTCGATGCGCATCTCAAGCATGTCGTAAAGGCGGTGGGAGGCCTTCATATGAAAATTCTTCTCCATCGCCTCCTCATCTTTTTCCTCCCAAGCAACCTCGCTCGTCAGATCAATATAAGACATTATTAAACATAATTGAAATTTACGAAAATAAAATAATATGCAATAAAATAAAAATTGCAGCTTACTCTCAAAGAATTAAACATATGGTCCCGCCAAAATCCTTCGTCCCCAGCGTGGGCCAAAACTCCTGGTAATTCTCCTCAATTGTTGCTGTGATAGCTAACGCAGCTGGCTTTGAGGGAAGAAACCTGAACAATAAAAACATGTTAAATAAAAAGAATATATATATATATATATATACATGTAAATTACTAATAACTCGAAAAAATTGCAAATACTTACCCTTTACCAGATGGCCTGATAAGAACTCGGCCATCATACAACATCTCAAGAGTGTCAGGCTCCTGGCCCTCCCCCTGCTCAAGAACCTCCTCCTGCTGAACCTCCTGCTCCTCCCCGCCCCGCCCAACATCAGTTTCATCAGGTGTATGGCCCGTACTATAATCATGGTCGGACTGATGAGCATCGGCCACCGGATCAAGCACAACATGGGAACTCGAGCGCCATGTAGCTGCTGGAACCCCGGGGTGGGGATCATGTCAATGTGAGGCAAAGGTGCCGAACGCGATGCCCGAAGTCCGTAGCCGGTGTCGAATGTGCCCTGAGTCTGTAGGTGGTGCGTATCGCCTAGGTGCATGAGGTGTATCAGTCGTCTCGGCGTAGATGTACTAGGACGACGTGTAGATGACAACGCCGAAAACCCGAGAGGTCACGCCTAATGATGGTCGGCTCGACGACGAGGGGGTCGAGGGCGATCCCTTCCTTCCATTTACCACCACCGGGTGGTCCGGGGGTCTGCCTCAACCTCCCGATGCCATATATGTCTATAGAGCAATTGAATAATAACTTGATCATGAAATATTATATTTAAACATAACAATATTACAAATGAATTCCATAAAAATAAACAAGTTATGAAAATAATCGACAAATTAAAATATATTGTTACACATTAATTTCTCAAATTGTAAAAGTTAAACAATTTCAATCGCCCATTCTCGCCCACTCAATTTCCGCATCGTCTTGAGATCTTGATGGTTCTCGCCACTTCTTCATTTAATTCCTCATCCCCATCTACATCTTCATATGTGATTGGATTGTCACGTAGTCGAGTAATGGGTTCCACTTCATTTACTACATTGACATGAGATATCTCATCCACTTGATAAGCCACTTCTTCCCCGTGTATCATCTCGCTTCAATGCGACCACGTGGTTTTATCTTTATTGCGACACACCAACCTTGTTTGTCCCTTCGAGTTGATGGATAAGGGACATAATACACTTGTCTTACATGTTGTGCCATGATAAACGGATCAAACATTTGGTATCTTCGCTCATGTGTATGTCAACAAGATATATTTTCGATCCACTCTTGTGCCTCTATTTGACTGGATCAAACCAATTACAATAAAATAGCACTATTTTTTTAGTATAGTCTAAAGTATTGTACGTCAATTCATATATATGTTGAATCACGCCGTAAAGTCATCTTCACCTCCATCTGTGGCACCTTTTACATAAACCCCGCCGTTAATCTGCTTTTTCCCTCTATTTTTGACTGGTTTGGAATTTGTATCCATTTACAAAGAATGTGTGCCATTCTTTTACACGTGATTTAGGACCATGAGATAAATTTCTCAAGTGTTGGATTTTAGGATTCTCGCCGCTATACACTGTGTACACACCATGTGCAAACAAATTATGGTTCCTATTTTCAAACAATATTTTTGTATTTTCAAACAATAAATAATAATAATAATATATATATGACGACTCAAAAACATACCTGGTTCCTAAACCACGTTGGGAAATATTCATGAATATAGGCGTAAGAGTCTTGTACGCTTGTGGGCTTAGTTAACAAGAATGCCCGATCAAGTCATTATCAAACAAATGATCAAGAGCAATTGTGGATTAAAGAAATTGAAAGTGGTCAAAATGATACATACGTTAGATACGGTGATACTTCAAGACAATGATCAACACGTGAACGTAATCGACTTCCACACTTCACCCGTTATCCGCTTATCCACCTCCTTTCCACCATGACTACGGAAGGCAAAATACGATAAGGTAAGCGGGTGTCTTTCACTTTCAATTTCTACTGCTCCTACTATTTGTTGGTGTCAACATGAAGTTCAGTAAAATAATGGGAACAGAAATGGATTGTTTCACGGTGTAAGTAAGTTGCACAAATAGATCCTTCAACCCTGGCCTTATTTTTCACCGACCGCTTTGAGTCACCCATAAATCTACAAAATAACAACGTTGATGATAAAAATTGATACATTTAACCCTTCAAATAAATATTTATTTTACGTAATACTTTATTATAGTACCTTTCGAATGGATACATCCATCCGTATTGAACCTGGTCCACCAAGCCTAGCTTCATGTGCAAGATGCAATCGCTAGATGCTCCATAGAATCAAAGAAAGCAGGGAAATATTCTCTCCAACTTACAAAGAATGATCTGGTATGTTCTGCTCCATCCTTATGAGATCATCCTCTCTCAATGTCGCAGAACACAAATCTTTAAAGAATTGGTCGAGTTCAACAAGGATTTAAAACATTTGACTACAAGGAACTAAATGCAATAGGAAGTAAACACTCCATGAATACATGACAATCATGGCTTTTCATCCCAATCATGGTTCCTTTGTTCACATCGGCACATCTTGCCAAATTAGAAGAATAACCATCCGCATCCGGTTCTTTATCCACCGACAGATCGACTTGGCTTCCTCAAAGAAGTAAAGAGTAACAGGCTTTGGGTTTCGTGGTCTTCCCATCCGACCGATTCACAAATGCAAGTCCTTTCGCCTACAAGAAAGTGGTAAGTCTAGTCCGCCTTCTCATTGTCTTTTGTTTTTCCTTCCGACGCTCATCACCGTGAGAAAAACATTGTCAAAAAGTTCTTCTCAATGTGCATAACATCAAGGTTGTGTCTCAATAAATTATCTCTCCAAGATGGCATCCCAAAAATACTTCTTTTTGTCCAATTATGCCATTGTCCATATCCTTCAAATCGATCCAATTTGCCAAAATCATGATTTTGGGCGCTCCATAACCCTTTCCCAGATTTGTTCTCGTGTCAACCTTGGGGCGCCATCTAATTCAACTTCCCCTTCTTGAAAGCGTTCTTATTCCGCCTAAATGCATGATCATCGGGTAAAAACATGCGATGTGAGTCAAACCAAGAACTCTTCCCCCAAATTTCAAGGTAAAGGCCTTTGTATGCTCCATGCAATGCGACATGCCATTTTACCATGAGTACCCCAACCGCATAACATGCCATATGCAGGAAGTCATTAATGGTCCACATCAGCTGCTCTCATTGTAAAATTCCTCTTTCGTGCAATATCGTGACGTCACAACACCATTCCACAACCTTTTGAGATCGTCAATAAGAGGCTCTAAATAAATGTCAATACCATCTGGTTTGATTATCCGACCCAGATAACACAGGTCAAGAACATATAAGGCTTAGACATGCACATTTCGGAGGAAGATTGTATGGGGTAACGATAATCGCCAACAAGAATAAGGTTTCGCCGTGGATTGAACATACGGTAAAACCATCGAGCATAAGCCAAGTCGTACATTACGTGGATCTGGCTGCAACATCAGAATGCACACGATCAAAGTGCTTCCAAGCTTCACCATCAGAAGGGTGGCGCAACATACCTGAAGTGCTTCTATTCTCATAGTGCCATGTCATTTTGTCTGCAGTCTGTGGTGATGCAAACATTCTCTGCAGCCTTGGAATAATTGGCAAATAAAACATTGCCTTCACCGGAACTAGTTTTTGTCTACCCGTCCGATTATTAGTATGTGACATATACCTAGGCTCACCACAAAATTTGCATTCAACTAGCGCACCATCGTTTTTACCAAACTCATTGTCGTAATACAACATACACCCTCTCACACAACAATCAATCCTTTTAGATTCCAGCCCCAACTTGGACACTAAGCTTTTAGCCTCGTAATAACTTTTTGGCAAACCATCTTTGATAGGTGACGAGTCCAACATCATTTTCGTTACGAGATCCAAGCACACTTTGGTAGCACCACAGTTGGACTTAAGAGCTAAGAGCCTCACACACATTGATAACTTAGAGTCTGTAGACCCTTCAAACAACGGCTTATTTGTTTCTAACAATAGATTATAAAATTTTTGTGCTGTCTCATTTGGAAGTTCATCTGTGTCATCATACTGTTGCTCCTCGAATAACACGTTCACCCCCAAGGCATCACAAACCATATCTTGCATCAATTCAATCGCCACCACATCCCGAATCTACGTGAATCGCCAAGCACCTTCGCAATTATCACCAACCCCTAAATCAACGTGAGGCAACTTTTCACCATGTGTAGTCCAAATCCAGAATTAAGCCTAAATCCAATCAATACGTGGTGCGTGACCTCACTTGGGCTCTTAATCCTTCTGCATTCGCAATTAAAGCACTAACATCTAATCCCTCAATTAGTTTTGAAATCTTTATGTGCCATTGCGACTTGGACAAAGTACGCAACCCCAAATAAGAAAAATCTGGTTTCAAACCCCTCTCCCTGATACAACCTATCATACATCCAACTACGACTCGAAGAAAATATTCCATCTTCTCGCATGTCAAAAAAATGACAATTTCAGAAGACGACGCTCTTACAACCGCTTCTCTTTCTTTAAATGGTATGACTTATCCCATTCGAGAAAAAACTTTTTAGAACTCGTGATAATAATCATTCCTTAATTCTCGTGATCTTATACTTGACAAAATTTTCAAAGATTTCCCATTGGTCTCTCGAAAGTACACAAAATGAACGCAGCTTATGAACACCGCAATCAAGTAAGCACCCAGAGAACAAAAGGAAATGAATCGAACCGAAATTTCATCAAATATAAAGATACGAGAATTAAGCAACAACTATTATACGAGTAAAGAAAAAGTTTTTTCCCAAACTGTCCGACTTGGATAATTCAAGGTTCAATATACAATGAGCACATGGTACCCTAAAAGAGTATATGAACTCAATAATATATTAAACCTCAAACGGAAGCTAAGGCTTCTCTCCGATACTAATAACAAATATCAAACATCCATTCGATCAATGATTAACATAACAATTAGACAAGCGAAGTGACAAGGGTAGAATTAGTTTTATTATATATATATATATATATATATAATAAAAATATTTTATTTTCCTTTTTCATTTAATTTCTTATATGATAATTTTTAATGTTGTTATTTTTTATTTCTTTTTATTGAAATTTTTTAATTCTTCTCTTCTTCAGATCTTTTTCATTTTTGTTATATCATATTTTTTAACGATTGTTTCCTTGTTTCTCTTTTTTAATTTCGCCATCTCTTAATTATTTTTTCAATTCGCTTTTTGAATCCTTCTAATTTTTTAATTATGTTATTTTTCAATTCTATCTAATTTCGCTTTGTTATTCTCTTCTTTCTTTTTTAAAATCGCTTTTATTCTATTGTTCTTAAAAATTCTGCTTTTAATTATTTTTTATCTTTAAATCTATTTTTTAATTCTATTATTATTTGTCCTTTCCAATTCAAATCTGTCTTGTTTCTTTGAGCAATGGTCCATTTATCATGTGTGTAGTTTTGTTAATCATTTAGTTGCCACTACGCTATCCGCCATATATAAAATAAAATATTTTATTTTTCAATAAATAATAATTATTAACAATTCAATCAATATTGCAATTTTAATTTATATATTTTATTTTCTTAAAACGGAAGAGCTACTTATTCATTCAAGGTTTATTTAAACTTATTTTACATCACTTAAAATAAATGCTGATATTAATATTCAAATATATCAACATAAAACATATTCATATGCTCTCTTCATTTTATTTTAATAAGCCTCTAAAGTAATTTATGAATAAATAATCACTTAAGTTTCTAAAAATAGCTCATTAAATAAATATTTTATTATGTCATTTCAGATTTTGTCTTTGAACGTTAAATATTATATGTCACTTTTTAATATATAATTTTATAATTTTATTTATTTCACCCGCTATTTAGCTTACGCTATCTGCCTCGCTATTTTACGCTATCCTACCAATTTTACGCTATTTTTCGCGATCCTCGATTAACAACATCGAATTAGAAAATCGACTTGGTCATTTAAAGAGGATAGAATTAGACAAGGTAGTGGCAAAGGAAATAAGTACAGAGAGATGTGCAAAGCAAATTGCAGCCAAGCAACATCACCAATATCCATATCCATGAATGAAATGGCAAGCATAAATTAAAATTGCACTCTTTACTCACAAGCATTGTGACTGATGAGTGATAGCAGAATCGGCATAATTACACAAGACATATCATTTAGACAATTACACAATACACTTCAAAATCCCTCTGTGGAGAGAACTATGAACGAAAACAAATAAACATGTCGGTGTGGGGTCAACAGACAACCCTTTTTCCACCCAATGAGTTAACCGACATGAGTTAGAGTGCATACCTAGTGGTACAAGTGACGAATCGTGGAGGTGGCGAACTCAGAGGCCTATGAAACAGAGTTTTTGTGTTAGCGTAAACTAATAAGATATAAACAAGAATATCAAAACCACACCATTAAAATTAAAAACTAAGAACAATCATATTAAGAACATATATAAATAATAACATGTATTTAAGTCCACACATTCGAATACAATCACCACTTTTGGAGGCAAACTCTAAAATTTCAACTCAAGCTTGTTATAAATTCTCATAGTGAAATCTTCCCCAAACAACAACAATATGCGGCAAACTATCATTTTGAAGATAAGCATTCAGGTATTACTTTTTGACTGTCCAAGATCATGAAATTCTTGTTAATATTAGTGATTGTTCTTATCATGGTCAAATTTATATGTTCTTATAGCTTGGATCTTTCTTCTCAATACAAATAACATTTCTGAATATTACATTTGGATATTCCTAATGTTTCATATCAAGTCGATTTGATTCCAAAATCTATTTGTTCCAAACTTGAGCAAATTATCAAAGGATTCATTTAGAAAGTGTTACCTGGTCATAGAATGTGGCACGCTATTAGTTGGCATTGGTTTTTCTACCCTAAGTTGCAAGGTACCCACTTCCTTTATTTGCGGCTACAACGAAGATAATAGTATATAAAGACTTCTCTATTCTCAAACCTAAGTTTGACTATAGATTTTGGGTTAGCTAACTAGTTGATATGGTCGTTTTGAGTCTATATTTTTCACTCAAGTGTTAAAAAATTGTACATGTTTAATTGCTTGTAAAGATAAAAATACTAAAATTATTGCCGTGGTCTACAAATGTGTTACTAAAATTATTGCCAACACGTTAAAACTTATCCTGCTCGATATCATAGACCCCAATCAAAGTGCCTTTGTTCCGGGAGAGGTATTACGATAACATCTTATTGGCACATGAGCTTGCTCAGGGCTACATCGCTGCACTTATAATCTTATATAGAGTGATGAGTCTTAAGACTCAAACTAGTCGTGACCGACAGAAAACTATTATGTTGGCTCAACATATATTCAAATGCAACCACTATATTGAATGAGACTCCAATAAACTGAAAATGTATGCAAATAAATTTCAGACCTAGAACAAATAAATGATGAAAAACACACCAGTCATGCAGTGCCAGTAGCCATTGGTGGTGAAGGTTTGTAATTTTGTTTTATTTTGAGCATGATCCATGTCAAATAACTAACAGTAACTCAGTATATATCTGTCAAATAACTAACACTTACTCTCCTGGCACATTTATTTTTACTGCTCAGTCCCCTCTTTCAATTTTCAAATGTTTTGTATGTTCATATAATATGGAGAATGAGGTACATGAACTTGTAAATATTGATTAGGACTTACTTGTTGCACCAGATATGTTGTAGAAGTTCTCCAAAGGCTTGCTTCTTAACTTGAATCAAATTCTGCTTTTGGTTCTGCAAGAAGTGTCACAAAATGAATGGCCTTAGATTTCTTATATTGTAATAATATATAGTATACATATACATGAATAAATGTACCAACCACTGTGGTAAGCGAAGTCGAGAAAGAAGGAAAAGGTGAAAGGACACAGAATTGATAAAATATCATATATCATAAAAATTAAGTCACCACAGAATTGAAGCAAGAATTAATGCAGCTTTTGGTTAATAACATTGATAAAGTAGCTCCTAATTATTTACTGTGGCTCCTCAATGTTTTACAAACTGAAGTTGCATTTGTTGATGTAGTTTTTTCCTCACAGAAACAAATCAATTTTGTCTAAATTTTCTTGTAAAACTTTAATATCTACATAACCAAAATACTTGAAGTTTCATTAGAGAACTTCATCAAGACAAATAGCAACACAATGTCTAGAATGACAAATATGAAAGGCAGCACATATAGATGAATTACTAACTGAGTTCAGAGCTACCGCACAAAATTTCTAAGAGTAACGTTGTTTGAACAGGAAATAGCATATACATAGGCAACAAATTTTAACAATTATGCCTGGCTTTTCAATGTGGATTAAACATATAGGATAGAATCAATAAAATAATTTTACATGGATGATCAAAATCATCCATACACCACGGATGAAGGTCATGCAAATGATGTAAAAGGAAAATTCAAACAAATTAAGCCAAAGATACCGAGGAGAAATATACATGGTTAGTTTCCAACAACACAACAAGCATGCTTGAAAATGATTCATTGGAAGGAGATAGTCATGCAAGTGACATAAACATGGAAAATCAAATGCATCCAATAGCTGAAGCGTAAGATGTTCAGAGAAAGCTACGTCCGGCTTCGAAGATACAACCGAACTTGGAGAAGTTTCGGCAAGAAGAAAGTCATGGAGATGATGCGAAAGAGGATGGTTGACTCGAATAAAAATATCACCAAGCAAGTATTAAAAACTTGTTTTGCTATAATGAAAGGGAAGGGAAAAGGCACAAATCTCACGAAGGTAAAGGACAAGCAAAATAAGAAAAAAACAAAAGAAACAAAAAGAATAATTTTTAAATTTATTTAATAAAATAAACAATTTCAAATTTGACTTTTGAACATAATTGTATTATTATCTATTGTAGTGTATACTTGTAATTCTAATTGTGACATTGTATCATAAACCTTGGTTGTTTGTTTGTATTGTGTGTGTATGATTTAACTAGTTCACTCAATGACTCACCACTTCAACTATTTCACCAATGACGTGTTACTCGATCAAATTGTCGACAAGATCGTGCAAGTTTATCGACATCGCGGAAACATCTTTCGCTATAGGCAAGGTTTGTAGCTACTTAAGCTTTTAAAGATGTACATGAACTGAACAACAAAAACTCATCTTAATCTAGCAAGGCTCTTCAGTTGAATGATAACTCTCTATTACGCTCCTTTGTCTCACACACACGCGAAAAACAAATTTTCTAGAAAACGAAATTTCCACCTCTCCCTTCCTCCTAAAAACATGTCTAGAATTTTTATTTTATTTTTTAATTGTATGAAAATTTTTCCAGGCATAACTATCTCTGAAATTAAGTAGTTCTGCATGAATAAATCCGGTCCAAATACCATAACGCATAATGAACAGAATTTCTTAATTCTTATTCTCAGTAGCATCGACAGTTCAATAACACTGAAATTGAAAATCCAAACTCCAAATTATAGCATACAGGAACAATCCCCAATAACACTGAAATTGAATCCCCAAACTCCAAATTATAGCATACAGGAACAATCCCTACCATTCGAAATACAAGAAAAATACAGAAATGTAAGAAACAAAATATGGAGATGGTCATGTGATAATCAAAATATGAACAAGAAAGCGAGTTCAAGAGTCGCTACTTACTTGATAATCAAATCGACGAACAGTGGCTGCGGTGGCTCCAAGCAATAATCGAAGATGGAGAAGATGCGACGGAGGAAGCTTCTCGAATCTCCCTTCTCGAATCTAGAATACGACGACTGAAGATGAAGTCTGCGATGGAGAAGTCTGTGGTGGCTCCAAGCTTCAAGCTCCAAGCTGAAACTTCTAGAATCTTCAAGCTTCAATCTCCAAGCTTCAGCTTCAAGCTCCAATCACGTGGTTCTTGCAACCGACGGTGGCTCCAAGCTTGTGGCTCCAAGCTTCTCGAATGTCTTCTTGGCCGTGACAAGAGAGGAGAAATGCGAGGACAGAAGATGAAGAAGGGAGGCGGAGGGGGGCTGCGACGGAGATGAAGAAGAAGGGTAGAAGGATGAAGAAGCGATCTACGCGGCGGAGATGAATGAAGAAGAAGGATTCTGCTCGCCAAATAAAGAGCTTACCGACGGCAATTTTAAAATTACCGACGGTATGACCGTCGATACGACACGGATTACCGACGGACCAACCCGTCGGAAAAACTCCCATTACCGACGGTCAACAACCGCTTCAGATTCAAAACAAGCGGGAATTTTCCAAAATTCACGGTTTACCTACGGACATTAACCGACGGTATGTGTCCGTCTCTAAAAAGCGGTTTTCCGACGGCTTAACCCGTCGGTAATATACAGAATACGACGGGTCGCGTTTTCCGACGGGTAAGACCGTCGGAAATCCCAGTTTTTTAGCGACGGACTAAGGCCGTCGGTGAATGTCCGTCGGTATGTTAACTATTTCTTGTAGTGTACCCTCAACCAATTATTTATATCGAGTTTCAACTTTATATCTTTTCTCTAACACTTTATATTGACAAATTGATATATCAACTTTATATCTTTTCTTTGAACTATAAAACCATTCTAGACCAAGAATATTTTAAATCCATGACTAAGTGACAAAAAAATGAGAGCAGCAGCAGCAAGAAGATATCTACCAATATGCAGAACCTGCTTATTCTTTATTTTGTGAATGTACTTGAAACATGAATATTCTTGTAAATAACCCACTTTGGATTTACTCTGCAAAATAACATAATTTTTAGTTGACTTTAGATACAGAGACCGTCCATCCAAGTTTGTCAGATCACCACAAAAAGGGGGGTGGTAAAAATCCAAAGACTTCAAATGCTGGAAGAGACTACAACATTTCTTATATCCTCAGATAATTGGTCAATGGTTAAATTTCTAAAAAGCATAAATTAATTGTGACAAACCCAACACAAAATAGATATCATAAACTCAGTTTTTATGACTACCTGAATAGTGCTTAGCAAAAAAGCCAACAGTAACTGCTTTCCTAACCACCTGGAAAAAGTGCAAGTTTTAAATATAATCAAATCACCTTGGTAACTAAAACCAGGTAACTGAGAATGAAAACATATGGCAGGGTAAAAAGCCAGAGGACAGGATCAATAAATAAAAATAATTACACAAGGGAAGAAGTTTACCTAACTCGAATATTTAGGCATACAACAAAGAATAAATAAGAAGATTGCATATCACTTTCTAAACCAGCAAGAGAAAAAACCAACTTGCATAGAATTCTTTTACAATAGTATTTATAGCTAGCAGAATAACAAATTTGGCTAATACACATTGTAAAGACAGAAACACATCTAGTGTTAAATATACCTGTGATTGCGACTTCATAAATGCAGAAGGTTGAGAATTATTTGTATGACGTGGCTGGGCCAAATTAGGATTAAGTGGTGCAGACTACACTTATCAATTCTGTTCACAGATCAGAACTCAAGCATCAAAATCTACAAGAAGCATTTACAATTTACCCTCAGTTGCATGTTAATTAGATGTTAAAGCAAATCAAACAACCAAGCATAAATCAGCCATTTTCTGTCAATCAAATACAAAATCTTCTTCAGAATCAAAATTAGCAATAATCAGTTCATGAGCCTGACTATCCATTCCAAAAATTTCATGAACCATAAAGCATATTTTTTAAATGATATCTGCTTTAGAGCTGAAGGTCAACATTGAGTAAGCTTTGAAAGATCATATATATATAAGTACTATCATAAACTTGAAGATCTTTCGAACTATACAAAGCATACCAGATAAACAATACATGGTGTGTGAATGTTAACATACCTTATATACTTTAAAGGCCTAATCAAACAACCTCTTTTCTCTCATCCCCAAACTTAAAATAACCACTCATTTAGAAACACAGCGAAACCTTTATCAAGAGTCAATTCTAGAATTGAGATAATTCAAGAATTCTAAGAAGCCACCGAAAGTAAGACCCTCATTCTTATCAACATAAGTTAGTGGGATCTGAACATGTGCCAAATGCAAGATAAAAAATATACTGCATGCCAAAATCTTCTGTTATTTGTATTTTTTTTTCTAGCAGGGAAATCATTAAAAAGATCAACCCAATGATGAAAATCTCCGTGCACAGAGAAAAGAAACACCAATGAACCAAATATATCCAGAAAAGAAACACCAATAAACGTATTCTGATAACAAAGCAAACCTTCTAATAGGTGCGAGATATAAACCAAAATAGACCAACATTAGAACAGGGATGTGGACCACTCACTGACAGCTGCAATATCTTGTTCCTGAACCATCCCAGTAACAATGAATCAATTAACAGATCTTGTTAGTAATAGCAAAGTAGAATGGACAGTATGAAAGATCATAATTCTTTGCCATAAATGCAGTGATTCTCAAATGCCACATTTGTAGGGTTAATTGATGATTATGCACACACCTTGAGCCATATCATTGCCAAGTCCGAATCCTTTATTAGCATAAACTTGACATTAGGATTTGTTCCCTGATTTAAATAATGACAAAAGTAGTAACACATCAACAGCTAGCAATTCCTAAAGAAAAAGGACTCTGCTCATATATGTAGGATAATCATCAGCCAAATGAATAGCAAACCAAAACCCAAGACAAAACATGAAAGAAATACCTTATAATAAACGAGGCAGCAAATACAGATTCATAGTAAATAGAAAGAAGTTTATATCATAATATAACACTGTTAAAATGTACAAACAACAATTGAGCAATTGGAGATGCTTATACAAAGGAAAATCAAATGAGTAAACAATTAAAGTAGCCTCCCTAAAATGCAAGCCCATAAATAGAGATTCTAAATGTTATGTGTTGAACATTGAAAAGGCAAGATTTGATACAAATTTCACTAATCTTATTACAAAGTTCACTGCATATAGAAATCAAAACTTATTCTACCTTATCTCAAAATGATGCAGGAACAACTACAAATCCAGCAGCAGATCCTGTTGCAGCTGTCTTGCATTGATAGAACTCGTTATCGTAGCACCTTTTCATAGTGACTTCATGCAAGAAATTTTATTCAGTTATCTCCCTATATTCCCGGTGACCTTTCTTCTTCGTGTCTCCTGTTTAAGAAGAGGCAAATAAATAAAAAAGGAGCACCATATTATTCCAAAAAAGATTATTGCCAAAAACAAATAGAAGCCAAAAAAAAAGAGCACAGAGCAAAGAAAAAAATTAAAGCAGCAAGTGAGGGGAAGAGGGCGATCTGCACTACAAAAGAGGGAGAGATATAGAGAGAGATCTAAAGATCGAGGGAGTGAGAGCACGAGTTGAGGCAGTGCTTTTCAGTTGCGATAATGGAGGAAGTTGTGCGCTAGCGTCGGTGGAAGCGTGAAGCAGTCTGGCGGCGATGGTGGGCGTAAGCGGCACGGCGATTGTCGATCAGAAATCTCTCCTTTTCTCGTTCTCCCAAATTTCGAACATCTACACCTTCTTCCAACATTTGGAATCTGCTGCCCTCCGCCACTGCTGTTCGTGCAGTGATGTTCCCCGCCGCGTGCACCTCCGGGCCCTCAACGTCGCCGTCATACGACCTCTGCTCCCTGTGCGGTGCTGGCTCATAGCGCTGCCACTAGTTTGTTTATTCACTTCTCTCTCACCATCTTTCCCCTGTCCCGTTCCTCCTCCTTTCATCTTTCCCTTTTCTCACTCTATTCTATTCTCGAGGCACCAATCCAACAGCCAATGCATGCTTCTGTCTAGCTGCAGAGTTTCTCTGAGTGACAAATTTCTCTGTGTGCAGGAGGATTGGAACATTTGGCATCATGGCAAGAAGAAGGAGCAAACGAAGAAGGAAGAACCGCTGAGTTTCGCGGGAAAAAATGGGGGAGACGGTATTCGCTTATTATGTATAGGATATTTTTATATTAGATAAGTGGTTCTTTCGTTATCAGTAGAAATAATATCTTTTATCAAAAAAGTAGCAACAATATTCATTACATTAATTGATATTTTTATTTTTGATAAATTCTATGAATTTAAATATAACAATTGTTACGATTTTCTGATAGCAACGATGGCAGACTGTTGGCGTAGTTCACTTCAAAGATGTTCTCTAAAACATACTAACGACTACGGTTTTTTGGTAGCAACGGTGGAAAACCTTTAGCTTATTACAAAATCGTTCTCTAAAGCACACCAAGAGCTATGGTTTTCTTGTAGTAATAGTATAAAACCGTTGTCGTAGCTCATTTAAAAACCGTTCTCTAAAGCATACCAACAGCAACGATTTTTAGCTAGTAACGGTGCAAAACCGCTGGAGTTGTAAAATTCTAAAACCGTTTTCTAAAGCACACTTTAGACTACGGTTTTCTGAAAATGTTGTCTTTAAGTTAAAAAAATTGTTGCCTAAAGAATAGACAACGTCCTAACTCACCACAGTTTGAAAACTGTTGTCGTATCAAAAGATAACGGTTTTTTTTAGTACAAGATAACAGTTTTTTAGTGTTGTTGATAACCTACTAAAACGTTGTAGTTTTTATATGCTAATAATTGAAATGCAACCAGTTGCTCTTCTTTATGCTATTATTATATGCTCTTATCTGTTATGAAATGCAACTAGCCAGTATTTCTTTCTGTTATGAAATGCAACTCTTTTTTATGTAAAAAAAGAGCTACATAATGAATTGAGCTTCTTTGTTTCATGACAATTGTAAAACTATTATTCCCTTGTAATTTGTACAGCTACTTGGTGAAATACTAGAGTACTTGATTCACAAACTTGGTGAAATTTGTTTGAATTGTGTGACTACCCTTTGGACGAGTTGGTTTCCTTATGTATATTGTCATGAGAAAGAGTATATAGAGTAACCGCGGCTAGAGTTTATGTCTATTGTACAGCTACTTCGTGAAAGTTTGACAAGTAGTGCCATTTCCTTAATCTGAACTAGTGCCATTTTTTCAGTTGACAATTTTATTGTATGTCGAACTAGCACAGAGACAGATTTCCAATTCTTATTTTTCCGTAAAATATATGATTGAAGTTGTAGCTATACTTCTTACTTCCCTGTGATAGTCAGTCACTTTGATTTCAACAAGGGCGGCTTGCAAGAAGTAATAAAAAAGTAACAATGCACAATGCTTTCATTAATAGAAACTTGAAATACATGCTTTCAAGATATTACATTGTCGATATCAAAATGAAACTTGAAACTTTTACATCATATGTTCAAGTAAATCCAACTGCTAATTTTAGTACATAGGAGCTTCACTTTCAGTTCAGCATATTAGCTTTGTCGCTTTGAGTCTTTACTCCCTAGCTATCCTTCAGGTATCTTAGGTGTCTCCTGGAGCCTCACAACTTATCAGTAATTGCAGCCGTTTGTATATGTAGTTGCAGGCATATTATTTTCAAGGACAAGTATCACATAACACTCATTATTCTCACTTTGTTCAATTCCATATTTTCTTTTAGCATACTACCAATTGCATCTCCCCTGTGCACAAATAAGAGTTTTATATGGTTGATTTCTTTGTGCAACTATTGCTAACTACATCCACTCAATAGAAGAGACACCATTAGGAGATGCAAGATTCATGGCCTCTCCCTTCAACCGAACCTGTAAGAAATTAGAAGCATTTATTAGCAAGATTTTCTCCTTTAAAGTGCATCATTACATTAACTTTTCAGAACATTTCAGATAAAATCCAAAAATCATTACATTGGTAAATCCTCTCCCAATTTAAAGTTGCCTAGATTGTTTTTCTCTTTATAAAATCCTCACACTTCTAAATCCTCAACATTTCATATACATATCAGAACAATTGCCACACCTCAAAGTAAACAATACTAAACTAAACAGAATGAAAAACAAAAGCAAAAGAGAAATATCAAGAAGTTGTGTTGGTGCTGACTGCTGAGAATAATAACCATTCAAATGCAAAACCAAATGCAGTGGCAAATTGGGATAACAAAATTCAAAACTAGTAGCAAAATCTATTGCAAAACCAGTAGTAAGTTGCAAAACCAGTAGCAACACAAGTAGCAAAACTAGTAGCAAATTTTTACTACATAAGGGAAAACAGTAACGAAAGCAGTATACCAAATCAATAGCAAAAAGCTATTGCAGAAGCAATATGCAAAACCAGTAGCAGTGCCAAATTTGTCGAATCCATAACAATATGCAAAACCACTTTGTAAAATAAGTATGCGACCAGTTGCTATTGCAATAACCAATCCAGTAGCAGTATCAAAATCACTATAATAAATCATGTTAACTCATATTTTCCTCCTATTTCATCAGTCTTACATTTTTTCAAAAGTCTTACATGAATTGATAATTTATTTTGTCAGATAAATATCAAATAATTATAATTCTGGACCCGTGCTAAGTACGTGTCTTTTTACTAGTATCAAATTCATCACTCTAGTGTGTCGACTGTTACTTGTGCTCAATATGTTAATAAATTCTTTTGCATACAATAAAAGAATAGTCTTCCAACATATTCGGTCTATATGACATGTCATTTATTTTTTTTGACAAATATGACATGACCGGAGCTTCGTGTTTATCTGATATCCTAATCTCTCCCATGACCAAATACAACATGCCTTCCATTCAATCCAAAATTTCCTCAAACCTTGAAAACTCACCACCGGCTGCGAGCATTCAAGGAGGTGTGCCGGCTGCTATGAGCAATAACGGAGGATCTGAATCGACGTCTCTCCTCATCACAAGCCATAAACTAAATGGTGACAATTACCTCCAATGGTTTGAATCTGTGATGATGTAAAACTATGGTAGAGGGAAGGATATCTCAACGAATAAATCACTACTCTGGAAAAGTCAGATTCCAAATACAAGATATGGAAGGTTGAAAATCGCATGGTTATGTCATGGAGTATCAGCTCAATGAACAATGAAATAGCTGAAAATTTCCTCCTTTATAAGACTGCCAAGCACATTTGGGATGCATGAGGCATGGGAAGCTTTCAGAGTTGAATTGAGACATGAGGAGAGTAGGAAAAAACTGATCATAGGACAATATTCTAACTCATAAGGCTTTCATGAAGGTTCAACTCTTGCTATTAGAGGATCACTTGATAATTCACAATAAATAGCTTGCTATTAAAGGAAACACAATAATTCACTTGATAATGTCTACCCATTCAAGCCGTTTTAAAAGGACTTTTCTTACTAGCTTAAGTCAGTGCATGAGTTTCCTTAAAAGCCATCACCAATTGGTTTTTTCCTTTCTTGTTGATCACGATGAAATAAAAGATTCAGAATATAGAAGCCTTTAGATAAAGAAGTAAGCACAAATAAAAACAGAGGATTGCAACATCAACATTATAACAAATAAACTAAATCATAACTTACAATACCATGTTTTCGTATACAACTAATTGTCAAGGTAATAATACAAATGGACACAAATCTAGTATTTAAACCAGTTGTGCATTGTCAAGAAAGATCTCCTCCCCTGCCAATAGCATCAGATGAGAAAAAGTAATAAATAGAGAAGATAGTGTATAAGTAAATCAATCGTTTTCTTCATTAACTAATTTCAAAATATATTATGTTAGATAAAAAGGCATGTGATATTTTAATTTTAATACGGCAAAATTCAAATTTCACATATGAGTTATTATAATATAGTTAACTCACAACTATGTATGAACAACGTATTAAACTGAGAACTATAGCATAGAGACATGCACAATGTGTTGGGTAATAAGGAGGTGATTGCCATTAAAGAATTGCTTGGGTTTGTGGCAGCCTCTTTTAGTGAGAATTATGTTCACACATACACTAAGATAAAAGTAATCAACCATTATCCTGTGTTAATCTCAAACAAAAAATCTAGCAGTTAAAGTATCAAAATATAAATCCAAACACAGAAGTATATATGCAGACACCATGTTCTAAACTGACTCATGGGGATGATAGGTGTTCTCACTGAATGTGAAGGATACAAATCCTCTTTCCTCAACACTAGAATTAGTCTCTCTTACAATGTCCCTTTCCCACCTACAGGTCATGATTTTCAAGAAGCTAATATTACAAACTGAGTTCACTGAACTAATCCAATGTGGAGCTGTAGGCATATAGCTCACTATGCTGATAGATGTAGAATGATTTAATTGTTTAAATTCACCTTATAGCTTTTATGAACTATTGGAAATTATTTTCTATTAAACAACTGGTAATCATCAGAGTCTTTGAAACCCAACTAAAACCAGAAAATGGAGAGATAAAAAACTCTCAAACTCACCAAAATATCCAATCTACTCTATTCTCTTCAAAACACTTTCCCCTTCATTTCATTTAAGATACTTGATAACCAGGCTTTTTTTTGGTTGAAATGCTAGTCCCACTCAATCAAAAAAATTAAAAGGAATAAAAGATACAAAAATTTATAATCTTTCGTTTACCTTTAAAATAACTGCAAAATTTTATTCATCTATAACATAATGAAATGGTATACAGATATAGTCTAGTTTATTTCCTTTCCCAAATATCAATTTGAAAGATGATTGGCTTGTTTCCTTTTAGAATGAACAATCTTGATATGGTGTGGGTGCAGCCTGCAATGTAGTGCAAACAAACATAAATGTATGTCTTGGTTCTAAGAACACAACAATTGCGCTTTGAAGAAGAACAATAAGAAGGAAATGGCTCTCTTCCTTCTACCAAATTTGATATCATAGATCATGTAGACCAAACAACCACATATACAAGAGACTTGCACTCAGTGAAGGAAAACCAAATAATGGGCAACACAAATAATGTAATAGAAATTGCTTCAAAAAATGTGGTGCACCGGTGGTACAACCGGTATTTTCAATGGTGCACCGGTGGACCATACACAAAGTAGTCCACTGTAGTCGCCCCCTAATAAAAGAAAGGTTAAGTGTATCCACAAAGGAAAAAAGGTTAACAAATGTGGGGAAAAAGATGTACTAAAGAATGTGGGAAAAAAAGTAGTTTTTTTCTATGAGGTTATCTATTCGTTTGGGTTGTCTATTCGTTTTGCTTTTCTATCATAAGTCAGGTGATTATAAACGCAGAAAATCTGAGCAATGTGATTTGTTGTTGATCAATCAATCATCAAAGTCCCAAAAGGCCATGAAGAATCATAGTTATGATGATGAATGGGCAACGGGCTTTAGAGGTTTGATTTTATCTATTCCTGAATAACGTTTGGTCCTGTGTTTACCTCAATGATCGGCTTGAGGTTGCACATGTGAATGTGACATTGTAATGTAAAAAAATAGGCTAAAATAAGTTTTTGGCATGTTATTATTTAGTTTTATTTTGGTCACTTAACTTTTAAAAGTTTGATTCGGTTTCTTATTTTACTTTTTAGTTTCAGTTTGGTCACAATATGACCCCTCTTTTATATTTTGTTTTAAAATGGTATCTTATTTTATAAAAGTTATATAAGTGTGGTCCTTTCTTAACGCAGTTTAAACGGAAATGACCACATTGAAACCTAAAATAAAGATAAATGATCCAATTGAAACTTTTAAAAGTAACGGGTCCAAACTGGAAAAAAAAAAAGATAAGGGTAAAAATATATTTTATCCAAAAAAATAAATGAATTATATAGCTCTTTTCTCTCAGCCTTGTGAAGTAATCTACTAATTGTTTTTCCCGTCAACCTCAAATTAAAGAAATAAATAATATCCTTTTTATATTTATATATTAAATTTGATTTTTTATAATAAAATAAAATAAAGGTTAAAATACTTTTTTTATTCTTTATCTTTCATTCATCCTGAATTATGAAAATAAGATAATAGACCAAAATGGATTGTAAAAATGGAGTTGGATGCCACATCAGACGTTTCCGTCGCCAAATTTAATGGAGTTAACGGAAAATAACTATTTTGTGTAACTTTTGAGAGATAAAACACTAAAATAAATTTTGAGTAAAAGATAAAGGATAAAAAGTGAATTTTAGCCTAAAGCGTATGAGATGTATAGTTATATTAAATATATTTTATGTTTAAAAATAAATATCATTTTTTATCCTTTTCATATTAGGACACATATTCTAAACATTTTATTAAATCAAATTAAATTAATATTAAATTCATCTTTAATTAATTATTAATCAAAGAAGTTTCGTTAACTTAATTTTTTTAATCAATATTTAAACTTCTTCCATCAATAGTAAATATAATAGGATATCAATCATCATTAAAATACTTTTACTAATTAGACTAAATTTTGATATTTTAAAAAATAAAATATTTTCAATTTTTATATTTTTCCTACTCTGATTTATTGTTTATTACTATTAAAATAATTTTTATTTATTAAACTAGTTTTTTGGATGATTTTTAATTTAAATTTCTGCATTTTATACAATATTTGTGCAACTCATGGGATACATATTAATTAATGTGACAATTATTACCCTTCTACTTTTTACAGTGTTGAATGTGATGTATTTAAAAATTTAAATTCACGCAAAGCTAGCCTATTTTTCATGAGGGGCTCAAATATAAAGAGTAACTTTTTTTATAGACAAAATAAATTATTAATTTTTTTTAATAATAAACTACTACTCCAGTCTGAAATATAAGCAAAAAAAGTGTTTAAAATATAAGCAACTTGAGTATTTTATTAGTGTCAGTGTTTTATCTGATAAATGTGTTCTATTAATTTTTTTTTATAACGAAATTCCATATTACTACACTAATTTTTAATAATTTTTTTTTGGGTAGTAGTGGCTACAGAGGCTCCGCCCCTGATTCACTCTCTTTCACTGTTTCTCTTTGTCTTTCTTGCTCTCTACCCTGTTGGCAACGACAAATGCCATTGTCTCACCCACAACACGACCACCTGTGCCACAACCAAGCCCCACCGTTAAAGCCACCTCTGAATAGCGACCTAACACCGCCCCTCGACCATGAACACAAAGTGGCTTGCGTTCATTGAAGTTTTGTAGCTATCCACGGTCTACCCTCCAAATTCCCTGAACATGCAGAGGCACACAAACCACGAACAATAACAAAACCATCAGGCCTCAAACCCATCTCCAACCAACAACCCTCTAAACAAATCAACAGCTTTCCCACATTGATAAGACTCATTGTAAGGCAAAATCATCGTCAAAACACAGTCTTCAATTTTCCACTATGGGATTCGCCTTACTGTCAGAGGATTTGTCAACTTGCAAGTGCAACCATACATTGACCCCTTTTTTCCTTCCTCGTAAAGTGTTGTAAAGATGTAAACTTTACTCTAAAAATTATCCTCTTTTCCATAATTTTGTTCGACCCAATTGAATATGAACCAAAGGGGTATTCAGATTGGGTAACTACAACATAAAATAAAATAGATAACGCTTATCTTTTGTCTTTGTTAGTGCTTAAAATCACTTCCTATTTAGCTGCTAGTGATCTACATAAAAAAAACAGCGTTTTATAAGTATTGTAATCGAGAATCGATAGCGTTTCAAAAAAGCGTTATCTATTAACGGAACTTCGCTAGCGCTTCCTTGAAAAAGTGCTATGTATTATCAACAATACATAACGCTTTCTCAAGAAAGCGCTAGCTATTCTCTCTCTCTTTTTTTTTTTACAGTAGCAGTATATATTATAGCTACTGATAATTCTTAAAACCCAACCAATACAATTTCTACCAAAATTTTGGCAAAATCTCCCCTAAAATATGGACATTCCAAAATAACATAAGTACTTGTATAATTACAACAAACAATGCCAACCAAAATAATGCCTCACATGGGCCAACAACATACATATAAATACTACTCTATAGTAACTTAGAAATTCATGTCAAATAGCAAAAATACACCTCACAAAAAAGAAGGAAAAAAACAGCCAGAGATTGATGATATATATCTTACAGCTTGATAACATGAGATCGAGCCAAAGTGCATGACACGCCAAACCAATTACCAACAAGGATCCGATTCCATCTATCTATTTGAAAAAAAAATTAGATACAAGTAATTAGACAAACAAGTAATTTAACAATACATAATTCATAGTCATTTAACTAAAAAAACACAATCTACCTTTCCTTTTTCTTTTCCACCGACTGATCCAAAGTCCCTCTTTATGATCATGTCTAATATATGTATCATCCTCTGTTGATGTACTTTCCTCATCAAACAGTGATTGTATCGCAATGAACGAGTCATCTTCAATATCGGCATCTTCATTTGCTTGATCATCAATCCCATTAACAATTTTTTTGTTAGTCAACAAAACAACGGACTAATTCATATCAAATGGATCGGTGACTTAAAGCACTTGTCGAGCTTGCGACGCTAAAATATGAGCGTCATCTTTATATCCTAACTTATTGAAGTTCACCCGTACGAACCCCAAGTCATCCGTTTCTACACCATAATTATTATCAACCCACTTACATTGGAACATAGGCACCCGAAACATCACATAATTCAACTCCCATATGTGTTCAATGACCCCGAAGTATGACATATTCGCATAAATGAGATTTTTGTCTTTGGCACTTAAGATATGCATAGCTTGAGCAACAAGAGTGACCCCACTATTTTGTATTTTACTCTGATCATCATGTTCTTTTGTATAGAATGTGTACCCGTTAACCAAATAACCGGTGTAAGAGATAACATGTATAGTTGGACCTTTAGCTAACCATCTCAATCTGTCTGAAACCGAGCTAGGATTTGCATTAAACTCTTCAGAAATGTGATCTCTTAGCCACGTTATAAAACACCGATTGTGTTCTCTTGTTAACAAATTTTGATTCTAATTTGGGTACATACGCTTGAAAATTTCGTTGTGTTTCACAACATAGGACTCAACCTATTCGGCGTTGTGTAAAACATATAAGTGTGCTTGCTCCATCAGTTGCCTTGATATAGTCAATATTTTACATCCAGTAATCCCTTTCCCTTCGCTTCCTGTTGTGTGACGAGATGTCGGCATCCCTATGCTACATCCAATGTTAGATAGGTAGTCGGAATAGAATTGAACAACTTCTTCGACTGTGTATCGCTCAACAATACAACCCTCTGGCCGTGATTAGTTTTTCACATACCCTTTTAATATCTTCATGTAACGCTCAAACGGGTACATCCATCTCATGTAATTTGATCGACACAATTGTGTCTCCCTAACTAGATGAATTGTCAGATGAATCATTATGTCAAATAATGAAGGTGGGAAATACATCTCAAGCTCACACAAAATCAAAACAATTTTTGTTTACAATGGTGGCAGATTTCCTGGGTTAATCACTCTGTGGCAGATTGCCTTGAAGAGGAAACAAAGTTTAGTTAAGGTATTCCGCACTTTGATGGGCAAAATGGATCGTATGCCAATGGGTGGCAAATTCTCCATGAGAACATGGCAATCACGAGACTTCAGACCCTTTAACTTGAGATCTCTCATTGATACGAGGTTCATAATATTTGAAGAGTACCCCTCTGGAACCTTAACTCCATGAAGAAACTTACAAAGAACCGTTTTCTCTTTTTTAGACAAAGTATGAGCGGTGGAGGTAGATATGCGTAGTTTCCCCTTTTAAGCGGTCCCCGATTCGAGTCTCGATCTATACTAACCAAGTCCCGCCTTGCATTGATGCCATCTTTAGTCTTCCCAGACACATTGAGTAAGGTACTAATGACACTATCAAAGACATTTTTTTTCAACATGCATCACATCAATAAAATGTCTCACGTACAATGACTCCCAATATGGCAGCTCAAAGAAAATCGACCTTTTCTTCAACCCTTGTGTGACAAGCTCTCCTGCAAAAGGTTTCATGAATTTAATACTCAAACCTTTTATCTTTTCAAGCAGTTGTGCACATCAAAGGCCAAGGAGTTCTACGTTCTTGATATTCCCATTAAATGCTTTCCTCCACGGCCAGATAATGATGTTTTGAGGCAAAAACCTATGATGCCCAAGGAAGACATTCTTCTTACCATGTTCGAATTGCATCCAATTAGTACCATCTTCACATATAAGGCATACTGCTGGCGCTTTGATCAGTATCCAGATAAATTACCGTATGCCAGAAAATCATTAATTGTGCCAAAGATCACAGTCCTCAAGATGAAACTTTCTTCTCTGTACCCATCGTACACATCTATACCCCTCTCTCACATTTGCTTCAATTCTTCAATTAAAGGCGCCAAGAATATGTCTATATCATTTCCTGGTTGTTTGGGCCCAGAAATTAACATAGACAACATCATATATTTGCGCTTCATGCATAGCCATGGAGATAGGTTATAAATCACCAAAATCACTGGCTATGTACTATGAGAGCTACTCTGAACACCATGCGGGTTAAACCCATCGATGAACAATGCAAGTCTTAAGTTTCTTGGTTCTTTCCCAAAATCGAGGATACTCAATATCAATTTTTTCCATTGAGGAGAATCTCTTGGGTGCATGACATGCCATCCTTAATCCTTTCATCCTCATGCCATGTCAAGTGTTTTGCATCTTTTGAACTACAGTACATGCGCCTGAATCTGGGAATTATGGAGGAATACCACATTACCTTCTCTGGAGCTTCCTTCTTCTTATCTTTAGTGAGGCTTTACATTTAGGACACGAATTTAATAATGCATATTCATTTCTAAATAAAATGCAATCGTTAGGACAAGTGTGCATCCTCTCATAGCCCATGCCAATAGAGCGTAACATTTGTTTAGCCTCATATGTTCGACAACATATCTTTCAATAAGGTGAGTAAGTCCGTAAAGCTCTTATCAGTCCATCCATTGCCCGATTTCAAGTTATACAACTTTAACATCGCCAATAATCTCTTGAATTTCGTACAACCCTCATACAACGGCTTCTCTGCATCACTTACCAACTTCTCAAATATTTGAGGACAATCACGAAGATCTTCTTCAACTGCATTTGCCATCTCTTCAAAACGGTTGCCATAATATTCATTAATATCGGCGTCATCTGACGCATATCTCCCACACTTCCCCATATTAAAAGATTCACCTCTTTTCTCACTGTGCTTTGTCCAACATGTATAACTCTGATCAATTCCATTGCTCACTAGATATCCTTCCAATTCCTGAACATTAACTCGGTCTACATAACAACAACTCAAACAAGGACATATGGTTCTACTCAGGTCTAATTCTTTTTCATGCTGAACTATAAACCTAATAAAATCTTGCACTCCATCCCTATATTCCTTAACAAACGATTGTGAGACATCCACTTAGATCCATTCTAACTTCAACCTTTACAAATTCAACAGTCATTCCCATTAATATAACATCATATTAAACATCAATATTTTACCACTAAACAAGGTCAAAACTTGATAATCTAATGCATCGGGCTATAGCTAATGTTATGCCGTCAATCTACAATTTACAGTTCATATTCAATTCATAGTTTGAATTTTTAACAAAAATTTGGCAGACTCTCCCCTAAAATATAGACATTCCAAAATATATCCAATCCAATCAAACATAAAAACAACTTCAAAGTTCAACACATGTTCAATCTTTTTACACAGTTATTCCTTTTGTAAACCACCACCAAAGCAACCAAAACTTCCTATTCTTTCAACCCAAAAGAACATTATAAGAATCAGCAGAGCAACAACATCAAAACAGCCCCAGCATCAAAACAAACACTACTATAAAACAATACAAATCAAACAACACTTAATTTTTTCTACCTCACAGTGAGATGCAAACAAAAACCTAGCAGCAGAAGCAAGAAAGAGGAGAAGGAGGACTTACCAACAGGAAAAACCAAACAAAGCCTTTCTTCCAAGAATCGAACATTTCTTCTTTACTGCGAAACCAAACCCTGAACCCAAAAGAGACAACCATAGTAGCAGGATTAAACCTACACAAACAAGAAAACGCAATAAAAACAAAACACAAAAGAATAGAACTAAATAAAGAGACGCGTCGCAGCTCCGATCAATGAACAGAACAAAACCTTTATATAATAATGAGAAAAGCGAGTTTGAAGCCCTCCAATCCAATGACAGAGAGGCGGCGTCATTGCAAAAATACATGAACGCTATGAGAGAGAGAAAGCGATCGAGTAATGCGAGCGAAATGCTCTAAAGGAGAGATTCTGACGGCAAGCTCAGCGGCTGACGAGAGAGAGAGAGAGAGAGAACGAGATAGACGCTATGAGAGAGAGCTAGAGAGAGCAAAATATCGAGTGAGCAAACTGAGTAAACAGAGACAGAATATGGGATATAATTTTTTTGCGGGGCATAGATAGCGCTTTTGTGGAAAAGCGCTAGCGATTATTGTTTAGTGTTAGCGCTTTCCTGGAGAAGCGCTAGTAAATATTGATAAAGGAAAGCGCTTTCCTGGAAAAGCGCTAGTGATTCTTGGCGCTAAAATATTAGTAAGCGCATTCTGAGGAAGCGCTAGCTATTAACGAACTTTCGATGGCGCTTTCTTAGGTAAACGCTAGTGAATGTTTTTCCGTAATTTTAGCTAGCGCTTTAGTTTAAAGCACTGTTTAAATGGCGCCATATTTTACAAAATCTGTTGTAGTGGGTTTTGATAATGTTTATCACTTGTGAGTTTGGATTTTGAAATTTCTTTTTACTGACTTTTCTCCCTCATTGTCTAATAAAGTTCTTGGAGGATCAACTGTGGTTGTTGAGTCATTCTGTGGCATCATATTAGGGCTTTTCAATCTGAAAGAAGTTCAAAACTCTATGTTTCATAAATTTGTTAGAGGCCACTTACTACTTCTGTTAATGGCAGTCATTGACCCATTTATCAATGTATTTCATGCTGCTAGTCGTCTCTTGATGAAACTCGTCCTTCCAATGCACCAAGCTCGACGATGATGCTTCAATGATAAAATATTAAAATGGGGTACTAATGATTGATATATATAATTATAAAATACAAGCTTTGATGTTTTCAATTCTTATATTATAAATTCAATTGGTTTAGCTATATTCTTAATCGTAAAACACCTGTTTTCATTATGTTAATGATTGATTTATATTTTGTGGGTAAACAAAAACTTATGTTATACTAGTTTAAAGCCCATGTTAAGGAATACAGGGCCAACTATAAAAATATTATATGTGCATGAAGTTCACATGCAATAGTGTCATTTTAGTAAAAAAAAATTGCAATCACACCTTGTCTAAAATTTCTTTTCCCTACAACTGTGTTTGGGTACAAACCTTTAGAGGTATGACCTATGAAATATAAGGAAGCTTTTGGTGTAGTTGGAGAGAAAATTGGTGGTGGACAAGCGAGGCAGCGAAAGTAGTGGAGGAAAACGACGATAGTGTACTTGTAGGTACTCCAATACTCAAGTTAGTCAGCTTAGAGATATGAATGAGAGTTTTTTTAATGAATGTGTGCCTTTAGAAGAGGTGTACTTTCCTTTATATAGGGCTCTAAGTCCCTATAACTGAGTAATCATTTTTATTAGGATTTGATGTGATAACAAACAACTTATAAGTGCTTAACGTCTTACAATTGACCATTATTGGTCAATGCTCAGTGAAAACTCTACAAGACGTCTAATAGGCTTGAGACCAACATCAGGTCGACCCCTTAAGTGACTCCGGTCCTAAGGAAGCCCAAGGTCGGTCCAAAACAATTGCTTGCTTATGTGAGCATGTAGAGCCAACTTATAAGCTCTGTCGAGGTCCACGATTTTTCCAAATTCTGTGATAGAGGGTCATGCCTTATAGAATGCGCACATGCTTTTAATTTGTTTCCGAGTTGGGTTGTGGGGTACGATGGACCCATTGGGCCTTTGCTTAGTGTGTCAGCTTTGTATACATCAAATCACAATTGTTTTATTTTAGTGTCAAGCATCTTTTTGTAATCAATTTCAAATAAATTAGGGAGACACAAAGTTGTCGGTAGTACCATAAATATTACACGTGTCTTTGGCTACACATTTTCGTTACCCCACCTTCCCTGCACTCCTCTATCTTTGTCCCAAAGCTCTTCTTCGAATCTCTTTGAATATTTCCTGTGTTGGTACTCTGATTCATTATGTGTGCTCCTATTTCATTCTATACATTTAGGACTTCATGCATACCTTTAGGCTCTCTGTTTCCCTTTATTTGCCTTTCTTTTGTTCTAGAAATGGTTTCTCCCTCCTCTTCTTTCCTTAAGTCTGTTACCAAGGAAGCTATCATAATCAATAGCTCCTCATCTTCGTGAGTCGAGAATGCTCACTCTGGTGAACCCCCATTAGGGCCGCCATAGGATGATGTTTTCCCAAAGGTATGTCAGGTGTTGCCTTTGAAGTATGCCCTCAACGAAAACTCTAGGAATTTCTCTAGGAGTTAAGTTGATAGGACAATATCTAGAATGAGCCCTTGGACTTCCTTTTTCGTGAGGAAATGTCGATGGTTTTCACCTACTTTGGCTTCAAGCTCTGATGGTGACATGATCTTGAATTTGTTGCTTATGTCCAAGATGAGTAAAAGGAGAATTAACTAGTCACTAGAAGAGGATTCCCCATACCCCCACCACCTCGAGTTTGATTGGGTTGACAAGAAGATCTGCGTACAAGAGTGCCTACAAAGACTACGACAACCTGAAGGAGTTTTTTGAGATTGTCTAGCTTTGCAATAACTTTGAGCTAGACAAAGAGTGGGATATGTAAATGCCTGGTCAGGATAAAAGGATTAGCTCATGTGGGCCAAAAAACAATACTTCCTCCCTATCAACGAGGTTATTTTTATCAAGATGAGGAGATGTTTTGAAAGTCATGTACCAATTGCACCCCAAATGATTGGGGACTATTAGAGTAATTAGAAGTTAAACTTATTAAGCTGCCAGCTGTGTCATGTTGACTGCAAGCTGGCAACATCTGTTAGGAGATTAGTTTCTAAACTGCCAGCGTGGCACATGTTTGTTAGGCTAGGCGGTTACCAATCTCTCCCTATATAAACAATTGTACAGTGTAAATCATTGGTGTGTTGTAATCATTTACACAGTAATGATAATATGAGTTTTCTCTCTGTTCTTCTCATCTATCATGGTATCAATCGCTACAATCGGTCCTGGATTATCCTCTCGTTCGCGCTTCCTTCGCTCTAATCCTCTCTAGGTCGTTCGCTCATGGCCGCAGAGTCTTCGCCGTCGGCACAATCGATGGCGCTAGGTCACGGCAGTGCTGGAAATAGCAACACCTTTGGTCCGAAGCTTTCGATTAAATTGCAAGAAAGCAATTTCTTGCTGTGGAATCAGCAAGTCGAAGGCGTTATTACATCACACAAGATGCATCATTTCGTAGTGAATCCTCAGATTCCAGCAAAGTTCAAATCGGACGCCGATCGCCTTACTGGAACCTTCTCCGATGAGTATGAAGCATGGCTGGTTCAAGATTAGGCGCTCTTCACTTGGCTTCTTTCGACGCTTTCTGAAGCGGTGTTACCTCGCGTTCTCTCCTGCAAGCATGCCTTCGAGGTGTGGGATCAGATTCACAAGCACTTTTTGTGCACATGAAGGCTCGAGCGAGACAACTCAGATCTGAGTTGAAATCCACAAAGAAAGGAAATCGCTCGATTTCAGAGTATGTGTTACGCATTAAAGCTATTGCCGATTCGTTGTTAGCAATCGGCGATCCTATTTCTGAGAGAGATCAAGTAGACGCTGTTCTTGATGGCCTGCCAGAGGAATACAACCACTTTGTCATGATGTTGTATAGTCGTTCTGATTCTCCTACTCTGTTCGATATCGAGGCTCTCTTGTATGTCCAAGAGGCTCAATTGGACAAGTTTAAATCAAGAACTTTCGGTTGTGAATGCCATCGCTGCGAATGTAGCTCACACCAATCAATCACCAAATCGAGCGACTTTCGTGGTCTTTGGTAATTCTACTCTTCGCGACAGAGGTCGCAACATGAGAGGAGGACGTGGTAGAGGCCGTGGCCGTGGCCAATTTTCTGGTAATGGCACAAGGCCAACATGTCAACTCTGTGGCAAATATGGCCATGCGGTGGTTAATTGCTGGTACCGCTATGACGAATCTTTTGTGCCTTCACCACCTCCATCCTCTAATCCTCAGTCAATGGAAAATTCGGCTCATCAACAACCAACCTCTGCTCTCTCTAATGCTGGTTCACAGGAGACACAAGTACAAGCAGCACAACCTAGTGCTCTCTTAGCCACTCAGCATCCTGCAGCCTACACTCAAGAGCTCACCGTGCCATCAGGCCTTGACTCTCAGGCCTAGTTTGCCGATTCAGGTGCCTCCCATCACTTAACTTCCTTTGGCTCTCACTTGCATAATAGTGTACCCTATGTTGGCTCAGATAAGGTTCATGTAGGTAATGGACAAGGTTTACCCATAGTTTCTGTTGGTTCATCATCCTTTCCTTCAACTTTGTTGCCTAATACTGTCTTCAATTTAAACAACATGTTGCATGTTCCATTTATCACTCGTAATTTGCTTTCTATGTCAAAATTTGCTAAGGATAACCAAGTGTTCTTTGAATTCCATCCTAATCACTGCTTTGTTAAATCTCAGGCGTCTAAACAGGTGCTTCTTGAAGGGTTTCTTGATAGCGATGGCCTCTATAAATTTGAGAATGCCTGCACCTGGACCCCTCGAGCAAATCTCACCTTCAAGTCCTCAAGCCTACTGTTAATACCATCACTGCATCTTCAACTGAACATTCTGTACCTAGTCAAACAAACCTTTGTATTTTCCACTTTGCACTATAGGCTAGGTCATGCACATTCTAGTGCTATTAAACAAGTTCTAAATCTTTGTAATGTGCCATTCAGAATAAGACTGTTTCTGAATTTTGTAATTCTTGTTGCTTAGGCAAGTCACATAGGTTACATGCCCCCACCTCCCCTACTATGTACTCATTTCCATTTGAAGTAATACACACTGATTTGTGGGGTCTTTCCCCTTATTCTTCAAGTTGTGGCTATCTTTATTATATAGCTTTTGTTGATGCCTACACAAAATATACTTGGATATATTTCCTAAAACAAAAGTCAGAAGCATTACATGCCTTTAAGTTATTTCATGCACTTGTTAAAACCCAATTTGGTGCTAATGTAAAAGCTGTTCAGTCTGATTTTGGGGGGGAATACCGAACTTTCACCAAATATCTTAGTGAGTTAGGCATTATACATAGACTAACCTGTCCTCACACTTCCCATCAAAATGGGAAAGTGGAAAGAAAACACAGACAGATAGTGGATATGGGATTAACTTTGCTTGCTCATGCCTCACTCCCTATGTCCTTTTGGGATCACAGTTTCACCACATCGGTTTACCTCATCAATAGATTGCCATCCTCTTCTCTTTCACAATTTTCATCACCATACCATGCTTTATTCAAATCAATTCCTGATTACAAGCAAGTTAAGACATTTGGGTGTGCATGTTTCCCTCTCTTAAGACCTTATAATCAGCATAAGTTTGCTTTTAGAAGTGCTGAATGTGTCTTTTTAGGTGTTTCACCTCAACATAAAGGGTATAAGTGTTTAAGCAGTGATGGTAGGGTCTATATTTCAAAGGATGTCCTTTTTAATGAGCTTAAATTCCCACTGATTCGAGTATGTTTCATTCTCGGTCTTCACATACACAGGCTACTCCTTCTACATCCTCCAAATTATTTGTTTTGGATCTATGCCAAGCTGTTTACGCTTTTACGATCTGTCGACATCGCCCCGCACCTAATGTCGTCTCTGTACAAGCGGCTTTGTCTCAAATCCAATAGTCCTGGGTCTAGTGTTGTACCTGCACAAAGCAATTCTGCACAAAGCAATTCTGCTCCTGCACATAACAATGCTTTTTCACATGAGTCCAATTCTGCACAAAGCAACTCCTCTGGACCTTGTTCTGCCTCGGGTTCCAATTCCACCTCTGCTGTGGAGTCACATTCGGCTAAGGAGTCACATGTTTCTTCTCAAAATACTAGTCCTAATCCACTTTTATTGGTCAACGACCATCCTATGCTCACAAGAGCTAAAACTGGGAACTCAAAGCCAAAAGTCTTTCTTTCCCATGTTGAGCAGAGCTTGATAAAGCAAGCTCTAACCCAGCCTAAGTGGTTAGAAGCCATGAAACAAGAATATAATGCCTTGCTTGCCAACAATACATGGACCCTTACTTCTCTACCTTCTCACAAAAGAGCCATAGGATGCAAGTGGGTATTGAGTGAAAGAAAACCCTGATGGAAGCATAAACAAATACAAAGCAAGATTGGTAGCTAAAGGGTTTCATCAACAAGCTGGGAGTGATTTTAGTGAGACATTCTCTCTTGTGGTAAAGCCTACTACCATTAGAGTCATCCTCACTTTGGCTCTTACTTACAAATGGGAGATTCGGAGATCGACATAAACAATGCCTTCTTAAATGGCTTATTGCAAGAGGAGGTTTACATGCAACAACCTCCTGGTTTTGTATCTTGAGACAAGAATCTGGTTTGCAAACTAAATCGTGCCTTGTATGGCCTCAAGTAGGCTCCAAGGGCATGGTATGAAAGGTTGACACAAGCTCTTCTCTGTTTGGCTTCTCTTCCGGAGTGTGATCATTCTTTATTCATCTACAAATCGATTGTGTTACTCTTTATGCACTTGTTTATGTAGATGACATTCTAATTACTGGCTCCTCTACCAAGCTCATCCATGATCTCATTAATAAGTTGCATGACAAATTTGCCTTGATGAAATTGGGTAAACCAGATTATTTCTTGGGTATTGAGGTGAAATATTTGAAGAATGGGTCTTTGTTACTCACACAGTCCAAATATATAAGAGATCTTCTGACTAGAGCAAAAATGGCCGATGCTAATGGGGTCACTATACCTATGTTTAGTCACTGCAAGTTGAACAAACATGGGACATATTCTGTTACTGACCCTCATCTCTATAGATCCATTTTGGAGCCTTACAATATGTGACACTCACACGACCAGACATCACTTTCAGTGTAAATAAAGTATGTCAATTTCTCTCATCACCTCTTAATAGTCATTGGAAAGCAGTGAAGAGAATACTAAGGTATCTAAGTGGGACAGCAAATCATGGTTTACTAATTGACCTACTCCCGACAATAAGTTCTCACCGAGAGCTTACGGTGATAGTGATTGGGCGGTGATCACGATGACCGCGAGTCCACTACGGTTCATGTATTTTCTTTGGCCCAAATCTAGTCTCTTGGAGCTCCAAAAGCAACCCATAGTAGCTAGATCAAGTCACGGAAGAGTGAATCTGAGAGGGCTAGCTCATACAACTTGAGAATTATTGTGGTGGAATCTCTTTTAAGCCGAGTTCTGAGTTGCTTTTCTGTCTCCCACTCTACTTTGTGATAACTTGAGTCTTTGTCTTGCTTTCTCATAATCCCATCTTGCATGCTCGTACTAAGCATATAGAAATTTGGACATTCACTTTGTCGAGAGAGAAGGTGGTTGCCAAGACTATCGACATCCAACATGTTCCAGCTGACCTTGCAACTTCGATGCTCTAACAAAACCATTGTCAACTACTCAATTTCAAGATCTAAGGACCAAGCTCAAGGTTGTTGCTCCTGACCCCTTGACCTTGTGGGGAGTATTAGAGTAATTAGAAGTTAAACTTGTTAAAATTTGCCAAGCTGTGTCATGTTGACTGCAAGCTGGCAGCATTTGTTAGGTGATTAGTTTCTAAAGCGCCCAGTGTGCACGAGGTTTGTTAGGCTGGCGGTTACCAATCTCTCCCTATATAAACAATTGTACAGTGTAAATCATTGGTGTGTTGTAATCATTTACACAGTAATGATAATATGAGTTTTGTCTCTGTTCTTCTCATCTATCAGGGACTCATTTGGCCCTTCGAGCTATTGTTATGGGTGTGGGGCTACTCATGACCGTGCTTCCCCCCTCTCTTCATATAGTTGGCTCTTTGTGCTAGAGATGGAGGGAAGTTATTCCAAACGTACTGAGTCCTTGAAGGGTTTCAAGAGTAGGCACTTTTTCTTATACTCCACCCGACTATTGAGAGATTGTTGTTTGATGGGACAGGAGGCCCTTTGTTCCCTTCTTGTTAGAACCAAGATCATTTTGATAGGGAATCGAAAGACTATTTGTATAGCTACAATTCCCTACTTGGAGAAGAAGACAATGAGCGAGATGTTCAATCTTGCTAAAATGACGATAGAGATACTTGACTGTCAAATTATTCTAAAAACCCATCCTTTATAGTTAAAGTCAATCTGGCGGATGGTGACATGTTTTTTGGTGAGCAAGATGGTGACATGCTTTTTTTTTTGGTCTTATGGCCTGGCTCTTCACGCACTCCAAAGAAGCGGCCGAAGGGCGTAGCGAGTTCGAACCGCGTCCAGCGTCGGCGGCAAATCTTTCAGTTGTCTTTAAATCTGCAGACGGTGACATGCTTTGAGTTTATTGTTACTCGACAACTATATTTATTTCAAAGTTCAAGAAATCTAGTATGTATAACACAAGTTTCATGGTATGACAATAATAATAATGGTTAAAAGATTGCACCTAAAATCAGTAAAAACCTCTTCATTAGGCAAGATAACTTATAAATAAATGCTTAATACAACTCCTTGAAATATTCTATATATTAAATTAAATTAAATAAACGCTAATAGTCCACTTATATAGATTTGAACCAGTCCATGATAGATGGAGCCAACCAAAGAAACGAGTAAAAGCAGCAACATGTCCGTGTTTGTATGTATTGGCAATGACCATGGAGTAACTGCGTAAGCAGCAGCCAGCTGTAGGCAGCACCACAAGAAACCACTATAAAATTTGCCTCAGTACCCACAGGCCACAGTGCGATACCGAAACTTCCTCTTAATGACGTTGTATTGGTACTGCTGATTGGACTTGTAATAACTACTCACAAACAAAACAACAACGCATAAGAGAAACCCCTCTTTTTATTTTTATTTTTTTTGGCTAAATTATAAAATTGATCTACATGTTTATTTTAGGTTTTGATTGTTTTATTTGTTTGTTTTGGTCTCTTAAGTTTTAAAAGTTCACAAAGTTGAGTGCATTTAAAATCATTTAAAAGTCGATTGTCAGTGGTAAAAACCAAATAATATTTTGAAAAATAGACTTCTAGCTACAGACAATTGACTTTAGTGTAAAAAGACCAAATTGAAAACTAAAATAAAGCGTAGTAATGCAAAGCGAAACAAATAAAACATAGATGACCAAATTGAAACCTAAAATAAACTTATAGGGCTAATTTTGTAATTTAGCCTTATTTTTTCATTAGTTTTTAAATATTTTCGAGATTCACCGACCCTTCCGGTCACCCGTCCTCCTTCCAGTTACCACACCTCTTGAGTTGAGAACAGCCAACGGCTAAGAACTAAGAACCAGACTTGCCGGTTGCAGGTGCGTGCCCACAATCACACACATTAATGGTGTTTTTTTTGACGGTTAGACCGCGATTTTTTTTCCCCTCTCATTCCGTTGGAAAAGTCCCTTTCACATTTTTTTTTCCTCCTCTCTGAGTCCCGTTTCGTGCTGCTTCTCTTCTCCGTGTCTGACTCTGCTGAATCAGTCCGCAGAGTAAGAAAACAACGCACGGAAGAAGAAGAAGAAGAAAAAAAGAAGAAATAGTAGAACCTCGCCGTCACCGTCACCGTCACCGTTACCATGGGTTAGGAGCTGCCACAACTACCGCGACGCTTACGAAGAAGCTCTCGAACGGCTACGGCGTGTCCGGAAGATCCGCGTACGACGGCGTTTTCGCCACTCCTATTAAGCTAAGAGCTCCGAGTTTCTCTTCTCAATTCGACGATTACCGCGAGATTTTCGGTTCCTCCGGAGCTTCGCTCGGTTCCTCGATTCCGATTCTCGAACTTCCGGAGCTCAACGAGAGGAAAACTGTGGACGATGTTCGGCGCTCAAAGCTCGATTACTCGATGGTCTTCGGCGGGTTCGAGAATCTAGACGCTGCCGTGCCTTTTGAGGAGCTGGTTGCTAAGCCTAAAGAAAAATGCAGGTCCACCAATGGAGCATCGGCACGGTGAGTTCACTCGTTGATGCAATTTTTTTGTGCGTGTTAGGGTTTTTAATTTTTTTTATTTTATGTGGAATTTGAATCGTGTATGTGCATGCATTTTGGTGTTTTGCTTGAAATCCAGATTCGATTGGAGAATGTTTGTTCTTTGAACTTGTTTTTGTTTCTGATGGCCTTTTCCTTTTGACCGCTTTGTCGGTCATGTGATCTTTCTTCTGTGAGAAGCGAACCTGCATTTTTCTTTTGCTCTTTTTTATATTCTATTTGTGCTGTGCTCTCGTGCGAGTAAGTTGAAGTAAAGTTAGTAGTAATACCTTACTTTTTTTTCACCCTTTTTTTTTTCTTTCATAAAATAAAATTTGAATCAATGAGAATCTACTGCGTGGGGGATCTTTTTGATCCCCTTCGACATTTCTTTCATTCTACTTCACCGGGTGAGGAGATCTTGTCGGTTAAGTTTTCAAATACAATAGGATTATATTTTTAAATTTAGAGTTGTACCCAGGATTTGTGCAGCTGTTTAAGAAAAATTACCGAAAATATGGATGTCAAAGTCTTCCTTCCTGGTTTAAACTACTTTGTATTTTTTCTCTCTTTGTTTCAAAGTTATGCTTGTATATTTTTTCTTTTTCCTTTTAAAACTGGATGGAGCCTTGTCTTTAATATCAAGTGACCTTGACGTACTCCATTCCACACCCAAAGTTGGCTGTACAAATTTCAGTCAATCATACAAACAACATCTAATTTATGTCACCATTATCTTACTGATGGGGTTTTATTTACATTATAGGTGAAATTTATACCCTTTTTTTCTTTCTTTTTGATAGGCAAATGTTAGTGGTTAGTTTGTTAAGGGAGGGGGGATTTTGTTAGTGGTAAGGATCTGAGCCCTGTACCTCCTACTTGCAACTCCTTCATGTCTCTTGGCTCAACCACTGAGCCACTTCCATGGGACAATAATGGTACACCTCTATTTATACCTGTGTTATACCAATAATGGTACACCTCTATAAGAAATTAAGCAAAAGCTCTCCAGAAGGGGTGGGGGATGTGAGTGTTAAGCAGACTTGTAAACTGGTCTTCTGGGAAGGATGGGGATCTACTTCTGAAAAACTACTTTATTGTACTAAAAAATTCTGTAGCATTATTAACAAACTGAGTGCTAGTAAGCTGCTTAGAATGCAGCCATTAACCTTAATGGTGCTGTTGACACTTTTTGTTCTATAGGAGTAAAGCCAAAAGCGGAGAACAATCTTGTCGGGAAGATCATACTAATTCAAAGGAAATTCCGGTGGTATCACGTTCATCCAATGATGCAAAAAGGATCAATATGTCATACCATAAAGTCAACCAAGGAAGTGAAAATGGAACACATGGAACAACACATGTAGCTCAACTCCATGCTGTCCCTGCTTACACTTGTGTAATTGAAGAAGTCAATTCAGTGAAATTGAACAGAGCTGAAAAGGCTATACCAGTTGCACAGGATTCTTATTCTGGTAGTCATTGCTTTGAGGGCATAAAGGAAGGTGGACGTCGTACTAAATCATTTACTGATCCTTCACCTGAAAATGCTAAGAAACAGTCTTCCAACAATGGAGTGAAAGCTAAAAATACACATGACTCTATTGGCCTGTTTTATGATGCATGTGAGATTAGCAATGGAAGTAATGGAACTCATCAAGTCAAAGAAGGTGGGCGTCATACTAAATCATTTACTGATCCTTCACCTGAGAATGCTAAGAAACAGTCTTCCAACAATGGAGTGAAAGCTAAAAGTACATCTGACTCTGTTGACCTGTTTTATGATGCATGTGAGATTAGCAATGGAAGTAATGGAACTCATAAAGTCAAAGAAGGTGGACGTCGTAGTAAATCATTTACTGATCTTTCACCTGATAATGCTAAGAAAAAGTCTTCCAACAATGGAGTGAAAGCTAAAAATACATCTGACTCTATTGACTTGTTTTATGATGCGTGTGAGATTAGCAATGGAAGTAATGGAACTCATCAAGTCAATGTTCCTCTGTCCAGAGACTGTGGTAGGTAATTTGGATAATCATAATGTTGATGCTTTGAGATCAATGGCAACCAAATGCCAGGCATCTAAGAGTTGCACTTTTGAAGATGCTGCTGGTTCTGATTCGCCGACATACTTAGACATGATATATGGTAGACTCAAATTCAGCGGCAGCGCTTCTGTAGCTGCTTTAAGGAAGGCAATAGAAGAGGCTCAAGTAAGAATGAAGGTTGCAAAAGAATCAATGAGAAGAAAGAAAGAAGGCTTTTTCCTGACTGTGTCAAGCGGAAGTCTAATATTAACTTGAAAGCTGGGGAAAAAGGAGGCTAAACTTGCATATAAAATGGTAAAACCTGAAGAGATTAATACAAGGCAAGCATTTGGAACAATTGATGCGTTGCCACAAGTTTCTTCTGAGGTAGGAAAGCCAATGATGAGAATAGAAGCGAGTAAGATCAGATCTTGGGAATAAAGAAATGTGTGTTCTGCGGAAGAATCTGTACAAAAAGCACAGAAGAAACTGAAAGTATCTCAAGCAGAACATAAAGGAGAGGTTGAACTGAAAGAAGCAGATCGTAAGGGAAAAGATCTTGAGCTTAAGGAGGCAGCATATACTGAGAAAGTGCCATATAATAAATACACAGGTAGGAATGTCTCTGAGGAACCAGAAGAATCTGATCATACAATAGAAATGGTTAAGAATTATTGGGATAGGGAGAATGATGAGGAAAATGTCCATGCAGATAATGAGTCTGGTGCTTGTGAAGAACTTGTCCATGAAACTAAACATAGGTGTCAAGGAGGTGTAGATGAAACAAAATTGATTCAGGAGACACTTGACCATGGAAAAAATGACAAGGGATCGAAGGATAATGAAAATGGAGAAGTTGAGAACAAGTTTACACCTTCCAATGAACCAAAGGACTTTGAAAGTAACCTGGGTGGGCAAGGGTTAATAATAGAAAATAAAGAAAAAGTTGGCTGTAAGCCAGAAGAAGGTGGTAAAAAGCTTGAAGGGTCTATTGAGCTGGAAGAATGCCAAAAAAATTTGAGAGCTTTTCAGGAACTGGGAAAAGGTGAGAAAAACATTCTTCAAGAGCAAAAAGAAAGCGAGGATAAAGTTAAAGTTTTCAGTGAGCTGGAAGAATGTGATTTGACAGAGTTTCTGGATCCAATAGACAACAGGGGAGCGTGCAATCCTGATCACCCAGACTCAACAAGTATGGAGAAAGAAATAGATAACCTGGGGTGTTTAGAGGACCCAGAGAGAAGGAATGAATCTGGTTTTCTGCATATGAATCAAGAGATAGAACATTCCTGTCAGAGAGAAGCCACTGATAATACGTTTAGCAATATCTATGTGCAGGAAATACTGGAGGATATTGTGGACCATATTCACAATGATGACAGAATTTCTGAAAGAAATACAAAGGATAATGAATTCGATGGAAATGGGAGGGTTCAAGATGCCCATGCTAATGAGGGCGAACTTGAAGGTGCCACACAGCTGATGAAAGAAAATGGCGTGAAAGGAAAGACAAAAAGGTGCTAGATGTAATCATAGAGAGTCAAACTGATCCTAGCTATGAGGAGATACAAGCAAAGGAATCTGACAATACCACAGAACCCAGTTCTAGCTGTGAGCCAGTTGCTGATACAATCATTGAAAATGATGAAACTCTTGAAGTAACTCCAGAGATTTATTCATGTGATGTGCAGGATGATATAATGGTAGCAAGTAATGCTTCAATACAACATCTACAGAAATATGAAGAACCAGAATCTGTTCAAGAGACAAATGATTTCTTCCAGAAACATGCAGGTGAGACTTCTGCCTTCGACCAATGTGCCCCTGAACTCAATGAAGCGGTAAATCAAATGAAAAATACATTTGAAACAGTTACCTTTGAAGATGCTGCTACAAGTATTGGTGAAACTGACATTAAGGTTAGGCAAAATCAAGAGCAGTGCTTGGAAAAAGCAGAATCAGATTGCGATCCAGCAATGCTTGTGGAAGAAACAATCCCTGAGTCTGTAGAAATATGCAAGGATGCAAAGGAGGCTAGAATTGCATCAGATGAAGAGACAGAGGAGAGTCGATCTAACTCCTCCAGTGAGGAAATTTTGTTTCAAAATGAACACAATATAGATGCATCTCAGATACCTTGTATGTCTGAATGGAAATCAAGCCCCTTCAAAGAAGAGGAGGTTATACTGATGCACAGCAATCCAAAGGAGAGTCATCAAGCATATGTGACAATGGAAGAGAAGGAAGCCAATGGTAAGCCACAAAAGGTAGAGCTGGATAAGGAACACCTCAAGAAAATTGATGAAGCAAAAGAGAGGAAAAGAGAAAGAGAAAAGGAGAAATTAGCTGTAGAAAGAGCGATTAAGTGAAGCTCGTGAAAGGGCATTTGCTGATGCCAGAGATAGGGCAGCTCTAGAGAGAGCTGCTGCTGAAGCACGTCAGAAAAACATTTCTGGTGGACGAGAAAGGCTAGGAAAGACCACTAGTCAGGCAAACGAGAAGACACCAGCAGATAAAGGCTGCTATGGAAACAAAACTTAAGGCTGAAGCGTGCTGCTGTGGAGAGAGCAACTGCAGGAGGCACGAGCACGTGCCCTGGAGAGGGCACTGTCTGAGAAGGCTGCTTCTGATGCAGAAATAAATCTGACAAGTCCGTTGCAGAGAAGTGCCTTGATGCTTCCAGAGATAATGGAATGAAGCAAAACTTCCATTCAAAATCTTTCAGCTACGGTGGTATGTGCAGTTAAAAAGTTCTGCTATAAGCTGACCCATCTTTACTATCTTTTTTAGTTCATAGATTCTTTGTTATAGTAGTTTCCATTTCAATTTTTATTGATTCTGTACAAATTGCATTCTTTTGAAGAAGTTCGTGATTCTACTGATGTCTTTGATGGAGCTAATGGCGATTCTGCTCAGAGATGTAAAGCTAGGTCCGAGAGGCATCAGAGAATAGAGAGCGTGTGGTATGGTTCCTTATTTTGCCCATGTTTTTTGTGCAGATTGGTTAATATGTCAAATGGTTCCTTCAATCATTGTTCTAAATTATGCAGGCAAAGGCTCTTGCAGAAAAGAATATGCGAGATCGGCTTGTGCAGAAAGAGCAAGAGGAGAAAAATGTAATTTTCTATCGAATTTTTCATTTTGCGTGTTTTACATTTTGCCTTATGCAACCTTCGTTCCTGCAGAGGGTAGCCGAAGCTCTTGATGCTGATGTTAAAAGGTGGTCAAGTGGGAAGGCAGGAAACTTGAGGGCATTGCTTTCAACATTACAATATGTATGTGTGAACATTCTATCAATACCTCCTTTTAGAATTTAACCTCAGTGAATACTTTAGATTGTTATTTCTTGACATATAGCATATGAACGTGCCATGGATTTTTTTTCTTACTGTGCATGAACCTTTCCTTGTAAACTAGAGAGAGAGAGGGAGGGGGGGGGGCAAGAAATTGAGAAAGCTTTTTATTATTTTGAAACTCAATTGAACAATTGTGGGGGAAGAGTTAATCTGGAAAATCTGTCCATTTTAACTTAAAAGGATTTGAATACTTGTTTTGATTGAAACATTAAGAAAATACACATGAATGGATTGATAAGCATCAATATCATGTTTTCTTTTTGGCAAAAAGTCACTTCCATCAAATACACCAAATGTTGGGTTGCTTCAAACTTTAAAACATAGTTACTTTTATTACTACTACATTGCCTCTATAGTTTTTGTCATTGGCATTGCTTGGTAGATCCATTTTGCATAGGAAAATTTCTTTCCTGCATAACTCTTGTATTTCGCAGATCCTTGGGCCCGATAGCGGTTGGCAACCGATTCCTTTAACAGAAATAGTAACCAGAACTGCTGTAAAGAAAGCTTATCGTAAAGCTACTCTTTTTGTTCATCCTGATAAGCTGCAGCAGCGGAGGGCAAGCATTCAACAAAAGTACACTTGTAGAAGGTTTTTGATCTTTTAAAGGTTTGGTCCTCGCCCATCATTAAACACCATGAAAATTAGTTCTTGATCTTTACTCCACTCTTTCTCCAGAAAACGGAAAACATTTTTTATGTTCTTCTTCTTAGCGAGTTATGCTAATGATTCATTGATTTTAAATTTCTTATGCTCTTCTCCTTAACGAAGTTATACTAATGATTTATTGATTTTCAACCTACAATCATACTGGTTCCCTTATTTTCAAAACTTAAATGGGATAATATATGTAGTTGTGTTTGGGATTTGGGCCCTTGGTGTTGCTAACATGGCATCCTTCTGCTTGGAAGTGACAGTTTTGAAAAATATAGGGCAATTCCATCCATATCCATGTATATGTATGTATAAAATATAATTTCGCTGAAGTCAAAATTATTATGGATATTATAGTCATATATTTTTACCCAAAAAAATAATATTCATATACAGAATTTCGTTACGAATTGCAATTTGCAATCCTAGTGCCCTTAGGACAACGTTTGCTTAAGCATGTGCTAAGGGTATTGAGTGAAGATCGTGTCCGTTTCTTTTAATCCATCGATATTAGGGAACAGATAGCCGGTTTTTGAAACAATTATCTTTCTTAATGAACCATGATTCAAATGCTTGTAGCACGTTTCTGATGTCTGAAGAAATTATAATTTCCTTATTTTTTTAATTGTCTCCAGGAAGCTTGGAACAGATTCAACATGGAAGAACGGTGAACAGTGCTAGGTATTGTGCTGCCTTATGGCCATGCGCTCGGTGTTGTGACGATTCTTTCAAGCGTATTGTTGTTAATGAAAAGTAAGCTCATATTTGAAAGAAGTCGGCAAATTTAGATGGCCTGCAAGTGAAACCTTCAATATATAGCTGATTTTATAATAAATTATATAGTTCTCCATTTTTTCTTTGAAAAATTGTCCACTTAAAACAAGTCTTTAAAAAACAAAAGTCTCCAATTTTTTTTTATCAAAAAAAAAAAAGGAATAATTAGCCCAGAAGATAGCTAACCAGCATATTAACTCACTTCCTGTCAAAAAAAAAAAAAAAGAGCATATTAACTCACTTTTGGGTCTTGGTCAGTCCATCTTGATTTATTTGGTGGTTGAGTTATATCACATTAAAAAAATGTTTTAACGGTATATATTGATAAATAAATTAGATAAAGAAACTATTACTAGATAAATTGCTGAATTTTTATTAAAAAATAGTGCATGTAATAAACCCATGAACCATCTATTCCTACAGGTTTTGAAGTTACCAAACAATATCTACTCAGTCTGAATTATCAAATTTGATGTTACAACAAAATATTCTAAGGACGAACAACCCAATTTATAAAGATTAAGAGTGTTTCACACTCTTCGGTGTCATACTTTTTACACTCTTTGTAAATGGCTAAGGGTATGTTTGGATGGAGGGTTTTAAAGGAAAGGGAAGAGGAAAACTTATTTTTCTTTTCTAAATTTAAGAAGATATAAAATGTTTTTAAAAACGAATGAAGTGTGATGGAAATATTATATGATCATCTATTGTGTTATTCTTTCAATTTTTTAAAATTTCAAATAATTAAAATATAGACTTAGCTTTGCATTAAAAAAAAAATATAGACTTAGCCCTTGAAAACCTTAAAAAAAAAAAAAACTTTATCCAAACATACTCTAAATGTGAGTGTCACGGGAAGGGGAAAAGAGGTGTGAAGAAGATCAAGATGCTTGAATTGAATGTAAAAAGGTGAAGCAATCGGCATTGATCTCTAAAATGCCCAACTTCTCTAATTTTAATAGATATTGATCTTCATGCACAATTATAAGCAGTGAAATGGATATGAGGCCCCTATTTGGTGAGAAAATGTTTTCATGCTTGAAATACTCTTGATAATTCTTTATCAAAAAAAAAAAAGAAATACTCTTGATAATTTATGTATGGTTGGTTATATTGTCAACTTCTATGCACAGTCGCACACATATATTAGTCGATATTTTCTTAGATTTCAGTATGCATCAATTGGTCCAATTCAACTTTTTAAAACTCTAAACAATACAATGCAAGCAAAATACATGATCCCAAAATATGATTGATAGATGATTCCGATAGATAAAATATACCCAAAAACCGATAATAAAAAACGCAAATTAAACACTTGCTTTTGCTTACGGTTCAACATTTCTTCAATAACTGCAACATAGACCCAGCTCAAAGTGCCAATTATCACAAAGTCAAGCGCTGGACCAAACGGGTTTTATTTTACTCTGCCAAGATGATAATCATTTACCATGCTAACTAACAGTTACTTGCCAAGCAACATGGAGGCCATGTATGGCATTCTGTGCATGTAATCGGTTCTCAGCTTGTGGGAAGATAATTGACTTTGGACCTTCAATAACTTCCTCCAGTCATCACCTCCACTCCTTTTTCTGCTGGCACAACAATGCATGAATAATGCTTTTGTTCCAGCTATATCCATCAGACTTTAGTCCACCTGCAAATGCGATTGTGATTTCATGTAAACAATACTGGCCAATTAACCAATTCAAACATACCATAAGAGCATTTATGCAACGACAAAGGCAAAATAAAAAGAAAAATAACGGGGCACTAGGAGAAAATGGGAATGAGATCCATATCACATCTCCAGTTTTGACAAACTCCATGCAATATCGTTAATATGTATTTCTGTCCTTGAAAATATAGTGGTTTTTGTATTTTGTCCCTCTAGCACAAATAATTAATGTCTTACGTTTCCTATAACTATAGAACTTTTTACTTTGATCCTTGTTGTTAAGCTTTAGTTCTTGAAATATATGGATCTGAATATAAATTTATTCTCAATATATATGGGACTGAAAAGGAAAAAAATTGCAGGGACAAAAAAAAAAAGTTAAGATAAAGTACAAGGTGATGAGAAGCAAATTTTTGTAGGACGAAAAACAAAAATCTCAATATT